>OW964562.2:25315304-27715304 GCA_943138885.2 Tholera decimalis
ATATGACTAATCTCACAAGTTAAAAAGAGATGCCGATATATCAGTAACTATGCCGTCGAAATGCATCATATTCCTATAACTACTGTTCTTATAGAATGTTTATGCCATGTCCTCTTTTTTTCCTTAGTCACAGGTTTCAATAGACGACAGCGACATCTGAAGTTTGGTGAGTTAACAAGACTTAGCAGCCATCTTGTCTTATTTATAAGCTTTTTTTTTTATTGGCAAGTCGCTATTTGCGCCATGCCATCAACAAAAAACGAGGAAACTTGGTAGAAAATGAAATGGTTAATTTAAGACACAGAATTAAGGTGAACGCAGACCTAGCCGCACCGCAGTCTCTACAGTCCCCGCAGTCATCGCTTTTTGTAAATGGCCTCGCACATATATCCGCGCCGCAGTCGCTGCAGTCGTTCCCGTCGCCGCACGCATCGCACTTGCAGTGTTGCCAGATTTTTGAAAGCATTATCTATACCGAAGATTTAAAAAATCTGTATAAAATCTGTATTAGGTAAATTTAAGAAAATCTGTAAAAAATCTGTATTTGGTATTGGTATTTTGCTCTTTTGTGTAATTTTATCTGTAGGCAGTGTTGCCAACAACGTGGGGGCTAATGTCGCCCGTTTTTCACAGCTTAAGTAGCCTAATGTAGTTGAATTTCAGTCAGTGGTAGCCTAATTATGTAGAATAAAATATCAGTAAAAATGTAGTTTAAATCAATTTATTTTTACCTACTTTATTTGCTTTAAATGCTGGTTTTTTTTATTCACTCATCGCGCATAATGTATGTGCCAATAATTTTTCGTGAAAAAATCTTTGACACAAATGCTGTACGAAGCGAAATGAAAATGAAAAATAATAACTGAAATTGGCCCGAACTATTCACTCAGTTTAATAAGATAATTGCGTTTAAATTAATTTTTATTTTTTATTTTTATTGTTGATTAGCTTGCGTTTGACCACAATCTCAACTGATGTTAAGTGATGATGTGGACGAAGACGAAGCATGCTTGCCTAGAAGTAACCTATTCACTCTTACTCTTAGCTATAATCTGAGAGTCTTTAGACTCCCAGGTTATAGCTATCAGAAAGCACAGACTCCGACACAGAATTCATTCTTACCACATCATTGCATTCTAAATTTGGTTACAGATAAAGATAAATTCAGGGTATTCCCCGAAGCTAACTAACCATAAACAAAAAGGTGGCCTCAACTCAACTCAACATATTTTATTTTACATGGCCACTTATAAAACAACACAAGCTAGTGCACGGCACGAAATTGGTCGAGAAGAACCGGCAAGAAACTCCACAGTTATTCTTTTCAAAATATCATTCATTTTTATAATACTCGTTTAAAAGGTATGATAGTTACAAATTCACACCAAACAATGTAATTAAAAAAGAGAAATGAATGAAAATTGCACGAAGTTTAAGGCCGTGCGCGCACTGCCATGCGGTAGCCGCAATTGCGGTAGTTCTACCGCACCGGTAGAATAACCGCAATCTCAGGTGCGCTCACTGCGGTGAGAAAAACGCATCTTTTGTCTGACAATGTTGCCATACAAACAGATTTCTTCGTATTTATACATATTTTCGATGTGTGATTCAGATTAGCACTCGATACAGATTTTTATACAAATTTCAAACTGTATTGATAAAATTAACTGTTACAACTAAAGACAGAACTTGGCAAAATAAATTACCTAAATACCGCATTTATTACGTTACACACACCATTGTACGAATCTATTCTTTATGATTATTTTTTTATAGACAACGTTAATTTAAGGTGAACGCAGACCTAGCCGCACCGCAGTCTCTACAGTCCCCGCAGTCATCGCTTTTTGTTAATGGCCTCGCACATCTATCCGCGCTGCAGTCCCTGCAAACAACAAACACAAAAAAAAAAGCACTCGAGACAGTACCTATACAGATTCAAATAGGATATGTATTCGATGTCAAAATCATGTCTATGCGTGACCGGCTCAGACTAAGGAAAAAAGAATAGACATGAAATACCTACGAAAAAAGCGTGCATACCTAGAGTCTGGCTAACGAAAGCGTGACCTGAGAAAGCGCGGCAAATTCAAAAAATCTTTATGTGGTATTACTGACTATAGTAGGAGAAAACTGTTTTGATACTTGGAAATTTTATGTATTTACGACAATCAATTTATATAATAGTTGTTTACGAACTAATTTTTAATTTAGGGATAATACCAAAGCGGTCGCCTCCTTCTGCGAAGCAGTCATGCTTTCGAAGGAGGAGGCGGGCCGCGTGAGGGAGAGGATGGCGTCCTCCCTCCAGCCCAGCCGCAGTGGTAGACACCCACGGCGTCGGACGTCGGCCGACGATCTCCGGCCACCGTAGGCGCGGGCATGCGGACAGCGAGTAAAGGGCAACTCGCTGTCCGACCATGGACCATGCCCGGGTCGACGGCGCGTCGTGTTCCACGCGCGCCTCAAAGAGCGTCAGCAACATGACGAGGCCCCCTCTGCAGAGGGCCGAAGCCTGCTGGGGTCGTGGGACTCATCCTGTTACCGTGGCCCCGGTACGTAAAGGGTTATTGAAGGAACACCGTGGATTTTAGTCAGTAAAAGTCTGACAGTCCCTCCCACCCTGCCCGGGGTGGGAGGACTTATTTGATAACTTTACCACGTTAAAAAAAAAAAGGGATAATACCACATAATGTTTTTAAAGACTCCGTTTGGTGTCTCGGAGCCTTGACTGTCATGGATTGATTAAAGAAAAGAATGTGTAGATTTATTTATTAGTATATACATAAAATTAACCTACTTAACATGTAGTTTATTAAATTTCTCCAACGATTTTTTTAATTAACTACTGGCGTTTTGAGTATGATAATTATTTAATCATCGTACTCAAAATCCGAGTCCAAAAATTCAACCTCTAAGGATTCTTCTGTATCAGTGGAGTCGTCATCACCTACACTTATTATGATTTTTTCCAATACTTTTTCTGTTATCTTCTGTTATCTTATCTCTTTGTTTGTATTATTTTATTTTCAACATTTATTACATGATTTGTCATTTTTGAAAGCATTATCTATACCGAAGATTTAAAAAATCTGTATAAAATCTGTATTAGGTAAATTTAAGAAAATCTGTAAAAAATCTGTATTTGGTATTGGTATTTTGCTCTTTTGTGTAATTTTATCTGTAGGCAGTGTTGCCAACAACGTGGGGGCTAATGTCGCCCGTTTTTCACAGCTTAAGTAGCCTAATGTAGTTGAATTTCAGTCAGTGGTAGCCTAATTATGTAGAATAAAATATCAGTAAAAATGTAGTTTAAATCAATTTATTTTTACCTACTTTATTTGCTTTAAATGCTGGTTTTTTTTATTCACTCATCGCGCATAATGTATGTGCCAATAATTTTTCGTGAAAAAATCTTTGACACAAATGCTGTACGAAGCGAAATGAAAATGAAAAATAATAACTGAAATTGGCCCGAACTATTCACTCAGTTTAATAAGATAATTGCGTTTAAATTAATTTTTATTTTTTATTTTTATTGTTGATTAGCTTGCGTTTGACCACAATCTCAACTGATGTTAAGTGATGATGTGGACGAAGACGAAGCATGCTTGCCTAGAAGTAACCTATTCACTCTTACTCTTAGCTATAATCTGAGAGTCTTTAGACTCCCAGGTTATAGCTATCAGAAAGCACAGACTCCGACACAGAATTCATTCTTACCACATCATTGCATTCTAAATTTGGTTACAGATAAAGATAAATTCAGGGTATTCCCCGAAGCTAACTAACCATAAACAAAAAGGTGGCCTCAACTCAACTCAACATATTTTATTTTACATGGCCACTTATAAAACAACACAAGCTAGTGCACGGCACGAAATTGGTCGAGAAGAACCGGCAAGAAACTCCACAGTTATTCTTTTCAAAATATCATTCATTTTTATAATACTCGTTTAAAAGGTATGATAGTTACAAATTCACACCAAACAATGTAATTAAAAAAGAGAAATGAATGAAAATTGCACGAAGTTTAAGGCCGTGCGCGCACTGCCATGCGGTAGCCGCAATTGCGGTAGTTCTACCGCACCGGTAGAATAACCGCAATCTCAGGTGCGCTCACTGCGGTGAGAAAAACGCATCTTTTGTCTGACAATGTTGCCATACAAACAGATTTCTTCGTATTTATACATATTTTCGATGTGTGATTCAGATTAGCACTCGATACAGATTTTTATACAAATTTCAAACTGTATTGATAAAATTAACTGTTACAACTAAAGACAGAACTTGGCAAAATAAATTACCTAAATACCGCATTTATTACGTTACACACACCATTGTACGAATCTATTCTTTATGATTATTTTTTTATAGACAACGTTAATTTAAGGTGAACGCAGACCTAGCCGCACCGCAGTCTCTACAGTCCCCGCAGTCATCGCTTTTTGTTAATGGCCTCGCACATCTATCCGCGCTGCAGTCCCTGCAAACAACAAACACAAAAAAAAAAGCACTCGAGACAGTACCTATACAGATTCAAATAGGATATGTATTCGATGTCAAAATCATGTCTATGCGTGACCGGCTCAGACTAAGGAAAAAAGAATAGACATGAAATACCTACGAAAAAAGCGTGCATACCTAGAGTCTGGCTAACGAAAGCGTGACCTGAGAAAGCGCGGCAAATTCAAAAAATCTTTATGTGGTATTACTGACTATAGTAGGAGAAAACTGTTTTGATACTTGGAAATTTTATGTATTTACGACAATCAATTTATATAATAGTTGTTTACGAACTAATTTTTAATTTAGGGATAATACCAAAGCGGTCGCCTCCTTCTGCGAAGCAGTCATGCTTTCGAAGGAGGAGGCGGGCCGCGTGAGGGAGAGGATGGCGTCCTCCCTCCAGCCCAGCCGCAGTGGTAGACACCCACGGCGTCGGACGTCGGCCGACGATCTCCGGCCACCGTAGGCGCGGGCATGCGGACAGCGAGTAAAGGGCAACTCGCTGTCCGACCATGGACCATGCCCGGGTCGACGGCGCGTCGTGTTCCACGCGCGCCTCAAAGAGCGTCAGCAACATGACGAGGCCCCCTCTGCAGAGGGCCGAAGCCTGCTGGGGTCGTGGGACTCATCCTGTTACCGTGGCCCCGGTACGTAAAGGGTTATTGAAGGAACACCGTGGATTTTAGTCAGTAAAAGTCTGACAGTCCCTCCCACCCTGCCCGGGGTGGGAGGACTTATTTGATAACTTTACCACGTTAAAAAAAAAAGGGATAATACCACATAATGTTTTTAAAGACTCCGTTTGGTGTCTCGGAGCCTTGACTGTCATGGATTGATTAAAGAAAAGAATGTGTAGATTTATTTATTAGTATATACATAAAATTAACCTACTTAACATGTAGTTTATTAAATTTCTCCAACGATTTTTTTAATTAACTACTGGCGTTTTGAGTATGATAATTATTTAATCATCGTACTCAAAATCCGAGTCCAAAAATTCAACCTCTAAGGATTCTTCTGTATCAGTGGAGTCGTCATCACCTACACTTATTATGATTTTTTCCAATACTTTTTCTGTTATCTTCTGTTATCTTATCTCTTTGTTTGTATTATTTTATTTTCAACATTTATTACATGATTTGTCATTTTTCTTTCAATCTTCTGCAGTTATTCAGCCAAATGAGGTTTTTATCAGTGTTTATTTTGTTTTAGGGGCACCACTCGTTGTTAGATCTTGCCATGATATTTTAGGCTTATAATTTTTGTGTACATATGTTTCATCTAAATAGATGATTTGTTTTCCTTCCGTTCGTTTAGCAGCAAATTATTGTAGATAAAGATGTCTCCAAGCAGCAATATCAAAACGTTCGACAAGAACCGTTCGTTCATTTTTATTTTTCTTGAACTCCATTAGCAATTAATATTTCACGCAGAGTTTCTCTACATCCACTAAAGCCAATGCTAGAATGTAATTTTTCTAGCAATGTTCGCAATGTTGGGACCTCCTGTCTTACAATATAAAATTCATTGATTTTATTTCTTATTGCATCAATATCAAAACTGTCTAAATCCAACACTGAGCTTTTGTGTGGGCGTTTTTTTTCCTGGAGTGCTCCACATCCATTCATTCACAGATCCTTCCTTTTTTTAGTGTTGTGACACCAACCTCTGCAAAACGTAAAAGTATAAAATGCATATTAAAAAATTAAGGTACCCAAACAATTTGATAATGTCAAATAACACAACTCATCAACAAAACATTCTTAACCGTAACATACGTACCAGTTAATGAAGATATTTCTTCTAAGAACTTAGTCTGAGTTTCCATTAAAGATTTTTTCTCCAAATTTTTTAACGTTTCAACGAGTCGCAGATTCTTTGAATATCTCTAATATTATCTATAAAGATAAGAAAAACTATCATAATATCGTAAATAGGTACATCTAATAACTAGTACTCACGCGGGGCTTCGCTCCCGTGGATTCTATCACGGTAAAAACATAACTCTCCTTTTTTGCAGTCGCGTAAAACGTAGCCTATAACCTTCCTCAAGCTTCAAGCTACTTCCATACCAAATTGCATCCAAATCCACCCAGTACCGAAGATTAGCGCGTTCAAGCAAACAAACAAACTTTTCCGCTTTATAATATTAGTATAGATCAGCCACCAAGGATCAACATTACGAAGTCGTACTAACCTAAAAAATCCGAGATCGCCTCTAAACATTGTTGTTTTTCTTGAAAAACAATTTCTTTCTCTTCTTGTTTTTGTTTAAACTTACTGACCATAGTATGTAGCAGCTTTCGCATGCTACTTTTTATTGTTTTACCCATATTATAGCGATTATTGTTGAATATTAATTGTGTTTACAAATTACTGACAATATTGTAATCACAGACTTTGACAGCTTAATAATGTTGCCATATTAAACTTTTAAGAAAACTCCAGGTCACGCTTTCGTTAGCCAGACTCTATGGTGCATACCTATTGTGAGTATGGCACAAAGATGGCGGCTTGCCGTAGAGCTGCGCGCATAATAATATCGATAGTTGAATTGCACGGTGCTTACAGAATTCAAAATGTTCGAAAATGAGTTTTACTTTTAAGAAATTCATGACTCTTTGCTTTAAGTTTTTACTATTTTTAACTAATTTCCCTGTAAGTCTTATTTCGTTTTGCAAGGATTAAAAAAATAGGCCTTCAATCCAGATGCACACGTTTCTTTTAGCTTTCTTCAGTTTTATTTACCTACGTGGTAAGGCGAGCTATATAAATGCACACGCTCAGAGTGTCATTTTATATGGCAGGCAGGGCACGTGGATACTGAATAGATGCTACTGCAATTAAATTAACTATCTATATTCTGTACTTGTACGGGTATGTTCATAATAAAACAAATTTTCCTATGGTGTGGTATGTCTATCCCATTTATTCCCAGTTGCCACCGCGGCGGTCACGAATAAAAAACTGTAGCCTTGTGATCGCTGTGTTCATTGCTCGCTTTTTCCTGTGAGCGTAGTATGCGACCGAAATTGCGGCCAGAACAACTGTGGCGACCACGTTCAACATAGTGGTTGCGAGTAAAAAACCTTCTACACACAGTTTAGTAGTTTTTAAGTCCTTATTTAATTCTGTTATGGTGTACAATAAAGAGTATATCTACCTATCTATAATTACCAATTACTTACATTATTCTTAAGGAACTAAAATAAGTTTTTAATATTGTTAGCATGTCGTTTGTCTGTTGGCTTTGTTTCTTTCTTTTCTTTCTCTCAACCAGAACGGGAGTAGTCATTCGATGATTTTCCCATCCGGAAAAAAAGGTCACAGGTCATCATCTGTTTAAACTATGTTGGGATCGGTTTCCAATCTTACCGAATGCAGCTGAGTACTAGTGTTTTACATGGAGCGACTGCTTATCTGACCTCCACAACCCTGATCTGACTACCCAAAACGACTGACAAAGATGTACAAATGACAGCTGGGACCGACGGCTTAGCGTGCTTTATTTAGATCAGGGGTTCCCAACCTTTTCTTGGTCAGGGACCACTTTTATATTATTCTTGTTAGCAGGGACCACTATGTAGGTATAATAAAATAATAATAAAAAAAAATAACTGTAATAATCAAACTGAAACATTAATTAAGAACTCAATAGGAAATTACATAAAAGAAATAATACATTTTTAGGATAAACATCTGTAATTTTGTATTAATGTGATTTCTGTGCTTGCATCTTCTTCACGAGTTCGGCTATCCTAGGACTAATACTGTTACTCAAAGCTACACGCAAATCATCACTTACTTTCAAACGATTCCTCGCCTTGTTTTTAATTACCAACAAAGCAGAAAATCCTTGTTCACATAAATAAGTTGTTGAGAAAAAAAAAAACATAAAATAGCGCAAGGCGATTTCTCGAAGTTTAGTTTAACAAATTGCTTTCTTACACCAAAACGACTCAAGTGAATAAGATTCAAAAGCGTTCTTGCAGTTTCTGTCACTTTGGATTTCAATAAGTTCTTCCTGAAATATTTTTTGTTTCTCTGTTTTTATGAGTAATGTAGTTAGTACACTAATTTAGCCCTCCCCACTTTAATTAAAGTTTTTAAAGTCCTTCCAAAGGTTGTCTAAAAGATATCGCTTTCAGCGATAAGACCGCCATTGTTACCATAGAATAAGCAATATTGTTGAATAGGTGTGTTTAAATTTTGGTGTACACTAAAGTATATTCTATCTATCTATCTATCCTTCAGCAACTTCACAAGCGTCCGTGCTAACAGGGTTACGTATTAGTTTTTGATCAATTTTAGCGTCTTCGGTATATTCTGGGAAGTAACGATTGAATTCATCAATCAACATTTGTAAATGAGTCTTGATATTTTCTTGTATATTTGCTTTACTAGCATCATACTTTTTGTCTTCCATAAGTGCTTTTAATGTCGCAAATACAGAATAATTATTTTCTTCAATTTTACGTAACAAGTTTGCAAATAAAAGCGTGAAGTTTATCTTCAAAAATGAATATATTTGCGACGTTTTCTAATTGTTTATTTCCGGAACCTTGCAGTTGCATATTAAATTTATTTAAGTGTGAGAAAATATCCACAAGATAAGCCAAATTTAGCTGACATGCATGACATAAGTAAACAGTTTCAACAGATCATTAATTTTTTTGTCAACCAGAAAAATCTCAACCTCTGCTCTCAGTTCATATAATCTTCCCAACATATTACCTTTAGATAGCCATCGAACTTCTGTGTGAAAGAGAAGTGCCTCATAGTCAGAGCCTCAGAGTATTTAAGGCGTTGCTTTTGATAACATTACAACTTTTATAGCCATTTGCAGTGTATCATTAAGGCATCCAGGAAGAGTCTTAGAAGCTAACGCCTGGCGATGTATGATACAGTGCATTGTTATTACCTTGGGATTTTTCTGTTTTACTAACATCGCCAGCCCAGAACGTGATCCCAACATTGCCGGAGCACCATCAGTACAGAGGGCAACGAGTTTATCCCACATAATTGAGTTCATGATGTCGATACCTTTAGATGTTGTTTCCAGTTCCCGTGAAATTAATAATTCTTCTTTAATTATGTTGTCGTCGTCTAAAAAGCGAACAAATTAATACAAGTAGTTGACAACAATTCGAAATGTCAGTCGATTCATCACACTGCAAAGCGAAAAATGGCGACTTTTGATTCTTGAAACAAGTTGCTCCTCTATATCATTTGACATAAGTTCAATTCGGGCTTTGACCGTGTTATTGGACCCAAAACTTCTTCGACGGCTTTGATTAAACACGGTTTCACTAGTGTTTCTCCGACTGTGTGAGGTTTTTTAGATTGTGCTATTATTTTATAAATCTCAAACGATGCTAGTAATAATTTTTCCGATGTTGCAAATCTCGTACCACTAGAACCGAGTTTCATTTTTTTTAGGTTCTCTAATCTTCCTTCAAAGAATTCTAGCGGACGGTCAGACAAATTTGGATGTACCGTTTCTAAGTGGCGTTTTAATTTCGCTGGTTTCAACGCGTCATTTGCGCATATAACGCATTGTGGTTTTATTTCTCCGTTACTTTCTATCGAGGTAAATCCAAATTTTATATAACTATTATCGTATTTTCTCTTAGGCGCCATGTTCTGAAAATAAGATACAAAAAATTATACCGCATACAAACCAATAAATAAAACATAAGTTTTATTATAATATGATCGCGTAAGCTAGTTTATATAAAATATTTATTTTTTAAATAATATCCAAAGTAGTTTTAGTTTACAAACAATATACTTCTTTGCCATAGGTATGATCCCGCCAAAAGACAAACTGTAATAGCCGCATTGAAAATATTCAATTAATAACGGCCCGAAAACGATCATTTTAATATCTACGTAAAGGGTTTATAAAAATAAAAAAAATCACTTGCCTATATTATTTACGAACAAATTCAATAAAGTTAAGATCAACGGTCAGCAATGAATGGTTCAGTTCCTCCACAGTTAAGTAATACTAAATAGTATTACTGAGACTCAGATATAACAAATGACAGCGCAACGCGAAAGTAATTCCTTGCACACGATACACGTTCGATTGTAGGCAGATCGCAGACGTATCGTCTTCACCGAGCCGGCGCGGTGGCCCGACATACCGCCCCCTCCAGCTGCGTTCTTCTCACTCACTGCACGGCGACCAACGGCTCGCCGCCCGCTAAATTTAAAATTCGTTCGCGGACCACATTTTGGCTTCTGCGGACCACTGGTGGTCCACGGACCACTGGTGGTCCACGGACCACTGGTTGGGAACCACTGATTTAGATGGTCACCCATCCGACCAGACCGACCGCGTCAAGCGTTGCTTGACCTTGAAAATAAACCCGTGTGGTTTTTATTATAAACCGACTTAAAAAAGGAGGTTCTCAGTTCATATTGAATTTTTTTTTAAGAATGTTACCTCATAACTCGAAGACGGCTGAACCAATTTGGATAATTCTTTTTTTGTTTGAGAGGGTATACTTTCTATTTGGTCCCATTGTCATGAAGTCAGGATCTGATAATGGAAACCCTGAGAAATCGAGGGAACTCTTCAAATATTATATAGTTAGTATAATAGCAGTATAATAGTTGTTTTAATTAATTTTTGCATACTGTTCTCATTAAATTCTAAAGGTAATAAGCACGAACATGAAATATTATTCAAAGACGAGCACCTGCTTGATGTACATAAAGCATTCAATGAGGCAGGAGAAGCTTTTAGCATTTGTGTTGGATGTTTCTGTTAGCATTTGAGTGCACGAGTTAGGAGTAGATCAACCACTATGGTTACGAGAAACAGTACCACAAAATCTACGAGTAGGTGTCATAGGATCAGTAGGTATAGTCGGTGTAGTATTCGTCATCAATAATGTGGTATTATTGTTACTATTTTTTGGACTTTATATCGTATTCTGAAGCACACTATATCGTTTTCCAGTATATGAGCTGATATATATATTTTAATTCCTTAACTGCGTGTGCTCCAACGTAGAAAGGTTTATCGTTTTCTTTTTAGGTACGTCAAATATTTAATAATCAGAATCACTGTCATTATTAGTCAATGGGGAGCAAATTTGAACATTTTCCAAAATTTTCATTTTACTGAACGATGCAGCAGTATAATCCGGCGTTGATTTTTTGTTGGAAACCTCACCAAAATAAATAGATTTTTTAAACTTTTTTCTTTTAAAAGCACTCATTGTTTATCAAAAATAATCAACACGTGGTATATACGCGACTGTTATTTCCAAAACGTGCCCGCGACTTCCCACGTCGATACTAGGACAACACTAAAACGAGTCACGCAGCGTCCGCGCCGCCCACCCTCCCAATCTTGCGTCTACGAGGCGTACGATTTCACGAGTACCGACATATCTCCTAACGCAAGGAATTATAATAATTACAGTACTGTGCGTTAGGGACCTAATCCATCTCTAATTTTTTTTTTAATGTCCTTGAATTCAGCTTTAAGTAGGAAGCATATATGTATATTTGTCCTGCTCATACTTAAAGAACTTTATACGTTAGATACTCCCGCAAGGAGTGAAGCAACACGATTATGTTCAACGCACAATACAAAAGTCCTGCAAGAGATCTGATAGATCTCGTAATGCAACGAACGTGTTAATGTACCTAAAAATTTTTTGTATTTTTTTTTACTATTATATCGGGTGGCTTTATCATCTTAGAATGTAAAACAATCAAAACAGTTTCAGTAACACGACTTTTGTCCCAACTAATTTTGAGATGGAAAATACCGGTTGGTCCCATAGTGCGTCGCGCCGTGCGCGTCTAGTGGCGTGCTGCGTGACCTGTGTTGTGCGCCGCGCCGTATCATTGCGTATATATGCTACTAAGTGTCCAACTTGTAACTTCTTTTTAAATATTTTTGGGGCAAAAACAAAAAAGGTTTATAAAATATTAGATTCGATTTAGTTACTTATTCCGAACGAACTATATTCACATTTCGCATATACTAAACATAATGTTGTATACTTACGGGTAAAACATTCCCACCTCGGAACACCTTTACAAAGTAAACCAATAAATATAGTAAAATAAATAAAAAAAATTGGCCAAGTGCGAGTCAAATTCGCCCATGAAGGGTTCCTTAGTAACTATAATAAATATAATTTAATATATTTATTTGAAAAAAAAAAAACTAGTTCATTTGCAATTTTTACAAGTACGCCAAATAACTTTGTTTTTCATAGTGTTTGTATGAATTACAAAGTTATATTTGCGATTTTAGAAAATATGCTGAATCTCAAAAACTGCAGACCCGATCTCGTTCAAACCAATTTTGGTTGAAAGATTACATTAAGATCTATAGCATATATTTTTTTTTCATATTTTTCACTCTATAATTATAGAAGTTACAGTGGGGGGGACACACATTTTACCACTTTAGACGCGTATATCTTTTAAACGATTATCTTTATGAAAAAGTGGTTTTAGACACATTTATATCATTTTTGAAGACCTGTCTATAGATACCACACACGCATAGGTTTCATGAAAAAATATATTTTCAGTTTCAGTTCCATGTATCGGGAGCCCCTTTTATTTTAATTTTTTTTTTCATAAAATCGGAAAGCGGTTCACAGAATACATCTACCTACCAAGTTTCACATGTACAGTTCTAACAGTTTCGGAATAAAATGGCTGTGACATACGGACGGACGGACAGACAGACAGACAGACGGACAGACATGTCGAAACTATAAGGGTTCCGTTTTTTGTCATTTGTCGTCGCAATACATCACCATATGTATTGTGACGAGCGTAAAGTGTTTAACATCCGTACTCAAGTAATCGAATTGCAATCCACGAAATACTTATTATTGAGGAGTTTCAGTGGCCCTCTGTGGTCTTCATCATCAGTTCAACTTCTCCAAATGGTATTTTTCGGAAGCAACTGCTCAAGGTACTATAAGAAATACCCAAAACGCTATAGGTGTGCCTATAATATTTGAAGAGTTCCCTCGATTTCTCCAGGATCCTATCATCAGATCCTAATTTCGTAACAATGGGACCAACTAGAAAGTATACCCATTCAAACGCAAAAAGAATTTTTCAAATCGGTCCAGCCGTCTCCGAGTTATGAGGTAACATACATAAAAAAAAAAAGTTCAAGACGAATTGTAAACCTCCTTTTTTTGAAGTCGGTTAAAAAGACACCTACCTACTTACCTGCCTACATTTCTCAATTTGCTTTTGTCATTGAATTTTTAATGTTCACCATACACTTACCTACCAAACATTTTCATTCCACTGTGCGTGGTTACCAGTGATCGGAGTAGGTAGATTGATTTTTGGTACTTGTATCATAAATGCACACAGAAAGAATAACATGGATAAGCCATTTTCCCGGAAAGTAATTCCGGTATTTCCGGATTCAATTAAACATTGTTAATGTTGGTAGTGATATTATTCCTACTCAATTCAAAATTTAAAGGAAGGTATAAAAACTAAATTAATTCATTATTTATCTGTTGAATAATAAAAACAATCGAATTCCGATCGAAGCTTTAATTTTTATTTTTTTATTTTTAGCCTTTTATGGCTAGAACTTTTATAGATAGACATAAATTGTTGCACTTAAATTTAAATATTTTCATAGTGGTCATGGTAATTTGAATTAAGGGTAGAATAAATGACGGGGCCCCATAGAGGGCCAATGCCTGCTGGGGTCGTGAGACTGTTCTAAGGATGCACCACGACTCTGAAACGTAAAGGGCATACGAAGGAACAGGTGGATTTTAGTCAGATTTTAGGACCAAAAAAAAGGGGTAGAATAAAGAAAAAAAGATAAAAATCAACATTGTTTATCGTTAAATATGTACATTTTACATTTATTCACATTTTTAATCTTCATCGATTACAATTTCAGCATCCTGGTAATCCTGATCTTTACAATTAAAATATATAACTATGAGTTTCTCTATATTTTTAATTTTCAACCTATTTTTTTTAACATCTAAAATCCATTTATAAATGGAAAAAGACCGTTCTACATCTGACGATGTCAAAGGAGCAAATTTTAAAAAAGGTATTAAATTATGTGCTTTATTTTTTTCAATGGCCTCACTATATTCTCTAAATGTGTCTAAATCTGGGGTTTTTATTTTTTATATTTTCTGAATTGCACTGATTTATAGCATCTCTGACGTTGTCAAATGCTAAAAGTGAATCGGTCAACGATAAATTATGCTTTTGCAATTCTTTTAAAGACAAATGAATTATAAAATAATTGTCTTTAATGTAATTTAAATCTTCTTTTAAATTTTCTTTTTCTATAATATTTTTTGCCTCTCGAATAGATACCGCATCAGAGCTGCTTAAACAAGATAATACTTCTTTTATTTTTTCAAAGTTTTGAGCGTAATAAAATGCTGCCTCTAACCAAGTGCCCCATCTTGCAACAACTGGTTGGGGAGGTAGCGGCAAATCTGGATATTTTTCTTTTAAAATTTTGACTCTACTTGGGGCTTTCAAAAATACCTTTTTAACATTTGCTATTAAAATGTTAACATCGTGATATTCTAACCTAATTTGCTCAGATACGCGATGAAGAGAGTGCGCCAAACATGTTACGTGCTTCATTTCAGGTAAGTATTGTTTTAAATTTCGTCCTGCAGACAGCATATATGCAACGCTATCAGTGCAGAGGACAAGAATGTTACCTACCTTCGATTCAAAAGAATCTTCCCAAAAGTTTTCCAAACATTCTAACACAAATTGCGTGATTGTTTGTCCATTAACTACAGTTAGCATTTTACATGCTACCAAATAAGGTCTAGTCAAATTGCTAGGATGTAATGGTTTTATTAAAAAATGGACTATATAGCGACCTAAAAAGTCTGTCGTTTCATCTAATGATATCCATAGTTTCTCATTTTTATAATTTTGCCGAATCGAATTGATTTTATTCTTAAAAAACTTGTCCAAGTAAACTTTCCGTAACTGTGATTCATCTGGCAGAGTACGATTAGTACACGTACAACAACAGGTACTACACAAATATTTTTTAAAGAAATCTTGAAAAGTAGTATTTTTCATCTGAGACCACGGAATATTGCACAAAATGAGAAATTTTATAAGATCGAAATAAAATTCCTCTTCGGGCCGCTCAAACTTTCCCTGGTGTACTGCTCCTTCGATATGTCTTTTAACGTTTCCTTTATTTATGGTTTTCAAATGGCTTTCACATTTTGAACAGTATATTGTACCACTAGCGTGATCGTAAAGTAGTTCGGGATGACCAGATATCCATTTTTCTACAGTTTCAGCCTTGACGTTTGCCATATCTGAACTCTGTTGCAGAGATGGAACCTCGTATATATCACCTAAAACAAAGACATGAAAAAATTACATTTTATTTAGTTTATTTAGCTTACTCCGTTTGTTTTATTTTTCGTGGATCAAATTTAGTCATTGAAATTTCACCCTCTTCCTGTCAACCGATTGATCTAAAATTTGGTATTCGCCTTTGATTCTGATGACAATACAATTATGTATATTCAATATTATTGTCAATCCAAAATGGCTGCCGCTACAAGATGGCGGACAACTTAGTTTTTTTTCAATCCCATCAATATGGGTATCAAATGAAAGGGCTTGTTACGTAGAATATTTTGTAGAGAAGTAGATAAGGCCTATAGTAATTTATTTTACCAAAACATTGCAAGAGGACACAGCACACAGGGCATTCAAATTATATACGGATTCCAGTAAAATGTCGGTTAATAGTGGAGTTAGCTGAATTGCGACTACATTACTAGAATATCATAATTTTGTTTCGCACTAAGCTCACTGGTTCATACTCTATTAAAGATTTAACAATATTAAGACTCATGGTATGTTCAGCAGGTTAAGCGAACAAACACAATACTAAAAATATTCTTATAGTACATCCAAACATGCTTTATACTCCTTGTAACTAGTAAAATATTACTTACCAAAGCTTGGTTTAAATATGTAGATCCAATTCAATAGTGAAAAATCTGAGTCCGTATATTTGAGCCAAATCGTGGTTTAGAGCAGATTCCAGAAGTCAGTATGTACACAAGCCAGGGTCAAGTAACGTTTTCACAACACAGTAACAAACAAAGATGCGCACTCTACGAACCGAAGTAAACGAGTGAGCTACCTGGCATGTCGTCGGCGGGCGTACGCATTGTTCTGATAACCGGTTATTGTACCACCCATGATCCTTTGTTCTGATTGGTCGTTGGGTTTTGTCAAATCGTGACTGTGTGCCGTTAAAAAAAATATGAAGAATAATAAAGAATAATATTGCTCATTTTATTACAATTCCTACCTTTTTTTTGAGGATGGCAAATCATCAAATGACTCCTTCCACTCTGGCAGAATAAAATTCCTACATAAGTTCCGGTTTTTTTTTAATAATCCACCAATTCCGGAGGAATGTCCATATTAATATATACGTTTCGGATCAATGACCCCATTTCAATCTACCTACTCCGATCACTGGTGGTTACGCACATAATTTTGAATAAGTGCAAAATTCAACAAAAGAGCGACAAATAAACCTGAGCAACATTCAGCCGCGTGTGACGTAAGATACCGCGACGCAGCCGAGATTGTGCAACTTACAGGTTCTGTCTCTTTCATTCAGATTAATCAGCAATATTTTATAGATTAACCTTTATAGTATACAGGTTAACCCGTATAAAGGTTAATCAAACAAATGGGTTAAACGTCTAACCGGTTAACCTTTTAATCCGATTAATGGGTCCTTGATTATAATAGACGCGTCATATTCCCACAAAACACCTCTCAAAAACGGCACGAAACACACACATAGAGAATTACTATCTAATACGTGTAAAGAAAGGGACAGAAAATAAATGCCATCTTTAGGTACACCTGATGTTAGAGAGAGATGAATATACATCTTTAGTTAACAACCTCCCCTAACGTCACGTGACTGACTTCATTCATACGCTAGCCGCCATTAGCCCTGTAGAAAAATTAAAATAAAAAATGTATTTCTGTTGATATTTACCTATGAAATGACACATTTTGACCTCTAGCAGTATAATTTGTACTTTGAGCAGTATAATTACTGCAACGTCTGAAAACACACTAAGGTATATTACTTTACTCTTTGACACTGAGGCATGCTTTTTCCTAATTTTCTTTTAAAACACATTTTTTCTTAAGATGTGTAGTGTAGCGATCGCGACACAGGTTCGTGCGTATACGTAACTAAACAGACACGAGGCACTTACCTTGATTTCAACTTGCCATTTTAGAGCGCGGACAACGTATCTATAGTTTATTATATATCTTTGGTATTTCTGGTCCATATTATAGGTCATTGGTTTTAATGGAATTTTATGTCTATGTATTACTGGCAGGTTTTAAAGTCTATGATCTTTAAAACCTTATGTTGTTATAGGATGGTTTTTGAATATGACAATATCAACGACAATATAGATGAAAAGAAAAGTCAAGTGAGAAAAATAAGTAGTAGAGATGGGTAACTCAGGAGAGATAGATACAAAAGATATGAATCACTCCGTTTCCATCAATCACTCTTTATATCCGTTCACATCCGAATGTATCACTGTATCAGTGTATCTTTTCAACTCATTCACTCACACCGTCTTGATGTCTATTATTTTTATTATATTTCGGCCGGACGGCCACTCCAAGGAAAGTTCAGACATCTCTTTCGCACCTCCCTATTTAGAATGTTCTGTCGCGCTTTCGCAAGACAGAGAGAGTCGATTGACCATTATAAGCTGACATACGTCGACACAAAAACATAAATTGATAACTCTATTACTAGTACATAGGGCTCAAAGTCGTTAAACGGTACGTGAACATTTAAGTATTATACTGGTTTTACCTACATATGTACTTTACTTTGCCTTTAAAAAGTTTTAGTAAACTATGCAAACTAATTTCAGTCATAAAACCATCACTTTAAGGATCAGGATAAAAAATAAATAAAAAGAATTTTGCGATTTACAAAATGAAACAAAGTATTAGTTCAATCGGTAGAGTATAGAATATATTTTTTCTACAAATAAGTAAAAACAATACCTACCCTAAGTACCAATGTTATATTCGGTCATCATTAACTTAATTATTTATTATTTTAAACAAAAATTACGGTTAATTTTTCAAATACCTATTTAATACTTATCAATCAAAACAGATACCTAGACATAAGAAACAGCAGCCCAATAAATTAAAAAGATACCTAATGTAACGATCAAGCAAAGTGCAAACAGATATACTTATCTATCGCTCACTGTATTCTAAGATCGCTCATAATGATTAATTGGAGTTGAGCGAAGCAAGCCACGCTGAGCAGCGTGTTGCGTGCGCGAGTGTGAGCTACTGATACATATGGATACAAAGATATGAAAGAGTGATACATATCCCTGTGAACGAATCTTTCGATGCCACGCTGAGCAGCGTGTTGCGTGCGCGAGTGTGAGCTACTGATACATATAGATACAAAGATATGAAAGAGTGATACATATCCCTGTGATCGAAAGATACATTTCAATCTTTTCTTTTTAGTGATACATTTTGCCCATGTCTAATAAGTAGTAGTTCAGTTGCATCAGTTGAGAAACATGTATTTGACCAAGTTTTAGTATTGTATAAAGGATCTTCTTACCAATATGTTGTAAGAAGATCGTGGAAAGAATAGTCTAAAAATTCTTTGGAGTACAAAATAAAATTTGTTGAAAATGATTTTAAATTGTCAAGAAAGACAGAATATGTTACTTGGAAACAAAAGAAAATAATATTTTCAGAGGGGAAGTTAGAGATGACATAGAATATAGAAGTTGAAATTTGAAAGCGATGCAAAGGAGTTGTTGGTGATGATTTTCGCAGTGAAGAAAATGTTGTGATAAAACTCCTTTTATATCAATTCAAATATTCAACCTATGAAAGTGTCAACGTGAAATGACTTTAGATAGTATCAAGAAAAAACAATCGGTGTTTGTTGTTGTTGTTGTCAATTTGTTGAAGAATTGTATGTGACTAAATAATTTCGTGTTTTAAAATAATATTCGCTTAAACAAAATATAATAAACTAAATAACCAAATCCGCGTAAAACTTAACAAATATAAAAGTGTGTCGTAGCAAGCCGTAACAACAGCTGGACTCACACCCCTACCAACAACAATCAACCACACTCTGTAAGTTCTTGAATCATTATCAGAAAATGCTGAAGTTAGTGATGAAGATGCTGAGGTTTCTGAAGGCAGGATTGAAGACGTTGAAGTTGAAGTTAGTGAAGAATATTGTTGCGAAGAACAAATTTGCTTAGGCTGAAAAAAATAGTCACATAATTAAATTCATAGGTTGAATATTTGAATTGATATAAAAGAAGTTTTATCACAACACTTCCCCTTATTCTACACATGAAATTTCCCAGACCTAGTGCACAACGTAAGGAGAAGGCAGGACGAGGTAATGCTTTGGTCATTATATCAGCTACTTGAGAAGCAGTCCCAACTCGTTCCACTTCGACGGCTCCTTCGGCCACTAACTCCCTCACGAAGAAATGGCGAATCCGAATATGCTTTGTCCGCTTGTGAAACTCCGGGTTGTGGGCAAGACGAACGGCTGCTTCATTGTCCATGTAGAGATGGGGGATCTGTGAGAGCATTGTTAACTCTTTCAGGATTCTTGTCAGCCTAACAAGCTCTATCGCTGCTTCACTCGATGCCACAAGTTCAGCCTCCGTTGATGATATTGAAACTGAAGCTTGTCTTTGACTCAGCCATGAAATTATTCCACCTGAATATCGGCATACTACTCCAGTAGTTGAGCGTCTAGTTTCATGATCTCCTCCGTGATCTGCGTCGCTGAATCCTTCGAGCACACCGGGCAAATATTGTGCCTTATAATTGATACCTAAGGCACTTGTACCCTTGATGTAACGCATGATTGTGTCGTCGATAGTTATGTCATTACATTAATGGTCTGATTGCATACAATGTTTTTCTGTACTTATAACTTTATTTTACGTACCACCATAGATGATACATATAAATACTGAGAATATTGTAATGAAAGAAATAAATATATTTTTACATTTACAATCAACACATACTGTTTTTTTTTTGTGCCAGCTGGCTTCCGTACTTGCAAGAAAACTGAAAAGTTATCTTGCAGGTGCAAAAGCCAAATTTTATCAAAATAATTTATGTAATAAAAAAAAAAACGAAATTCCCGCTACATAAACTTATTTGGGTATAAAAAGAGATGGCGCCTCTGCACCAGTTTTTGTCCTCGAATTTTTTGTATTGAGTTGACATTCTTCTCCGCTACGAGTATATGTGTTCTGTGCTGTGAACTTGCCGGGCAAGTCATAGGTTTCAAAGCAAGGATCTTCTGTTTAGGTACAAGTTCCTTGTTTCAAAGTTAGTGTCCGATATATTACTTTACTCTTTGGACATTGACGTTCAGACATCTATTATTTTACTTCTTTTTTTTTTTTTTAATTGGGAAGTCGCTATTTGCGCAATGCCATCAACAAAAAACGAGGAAACTTGGTAGAAAATGAAATGGTTAATTTAGGACACGGAATTAGGATGGATATTGGATAGGATTATTAGGAAAGGCATAAACATAAGTAAAAATTATATGCGTAAATCATTGTGAGTGATAAATGATGATAGATATATATATATATATATATTTGAATCATTAGAAGCCAGTAAGACAGAAATGGAGGTAAGAAAGGTAATGTTATAGGAAAGTAAACTAGAAATAAAAGAATCATGACTAAGAAGAGGACAGGAAAAAAATATATGATTTAAATCGCCAACATCACCACATTCGCAAAGGTCACTGGCAACAATCTGCAATCGGGCAAGGTGGACTTTGGAGCAATTGTGACCCAACCTCATTCGAATAAGGCAACTGGTAGCAGCCTTACCAAAGTTAAATTTAAAAAACCATGGTGTTTTGGGAATACAAGTTTGAATATGAGAATAATATTTTCCTTTAGTAGTGCTGCTGTCCGCCCACAACTTGCTCCAGGCATCCCAAAGAAAGTTCATTGGCAGATTCGCCAAGTCGTGGCTAAAGTTAATGTAAGGGAACAAATCACCACAGTCCACAGCCTGATTAGCCAGTTGATCGGCTCTCACATTTCCCGCGATACTACTATGGCCAGGTATCCAAGCGAGAGAAATTTGAAGACCTAATTTGGAGCATTTATATAAGAGACCTCTAATAAAAAGAACTATGGGAAATATTGGTTTACATTTAAAAGGATTTCTTTTAATAGCCTGTAATGCACTTAGAGCGTCTGTAAATATTATTGCTTTTTCCAATTTCATGATGTAAATATACTCTAAGGCTTTGAACAGTCCAAAACATTCACCAGTAAATACTGATGATTCAGGAGGAAGCTTGATTTTTTGTACTATATTATACTGTGAGTGAAAAACCCCAACTCCAACATTTCCTAAAGAAGAGTGCTTAGACGCGTCTGTGTAAATATGATGCCAATTCTCCCATCGCAAGCCTTTGGAAAAGTTAAATGATTCTTTAACAAAATAATCATTTTTATTAATGCCTAAGTTCAGGATAACATTCGGAGAAAACACCAATGATTCATAAGAATGATTGAAGAGAGGAAATGATGGTGACTGGTAAATTGGAGCTTGCAAAGCCATAAACTTTTTATAGCTTACAATAAGACAAGGAAGAGATTTATTAGACCAATAACGAGAAGAATTGGTTTCGTCTAGAAGAGACTGCAATTTTTGACGTAACGGGTGATTAGAAAATTGAAATGAACGGAATAGAAATTTGTCAGAAAGATATTGTGACGTCGAAGTGAAAGAGGAGGATCTACAGTTTCAACCTGTAAAGCATTTATTGGGCTTGATCTCATAGCTCCGGTCACTATTCGCAGTGCTTTTGACTGAATTCTGTCTAATTTTTTAAAAGCAGCTGAATTTCCAGGTTCCAATAAAAATGTTCCATAGTCAAGCACACTTCTAACTATTGCGTTATATATTAATTTCAATGAATGGGGGTGGGCACCCCACCAGACCCCCGATAAACATCTCAATATGTTTATTCTTTGTTCACATCTTGCTGTTATATAATCACAGTGTGGAATGCCAGTAAGTTTACTATCCAAAACCACTCCTAAAAATTTTACCGAAGATTTCACAGGTATTAAATTATCATCATAATATACAGAAACAGGGGGAGGAAGGCGCATCCTAGTAAAAAGTACAACTGCACTTTTAGAAGTAGATAGCTCAAGGCCATTGCTATCCATCCATTTTTTTTAAAGGCTAAGACCCGATGTCATGGTATTGCAAGCCGTTTGTATAGAGCTGTGAGGGCAATATAAAAGAAGATCATCAGCGTATTGTAGCACTTTTACTTCATTGTTTAAAGAACTCTCAAGATCGTAAGTGTAAATGTCATATAATAAAGGGCTAAGAACTGATCCTTGAGGAAGACCTTTCCACACGACTCTAGATTCACAACTAGAATCCTGAAGTGTAAGTTTAATATAGGTACCTCTCAGATAACATGTTTAGAATGAAGTTTGTGAGTAAAATGGGGACATTTAGCTGCTCCAGTTTATATTTTAATGTTGATATTACAACATTATCATAAGCAGAGGTTATGTCAAGAAAAGCAGAAATATTATGGATTGATTCGAAGAAAATGCTAACCTAATATCAGTGACAAAGATGCTTAAACTATCTATGGTACTTTTACCTCGCCTAAAACCAAATTGACTCTCACTGAGTAATTTCTTGTTTTCTAAAAACCATTCTAACCTATTTTTTACTAAATGTTCTGTGATCTTTAGCAAAACCGATGATAGAGCAATTGGTCGGTAAGAAGTGCTATTGGATGGACATTTGTTGGGTTTGAGAATAGGTAAAATATCTTGTGCTTTCCAAGAAAGCGGAATATTTCCGGTTATCATAATTTTTACCCGACTACGGCAAAGCCAAAGGAGGGTTATGATTTTGACAGGCTATGTATGTATGTATGTATGTATGTATGTATGTATGTATGTGTATATGTTCATCTGTTCCCTCATAGCTCAAAAGCTACTTATCGGAACTCGACAAATGAGGTATCGTTAGAACCGTCTTGACCGTCCGCTGAACATAGGCTACGTGACGTGTCACAAAACCCAAAGTAGCGCCCTCTAGCGCCCAAAAAGTGTTGTGTTAAAAAATAAAAATAAGATAAACACATCGTGTTTGATATCATTTGAAAGGGCGTCACATGCACATTTCCAAAACATTGCTTAAATTTTAAGTGGCGCCCTCTAGTGGACAAAAAATCATGTGTAAAAAAATAAAAATAAGATAGATATACAGTGTTTGGTATCATTTGAATGGGCTTCACTTGTACTTATCAAAATATTGCTTAAATTTAACGTGGCGCCCTCTAGCGGACAAAAAGTCATATGTAAAAATAAAAATAAGATAGATACACCGTGTTTGGTATCATTTGAAAGGGCTTCACTTGAACTTATAAAAAATAAAGTAAATAGTATAGAAGCACAGTGATTTAACACCAAAATAGTTTAAATAATAAATAGTAAAAAACTAAAACCCGACTACGACAAAAAAATCGACGCTGAAAAAGTATGAAACAAGATTTTCAGGATGCTGAAATAAACAAGGTTACTGGAAAAACAAGAACAGAACAAAAATAAAAGCCGCAGTCACACGTTATATAGGATATCAACCGTAACAAAACAATTAATAGCGTCTGACTGCGGCTTTTATTTTTGTTCTGTTTTTGTTTTTCCAGTAACCTTGTTTATTTCAGCATCCTGAAAATCTTGTTTCATACTTTTTCAGCGTCGATTTTTTTGTCGTAGTCGGGTTTTAGTTTTTTACTATTTTTATTAATTAGTTTTAAAAAATATAAAAGAGATGTGTCACTCATATTTGATAGAAAAGAGTACGGAATACCATCTGCGCCTGGAGCAGAGTCTTTACTGTGGCATACAACGAGTTTAAGCTCTTCTAAACTGAATGGAGAATTAAGGTCACAAAGAGAATCTATTGTCGAAAGGGGAATAGAATTTGTAATAATCTAATTTACCTAAAAAACTATTTACCAACTCAGGTGGAAGGAATGCGCTAGATGAATCTGAGAACGCCGATCTGAACCTTCTAATATTCCGCCAAACCACAGATGGTTGAACGTTAGGGGAAATAGAGAGGCAAAATGATTTCCAGCTTTCAAATTTCTTTTTTTAAAATAATTTTTTTGTCTCTGTAATTTTTCTACGGTAGAATTTTTAAGGTAATTTATTTCACACTGTTTCCTTTTCTTAATTGCATCTGTGCAATCTTTGTCCCACCATGGCGGAGATGGGATTTTATTTTGTGACTTTTTGAAAGGAAAAAGTTTATCTGCAGTTTTTATCATGGCTTCGGACAAGGCATCGGCACAGAACTGTTCATTACCACATTTAATTTCAGGTAGAACGGACACTATGTTATCTAAATGCTCCTTATAAGTACGCCAATCAACATCCCTCAGTTTGTACTTCAGCCGTGGAGCGCTTTTAGAATAAGGTTTTTGATTGAAGGGAAATGATAAAACTATGTTAAGTTTGAAGAGGAGGTATTCCAAAATAAAGGTCCGATTCCCCAAATATAAAGATAAGAAGTTGTGGAAAGCGTAATATTATATATTAGTAATTAGCAAACACATTAAAGAACATACGAAGTTATCTTATTTTTTCAATCTGACACATATTCAAAAATATATGTCAACCAACAGATATAAATCTATGGATTTGATAGAGACAATCAAAGAGGTCTCTCTTCACATCCACCAAACTTTTAAGAAATAAAACGTAGTGTTATTTCATTGTCTCTAATCCTATCTTCTTAATTAACTGCTGCAATTTTGGACCGTATAATGGCTTCGTGAAAAGATCTTTGGTTCTACAGGTTTCTCGGAGTCAATAACTGCCATGATGAAATCGTCGAACCTTGCCGGTGGAACTATTCGTGTTCTGTCATGGAGTTGTCTTTGGTTACGTTCGGGTTCTTCATGTTCATTTTCACTATTGTCTTGAGCAGCTATATTTTCAGCGAGATTTTCATGTCTGTCTTCAACATCATTGTAATCCTCTTCTGAAGCAGACTCGTAGTCACTTTGTACATTTTCAGTACTGTCGACTATATTTTCTTGCAGACTGTCATTGTTTGGCGCGTTTGATTGCTCTTGCGCACTGTTATGTTGTTGTAGGGCGTCATTAGGTTGCAGAAGTATGATCCCAGTTTCATCATCATCGTCACGATTGCCATTTTTAAGGTTTACTGGCGAGTCAAATAGATCAGATATTTGTGCAGTGTTTTGTTCTGAGTAGAACATCTTTTTAATCACTCTAATATCCTTACTGATGATGATATTTCTTTTGGTAGGTACGTAGATTCTGAAAGCCTTGGATGTTTCAGAATATCCTACGAACATGCCTGGGATTGCCTTTGATGCAAATTTATGTTGGTTAGAGCCTTTTAAAAGAATGAATGTTTTAGAGCCAAATATATACAAATGGTTTATGCACGGTTTCCTGCCGACCCATTTTTCAAAAGGTGTCACTCCTTCGATGCTCTGGTTTATTGCCCTGTTTGATAGATAGTTGGCAGTAAGAACAACTTCACCCCACAAGTATAATGGAGCTTTCGACTCTAGCATCATTGATCTTCCTTTTTCGATCAATGTGCGATTTTTCCTTTCAGCTACACCGTTCTGGTAAGGTGTGTGAGGAGCGGTGAGTCGACGTTGTATTCCGTGTTGTTTGAGGAAGTTGGTGAATTCTGTGTTTATATACTCTGTGCCATTATCTGATTGTAGAAACTTTATCTTAGTTTCAGTAAAGTTTTCAGATGCTTGTTTGAACTCTTTGAACTTGCTCAGTACCTCATTCTTGTTCTTCATCATGTAAACTCTACAATATTTGCTGAAGTCGTCAATGAAGGTGACGAAGTACCTGTTCTGGCCGAGTGTGGGCGTTTGGATAGGTCCGCACACGTCGCTATGAACAATTTCTAAGCGTTCTGTAGTTCTCGGAGTTGTTTTGTCTTTGGAGGCTGGAATTCGATGCATTTTTGCTTGTACACAAGTTTCACACTCTGGTAGATTTTCGTTAACATCGAAGTTCAAGCCAATGAGGCTGCCGTTCTTTAGAGCAAGCTTCATGTCCTTGGCGTTCATGTGGCCAAGCTTTTTGTGCCAAGCTTCCATTGAACTCGGTCGAAGTGTTTGTTGTCTTCGGTTCTGGAGTTTTGTTGTTGGCAAGATTGTTGCGGTCAGTAGGCTTCTGGGGTCTGACGTAAAATAATCCATCTGAGTCTTTTTCGGCTGTTATAGTTATTCCGAGTTTTGGGTTGTTGACAGTTGCTTTATTTTTAGTGAAGGTGACGGAGCAGCCAGCGTCTGTCATCTTGCCGACTGACAATAAATTTGTACTCAGGCTGGGTACGTACCACACTGTACGTACCCAGCCTGAGGCCTGCCATAAGGTGTGAATCTGTTGTTAGATTTCCACATTTGTTTCTTATAGTTACAGTTCCAGTGCCTTTTATTTCAGCGGAGATTTCATCAGTAGCAAAACTTAGTTTTCTTGATGTACTTTTCAGGTTTTTTAATAGATTTTTCTGAAACGTCATGTGAGAAGTACAGCCACTATCTAGCACCCAAACACTGTTGTTTTTAACCTTACTTGTAAATAAACATTGCGGTATAGCAAAGTTATTTGTTACCGGTTTATCGGAGTTCTTTGGTTTATCCTTCTTGGAGGCATTTTTCTTCCTACAGCTAGTGCAGATCTTATGTGCTTTGCGTTTAAAGATGTTGCCTTGTCGTTTGCATATTTTGCAGCTCGCGTAAAGTGCTTCTTCACTGTTGAAGGAACTTGGCTCGTTGAAGTCTGTGTTGCGTCGTCGAGCATCACTCTCTTCAATAATTTTGATTTTAAGTTTCTCCGGACTAAGCAAGTTTTCTTGTGTCTCGATCGCAATACGGAAGTTTTCGTATTCTTCTGAGAGACTATAAAGCATTATGATGGATAGTAGATCTTTATTTATTTCAACGCCTAGATCGTTGAGTTTATCGACATTATCCATAAATGACATCAGGTGCTCTCGTACGTCATCGTGTAAAGCTTTAGAGAATTTGTAAAGCTTATAATTGTTGTAAGTTGCCGTAGAATTAAACGATAAAATAAAACTTTGTTTTATTTTGTAGAAGGAATATATTTTTCGTATATGTGACAAGACCGATATATCAAACATTGCTAAGCAACAAGACCATCGATACAATATGAAGGTTGTATATCTTCACATCCACGATACTTTTTTTTTTTAAAGCTTGGACAAATCTTGAAGTCCAATCCTACAGCTTAGCATGTTCAGTCTTGGTCCAAACAATGGCTTCGTAAACATGTCCGCCAATTGCAATTCTGTAGCGACTTGTTTGACAGCGAAGTCTCTATTCTGAACACATTCTCGAATGAAGAAATGTTTTATCTTGATATGTTTTGTTCTCCTATGGAACTCATAAGGTGGATTCTCAGACAACCTTATAGCAGATTCATTGTCAACGTAAATTGTCGGTTTTTCATTCAGGTCTGTTAAGTCCCTTAATTCCTCCAAGAGTTCTTTTAGCCATAAGGCTTCTCTCGCAGTTTCTGTCAAGGCCACGAGTTCAGCCTCCGTTGAGGTTCAACTCTTAGTTGTTTTTGGCTTTTCCACATGATGGGACCGGAGAATAGGAAAATCATCCCTGACGTCGAATGGCCAGTCGTTGTGTCACCACCAAAATCAGCGTCACTGAAACATATCAGCCTCTTCTCCCGGCTTTTCGCGAAGACAAGTCCTTTGTCTATAGTACCCTTAAGGTATCTAAAAATTCGTTTGACTCTCATCACATCAAACTTAGTCGGACTTTCTAGATGCCTTGACGCAACACTCACAGCATAGCTTATATCTGGCCGTGTAGCGACCATGAGGTATGCTAGGGCTCCCACAGCTTGACGATAGGGAAATGATGAATTTGATTTATCATCTTCTTCTTCTTCTATGCCAATTTTTACTGCCGGCGTTGCAGCAACTTTGCAGTTAGTCATTCCAAACTTTTCAAGTATCTTCTTAGAATAAGACCTTTGGTTTAAGGTAATACAGCCATCTTTGGTTTTATTAATTTCAAGTCCAAGAAAATAAGACGCCGGTTTTGTGGTAATTTTAAACCTATTTCTCAGCTCTTCAATAAATTTACTTCCAGCATTTTCACTAGTTGAAGCCACCAAAACGTCATCTACGTAAAGCGCAATTAACACTTGTTCACGTAAGTAAAGACAAGGATCTTTTGTGCTTTGCTTGAATCCTGAGTTTATAAGATACTCTGATATGCAGACATTCCAGCATAGAGGAGCTTGTTTCAGCCCGTAGAGGCTGCGTTTAAGTTTACACACTTTCTTAGTGCCATCATTGAAACCCTCTGGCTGCTTCATAAAGATTTCCTCTTTTACCGCTCCGTTTAGAAACGCAGTCGATACATCGAACTGTTGAAGTACTAAGTTTTCTTGAGCAGCTATTCCTAAAACAGCTCTTATAGTACTGAGGCGAGCTACTGGACTGAAAGTCTTCTGATAATCAAACGGGCTGAGTTTAAGTTTACACACTTTCTTAGTGCCATCATTGAAACCCTCTGGCTGCTTCATAAAGATTTCCTCTTTTACCGCTCCGTTTAGAAACGCAGTCGATACATCGAACTGTTGAAGTACTAAGTTTTCTTGAGCAGCTATTCCTAAAACAGCTCTTATAGTACTGAGGCGAGCTACTGGACCGAAAGTCTTCTGATAATCAACGCCAGGTTTTTGTGAAAAACCTTTCACTACCAGTCTGGCCTTATATCGCTCAATTGTACCATCTGGATTGTTCTTTATTCTGTAAACCCATTTACATGACAATGGTTTACGATTTTTCGGAGGGTCGACTAATTCCCAAGTCTTCATTTCTTTCAATGATTCCATTTCATTTTGCATAGCCTCTAACCATTTGACCTTATCCTTGCTATTCATAGCATCTTTAAACGTTTGAGGTTCTATTTCATTATCCATATCCATGGCTGCCATAATATAATCCACAAATATTTTAGGTCTGTCAATCTGTGATCTATCACGAAGATTGTATGACCTCCGTTCTTCTGGGACAAGAACGGATTCATTGACATCTATGTCGTTTTCATTTGATTGATCAGCCGTTTCACTGCCGTCATCAGTCCCGAGAGTGTCATAATACAACTCGTTATTTTCATCTTGTATAGGTACCTCGTTAGAGCTTGCAATATCATTATCTTGTACTGCTTGCTGTCTACTAGCATTTTCTTTTGTAGTACCTTTTAAATATATTTCTGTTTCATCCAGTTCACAGTCAGTCTCGTTAGATCGCTTGTGATCATTTAATTCTTGAAAAGGAACAGAAATTACATTTTTATCGTCTTCATAAAACATTTTCTTTAAAATTCGAACATCCTTAGAAACAAGAATGCGTTTCTTCGATGGGACGTATATTCTAAACGCTTTTGAAACTTCCGAGTAACCAGCGAACATACCTGGAATTGCCTTTGAAGCAAATTTATGTTCATGTTTTCCTTTCTTTAGGATGAACGTTTTAGCACCAAATACATATAGATGATTAACGCAGGGTTTTCTACCTACCCATCTGTTTGATTTTCAATACTCTGATTAACGCTTCGGTTTGACAAGTAATTTGCAGTATAAACCGTTTCTGCCCATAAACACATAGGCGCTTTTGATTCCAACATCATGCATCTTGCTTTTTCTATAAGGGTTCTATTTTTCCTTTCAGCCATTCCATTTTGATGTGGAGTGTATTGTGCTGTCAACCTTCTTGCTATACCATTTAGCTTCAGATATGAGTCAAACTTCAAATTTCGGTATTCCGTACCGTTATTAGTCTGTAGGCATTTAATTTTGTTTCCTGTGAAGTTCTCTGCCTCTACCTTGTATTCTATGAATTTTTGTAATACATCGTTTTTATTTTTAATAAAGTTTACTCGGCAGTATCTACTGTAGTCATCAATGAAACTTACAAAATACCTGTTGCCATTCAGTGAAGGTTGTTTAAGTGGTCCACAGACGTCACTGTGTACGATCTCAAGACGCTGACTCGTACGTGAACTATGTTTGTCACTCTTCTTGCTAGGCACTCGGCTCAATTTCCCTTCTATGCATATTTCGCATTCACCTAAAGAACTATTATGGTCGAAGTCTAACCCAATCAGGCTTTCATTCTTTAAGGCGAGCTTCAAGTCCCTTTCGCTCATGTGTCCCATTTTACAGTGCCATTGTTTAATAGCATCTGACTCCACTACTTTTGCTACCTAGTTACTACAATCTGTAGCATTGGCTCTATGTCTGTCAACATTATTATTTTTGGTTTGGAGATAATATAGACCATCGTCTTCTCTCACTGCTTGCATTTGTACTCCTCGCTTGTGATCCTTAATTATTGCCTTCTTCTTAGTGAATAGAATAGTGAGTCCTTTATCAGTCATTTTCCCAACAGAAAGAAGATTAGCACACAGGCTTGGTACGTAAAGTGCATCAGAAATTCCAATTTTTCCTTCTTTAATTTCTATTTCTGCAGGCCCTGACCCTTTTATCTCTGCAGTTTTGTCCTTAGAAGCGAGTTTAAGGGTCTTTGAAATTTTCTTCATCTCTATAAAAGGCTTATCCGAAAAAGTCATATGTGACGTACATCCACTGTCAAGTATCCAGCACTTTTGTGCTTTGTCGTTTATGAAGTAGCTACTGAAGAGGTTTGTTTCTTTACCGTCCTTTTTGGTATAGCTGTTCTTAGGCTTCTTATTATTCTTCTTGCCTGTATTCTTATTTTTAGACCAGCATTTGGACGTGTCATGGCCTTTCTTTTTACATATCTTGCAAAAAGTGTAGAAACTTTCTTCAGCGTCATTCTTTACGCTAGTAGTAGGGATGTCGCGACGACGTGCATCACTCTCTTCTATAATTTTAATCTTTAGCTTTTCAGGGTCTGAAAGCGAGTCTTGAGATTCAATTGCAGTCCTGAAATTTTCGTATTCTGAAGAAAGGCTATAGAGCATCATGATTGACAATAGATCATTGTTGATATCAATATCCATATCTTTTAATTTATCAACTGTATCCATGAATTTCTTTAAATGCTCGCGTGTATCTGAACCTTCTTCTAGTTTTGCCAATATTAGTTGCTTTAGTAGTGTAGCCTTTCTGGCTGGACCTTTACTAGCATAGATGGATTCAAGAGTCGTCCATACATCTTTGGTAAATTTACAGTTTTTTACCTGTTTCAGTTCTGAAGGCGCTATCAACAATATCAGCTCCGATTTCGCCATTTCGTCATAGTCAAGATCATTTTGTGACGCACCTACCTTTGGATATTCTTTAACACATGCCCATAGTTTATTTTTAACTAAGTATGCTTTTGCATGTATACACCACGTATCGTAGTTTTCCTTTCCTAAAGGTTGGATTTTTACAATTGACATTTCGAATTTTTTTCTTTCTTTTCGTTTTTATTCCATTTATCTACTTACATTTTTCGCTCTGCTACCATGTAAAGCTTTAGATAATTTGTAAAGCTTATAATTGTTGTAAGTTGCCGTAGAATTAAACGATAAAATAAAACTTTGTTTTATTTTGTAGAGCATCATGATTGACAATAGATCATTGTTGATATCAATATCCATATCTTTTAATTTATCAACTGTATCCATGAATTTCTTTAAATGCTCGCGTGTATCTGAACCTTCTTCTAGTTTTGCTAATATTAGTTGCTTTAGTAGTGTAGCCTTTCTGGCTGGACCTTTACTAGCATAGATGGATTCAAGAGTCGTCCACACATCTTTGGTAAATTTACAGTTTTTTGCCTGTTTCAGTTCTGAAGGCGCTATCAACAATATCAGCTCCGATTTCGCCATTTCGTCATAGTCAAGATCATTTTGTGACGCACCTACCTTTGGATATTCTTTAACACATGCCCATAGTTTATTTTTAACTAAGTATGCTTTTGCATGTATACACCACGTATCGTAGTTTTCCTTTCCTAAAGGTTGGATTTTTACAATTGACATTTCGAATTTTTTTCTTTCTTTTCGTTTTTATTCCATTTATCTACTTACATTTTTCGCTCTGCTATCATGTAAAGCTTTAGATAATTTGTAAAGCTTATAATTGTTGTAGGTTGCCGTAGAATTAAACGATAAAATAAAACTTTGTTTTATTTTGTAGAAGGTATATATTGTCGTATATGTGACAAGACCGATATATCAAACATTGCTAAGCAACAAGACCATCGATACAATATGAAGGTTATATATCTTCACACATCGTTTGGTCGCAGTTTTGTCAGGATGAGCCTTTTCAAAAGAGACGCTTTTCGTGCGGGTCCTTTACTGGCATAGATGGACTGTAGCGTGTCCCAAACATCCCATGCCGTTTTGCAGTTCTTCACCTGCTTGAGCTCGGACGAGGAGATGAGCAGTAATAGCTCAGATTTTGCTATCTCGTCAGCATCTAATTCATCTTGACTTGCTGTTGCGCTGATGACAAAAGGCTTGCTAAAATGTTTCCACAGTTTATTCTTGACTAAGTAGGCTTTCGCATGGATCACCTAAGTGTCATAATTCTCCTTACCAAGTGGGGTAATTTTCACAACTGACATAGTTGGTTTTATTGCTCTGCTACCATGTTAAGTTTGAAGAGGAGGTATTCCAAAATAAAGGTCCGAATCCCCAAATATAAAGATAAGAAGTTGTGGAAAGCGTAATATTATACACTTCTGGACACATCTATTGGCCCACCTTAGAGTTTAGGTTTCGATGGCCCCTACCGAAATATGATTGCTAGATTGAACAAAAACTGTTGATGCAGTTTTAAACCTGATACATTTTACCATCTTTTTCGATCGTATAGTTTTAAATTTGAATTCAGAATACCATACGACATGGACCTACGCCTAACAAGTCGGATATGCGCCTTGTTAAAGGCAATTAATTTTTGAATAAAAAACATGTTTTATCAAATAAAGGTTTAATTTAATAACGCGTGTTGCCTCCATGGGCATCTACCACAGCTCTCATACGATTAGGCATAGAGTTTATCAACCACTCTATGAAATTTTGAGGGATCATCTCCCACTCCTCTTCTATGGCAGTTTTCAACTCCTGCATCGTCTGGGCAACTGGCTGACGAGCCCTAACACGCCTTTTTAGCTCGTCCCACATGTGCTCAATGGGGTTCATGTCTGGGCTTCTGGCTGGCCAGTCCATAACTGTGATGTTCACATCCCGAAGATATTCCCTGACGATGCCGGCCGCATGGGCTCTTGCATTATCATGCATAAAAAGGAAATTTGGGCCCACATAGTCCGCGTATGGTATCACGTGAGGTTCTAAGCACTCACGAATGTATCTTTCAGCATTTAATGTTGGCAGCCGTGGTCCTGTAACAACCTCAAGTTGAGTTTTGCCGCTCGCGGATATACCGCCCCAGACAGTCCATGAGCCACCGCCATAAGCAACCCTCTCTTCAAAGCAGCATTGTGCGAAACGCTCTCCCTTACGCCGGTAGACCTTCTTCCTTCCATCATTGCCATGTAACACAATTTTAGACTCATCAGAAAAGAGTACACGGCTCCAATCTTGCTGTGTCCAATTTAAATGACTGCGTGCGAAATGAAGGCGCGCTGTTCGGTGGGCTCGCTTTAGTTTGGGCCCATTAGCTGGCTTGTGTGGTACCATATCGCGTTCTTTTAACCTTCTCCGAACAGTTCGAGCGCTCACAGATACTCCGTGGAAGTCGCGAAGTTGGTTTTGTATCTCAATGGAGGTAAGGTGACGATTTCTCAAGCTGGTCGTCACGATGAATCGATCCTGCCTTTCAGTTGTGACCCGAGATCGTGGCCTTCCTTGGCGACGAACAAAGCCGCCAGTCTCTAGGTACCTCCGATAAACATTTCGGACCGCAGATCGACTTAAATTAAGTTGAGCACTCACGTTTCTTTGGCTGTGTCCGGCCTGAATAAGTGCCACAGCTTGGGCGGCGACTTCAGGTGAAGTATCCATAGATTATTGATAGAACCTCACCTTAATGTTAAGAATAAGTAATGTTTGTTGCAAAAGCAAAGATATCAATCACTTTTTCAAGAATTAAATCCAAGTAAACCAATAAAACCAAGTTTTCTTAGTATTCGATTGTTTGATATCAACAAACAGGCTCCAAATTGTCTTTTGTTTCTTTAAATTCTGTGTTCGAAATTCAAAAAAAGACTATTGAATGAAATTGTGAATGTGCCAGGTTCAAAACTGCATAAAAACTTTTTGCTCGACCTAATATAAAATTTTAGCTAGGACCAAACGAAACTGAAAATACAAGGTGGGCCAATCAAGGATCTTCTACCTACTAACAAGTTCCTTGGGGCCAATAGATGTGTCCAGAAGTGTATATTAGTAATTAGCAAACACATACAAGAACATACGAAGTTTCTGACACATATTCAAAAATATATGTCAACCAACAGATATAAATCTATGGATTTAATAGAGACAATCAAAGAGGTCTCTCTTCACAAACTATAGGAAAATGGTCACTGCCATAGGATAAAAGCATAACTTTCCCGGTCAAACGCGAAGCTAGTTTGTCAGTGCATATTGACAAATCGGGTGCACTAGCACCTTCATGTGGAGAAGTGCGTCGAGTTGGAGACCCAGTATTTAATAAACAAAGGGTCAGTGGGTCGTCTTAGGGGCGATTGAGATTATCTAGAATGTCAAGTAAGGTGCTACCATAGTTATTTGTTGACGAACTTCCCCAGACTTCATGCTGGGAATTAAAATCACCTAAAACTATAAATGGTTTAGGAAGAATTGAAAAAATATTTACAATTTCATTAAAAATTACAACAGATGGACGAGGAATATATACAGAAACAAAACAAATATTATCTACAACTGCTGCAATAACAGAAAAATCATTACTATGAGGTGGGATTGTGAAAAATGAAAATGAATGATGATGTTTGATGAGTAAAGCAACACCGCCATACCCATCAGAGCGGTCTTCTCTGAGACATGCATACCCAGGGATCCTAAACAAAGACCCTGGTTTAAGCCATGTCTCTTGAAGAGCAAAAACAAAAGGTTTATATTTTTTTTTTATTTTTTAATATAATTTCTGACTTTTTATTAATTGCACTTCGGCAATTCCATTGTAAGACTTTGTTGTCCATGATTATTATTAGATGATGATTGAGTAACTGCATTTAATACAGTGGCGATGGACGGTGAAAGGTGATGTGTTTGAGTTAATGATTTTATCAAAGCAATGATTAGTTCATTTACAGTCAATGCAGACAGATCATCCTTAGCGATGAGGGCACAGCCATATTTTGATTGAGGAACATTCCTAGCAAGTTCCTGATGGAATTGCTGATCATAACCTTTAGAAAACTGGGGTGGGGAGCGAGGTTTAATAAAAACTGTTTTTTATATGATATTTTATTTTGTTTAGATGGAGAATAATCAAGGGGAACAGAAGCATTGATATGTCTTGAAGTTGTGGGAGAGGAAAGCAAGGCATCAGCATATGATATTATAGAAATTGTGGGATGAAGCTTTGAAGCTTCAGCATATGAAATACATGATTTGGCCATGGATTCTTTAATGTTTTTTTGACGTTCATATTCTAAACATTTCTTGCTAGTAGCCTCATTGACCTTGTCCACACTTATAACAGCGGGGTTTGGACCTGCATTGAATCTTGACATGGCCATATCTACAACAATTGTAACATTGAATTGTTAGGTAAATGTACAGGTCAACAGAAAGTGCTGTATAACACATATATACACGCTTCGGAAGAATTTGGCCATCAAAAGTTAAAATAACTGTTTCGGTATTTTTTAATAAAGGTTTATTAACAAAAATAGTTTTTCTTTTGATTCTCCATAGCTTTAATATTTTGCCACAACCAATTGGCACAGAGATGTTTTCTAATATTTCATCATCATTCCACTCTACGGGTATGCCTCTGACGACACCCATGCGAGTCACAGAAAATGAGGGGATAAAAGCTTTATAACACTCTTTTTCCAACAACTTGCTGGTTATAAACGAGTTAGCATCATTATAAGTGGAAAAAGCAATAACCAGCCTGTTTCGACCTATTTTCTTTAGACTACCATTAATAATGTTATTGAAAGAATTCCTTTTTAAGAATCGACCAAAAGTAACTGGATTCAGAAAAGTATTGTCATTAGAGGCAGTTTGCTCCCTCTGAACATGTATCAAAAATGGAGCCGCATCGGAGGAATTGTACAAGAGCCGAGCAACTGAAGCTGGACGCTGAGACGACCCACTCAGATCGTCAACGCCAGCCCTTAACAAAGGAGTACGCGGAGGATCAGATGCCTTATTAGTATCATCTACAGTAATCATTGTATCCATCTCGCCACAATCACAATCGTTAGAACGTTTCCCGCCATTCTTGCGCCTTTTTTTATTAGTTTGCAAATTGTCGGCCGAGCAGACACCCTTTTGCGTTTTGAGCTATTGTTTGTTAATGATAATGAACAATCAGTATCAACTGCACTGGTTTCATTATTAGAAATTGTCACATAGTAACCTATTTCTAGTGGTGCCGTTTCTCCGGGGTCACCCGGAGGATCCATATTAAAACTAAAAGAACTAAAAAAAACTTACCAAATTTGAAGAAAACACTACGACTACACTAAAACTAAATAATAAAATGAAATATATACAAAAACTTAATCTAATCCAATATACAAAAAATAATTTATAAACAGCCAAAAAAATCACGTCCGCCAAAGTTCAGGTTTCCCGCGCGTTCAGCTGCGTTATCAACTTATCTATACTAATATTATAAAGCTGAAGAGTTTGTTTGTTTGTTTGTTTGTTTGTTTGTTTGCTTGAACGCGCTAATCTCAGGAACTACCGTTCTGATTTGAAAAATTCTTTCAGTGTTAGATAGCCCATTTATCGAGGAAGGCTATAGGCTATATATATATCATCACGCTAACACCAATAGGAGCGGAGCAGTAATGAAGAATGTTTCAAAATCGGGGGATTTTTTTTTCTACGGGGACGAAGTCGCGGGCGGAAGCTAGTCATAGATAAGCAGCTTAGTATTTATTATAACTTTATGGCAACTGGTTACTGAGGCCTTTAAGTTATTTTTTTTAATATCTGCTAGGACGAGCACTTTGCAAAATGACTATCATTCACATTTTTTGAACATTTTGCAACGATACCTTCTTGAATCGATAACTTACTAATAAAAATTTATGTCAATTTAATGAGCACAATAAATTAAAATTTGGAAAAGTGACAGATGAGTCCCACTCTTAGAGCATTTAATTTAATTTAGGTTAAATGCTCTAAGGTCCCACTGTTGCAAAAACAATCAATTTTGTATAAAATATTATGAAGAGCCCTTGGAATAGCCTCAATAATTTTAAAAGAAATTAAAAGAGAATGGATAAATGAATTACCTTAAAAGCACTGATCATAGAGTGTTCTAGTTTGTTACTACACAAGACGTCCGATTTCTTTCAAAACAGAGGTTTAAACTAAAATGAACAATGATAATGGGGAAATAATTTCAGTACATTGGCAACTTTGATTTGGTTTTTTATTGGCTTGGACACCGTGGCCTTTGGCTCAAAATAATAGGAAAAAGTGATTTTGTTGCTTCGAGCAATCGAGTTTCTCAGCAGTCCCTTCTATTTTATTTAGTTCAGTGCGGTCGGTCGTCAGAAATCTGACTTGCGGTGAATAGTGAATATAGATGAATTTATTAATTGTATCAACTAAATACGAATAAAGTCCGCTTTTTCGTTAAAAATATATGTGGGACGTGCACAGAGGTGTCCAGTTTTCCTCCAGGATCATTCACATGTATGTATTTGCCTGTTATTTCTCAATAACTAGTGTTGGTTATTTCGTTGAATGATGTCAACTTTTGCTTTAATACTTTCACTTTGAATCATTTTATGAATATTTCAATGATTATATTGTTATCTATAAGGGATTAGAAGGTTCATAATGATGTAAGAATATTTCAGTTTCTTTCCTTAGTTGAAGTTCATGTACCTAGTATAATGGTTCTTGCTCCATATCAGAAGAATGGTGTTAAATGTAAATAATAACAAATAAGTACATTCTAATGAATTTAAAACATTATATTTCTCACTGTCAAGTGGTAACAATAAAAGTTGCACCAAAGCCTGTTATCTGATAAAAGTACAGTCAATTTTATTACAGTGAGAAGATTACCCACTTATGTATTATAATTTACCTGTTTTAACTATATTTTTATCCCTTTTAGTGATTTATGTTATTTATTATACAAAACTAGCTTCCTGCCCGCGACTTCGTCCGCGTACCATAATAAATTATACACCTAAACCATCCTGTTGAACCATTCTATCTATTAAAAAAAACCGCATCAAAATCTGTCACATAGTTTTAAAGATCTAAGCATACATAGGGACAGACAGCGGGAAGCGACTTTGTTTTATACTATGTAGTGATTTGCTAATAAAAAACCATAGGTTTGCATTAAATGTAAGCAGCCCCAGTATCTAACTATCTATCTATGTTTAAATTAAATAATAATAATTAAAAGCCATTAAAATGCATCAAGTTGGTATTTGGCAGATCCGTCCCAAAGATGAGAGTAGTAATCCATACACGACTGAACTAGTGCTTGATAAAAGTTGAGCAGCTGTTACAGTGTGAAAATCCGTCTCACAGATGGCAGCCAATTGAGCCTTAGCCTTGATAAATGGACCAAAATTAAGGTTGGATGTCAATGTAACCCCAAGAAGCTCGATGCGATCAGTTATCGGCATGGTTACACCACAGAAAGAGGAAGCCGGTTCAAATTGGCTCCTTTTTGCAGAGAATAGACACGCCTAGGTCTTAGCATAATGATAGATACATACGGCAATAAAAATATTTTAGTAAACAAAAATATATTTATAGTAACTATTGATTATATAGTTAGATTTATAAAAATAGTTTGATTTTCACCTATTATATTCAGTTGGCATACCTAAAGTAAATAGTCTTAGGTTGTGCGCGCACTGCCTTGTGGTGGCCGCAATTGCGGTTATTCTACCGCACCAGTAGAATAACCGCAATTGACCACCTTAAACGCACCTTTTGTCTGACAATGTTGCCATACATATTATTTCTTCGTATTTATACATATTTTTAACCGACTTCAAAAAAAGGAGGTTTACAATTCGTCTTGAACTTTTTTTTTATGTATGTTACCTCATAACTCGGAGACGGCTGGACCGATTTGGAAAATTCTTTTTGCGTTTGAAAGGGTATACTTTCTAGTTGGTCCCATTGTTACGAAATCAGGATTTGATGATGGGATCCTGGAGAAATCGAGGGAACTCTTCAAATATTATAGGCATGCCTATAGCGTTTTGGGTATTTCTTATAGTATCTTGAGCAGTTGCTTTCGAAAAGTACCATTTGGGGAAGTTGAACTGATGATGAAGACCACAAATGGCCACTGAAACTACTCAATAATAAGTATTTCGTGGATTGCGATTCGATTACTTGAGTACGGATGTTAAACACTTTATGCTCGTCGCAATACATACCGAGTATGGTGATTTAGAGCTGATGGTCAAGTACCAGGAGAACTCTTCAAAAATTAACGGCTATGCATCGGGAAAAGCAATATTTTGTAAAAGTTGATAAGTTGTTGAAATTATGGCTTTTGTAACTAGATAAATTATAAACCGACCCACTAAAAAGCTTGAAATTTTTTTTTTTACAAAAAATAGAACCGACTTCCATATCAAAACACTACAAAGCTAAAAATAACTTTAAATTCGGAAGGCGGTGTGAAAAAAAAAAAGAAAATCCAAAACCAATAACACCGACTACCGAAATTAAAGTTATTTTTGGCTTTGTAGTGTTTTGATATGGAAGTCGGTTCTATTTTTTGCAAAAAAATTTTTCGATATGTCATTCAGATTAGCACTCTATACAGATTTTTATACAAATTTCACACTATTGATAAAATTAACTGTTACAACTAAAGACAGAACTTGGCAAAATAAATTACCTAGATATCGCATTTATTACGTTACACACACTATTGTATGATTCTGTTCTTTATAGTTATTTTTATTTTTTTCATAAACAAAGTTAATTTGCTGTGCTCAGGAAATCCGTGAAAGATTGTTGTGTGCTATCCAAGGCTCTCGCATTCGTAGTATGGCGCGTACGTAAAATACGTAAATAATTAATATCATAGGTACAAACTTTTCTTTAATTTAATATTAACCTAAAAACCCAGAGTGATGCAAAAATTGTCATTCTGGCTATTGGAGCTAGATAAATTACAAACCAACTTACCAAGTTTTCGTAAGATATATACGTACTTATCCAAAAAAAAAAATCTCAGGGAAAAACCGGCCTTATCTAGTTTAGTAATATTTACGAAAAAAACCTATATACTAGCGGCCTGACGTAGCTTTGCACGGGGTCCTTAACAATTGTTTTCTTCGACAGTGATAGTACGTCATTACATAAAGTGCGTTTAGCTATCATTTAATTTAAAATATATATATAAAAACGTTTCATTTTGAATCAGACTTGTGCCTGCCGTTTCACTGCAATAAATTTCTTGGCTGCGTAATTTTATATCTGTGATAACTTCTAAACATTTAAATGAAAAAAGTAAAGGGCAATTTTTGATCTACATTAAATGACCAAGGTAAATAATACCTATACTTATTTGGATAAGGATTAATATTTATTAGGAGAAATTACCTTTTGCAAATAGGTAATATTTTAAATTAATTATTTAGAGATAAAAATGGTTACTGTGTGTCAACCATATGAGATAGATATATGCTATCGCGGACTTTTTTGTAGGCCTTTTTATGATATATATATTTCCGTACTTAGTACATTATTTTAACATAGGTATCTATTGACGTAGTACTTGCAATGTAAGCGCTTGAAAATCGTTTTTATGGCGGCATTATCACAAAATATGGAATATTCTCTGTAGGTAATACAAATACTTAATTAGAATGTTTAAATAAACGTTGTTTATGAAAAAAATAACCATAAATAATAGATTCGTACAATGGTTTGGGTAACATAATAAATGCGGTAATTAGGTAATTTATTTTGCTAAGTTCTATTTTAGTTTTAACAGTTAATTTGATCTATACAGTGTGAAATTTGTATCGAGTGCTAATCTGTATCACACATCAAAAATATGTATAAATAAGCGTGCTCCATCTTCGACCACATCATCACTTACCATCAGGTGAGATGGTGGTCAAACGCGAACATATTTTAATAAAAAATAAAAAATATAAAAAAATACAAAGAAATCTGTATGTATGGCAACATTATCAGACAAAACGTGCGTTTTTTTCACCGCAGTGCGCGGTACCACATACATTCCTATGCGATACAAAATATTTGCGGTAGGTTCACCGCAATTTTGCAGCGAGGGGCCACCGGTGACTCTACCGCACGCGTTTATATCACCGCAGTGCGCGCACTTCTATGTCACTGCATACTTCACAGATTTTGCGTTTCCAAAACGCAACGCAGTGCGCGCACGGCCTTAATTTTATTATTTGTGTTTAACATGGTAGAAAGCGGACGTATTTAATCTATACATATTTTGACTACAATGAACACAATAAAACTTCAAAGTGTCTAATAGAAAATTGTGAACAAGTTTTACGGGTAAGTAAACAATTGATTGGCATAAAATTATTCCAATTATTATTAAAAATTCACAGGTAGACCGATAGTGAACAGTAGGTATGTTACAGCACAGTATAATAAAGTAACTACTAAAGTAGGATATTTCTTTGGTTAACATGATGGATAATTAGATCAGATTTTTTTTCTGCCGAAATATTATAACATTACATGTAGGTAGGTAGTTAACTTTGTTGTAAACATGGGCGTTATTAGTTATTTTTGATAACCGTTATCTAACCGGTATTTAGTGGCAATAACGTTATTGATAACGGTTGCTGAATAACGGTAGCACAACTGCAGTCGATCTAACTATTCAGTTGTTGTATCGCTATAGTTATTACAACAACTGGATAGCTAAAATAACTAAAGTATGGATATAACAATGAGTGGAGTAAAGGGATAATAACGATACTGGTAATTTACCTTCATAGCTTTCTTCTAGGCTTAGGACTAGCACATTTTCTATATGAAAAATATACAAAAAAATGCGGCGCATTTAAAGATCATCATATTTACATTGATTGATTAAATTAACATAGCTCGATAACTCACCGTCACCTAATAATCACTATCATGATATATACTATTTACACAATGGTCAATTAGTCAATCCTACTATGTTATTATAAATGCGAAAGTTTTTGAGGATGTATGTAGGTATGTTTGTTGCTCTTTCACGTAAATACTACAGAACAGATTTCAATGAAATTTGGTAAGTAGATAGTTGAGATACTGGAATAATACATAGACTACTTTTTATCCCGGCATTCCCACGGAATCGGGATTTATGCGGGAAAAACCTCCCACGCGAACGAAGTAGCGGGCAGAAGCTAGCATCATCATATTTACAGTGTTAACTCTATATAACTACACTCGAGGGACTTCGCAAATTTTAAGATTATAGGAAAAAAACTGTATTAGAAAATGAAAAAAGAAATATTTCAGACTAGTGTTAGAAATAACAAATCTTAAGATATAAACACACTTTTATCATCACTTTTATCGTTTTTGTCATTTTTGTCTGACGTCTTTTGCTGCACCAGTAATTTGAGCAACTAAGAATATGGTAACATAATTATAGATAATCCATGAATCCTACTAATAACCGTCTAAACGTGCAATTTGTAAATAAAAGAACAGATGTCGTAGAAAGTTCAGTTCAGACTAGAATAAGATAGATAGATAGATATACTCTTTATTGTACACCATAACAGAATTAAATAAGGACTTAAAAACTACAAAGGGTGTTACAATGGGCGGTCTTATCGCTAAAAGCGATCTTTAGGGCCGTGCGCGCACTGCGTTGCGGTTTGGAAACGCAAAATTTGTGAAGTATGGAGTGTCATAGAAGTGCGCGCACTGCGGTCAGTCTACCGGTGCGGTAGAACTACCGGAATTGCGGCCACCGCAAGGCAGTGCGCGCACGGCCTTACAGACAACCTTTGGATGGATTTGACATAGCAGGAGAAAATAAATATGCGGGTAGTCCATGGTGTACTATTCACTTATATACAATAAATAAGTAATAACCTACATACTCAATATACACATATACATATATATACTTAAAAATAACAAAGCTGAGATATATAAAAAATAGGAACATATTAAAGAGAGAGATAGAGATCTTTTACCATGTTTTTGAAAGAAGGAAGGGTTTGTGCTTGTCTTACAGACACGGGAAGAGTATTCCACAGTCGTACCACGGTAATATTATCATACAGTATTGTGACTCGGCCGTATCTTAGAAATAAATGCCTACAGCCGCGCGATACGTAAACATGCGATAGGGCTACCCGCCTCCAGCATTTTAATTACATTTGCCTACTTTGCGTTTCCATTTAGTTTTGTGATTGTAAATATACTATTTTTATATAAACAAATAAAATATTTTGTGAATTGAATAGGAAGTGTTCAATAAAAATGCGTGTTGTTTTTTGATTGGTAGATTTAATGATTAAATAAACATGTTTATATTTTTTCTAGTATTATTCATACACACAGTAGAATAAACAACTACTATTAATAATAAAATACCACGTCTTTACTTTGAATTATACAAACTAACAAAACATAAAAACTTTTTACCAAAAAATTAAACCGACTCCCAAAAAACACTGCAAAGTGAAAAATAACTTTAATTTCGGTAGTCGGTGTCTTTAGTTTTGTATTTTTGTTTTTGGCACCGACTTCCGAAATTAAAGTTATTTTTCACTTCGCAGTGTTTTTTGGGAGTCGGTTTAATTTTTTGGTAAAAAGTTTTTATTTCACCCTTTTTAGTTGGTCTATTTTTAATTTACCTAGTTACAAGAGTCTAAATGTCAACTACTGCTGGGCCATTAATTGTTGAGGAGTTCTCCTGGTACTTCACCATCAGCTCTACATCAACATATGCATTGTGACGAGCATAAAGTGCTTAACATCCATATTCAAGTTATCGAATCGCAATCCACTCAATACTTATTATTGAGTAGTTTCGGCGGCCATCTGTGGTCTTCATCATCAGTTCCACTTCCTCAAATGGTACTTTTTGAGAGGAACTGCACAAGTTACTATAATAAATACCCAAAACGTCATAGGTGTGCCTATAATATTTGAAGAGTTCCCTAGATTTCTCCAGGATCCCATCATCAGATCCTGACTTTTATAAAAATGGGACCAATTTCGAAGTATACCCTTTCGAACAAAAAAAGAATTTTTCAAATCGGTTCAGCCGTCTTCGAGTAATCGATGATCATACATTAAAAAAAAATATATATATACGCGTCGAATTGATAACGGTTTTAACACAAGCGTACCTACCGTATCATGATTCATGAACCGCCTATAACTACCTATTTCACTCGTGTCAATCACTTTCCTTTACTCTATTCACTTTATTTATTAATCCAGACATCTTTTTTTTTCGGGAGATAAAAGGAAATACTTCTCCATTAAAAAACTAAAACCCGACTACGACAAAAAAATCAATGCTAAAAAGGATGAAACAAGATTTTCAGGATAATACTCTAGGATAATACTCTATCTGTACTAACACTCTACCAGACGTATCACTTGTTCAATATACCGTCTTGTTGTACTAAGCGATTCTCCTCTACATTTATTGTGCGCACGGCCAAGGTTTGGAACTCTGCAGGCTGCTGTGTTCCCTTCTACATATGGCCCGTCTGCCTTCAAAGCAAGAGTGAACGGTGAACTTCTGGGCTCATCAGTAATAAAACATATAAAAAAGTACCAGAGGGCATTCAACGTATTTATTGTCTTTGAGATACGATCTTATTTTGTTGCATGTATGTACATGATGCCGCGCCTAAGTGTTGTACTCTTTTATATGGAAATAATCATTTATAAATGACACTGTAGCATACATATTATTATAATTAACCGATAGGTATTGTTTACATTAATTAAAATTCAAAGAAATAAGTAAGAAAGATTCTATTGCGTTTGGTTTTTGTTTCATATAAGTACTTGTGTGGCCTACCCAAAGGTCCTTACTTTGGTATTGTTCGTCAAATTGTTGAGCTCCTTAAGTTCTAAGTTGAGCTACACGATAACTGACTAATGCTTGCACTGTCTGGACAGGTCCGCTCTTTGCGTGGTTATTTCCTCAAAAGAATACCACAGACATGAACCTACATGCTTCTCATATACAAATACAAATTGTCTGGACTTTAAAAGAGACTTTGACCTCTGAGTTTGTTTCGGTGTTTCTTCTCAGAGTAGTCAGTTAGGAAATACCGGCCTCATCTAGCTAAACTAAACACGCAAAAAAACATGACGTGTAAAAGTGTTATTTATAACCAATTTACACAATAAATATTTCATTTCATTTCATAAAATATCGAAAAACCGATATTTGAAATCCAATATCGCTTTTTTCGATATCGGATTTATGGTCCGATATTCCGGTTTTCGATATTATCGAAAACCGGTATCCATGCTCTAATAGCGATAACCCAAGAGCAGCAACCTTAGGTAGCTGAGATAGAGAGGTCTAAAAAGTAGAAAAAATCTTAATTTATAGTCTTCTAAATTACACCTAGTCTAAAATAAAACGCTGCAAGGTAGGTACGGGTTTCATACAATATTACCCATTGTTCTTTGGCAAGAAGCAAGCCCTCACAGCACAAGATGATTAATTTCAAGATAAGGAAATAGTCCGAAACTCTTTCATTTATTTTTTGTGGTGTTATAACCACAAAAAAGCTATAAATTTGCAGTTGAAAAATTTACCGTAAAAATAAGACCGTGATGCTCGAAAACAATCGGAACTTAAATTCTCACAAAAACCTCCGGGTGGAGCGGAAGGGAGTGTCAGACTTCCTCTGACTGGAATATCCACTCCGTTCCTTCAGTTTTTCTTGCGTTCCGAGGCCACGTTATCTCTTAAGAATATTCCCGCAACCCCGGATGTCTGCCTCGGTTGTAATAACAAAGTTTCAACGACAAAAAAGCAAACAGTAGGGTATTATTTTAGGGTTCCGTACATCAAAAAGAAAAAAAAATGAACTCTTATAGTATCTCTTAAGTAGTTGTCCGATGCGTGGGGATATCAAGTAGTAATTACAACCATATACTCAGGTCTACAGTCCCTTGAAACTCTGAAAAATCAAACTTCTAAATTAACGTAAAAATAAAAATACCGGCCGGTTATGCCGCAAAAACGCATATTACTTACTATACTTTAGGGAATCGTTTATGGGTACTTCTCGTTGTACTAGATTTATAAAATTTGGCACGTAACATCGTTTATAGTACCAGTTCACAAAAAAACATTATCACTAAATTAAAATTAATAAAACACATGAGAAAAATAAATGGTTGCTGATCTCCGAGACTATACTGGTTTACGCACACAAACATGACACATTTGGCCTGACGTTTTAAATAGTTAGAACGTAGTTATGAGGGTACTTGGTTTCTAACTGGCCAGCTATGAGTTCAAACCTTAGATAGACCTACCCTTCTAATGTTTTACAATTGTTTTTTCTCCATCTTATGTTTAAACGTAAATTTAATGTACTTTTTAGGGTTCCGTAGTCAACAAGGAACCCTTATAGTTTCGCCATGTCCGTCTGTCCGCGGTTTAGCTCAAAAACTATTGGTACTAGAAAGTTGTACTTTGGCATGAGTATACATGTTAATGACGCCGAAAAAGTGGTAAAATAATTAAAACAATTATTTAGGGTACCTCCCATACATGTAAAGTGGGATGATAATTATTTTTTTTTCGTTCTTCCTATAGTGTGGGATGTCGTTGGATAGGTCTTTCAAAAATATTAGGGGTTTGGTAAGACCGTTTTATGATTAAGTAAACCGTTCGTGACTTATCAAGCTTTAAAGTACTAATTTTCGTTAGAGTCAAGTGTCCCCCCCCTCTATCAACTAAACGGTTGTAGTTAGAAATTCAAATGTCACGGCAGTAGTACCTATATATAACGAAATTTAAAGGAAAACTATCACACATAAGTGGGCTTTACAAGTTTACGAGTAATAGTCGACCAATTGTATTTGACTCGAAAATTTCGAACAACTCTACAGAAATGTCGATAGATGGCGCTAAGCGACAGTTGTATCGTGCTAGCTTCTTGTGACGATTGAGTAGTGTAGCTCTGTGTCCGTATTTAAATTCAAAACACCGGCTATGACAAGTTTTATACAAATCTCTAAAAAAAATTAAAACTTTTCGTGCAAAATTGTCGGATCAGGTGAGGATTTGTATAGGAAGTCAAATTAGTTAGGTAGTCATGTTTGGCTTTTAGTTAGAGCATGGTATGAAACGATCAGTCAGCGAATACGACACGCACTTGGCTGTTATAAAAACTACGGAACCCTACACTGCGCGTGGCCCGACACGCACTTGACCGGTTTTTTATTATTACTATTGCATGCTGCGTCATTAGACGAAGATGAAATTATTGTTAAAACATCAAATCTCATATAAGTGAACTGTACAATGATCTTTTTGAGAAATAAAGATTCTTTAAACCTAACATAAATCTATATATTTATAATTCAATCATTAAAACGTTTTATAGGGCGTTGAAATTTTAAATTGAAGAAACTAGATCAAGTGAGGTATCATATGAAAGGGTTTGATGTGTATATTCCAAAACATATTTTTGTTTATTTTTTACGACGCATTAATCTTTATAATTAACAATATAAAAAAAAATCTGTCCTCCCTACGGAACCCTCAGTGAGTGCTGCTGACTCGCACTTGTCCGGTTTTTTGCGTACTTGCATCAAAATAATCATTGATGCAAGTGAGCAAACTGTTTTAAAATTTTACAAAAAATATTCCCTACTGTTTCCCAAAAGGTCCTGAAAATAAATATCTTTTGAAAATTAAAAAAAATTGTTATGTTAGAGAACTGTTATGTTATGAGTTTGCAACATTGACAGAATGACAGACATCCTTTAATATTTACGTGTGCGTGTACTACATAACTGGATGATGTATTAAGTCTTACATAATAATCACCTGCGTATTGTACGGCAGTTATGTGCATTTTTACATAATCATTTAAACAATCATTGCACAATCGCCCGTCGAACTCGTTACAGATTGTTTTCGATATTAATATTATTTTGTGCCGTGTATTGCGACGTATAAGAACGGCGGCTGCCTCCACTCTCACACCAGTCGATTAATTATTCGCTTCAAATATTCATAAATCTATTGAATGTCGGCGGTTCGACTCCTTGAACTTTTTTTTTGCAATTGATTGTTTAAATGTCCGCGGGCTTTGTGATTTTCTATCGTCTTTTGAGCTACCTGCTGTTTTTGAAGTGAAAACTTCTTTAGCGGCGCTGAGCACTTTTTGTATGGGTAAAAACTGTTAAACTCGCGTCAGGGTCACGTGACCGATCGAAAAGCGTAAGACTTTTTGAAGTGAAAACTTCTTTAGCGGCGCTGAGCACTTTTTGTATGGGTAAAAACTGTTAAACTCGCGTCAGGGTCACGTGACCGATCGAAAAGCGTAAGACTTTTTTTTAAGTGAAAACTTCTTTAGCATCGTTGTGATTTGAAAGTTAATGAAACGAAAAAGCGACAGTATCTATCTGTTGGGACCTAGGAGTTAGGTCGCAGGGGTTGAGGTATCCCTGAGAGGGGGCGGGGGGGGGGAAGTTTTCGTGGGGAGGTGTAAGAGGTGAGGGGTAAGAGGGGTCCCATGTGGGGGCGGGGTGGGGGGAGGGGGGTCTCGTCGAGTGTTGAGGGGGGAGTAGAGGGGTTAGTTGAGGGGTGAGTTGAGGGGTGAGTTGAGGGGTGAGTTGAGGGGTGAGTTGAGGGATGAGTTGAGGGATGAGTTGAGGAGTGAGTTGAGGGGTGAGTTGAGGGGTTAGTTGAGGGGTGAGTTGAGGGGTGAGTTGAGGGGTAGTAGAGGGGTAGTTGAGGGGGGAGTTGAGGGGGAGTTGAGGGGGGAGTTGAGGGGTGAGTTGAGGGACGAGTTTAGGGCTGAGGACGAGTTTAGGGCTGAGTTGAGGGCTGAGTTGAGGGGTGAGTTGAGGGGTGAGATGAGAGGTGAGTTGAGGGGTGAGTTTAGGGGTGAGTTGAGGGGTGAGTTGAGGGGTGAGTTGAGGGGTGAGTTGAGGGGTGAGTTGAGGGGTGAGTTGAGGGGTGAGTTGACGGGTGAGTTGACGGGTGAGTTGACGGGTGAGTTGACGGGTGAGTTGACGGGTGAGTTGACGGGTGAGTTGACGGGTGAGTTGACGGGTGAGTTGACGGGTGAGTTGAGGGGTGAGTTGAGGGGTGAGTTGAGGGGTGAGTTGAGGGATGAGTTGAGGGGTGAGTTGAGGGGTTAGTTGAGGGGTGAGTTGAGGGGTGAGTTGAGTAGTGAGTTGAAGGGTGAGTTGAGGGATGAGTTGAGGGGTGAGTTGAGGGGTGAGTTGAGGGGTTAGTTGAGGGGTTAGTTGAGGGGTGAGTTGAGGGGTGAGTTGAGGGGTGAGTTGAGGGGTGAGTTGAGGGGTGAGTTTAGGGGTGAGTTGAGGGGTGAGTTGAGGGGTGAGTTGAGGGATGAGTTGAGGGATGAGTTGAGGGATGAGTTGAGGGGTGAGTTGAAGGGTTAGTTGAGGGGTGAGTTGAGGGGTGAGTTGAGGGGTGAGTTGAAGGGTGAGTTGAGGGATGAGTTGAGGGATGAGTTGAGGGGTGAGTTGAGGGGTTAGTTGAGGGGTGAGTTGAGGGGTTAGGTGAGGGGTGAGTTTAGGGGTGAGTTGAGGGGTGAGTTTAGGGGTGAGTTGAGGGGTGAGTTGAGAGGTAAGTTGATGGGTGAGTTGAGGGATGAGTTGAGGGATGAGATTAGGGATGAGTTGAGGGATGAGTTGAGGGATGAGTTGAGGGATCAGGTGCGGGATAAGGTGCGGGATGAGTTGAGGGGTGAGTTGAGGTGTGAGTTGAGGGGTGACTTGAGGGGTGTGTTGCGGGGTGAGTTGACGGGTGAGTTGACGGGTGAGTTGACGTGTGCGTTGACGGGTGAGTTGACGGGTGAGTTGACGGGTGAGTTGAGGGGTGAGTTGAGGGGTGAGTTGAGGGGTGAGTTGAGAGGTGATTTGAGGAGTGAGTTGAGGGATAAGATTAGGGATGAGATTAGGGATGAGTTGAGGGATGAGTTGAGGGTTGAGGTGCGGGATGAGGTGCGGGATGAGTTGAGGGGTGAGTTGAGGGATGAGTTGAGGGGTGAGTTGAGGGGCGAGTTGAGGGGCGAATTGAGGGGTGAGTTGAGGGGGATTTTTTATCCAGGATTAAACTTCTTAGGGCTATTAGCCCCAAATTTAGGGTAAAATAATGCTTATTGGGATTTTTTTGGGCCCAAAAATAAGTAGGGCTATGTTTAGGGGCATACATACATTTACAAGCATCACATATATGCCCGCGGGGCGCGCGGCCGTCAGCGGCCTAGTACTACTACATTACAGATTATCTATGTACTAGTACTAGGAAGTAGTATATCTATGTAGGTACTAGTACTAGGCAGTATTCGGAAGTATTTGATGATTGTGACGCTAGTAGGCATTTAATAAGCGTCTTGAAAATATTTCCAAACTTGCACTTGCATTCATGACTGTACCATTTTAAAATTGAACGCGCTTTTTCGATATATCATATACTGAAAAACAAATTACGACACCGATTGTCCCTTGAAATGCTGTTAAGTTTGATGATGACACGAAACGTGATGATGGATCTTGCGTTACGTTTACTCCATCTGTCTCCATCTCCAAAAATGTTACAATTATATAATGTAAACATGTATGACTTTAAGAATTCCGAAATTTCAAATGAAACGCCAAGTCGGGATTTAAGCGATTTATTTAAAATAATTGATAATGTGGATTGTTAATTAAGTAAATTCTATTACAAAAGTAATTAAAATTAAGTTATATTTTATTTACCTTAATAAAACGGGAAACTCATTTAAATATTAGCCTTGAATTGCAGCAAGAAACAGGGTTTTTTGAAGTGAAAACTTCTTTAGCGTCTTTGTGATTTGAAATTTTATGAAACGAAAAGCAACAATAAAAAGAGACAGACATATAAATTCATAAGATTTAACGTGGGAGAAAATGAGATAGGGAGCATTATACAGTGTTTCTTATGTCGTGGAAATTTTATATGTGCAAACCAGGGCAAACGTATACCTTTGAAATTTCGTAAAAAGGAAGGAAGGATTTTTTTGAAGTGAAACCTTCTTTAGCGGCGTTGTGCACTTTTTTTGTAATGGGTATAAAATGTTAAACTCGCGTCAAGACACGTGACCTGATCGAAAATTCGTAAGACGGACGGAGAGTAGACAGCCGGCGCGGCGTAGGAGAGGAAGTATCCCCCTCTCATTCTACGGCGCGGCGAAAATGTATACCTGCGCCTGCTGTTTTGTTTAAGCGGCGCAGGACGCTTGCGCGAATGTTCGTGTGTGTTAACATGAAAGTTGATTTTACTAAGAGATAAACTTTTTAATGTAATATAAATTGTCATGTTTGTGTACGATAGCGCAATAAATAAATATTGTATTCTACTACATAAATGATAGTACTTTTATACTGATAATTAAAGCAAATCGTGCAAAATTATTCCCCAACCATTCCAAAATATCAAAAATGCACAACGTTAATATTCAAGTTTTCACTTCTGCCGGCACTCCGGGAGTGCAACCCGGATTTTTTTTTTTATACTTCAAGTATCTCTTTAGTTCCTAGAGATTAATGTCTTCCTTGCTAAAATGGAAATTTTAATTCACTTCATTTAAACGCAACACAATCCCTTAGTGGCGATTTCTAGTAGTTTGATACCCACCAGTACCCCAAAAATACATAGTTAAATTTAAACAATTAAACAATGTTCCAAAAAAGAAGATAATTTGTTGATTCAGTAGAAATGGTCAGGATTATGAAAGCCTGACTACGAGGCATGCCTTTTAAGTTTTGTCGTTAGAAGAAAAAAAACAAAACTAGAACCTTATAGTACTTTTTATTCTTTTTTAAAGTATTCACCACGTAGCTTAATACACTTTTCCACGGAATAGAAAATACAGTGGAAGTGCCACTCAGATATCGCGCGCGTGTCAACATTAAGCAAAGATTCGCAACATTTAATTAGCTTATTCGCTGTCAGATTCATGTCGCGATTGGTTGTCTCTCAAATACATGAAATATATTAGAAATTGCAAAAAATGCATTGTTGTGCGTTTTTGACCTGCAAAGACGAAAGCAGAAAAAGTATTTATCTTGTGGAGTTGTATCGTATCATCGGTAAGTATTAAACTTTGTTAATTTTAAATATATTTGATTTTAATGACAATACCACATTTCATAATCAATGCAAACTATAAAAAACCTTATTTTCATTATTAGCACATCGTTTAAATCTACTTGGTCGTTATCTGGAGCAACATACTATAAATTCTAGTAACTTCGACGCTACTCATTTAGGGATGGGACACATTCGTAAAGTAGGTCCGTATCGATATTTTTTGTTTATTTCTAACTCGTAGTAGTAGTACGGGTAGTAGATACGGGTCGCTAAGCACACCGCCCATTGTACACTTATTTTTATAAATGATTGTCCTGTGTTAAGTTAAGGTGTACAATAAAGTATATAATAATAATAAGCATATATTATAAGCCAAAAGTTTGTATTTGTTACATCTTCACGCTCGAAAGGCTGATCGGATTTCAACGAAACTTGGTACACGGGTAGACCATGTCCTGGAATAGCACATATGATTTTTTCCCGAGACTATGTTCCCTTGGGATAACTTTCTACTTTTACGCGGGCGAAGCCGCTGGCAGCAGCTTGTAGTTAATAAAGATAACATCACATAATGTAAACCGTAAAGCCGGGTCCGTTGCGCCAATTTTCTAACAAAACATGTTATCAAAACAAGTTAGCAAAACCGCCACACTGTAGGCTGAAATCAGCGTTTCATAGACATTCAAATCATTTTCTTAAAAGTGACATTTTTTTTTCACATGGAATGCTAGAGGAAACTAATTACATGCCTAAAAATATATTCTTTATGAAATGGGTACGTAAACGGAAGTCTGAGAATTTTTTCTTTAAAAATTTGTATGGAGACAAAAAAATACGATATCTCTGCTATCGCACAATTGGCCCTAATTCCCTTCTAGGGGATTAATCCTTGAATTATTTTAGTACATAGGTTTTTTTTTTTGGTTTATGTAGCAATTTCTATGGACCAATTTACAACTACAACAGTTTTATTTAAAAAAACTAATAAAAATATTTTTTTATTTTATTAATGTGTCAATTTTGGTGGACTAGTTTGACTTAACATTGTATAATGTAATCCAAATATTAATACTAAAAAAACATGTCATATACCTACCTCGTTTCTAAAACAGGTTAAAAATGGTGTATTTATTGAATTAATAATACAATGTAACTAATAAAATTTCTTAGAATCAAAAATAAGACAGTAAAACTAAACTACCCTCATAATTCTACCGGTTAATTATTACTCATTAGCGGTTAATGGCTTACATATTCAAATAAGTGCACTGTATAATATAATCAAATACGTGAAACAGATAAGCTAATGTATGTACGCATGATTTGAGTAACTATTACCTAATTATATTAGTATTTCATCGAATCATTAACCAAACCCTCATGATCAATGAGGGTAGTTAAGTTCGATTTTTGTTAATGGCGTACACTATAAAAGAGAAGTGCATTCAAAAATCAAATCAAATACTCTTTAAGCATAGAAAGTACAATAGCAATAATGGATAGCATTATGAAAAACCTTGATTTGTTCGTTATTTTCAAAAGTTCCGAAGGCATTATCAACGTGCGATTGTCAACATTTATTTCAAAATGTAGTTTCTCGGTTGACGCATAGTTTATGAGAAGAAGATTGTGTTACTTTAAAAGAATTTTGCCGAAAATTTACAAGAGCCGATAAAACGATACACACCGGAAAATTGATAATTTTCGAAGAGAATATGGAAGCTGGCTCGAGGCTGAGATGGATTGGCCGAGCTGTATTAAAGAAAATCTTCACGAGAATGCAACTAATATAGCTCATGAAGAATGCCCTGGTACATCAGTTTCTGCGGAGCCATCAACAGCAACATGTGGAACGACGACGAAGAGAAAAATTAGCTCTCAGATGCCTTTTGAAGAATTGGGAACGAATAAAAAAAAAAAAGACGGAGTGGTGACCTAATGGACCATAATTCGGCGGAACTTGTTTATGCAGCTGTATCCAAATTGAAAGAAGATGGTCAAAACCGTTTTGCATCTATTATTGAATATTTAACAAAACATGCAGAAGCAGTCGACCAATTTCAAGATATGATAAAGAAACCACCTCACAGAGAAATTTTTACTGCTCAAAAAGCTCTTGGTTTATTGTTATCCCTCAAACTGTCAAAATGGCAATACATTACATTGAGAGAGTCAGCTATTCGAGAGGGTCTTAATAATTTATGCCCTTACTAAAGAGTGCAGCAAGAAAAGAACGAGTGCTACCCAGCTCAATGTGACTCCATTACAGTAACAGACTCTTCGCAAAAATTGCACTGCAGGCTTTGTTGGATTTAACAGTAAAAAGAATCATGAAATGTTTACCGCAAGATCTTCATGAAAAAAAACTAATATTAATATCTAAGTGGGGTTTTGATGGAGCGCCCAGCCAGAGTAGATACAAGCAGAAGATGGAATCAACGCAAAACATTGACGATCTCTCTTCATGATCTCATTGGTACCACTGAAAATGACATGTGAAGAAGAGACAGTATGGGAGAACCCAAAGCCTTGCTCAGTTTCATTATGTCGGCCAGTGCAATTACTATTTGTTAAGGAGAGCGAAGCAGTAGTGAAAGAAGAAAAAAGAAAAATGGACGCCGAAATATCAGCACTTCGACCTACTGAATGTGGCAGCAATACTGTTCGACACAAACTTATGCTGACCATGATTGATGCTAAGGTTTGCACATATATTTCAGATGCAAAGTCAAATGCGTCATGCTACGTTTGTTTAGCGAAGCCGTCTGAATTGAACAATTTGAAGGCAATTGAAAAACGAGGGACATCAGATTCCATGATGGATGTTGGAATTTCTTCTCTACATGCACGCATCATCATGATGGAATGTCTCCTGCATATTGCCTACAGACTGGATGTTAAAGTTTCGTCTTGTAAAACCAAAGCTCAAGAGGATTCAAGAGATGCAAGAAAGAAGATTATCCAAAATCAATTTAAGGAAGAAATGAATCTGCTTATCGATATGGTAAAGCAAGGTCACGGAACTACCAATGATGGCAACACTACAAGAAGATTCTTTGAGTTTCCAGAAAAAACTGCTGCCGTCACTGGTCTAGGCGAAGAACTGATCCGCAGATTTGCAATAATTTTACAGACTATTACATCTGGTGAACATATTAGGGTTGAGAAATTCAAAGAATGTACGTACAAGACTGCTGAAAGATATGTGGCATTATATAATTGGTACTATATGTCGTCAAAGGTACACAAAGTACTGCTTCATGGATCTGACATTATCAACCAGAATAAAATTGTACCAATCGAAAAGCTTTCTGAAGAGGCATCGGAAGCTCGTAGCAAAGATTTCAGGAGGTTCCGAGAGCACCACTCTCAGAAGAAAAGCAGAGTGAATTCCTACGAGGATTTTTAAAATTTTCTTCTTCTTTCATCTGATCTACTTATTTCATCAGTAAGACCTACGATGGATACAAGAAAAAAAGATTTTTTTTCGAAGAAACATTAATTCTGCTGGAGCTACCTGAATCTGATTCTTCTGACTTAGAGGTTGTAAAAGTTTCCCAGATAGAATCTGACTCTTAGTTAGACTCATTAATGATATTGATGACTGATGAACCAATTACTTTTATTGTAATTCTTGCTGTATTTTGTATACTTGTGTTTCTAATTTTCATGTCCTTTTTGTTTATTTAATTTGAAGCTTCAGTATTTTTTTTTTGTGATAAATTAATAAATGCTTTATTTATACCACTTTTTTGTGTTTATTTAATAATTATTTGAATTCTAGACTTAAATCCAAACTGGTCCACCAAAATTGACACATTAATAAAAAAATAAAATATTATTTTTATTAGTTTTTTTAAATAAAACTGAACTTTCGTTGTAGTTTCGTTCAGATCATGTTTATGTATGTTACGCCAAGTTGGTCCAACGAAATAGCCACATAAACAAAAAAAAAAAAACACGTAACCATGTACATTAAAAAAAAAAGCGCACCTGAGGCCGTGATACTGAGTATGTCAAAAAATCCAAAATAATTCAAGGATTAATCCTCTAGAAGGGAATTAGGGCCGATTGTGCGATAGCGGAGTTATCGTATTTTTTTATGTTGTCTCCATACAAATTTTTAAAGAAAAAATTCTCAGACTTCCGTTTACGTACCCATTTCATAAAGAATATATTTTTAGGCACGTAATTAGCTTCCCCTAGCATTCCATGTAAAAAAAATGTCACTTCTAAAAAAATGATTTGAATGTCTATGAAACGCTGATTTCAGCCTATAGTGCGCTAGTCCGCTGCGCCAATTGTTGTAATGTTTTTGTTTAATTTCAAAAATGAGTTCTGACGAAGAAGACGTGGAACCTGTTACAGCAATAGTAGATTTAGTTCTCCAAAAAAGAAACAGAAATAGATTCCGGGTCCGGCCCTACCTGCAACCTCGTTCGTTCAATATAATTTTCAAGAACTGAAAATTGATGATAAATTCGGTATAAAAATTGTTTTAGATGTTCAGATTATCAAGAGCTGTTATCATTAATTTTACCAGATATAGAGAAGAAAACAAAGTATTAAAAAACAAAGTATTTTCTTTATTCCACTCCATCACAAACCAAAGAGATTTGTCATACACAATCAACACACTCTTCGAACGATTCCGTCTTACTCTAGTGAGCGCGAACACAAAATGCGTCACTTTCCCTCCCCGCAGGCGAACGCGGGGGATGTTATCCATTCGTCTCGGCAAACATGTTATTGTGTTTTTGCTAACAAAACTGTTAGGCTACGCCTATATTCGGTTAGCAAACAATGTTATACTGTTTGCAAACACGAAAATACGTCGCAGCGGACCTGGCTTAACACATCAATTTCTGGATATTGACCTCAAAAAAAAAAGTAAAAATGTAATTTAAATATTTCAGTTTTCCCCAAAATCCTTTTATTAATGAAAATGGATGTTTATTGGTTCATCAATATTCCAAAACATAATCTATCATCAGTTAAGGGAATTTCCTACGTTTAATCATATTACCGACTTAATGAAAGCCATCACGGCAAAATATACTAATATACGCTTTCATCACCTATTAAAATTAAACATTAAACTATCAAAACGACAATTATTAAACAAACATGTATTATTTCAAGGTCAATAAATATTTTTAATACTATCTATTATCGTTTCAATTATCACTAGCTTGTGCCAGCGGCTTCGCCCTCGTGAAATTAATACTTTATTATATGAAAATAACTTATAGCCTATCTATAGCACTCAAGAATAATGCAGCTACATATAAGGGAAACAATTTTCAGAATCGGTTCAGTAGTTTCAGAGATTACCCCCCCATTTAAACTTACAAATTTTACCTCTTTAATATTAACATAGATTCTATTTTTGGAAGATGATCAACCTTTTTCCATTACTGAGCTTTGTATGATGTCGATAAATTATTACATTGCTCACACGAATAAAACATCTATTGTCTACATCTGTATTTGAGTAGCAAAAGACATTACATCTGCATGCAAATATGACATCTATTTCAAAGTACTTAGCGGTCCGAATAGAATAAATTGGTTTCAGCGCCATCTAGCGTTGAGTAGCTGAAATCGTTATAAATTGTTCGATTTAAGTTTTTTATATGATAAACGCGTTTATTGATTGTGTCATGTCAAATAATAATTAATTTCGGTCGTTGTAATAAGACTCAATTTTTAACAGTATTAAGAAGATGATTTGTTAAAGTTGCGTTTCAAATTTGTAGCCAATTATATCAATGTTTTTTATGTGTGTAATGGACATTTTGATTTGCAAATGTATAAATTTGGCGACACTGGTTCTCGTTTTGAGAGAGTGTAAGGGCACTTCTACTTAATTTTCTGTTCTGTGCACTTTTCCATTCGCTCAAACCAGTTATTATAACATTTATTCCACTCTAAATTGGGGGTGTTCAAAATGGCTGACTTGAAAGCGTCGACTGCTTTTTCACTGGACTGAAACCTTTGACCACGAAGACTTTTCTTAATTTTAGGAAATGTAAAGAAATCGTTAGGGCTTAGGTCAGGACTGTATGGAGCACGGTCAAGAATTTCTACTTTTTCCTGCTTCAAATACTCAATCGTTTGACGAGCGCTGTGTGAGCTTGCGTTGTCGTGGTGCAGGATGATGCGTCGCTTTGAGTTAGATTTTCGAAGTTCGGCGATGACTTGTGGTAAACAAACTGTGGTATACCACTCTGCGTTACCGTTCTACGATCTTCAAGTGCAATAGTCGTAACATGGCCGATTTTTCCAACGAACGTGGCCACCATCTTCTTTGAAGTACTTTGAGAACGAACAACATTAGTCGGCTTTGGCTCGTCTTGAAAGACCCAGATTGTAGATTGTTGTTTGGAATCAGGATCGTAGGCATAGATCCAAGATTCGTCACTACTGATGATGTCGTAGACGTGATTTGACTCATCTCGGTTGAACCTTTGCAGAGTTTTCTTACACCGTCTGACGCGGGCCGCCTTGTGATCGTCGGTAAGCAGATGCGGTATCCAACGGCAAACTAGCTTTCTCACACCAAGCGCTTCATGCAAGATCTTCTGAATGGATGTCCCTGAGATGCCTAATAGAGCCTCTATCTCTCGATGCGTCACATGACGACCTTCGAGAATAAGTTGTTTCACAGCAATGATGTTATCTTCAGTGAAGGCGGATTTTGGGCGTCCTTCGCGAGATTTGTCACTAACACTTGTATGTCCACGCTGGAATTCTAAATACCCGCTGGTATTTTCGACAGTCCGCAGACATGGGGCTTCATCACTGAACACAGATGTTAGCTCTTCAAAAACACTGAAACCGTGTCTGGCCTCTTATAAAGTTGTAGAAAATTATTGCACGAACATTTTCCTTAGAAAGATTCATTTTCGTACTTAACCTAACAGATTCCAATCGACGCTATGACTAAAGCATTAATCCTAATACTTTCAACTGTTTTGAAATTCAAAATTTAAACACATTCGAATATACCTAGAACAGTTCCAAATTCAAAATTGCCGGGAAATATGGAAACGACAGAACTTAACAGAAATAAGACTGCCTGTCCGCGTTCCTTTGCGATCTATTTATACCCCGATCTGTGTTCTAGAATATTCTTGTACAATCAACTCACTGCCTATACTGCCATGAATATTCCAGAAGCTACTTGAGATACACAGTACTGCTACTCGCCGCTAGATGACATTAGTGTCTCGAACGTATTAGAAGTCAGTCGAACTTTCTCGATATACTCAGTACTGCTACTCGCCGCCAAGTGGCGTTAGTGTTTCGAACATTCTAGATTTCTGTCGAAGTTTCTCGACGTACTTCGCTAAGCGACTGGCGTAAAAGTACTATGTATGTATTAAACTTATTAATTCTGTAAAAATCTAGCCAAGTCTCGATGGAGTTGCTTGTTTCTCTATAAAAAGTAATGAAATCTCTTAGCAAAGCCAAGCCAAGTCTAAGGTTCTTTACTATTTTCTACATTAACATAGTAGATTTTATGTGACTGGCCGTTGAACATTCTTTATGCACATTTACTTGTTGACACATCCAAGTCAACGGCCATTATGAAATTTTGTGGTTTAAGTGTGTGCTTATAGCTTATTAGATGACGTTAATTTCGGTTTACTAAACTTATCTAGAGGCCTTCAAATAGGGCCATGAAAATCTGCTGAAATGGTTCCAGAAAGGTACGGCACTGCTGTGCCCCCAGACTTTAATAGGCGAATAAGTTGGTGCTCTTATTCTTTTTTTTTTTTATTTAAAATAGGTTCGTGTTTGACCACCATCTCACCTGATGGTAAGTGATGATGTGGTCGAAGATGGAGCACGCTTACCTAAAAAGTAACCTATTCACTCTTGACTTAAAGACTCCTAGGTTATAGCTATCGGGAAACACAGACTCCGGCAGGGAATTCCACTCCTTAGCCGTACGCATAATGAAGGTATTCCCAAAACGTTTTGTGCGTATGGGTGGGATGTCCACCATGTAACGATGGTGCTTCGCCGTTTGTCTCGAAGTCCGATGATGGAACGGGCTTGGTGGAATTACATTGTGTAATTCCATCGCACACTCTCCGAAATGTAACCGATAGAAAACCGATAGACTTGCAACTATTCTGTCCGTGGCTTGGAGCAAAGAATCTTAAAGTTATAGTTTGCAGATGTGTAACGTTATTAATGCAGTATAGCAGAGCAGAAGCGACTATCGAGTTTTTATTTTGCCCTGCACATCCATCCGTATGCAAGCTTATTGACTTAGAACCTGCAACGTCATTTTCATGAAGGTACATACAGGGTGTCCAGTAAATAGCTCGACATACTGCAGGGGGTGATAGCTTGGGTCAATACCTACCAAAACAACACAATATATGTTCAGCAAAATCTTACGGATTTACAGTTTTATAAAATTTTCCGAAATATCGAAAAATCTCTACCTTGAAACAGATTTTTAAGCATCTCGTAATGAAAGCTTCTTTTTCTACTTTTTTTTACATCAAATATTCGTGAATAGTTACTTTACTCATTGATAAGCCTTTTTGCTATCAAAAACGATAATGGTTTCAAGAAATACAATTTTTAGTTTAAATTTTCACAGAACAATTTTCTTATCACTTAACTTTGACCTACAGTGGTGCAAAAAAAATGTATGTGGCAGATTTGCACAACAAACTTAAAAAATAGCTTGTTTAGTGGTGGTTTTGGAAAGATACTAGTGAATTTTCATAGAAATACGAAAAAATGCTATTTTAGTTCATAAGAGGATTTTATTTTAAATGCAAGTAATATTACTTTGTATTCGAATCGTAGTAAGGTCGTACTACGGTTCGAATTACATAATAGTTAATCTACGGCCGACCGGCCGGCCGGTCTGTAAATGTAATTTCGAAGGATAAGGTGATAGTAAAAAAAACAGAGGAGTTAACTTTAATTAGTGTTGCCCAAATGCAAGACCAAGACGAGACTTAGCCAGTCTTGGTCTTGCGTCAATACACCTGGTCTTGGTCTTGGTATTGCGCTCCTAGTCTTGGTCTTGGTCTTGGTATTGCTCTCCTAGTCTTGGTCTTGGTCTTGCGCAAGAGTCTCGCAAGAGTCTTGCAATTAACGATTATCCTATTGCTATTTATTAAACGGTAGTTTAAATCTTAGAACAATGTAACAGAGTAGGTACATTTTGAGCTTGAATTGACACAGGCGTAGTAAAGGCCAATCAAAATAATAAATTTAATAAGAAATTCTAAATATTAACTGACACATCTCTGTGTGTTCAGACCTCATGGTCTGAACCCAGGACCTCGGCGATCCGTGCCGATGCTCTAACCAACTGAGCTACCTACCATGCCCCACGAAGTACTCTACCTACTGTATTTATGTAGGTACTTAATAACTACTAGAGTACGATAGAAGTTGATAAACTGACAACGCTAATCTCAATTTTTGGATGTGTGTGATTTATTGTGACTTTTTTCTTTATTTTAAAACACAAAATGCGCGACGTGCCGTCACTCGTTTGATTAGTATTGTAAATAATTTTTACACACAAGTATTTACAATATTTCTCATGTGGGAGCGCGGGGCGGGGTGGCGACGATTGTATGCGATGTCAATAGAAGCCGCCTGCGTGTGTACTCGTATCTTGACCTTGTACTTCCGAATAGATGCGAACTTTCTTTAACAGGTTATACCTACGCTTTAAAACTGCATAAACGAATCGATACAAAAAACCCTGTCCCTAGGCAAAGGCACCGCTGCCAGACAAGGAAAGGAACCACCGCTAGACAAACCATAGATCGAGTATTGTGTGTGTGCTAATCTTGTGCGATATTGTCGGACCTGTATCACTGGTGGTGGTAGTAACTTTAAGCAGCTACTCTGTCAGAGCCGGCGCATTAACGTTCTCATCGAATAATCCGGCTCTGGACAACGAGCCAAACTCTGAGAACACATATATAGTTCTTTTAAGAGCTGCCTGTTTCAATGTTTCTCCCGCATCGCCTGCCCTTCCCCTGTGTTTTTGCAATGTAAGTTTTCTCATTTTAATAATAATAACACAAAGAAAACGACAGTCTGAACTAACTGCAAGATGCAAGAGTCTCGCAGGCTTAGTCTTGTTCTTGCTTAAATCTTGCAGAGTAAGTCTTGGTCTTGCTAAAATTAGGCGGTCTTGGTCTTGAAAAAATGCAAGAACAAGACTGCAAAACCAAGACTGATTTTGGGCAACATTAACTTTAATATACATTTACTTATTTATTTAAATAAATCACAATAAATGCTCAAATTGCTTCCCTTGTGCCCTAATACGCGCTCGGCATCTTCTTAAAAATGAGCTTTTGAGTCTTCCCAGGCTTATTTCGGATATTTTTCTTGCCGCAATGTTCACCCTTGCTCTCAACTCACTATTATTTTGGATCGGTTTTTCATAGACTGATGACATGAAGGACAATTCATGGCACCCCAATAAAAAAATTAAGGGGTTTTAAGTCCGGAGACCTAGGTGGCCATAATCGGTCCCAGTCTCCCAATCCACCTGCCTGGATAAGCTTCGTCTAAGTAAGCTCTTACTTCCCGGCCATAATGAGCAGGGCACCCATCATTTTGAAGCCACATCACCTCTCTTAGCTCACTCGGAACATTTTCAATAAGCGTGGTTAGGGTTTCTCGTAAAAACTCAAAGTAATTATTGGCATTTAATGTAGGTGGAAGCTCGACGGGAGTTGACTGGACCCACAATCTGGCCATTAAAAATCCCACACCATAAATTTATTTTGAATTGGTACTGGACCTGTTTTCTCTTGACACATACGGATTTTCTAATTGCCAACTATGTAGATTATGCAAATTCAAGTAGCCGTCCTTTCTGCAGGCTGACTCATCACTCCATAGCACCTTATTAAAAAAGTTTGGATCCTCTTGATGCATTTCAAGCATGCGGCGGCAGAATTTAACTCTCGGCACGTAGTCTCTAGTTAAAAGAGTTTGCATGCGTCGTACGTGAAATGGATGGTATCCATACCCTCTTGAGCACTAAATGAACAGTGGACTTCGGTATCCCTGTACGCCGTTGTATCGCCTTAACCGAAGTTGTCGGGTCTTGTTCTCGTTCCTGAAGCACTATGTATTCGTCAACAACTTGAGGCCGTCCACCGCCACGTTGACCAGGGAGTCTGCCTTACATGTAGGAGTTATGCACTCTGGTAAACATTTCGTGGTGTGGATGTCTCCTATCGGGAAACCTTTCCCTGTAGAAGGTGGCAGCAGGTCTAGAACTTTGGCCAGCTTCTCCGTAAATAAGATGCATCTCAGCATACTCGCGCTGCGTGTAGCTTGAAAAAACGCGGTGGTGGGTCATGCGGTTTGGCGGAACATAGAGTTGTTCTGGACAGATTGTATGATCATATTGTAGAAATACTGTGCTTGGCGGCTAGGAAATCTAAGCTATCACAGGTTGGGGGACCGAGACGGGGTAGGCGCGTTTGTGGGTGGAATGAACATGTAAGAGACGTTCACCCAGAAGCCAGGAGCAGTTGTCAGGCCTGGATACGTAACAATCGCCCCTCTTCAGGTCCTATCTATAATGAAATGTATGAGAAAAGAAAAACTTTTAAAAGTCGCCTGAAATTTTGTCAAAATAGCGCTGAGCAAATTATTGTGGATAGATTAGCTGAACAGCGAGCTACAAAAGATTTCAGTAAATTTTGGACGTCCACTAGTAAGTTAAATGCGAAAACTGGTCTCTCTGTGAGTGTCGGAGGGATGAGTGAACCCAGGGACATAGCAAACATGTTCAAGGAACATTTCAAAGTTCAATCTCCTTTCGGTCATCCCCGGTAGGTTAATCTGAGCCCAGCAGTCGTGGAGTAGAGCCTCTGTTGCGTTTCTCAGGTAAACAAATCAGTCAAATTATAAACAGGATGACCAGAGGCAAATCTCCAGGACATGATGGGCTCTGCATTGAACACCTGAAGCGCGCCGGTGTCCATTTGCCAAGAGTCCTGTCCATGTTCTTCACAATGTGTATTAGTCATGCGTACCTACCTGCTAATCTAATGAAGACCGTCGTTGTTCCCATTGTGAAGAACAGGACAGGCGACATCTCGGACTACAGTAACTATCCTCCCATCTCTCTTGCGACAATTATAGCAAAAGTGTTGGACGGTCTGCTTGATACTTGTTTAAATAATTGTATACGTCTTCAAGATCGATCGGTACATTCTCTGAGTCGTATGGGTTGGAGTGCGGGGTGAGGCAGGGAGGTCTGACGTCTCCTCGGCTCTTCAACCTATACATAGATGGCCTCATAGCGGAAATCAGTGGCTTGCGTGTCGGATGTAGCGTTGGTGGGGTTAGCATTAACAACATCAGCTATGCAGACGACATGGTCTGCTGGGGCAATCGCAAATCTACTGAAGACATGTGAAGCCTACGCTGCCGAGTATGGTTATGTAATGTATGTAGTGTATGTAATGTAAAAAAAAAACTTTTTAGCAAAAAATAGAACCGACTTCCATATAAAAACACTACAAAGGCAAAAATAACTTTAATTTCGGAAGGCGGTGTCAAAAACGAAAATATATACAAAACTAAAGACACCGCCTTCCGAAATTAAAGTTATTTTTGCCTTTGTAGTGTTTTTATATGGAAGTCGGTTCTATTTTTTGCAAAAAAGTTTTTTTTTCACGCTTTTTAGTGGGTCGGTTTGTAATTTATCTAGTTACAAAAGCCAAAATGTCAACTACTTATCACCTTTTACAAAATATTGCTTTTCCCGGTGCAGAGCCGTTAATTTTTGAGGAGTTCTCCTGGTACATCACCATCAGCTCTACTTCACCATATGCATTGTGACGAGCATAAAGTGCGTAACATCCATATTCAAGTAATCTAATCGCATCAACGAAATACTTATTATTGAGTAGTTTCGGTGGCCATCTGGGGTCTTCATCATCAGTTCCACTTCCTCAAATGGTGCTTTTCGAGAGCAACTGCACAAGGTACTATAAGAAATACCCAAAACGCTATAGGTGTGCCTATAATATTTGAAGAGTTCCCTCGATTTCTCCATGATCCCATCATCAGATCCAAACGGACCAACTAGAAAGTATACCCTTTCAAACAAAAAAAGAATTTTTCAAATCGGTCCAGCCATCTCCGAGTTATGAGGTAACTTACATTAAAAAAAAAAAAGTTCAAGACGAATTGTAAACCTCCTTTTTTGAAGTCGGTTAAAAATGTGAGCATGGTCTTTAAGGTCGGCGGCAAGTGCCGTGAAGATGGACCCGATCTCCTGATAAATGGGTCAGTAATTAAAAGGGTACCATCTTTTAAATATTTAGGGCATTTTCTTGCTGACGACCTTAGAGACGATGCAGATAGACAGATGAGAGGGAGCGGAGGGCTCTAGCGGTCCGGAGCAATATGCTGGCCCGTAGGTTTGCGCGGTGTACAGACCTAGTGAAAATTACTCTTTTTAAGGCTTATTGCCAGAGTCTGCACACGGGCAATCTATGGGTCAGTTACGCTAGATGTGCTGCGCGTCCAGTATAATAATGCTTTCAGGATGCTCTTGCGACTGCCTCGTTACTGTAGCGCTTCAGAAATGTTTGCACAAGCTCGTACGGACGCGTTTCAAGCGATTATACGTAAGAAAACGGCTTCACTTCTGAGGAGGGTAAGTAACAGTCGTAACAGCATCCTGAGAACGGTGAGTGAGAGTGTGTCCTCTCCTATTATGAAACAGTTTGTGCGGAGGGTGATGGGTACTAACACTAGATAATAAGCTATTAGGTATAAGTTACTAACATTTTATGGATTTTGTGGTCCGAAATAAAAAGATTCTATTCTATTCTATAAAAAAAAATTAGAAAAGGAAGTTTTTATTACGAGATGCTTAAATATCTGTTTCAAGATAGAGATTTTTTCGATATTTCGGATAAATTTTAACCGACTTCAAAAAAGGAGGTTCTCAATTCGCCTTGAACTTTTTTTTTATGTATGTTACCTCATAACTCGGAGACGGCTGGACCGATTTGAAAAATTCTTTTTGCGTTTGAATGGGTATACTTTTTAGTTGGTCCCATTGTTACGAAATCAGGATCTGATGATGGGATCCTGGAGAAATCGAGGGAAATCTTCAAATATTATACACACACACGCACACCTATAGCGTTTTGGGTATTTCTTATAGTACCTTGAGCAGTTGCTTCCGAAAAGTATCATTTGGGGAAGTTGAACTGATGATGAAGACCACAGTTGGCCACTGAAACTCCTCAATAATAAGTATTTCGTGGATTGCGATTCGATTACTTGAGTACGGATGTTAAGGCCGGGTTATCCAGAGCACCGTAGGTATTCGACGCTTACCCCAGCCCCCGCAACGAATAGCAAAACGTAACAAATTACGACGCGCGGGAGACGCGCGCGCCAAGCGCACCGCTTATGAGTTCACGAACTCAAGTAGGTACGAAGATGCGTCACAGAATAGAGCAATGCAGTAGATCAACTTGAATTGATTAGTGTATGTTTATTTTGTTTTGTTTTAATAGTAAGTATTTTCAAGTTTATAGATAGAATAGGTACGTATTGTATAAACTTGAACCTAATTAGTAATAATTAAAAATAAGTATATTTATTTATATTTGGGGACAAGGTGAATAAAAAATCTGACTGACACGCAGATCATGAATACGGGTATGATTCAAAATTATACGCCGCGCGCTATTCGACTTTCCCAAAGGGTGCGAAATCTTCATGGCACAGTATAAAAAATCAAGTATTAGGTAGGCACACTTACATTAGGAGAGTTGTATTACAATTCAATTATTGTTATATTGAATGAGGGCTTAGAGGTATTCTGTGTGAAATATTATGTTTAAAAAATATAATAAAAATATAAATATTTTTCAATCAAATAGTTATACCAATAATAGCAACACACAAACACTTTTTGGAACGAATTTATTTTACGCGGCTTCTAAACTGGCAGAAATTGTAACGCAAAAGTGTAAATACTTACGACTATCTTCTGACGAGAGAGACGACGAGGGTCCCTCAACCGCACACTTTTTTTTCTCTAAAAACTACAATCATTTATGCACAACTGGCTAATGCCGTGATTCGACTTCAACTTCAACTCTTGCGGCTTTTGTAGAGGACTCACCACAATTTCACAAGCGCTGGAGGTTGTTTGGTAAAGTATTTTGGATGATTAAAAGTATTAAAATTGAAGTAAAAAAAAAACAAAATCATTTTGTACGCAAACATGACATTTTGCAATGTCAAATGTATTTCACTCAATGTGTTACCAGTTTACCAGTGGCAGCAGGAATAAAATGAGTATGAATAGAGAAAATTAGAAATATGGCATAGAACTGTTAAAACGATAATACAGTACGCTACAGCTTTATTTTATTTATCTCAATGAACCTACATAGATCATAAACAAATCGAGTAAATACAAAAGGGAGAAGGCATTTAATGGAGGTTGGACGGGGAACATTAGGAAGTGCGCGTGATTCGAAATGCAGTTAAAAGCCATAGCGCCTGACACGATATGTCACATTTTTGACATTTTACAACATATTATCTGTTTCCCTTTGGTACATGAATACTTTATTGGAAAACTCTTAAAAAAGTAGACATACACAAAAATGTGAAACTTTTTCTAATTTATCATTTTCATGAAAAAGAAATGTAACTTTTCTCTAGACCATCTATGCTCGTTGTTGGTGTTGTTTACTGATTACATAACGGTGAACAGGAGACGACTAGGCTCTTCGACCACCTTACGGAGGCAGCTGCAGGAGCTGAACTGGCAAAGCACAAATATCCGATGGCAAAGCTTGTTTTTCTAAGAGATTTTAATTCCCACCATAAAGAATGGTTGTTCCCGTACCAACAAACAGAGCACGCTGGTAGAGAGGCCCGCAGGCTTTTTATCGCTAGATCTCGAATAGCTGGTTCACCAAGCAACCTGCATTCCAGAAGTCGACGGCCACACGCCCAATGGCTTGGACCTAGTGCTCACAAACGTTGCGTCGCCAGAGACTGTCAGTATCGGTCTGGGCCTCGCTCGGATCGTATGACCACTTACTGGTGAAAACGGTATCTACCTTTTCTCCTCCAGATAAATGCCCCAGGGGCATACGATGAGTAGTAGTAGTCAGCAGACTCCGAAGCTGCAAAGCGAAACTCGAACTTTTACCGTCCTTCGCTGCCTCCTAGTTATGATAAAATTGGATGGAACACTGGCTCACACCGCACAAGAAAAAGCAAATTTAAATGCCTCCGTCTTTGCGGTAAGTTTACGTCTCGACACGGCGTCTAACTTACCACCTAAAATACCTCACTTTGGCTCCGTAATGCTGGAAACTGCATTTCATGTTAAGGAAGTCCGTAAAGCCCTTTCTAGTCAAAATGTGAACAAAGCCAGTGAACCGGAAGGAATACCTGCTCGAGTCTTAAAGAGTTGTACCCCGGATTTGTCTCCTGTATCGCATACTCGTCTGTATCGCGTTCTATTAAAACCGGAGTGGTGCCAGTGTCCTGGAAGCCAGGTAATGTGCAACCAGTACTCAAAAAAGTAGCCGTGCCGTACGGACGATACAGGCATCGCATAGTCCCGTTGACTCTTTGGCTTACACAGTACACTGCAAACCTGACTTTGCCAGCCAAGCAGAGTCAAGATGCAAATCGAGATCTTTAATTGAAAATGATAGGAGGAAGTGAACTAGTTGCCACTCTAACGATCATACGTGAGCTTCCGATCACAATGGCCTGACACTTAAAGGGGCTTACAGTCACCCCAAATCAATTAGACCAGTTTTGATAGCATCTAAATCTTGGTTTAAATCTCCTATAGCGTATGACAAACTTTCCACCCGTGTAGATGCATACAACTGCAGATCATCATTGTAAAGTTGATACGAACACCGAAGACAGAGAGTTATAAAGTTTACCGAAGTTTACCGAAAATAATAAATGATATTTTTGTAGGAAATGGTCATACTGTATATTTCTACGCTGTGGCACGAGTGTGCTGCGCGTAATAAATATTGTTGACTTGTGACAACCCTGGCCGTTGCGATACTGTCTAGACGTTGTCGGCATTTTCCACAAGATCAAAGGTGTCGACCTACTGTATGATCTTTATACTGTGGTCATAGCGACGAATGATCGACTGTACCATAATAACCATTATTACATTTACGAAAATAAAACCTAATACAGTCGAATACGGTCAGTTATTTCAACTCGGGTTACTAACGTTCTGTTAGCGCGTTTAGTAAAGAATCGGATTGATATTCATCAGTATTCTGGATCATACCCAGCAGACTCTAAACACATCTTTTTGTGATTTCTTTTTTATTGTAAGTACTTTTATATTATATTTAGGTTTTTTGTAAATATTTTGTTGAATAAAATAAGAAACATTTTAATTTTTTTATAGGAGAAAGAAAGTCAAAAATGTTTTTGTTTTACACACATATTTGCGGTTTGTAAATCTATTCCGCGTAGGTACTTATCTATTTAGTAAAGTAAAATATTAATTTGTATAATTATAGGTACCTATAATAATATAGTTTCCTTTGAGTCTGACATTTGAAAAGAGCATTTGCGCACGCGGTGACTTTATACTCTTTGACATAGGGTTCAAATTCAATTGTTCACACACTTTTTGCGGTTGGCAAATCTATTCCGCGAGAAAAATAAACTATTATAGCTTTTGCGCGCGTGGCGTCTTTATTTACACACATATTATTTTGTGGTTTCGATAGTACCTCAGAATACAGAAAGAACCTAGTTAGTAAAGAAAAATATTTATATAGGTCTAAATACTTATATTGTCAAAGCCTTCTTACTTTTTTTGTTTATTCAGCCTTCGTAGAGCCAGCGATGACAACTTCTTTTTGTTGATTTTGTCCATTAGTTTTACTGACCAAAATCATAACTAAAATACCTAATAAAAACAATTTATATTACAACTATATAAAACTAAACGATAGGAATTAATATTTTTTAATGATTTTTTGGCTCGACCGGAACCAAACTTAGCGGGGGTGGCAGGTTCGCTAAAAATTGGCATACGTCCGACCTCCAACACGTTCCGCTCGGGACTAAAGGACACGAGGCGCGCGGCCGCGTACATGAAAATAATAGGAAAACACTTATTTTTGAATTTAGTGGTATAAATATTTTCAAATTTCACATTATGACGACCGACATGTATGTCATTTTATACGACCTTTATTATGGTATAAGTTTTATTATTCAAAGCTTAATAAAACTCAAATAAAATAAGAATAAGACCGTAATTTAGACTTGTCTTTGCGATTTAATTAGATGCAGTAAAATGCAAGTAATCGTGTATCGGATGACCGAAGTAGAAAGATCAAAGTATGAATTATGTAATATGTTTTTTTCAAAATTTAAATCCGTGTTATCTACGAATAAAACACAATTGAAAACGACGTTTTTTCGAATAACCTCGCCTTAAACACTTTATGCTCGTCACAATACATATGGTGATGTAGAGCTGATGGTCAAGTACCAAGAGAACTCCTCAAAAATTAACGGCTATGCATCGGGAAAAGCAATATTTTGTAAAAGGTGATAAGTTGTTGACATTATGGCTTTTGTAACTAGATAAATTACAAACCGACCCACTAAAAATCGTGACAATTTTTTTTTTGCAAAAAATAGAACATTCTTCCATATCAAAACACTACAAAGCTAAAAATAACTTTAATTTCGGAAGGCGGTGTGAAAAAAAAAAGAAAATCCACAACCAATAACACCGACTTCCGAAATTAAAGTTATTTTTAGCTTTGTAGTATTTTGATATGGAAGTCGGTTCTATTTTTTGCAAAAAAAAATTATAAAACTGTTAATCCGTAAGATTTTGCTGAACATATGTATATTATGTTGTTTTGGTAGGTATTGACCCAAGCTATCACCCCCTGCAGTATTTCGTGCTATTTACTGGACACCCTGTAGATACAGCGCAGCGGTAGCAATTTCTGATGACCCGCGTGTACTTTCTGTTTCAGGCCACGTGAAGCAATAACAATCTCGATTTGCTATATTGTAAATTGTGTAGTACCTGTAAATACAGCGCAGCGGTAGCAATTTCTGATGACCCGCGTCTACTTTCTGTTTCAGGCCACGTGAAGCAATAACAATCTCGATTTGCTATATTGTAAATTGTGTGTAGTGTGTGTAGTGTGTAGTGTAGTACCTACACTGAAAGCTGTCTTCTATAAAATATTGCTCCTTCTTTTGTAATGGGTAAGAATATGACTTGTTGCAAATCAAAAGATGCACAAACTAGTTGGGGGTTTTCGGCAGAAGCTTCTTGCTTGTCTGTGTCTTTAAGTTGGCGAACAGTTTGCTTTTCAGTAGTATGTTTATCATAGTTTTCTTTTAAATTCGATTTAGTCTCACGTAATCCTTTTTGATAAGCAACACAAAGACTACATTGGTCTTTTTTTGGTCGATGAAAAGCCAAATTCATGGATATGAACATTTTTTATAGGTTATTTATTAAACCTGTAGCCTCTTGGGATGGTATTTCAAATTCGTTAAGTAGCATACGGTGCATTTTTTAACGCTTAAATCGGACTGTAAATATTCTTTCGTTGAATTTTCTCGACAGTAATACCATTCAACTCTAGGAAAACGATTTATATATTTACGTGTCATTTTATTAATTTTGTTGTCTCTGTTTAAATCTTTCCACACGACCACCGCGAATGTCTTGAAAAAGAATACCTGACTGATTATCGATTTTATTCCTGATCTGGCAGCGACGAAAGGGCGAAACTGAACTAGTGCTTTCTGCATTACTCGCAAGGTGTCGCCTCTATAAGGCGAACTTCGAGTTTCGTCTTTTCGTTAAATTACCCTAGAACTGATTTTGAGATACGCCGTCAATATTGTTTCGTTTCTATCAGTCTTAGAGCTTTGCCCTTTTGTGACGACATAGAGCTCGACAAATGGAGCATTTTTGACCGTTTGTATGAGGTTCGCCCCCTTTGCGGCGTTGGCGACGTATTTATATAAGGACTAAAAAAACTGGCATAAACACCGCAAAGTGCATAGGTCAGGATTTCCATATTATGTATGACATAATTAGTATGAATGTTGTGGGTCGGCGTTACGACTGCTGTGAGCTTTTTCCGCACACTGTATAGCTAACATTTCCTGCATATATTGTAATTGCCACTGTTTTTTGTTGCACCTCTTTGTTAATCGATGAAGGCACTGTGTCATAATCGTTAATTCCCTCATTTAAATTTACGCTACCATTTCTATTTGCAACGAACTGCTACCACATTGTAACAGCTTGTTGAAATCTCATAATTTTTAGTACAAGAAAACAGATGCGAGGTGCACTCGACGATCCTCAATTTGGAAGTCGTATTTTTGTTTTACTGTTCTGAATTAGTATCCTCTACCTTTTTGAAGTTGGTTAAAATGTCGAGAGTAGGTTCGCGCCTACGCATGTGAATGATGGCGCAAGACTTCGGACCTATGTACAACAATACAGACACTCAGTATGATTTTATTTTCAATACCAATTTATTTTTGCGTAGAAGTAGCTAAAGTTTCAATTCAGATGTAAGCCAAACGTCAGTCATTACCATTTTGATTTGGAATAACTTTTGGAATAATATACTTACATAGGTTAGCTTACTTACGGCCAGTAGCCATCACCTAGCAGTTTATTGACCCATGTCGACTATAAATAATATTAAAGTCTACACGCGATCTTTTTATTTAGGCAATATTGCTTGTGTGTGACTTTGATTTACTTGTTTTTTTTTTTTTAATACTTACGTTGTTATTAATTATCTACATAATTATATAAGTAAAAATAAATCACCGAAATGTATGTATGCACATAACGTCCAAACGACTGCACCAAATTGTATAAAATTTTTGGAAAAATAAACGGTCCAAAGATCAGATCAGCTTATTATAATTTTGATCAGTTAAATTAATAAGGTGTTTTAAAGGCCAGTTTTTTTTAAATAAAGTTAGCAACTATGGATGTTAAGGCATCATTCCCCAATGCAGGTTCTTTTAGTTACACGGAGGTCTATATTCATAATCAGTTACGCATAGATCTCGCGATTAGAACTGCGGAGGTTACATTCACAAACATCGACAAAGGTTGGACACCTGCTCGGAAACCACCTTCAAATCCACGTCATCCAAAATATGCGGCGTTAAAGGTATAATTTTGTTCGATGCAAAGGTCATTAATGAACACGCACAAATACTTTGTCTTCTTCATACAATACCATCCATTTTTTGTCATGGTAGCCTCCTAATGGGGTTAGGGAGGGGTTCAAATGACAGGTGCCGAACTGACGTCAACAGCACTGGCTTTTTTAATGTAGAAGTCTATGGCCTATGTTTATTTTAAATCTAATGATTCTTCATGCACTAATTACATTACTCAAAATAACATAAAGTTCGTTTAATTTGTTGGAATCAAGTCATTATTGATCAGTGCCGAATAATTAAAGTACAGTCGAAATAGTAGGCACGGCTTTTATCATCATCATCATCAAACATGAATATTATGTATGCTAACAAATACTAAAAGCTGCCAAGCAGTCTGGTAGCTAGTTTCGCAGTTTGTGGTGTTGCCACATAATGTTTAACTCCACCATTTGTCCATAAAAAGCCAACCTAACAAATAATCGGAGCGGAAACATTCGTGGCACCGTCCCCCTGAGCTTACGAACACAGCTAATCCTAGAATTAGACAGTATACGTCAGTGTATGTAATACATCAAAATGTCAAGGTAACGCACAGCGATAGAAGCGCGAGCATGCGGAGCGAATAACCCGCAAAAGCTCTGAAAGCTATTAAGCTTTTTCGGCTATCAGCGACGAAGGAAGGTAGGGCTGCTTTGTTGCTTTATCCGAAAATGTCAGGCGCGGCCTGTGACGTCATCAGTGAAATGGCGCGACATTTCGCGGTGCGCCTGCCACGCCCGTCCCGTGCCCACCCTAATCTCTTGTCATGACAGGGTTGTCCGAGCGAAGCGTCCCCCAAGGTTCTTTCTTAGGACCGGCTTTGCTTTTACGGTAAACAGCATAGATAGAGTTGCTAAATTAAAGGCAGGAATGCGCTTCATCTAATCACGGTAAAGTAACTCGAATATGTCGAGTTCTAAAACAGTATACGAAGCATGTATATATGTAAGCCTTTATTGTATCTGATGAAACGTAGGAACGTTCAAGCCGTCATGTTTATCTCTAGTATATGGGAAAATACCATTCCTAATTAATTACGATGACTGATACTCGGATGTTTGTACATTACAATCACCGCGGGATAAAATTGCGATCATTAGTATTAAACGGGATAATCTAATGTTGACTATTACTTAATCCGCTAATGACGTGGTATACATTTGATGCGATTTTGAGTGTTATAGGTATCTTATCAGCTCGAATGCAAGTTGCTTTGCATTGCGGGCTACCGAGTTGTAATGTGGTCCGTCGCTCGATTGTGCCCCACCATATTCATTAAACTTTCATGATGCATGTTGCTTGCAGGTGGATGGCGGACTTATTGTGTTATCAATCTAAGAAGTTGGATTTGACGTTTCTCATTTGACATGCCGCGATAACTTTATGTGAACCTCTATGTAAGAAATTGAAAAATCAAATTCATAATCCTATTTAATTACTATGTTACCCATACACTATCACAACGCGTATCATTCGTAAGCATCAAGTTTAACTTTATATTTAAAACATGCACTAAAACACGAATTAATCGTTGATTAATATTCCGACAGGACGTTAGTACAATGTCATGTCTTTGGGTTGGTTGCCGCAGTGTTGTGACTTGTGACCGTTAAAAGCCGTTTTTTGATCGACTAAAATCGATTTTATGAAAAATCGTTTAGATCGTTTAAAAAGAGATAAATGTGTAATTACTGTATTATTTAATATTTAAACATATAAAAACAAAATCTGATCACATATGTATATTTTTAGCTTTATTTTAATATTTAATATGATTTTTTGATATTATACGAAATGATTTGGTTATAAAGCCCGGAGTCCACCCCATGATATTGAAAAAAAATATTTATCCTCCATTTTCTGTCTCGAACGTCATTGATTCATCATTCGTCAATGCTCCGCTTATTCTCACGCTATCTTTGAAGTTCTTGTGTTATTGTTATATTTTTAGACTCGGCTATTACTTTTGGACTAGTTATAGGATAAGTTATAAATTCAATAAATTACATTAAAAGACAAAATTATGTTTTTGCAAAATTTCTTTAGTTAGTACGAAATTCCGAACGTGTATGTATGTCTTTAAGGTCGAATTCAAAATCGGAACTTCGAAAAGGCTGGTCTTTGTCTCTCTCTCTTTCTAATGGAGGGAAAGAGATAGAGTGTGAATGTTTTGAATTGTATGATTAACCCAAGGTTGAATAGGATATTCGTGGGTATCTGAAAATAAAAATTAAAAAGTTACTTTGTCTCACTCAGTGAGCAAAATCGCATTTTGCTCACTGATTTCAGGCAGTAAAACCTACATGTTTGAGCTACTGAAGTGAAAATGAATTTATTATATAAGAGTAACCGACGAAGACAGTTCAAGTGATGATGTTTTCTGGATCAAGTGACGAAAGTGAATGAAAATGTTAAAAATTTAGTTAATTCATTTATTTACCTGACCCCACACTTATTTATTCTAATTTTATTCTTAACTAGCGACCAATTCGCACAGGCTTCACACGGGTACATGATATCAGTGGCTTGCCCTAATCTTGCGTCTAGGTACGCTACTGATGCATAACATCCAATGTATTATTATTTAATATACATAAACCTTCCGGAAGAAATCAGTATGTCGGGTTTTAGTTTATGTCTTGGTTTAGCTTTGAATCTGGAATTTATGTAATAACTGTTAAATGTTACAAACCCATGCGTGTAATAAAACTATCGATTACAAACTCTAATTATTTTAAATCGACATGTCTCAAGAATCGGTTTTTAATGCATCCGATTTTTTTTTCTCTTCACTACACAAAGTATTTTTATAGCTGTCAAATCCGACTTCTTAGATTGCGACGAATATAGAATTAAATATTTTACTATGTTTATTAAAAAATATTACTTACTTCTTTTATTAGTTTATTACTGACAAAAGCCAATTGGTTAGTATACAAAAAACTAAACTAATTTTTTGCTTAAAGTTAAGTTAGTTTATATTATATTGCCACCTTAAAACTTATCTCATAACCTACCTATCGTAGGGTGTCCGCGACCTTAGGTATTTCAAGGACAAAGGTCAAAAAATCGATTTTTTACACATTTATTACAAATATCTCGTTTCCTATGGGTTATTTTTATTTATTATAAATATTGTAGAGGATTAAATTCTATACAACTTTTGTTTAAATTTCTTTTTATATCTTGAACCATTTTCGAGATAGAAGGCAAAAAACCAAAAACTAGCTAGTTTATAATATTACTAGCTTTTGTCCGCGGCTTCGCCCGCGTTAATTTACACTTTGTCAACAATTCTTGTTGCCAATTGGTACACCTTTTTAGGTGGCTAAAAAGCACATAATATAAAAAAAAATATCACCAGAGTCCATCCATCCCCAAAACAGACAGACAGTATTTAAAAAGTATTTTTTTTAAACCAAAAACGTAGTTTACAATACATTTTTGTAAACTACGTTTTTAGTTTTTCCGTCCTTGGCTAAAATGTGTAAATTTTGTGGGCTTTGATACTCGTGAGCAGACCACATATAGTTGCCCATGGGAAATGCAGTGTTTTTCTAAATGTACACCTGCGACTTTCAGTGTCTGTCCTTGAGCTTTGTTTATAGTCATTGCGAATGCTGCTTTTAGGGGAAATTGGAGTCTATTGAACTGGGATGGCAAATCGGTCGGGATTATGGGAATGTGAGGAATAAATACGTTTTCACCGCTTGCTGTTCCTGTCATAATTATTGATTGCATAACATTGCGTCCAAGGTGTGTAGTTTGTAGTCGCGTGCTATTACAGAGCCTTGGTGCGTCCAGATTACGCATCAACAGGACTGGGACACCCTGTCAATTCCAGAGAGTCGAGAAATTCTACAGGGTACGACGTCACCTGCTCAATATCCATGACATTGTCGATGGAAAGATAAAAGACAACATCACCATCCACATGAGACATAATCTTTTCGTTGATCTGCCCTACAATTTCGTTAGTCGGTGCCAAAATTGCTCGTTCATGCAGCCATTCTCCATCCCTCATATTTGTTTTCAAATCCGAATAAACGTGGTTTAATAAATTATCTGTATCTTGGACTATGTTACAGAATTCAGAGCTCAAATAATTCATCCCGTTGACGAATCCCGCATGTTTGTAGATAGTTTAAAAAAATTGTTTTGAGTGGTTCTTGAATACGCGATTTGAATGAATTGGGAGGAGGGAATACAAAGTTCCAACACCCCTTTCACATCCTGAAGGAATGTTTTCCTGGATAAAAGCTATCCTATGTGTTGTCCAGACTCTAAAACTATCTCCATACCAAATTTCATCTAAATCGGTTCAGCGGTTAGACCGCTGAACGAGTGTATTATGTGTGGGGAGGGTGGGGACATTATTGATTACCTATACGAAATTGAATAAATAGAAATATGGGGAATAGTTTAGGAGCCTGGGAAGGACATAGGTTAGTTTTTATCCCGAAATTTCGACGGATCGGTAATTACGTGAGAAACCCCTCCCACGCGAACAAAGTCGTGGGCAGAAGCTAGTAGATTATAAGTGTTTTGTTACTAACCATTATGGATCCTTGATATCTGATTAATAAATTGAATTTTGAAAATGCCTTCGCTGACTTCATCGCCTCCCGTCCGGCAGACTTTTACAGTGAAAGTATAGAGAAACTGCCCTAAAAATGACAAAATTGTATAGATAATTTGGGTACCTTGATTAGCTGAAATAAAAGTCGCTTCTTTTTGAAAGATAGGGGAATGAAATTGTTAATTGATCATACCCTAAAAGTATGATTACAACATAACCGGACACATAATAATAATAATATCCTTATAGGGGATTATAGTACTAACATTATTTATTTTAACATATGAAACTGTTCAAAACGATCCATGAACTGTGTCAAAGTTAAGAACATCGTTAGGAAGCATGCTTTTTCCCCAAATATTAAGAATATGTGAAAAAAAAAAGACTGTATATAAACTTTTTATTGATAGGTAATTTAAATAAAACAGAAGTAACAAAAATAATATCTAATAAATTCAATTATACAAAATACATATTTGAAACTATAATTTATGAAATTATTAACTAAACATATTGGTACAATAAACTAACATAAATAACAAAAGAACATAAAGAAAAATAATTAAATTTTACAAATTTTCTTTACAACTTTCGTTGTCGGACTCCAATTCCGAGTCAGAATCCAGATCGGATATACCTACAAACTCGAACTCAGTTTCCGGAAACTGTATTAGGTCGAGAGTTTCAGCAAAAAAGGTTGTCTTCCTTTTGGCATCTAACTTCGGCCTTTGTGCACTTAGAAAAGGATCCGAAGAAACAACAAGCATATTTAGGATATCTTGATTAGAATCTTGCCTGCTTCTTTTCCGCGAATGATGTTCCCGGAACCTCCTAAAATCTTTGTTTCGAGACTCTGAGGCTTCTTCCGAGAGAGTCCCAATCGGGACAATATCATTTTTTTCGATTATGTCAGCTCCGTGTATTAATAGTTTATGTACGGTTGATGACATGTAGTACCAGTCGTATAATTCCACGTACTTTTCTGCTGTTTTGCGAGCAAAATCTTTAAATTTGATGACATCGATCTTCTCACCAGATGTTATTGCTTGCAAAATAACAGCAAATCTTTTTATCAGGTTTTGATCCAACCCAGTAATAGCTGCAGTTTTATTGGGAAACTCGAAAAACTTCCTTGCGGTATTCCCGTCATTGGTAGTTCCCGAGCCTTGTTTTACTATATCAATTAACAGATTGAGCTCCTCTTTAAATTTATTTTGAATGTTTTTTTTTTCTGTTTTGTAACATATCTTTATGCTCATTACTTCTTGCTGCCCACTGTTTGAAGTCAAGTCTGTACGCAATGTGTAACAGACATTCCATGCAATTTATACGGGCATGTAGGGATGATAGGCCAAATTCATATATGTCAGAACACACAGTTTTTGATGTTACAGCATCTAAGTGGTTCATTTCTGTTGGTTTTGCTAAGCACAGGTAGCATGATGCATTTGATCTAGCTTCAGAAAGGTACGTGCAGACTTTTGCGTCGATCATTGTCATCATTAGTTTATGAGTCACCCTGTTACTATTAATGCACTCTGTGGGGTTAAGGGCCTCAATTTCCTCATCCATTTTTCTTTTGTTATCAATGACAACTGCATGGCTTTCTTTTACAAAAGTGAACTGAACCGGACGACAATAAAAAGTTGAGCATGGTTTCGGGTTTGTCCATATAGTATTATCTCCATCTGTCAGTTTCAGTGGCACCAAGGAGGTCATGAAAATGCTTGAATCATCATGCTCGCCGTCCATTTTCTGCTTGTATCGGCTTTGATTGGAAGCACCATCAAATCCCCACTTCGATATCAGCTTTAACTGCTTATTTTCCACATTATCAGAAAGACTTTGAAGAATCCGCTTCACCGTGATGTCAAGTAAAGCTTGAAGTGTAATTCTAGCTGATGAATCCGTAACTGATACTGATTGATTAGGAGGGTAGCATGCAAGCTTAGTTTGTTGCAGTTTATAGTAGGATGGGTAAATATCCTTAGCACCTTCCCGAATGGCAGTCTCTCGCAACGTAATATATTGCCACTTTGAAAGCTTAAGTGAAAGAAGCAATCCAAGTGCTTTCTCTGGTGTAAATATTACTGTTTTCTTAATGCTTTCCTTGATTTTAACGGCAGCTTCTGGATTTTTGATCATATAATTGATTACAGATGCGATATCTTCATAACCTTCTTCTTTTAAACGTGCTGCAGCTGCATATGCCAATTCACAGGAATCCTCGCCTATGTGCTCACTAGATCTTCTCTTTTTCTGTTTGCTTCCCAGATCTTTGAATGGTTTTCGGGACCTTTTTGTCATTGTTCCAACAGTCGATGATGTCGAAGGTTCTGGAGAGACTGAGCGTGCTCTTGGTATCTCATCAACAGTTGGTTCTTGATTTATTAAAGTTTGCACGCAACTCGGCCAATCAATATTTGCTTGCAACCACTCTCCGTACGTATTTCTAAACTTATCAAAGAATCGTTTAGATTTCTGCCACCTGTTTAAAGCAGCTCGCGTGAATCTCCGGCAAAATTCTTTGAGAGTTACTTGATCTTCGGCAGAAAGGCAATCGCCTATGCGGGACACAATTGCACTAAACAATACTTCATGATTAAATGAAGGACACTCACTTTTTAGAAGAACAAACAAATCTAAGTTGGTGATTAAACTTTCCATTCTAAGATTTTGTAGTCGCAAAGCAAATAGTTTTAGTGTTAGCAGTTACACGGTTGTGAACAATCTAAATTATGGAACAAAATTATAGCCCTTTTATTGTATAAAGTCAATAATTAGTTAACTACCCTCATTAAAGTTATAAAAGATATGATAATAAAAATTTATAATCGTCAAAAACATTTCGTAGAACTCATAGTAGAACTAATCAACATTAGCAAATCACATTAGCTCACTAATTATAAAAAGGTGAATGCAGTTCTTAGTTGGTATTGTTGCGAGATATTTCAAATCATTTAATCACTTAATAGGCTCATTAGAATCAGAAGACTACAACCATCATTCTAATTACTTAATTACTTGTCATCAGACTCATTAGATGACTACACAATATGTTATTTTGTATTTTGAACGTATGCAAGGTTTTAAAATTCCTTTTGTGTCGATATTATTATGTGTCCGGTTATGTTGTAATCATACTTTTAGGGTATGATCAATTAACAATTTCATTCCCCTATCTTTCTAAAAGAAGCGACAGCATGGGCACTTTGACACTGATATTCAACTATTTGGTATTGTTGGAAATCTTACAAGATCAACAAGATACTACACACCTCTGTCTAGTCGTTCAGGTCTATAGGGGTGATGCTATTTTATGTTAAGAGTTGTTAAAGCTCTGAATTCTTCAACTTAAACACTAAAAGGAACGTTTAATATGTAAAAATAAATAAAAATATTTTGACGATTTAAAAAAAAAAAAAGGCATCTACAACCATTATGTAACGTATGTCAAAAAATCATAAATAATTAGTACTAAAACCTCCTATAAGGATATTACGGTTATCGCTGCCGTTTCAGAGATATTTCGATTTTTCATACTAGCTCCATACAAAATTTTCGTAAAAAAATTATAATTCCTTCGTTTTTGTGCAGAATCAATTCTGGTGTCATTTTTGTATATTGTTATAACAAATAGAAGTGATATCCGGCACAAAAACTGGCACTTGCAAAATAAAATGCCTAAGTCTATGAAAGCCGGTTTTCAGCCCACCGTGCGACGGAGGCGCACCGTTTGCCTAGTTTTTTCCTATATTGTTTGGTGTATAGATTTTTTTCGCATATTGTATTAACTCAGGTAACTGTAACTATCTATACATACATTGTGTACACCTAAACATCGTAATTTACAGCACGTACCTACCGATTATTTTTAGGATTCCCGAGTTTACGATTGGACTCGCACTTATAAAAGTGTTCTACAATCTTGGTTATAATATGTATGGTACAGAAATTAGTGGTCTTTTAAAAGTTCGTAGTAATATCATTTCTGTATCAAACTAGATACTCTCCAGGGTGTCATTGTTTTTGAAGAGCTCCCTTATGATTGATTAAATATAAGTGATATGATATTATATTTAAGTACATACCTACGAACTGCTTGCGTCCACTGTCTAGACTGTAGACTCATAATACACATAAACTCAAAAACAGCGTCGTAACTTGCGTGTTGACCCTACTGCGAGACGCAAAGGAGGTTAATGTATCTGTCAGTTTGTGTATGTCATCGGATAACTACAAAAGCCCTAGGTTTATAATAAATCCCTTAAGTCTGTAAACACTCTTTTCTAGACAAGACATAGATATATTCTAAATGAAGTGTTGATAGTGTTGGAATGTATATTGTATTTGAAATTATCTGTTCACAATATGGAGAGAATATAATCTAATTAAGATTAATAACAATTTTACGGTATTCCACTGTGATAAAAAGCGTGGTGAATTTTATTATTATGATCAAAATAAAAAAGCTTGCATCAAATTTGATTTAATTCTCTTAAAAAGTAATCTATTTAATGCTGCTTACCTTTACGTAAGAAACCTTAGCAATATAAATAAAACTTGCTGAATGTAGATACTGATACTTTCATCTTCACTTATTTACAGATACGATCACACTGCTTGCTTCACTAAAATTGAGATCTCTCGGCCAAGTACGCCGTTTTATAAACTATGGCTACCACCACTAAAATGACATAAATAAGAAATTACTATTAAAATTAATAAAAACCCTACACTCGACCGTCCATACACGCCCCAGGTGGTAACTTAAATACTCACTCTTGGTCCAGATAATTCATAACAAACGAGAAACAAAAAATAATAATTACATAGTGTATAAAAGTACATCCAAACTGTGATTTTCATATTAAATCGTTAATTTTATACATTTACAGAAGTAAAAATATTTTAGCATAGTATTCAAATTGCCAGTTTACAAAAAACAAACAAAATCATTATTACCAATTATGTATAAATAAATAATAAAAAACTTAAAAACTAAGAAGGTACTTATTTTGTTACAACAGTTATCATAAATATTATGAATGTATTTATGAGGATTATAGTACTATAAATTATGATACTATCAGTCTTACAAAAATAAAGCGAATTTTTCCCAATTTGAGCTATTTATAAAAATGAATAAAAATTGTTTATTTGGAACAAAAACAATTGACAAGCGAACAATTCAACTATTGTAGCTGCAAAAGTTAAAAAAACTGTGGCGCAGCTAAGAACGCCCGACTCCTAATGAGGAGCGTTGTTCCAGCCAGGGTTGCCAACCGCAAAAGAAAATCCCTCGTACATATGCAGCTAAAAATCTCGTATTTTGACTTTCAAACCTCGTACATTTAGGTATTATGCGTGCAAAACGTGCTAAAACCAAAATTAAGGCATATTGAACTACTGGATTTAGGACTTTTTACTCGAAATAAACTATTGCAAGTTTCCTACTAAATAAAACATCACTTTGTGTTGTATTTCAAAAAATCTTTATTATTACTGTTCGGTCCGACGTGAAACAGAACGCACCCTTTTGACATAAAGAATTTGATCTTGACATTACTTGACTTTGACAGATAGACTTTGCTTGGAAAAAATGTCGTCCGCGTTTGGGACCTGTTGAGTTAATATAATTGGTAAAATATCGTTGGATTCGCGTGTTGAAACCGATAATTGGGTCGCGAATTATCAATTGTTGAAGTGAAATCCCCACTTGCCGAAAACCCCGGGATATTGTTGAATCATACGCCGTATTGCGTCACCTCGTGGCACGCGGAATTTGTTGGAAATCGAATTGGATCTCACGAGATATGAGCAGATTGATTGTGAAAGGTGTTTAATTGAACTTTGTAATTCCAAATTGACTAGAATCCAGTGATATTTCTCGGAACACATCGCCTTATTGCCTACCACGCGTAGCGCGCGCTTGCTGGAAACGAGTTAGGTGTGATGCTGGTCAGGACCGCGCCATCTGGAGATCGACGCCTTGTGACCGTCCTAGAACCCGTAACTTACATCACACGTTACAATTACTCACCTCATATCACATACATACACACTTTGGACGTGATCAAACAGATCCGGGTTGCCGTCTACAGCTCAGGTGAGTGTTATTTGTAATTTTTGGATCAAATGGTTGTAGGCCGAAGCCTAGTAGAGGTAGGCCATTGTGTAACCTTGTTTATTGAAAGCAACGTTTATGACTCCACGTATCGTGGAAAAGTTCCGGACACGTCCAGTTACCGTTGGCTGGCCTATTGCAGTCCTGAACAAATTGGTAGCAGAGCGTGGTTCTTTTAAGATCCACTGATTCATTCTGGTAGTAGGCGTGGCTCTTATAATATAAGATCCACTGGTTTAATTGGAAGTTTTGAAAGTAACTTTGGTTTGATTACTTAACACAACTTATAACTTAATAAGTTTTGAATATATTACCATGTCATCCGGGCTATCTAATTGAAGTTGAATCAATTGAAGTTGTATTTGTAATTTGTACTGTAGCCCTTTATTGCATTGACAGGTAAGATTTATTTGTGAAATTAGGAATTATTGGTTGTATTTGGTACATAAGTTGGTATATTGTTGTAAAAGTTGTTTGGTATTTGTGGCAATTAATAATTGAATGTCATTGATCTGAATTTGAAAGGTTATCTAAATAATAATTACACATAGTCTAACATAATAGGACTTGAATTGTGTGTATTGGTTATTGCATTTATAGTAATTATTGGATTGTTGATAGAGATTCTCCGGCTCAATATTATACAGACAATTGTTGTGCTTATTGATGTATATAATTGGTGTGATCCTGCACAAGATATACATTGAATTGTTATTTATCTTGTAACTAGCCATCTGTACCAAGCTAGATTCATACTTGGAATAAGTACAGGATCGGATTTGGACTTGTAATAATTGAATTTGAATTTTTATTTTGTTGAGATTATTTGGTCGACTAACAAGTCATTGCTGTTTGTTTAATATTTGATTGTTGGTTGTTGATTGGTGTTTTGTATTAATATTTGATTGTTGCAATGGCCTCATTAAGGGCAGTCAGGGAGGCTGCTGCGGGATTGACCTCACAGTTGAGATGGTTCACATCGGCAGCTGCAACTGTTGAGCGTGTGGAATTGGAAGAGCTCACCCTTGCTCGGTATGGGCAAGTGATTGAGAGGATCAAGTCAGCTGATGCTGCGCTCACACGCTTCAACGAGTACATCATGGACGTGGATTTGGGGGTGATGGATCAGACAGCCCGCGATAAGATTTTGGGTGACTATGACCAGATTATCCACCTGGGGGATGTCATATGTCTACGAGCGCGGGAAATTTTGAAGAGCCGGGTGCCTGATGCGGCCAAGCCGCAGACCCCTGTTGTTGCAGGCCCTGGACTATTGAGTAGGCTGCCCACCCTGGAGCTGCCACATTTTGACGGTCGCTTGGACCACTGGCTGGGCTTCCTAAATCTCTTTGAGAGTCTTGTCGATGCACGCTTGGACCTCGGACCTGCCCAGAAGCTGGCCTATTTATTGTCTGTCCTGGAGGGCGAAGCCAGAGCCTTGGTGCAGCACTTGCCGGTGACGGATTCCTCTTACCCGACCGCTCTGGAGCTTCTCTCCCGACGGTATCAGAACAAGCGCTGCCTGGCTGATGTGCACATCGACCAGATTTTGGGACTACCGGCCATTGTCAGCACGTCGACGTTGCGCACTGACTTGCTGAACCCGTTGGTCTCAGCGACCAACGCTTTGAGACGCTTGGAGTTACCGGTAGAACATTGGTCCTACTTGTTGGTGCACATAGTGCTGCAGTTGCTCCCCGCGGAGTTGAGGTCACGTTTTGAGCAGAAGTATGGTGGGGATAGTGCCACCCATCTTCCCCCCTTTGACGACCTCCTCAAATTTTTGGAAGACGAGTGTCGGTTTGCGGATAACACTCGTGGCGCCACGGGGTCACCCCCACTACCTTCTCAGCCCAGAGACCAGGGACGGACTAGGGCCCGGGGGCCTGTTGATGTTCCCCCCGCCCCCCGTTTTGCTGGCGCCCGGAGTCCTCGGGCTAGGGGGCCTGTTGATGATCGCCCCGCCCCCCGTTTTGCTGGCGCCCGGAGTCCTCGGGCTAGGGGGCCTGTTGATGATCGCCCCGCCCCCCGTTTGGCTGGCGCCCGGAGTCCTCGGGCTAGAGGGCCTGTTGATGATCGCCCCGCCCCCCGTTTTGCTGGCGCCCGGAGTCCTCGGGCTAGGGGGCCTGTTGATGATCGCTCCGCCCCCCGTTTGGCTGGCGCCCGGAGTCCTCGGGCTAGGGGGCCTGTTGATGTTCGCCCCGCCCCCCGTTTTGATGGTGCCCGGAGGGTCCGGATGGGTCCTCATCATTGTGACTTTTGTAAGGCAACGGGGCATGTCATGGCGCGTTGCCCGGATTTTTTGAATTTGCACGTAAGTGCCCGCCGCCGTATTGTCAACGCACGCCGTTTGTGCTTTTCGTGCTTGGGGGCCCACTTCCATCGGGACTGCCCCGACCCCCGCCCGTGTAGAATTTGTGAAGGGTCCCACTTGGAGATTTTGTGCGCCAACGCGAACCGCTCCAGCAGACCAGCTTCTGAGGGGGGTTCGCGCAAGGGGGGGTACCCCGGAGACGAGCACCGGGCTGAGACCCGCGATTCTGTACGCCGCTCTCCACCCCCCGCGCAAGTTGAACGGCAGCCCCGCGAGCGCCATTTGGTCTCCCCTCGTCAGGGAGAACGCGCATTGGCTGCTAGGCTGCAGTGGCCGGGTCGGCGCCGCTGCCTTTCCCCTCCGTTGGCGGAACGTCCCCGGCTGGAGTCGCGCCCTCCGCCATTCGGGCATTCGGTGGGATATGCCCCTCCAGTGATGGCGAGCGGCTTGGGACACCGCGCGGACGAATGGTTTGATTGTTGGCCTCCTCGTGAACGAAGGCAGCCTGGAAGCGGCGATCGGTCGCCGCCCAGGCATCACTAAGAGATTGACGCCTGCCCCGCTAAAGGAACCCCCCGATCAAGACGGTTTTGTTGCCAACGGCCTCGGTCACGGTCTGGGGACCCTTGGGTGACTCAATTGTGGTCCGTGCCATTTGGGCACGGGAGTCCGGGGTTGCCTTGTCGTCTTGGTTAGCGGGACAGTTTGGCCTGAAGGTGAATGACCTTTCAGGCAAGATTTGGGGAATTGGCGAACCGGCTGACACCACTGTTGAGGGAAGGACCTGGTTTGAAATCACCCTTGTGAGTTGTCCTTACCCTAAAATTGGTGCTCCTGCCCTTGTTGTAACTGAACTTGGTACAATTGTTGGTGACTGATCGTCACACTAAGAACTCGCATGCCGGTTGCAATGCGCTGTTGGCCATTCTGCAGCGAGAAATTTTGGATTTTGTCGGCTGATCGCGTCAAAGAGGCGAGGCCCTTTGCTGGCGTCGTAACGGATTTTGTTGGTCCCCCTTTGTTGAAGACGTCCACCCTTCGTAATAGCAAGATTGTTAGGGCTTATTTGTGTGTTTGTCTGCCTGTCAACCAAGGCAGTACATTTGGAGCTGGTAACCTCCCTCCCGACAGAGGCCCTTGAGGCGACTTTGGAAAGATTTGTGTCTCGCCGTGGGTTACCTTCGTTGATTAGGTCTGATTGCGGTACGAATTACAAGGGTACAAGTAACTATTTGAAGGAGGTATACGCCTTCCTCAATGAGAGCCAGGTTGATATTGGTAATAGTTTGGCCCGCCGAGGGGTCACTTGGTTGTTTGACCCGCCAGCCTGCCCCCCATTGGGGGGGTATTTTTGGGGCCGCGGTGAAAGCGGCAAAGGGACGCTGGCGGAGATTGTTGGGAGACACCGTTCTCACCTTTAATGAACTAGCTACGGTATTTGGCCGCATTGAAGCTGTGTTGAATTTGCAACCTTGTCAAGACTTCCAATTGATTAGCGGACGGGTAGGCCCGTCCGGGGGGGGGTAGATGTTCGGTCCGACGTGAAACAGAACGCACCCTTTTGACATAAAGAATTTGATCTTGACATTACTTGACTTTGACAGATAGACTTTGCTTGGAAAAAATGTCGTCCGCGTTTGGGACCTGTTGAGTTAATATAATTGGTAAAATATCGTTGGATTCGCGTGTTGAAACCGATAATTGGGTCGCGAATTATCAATTGTTGAAGTGAAATCCCCACTTGCCGAAAACCCCGGGATATTGTTGAATCATACGCCGTATTGCGTCACCTCGTGGCACGCGGAATTTGTTGGAAATCGAATTGGATCTCACGAGATATGAGCAGATTGATTGTGAAAGGTGTTTAATTGAACTTTGTAATTCCAAATTGACTAGAATCCAGTGATATTTCTCGGAACACATCGCCTTATTGCCTACCACGCGTAGCGCGCGCTTGCTGGAAACGAGTTAGGTGTGATGCTGGTCAGGACCGCGCCATCTGGAGATCGACGCCTTGTGACCGTCCTAGAACCCGTAACTTACATCACACGTTACAATTACTCACCTCATATCACATACATACACACTTTGGACGTGATCAAACAGATCCGGGTTGCCGTCTACAGCTCAGGTGAGTGTTATTTGTAATTTTTGGATCAAATGGTTGTAGGCCGAAGCCTAGTAGAGGTAGGCCATTGTGTAACCTTGTTTATTGAAAGCAACGTTTATGACTCCACGTATCGTGGAAAAGTTCCGGACACGTCCAGTTACCGTTGGCTGGCCTATTGCAGTCCTGAACAATTACTCAATCAAGTAAAATCACAAAAAAACTAAATGTGTCTATATTATTATGAAATTTTGCAAGGTTTAGGTTTTTAACTTAGTTTACATCTCCTCTCCAAACATTAGTCAGGAACATCCTCACTGTCATCGTTTTTCTGCCGTATATTTTATCCATTGTCATGCGGCTATACATTCCTTCTGTGGGTTCAAAATTGACGCAGTTTCCAGTACGAGTTGAACCTTTTGCACTCTCTGCAGCAAGAAGTGTGCCGTTCACTGTTTCCACAGTTAGCCGGTTTCTTATCTCTGTCTTTATTAATAACTAGTACTCACGCGGGGCTTCGCTCCCGTGGATTCTATCACGGTAAAAACATAACTCTCCTTTTTTGCAGTCGGGTAAAAAGTAGCCTATAACCTTCCTCAAGCTTCAAGCTACTTCCATACCAAATTTCATCCAAATCCACCCAGTACTTTCGAAGATTAGCGCGTTCAAGCAAACAAACAAACAAACAAACAAACAAACTTTTCCGCTTTATAATATTAGTATAGATAATGACTTTACTATTGTAAAATGGTGATGCAAAATGTTCGTATGGCCATATTATCAAAATCTCGTATTTGTACGAGGAACCTCGTACTGTTGGCAACCCTGGTTCCAGCAATAGCAAAATATAAAATTAATTAAAATAAAATAAATTTAAATCTAATAAATTAAAATTCGTCAAAATTTGAATAAACCAAAATACATTAAAATTCAAAGGAAATTATACTTATTCAAAAATTATGCAATAATAATATTACATTAAACATTATTATAACGATAATATTACGTGCCGTGATTATGTGAGCGTGTTTGTGTATGTCCGTGTATGTGTGTGAGTGTTGCGTGTATGTGCGTGTGGGTGTGAGTTGCTTGTGTGTTTCTTGGAAATCGTGTGTAGTGAAAGTTTTTAGCCAGAGTGTAAGTATTATACTTCCACGAGTATTTCTGTGGAGTCATAAATGAGTGTTTTTAGCTTCGATCAACAATTGTACTAGATTAAGGATCAGAAACAAAAATAATCCGCTAAAGTGACACGCACACACGTAAACACCTAAATTTTATAGAAAAAAGGATAACAATATCAGTTTATAAACAACTTCAGTTTATTATAAACCTTAGTACTACCAGGCGTCCGTCACTCGCTCAAGGCCACGCGTTATATGCCTACCGCTTCGCGTATCGTTGTCGGTACATCCGATAGTGGGCTGCCGCACGCCTGCCTGAGCCTTTTTAAATAATTTTGACAACGTCATAATGGATCGACCTAATAACAATTGATTTTCCTCCGCTTTGCTCCTGTTTCCCTTTTGATTATTTATTTGCGCGGTATTTTATTATAATTAAAATTATTTACGCGGTTTCGGATATTTTCGACAATAAAATTTAATCATCGGGAATTCAGGGAAGGAAAAAATGCATCTATCATTTTATTAAACTGAAACATATTTGATCAACAAATAAAAAATAATTGTTTTTCTATATTCGTTTTATTACTAATTATACTATATAAAGCTAAATTACCACTCACTGACTGACTGACTCACTCATTGACATAATTGTTCTCCCAGATGGTGGATGGGGAGGTGGGTATATTTTGACAGATTCGTACGAGACTTGGCTCAAAATACTTCTGCAACCCCCCCCCCATAACCCCCCCCCTTTTTTTTTTTTCACAAGTTCGCGAGGTGCTTGCACCTCGCGCAACACGCAAATACTAGTTATATTATATAAAGCTAAATTACCACTCACTCACTCACTCACTGACTGACTGACTCATTGACATAATTGTTCTCCCAGATGGTGGTTGGGGAGGTGGGTATATTTTGACAGATTCGTAAACAAGTAACTCTCAAACCTACGGGAAAAGTGCCAAACCTCCCCTTTTCACCCCCCTTCTCCCCCCTCCCTATCGTATCTCGGAAACTACGAGACCCGTATTTTATGTTTTTTACGGATTCGTATAGAGGAGGCTCGGTAAAGTAAAAACCATTTTTCAAAGTCCCCCGCCCCCCTTCTCCCCCCCTTTAGGCGGATCTCGGAATCTAAGAGACTTGGAACATTTTTTTTTTTCAGATTCATTTAGAGGGGCAATGCTTTAGTCGAAATACTTGAGCAACCCCCCCCCCCCCCATCAGCCCCCCTCTTTTTTTTTTTTTTTCACAAGCTCGCGAGGTGCTTGCACCTCGCGCAACACGCAAATACCAATTTCTTTTTTCACAAGCACGCGAGGTGCTTGCACCTCGCGCAACACGCAAATACTAGTTATACTATATAAAGCTAAATTACCACTGACTGACTCACTCACTCATTGACATAATTGTTCTCCCAGATGGTGGATGGGGAGGTGGGTATATTTTGACAGATTCGTAAACAAGTAACTCTCAAACCTACGGGAAAAGTGCCAAACCTCCCCTTTTCCCCCCCCTTCTCCCCCCCCCCCCCTATCGTATCTCGGAAACTACGAGACCCGTATTTTTTTCTTTTTACGGATTCGTATAGAGGAGGCTCGGTAAAGTAAAAACCATTTTTCAAAGTCCCCCCCCCCGCCCCCCTTCTCCCCCCCTTTAGGCGGATCTCGGAATCTAAGAGACTTGGAACATTTTTTTTTTCAGATTTAGAGGGGCAATGCTTTAGTCAAAATACTTCTGCATCACCCCCCCCTTTTTTTTTTTTCACAAGCACGCGAGGTGCTTGCACCTCGCGCAACACGCAAATACTAAACCCCCCATCTCCCCCATCACACCCCCCCATTTTTTTTTTTTTTCACAAGCACGCGAGGTGCTTGCACCTCGCGCAACACGCAAATACTTAACCCCCCCCATCACCCCCCCATTTTATTTTTTCACAAGCACGCGAGGTGCTTGCACCTCGCGCAACACGCAAATACTAAACCCCCCATCTCCCCCATCACCCCCCCCCATTTTTTTTTTTTTTTCACAAGCACGCGAGGTGCTTGCACCTCGCGCAACACGCAAATACTTGATTTAGAGGGGCAATGCTTTAGTTTTCTTCACGAGCACGCGAGGTGCTTGCACCTCGCGCAACACGCAAATACTTAACCCCCCCCATCACCCCCCCTATTTTTTTTTTTTTCACAAGCACGCGAGGTGCTTGCACCTCGCGCAACACGCAAATACTTGATTTAGAGGGGCAATGCTTTAGTTTTTTTCACAAGCACGCGAGGTGCTTTCACCTCGCGCAACACGCAAATACTAAACCCCCCACCATCACCCCCCATTTTTTATTTTCACAAGCACGCGAGGTGCTTGCACCTCGCGCAACTCGCAAATACTAGTTATACTATATAAAGCTAAATTACCACTGACTGACTGACTGACTGACTGACTCACTCATTGACATAATTGTTCTCCCAGATGGTGGATGGGGAGGTGGGTATATTTTGACAGATTCGTAAACAAGTAACTCTCAAACCTACGGGAAAAGTGCCAAACCTCCCCTTTTCCCCCCCCCTTCTCCCCCCCCCCCCTATCGTATCGGAAACTACGAGACCCGTATTTTTTCTTTTTACGGATTCGTATAGAGGAGGCTCGGTAAAGTAAAAACCATTTTTCAAAGTCCCCCCCCCGCCCCCCTTCTCCCCCCCTTTAGGCGGATCTCGGAATCTAAGAGACTTGGAACATTTTTTTTTTTCAGATTCATTTAGAGGGGCAATGCTTTAGTCGAAATACTTGTGCAACCCCCCCCATCAACCCCCCTTTTTTTTTTTTTTAATTGAACACGCGAGGTGCTTGCACCTCGCGCAACACGCAAATACTAGTATAATCATATACAACCCTAGGACATTCGCTCGATGACGTGGGTCGCGCGGCGGGCAAAACAATCTCAACTCTCTGTGTGCGTACTTATGGTACATTTCTTCTCGCTGCAAACAGCTGGTATTATTATTAAGATTTTGTAGGCTTTTATAGCGTAGCTATTTTCGCTTTTGTATGAGAGTGATGTATTTTTTACGTAGTAACTATTTAGTAATCTGTGGTACTACTACATAAAGTTTACTTACCATTGTAAATTATCTTTATTTAAGTCATTTCTTCCGAGAAAGGTAAAAAGCAATAAATTTAAATTTCGCTTGAAAATAAATCGTCTTTAGTTCAACAATATTTATTCTAAAATGAAACAAAGTCTATGTAATAAGTTTGAAAACCTTTTGTTTACAATTTCGTGCTTCCTCTATTGTGGAACCAGACGTCGTTTTTGGTACCACATTTCAATGCTCAGATGCTGGCGGGAAAAATTCCGAATAATTCCCGTCGAATACTTCGGAAGTATTCCGAAATATTCCGAAACTTTAGGAATATTTCGACTATAAAAAAAACAGGAAAATCGACCTTTGAAGTCTGTTAATATACCAAAACCTGCTCCTAAGTAGGTATAACAAATACTTTTCTGAAAACCGCAACAAAACGTGTTTGCTTGCAAGGTTTGCCTTTATTTGTTTTTATTGACTGGGTTATTATACGCGTTAAGTAGGTAGGTAATGATTAATACCTACCTATGCGACTCGCGAATACTTGCGATGCGTACAGAGCTACATACAAACTAACCAAAAACATAGGTACCTAACCCTTTTTCAAAAAGCAAATCAAATATGCTTGGCTATAATCGCATAACACGACTTACAACTCGATCGCCTAATGCATGTATTTTGACCAATAGGATTCACGAAGCGTATTTTTGTAGTGTTCGTAATAGTAAGTATTAATATAATGTTACACGCCCTGTACTCACAAAATGCATATTATTTCTAATTGGGCGAAACCAGGAAGGGATGTGGTTTGTCACTAGCTGCGCTTCCGCAGAAATATTTTCTTAAGTGAGTATGCGTATCTTTGGCCGATAGTACCTACCTAAAAACAAAAGAATAAAAATCCTGTTAATCACAGGCTAATAAATCTACCTATAAAAATATCAACATATACTTAATCAATCCTATTTATAATAAAATAAACATTTATATTTTAATCTCGTAGCGTACGTACTCTCGCACTGAACAATAATTAACTCACCCACCACACAACAAGCAAACACATTTATTCCCATTGAATTATTCGGGCGAAATATTCGGAAACATTCGATTGCGGGGTACGAATCTTTCTCGCGGGGGGGTAAACTTCTCCGAGGAGCATGTCCCCTCTTACCGCACCCCGCACCACCATCGCCTGCACGCACGACTCGTTGCCGGTGGATGGTGGATGGCCGATGAATTTATCATTTTGAATAATTCTGATTTAAAGAAACTTTCCCAGAAGTATTCCGGAATTATTCGGAATTTTTCAGAAGTTTTGCAACTATACTCAGAACACAGTAAGTATAGAGTTGCAGAATATATTTTTTTAGGCCAACGTTCGTTTTGTGCGGTGGCAAATATTTTTGTAAAAAGTAGTAGATACTAATTTAAATTGCCGCTATTATAACAAATAGATAATAAAAAATAAAGTAAAACAATTAAAAGGTATCAAGAAACGTGTTTTTGGCGTATTTTTTTTGTACAAAAGTATATAAAATAGTTATGTAGGTATGTATAATTATATCAAAGAGCAGTCGGGCCTCAAAAAGCACTCAGAACTCAAAGAGCAGTCAGCAGTATTCACGGGGCCCGATAGAGCCATTGCCTTACGGGGTTGCGGGAATGTTCTAACGAGATACCGTGGCGCCGGTATGTAAGGGCAGTTGAAGGAACAAGGTGGGTTTTTAGTTAGTGAAAGACTCCTTTCCGCTCCGCCACATAGGGTCATAATGAATCGTCAATAGATTGTTTCTTTTGAAGCAAAGTAATAATGTTTTTTAACGAACAATTTTTCTTAATTAGTCGCTTATTTATTTTTTGGAAATTATGTATTTTCCTACATTTATTATCTATGATTCAACGACATGTACTAAATTTATTTTTTAAATATCCTTTTCTTGAAGTGTCACAAACAGATATTAAATCTGATAATGATGCATCAGGAGACTGAACTGCATCAACCCGAGGCACGTCACATATTTCCGCAGTATCAAGGCCTGTAAAAAAACATAATTACACAGTTTTCAAACAAATATTTAATGAAAATACCTGCAGAAATAGTTTTCTTCTGATAAAGATTCTTATAAAATATAATTATACTATATAAAGCTAAATTACCACTCACTGACTGACTGACTCACTCATTGACATAATTGTTCTCCCAGATGGTGGATGGGGAGGTGGGTATATTTTGACAGATTCGTAAACAAGTAACTCTCAAACCTACGGGAAAAGTGCCAAACCTCCCCTTTTCCCCCCCCTTCTCACCCCCCCCTATCGTATCTCGGAAACTACGAGACCCGTATTTTTTTCTTTTTACGGATTCGTATAGAGCAGGCTCGGTAAAGTAAAAACCCTTTTTCAAAGTCCCCCCCCCGCCCCCCTTCTCCCCCCCTTTAGGCGGATCTCGGAATCTAAGAGACTTGGAACATATTTTTTTTCAGATTCATTGCAACCTCCCCCCCCCCATTTCCCCCCCCTTTTTTTTTTTTTTTCACAAGCACGCGATGTGCTTGCACCTCGCGCAACACGCAAATACTAAACCCCCCCCCATCACCCCCGCCCACCCCACTTTTTTTTTTTTCACAAGCACGCGAGGTGCTTGCACCTCGCGCGAAACGCAAATACTTGATTTAGAGGGGCAATGCTTTAGTTTTTTTCACAAGCACGCGAGGTGCTTGCACCTCGCGCAACACGCAAATACTTTTTTTTTCACAAGCACGCGAGGTGCTTGCACCTCGCGCAACACGCAAATACTAAACCCCCCCCCCCGCCCCCCTTCTCCCCCCTTTAGGCGGATCTCGGAATCTAAGAGACTTGGAACATTTTTTTTTTCAGATTCATTTAGAGGGGCAATGCTTTAGTCAAAATACTTCTGCAACACCCCCCCCCATCCCCCCCCCCTTTCTTTTTTTTTTTCACAAGCACGCGAGTTTCTTGCACCTCGCGCAACACGCAAATACTAAACCCCCCCCATCACCCCCGCCCCCCCCCACTTTTTTTTTTTTCACTAGCACGCGAGGTGCTTGCACCTCGCGCAACACGCAAATATTTGATTTAGAGGGGCAATGCTTTAGTTTTTTTCACAAGCACGCGAGGTGCTTGCACCTCGCGCAACACGCAAATACTAGTATTCTTATAATATTAAATATTACCTGTAATTTGGGAACCGCTGTTTTAAGTAACCTACGCCTTTGCGTGTTTCCAGTTATGTCCGATGTGTCAAAATGAATCGAACATCTTCACGAATATTTACATGGGTTATCTGGGGGCACGGGAGTGCCCCCGCCAAGTCGAGCAAAAAAGCGGCACGGCCGTATCATACTTTTCTCGAAGCAGTTCAGGCCATTTTCTAACCCCTATAACTTCGTTGTGCATAAAACTAGAAGACTCAATTTTCAGTAACCAAGCAGGCATTGTATAAACACGGTATATTTCAAATTTAATTCAATTTGAACCAGTAGTTTAAGAATTATAACGAGTGAAAGTTTCTTAATTTTGTCACTAACTGACTGACTGACCGATCATCAAAAGTCTAAGGTACTTCTAGCAGACATAGAAGCTTCAAATTTAGAATACAATTAGTGTTTAGTGTATGAATCAAGGAAAAACTAAAATATTTTCCAATTTCAGTTTCACCTGATGGTAAGTGATGATGTGGTCGAAGATGGAGCACGCTTGCCTAGAAGCAGAACTACCTACAAAAAGAAATGAGATCCCATAAAAAACAATACTTGTCAAAAAAAAAACCAAGTCTCGCAACTTAATTCTTCTACCGTAAAACTTGTGAGATCCATGTAATACCAAGTCGGTATTACTTGTGAGATATATTGTGTTTTCATGCGATGGCCGAGTCAATCTATTTATTTAAAACGTTAATTTTTTTAAATATTGATATGGTCACCGGTATCAATACCGGTAATCCGGTATTAAACGCAAGTTCAATTAGGACATTAATAAAAGCAATAAAATACGTGTTTTTTATTTTCAAATCAATTTTTATTGTTCTTGTTTATTGAAAATAATAATTAATAATAATAATAATTGAGTCTGCTTTGGTTTTGCTTAGCCTTGAATCCTCTAAGCACACTGCTGGAGAATTCAGGCCTAGGCTTGAAAAGAGGTGATCAGGTTATTTCTCATCTTCTTTACATGGATGATTTAAAACTTTTTGGCGCCACTAGTCTACAACTGATGGAACTACTGAAGGTAACTGAAACTTTCAGTAGTGCCATCAGGATGGAGTTTGGTGTCGACAAATGTGCGATTATGCATTTAAAGCGAGGGGAGATTGTGGAATCCGTGGGATCTCAACCCTCGAATTCCATAAACCTGAGATCCCTCTCTCCAACCGAAACCTATAAGTATTTGGGTATGTCGGAAGCGTTAGGTATGAATGTAGTTGACATGAAGCAATCGCTGAAGGAGAACACGAAAATAGACAAATTACGTGTGCCTCGCGACTGCGCCAAAAAGGCTCGGTTCAGCAAAATGCCAGACAACTAGTGCCTGACGCTGGTTTTCAACCGGACCTAGTGTTGAAGTGACTACCGGATGTGAACCAGCTTTGTATAGAATATAAATAATTAATAATATTTATTTATACATGTGTGTGTGTGTATTTTTGTAGGAAATATAATATATATTATATGTTTTGCCCATACGTAAAAATAAATAAAAAATTTAAGCGTCTCGCGATCTAAAAAGAAGTGTGCTTGCTGCATAATAATTTAATGTCTTGTACCTAATAGTTTATTGAGTACTTATACCATTTATACAAAACCAAAACACAAACAAATCCTTTGAAAAATCAGATTCAATCAGATTATTGAGATATTTTGGTTGACCATGTCTTGTTTTATTTGTGCATCTATTAAATACTGCCGTAAGCGTTTCCTGAAGGTGTTGATAGTGTTGCTCGATCTTATTGGTGGCGGCAGGTTATTCCACACCTTTGATGCCGCATAGCGAAAACTACCTTTGTAAGCTACCGTCCTATGGGGCTGAGAGGAAAGTTGTTGTGAACACTGCCTCCTTCCACATTCTCTTTTGCTAGTGATCCAACTTAGTTTATTATAGAGATAATCCGGTTTTTGATATTTGACTACTCCGTACAGAAGGCACACCAGGTGCAGTTTACGTCTCGATTTCATTTTTAGCGTAAAATGTTTGTTAAGAAACGGTGTCACGTGACTTCTACGAGGAATGCTGTAACAAAATCGAGCGCAAGCATTCTGCACCCTTTGAATGAGCTTATCAGTACGAGCTAATAGGCGCGGTCCGTAAACTGTGTCCGCGTAGTTCAGTCTAGACAGAACCAACGCTTCCACTAGTTGTTCTCTTATTTGTTCAGACAGATAAGGCCTCATTTTGTATAGGACCTTTAGGCGATAAAAGCAGTTTTTTATTGATTCTGCAATGTGCTTCTCAAACCGAAGGTCACTGTCCATAGTAAGGCCCAGATTGCGCGCCTCATACACTCGCTCGACTGGCTCACCCATTAGCTTCACGTCAAAAAAACTAGGTAATCGAGCCAGCTGTTGTCTGCTGCCAAATATTAAGTATTTAGTTTTATTTGGGTTTAGTGACAGGCGTAGGTCGTTTAAAGTACATGGATTTGAGATTTTAGGCAAGGGCCTAATTGAGGCAATTTTCCATTGGTCAGGAAAGGTTGACGTCATTATTGACCTGTTTACAATATCCGTAATAATATTTAATGTGTGTGGCAGAGTCATATTTATCATGTCCAGGGTAATGTTGTCAATACCTTCAGCGTTACTTTTCAGATTCTGAATAATACGCGAAACATCTGTCTGTTCTACTGGGGTAATTGTGAACGTTGCTTCACCGTATTTGTAATTACTAAAATAAGTCAGAAGTGCCGGGCTAGCCGTGAGGTTACCGGGGACAGTCAAAAAATTATTATTAATCTGGTCAGGATTTGAAAAATGCGACGGAAGGTCTTGTCTAGGTTGCGTTAAAGTTATCGTAGTTTTTAGGTTTTTCCAAAGCAATTTTGGATTTTTTATTCTATTATTTATGTTATGTTTGTAATACGCTACTCTTTCATTATACATAGATCTTACCACCAAGGCTTTAAGTTCTTTGTAGTAAACTCGTTTTGTTTCGGATTTGGTTTTCCTATAGCTAATTAAGGCATCATCCCGTAAACGCATCATCAGTTTGATAGTGTCAGTGATCCAGGGGGGTGTCTTTTCCTTGATGGTACATGTTTTAAATGGAGCGTGGACATCGAAGAGGTCAATTATGTGCGTATTAAAAAATCGCACCATATCGTTAACATTATCTAATGAAGAAATATTTCCAAGAGATAGAAGCATTAGGTCCATATTAAAATTATCTATATTTACGTTCTTAAGTGGCCTAATATTCACTACATACGGTTTAAACTTGTTACGCCTAATATTAAATTCACCTATTATGATTGAATGGCCATTTAGTGAACCGAAAGATTCAACCGACGTATATCTAGCACTGAGGTCTGTGCACATTAAATCTATGAGAGTTTCACTGGAGGCTGTGAAATGAGTAGGAGTGGTAATCAGTTGACTAAGACTTAGGCTGTCCAGAAAACTCGCGTTCAACTCAGTGGATATTGACATACTTCTTGGAGTCCTTCGTTCATTTAACTTCTCTCCTTCTGCACTATCCTGGTTGGACTCTTATCTTCGGAGTCGCTCTCAGTGTGTCTGCCTTGATGAAAAATTCTCTAATTGGTGTGATCTCACTGCTGGTGTGCCTCAGGATGGAGTTCTTTCTCCTCTTATTTTCTCTATCTTTATTAATACAGTTACTCAGATTATCACCTCGAACTTCCATCTCTATGCAGACGATTTGCAGCTTTACCGACACTTCTTGCTGGCTGACGCGGACTCGGCGATTAGTGCCATGAATTGTGACTTGGAGAATATTAGTCAGTGGGCTAAATCATACGGATTACAGATTAATCTGTCCAAGTCCCAGGCTATGATCTTAGTTAGTCGATACTATCGCTCTGCACTTGACACTTCCTCTTTGAGGTCATTATCCCTTAACGGCCTCATTGCGTACACGGATATGGCAAAGAATCTTGGTGTATTACTTGACAGCAATCTTTCTTGGCGAGCGCAAGTAAGTGAGGTTAGTCGAAAGGTGCATTTTTCCTTCCACTCTTTAAGAGGGTGTCGAGCCTACGAGACGCGCGGAAAATAGGTATTTACTGCAGCGGGCTAGTCGTGTGCGTTGTCACACACACAATGACAAGTTCGCTCGAGGCCCGCTTGCCGTTGCACGACGAAGTTTGCTAACTTTGCATTTTTAAATTTTTTGTCGTTATGTTGAATAAACTTAAAAAACGAATATTAATTATTTAGATGGTTTTATTTATCACACTAATATTATAAAGGCGAAAGTTTGTGAATGAATGTGTCTGTTTGCATGTTTGTTATTTCTTCACGCTCAAACGGCTGGATGGATCTAAATGAAGCAAGTAGGTACGTAAATAAATCACAAAAATAAATTTAATAAATTATACCTATTATATAAAAATTAACGTTTGTTTTTACTGTAGTAATACATTAAATATCCGTTCCCTCACTATTCATCCTATTGCAATAAAACTTTGATTTTATATATTAAACTCCTCAGATTTTTTTTTAAAGAATACTAGCAATGTGGGTACATTTCACATTACTAGCAATCTTGTTAACCCCTCCAACTAAGCTAAATATGCTTGTGTCTGGAGTGGGTTCACGTCAATAGTGTAATGGGTGGGGTTCGGACCTGCGACCTCTCGATCACAAGTCCGACACCTTATCCATTAGGCTATTGACGCTTCGAAACTGGGTAAGTAGCAAGTTAGGGTAGATGGGTATGCAGTACTTATTTGAATAATAAAACCAGTATGAAATAAAAAAAAATATAATTATGTAATATCATAATAAAACCGGACTGAAATAAGTTTTGTTTATTAAAATTTCATTTAGTGCTCGTTTAAATTCTGATGTACTGTCATATTTTTAATAACATTCGGTACTTTATTATATATACGTGGGGCCATACCAAAAAAACATTTTTTCATTAATGCTGTCTAGCGAACTTACTTCGCAGAAAATATAAGCGTAATTTATTTCATAACAATATATGTATCAAGTGTAACTTAATTTAAAAGAAAAAAATAATAAAGAAATCTATAAATCGAATGTTATATTGCTTATTATAACATTTTACAAAAATTGGCCAAGTGCGAGTCAGACTCGCCCATGAAGGGTTCCGTAGTAACTATAATAATATAATATAATATGTATATTTACTTGACAAAAAACTAAAACTTACAAATTTCTTAAAACTAGCTTATTTACATTTTTTGCAACTACGCCAAATAACTTTGTTTTTCATAGTATTTGTATGAATTACAAAGTTATATTTGCGGTTTTAGAAAATATGCTGTATCTCAAAAACTGCTGACTCAATCTCTTTAAAACCAATTTTGATTGAAAGTTTACATTAAGATCTATAGATATATATATACAACGTGTAATTTAAAGGGTATATACATACCAAGTGCATGGCTTCTTTGGATGACAACAAACGATATGGCAAGGGTTTTGTAATCCTAAGTCTACATGTGTAGAACTTATTACAAATTCCAGTACACTGATACCAGAGACCGAATTTTTCAAATTAAGAAGAACGAAAAGAATTATCGTGTTATTGGCAAGTGACGTGGAAAGTTATTGACCCTCGTATTGCTGTGACACGTTTGTTATGATTGGTATTCAAAAAATATGTGAAACCAATAATTTGGTATCAATTCTTTAAGTCAGTTATTTTGTGCTGAAACTGTGCATAGAGACTCCATACCAAATGTTGTCTTCAGCCCTTTTGGTTAGATATGGGGTTTCCGTTACACGTTGTATATATATATTTATATTTTTCACTCCATTATTATAGAAATTAGAGGGGGGCACACATTTTACCACTTTAGAAGCGTATATCTTTTAAACGATTGATTTTATGAAAAAGTGGTTTTAGAAACCTCAATCTCATATTAAAGACCTGTATATAGATACCACACATGCATAGGTTTCATGAAAAAAAAATATTTTCAGTTTTAGTTCCATGTATGGGGGGGCTCCCCATACATGGAACTAAAACTGAAAATATTTTTAATTTAATTTAAATATATTTTAATTTTTTCTTAAAATCGGAAAGCGGTTCACAGAATACATCAATCTACCAAGTTTTATATGTATAGTCCTAATAGTTTCGGAATAAAATGGCTGTAACATACGGATGGACGGATGGACAGACAGACAGATTAGTAGTTGTAGTAGTTATACATATTATATCATTATAGTTACTACGGAACCCTTCATGGGCAAGTCTGACTCGCACTTGGCCAATTTTTCTTTGAAAAGAAAAAGAAAAGAAAAAAACTTTGGCTACTTCCCGTAGTAGACAGACCTTGTTATGGCACTTGGCGTATAATTTGTCGGACATAGAGGGAATGTCAAAGGAAGCTGAAACTTGTTCTAAACCAGAAAACCCGGCTCCTATCGACATAAAACTGCTTACAGAATTATCGTTCAGATTGAGGTCTGTAGAGCTATCTATCTGATTCTTTACAATTTATTAATTCTATTTTTTTTCGACACATTTGGCAACTAAAATAGAATTTCGATAGAAATCCTTTCTTAGTTGCAACTAGAGAATACAATCCCGAGCATGTTTTTCAATTCCGGGATTACGTGATTCTTGATGCTGAATCCTGGGACCCTGGGGCAATCCCCGGATTAGACTATGTAGTTTCTAATTGGTCTCAAATGTAAAAAATTGGCCAAGTGCGAGTCAGACACGCGCATGAAGGGTTCCGTGTGTAACTATAATAATATAATATAATTTTTATATTTATTTGACGAAAAAAACCTTACAAATTTCTTAAAACTAGCTTATTTACATTTTTTACAACTACGCTAGATAACTTTGTTTTTCATAGTGTTTGTATGAATTACAAAGTTATATTTGCGGTTTTAGAAAATATGCCGTATCTCAAAAACTGTTAACTCGATATCATTCAAACCAATTTTGGTTGAAAGTTTACATTAAGATCTACAGATACATATTTTTTTTAGACTTTTTACTCCACTATTATAGAAGTTAGAGGGAGGGATACACATTTGACCACTTTGGAAGCTTATATCTTTTAAACGATTGACTTTATGAAAAAGTGGTTTCAGAAACCCCCATGTCATTTTTAAAGACCTGTCTATAAATACCACACACGCATAGGTTTCAAGAAAAAAAAAATATATTTTCAGTTTTAGTTCCATGTATGGGGTAGTAGTATGTTCCTTTATTTTAAATGATTTTTAATTTTTTTCTCAATATCGGAAAGCGTTTCATAGAATACATCTACTTACCAAGTTTCACAGTTTTGAAATAAAATAGCTGTGACATACGGACGGACGGACAGACAGACAGACAGACAGACAGACAGACGGACAGACATGACGAAACTATAAGGGTTCCGTTTTTTGGCATTCGGCAACTGAACTCTAAAAAACGAGTAATTTCTTAAAATATATATTTTTAATTTTGGTACACTACACATATCACAGTATAGTAAGAAAAGAAAAAATGACAAAAAGATACTACACTTTGTAAGAAATAAAAAGACAATAAAACTTATTTCGAATTTTGAAAATACAATCGTAGAAATATCAATGCATCCAAGGTTTGACTTCCAAGCCTGCTTCGTTTATTACCAACATAAGCAGCAGCTAAAAACGCTCGTTTAGGTTTTACACTGGTTGGAGGAATAGACAATAGATACTTATATGCTGTTTCTAAGTGATATCCACTAATTCCTCTATTTTCAAACAGGCTTATTTCACGTCTAATACTATATTTTGCCAACCCCGATTAATTTTGTATTTGTACTTCACGATCTGGGGATTTCAAACTCTTATCAATTTCCAGCTATAACTTTTCATTTAGTGTCAATTGGGGTTGGGATTGGGAGGTTTGTGGCCTTAACTCATCATCTGTTTGTGATTCTGATCTTCCTTCTTGTTCTTCCGTGTCATCTCGACTTTTAAGTTTTTTAACAATACACTTTATTTGCTTCCAAACTAAAGCCTGTGTAGAAACTGGAAATAAGTCATGCCATTCCAAATCCGATAATAACTGATTTTCGTCATCTTTTCATGGATTTTGTAATTAATTCAACACACCAGTCAAATCATCACTTCGTCGTTGCTTCATACGTTCCACTAAGGATGTTTTCATTTTTTGGCAAGTGTCAGCACTTGCCAAAAAATGATTATGCTAGATAGCTGTTTTATAAGAAATTTCAAAGCGGAATCAGCTGTGCATAAATTAGCATCTCGCCGACACATTGCTTCTACTGTCAATTTAATTGGGGTCAGCACATCAACAATTTTATTTACCAATTCAAAATCAACTTCTTCCAAACGAATTGGATGATTGAGATCTATAAGAGCTTTTTGAATGAAGGTTTTTAAAAGATAAAATCGCTCCAGCATTGTTAAAAGACTATTCCACCTGGTTTTACAGTCCAAAAGAAGTGACAGCTCTTTTCCATGTTCAATTTTCATTTATTTTTGAAGTACTGTTTCATTTTTCAATGGTGATCTTTTGAAATACACTCTACAAATTTGCGGATTTTCTTTATCAGCTCATTAATGTTTTCATCTTGTGTTAACTCTGGTATGTGTTATAGCGCAAGGTCATTTTGTGACATTAAGATTAAGTCTGATTCTGGACTGTCTAAGTCTTCTAAATGTTCATCATCATGGATGTCGTCCATATGATCAACAGCCACAGGTGGTTCATTTATAGTATCATCTGAGGTAGAGCTGTCTTGCAAATAATTATGTTTTTCATAAAGCCAGTATCCAGGGAAATATCAAATATACTTAGACGCTCTTTCAATATACGAAGACAATTTTCAGCCATACTTTCATACTTCCATAAATAGGAACAAGTCCTAAATTCCAATTTTTTTTTATATGAATGAACGTTGACAGCCATGTATGGTTTATTGGATGTTGAAGTCCACTTGTCGAAAGAAAGACTAAATCTTTCACCTGCACTTTTCAAATGTTTCAATTCTGCAGTTACTTGCTTTCTGATTTTTTCACTGTAATTGAATGGTGACGGCTGACTTTGGTAAATCCGTGTATTTTGCAAAGACAAATTTTCTCGAATCATCTGAAGTTATGAATATACTGAATGGAAATCCATCTAATGCAATCATTCTTGCCAAAACATCATCGAGGCTATCATCGGCACTTTTAGTAAAATAATCATTTAACTTTCGCTTGGCTGGCGGCGGTGCTGTGTTCAGATTATCAGAATCTAGACTTGTTGAAGCTGATATAAGCTTGATGTAATGTTTTGATGACAAATGTGTATGTAATCCCTTAGTCGATCCATCCAAAGTCTTGAGAATGGCTGAGCATCGGTTACATTTGGCACTATTCCTATCCTTCGCAACTAAAAAATAGCTCCACATTGACGTCGTATCACTGTGTTTTTTATGTTTAACAAAGTCTCCCGCCATTTGAAATACTTAATTTCAGATAATTGACTTTTAAATTTAAATGACGTAGGTCGTGGGTTTAAATTTAGAAAATATCTTGTAATGACCAAAGTTTTCAATATAATTAAGCATATCTTAAAACTGGAAACATATCTTACAACTATACAATAATATAGGTTATCCATCAGAATTCAGACAGGCTTTAATGTCCTCTCATACCTAATTAACCTGTATTATAGATACATTGTAAGAATGATATTTTAAAAGAGTAACTGTGGAGTTTCTTGCCGGATCTTCTCCATAGAAAACGACCAATTTCGAACCGTGCCCTGCGCCAAACTGCTGACGTTTTATAAGTGCCCGTGTAGGCCTATGTGAAATAAAACATTTTGAGTTTGAATTAATTTTTTTCTTAAAATTCAAACGCGAGCCAAAAATAAAAAAAAATTCACAAGAAACAGTAGTAGGTATCTCTACTACTATTTTTTAAGAGATAACATAGAGCAATCATGCCAGTAGCGTGCAACCAGCGCACCACGCACCATAAGACCATAAGTCTAGTTTAAGCATATACTAACGGGAACCCGTGTGAAATTAGTACTTCCCACAATATGATTATAAATTAAAGCCTGTCTGAATTCTGATGGATAACCTATATTATTATATAGTTGTAAGATATGTTTCCAGTTCTAAGATATGCTTAATTATATTTAAAACTTTGGTCTATACTGTCGTATAGACCAATTAATACAGCACAATGGAATTACAAATAAAAAATATCCGATAAGTTGGTCATCATGTATGTCATTGATATACACTATAAAAAGGAAAGGGCCAAGAATTGAACCTTGCGGAGCACTCATCTTGGCTAGGGATCCTGCAGATGTCGCTCCATTAACAATAACTTTTTGTTGCCTGTTTGATAAATATGAAAGAACAAGGTCAGCAGAACACGAATCCACGAACTCCGTAATGGTGTAATTTACAGATCAGTGTTTTGTGGTCAACGCAATCAAAAGCTTTCGAGAGGTCACAAAATATGCCAATTGCATCCTGAGATTTCTCCCAAGATTCCAGAATGTGACGGATGAGCGCTACTCCTGCGTCTGTTGTTAACCTACCTTTCGTGAAACCAAACTGCCGACTATGCAGAATTCCATTTGAGTTAAAATATGATAGCATCTGGTCCAGCATGATTTTTTCGTATATTTTGCTTAATGCTGGAAGCACATATATCGGTCTATAGTTAGAGGGATCACTCTTACAACCCGACTTAAAAATTAGTACTACTTTACTATGTTTCATTAAATCGGGAAAATTACCGCTGTCTATACATTAATTAAATGTGCCTGTTAGGATAGCAGCAATTGAGTCAATAATATTACCAAGAACCCTAACAGATGCACTCCATAAGTCATCAGTGTTTGTTATGTTAAGACTTTGGAATGCTTTTTAATTACATCAATAGAAATGGGCTTAAATGAAAATGTTGGTATATCCTTATTGAAGTTTTCCTTTAAAAAAGATTCTGCTAATAATGGCGAAGAATTTAGAGATTTAGTAACCTCTACTGGAATATTGGTAAAGTAATTTTCTAACTTCTCAGCCACTTTTGACTTATCTGAGATGACCTGATCATCGATGTTCAAAGTCAAATCATTCTAACCCTATTGGTTTGTGTTTCCAGTTTCTTTGTTTATCACCTTCAACACAGTTTTTATTTTATTGTTAGAAATGCTAATTTTATTACTTTCTGATTTAGATTTAGCTTAGGGCGCATACTCTTTTAAATATCTTTGAGTAGTTTCTTACATAATTATGGAAGGCTTCATCGGAAGTCAATGATTTTTCATGGTATAAGTTGTATACATTGTCTCAGCTTATTCTTATTCCAGCAGTGGCCCATTCATTAAATTTAGATTTATTACTCATTTGAAATTTTTTAACTGGACATGTCTTACTAAATTCGTGGCATAGTGAAGAAAATAATATCCTGTAATTTTCATTGGGGTCATGGGAGTCAAAATTGGCCATTGAAAGATTACTTAACATGTTATCATTAAAAACATTAATTTCTTTTTAGTTAGCGGCCTAAATTTAATAGTCTTATTTAATTGCCGCTTTTTAACCAACTCAAAGGATACTAGTTGACCTGTATGGTCAGACCTAACTCCACTAATTTGAGACGAGTATTTTATGGCACAATTAGTATAAATATTATCTATGCATTGAGCTGATGTTGCTGTTATTCTTGTTGCTTCCTTGTATGTGCATTTTAAGTTAAATGAACCAAACAATGAAGTAAGCTTGCAGTGTTCAGGTGAATTTACTAACAAATCAATATTTAGGTGACCACAAACGAAAACTAATTTATTATCTCTTATAAGCTTAGGTACTTAAAAATTCTCCCATTATCATTAAGAATGATGACAAGTTTGATGCTGGTGGTCTATAAACACTTAAGAAAGTTTGGCCTTCAACTTCTGTACATGCTACCTCACACAAGCAATCAACAGAGCAAGCGGTGATATATTTTTGTTCCTTATATCTAAGTGAATTACTACGTAATATTAAAGTACCACCTCCTACTGAGGACCTGTTGTATGCACTAGTAACAGAAAAATATTAATTTTAAACAACATTCTATCTGGTTTTAGCCAGGTTTCACAAAAACATAAGATATCTATATCATATTTATCTATTAACATTTCCTCATCTAATATTTTGCCGGAGAAACGATTTATATTCTGATGATATAGTAAAATAGTGTTATTATACCTCTCCTTTGTCACATCTAAGGGTTTAAACAATTAATTTCAGTATTATTAGATACCCTAGAAAATACTGAATAGTCACTTAACCTAGGATCAATTAAATTGTCAATAACCCAGTGTAAATTGTAAGCTAACAAAGTAGCCAATGAACTTTCGTCGTAAATTCTAAAATGAATGTCAGGATTGCAATCGGTATGCCCAAAAACCTATTACACGATGTGTGATGCAATATTTTGCAATCGACCACGTTTGCTGAGCAAGCGATATAATGCGGTCGCACTAAGTTCGCCGCGAGCTTAGTGTATTTCGAACAGCAACCGGGTGCACTCATTTTCATCATTTAGCGATAATTTTAGCCCTTACGTTACTTTGTTAATTATACTTAGCAATAAACCCTTGAAGGTTATCAGTGTATTTAACTTAGTAGACACACACGATATTCATATTGAATGTTGGAGAAAAAGTTGCATCCACCAAGGATGCAACTTTTTCTCCAACATTCAATATGGATATCGTATGCGTTTTAAATTGGATTTCAAAATGAAAGCCAGATTTGCAATCACCACCCCCAAAAACCCATTACACGATACCCATATCGAAGGTGTGAGAAAAAGTTGCATCCGCCATCTTGGATTTTAAAATGAATGCCAGATTTGCAATCACCACCCCCGAAAACCCATTACACGGTACCCATATCAAATGTTTGAGAAAAGTTGCATCCGCCATCTTGGATTTTAAAATGAATGCCAGATTTGCAATCACCACCCCCAAAAACCCATTACACGATACCCATATCGAATGTTTGAGAAAAAGTTGCATCCGCCATCTTGGATTTTAAAATGAATGCCAGATTTGCAATCACCACCCCCAAAAACCCATTACACGATACCCATATCGAATGTTTGAGAAAAAGTTGCATCCGCCATCTTGGATTTTAAAATGAATGCCAGATTTGCAATCACCACCCCCAAAAACCCATTACACGATACCTATATCGAATGTTTGAGAAAAAGTTGCATCCGCCATCTTGGATTTTAAAATGAATGCCAGATTTACAATCACCACCCCCAAAAACCCATTACACGATACCCATATCGAATGTTTGAGAAAAAGTTGCATCCGCCATCTTGGATTTTAAATGAATGCCAGATTTGCAATCACCACCCCCAAAAACCCATTACACGATACCCATATCGAATGTTTGAGAAAAAGTTGCATCCGCCATCTTGGATTTTAAAATGAATGCCAGATTTGCAATCACCACCCCCAAAAACCCATTACACGATACCTATATCGAATGTTTGAGAAAAATTTCATCCGCCATCTTGGATTTTAAAATGAATGCCAGATTTGCAATCACCATCCCCAAAAACCCATTACACGATACCCATATCGAATGTTTGAGAAAAAGTTGCATCCGCCATCTTGGATTTTAAAATGAATGTCAGATTTGCAATCACCACCCCCAAAAACCCATTACACGTTACCCATATCGAATTTGTGAGAAAAAGTTGCATACGCCATCTTGAATTTAAAAATAAATTCCAGATTTGCAATCACCACCCCCAAAAACCCATTACACGATACCCATATCGAATGTTTGAAAAAAGTCTTCATCATCACTTTCACTTCCTCAAATGGTGCTTTTCGGGAGCAACTGCACAAGGTACTATTAGAAATACCCAAAACGCTATAGGTGTGCCTATAATATTTAAAGAGTTCCCTCGCTTTCTCCAGGATTCCATCATCAGATCCTGATTTCATAACAATGGAACCAACTAGAAAGTATACCCTTTCAAACGAAAAAAAATTCCAAATTGGTCCAGCTGTCTTCGAGTTCGAGGTTACATACATAAAAAAAAGTTTAAGACGAACTGAGAACCTTCTCCTTTTTTTTGAAGTCGGTTAAAAGCAATAATAACATCACAAACTAGAAATACGTACTTTTTATGAGAATGGCTTTTTTTTCGAAAATTTGCGCCAACTTTCTTCTAATAATATTTTTTTTTACATTTTCCCATAATAAAACAAATATTAAAAAAAATATGTTAAAGAAATATATATTGAACAATAAAAAGTAATTGTTGGGTATGCATAATAAATCGTACTCAAAAAAACAAAAAATATGACTTATGTTATTCAACGGATTGCTGCAATACATACGTACACAATAGATCGCGAATTATCGTTACCGGCGAAACGCTCCACGATGAGACGTGACCCCTCTCTGAGCTCCCGTGGACGACTGAATTTTCGACCGGTGTACGTTGCGTATGGTTCAAAATAGCGCGCAAATTAGAAGAAAAAATTAAAATTAAAACAACCAAGCGACATTTTTGAAATGTTAAAGCTGTAAATGATAGTATGATAATTAGAGAATAATATGAATTGAAGTTTATGAAAAAATTCAACAGTTTACTATCAAAATTCAGCGACGCACGAGCATGTTTTGTAAGGATTTTTGTCCAACTTTATGTATTTTTGTTTAATAAACTATAAAATATTTTTAAATTTTGCCAACTATGTTTGCTAACACATTTATTCTAGTGTTCATTACATATTTTTGTATGGTAATTAAAGTACTATTATAGGTTATATTCCTTTAGTTGTGAAGACCGTTTTGAGTTATTTTACTCGGCGCAGGCTTAAAATCCCTTCAAAGCTACTGGCCTTCTAAACTAAAATCTCTTTAGCTCAAACTTTAATCCAGCCGATTATTGATTATGCCGATGCCTGCTATTTGGATGCCACTGAGGAGCTCTTATGTAAGCTTGAGCGCTTGCAAAACTTGTGTATTCGCTTTATTTTTGGTTTGAGGAAATACGATCATGTCTCTCAGTTTCGCAAGGATCTCAAGTGGCTCCTTATCCGTCTTCGCAGGAACACTCGAATATTATTCCTTTTGTACAACATCTTATTCAACCCTGCATATCCTAACTACCTGCGCGATCGTTTTTCATTTACTCGTCCTACTGATGCCCTTTGTAGATCACACCTTAAGCTCCATCTCAATTTCCCATCCCATAAAACCCGTTTCTATTCCCACTTCTTCTCCTTTCATGCAGTACGACTATGGAACTCACTTCCCGCTAAAATCCGCGAAGATAAATCCATTAGTATTTTCAAAAAGCTGGTCAAAGATCATTACATATCTAACATCCCGTAATTATATATATTTATTATAGGTATATATTTTTATAGCATTAATATAAATATGTATTTTAACTCTATGTAAGTATACATTTGTTAATTATATCTTTATAGTTTAATTTTATAGCTAAGTATGTTTTATTTATCGTTATGTTTTATTAGTATTTATACACACTGTGTCTATCATCGCCTCTTCAACTCTCCTGTCGCAGATCTGGTGGAAGAAATTTCTTAGGAAATAAGCAGTATTTTTGTGCTCTTTTGTCTGTATTTAATTTTTTTCTTTTGTAAGTGTCATGTGTGTACATAAATAAATAAATAAATATTTTAATGATGTACTTTTGTTAACAGGTAATCACCATGGCGTTGATGGGCCACAGTCTTTAGGACGTGTTGCTAATTTGGCTTCAGGTGAGTGCTGGATTTAATTTAAATTTATTGAACTCTTTAGCCAAGGAAATGCACAGTTTGCAACATTACACAGTTGCCGAAAATGAGTTGGCATAACTCAAAATGTTCTGAGCCGATCAACACCTATCCAAACTAGAACAGTGTGTAGTTTAGCTGTTGCTGAACCTTGTTTAGCTTAGACACTATGGCATGGACAGTCATACCAGTGTCTACCGCTACCTCTCTAATCGACGCAAAAAACTATGTTTTTTAAATAGATTCTCTACGGTTCATATTTTTACCTTTCTTTGCTGATTGTTCAGCAATGTCACTAAGATTAATGGATGACGACCAGCTGCCTCGTATGTAAAACAATATCGCGCAGAAACTCCCCAACTACGTTTTTTGCATCCCCAAAATACGAAGTTATTGTGTACAATCAGGTGACCATTGTTCTAGACGTCAACATCGTTGATGGATTAATTCGCTAACTTTTCGCGAAAAGCGAAAATGCAAACTAAATGCGGAAGAAGGGTCTATTGTCTTTGGAGGGCGTTGTTTAGAAGGTGCGGTCTCTATCTATGCTAGATTAAAAATACATTTTTAGTTTCTAATTACTGTAAAACCTTTGTTTAATTAAATTATAACCTTTCATATGATGTACTTTGATTTATTAAAATTATCCGTGCATAATTTTAATTAATGTGTTAACTAATTGAATAAGACTTCGAAAATTAACTAGTAATTGGTTTAGAAATTAGTTATGATAAGAATTCTAGTAAAAGTGTGAATCATCAGCGTGCGGGTGACATGGTGAAATAAAAACCAACTGTTTGTTAGCCGGTTGTCATATGTACAAAATCCCGCCTAAATAAATGATGAGATTAGTCATCGGTTACAGTTCTTGAAGTTCTTGAGAATCAACACACGGGTTTACGTATAGATAAAGCTATAAATATTAGAACTTCAATAGTGATTTGAAAAATTACATCGACTAGAAACATCACTTTTATAAATTTGAGGACAATTTGTAGAGAATTGATAAGTTATCTAACAAATTCAATTAATTGTCATCGTAAACAAACTGTATATTACCCGATTACTTGTGGTTGACCCCATCAAACCCTATCAGCTAATCGATTCCCTGACGAGTATATCGGTAGTGACCGAATAGACGCATGATGGGTGCCATGCCACGCCTAACTCAATCACGACCCAGACTAAGCTTTAATACTGCTGAAAGTAGAACGCGGAAACAAGTAAGCGATTTACGGCAAACTAGTTCTTCTTTGTTGCTGTTAAGGCTCGATGTTAAAGGTATTGTTTTAAGGGTTGGCTCTGTTTATCCGCCCCGTCCGCGTCCGGCCTAATTTGGAAGGATTTGATTTTGTTAACGGGCACGATACCTCCGTATATTCCATGGGCTTGAACAAACGTACAATTTGATGCATATGGATGTTGTATAATGGCCCGTATATCCGCACACTTTGACGTGTAAACGGAGTGTTTCGTAAGGTATTCCAGTAAATGTTTATTTGAAGTTGTAACCCTTTGATAATCCGGTCATAATAAACGATCCCTATTCAGGTCATCCTTAGAGGTTCGTAATTAGTTATGGAAAATTAATAGTTTACATATTTATATAACATTATTTAGATACCTGTTTATACTAAACCTAGCTATTGTCTAAATTGGGACTTGAGAAAACAGAAGTTTCCTACTACAACGTTTGTTGTTCAACATCATAATTTTGTCAAAATTTATATTTATATAATTTTGCAAATGTTCATTAGGGATGTCGGAATTGGCATTAACATTTTTGGTGCTGTAGATGACCTTTTACATTTTGTGTGTTCATATTATTACTCTCATGTGCTCTTCATATAATTAACAAAAGCGTGAGTAATTGAGACCATCATACAACAATTAGTGCTAACGTCCGTGTCCAGTCCTATTAAGTTGTAATTCGCTTTTCCAGTACAAGATGCAACATCTATTATACATATATTGGACTGTTGCCAAATCTGCGTGACTGCTTTTATCTGATTATTCATCAAATTTATTTTTATTTTTGGGCATATCGGTAAATATTGATTTAAAGTATCCTGCTTCTTTCCGAAAATATTTGGTATTAGTTGGATTTATCTTCTTGTTTAAGTACAACAAATGCTACACCTACTAGTTCCGTTATTATGGCATTATCGAAGCGCAGCACCGTTCTTTTGTGCGCTGATAACAAATTAACAACACAATCGCATACCAAAAGATCTACGGTAAATTGTTACAGGTCGATTATGAAGCCTGTCAATGATTAACCCTTCATGGGCCATAGATCTTTAAATTATCACATAGCATAACCAAATTAGTTATGGCAAACATCAAATAACTTGCTCGTACTGCTCTACATTCTTTAGACGTTGCTCTTGCGCATATGGTCTGCGAATGAAGTCACGGACGAGATAATATTTACGAGATGTCTAGACAAGCGTCCAGCTAACTCTACCGATTTTAGTGGACGGGTTTTGTTAATTTTTCGTAAAAATTCCAAAATGATCAATGTGTGTACATTATCTCCCTGGTGTCAATTTTGTATGTCACGGTTTGGTTGAGATAGAGGCATAAATGCAAATAGACTTTGGAAATGCGTCTAATACAAAAGACAAATGCGACTATCCTTTAATGATGGATTCCGCTTCGCGAATTATTTACCGAAACTTGGAGTATTATTTCAGATTGCAAACTATCGCTCTATTTTCTAAGGCCTTGTAGCGTCGTCACTTTCACAAGCGTACCGTTTTCTGCAAATATTGTTAATAGTCTTAGTTCTAGTGAATCATTGTATATAAACAGATTGTTTTCAGGGTTATTTCTTATTTTTCTACGAACATTGCCATGAATTACAGCCTCGCTTTTGGTTCAAAAACCTTGTTTGCAATTACCATGATGGCTCATTACTAACAATTTGCGTGCTACTTGGATCGGTGGCTCTCTGTTCCTTTCCTGGTGAAATTCGCACCGCCAATGTTGTCATTTTGCATTGATGATGTCGTCAGTTCTAACAGTGTCTAGCCATCCGTGTGTGCCGTTGCACAAGACCTGTCGACATAATGGTCAGTACAAACGGTGTTAGTGAATGCTAGTACAGTAAAGTTGATTCACCTACAAGGAATCGTTTTATTGATTTATGTTATCACCCTGCCACGATTGTCGAAACAACCTCATATTCATTCAACGGACAGTTTACTATATCATACTCAAAAGTTGAAGAATTAACATCGAAATTAACACCTGGACCTAGAAAGTAAGTTAAGGATTTCAAGTCATTACATCTTGTTAAATATTCACATTCCCTGTTAAAGTTTAAGGTAGATATAGTAAGCGACATATATACTGTGCAGTTCTTGCTTGCTGGCAATGGCTCAGTACTGTGATAGCGTGCCGTAGCATAGCCAGCATTGGACGTAGACTGGAACGAACCCCTCAATGGAATTATATCGCGGGCGAGCTTTGGTAGAGCACCTACTCACCTTGAGGTTTGCTGTTACGTACGCTAAAATACACTATCAAAACAGTGCGTTTCGTTCACTGTTCCGAGTCACACGCTCGCTTGGCAAGCGCTCCATCCACATAATTATTGTTTAACAAATAATGCCATGAAATAAAGTCGCGAAGAATTCCGGAACGATTTACTACTGTGCCTTATATGTTCGAGTATGATTTTGGGATTGATAATAAGCGTATAATTATTTTGTAATGTGAATGTGACGTGTTTAACGTGAACTCAGCGTCTCATTGGATTGTCTGAGATACGTCTGGGTGAAACCTATTTCGATGATGTGAGTACATATATTATAGTTTAAAAATGCGGAACTAGGATTTATTAGATATTTAAACTTATTTTTTATCATCATTCGGCATTGTTTTTATTTTTTTCATTATAACTACAGTGAATTCTTATTATATTATATTGTTATTTTATATATTTTGTTCATGTAAAATATATCGTTGCTGCACACAATCATAGTCGGTAAGAACAACACTTGTAAGTTTATCTATAATGTATATATTAAACTAGCTGTGCCCCGCGGTTTCACCCGCGTATAATCCTACTACTATGATTAATGTGTAATTTTATGCGTCAATCTAATTCGCAATGGATAGAGAATCTCGAAGTAAATATAGTTTAATTTAATAATATTGTCAAGAATACATTTAGAGTATTTTTAAACTGCTGACCCGATCTCGTTCAAACCAATTTTAATTGAAATTTTTATTAAGATCTACAGCATATATTTTGTTTTGGTTTTTGAATCCATTATTATAAAAGTAGCAGGGGGTGGGGGGTGAAACACATTTTACCACTTTGGAAGCGTATATCTTTCGACTGACTCGCCCATGAAGAATTCCGTAGCTATGCTTGCTAGCATAGATTAACGTTAAAAAAAATGCTGTTATCATAATGTTTATATGACAAAGTTTTATTTGCGGATTTTGCAAATGTGAAAATGAAATCTCAAAAACTGTATCTCGTTCGAATCAATTAGTTAAAAGTTTTCATTAGAATCTACAGCATATTTTTTTTATATTTTACACTTTATTATTTTAAAAGTTAGAGACACATTTTACTACTTTGGCACTTCCAAAGTAGTAAAATGTGTCCCCAAATATATCTTTCAAACGATTGACTTTGACAAAAATGATTACATGAATCTCAGTATCATTTTTAAAGGTCTATTTATAGACACCGACACCCGCATAGGCGTACAGGCTTGATGTAAAAAAAATTATAAGTTCTAGTTCCATGTATGGGGAGCCTCCCCTTAATGTTTTTTTTTACATTATTTTCGCATAAAAATCGGAAAGCGGTTTGCAGAATACATCTATGCACGCACAGTCGAGTTATCCCCGAAAGCGACATTTAATTTTGACTTAAAAAGCGGGACGTCCCGCCAAAATTGTGACGTCTGGCAACGCTGTCCTCGACACATAACTATATCATACACTTCATTATGTTAGTGTTGAGTATTGATTTAATATCAGATACGTTTTTGATAAAGAATTTGCTATCTGTCATGCCTGGTTTAGCACCAATTGTATTTGTAGTGGATCCATCAATAACTTGGTTGAATGAATGGATGGTATCGGCAAAACGACCAGTCACTGTCATTTCAAGCTTTACAACGCAACAAGGAAATAAGGCAATGAGGACTTGAGGACTTGACTTAATCCCACTTGTAGTAGATTTGTGAATAATTCTAATCCCTGATAACAAAGTCAGTGCGACTTCTGAACCTTTCCTAATCAATGAACAGACAATATTTTCGGCTAAGTGCATGGAGCAGCTACCTTTTATTATATGTCTTGGGTCCCCAGTTGCAAGAAGTAAGCCGCAAACTGTTTGCCTCTGCGGAGTCTTTACGCAGATTGCGCAATTTCCTGCCGACTGTCACTAAAACTGCGCTTGCCCAATCCCTTCTTCTCCCTATTCTCGACTATGCTGATGCAAGTTATCCAGATCTTACTGAAGTGCAGCTAGGTAAGCTTGAACGACTATTTATTGATTATTAATATTAGACTATTTATATTTTTAGATATTTATTGTAATATTTAATTACCTATAGTATTGTATATATATATGCATAATTATGTATATTTATTTTATGAGTAATGTAGTAAGTAAACTAATTTAGGTCTCCACACTTTAATTAAAGTTTTTAAAGTCCTTCCAAAGGTTGTCTGTAGATATCGCTTTCAGCGATAAGACCGCCATTGTAACCATAGAATAAGCAATATTGATAAATAGGTGTGTTTAAATTTTGGTGTACAATAAAGTATATTCTCTCAATCTATCTTAATGGTGTGTGTCCATTAGTATAGTTGTATACAAGTTTTACCTCTCAAGACTGTACATTTTCTTACACATTTTCTTAACTGCGTCATTTTGTCACTTGGGCCAAACCCTTTGACCTACAAACACGATATTAAGGTTGTCCCTCACACATAAAATGTAGGCCATCCCTGTAGTAAAAATCCCAATATAAAATGTTTACAGTACAGTAAATAAATAATATGCCGGCTGTTCAATAAGGCTAGCTAACATTTAGAAATGAAAAGCGACCTATTAGTTCTAGGAGGTGAATGGTCTGAAGTATTAGAATACGATTTAAAGTTGCAGAGTGATACTATAAATTATACTATGGTGTATAGTCTAGAAAATTCGCTCCCTTTCCTGTATTTGAATTGATCCGTAAACATTATAACTATTTTTGTTAGACAGGATTTTTTTTATTGTAAATTTTACATTTGCTTCATTATTCGCAATAGATTTGGTGAATAATTAAGAAACAGTACAGGTTCCAAAATACTTCCATGGGGTATGCCGCTTCTAAACACATGCTAAGTTTTATTATATTTTTACAGAAATTTCTATTTCGGCTATTGATTACTATTATGATAACAGGATGTTTCTCATAATATGTTAACGCTACATTATATTTATTTATATAAAGTTTTTTATACTTTAGAATCAACTATCGAGTTTTATACACGCCATAGTGACACTTAATTCTAGTTTTTATGTCAATAATTTAATTCACGCAATGCATTTGAAGTGGTTTATTCATGCATAATTAATAAAATTATACTATGTACGTTCTGATTGCGATACGAACATTATAAAAAAATGTGATACCAACCCTAAAGCTTTTGCGTCTATATCTAAACAAACCATTATTGTATTGTGGACTCCGAGCTATATAGTACTCTATTTTCTGTATGGAAACTGACGCCATTATTGGAATATAAATACAATAGTCTGAACGAACGTTACTGTGTTTAATCAGTTATCATTATCAGTCAGTACTTAAAATAATTGCAGAGACCAGACTGACTCACTTGTCTGAATCATATGTTACGTTATCTTGACAACAGAAATTTTCCTTCGATTTTCTTTGGATTTGCTAGCGGTTATCGGAGCTTTACAGCTTAACTGTATCAGAATAAAAAATCACAGTTATAATTTTCAGGAAACAAAATTAGTCATTAAGTGGTGGAGCTAAGTAGTGAAAGTTCTCATATTGATGAACGTAAAGAAAAAGAATACTTCATAAAGTAAAATACCTACTACATTAAAAATGTTTTTTTTTTTAGAGAATTATCTAAAACAATATGTGTGAATGAAGTATTCTTTTTCTTTACGTTCATCAATTTGAGAATTTTCCCTACTGCGCATTGTGGGTAGAATTCACATTACTAGCAATCTTGCTAACCTCTCCAATGAAGCTAAATATGCTTGTGTCTGGAGAGGGTTCACGGCAATAGAGTAACGGGTGAAGTTCGAACCCGCGACCTCTCGATCACATGTCCGACACCCTAGCCATTAGGCTATAGACAAAAAAATTAATTAATTAAATGATTGAAGTGCTGAATCGGAAGGAAATTAGTACGAAATATAATATTTATGGAGGGAATTTATTTTAACCGTAAAGCCCGATTTACACTTCAACAAGTACAGTAGCGAGTTAACTTGCGTCATTGGCGGTTAAGTTGTTAATGTACTACTACTTAACTCGCTTTTGCCGTTCAAACTACAATAACAACTTAACTCGCCGATGACGCAAGTTAACTCGCTACTGTACTTGTTGAAGTGTAAATCGGGCTTTATTGACAACCAAAATTTGCATTCCGAGCACAGGAAACAATTCCCAGTATTGCTTACAATTATCTAACGGTTTCTCGACTTTAATGAAAATATTGTTATTTAATATTTCGATTTTTAAACGGCACAGTGAAATCTATTGAGATTTTTTCATGAGCCGCTTTCTTATTCAAGAGTTACTTCTATACTATTATATAATAAAGCAAAAAAAGTCCGTTTGTTTGAACGCGCTAATCTTCGAAAGTACTGGGTGGATTTGGATGAAATTTGGCACAAAAGAAGGAGGTTATGTTTTTATCGTGATAAAGTCCACGGGACCGAAATCCCGCGCAACTGCTAGTATTAATATAATTGAAAATTTGTAGCCTATATTACCACGGAAATTACGCTAGGATTGTAGAGATCATATAAAGTTAACATAAAAAATGACGCAATAAACGAGTACATATATGAAAATCCTTAACATGAACCCTGAAACATAACACTAGTGTTTGGTTGTTATAAGCCCTTTGTGGATGCGCATGAAAATGAGTAAAAAATAACAGTAAATAGGAATGACAGTTATTTATATGTAAGTAAAAAAACTTTTTACCATAAAATTTAACCGACTTCCAAAAAACACTGCAAAGTGAAAAATAACTTTAATTTCGGTAGTCGGTGTCTTTAGTTTTGTATTTTCGTTTTTAGCACCAACTTCCGAAATTAAAGTTATTTTTCACTTTGCAGTGTTTTTTGGAAGTCGGTTAAATTTTTTGGTAAAAAGTTTTTATTTCACTCTTTTTGTTGGTCGATTTATAATTTACCTAGTTAGAAAAGCCTAAATCTCAACTACTTATAACCTTTTACAAAATATTGCTTTTGCCAATGCTGGGCCGTTAATTGTTGAGGAGTTCTCCTGGTACTTCACCATCAACTTCACTTCACCATATGCATTGTGACGAGCATATTGTGCTTAATAACCATATTCAAGTAACCGAAGCGGAACCCATGAAATACTTATTATTCCTACTTATATATTGACTATTGAGTAGTTCCAGTGGCCATCTGTGGTCATCATCATCATCATCAGGTCCACTTCACAAATGGTGCTTTTCGAATGCAACTACACAAGTTACTATAAAAAATACTCAAATCATTATAAATGTGCCTATAATATTTGAAGAGTTCCCTCGAATTCTCCAGGTTCCCATCATCAGATCCTGACTTGGTGGCAATGGGACCAATTTCAAAGTATACCCTTTCAAAAAAAAAAAAGAATTTTCCAAATCTGTTCAGCCGTCTTCGAGTAATCGGTGATCATACATTAAAAAAAATATACGCGTCGAATTGATAACCTCCTCCTTTTTTTGTCGTCGGTTGAAAAAGCATTCAAGATTTAAATAATGGTCACCTTGATAGTTTAGGTGAATGGAGTATCTGCTCCTGCCTGTCCTGATCTTCAAAGTTATCAGTGTTAGGAATTATTTATATATCATAGTGATATTCAATGTCATAAAGGAGGGTCATTACGAATCCGCCATCTAATAAAATCACCGTGTACACTAGTCAAGGTTTTACATGACATGATGTCATCGCCACATATGGGCCCCGTAGTTTTGTATACTTTAAGTGGGCTTCACCACGTAATACATTATTATCACATAGTTTATTTGTAGATTTATTCAGTAGCTTACGATTTCGTGTCGAAGAATTTAAAATGTGTAATCCTCCACAACATGCTTATTATTGTTGCCATCTTTGGACAAACTGTTAGTTCAGTAATCTTCATAAGTCCAGGAAGAGTGTGTGTTTGTTAAGATATAATAATCTCTCTGAAGACATTAATTTTGTTTGGACGTTTCTTATTCTTCCTGATGTGACTTTATAACAAAGAAGCTCTCTTACCAACTGGCGACCAACGTGGGGATCGACTGCAAGCGAAGTATACAACTTACCCATAGGAAAAGAAGAACCCCCTCCTACAAACTATTAGATATTATAATCCTTCGTGCTTTTGTTTTTTTTTCGTAAAGCCCACCTAAACACGATTTAGTCAATGTAGTATAAATAGTATTTTGTGTTATGGCAAAATATAATATGAGTAAAAAGCTCCTTTTTTATACGGCTAAGCAATAGCACTTTTGCTAATTTATATTTATTTTCCACCTATCGTATAATTGCATATTATGCGAACTCGTGAACCTTGTTTACGATGTAGGTCACTATCACGTACTAAATAATTTTTTTCGCTAGGTATTATTACCACGAGCAGTGGTAACCAGTTAAAATTTTGAGTTTCAGAGTTATAAAATAAAATAAAAATAAAAATTACCTACCTAAGTTATACCTGCTATAAATAATTGTAAATTTTGAATTTAAATAACTATCGGTTAATAATTTTGTATTTAATTCCATTAGCAATTAAATTATATCTTCAATCAAAGTTTACATATTTAATTTCGCACTTTCTCCATGTATTTGTCTATATTTGCGGTGATGGTGCTACATTTTGCATTCAAACTCGGAAGAGAAGAGAGATTTGGTTATGCATACCCGGATAACCGAAAAAACCGGATAACCGACTGATTTAAAACCCCGGTTTTTTAGGATAACAAATCCGGATTTTTCGGGTTTAGGTTTAAACATATTTATACTCAAAAAAGACACAGTCACTTACCACTTACATGAGAACAATGCTTACAGTAAGATATTTTATAAAGTTCGTCACAGACGTCACGGCAGCAGTTATTATGATAATAATGCACCCATCCAATGCATTCAGCTTTTAGGAAGGGTGTTACTTGCTGGTATATAGAGTTGTTTTGGATGGCCTGCCCTTCAAAACATTTTGTTCTTCCGAGGAGCTTAGAATTTTTTTTATCAAAAGTGGATACAAATTGCCAAGCTCACCCAATAGTATCAAAAATAATTATGGTCATAAAAGCAAATGATGAATTAAGGAATTCAATTATAAAAGAATTGGAGGATTTGAAGTCAGATGGAGTTAGAGTTATTGCCATGACTTTAGACGAGTGGACGTCTAACAGAAACCGGCAATACATAAATATAAATTTATTTTCACCGCATTTTATTGACAATGCTGGTTACAAAAACTTAGGCCTTGTTAGAATCAGTGCAAAATGGACTGCGCAGCATAGTTTAGAAATTTTAAAAAAGAAACTCAAATTTTAGAGTTTCGTTGGATGAAGACATCGTTTGTTTGACCACTGATGGGGCCAGTGTTATGTTAGCCTTAGGCCGGGCTGCTAGAGGTAATCAACAACTTTGTCTGGCTCATGGAATTCAACTAGGCATAATTAATGTGCTATACAAAAAAACTGCTGAAGTGACTAGAGAACCTGGAGAACCGAGTGAAAATGAAGGAGAAGATAGCGATAACTCTGAAAACAGTGATGATGAAGATAGTGGTTTTGAGTTCATGTCAGTGTTGCTGTTGATCGACGTAATTTCGTGCAAACATTATTTTATAAAGACATTATAGACAAAGTCAGAACTGTTGCAAAAATGTTTAGAAAATCACCAACTAAAAATGACATTTTAAGTAAATATGTCATCTGAATCTGAATAAAGATCTGAAACTTATACTGGATTGCAAGACTCGTTGGAGTTCGATGGCGGACATGATTACGCGTTTTCTAAAAATTAAAGACGCTGTATCGAAGGCTTTAATAGATCTTAAGCCTAATATTCAATTTAATGATGCAGAGTTACTGATTCTCGCCGAATTAGCTGATTCTTTAGGTGTCATAAAAGCTACTGTAGAAGCTTTATGCCAGCGTGATGCTTATTTGATTACAGCAGCAGCAGCAAAAAATTAATGCTTAAAAAATTGTAAGAAGATTCCTCTTCCTTCTTTTGTCTTCTTCTTTCTTTTCTTTGATCTTTTGGATGACGTAATAAAAAACGCGAGATAGCCCTCAATAACGAACAAATTCGAAGTTTCATAGTTAACATTATAAATAAGCATTTTTCGACTGCTACACCGACGGCGACGACAACACAGGAAAACGTAGACCATACAGTAGTCAATGTTTCACAAAACATCAAGGACCAACTCGGACAAGAAATAAAGAAGGCGCTCAAACAACATACCTCTGGTGCAACTGCAAGCCCATCTACAGAACTTGTTTTAGAGACTAAAATCATGGTAGCATAACAAAAGGATATAAAGCTTTGAAATCTATACCTCCAACAAGTGTGGAATCAGAGAGAGCCTTTTCATCAACGGGTTTCATGTGTAATAAAATCCGTAGTACTCTAAACGATGACTCCCTTGATGCACTTGTATCCTTCATCAAAGTAATTCTATCAAAGTAAAGTCTGTCGTCGTCACTTGATAGTGCGACTCCTACCTCCGTACAATTAAGTATCAGGTATTCAGCAAAAGAGGTTAAGAATGTCATTACACAGATGAAGCGTGGGAAGTCTCCAGGACACGACGGACTCAGTGTGGAGCATTTAAAATATGCTGGAGTGCACCTGCCTAGGGTTTTAGCTTTATTTTTTAACTTTTGTGTATCACATGCTTATTTGCCGAAGGATGTAATGAAAACAGTTGTTGTTCCTATTGTTAAAAATAAAAGTAAGGATATTTCTGACAAGGCAAACTATAGGCCTATCTCCTTAGCCACCATTGTGGCTAAGGTTTTTGATTGCTTGCTCAATAACCTTTTAAAAAGTAAGGTCAAGCTACATGATGCTCAGCATGGTTTCAGGGAAGGCCTTTCAACTGAAACAGCAATGTTTGTCTTAAGAAGGCTGTTAGGTATTATAATGACAACAAAACACCTGTTTTTGCTTGTTTTTAGACATGTCAAAGGTTTTTGACATGGTTTGTTATGACAAGTTGTGGTCTAAGCTGTCTGAGGCAAATATTCCATCTGAATTAATAGGCGTATTTAAATTTTGGTACACGCACCAAGTTAATTGTGTAAGATGGGCAAATGTAGTGTCTGATGATTATGTGATGCAATGTGGAGTTAGACAAGGTGGGATAACCTCCCCTAACATTGTTTAATATTTATATAAATGACCTGGTTGTCGAGCTTAGCAGCGTGCATGCTGGCTGTTACATTGACGGGGTGGCATTTAATAACATAAGCTATGCTGATGACATGGCGCTGCTCAGTCCGTCAATGGCAGGTCTTTTGAAATTAATAAAGGTTTGTGAGAGATATGCTGATGGACACGGTTTAAGATATAAGACCAAAAAAAGTGAATTACTAATTTTTGGGGTGGCTAATAAGAGTGCAGAAGTCTACCCAGCTGTCACTTTAAATGGTGGTATCTTGAACCGTGTTTATCAGTTTAAATATTTAGGCCACATTGTAACTGATGATTTAAGGGACAGTCTAGATATTGAAAGGGAACGGAGAGCATTGGCAGTGAGGTGTAATATGCTGGTCCGAAGGTTCTCGCGTTGTACAGGTGCCGTTAAAGTTACACTTTTCAAAGCTTACTGTCAAACTTTTTACACGTGTAGCCTTTGGACTAGTTGTACCCTAAAATCTGTCAATGAACTTCGTGTTCAGTATAACAATGCATTCAGGATGCTGTCAGGGCTGCCACGCTTCTGTAGCGCGTCGGGCATGTTCGCAGACGCGCACACTGACTGTTTTGCTGCGATCAGACGCAAGCGAGCAGCGTCCTTGCTCAGCAGAGTGCGTGCTAGCACTAACAGTCTCCTGTGTGTCATTGCCAGTAAATTAGACTGTCCTATTTGTCACTTTTTGTGTCAATTACATGTACGTACATGTAATTGACTCAAAATTTTAATTTTAATTTAGTTTTATAAAGTTACTAACATAGTTTTAAGTAGTGCTACTAATGATAATTAGGTATTAATTGTATTGTTTATGGGAAGAAAATCCTGAAATAAATGATTATATTATTATATTATTAAAAAATAGTAATTAGCTTAGCTGTGTAACTTTAATTTTAATCTATATCTCTAAGAATAACTGATTTATTTTGTTTGGGTAAATTAGGAATAAGAAAGACTTCAATTGTAAGTAATATTTAAATAATTATTTTGATGTCTTTTTACGTACTGTTGATTTTGCCTGTTTATTTTATGACAGTTAAATTGTTAATTAATATTCTTTGATTTTAGACCTTAGCGTACCTACCAGATGTTTCGTATTTTTTATTTTCCTAAATAATAGGCTTAAAAAAAAGCTAATACAAAAAGCTATTAAGAAAAGAAACATTTTGTATTGTAGCATTTTTTTGGATTGAAATAAGCTACAACTACTAAGTTGTAGCTTATTTCAATTTAAAATGGCTCATTATTATAAAAATAAGTACGATAAATGTAAAAAAATACATATTTTGATTAACCTTCAGCATTTTTGTTTCTTTACACACAAAAATTGAAAAAATATCCGATAAAACTGAATTGACCGGTTTCACCGGTTCTGTAAACAAAAAACCCGAAAACGTCGGTTTTCTTAATCAACCCGGTTTTTGCATGCCCTAGTTTCGGTGATAAGTATTTCGTAGAACCGCACATTTTTTGTTAAATGATTCGTATTGGTGAATCAGAGATTTTGGTTATTCGAGATCGCATGGCTACGGCGTTAAGTTTTTCTTAATAGCGTGCATGCTTTGTGTTTCGTATTAGTAAACTTACGAGGATCATTAAAATTTGTTAAATTATCCAGTTATATATTTAATTTTGAAATTAATAATTTAATTGTTAACAAATAATTCATAATGGAAAGGCGTTAAATTGCTTCTCTGTATTCTAGTATCTACTGACATCTGATGGATACATATAAAAGACTATGTCAAAATTACGGCCCTCCCTATCATATTTATGAAGCCTGTGATCCAGCAGTGGGAACATTATAAGCTGATTAATGATTATGTTATGTTATGTTATGTTTCAATTATTCTCTAACTGCTGCTATACATATAGTTGCGGGTGTAATGTATGAAGATCATATCCTGCTACATGTTTAGCTGCGAAAAGTTTGACGTGGTTTTCCTTATACTTAAATGCGTATTACATTTATTTTACAATTATTATTACAAAACACAGTTGACAAAAGTTTGTGTTCGTTACCATGAATTAACATACAGAAAAATAACAAAAATATGTTTTAGATTTTCGAATGTACGAGTGTGTGAATACGTGGAATGTAAGTGTAGCGATTTGAAAGGCAGTGAGGAATGAAAGGGACAAAACACAAGGTATAAACGTTAAAAAAGTCAACACAATCTAGATTGGCTAGATAAAATATGCGTGTCCTTAACTTTAAATATAAAATCTGCTCTTTTGGGACTGATTTAATAACTTGCAAATTATGCAACGCTGTAACTGGTTTACAAAACGTTCGTATGCAGAGAACTGGGCTAAAGAATCAACCAAGATCACTTTCTGTTGCAGTTTGTAATGTCGATGATAATTTACGATAAAAAATACAGAATTTACCATATTTAGACTCAACCATATTATGTACAATCTTTTGTGACAATTTCATCTATAAGTATGGTATCTATGATTCATCTTTAATTATTGGCAGCCAAGTATGTTCATCTCTAGTTTTGTTTTACAGCCGTTCGCTCACCATCTATTAAAATCAACCTTAAAAAATAAAATTAAAAATATATTTCACAAACTATTATGTTTTAGATAGAGACACATTACCTTTCAATTTCATAATTCTTCATCAGATCTTTATCAAATTTGAAATTGAAACGGAATTTGTAATCTTCAAAGCTATTGCTGAAAAAAGCTGTCAGCTAAACTGTGATCGTCCTTCTGTTTTTGGAAGTTAGTTAAAAATTATATTCGTCACCTTGATGAACTGTTGAATAGATGTCTATTGCAACTATTCTACAAACGATTGTTCAATGAATCTCTTTCAAGTCCTTCGTTGATAAAAGATGATGATGACACGTGACTATCAAGCGGCGCATCTCAATTCTCCCAATAAACTTTAATTGCCACATCATTGGCACTGGTTGGTGATTTGTCTCTAGGTAGAAAAACATCATGGCTTATATTATATACAAGTAGAAATTAATATGACGTATGAAGCTAGTTTAGGCACCAATGCGTATTTTTAGTGCTTAAACACTTAACAAATACCGGTCAGACGCATGTCGAATTCTAATGATAAGGTGTTTCTTATCATAAAATGTAATTGTAGATTATCTGGGTACTCAACAACTCATTGTGTCTGTTGCAAATCGTTATAGCGTTGTTGGAATTTGTTTTGATTGTTTGCAACCGTTAGTATACCATCTGTACTGCTGCCAAGTACTGAATTGTTAAAACACGGGTCGTGGTTACGTACCTATGGGACCCTGTTTATGCTTCGGAATATTACTGTATCAACGGACTAAAGGGTTATTCCCTGTAGAGAACAATAAGTTGCGTGTGCGATTATTTTAAAAATAAACACCTTGTTTTACAAACAATAATTCATTTTAACAATAGAACTACTATCGTATTACATTAATGTTGGTAGTTTCCGATCCGGTTGCGCTACTGACAAAATAGTGCGTGGTTAACATGAACTCCCGTTATTCAAATATAATTTTTTTATTGACAAAGCTTACTACATGATTGGTTTTCTTAATAATTAGTATGTACCGACTACAATCTGTCACCATACACCTAATGTTTTTTTTTAGTAAAAGTTACTTTATAAGTGATACCTATGATTTTTTCTATACTGCGTGTTGACATTATTATTGTATGCCAACTAGGCAGGACATAATGGATCTGTAATTTGTGTAACATCAGTCTGTAAAAGATTTGATTTGATTTTGTTAGTCTATAATATTTCCATAATATTCCATCATGCGGGCCCAATGCGGGTCAGTCTAAAGTATTTTTTATAGAACACCAGAAAGTAATTCCTTAGATCAGGCTCTAATATTTTATAATTATATATATGTATATATATTATACATATGTATACTTATATCTGTACAGTCATCAGGCACAACAAAAAAGTGGTAATTTTTTAAATAATTTATTAATTACAGATACAGAAACGCAAACGCTTAGGGAAGATGCACAAGTTGGTACTTCTCAAGACTTCTTCGTTAATTTGGATGATAACAAAGATATGTTGCCTGAACAACCAACTCCCACACTTAAGGAATGTTCCAAGAGACCAATTTCGCCACATATGCGGGATGTCGAAACCACACCAAAACTGAAGAAAACATTAACTGAAACAAAGAAAAAAAAATATAAATAATCTTAGTGCTTCATTAATTAAAAGGAAAAATCAGAAACAAGTTAATGAAGATGCTATAACAGCTAAAAGATTATAAATATTGGAGACTCAACGGCAACAGGAACTTCTAAAATTAGAAAAAAAAAAACTTAAATTTTAATGGATGTAGATATTGAATTAAAAAGATTTTTTTACCAAGAATTTAAAAGAAGAAACTTTAATTTGTGATGGGCAACATTAAAAAATATTAAATTCTTCTTTTTAAATTTAAGTTGCCAATGACTCTCCCAAAGTACACATTTATCACATTTCGTTTAGTATCTTTCTAACTTTAAATACAATTATTGTGTACCAGTATAAAAGAAATATGTATGTATTTTATATTTATTAAAGAAAAACTTTACCAACCTAAAATATTGCTCCAACAATAACCGACGAAAATGGTTTCCTTCCGAGGAAAGAGGTTGTTCAACAGATTCTGCAACAACATCTTCTTCATGAGCAGATTCTTCAATTGTTACAGTATCATTTTTCTGTAAAGCTATATTGTGTAATACAGCTGTTGCAACAATTACAGCTAATGTGTGATCGAGTTTTAACCTTAATTTTTGAGACAGGCAAGGAAATCTTCTTTTTCATACATCAAATGTCCTTTCAACTGTGTTTCTTGTCTTAATTTGTGCTTCATTGTAGAGTTTCTCTGCATTTGTGGATGGATTTAAAAATGGTGTCATCATGTACCATCCACAAGAATAAGCATCATCTCGCAGGAGGTGACCATCTATCTCATTGTTATCTAGGCGCGCTCGCAGGAATTAATTATGATAAACTGTGCTGTCATGTGTTGACCATGCCAGCGAGCATCTATATCACGGACTTGTAACTTAGCATCACAGACAACTTGGACATTAATAGAAAAGAAACTTTCTATTCCTGAATAATTCTACATGCTCGCCTCCAGGAGATTGAATTGGTATATGAAATCCATCTATATTTATTTATTTATCAGGAACAATTTACATTGTATTTGATACATTATTAATATTAATATAAAATTCTAAAAATTAACATGCAATATAGAAAAGAAAAAAATATATACAATAAACAACAAAAAATACAACAAAAAAACATGAATATGTGCTTAAAACGAAAATAATACAGATATTTATAAAATAGAAAATTGGAAATAAAATTAAATTATAATTCGTCTAAAGAGTACAAATTTCTCTCAAACAAAAATGCTTTGAGCTTTATCTTAAAAGAGCTAGTGTACAACAAATCTTTTAAATCCGCTGGCAGTTTATTAAATATTTGTACGTCTTGGTAATGAGGACTATGTTTGGCAATGTTAATATAAGGTACAATTTTATTTTTAAAGTCCTTTCTAAGAGTATTTTCCCTAGCTATCCTCTCGTCCCCAGACTCATATTCATGGACATATTTTTTATAATTAACTAGTAATACTAGTATGTATACGCTGGGTAGTGTTAGGATATTTAAACGCTTAAAATGAGATCGACAGCTTTCTCTTTGTGTGATTCTGACAATTGTACATATTGCTCTTTTTTGGAGAATGAAGGCTCGCTGAAAATTGTAACCGTAACTTTTCCCCCAGAATTGTATACTGTATCGAAGTTTGGATTCGACAAGAGCATAATATACCATCTTTAACTGGTCCACATTTATTTCATCTCCCAATGTCCGTAATGCAAAATATGCCGATGATATAGTGGAGTCTAAATGTGCTAGTTCTTTTTTCCAGTTTAGCAATTCATCTAAATGGATACCTAAAAATTTGAGATATCTCACTAATTCTATTTTTTCATTATTAAGGGTTATATCCATATTATCTTTATTGCCTGCCGTGGTTCGAAACAACATGATGTTGGTTTTTTTAATATTTATTATCAATTTATTTTCATCGAACCAAAACTGAAAAACTTCCAACGCAGTATTGACCACGTCTGTGAGTTCACTTATACTTTTCTCTCCTACTACTGCAATAGTGTCATCAGCATAGACTACAAGATTAATGTCTGGTATGATTGTTTTAATATAGTTTATCAAATCGTTGGTGAAAATAATAAACAGAATGGGACCTAATATGGAACCCTGCGGCACGCCAGTAGTAATATTCATCATGGGTGATCGGTATATTTTGCGTTGTCCGTTCTGTTCTATAGTGCTGGTTTCTACATACATTTTCCTGTTTCTTAAATACGATGTAAATAATTGCAGGGCTGTGCCTCTGACACCATAATAGTTTAGTTTAGCAATAAGTATATTATGATCAATTGTATCAAATGCGGAAGATAAATCTAGGAAAATCCCTGCTACCTTTAATTTATAATTTAATTTGCCTATCACATCCTCTAGAAGTTTATAAATTGCATCTCCAGAGCCAATTCCTTTCTGGTAACCGAACTGTCTGTCATGTAGAACCTTATTAAAACGGAGATGAGTCAATAGCCGAGATTTCAATATTTTTTCAAAAATTATTGAAACTGTAGGTAGAAGTGAAATTGGTCTGTAATTTTTCGGGTCCGTTTTTGAAACTTTTTGTAAACTGGCACAACCTTTGCTATCTTTAGTTGTTCCGGAAATATACCCTGCTCAAGGCAGTTATTAAAAAAAGTAGACAGTGGCCCGGCCAATATTTCTATATGCTCTTTAAGAATAGAAATAGGGATTTCATCATATCCACTAGAGTGCTTATTTGACATAGTTTTTATTATTTGGGTTATTTCTTTGGGTGTAGTAGGCGTGAGTGACATATCATTTATAACCCTTTCACAACTTTGTTGAAGTACCAATAAAGCTACCTCCGTCTTAGTTCTAACCGATACACAGTTAAGGTTGAACTGTTCTGCTAAGATGTTAGCTACTGCGTCGGCGATTCTACGATTTGGTTGTTTAGTTTTAGTAAAAGTGGTTCCTGTAGTACTTTTTTTAGACTGTTTCTGCGGTTATTAACTACTTTCCAAACTTCTTTGCTTACGTTTTTATAATTATTAATTTTTTCAGTGATCGCCATTTTTTTTGGCTCTGATCATGACTTTTCTATATATGCGAATATATTTCTTTTTATAATTGATTATACTTTCATGAATAAGACTACTAGTATTTGTGCATAATACTCTTTTCATTTTACTCGATTTTTTTATTTCTTTAGTTAACCACTTTAACTGTGCTCCCCCCTTTAAATATATTTTTATATCCCGTTTCTTAAAACTTCCCCGAAAAGCATTATTAAAATTACTCAAGAAAGAATTAATGCCCATTTCACTCCATTTTTTGTGCAAACGTCTGTTCTTAAAAGTTATACTATTTTTACGATTAAATATTCTTTTATTAATAATTAAATACGGATTATTTCTTTTTAGTTTCGGATCTTCTAGTAAAAATTCACCCAATTGTGCTCCATGTCCATCACCCAAACCATTATGGTCAATTACACTTTTCAAAACCCGTTCTTCCTGTAGATTTGTTATTATATTATCTAAGCAGGAATACGAGTTATTTCTAATAAAAGTGGGGCTATCAAAAAGACATCTAAAATTGTAACATGCCAGCAGACTCAAAAACTCAGTACGATTCTTGTTATCCAAAACCAAGTTGACATTATAATCTCCTCAAATAATGCATTTCTTATTAAATAAAAACTCAAGTAATAGTTCCAATTTTCCCAGAAAAAGAATAAAGTTCTTATCATTAGGATTACGATACACACAACATAAATACATTCCAGTAGTGATATCTTTTATACAACATACCTCAAAGCTCTCTACAGCGTACAATCTTTCAACTGCTATTACTTTCTCTACTTTTCTATCTGCTTGAGCTAAAATTAAGCTCCCTCCCCTCTTTTTCTTATTTCGCGTATTATAAGACGCTAATTTGTAATTATCTAGGTTAAAAAAATCGACTGACATACTACTTAAGAAATGCTTAGTCAAGCATAGGTAGTCTACCTTTTTCCCTAGTGTTTGTATATAGACTTCTAATTCGTTTATCTTGTTAGAAATACCACATATGTTCTGGTGAAAGATGATTAAATTTATACAATTCATTGGGGACAGAATTTACATTGCTACTACCTTTTACACATATATCATTGTTACTTTTCACGAAAAAAATCGGATTGTAGAGTTGTGTCGTTGGTTTTTATCGCCGTATCAACACCGTCAGTCTGAACCCCAAAATTTTTTTAATTTTTTGTTCGTACGCTAGCATTTTTTGTAGACAGTAGACTCCTCCGACTACCTTGATTTTTAGTATAAGTTTGATAATTATATTTATAATTTATATGTAGAATCTGTCTGTGTATTAGTCTACAAGCATGTAATTTATTTACGTAAGGCCTGTAAACATCACTATGCAACGATATTAAGGTAGAATTTGTACAATTTCTGCACACAAATTTTAGCAGTTTATTGACACTATTGTCATTCAGAGAGTTGTGCTTGTAAATTTAACTTACCAAAACATTAGTGGATTTTAATAGACATAACGTATAATATAAATAAGTTTGAATATTCATAGGATTGTTATCATTTGTGCCAGCTAATATTAAAATAAAATCAGTTTTACTAAAGTCGTTACACATACTTGCACATGGTTTCAGGACCTGCTCAGTAGTTGCATCTGGCTTAATAAATGACGTCACGATGAACTTTGACCCCAGATAGTATTGCAGGATACAACCAATTACATTTGGAAATCCTGCTATATTATAAAAATGTGCCTTCATTTCTCTAAGGTCTTCAACATTTGGCATATAAATGTAATTCCTAGCTAGCTTTGCAATTTCCTTGCTTACTTTATAGACCACTCTTGACACAGTTGTTTTATGTACGTTAATATCATCACCAATTATAACTTGAAAAGTACCTGTAGCATAAAAGCGTAATGCTATGAAAATTTGTTCTAACACAAACAATGTAAATTTGCGATCCATAACAGGAGCGAGTGCAGGGCTGATGATATCAGTAAGGTGAATCACAGTGTTCTTAATATCTTAATTTGAATTCTTCATCCGTATACATTTCGAAAGGATTTCTCCTGCGTCTTAAGTTTCTGGGTATAGATATGTTATCAATAAACTCCAGCACTTCCAAATCAGACTCAGATGTGCTGCTCGTATTCATTATGCTATTCATAGGTTAGTTCTTCAGTAAAATATCTATATATATTTTATAAAGTTAATATATTAACTTAACTTCACACTAATCTTTCATTGGCTATTTATTTTAAAAATAACACGATATAACCTATAAATACAGCAAAAGTTCACAAATGAAACGTCAAATAAAGTTATGGAACCGAGAAACGACACAGATTGTTCAGTTAAGTTAACCTAAGTTTAAACGGAGTTTATCGTACATTGCGTTGTTCAGAAACGCAATTTCATAAGTTATCGTACCAATAGCGCTAATGAATAGTTAAACTACCGATAAAAGTACCTCAGCAACCGGGCATAAATAGAGTATGAGGAAGAGTACATGTCCAGTTCCTTTGATAAAACATTAGTTCAATCCGATTAAAACTACACATTAGTTTTAATCGATTAACTGTACAGCATGGACTTAAAAATCATTGAACTTTCGCAGATCGCAGACTATAATAAGACGCGTTGTCTACATTTCAACACGAGATACTAATTAGTGCCTATATCGTGACTGGTTTACTTACATCTATTGATATTATCTATACCGATTGTTTACCCCAAGTTATACAACAACAGATATCGTAGGTTTAATAGTATCATTATTGTAATCCAAAGTAATTCATCTTTGAATATTGTGAACTTGTTGATTGTGGGCGGGATTGAAATGTAAACCAACTTAGTTCTAGGCGTTTTGTGTAAAGTTCTTAGATGACGTCAGTAAATACAGCAATAGAACTCGGCACAGGACCAAGGAAAACGTAAAAATAAAAAAGACATCTAACCTGTTTAGAGGCTAGAATTAGAATAGTAATATGAGTGTTTGGTTATGTATATCATTATGAGTCTATAAAACATTACAATCTTGAGTGCAAGGAATAATATCTGAACATTTTCGGTGTGACTGATGTTAGTAGTTCTTAGTGACGAATCAATCTGAGAAACAACAGAACCTATGCACTCGTAAAATACTATTATGGTTATTATTTTATGTATTAATTAGCTACTAATTCCTGATAAGATCAGGATCGGTCCAAAACAGTAAGGCGTCCGATAAATTTCAATATTGTAATCATGAACAAGTTAAGAAACCAAATTCTTAAATGGCTTTTCATCAGCATGACGAGGACGTGTTTTACCCACAAACCACAATGACAATTTAATTGAGTTTTATCCAGCGCCTAGTAACCGTATACCTATATAAGTCTAGTAACCGTAAGTTATAAAGGCATGAAAAACGTAAAAATAAAAAATAAGGTTAATTACTAAAATCTCAAGCAACTAATAAAATAGATAAAATGAACAGAAATTGACAACAGAATTATTTCATTAATTAATGTGTATATTAAATATTATGCAATCATATATTTCGTGTAATATTGTACAATTGGTGGCTAACAATGCAAACCATGACTATAGTTGCAAAACTTCTGAATAATTCCGAATAATTCCGGAATACTTCGGGGAAAGTTTCTTTAAATGGGAATTATTCAAAATGATAAATTCATTTAGAATCATTCTGATTTAAAGAAACTTTTAATTATTTATTAAGATTTCAACTTTTTTTGCTGAAAAATCGTATTTTGCATCGATCGTCGATCTCTGTGCGCCGGCCGCTGCCGCCGCGCTGGCACCGCGACGCGCGCACCCGACTGCCACCGGCCACGAGTCGTGCGTGCAGGCGATGGCGGTGCGGGGTGCGGTAAGAGGGAGGGGATGCTGCTCCCCGGAGAAGTTTTCACCCGCGCGAGAAAGATTCGTACCCCGCAATCGAATGTTTCCGAATATTTCGCCCGAATAATTCAATGGGAATAAATGTGTTTGCTTGTTATGTGGTGGGTGAGTTAATTATTGTTCACTGCGAGAGTACGTATGTACGCTACGAGAGTAAAATATAAATGTTTATTTTATTATAAATGGGATTGATTAAGTATATGTTGATATTTTTATAGGTAGATTTATTAGCCTGCGATTAACAGGATTTTTATTCTTTTGTTTTTAGGTAGGTACTATCGGCCAAAGATACGCATACTCACTTATGAAAATATTTCTGCGGAAGCGCAGCTAGTGACAAACCACATCCCTTCCTGTTTTCGCCCAATTAGAAATAATATGCATTTTGTGAGTACAGGGCGTGTAACATTATATTAATACTTACTATTACGAACACTACTAAAATACGCTTCGTGCATCCTATTGGTCAAAATACATGCATTAGGCGATCGAGTTGTAAGTCGTGCTATGCGATTATAGCCTTAAATGTCAGTTGTGAAATAAAAAAACCAGGCCAAGCATATTTGATTTGCTATTTGAAAAAGGGTTACCTATGTTTTTGGTTAGTTTGTATGTAGCTCTGTACGCATCGCGAGTATTCGCGAGTCGCATAGGTAGGTATTAATCATTACCTACCACTTAACGCGTATAATAGCCCAGTCAATAAAAGCAAATAAAGGCAAACCTTGCAAGCAAACACGTTTTGATGCGGTTTTCAGAAAAGTATTTGTTCTTACCTACTTAGGAGCAGGTTTTGGTATATTAACAGACTTCAAAGGTCGATTTTCCTGTTTTTTTTTGACAGCTGAAATATTCCCAAAGTTTCGGAATATTTCAGAATACTTCCGAAGTATTCGACGGGAATGATTCGGAATGTTTCCCGCCAGCATCTATAACCATGACAGTGTATGTTCCGCGATGGCAGGCCACTAAAACTATGAAATTCTTACGAATATGTCCGCTCTGATTTAGTGTAGGGTCATTCCATTATCGCGGGTGCAACATTTAGATGCACGTATTAGTTTCATAAAATTAAATAAAAACATTTTTAATGAAATGGGTTTTTAAATGTCCACATTTTAATATTTTCATTTTATATTAGTGACACTTTATTTAAAATAATATTTTAAAAGCCAGGAGGGAGGTTCAAAGTGCCATAGCAGGTGCAACAAATTTGGCCCACAATGACACCTTTCCAGATCATAGACTAAAAACGCATAAATATGTTAATTGTGATACATTTAATATGTTATGCCTTAATATTTTGTAAGGTATTTAAGTAACAAAGTACATAAAACAAAAACTTAAAAGAAAACAAAATTAAACAATGAATTATTCATTTTTAAATTAATCGCGGGTGCATCCAGTCTAATTTAAGTGAACATAAACATCAATTTAACTTATATTGGAACAAAGTGAGATATCTAACTATATTTATTACTAGCTATATAATATATACGTATTCTTTTGTTGTCGCTTTTATTAATTATTTCTTTTCAAATACGTCAATATTCTCCGAAAATTCTATGAACATATTATTTTCATCAGTCTTTCTCCGGCGCTTCCAATTTCGCGATTATATCATCAAATTGTATAATTATAATATCGTTTATCGGCAGAAGTTGAGCTGGTATCTCATTATAAAAACAGTCTTGCTTACAGGCTTTTCGGGATAAGTTTCTTTAAAAATTTCGAAGGCTACTTGAATGCTCATAATCATTTCAATTCTAGGGTGCGTCTCATAACGTATAAAGTCATTTGGTCTAATTTCATTTTATTATCGTTTATAAGATATAATCAACGTGAGATATACCAACTGTTGATATAATTTCTTTACATATAACATTTATTTATTCTAAAACTTAATTAGTATAACGTTGTTTGATATAACGTTTATGTAATCGATTATCATTTGGTGTAACGTTTAATATATATAAAAAACGTCATTATGGTTAACACCCCGACTCAGAGTGCCCAGACTCGGATAGGTTAGCCTTCGTTGTAATTTTTTTTTAAAGCAAAGTAAAGCGGGGCTCCTTCGACCTACCTTAGCACAGGTGGTAATCAGTTACTAGTTATTTTTAATATCTACTTAAGTTACTATTACTTATAACTACGATAGAACTTACAAAGAATAAAACAAAGAAAAAATACTTTTAAATATACCATATAAGTTTTATATTTTTTGAGTGGTATGTCAAACGATTTTATATTTAATGTATGTTATGCTTATAAAAATTAGTTATTTTAAAATTATATCAATCGTTCATTATATTAACTAGTCGCTATATTAAATAAAATTATAGGTTCCGTTGTTATATATTGTTAATATTAGAGATTTTGTTTTTATATCATCTATTACTTACCCCTATTTCTACAACGTGTAACGGAAACCCCATATCTATCCAAAAGGGCTGAAGACAACATTTGGTATGGTGTCTCTATGCACAGTTTCCGCACAAAATAATTGAGCCAAATTATTGGTTTCATATATTTCTTAAATACCAATCATAACAAACGTGTCACAGCACTACGAGGGTCAATAACTTTCCACGTCACTTGCCAATAACACGATAATTCTCTTCGTTCTTCTTAATTTGAAAAATTCGGTCTCTGGTATCAGTGTATTGGAATTTGTAATAAGTTTTACACACGTAGACTTAGGATTACAAAACCCTTGTCATATCGTTTGTTATCATCCAAAGAAGCCATGCACTTGGTATGTATATACCCTTTAAATTACACGTTGTATAACTGGATTCTAGCCAATATTTTCAAATCTGCATTTGTCTCCATTTTTGTTTTCAATACTTCTCTCCGTTTGGAATCACGAGCCCTTTCCCGACGGAGGTGTTTCACATGAAGCTGAGGGGTTTCTTTTAATATCCGCCTATATTTCTGCGAAGCAGTCTCCTTGAGTTGCTCTGTTGTTGTTTTAGCCCATAATTCTGTAAAAAATACAGAACATAATATAAACACACATATTTAATATATATCATCAATTAACAACAATAATCAAAACATCAAATTATGTTTAGACATAATTTGTTAGGCATAATTTTAGAATCACACAAAAAAGAAAGTTGCACCCGCGATCTGACATCGAGATCGCGGGTGCAACCAATTTAAGCTAACAATCATTACACTCTTAAAAATTATTAATTTAAGTTTAATTTTGATTTCTTCTTACTTTTGCAAAGTTTCAGAATATCTCTTTATTTTTGTGAAAAAATTAAACTTTTATATCTTTTGTATCGCGGGTTCACAGTGTATTGTAGCCCTCAATAATGTATATAAATAACAACATATACTTGAATTTTTTGGAACTCGACGATAAATGAATATTGTCACTTCACTTTTAGCCGGTAAAACATATCTCAAAGTCTTAGCAACAGCTGTTTCGTGTCAGTTTTGCAAGGTATGATTTCATAGTTTGTACCAACTCTTCGGATGGTAATATTTTCAAGCGCGTCAGAAAAGCAAATATGGAGTCAAATCAAATAAAAATAAATTGTATATTAAATTTGGACTTTCTTCTTCGCACTAATAATAAAAACGTCAACTAATAGCGTGATTTAAAAATTATTGTTGAGAATCGTCTATAGTGGAATCGCCCGTTCGCTCGCTCGTGTAGTAAAATATCTATCTTAACCATATATACGAGATAGAAGGTATTAGTTAGAATAGGAAGTAACTAAAACCTATATTTGTTTATTGACACAAATAATGGGGGCAAATAGCAGACAAGAGTAAGACCAAAGAAGAGAAGTAATAAAATACATAATAACATTTACACTTCGATGTGAAATATCTGACTTCATGTAATTATAAAAAATTAACATATTTGAGTAAACATGAGGCGAGAGGGCTAAGTTACTGGGGAATTTTGTTTTAAGGGCTAGACTGTATCTTCGGTGAAAAAACGTTAAGACCCATGATAAAGACTATAACTAAATTGTAACGAGCTGTGACAGGAGCATAGTATAGCTGAGATGCTTATAGGAAATCGTAGTCTCAGAGACTCGGAACAGCGGTCGCCCATCCATCCAGATTTGTTTCTAACATCCAACCGTCTGTGTGGGAAACATTTGACATGGACTGATATTTTAATTGTGTTTGTTTCAGGAAGACGAAGTGCTCTGGCGGCGCACAGAATGCCGATCGCGCCGCGCGGCCCTCCGCCCTCGACGCCTCCCTACCACCTGCTTCTCCGTAGGAGACCTAGCTTAACCCTCAAGTGTCCTTCGATAATATAACGTCTAACTTTTGTACGCCTCTTTTATACCGACCTAAGTATAAGTACGCACAGAGTGTTTAAGTGTCGCGCGCAAGTGTGAGTGTGTATGTGTGTCGATGGTGCGGCCGACATGGGAAAGTCCTCGGCGAGAACACATGGTCAAGGTGAGTGTCTCCCACCCACTGTACACCTGTCCCCAAGGTCATTCTTGTTGTTTTATACTGTACACGCGTCTGTCTTAGACGGAATATTCTTCAAGGATAGCAGTAGTAGCATCAGTACTTCCCGCAATGGTAAGCGTTTTTGAAGGACAAGCAATATTGTTAAATAGGTGTGTTTAAATTTTTGTGTACAATAAAGTATATTCTATCTATCTATCTATCTCAGGACTGTTCGACTTCCCACAATTTTGATTTTGATTATTCACAGCAACTTAACTACGGCCTTTGTGCGTAACTTTTTACAAATTCGCATAATGTTCATATGATTTCCTCAGACCAAATAAATAAGAAGACGGAACTCTGCGAACATAAAAGTGAGGCCGGTTTTCTAAACATGTGGTGCGTGGGCCGGTGTTGCCATGATAATTCAAATTACCCCAAATAACGTTACTAATTAATAACGTTATTTTAACGTTATTAGTTAGTAAATTAAAAACGTTATAACATGATGTAAGAAGTGTACTGGGCCAGCAGTCTCGACATAGATAACGACGCTGTCGCAAACTTTCGATCATTCTCGATCGATCTTGCGAAAATTCGGTTGCAATAACGATGCTCGCGAGAAACACATCCTGGATGCAACCGATTTTATCGTTAGTAATTAGCGATTAAAAGTTTGCGTCATCTTCGATATCTATGTCGAGACTGCCGGCGCCCTGGTGATCTCGTGAATTTAAAAAAATAATGTAAAGCGGTAATTATTACTGGCTATAGGTACTATTAAGCATGAAAGGGTAACAAACGCTTTTACAATATAATTAATAAAATCTTATAAATAAACTGCCAATTAACATAAAAAATTCAAAATCTATGACAATATTAAAGAAACCTAAAATTACATACCTACAATAAAAATAAAGTGAGCGCACCTTAGTACAATATTTACCACATCTAGTAATAAAAGGTACTATTAAGCATGAAAGGGCAACAAACGCCTTTACAATATAATTAATACAATCTTATAAATAAACTGCCAATTAACATAAAAAATGCAAAATCTATGATATTGATAATATTAAAGAAACACCTAAAATTACATACCTACAATAAAAATAAAGTGAGCGCACCTTAGTACAATATTTACCACATCTAGTAGCGCGCGTTCCGTGTATGTTTACATTTTGCGTTTTTGTATTCAATGGTTTAACATTTCTCATGTTAAGTGAAATAAAGATTTCTTAAACCTCTTATTAATATGGAAGAAAATTATGGTGGTATGGCACCATAATTTTTTTTCATATATGACCTATTTAAAGAAAAAATAATCATAAAAATCGGTTCACAAATGGCGAAGATATCGCGTAGTCATAAACATCAAAAAAATACAGTCGAACAGAGGACCTCCTCGTTTTGTGTAGTCAGTTAAAATATGTACACTGATAACTATCCTATAAGAAACGAGTAACATTACGTTACGTCTTACATTATTACTCAATAATAGGGTAAACGAAAACATTTCATACTGACAACACTTGTCTTAAGAAATAACCTCAAAGTTTTTTTTTATTTATTGAAAATATGGGTTTCCAAAATAACTTACGTGTGATATGTGATTCCATCCAGCTTTTTATCTTTTGCGGAGTGATTCGTACACCCTTTCACTACACAATTCGGCATTTTTCAGTGATAAACACCCACGAGCTGCGATAGCTAGACTGACAAGTCAAGACGTAATTTCGTTGTACGTGTGTGCGTGTGGTTGTGTATGTACACGGCAAGACGTAATTTGGCCGGCCTCACTTTGCTGTTCGCAGAGTTCTGTCTTCTTATTTATTTGGTCTGAGATGATTTCATGAATATTTCTTCCTTGTTCTTTATCAGCGGAGCTTTCAGCGGTACCGTTGTGGTTTGATTCAGAACACATGATTCATTCATGACTTTTTATTTGCACGAAACATCACTTCAATTACATTTTCATTTGCGTGGAAAGAAATTTATTGCACCTGAACGGTAAGCTTATGAAGCTGGATATAAAAATAAAAGCTTGTGAAAATCTGATCACGGCCGTGCAAATAAGAGTTACGTGATAGGTAACTGATGGAAAGCTCTACCCAAATTATCCGAGTGAACGATGAAACAAGGTGGAATATTGTCTGAACTTGTGAATGGAAGAAATACTATATACCCGCAATAGTATAAGCATATCAATTAGATCGCCGCACACGCGGCCCGTCATTCATAAATAAATTGCGACGTTGCCGTCCTTCAAGTACGTGTGTACAGAGTGTTTCTTTTACGTATCAATTTAACATCTTTAGTGAATATTTTAATATTAAAAATATAAAAACATTTTGTTTTCGAATGGAAATATTTTTTTTAGCATGTATGGATGCTATACTATTGCGGGTTAACGGAAACGCCCTCTGTTAGTTAGCATACTGTATATTACCAAATCAGGGTTTCCTTAGATTTTTTTTAAAGATTTCTACATTTTATAATTCACTGTGACTGAAAACTTTTCAAATTACCCGACCAGTCACTATACGTAGAATTTACCGAGCAATAGAACTATTCTAATTGTCCACCTGAACTTGGTTCATTAATTGCTTCAATTTCTGTTCCATTTTCTCGTTACCTTCACTTACGAGTGGAATATCGATCACTTATGATATTGAACTTATAATTGCACGTCATGCATGAAACTGACCGTACATTGTCATTACCATATCGTAGGTGATCATTATACTGTCCTCCATTTTACCATGTTACTCGATTTGTGATGGAAAGTAATTATTGTGATTATTATTATGTGACAAATCGATACATCGCTTTATCATACTTTTACAGCTGTAATTATTATGTGCGTAATGTATTTTATGAGTAATACACAAGAAAGGAATAATTATGGGATTTAGGTTTGTGACTGTTATTTTGTTCTTTTATTCTGTAATGCAATACGATTTTCAATTATATAATGAGGATAGACACGTAATCTGCCTTTTCTCAACTACAATATCGGCTACCTTTCTAACTGTGTACAATTAACTACAAGTATTTTATATAGAGCGACTACGTAACTGACCTTCACAACCTATCCTAGTCCCTTAACTAGGTACCACGAAGCTGGTGTCAGATTTTAGAAAGAAAACATTTAGTTAGCATCGGTTTATCCGGGCACGCCGCAATTGCGGCGGTAAGACCCCTCTTTGAGGAGTGGCTAGATCGGCGTCACGGCGTCTTGACCTACCGCATGACGCAGGTCCTCACCGGACACGGAAGTTTCGGGAGGTACCTGTGTCTGATGGGAAAGGAGGAAACGCCTGGGTGTCACCACTGCGAGGGTCGCCCTGAGGACACCGTAGAGCACACGGTGCAAGACTGCCCCGCCTGGGCAGAGCACCGACGTGTCCTCACGGCGGCGATAGGCGGAGACCTCTCGCGCCCGGCATTGGTCGAGGCCATGCTGCGGGGCGAGAGGGAGTGGGAAGCGGTCGCCTCCTTCTGCGAAGCAGTCATGCTTCCGAAGGAGGAGGCGGGCCGCGTGAGGGAGAGGATGGCGTCCTCCCTCCAGCCCAGCCGCAGTGGTAGACGCCCACGGCGTCGGACGTCGGCCGACGATCTCCGGCCACCGTAGGCGCGGGCATGCGGACAGCGAGTAAAGGGCAACTCGCTGTCCGACCATGGACCATGCCCGGGTCGACGGCGCGTCGTGTTCCACGCGCGCCTCAAAGAGCGTCAGCAACATGACGAGGCCCCCTCTGCAGAGGGCCGAAGCCTGCCGGGGTCGTGGGACTCATCCCGTTACCGTGGCCCCAGTACGTAAAGGGTTATTGAAGGAACACCGTGGATTTTAGTCAGTAAAAGTCTGACAGTCCCTCCCACCCTGCCCGGGGTGGGAGGACTTATTTGATAATTTTACCACGTTATAAAAAAAAATGCAGCGGTTTATCAGGCACACACATACAAAATATGGAAAACAAAAAACTCTACAATATGCCTCCACAGAATACTGCATTACTTAGGTCATATAGCACGCCGAAGTACTACAGACAATTTGGAAAAACTCATAGTTACCGGCAACGTAGATGGTAAAACACCAAGAGGACGCGTTATCCATAAAAATAAAAACTTACACTTTTCCAGGTAGAATACGTTTGTTGATGTGACAAAACAGCTTTCATTATTGTTTATTTTTATTATAACTTCTTGTAATTATCTTCCTTTTTTAAACGAATACGCTTTGGTTAAAGCAAAATGACACAAAAGGAGTTAAATAACATTTATTTTAATGTACACGAAATAACCACAGTCATGTAAGTCCTTCAACCCTTATTTTTTCCTGATGTTGTGCAGTAGACTCTTGACTATTCCAAAATAGATAAGACTCTGGATACACTGAACTGCTGCACACAGCATCGCTCGTATTAATAAATCACTCTCATTTTAAGTGAACCCACTTAATATATTGAACCGATCCGGCTAAGTTCTACTCAAACTCGCACCCAAAGCAAAGAGTAAACAATTTAGTTTTTTGCAACATTCTATGTCTTAAATTAAAGCCTGGAACTGTTTTGATTTATTTATTTATAGTTAATTAAACATATGCAACCCCAGTAACATTAATTAACATAGAACTATTAGAATAATTAGTTTTAAACATAAATAAGTTAAAAATTATGATAACAGTATAATAATTGGGAAAAAAAATTGCATCCAAAACTGTCGAGGAATAATCTATAAGTTCTCTGATTAGGTATCTGATTTTTTATTTTAAGTTTTAAGCTATTCGTCTTGGTTCTAAAATATCTACGAAGTCACTTAGTTTTCTATGAAATATTCACAAGTGTACAGAATTTAAAAAATTAAATAAAAAATAATAATCATTTTTATTTTAAGATTTTTTAACTTTTCACCTACCATAGCTTTGTCAATTTGACTAATTTCATGACAGTTTTTGTAATATACTATGCGTCTTTCCCTTTCAATTGATACGCCACTTGGGTATATTTGTCAATATTCAATTATTCATCCCAACTTTCACTCCCCATCTGGTAAACGGCTAAACCGCTTTTTATAAAACATGTCTGATTGTATGTAATATACCCGTCGTGTACTTTCATTGGATACCCCACTTGGGTATACATATTTGACAACATTCGATGAATCATCCCCACTTACACCGCCCATATCTAAGTAAATGGCTGAACCGATTTTTGACAAAACATGTCTAAAAACCATTGCCGAATAACCTGCATTCTAACAAAAAAAGAACCGCATTGAAATCGGTTCACCCGCTTAGAAGCTACGGTGCCACAGGCAGATACACAGATACATAGATAGATACACACGTTAAACTTATTATAACACCCGTTCCGTCGGGGGTTTAACATGAATCGGACCTATAGGTTCGGCGCAAATAGGCTGTGACGAGTGATATTATAAGGGTTCCGTTTTAAAAACCGACGTTCCAAACCCTAAACACAATTCATGTTTTGTCAGATTTTTTTTTGTTACAAACGAGCTGTGAGAGGACTGCACGAAAAATAATTTAAACTAGGTACTCAAAACAAAATAGGGCTCACTTTGTTTGTATTCATTAAAATGGAAATGGATAAATCTTAGTAATTTTTACGAATAGATATGTTTATAGTAAAGTTTTATTAGATACTAGCTTTTGCCCGCGACTTCGTCCGCGTGGAATAGTTACTTTGGGCTAACGTTAAATTTAACCCCGATTTTGAAGCATTCTTCATTGGTGCTCCGCTCCTATTGGCCTTAGCGTAATCCTACTATCCTACTAATATTATATATGCGAAAGTTTGTGAGGATGGATGGATGTTTGTTACTCTTTCACGCAAAAACTACTGAACGGATCTGAATGAAATTTGGTAAGTATATAGTTGGCAGCCTGGAATAACACATAGGCTACTTTTTATCCCGAAATTCCCACGGGATCGGGATTTGCGCGGGAAACCCTTCCCACGCGTACGAAGTCGCGGGTAGAAGCTAGTGATATATATTCTATAGCCTTTCTCTATAAATTGAATATTTAATTAAAAATATTTTTTCAATTCGAACCAGTAGTTCCTGAGATTATCGCGTTCAAACAAACAAACAAACTCTTCAGCCTTATATATTAGCATAGATAGCTGTTGCCCGCGATTTCGTCCACGTTTCCGTCGTTTTTCGTAAAAAAAAGCAGCCTATGTTCTTCCTCACGGTTCAGTGATTTTGATGTAACACACAGATTAACTTTCGTAATTTAGTAGGGAAATATAATATGTCAATCTATAATACTGTTGAAAAATATCGCAATACCGAACCGCACAATATTATTGTTAATAGCTGTGCCCGCGACTCCGTCAGCGTGTAACTCCTTGTGTGTTATTAAGTTAATGTATTGGTAATATTGTTTAGATCACGTTCACATGAGGCTTAAGTACCTATAGAACGACAATACTTCAGCGTAAAGCTTCCGGGTAAACTATGTTGAAAGTTGACCCGTCCGGCACGTGAACATAAAGATTTCTAGAACTGCTAACCCGGGAAAGAGCGACGTACAACTGACCATGCGAGAAACAACTGACACCGAGATCTACTCCAGCAACACGAAAAGTCTGCCCTTGAGCCTTATTAATTGTCATTGCATAACACACCGATATTGGAAATCGCGTTCTTTTAAATTGGAATGGAAAATTATTTGGTATTATGGGAATTCTGGGAATAAAGACGGTTTCTCCTGCACCGCGACCTGTCAAAATTTGAGCCTCGATTATATTTTGTTGCAACTGGGTAACTTTTAGCCGAGTTCCATTGCAAAGTTGTGGTGGTTTTAAATTTCGGAGCAGAATAATAATCAGAAAGCTTCGAACTGCTAAGCTATCGGGAGTTACACGTGTTATTGTGAGTCAACCATAAAAGATAAATATATGCTGTCGTGGGATATTTTTTATATAATTTTAAGGAGAACATTTCCGTCATAAATGATTTCTGTGTAGCTTTAACCATTAAGGTTGCACACGCGACGGAAGCTTAAAAAATGGAGTAACTTCTCCCGTTTTCCCAACATTTCCCTTCACTGCTCTGCTCCTATTGATTGTAGCGTGATGAAAAGTATACTATAACCAGCTCAGGAGTATGAAAAATAATTGTACCAAGTTTCGTTAAAATCCGTCGAGTAGTTTTTGTTTCTATAACGGTTATACAGACAGACAGACAGACAAAAATTTTACTGATTGAATTTTTGGCATCAGTTTCGATCCCTAATCACCCCCTAATAGTTATTTTGTAAATATATTTCATGTACAGAATTGACCTCTCTACAGATTTATTACAAGTATAGATTTAAACCAAGTAAATGATAAAAAAAAACACTTTCCTTAAAAAAAACACGCAAACACTAAAAAATCGAAATTTACCCTTAAAAAAGCGAACATAACATTTCTGATGTTGATTAATTAAATGGATGAATGGATGGTTATTACACAGGGGTATCTTTAGTATCGGGTGGGTCCTCCTCGGTTACGTACGCATTCCTTGAGCCTGTTTGGAACACTTTCTATCAAATGGGCGATTCTTTCCTGTGGGATTCGCTCCCAGCAGATTTTTAACGCGTTTATGAGCTATTCACTTCACTATAGATCTCTTTAAGGCTTATTTTCAATTCGTCCCACAAATGTTCGATTGGATTGAGGTCGGGGCTCATTGCAGGCTGGGTAAGGCGAGTCGAATGCGCGCGAGCATTGTCATGCATAAAAATAAAACTACCCCACTCTTTGTGCATAAGGAATTATATGAGGTCGGACTACACGCTCGACATAGCTAGCAGCAGTTATGGCACCCTCGTTTCGAATTTCCAGATTTGTTTTGCCCATTAAACTTTTCCGCCCCATATCATGACACTGGGCCCCCGTACCGATCAGTCTGGTGGACACAAGGCTTCGTAAAACGTTCACCTTCTCTTCTCCACACACGCACGTTTCTAATAATATTTCTTTTACTTTATTTCTAATAAACTTTAATTTCATCAGTGACGAGTACAGTCCTCCAGTCGTCCATCGTCCAGGGCCCCAAGTCTGCTAATTTTATTAATTTGTCATTCCATCACAATCCCATTGTTATTTTGCTAATAGTTCGTAATCTACTAAATTCATAATGGTTGGTCAGTAGTCTCGTATTAGAATGACATTGCCGTATTGCCATTATTATAAAACCCGTTAGTAGTAATGATTTTCGAAAAACTACCCCTAAATTTGAACATTTATTCATGCCAAATTTTATTTCTATTTAATTTTACATATTATTTCGTTCAATGAAGTGTCAGTGGTTGACCATTGGAAAGCCATTATATTAGTAGATTACCAAATTTGTCAAAACCAACAATTTTGAAATCAATGATAGACTATTTTGACACTATTGTAATAGCAGACTTGAGGCGCAGAGTTCAAATGCTCACGTGCGAACATTGATTTAAATAGTAAAGATACGGTCGTCGGAACATTTGATTGACGCGGTCGACCTACAAAAAACACTAACGCCATCTATTAAAAATAGTATGAACTACGATATCAATCGGCGTGGTCTGCTCCTAGACGTAACCTTGTAAGAGCGGGGTGTGGTAATTTTCGAGGTACAAAATGAAAAAAAAAAACCATTTAATTTTTAAAAATTTGTTGCAGTTTGTTTGTGTTATTAAGTTTTCATTGGCCTTCGAATAAAACATTTTTTTTTTAATTTTTGTCGTTTTGTTATTCTGGACATATTTTCTATTTTGGATTTCATTGTATGTTGGATATGTAGATCTTTACCAGGACATAAAAATACATTTTAATTTGCTTTTAATAAACAATACAAATTAATTTTGTACATAATTTGATCTTATAGTAATATTATTAAATCTTTTTATTTCATCGGCTATAACGCGCGCCGCTGCAAAGTTTTGTCCCACTTTTACGCGGCTTTGCGTCGTCTTTGCCAAAGGTTGAGACAAATAAGACAGAAAATTGTTTTAAATAATGTTAGAAGTTGATTTAATGACATAAGTATTTTTAACTTACCGGTGGTAAGAAATGTTATCTTTTTTATTATGCTTTTTTTCGTAGTTCAAGCAATCATTCACGGCATTTTTGCTTTTAAAATTTACGACCGCTTCCGAAGACAACCGATCACGTTCTAGTTCACTTCGATAAAGGGAAGACCATTTTGGTACCAAGTTCGAGGCGTCATTGTAACATGCGGTCCGCCCAGTCCTTACGCAGTAATATATGTATATGTCAATACGTGCGAACCTTAAACGAGCTGCACGATGAGCTCTCGTTAATTTGGTGCAAATAACACGCATTCTGGATCGCTATCCCTCTTCATGGAGTCTGTTGCGGATCGTTTGGCACTAACTCGTGTACCAGTGGCTTCCCGTACTTGGTTTTTCAAGGTACGGGCAGTAACGGTACACTCTCGACGACGGGCAGATAAACGAATGTGTCGGTCTTCCTGAACAATTGTAGCCCGTGTTCTTCCTGATCCATATCTTCTAGCTACACTATAGTCTCTTGGTAGCGTTCCCACACATTCTGGATAGCTCGCCGTGATACACCTAGTCGCAATGCTACTGATCGCTAAGACTGCGTCTATCAGCAATGCCACTGCTCTTGAAGCAGTTTCCATTCTCATATGATGCCGATTACGTGGCATAAAATAAGTTCTAATGAAGCAATTAACAAAGCAGTTAAACAAAATGAGAAGCGCCCGTAATGTTAGTCGGAACACAAGTGAATGAGAAATTGTGCAAAAGGTAATTTAAAAAAATAATCTGTGCCAACCCACTCGAAAGTAAAGCTCCAAAATCTCGTTCAAGAGAATGTCAAGAAATCATAAAGATATCCATTTTTATGGTAAAACACTTCATCTTGCCCATGAATAAGTTTAAAGTGACATGCAAACATTTTATGTGAATAAATCGTGGTGGACCCTATTTTGTTTTGAGTAGTTTATATTTGTTTTTGAGGAGGCGATAAATATAACAATTATTTCTAGTAGACACACTCCGAATTTGTCCTTATATCGGTTTAATCTTGATGCTTAACGTTTTGTATCTAGGGATTCTTTTATGTAACACTATATGCAACAACAACACTGTATCTTTTATGTAAACCTACGTTATACACGTAGGTTTACAGAGTAAAGGTATATTATTTTTCCCATGTTAAGGTTTATTATCATTGGAAGCAAAATTAATTAAAGCTACTCAGTACCTACTAGTAACTTGGTATAACATGCTTATAACTTGATGTGAAGAAAACACACGTGACATTTACAAACAAGCATACATTATGTATTCGTACGTTAAACCCATACAAAGACGAACATTGAATAGGTATGAATTTGCCGAGCATTTGCAATTGTAGCGATTAAATAGAAATTAGTGTTTATGTAGTAAATCACTTTAATTAGCATCGGCTAACCCTAATGACTGTATGAACTATGAAGTAACAAAAGATATAACAAATGTTTGTCCATGCACACTTCAGGTGATATTAGTGTACAGCAGTGGCGAAGGCTCCATACAACTCGATTCCTACCGGCTTTCCTTTTGAAATATGGCAAATATTAGTCTATTATTTTATATATGCATATATAAATAGTAATCTATTATTTTCAATTAAACAAATAATTATTTACGAAGTTACAAGATTTCGAAGTCAGCTATAGGGCCACAGTTACTGGAATTCACGCATCACACTTGAGCAAGGTAAGCATTTTTTGGTCCGGCTTCCCTTTTATGAAAATTCACCCTTCGCCACTGGTGTACAGCGCATTTAGTTATCGATAGTCCGTGTTGAACGTCGAAGGAAAAGTAATGTCCTCTAATGAGATTCAATCTATATCTAATATATAAAATTCTCGTGTCACAATGTTAGTTACCTTACTAATCCTCCGAAACGGCTTTACTGATTTTTACCAAATTTTATATGCATATTCAGTAGGTCTGAGAATCGGCTACTATCTATTTTTAGGCTAGGGGTAGGGGTAGGGTAGGGTAGGGTGGGGGTAGGGTTGGTGTAGGGTAGTGTAGGGGTAGGGATAGGATAGGGGTAGGGTAGTGTAGGGTTTGGGTAGGGTAGGGGTAGAGTAAGGTATGGGTAGGGTATCGGTAGGATAGAGGTAGTGGCATCGGTTGGGTAGGGGTAGGATACCACGCGAATGAAGTCGTGTCGGGTCAGCTAGTATGTATATAAAATCGAAATACCACTCACTGATTAATCACGAAATCTCAGAAACTACAAGTAGTAGGGCTCTCAAATTTCACGTGGGGGTTCCTTTTAGTGCGTAGATGCTCCCTAAGATGGGATTTTTCGAAATTCCCACGGAATCGGGATTTACACGGGAAAAACTTCCTACGCGAATGAAGTCGCGAGCAACTGCTAGTAGTTTTATATAAACATCGGCGGTGACGCGTCCCCTGACGCCCACCGAGAACTGTTCAGCCACGCTACGTAAATTTAGCAAAACCATATTTTACGTAGCATTATATTCCTGAGCGATGACCTAAAACCTCCAGCATTTGAATTACCAGTGTATGCTCTAAGTAAAATTAGTCTAGAGTTAGAGACTCTTTGGGGAATTCTCGGGGTCAGTATTATACAAAATTTATGTTTTATTCTAAAACCTCAAGACGATTTCTTTTGATTATCTTTAGGAATAAATTCAAGCTGCGGCGGAAGAATTCAAGTTGGAGTAACCAGATAAAGTCATGCCCAGTCGCCATTGTACGCTATTGTTCCCCGCCGCAAGGGCCTCTCCTGTTTGAAATTCTGCCAACTAAGCACAATTCAAATACTTCCCATTATGAATCTCAGAGTGACTTGGGATCGTTTCGATAAACCACTCACATTTGAAAGCGTTCTTAAGTGTGCGACAAGTGGATAAGCAATAACTAAGTTAGAATATTTTGTAAACGGATGTTGTGCCATTTGACTCGTATATTACATGAGGTCTTTGTAAGAAATCTTGCTGTTCCTATGTTGAAAACTGTTTGGTAAATTTATAATTCCTCACACATCGCACGTGTAAAGTCAACGTTATTTTTGATTGCCTGTTCAAAGGAACGAAAACATTTATTTTCCCATACAAAAACTAATTGAGATGATTTTGATCGTTTCTAGACTACTCAATATAGCTTAAGCGACTTTTCGCTTATGCGTTAAACCGTATTGAAGGCACGGTTGGCATAGTGGTTGCGCGATTGGCTGTTGCGTCGCGTGTCGCGAGTTCGATTCCCAAACAAATAAGCTGCTTAAAAATTGGAAGTTGAAATGTTATTTCGATTAGTATACATACATTTATGTCCTAATTACCACTCTCGGAAATCTTCTTACAACAATCCTTGTTAAATATTATCTTTACTCTGTAAAACAGACAAGATGAAAGAATTTTTATTGATGTCATAAATTACTTCATTATTATGTACGTTGTATAAATTATCGACATAAAGCCAGCTGCTGCTTCAGTCCCTTTTGTCACATAATTCAATTTTAGAATGATTTCGATTTTTATGAACTATTTGACTTATATAAAGATCTAGTGTGAGACTATTCTTTTTTAAGAGAGCTGCTTCTGTTATGGTTCCTATACTTTCTTAGATTTTCTGCCCACATTCCATGTCCAAAATGGATGAAGTCTTTTATCGGGGGCTTGATTTATTGGCTGTTCTATTTTTTCCCTGAGCAATTATGCTCTACTTATTTGTTCATATTATCTCGTACCTGTCGTTTCTAGATGGTTTACACCAGTGTTAAATTAAAAATGTGCTGTATCGCCAATGGAACATTCTTATCTTATTTTCTTACAGTATCGTGATGACTGGCTAAGTCACAAAACACTCGAGGTTTTATGACTTAGCCAGTCATCATGATACTGTTGTCACAAATAACTTCTCATTCTTAATTTTCACCGATTCTACTGTTAATGTTACCCACATTTTGCACAAAAATGTGGCAATTTAGTACCTATTTCTCCTGGATAGGATTTAACAACTAGCGCAGACAAGAATCTTTTATTTTCAAAATTAATACTCTATTTTTTCTCTGAATGTTCAACAGTCAGCAGACACTGAACTCTCACAAACAGATAGTGATTCACCTGAATTGTAGTATTTTTATAATGTACTAGCTTCCGCCCGCGACTTCGTCCCCGTGGAAAAAAAAATCCCCCGATTTTGAAACATTCTTCATTACTGCTCCGCTCCTATTGGTGTTAGCGTGATGATATATAGCCTATAGCCTTCCTCGATAGATGGGCTATCTAACACTGAAAGAATTTTTCAAATCAGAACGGTAGTTCCTGAGATTAGCGCGTTCAAGCAAACAAACAAACAAACAAACAAACAAACAAACAAACTCTTCAGCTTTATAATATTAGTATAGATTTAAAATATATTTCCCACAAAGGTCACAAGATTAAGGATGTTGGTTTCCCCCAAATTAAATGAGTATGATTAGGAGTAAACAGTGAATGGTGATGGCAACACTGGGGTGGCGCCATAATCAGTATCTAAGCGGGATGCGCGCGCCGGGCGGGCGGCGCTAGTGTGTGCGGCACACGAGTCTCGGCCCTGCGACGGGGCAGAGAGCGCGTGCGGGCGCGAGTGGCGAGCTCGCGTGCAGTCAGGTGCGAGCTCGCAGCCGGCGGAGTGGCCGCGCGGGGCGGCGCGCGACATGGGGCGGCGGTAGCGGCGCGGATGTGCGCGCGCTCCGAGGCCGTGGAGCTGGAGGTGCTGGGCGCGGACGGCGGCGAGGCGCGCCCTGTCCCGCGCCCCCTGCGCCTGTCCCTCCTCGAGCTGCTGGGCAAGCTGGTGCGCCGCGACCAGCCCGCCCCGTCTCACCGTCGCAATCGGCACAATCATCGCTTCCGAACTTTTGTCTCCTGCGGTCGGTATCTATTGATTATCCTCTGACGTTAAGATCGTGTTGATAGGAAATCTCTTATTGAATTTTCATTTCATTTGGTTTGACGCGGGCAAAATTCTGCGTCATCGTGTATCGTATGTGCTTTGGAGCGTGCAACGACGCTGTTTGCGTAACGTCTTGCCATTCTCGTCCGGCGGCGCCGACATGTTTTCCTTTTGGCCGGCTCGCTATGAATGGCAGAGCGACTTCCCCCAAATTGATGATGAATATTTCAGGAATAGAGGAGATGTGCATAGTGGACAAGGTCTGTGTCAGCGTTGGCGCGCCCCCGGTCAACGGCCGGGGCGAGACGGCGCCCCAGCGCTTCGCGTATGAACCCGCGTTGTTGTTATCGATTACCCGCTAATGTTTCACTTCACTAAATTTAATTAGAATGCAATTCTTTCCAATTGCAAAATTGCTAATGTGTCAGCTTCCGTACTTCAAGAAAGCTTAAAAAGATAAGATTACATCTTTTCCTGGTAATCAATACTTGAATAGCGTAACTACTTGTTCGCTCATGATGGTTTTTTTTTCTACTCTATTATAATGCGTGCAAATCCTTAGCACGTAATTAGATTATTGTTACCGTTGCACTGAATAATTTTTTCGGATATAGACACTGTTGTTCCTAACTTCTCCGGTTAAAGTTATGCGGTAAAACAGATCACCATTTTCGTTTATTTATGTCGATACTTTGTTTTCAGAATTATTATGATATCATTATGTATTCGCTGGTACCATGCTATAAGTAAATTTGTTATTGTAGGTAAGAATAACGAAAATTCGTTTAAAGACAGTGACGATAAAGGTCACTTATATAGGAAATAAGTCCATGCAGTACCTTTTCAATTACATCGAAGATATATGAGTAGTTTAATGAGTTTTGTCTTTTTCTAAAGAATTATATTACAGTTAAATGGTAAATCACATGTAAAAAACAATGTAACTAGAGTCCAATGCTTCAATAAACAAATCTGAACCTTGATGAAATCATAACTAGACAAGTATTTGCATAACATAAAGCCATAGACAACCTACCAGTCGATGAAGGCCAGATGGGTCAATGACATCACTAGAAATTGGAAGTCAGACCTGGATGAGACCGGAACAGAGTAATCATTGGATTTTAATTATAATGTGCCAAAACAACTACTGAAAATGATCATGATGAGTCATTTGTTCTTGTAAGGCACTCTTTTGTAGACGATAAAGTTATGCTGTCATCGGACAAGTATCCAGTCGTCTGTAAATGCTATCCGTATACAAAGACTGTCCTATTATTTTGTGAATGGTAGATGTCTATCTGCTACAGACTGGAGGCATGATAGAGCGACATCTTACACGGCGCTACTCTTTGGATTACTAAGCTTCTTTTTGACCTTTTGACTCAAGTCTTCATGTCATGCTTTTGATTTTTTTTTTAAGTTGATAATACGCTCGCGTTTGCCCACCATCTCACCTGATGGTCAGTGATGATGTGGTAGAAGGTGGAGCACGCTTACCTAGAAGTAACCTATTCACTCTTGACTTAAAGACCATGTAAAGACCCCTAGGTTATAGCTACCGGGAAACACAGACTCCGGCATGGAATTCCACTCCTTAGCTGTACGCATATACATGTTATGATTGTTGTGTGTTCAAAAACGAATTGTGCCTATTTTAAACGATAGTTCCTCTATCATGAGTAATCATGACTGATTCATTTGTTCCGGAACTCAGGACGTTAATAAATTAATTGCTATGGTCGAGAAACAAAAAAGAATAAAGAAACGTCGAAAATTAATAAAGGTGATTGTTTTTGTGGATTCAATGTAGTCCCGACTGTCAAGCATGGTGGCGGATCTGTTATGGTCTGGGGTTGTTTCTCAGGCTATTGAACTGAAAATCTGGTCCAAATTAAAGATTATGAAAAAGGAACAGTATAAAGAAATTTTGGAGAAAAATGCTATTCCCTCCGGGCTGAAGTTAATCGGCAAAGGATTTATTTTCCAACATGATAATGATAAAAGCATAGTTCAAAATTATGTAGGGACTATTTAGATAAGAAAAAGTGTTGATAAACATTACATGGCCACCCCAAAGCCCCGATCTTAACCCTATAGAGCTTTTGTTAGAAGAACTTGACCGAAACGGTCGGGGATAAAGTCCTTCTTCACAGCAGGCCATGTGGAATGCATTAGAAGAAAGCTGGAAAAATATCTCGCAAGAGACCATAAATAAATTAATTAATATAAAAGGTCAACGTCAACGTCAAACAACGAGATATTATTTTAAAACGATATTTATTTTCTAATAATTCATTATTGTCACAGAGTACTATATTATTGTTTATTTTGCCGAAAAACTAATACACATTCAAAGATCTCTTACACACGACCACACGTGTTGTTGGCAAAATTATGGTGGCTCCTCCACAAGAGCCACATATCAAAAGTTGAAGTTTATTTTGTGTGCAACTCCTTATATATAATGTGATCTGCCGGTTTTTGGAAGTAAATGTTACTCATATCCTACGATGGTGAACCAAGAGAAGTATGAGAAGCTGACTGATATCCCAGTGTTCCTGCTGCAAAGAAACCGAAACTAGATCCACTAAAGGAAAGTAACGACCATTCACTATCACCCAAGCATAAGAACAAGAGACAAAAACATTCAAAGACTTCTGAAAATACTAAGGAAAGTACATTTAAATCTATCAGGATATCCAAAAAATCTATTTCAAGCCAAACTAGTGCAACATAGTGCAATTTTAATGAACTTTTCTGTTTTATATTCTATAGTTTTCTTAGTTTATTTAATTTTTAAGTTATTTTTAATGTATTATAGTTTTAATATAGTTTCTTAAATTTTATTTATTTTAGTTTTTGATGTTCAGTAGCAACAGCGATGTGGTTGTTGGTGGTGCTAGTCAACCTTCAACATCGCTGAACACCCTGGAGAGATGCCCGCTCTGTACCCAGGCACGCTTTTTCAAAGGTAAACGGGGTCTGAATGTGCATATTGGGAAAATACATAAGTCACAAAATGCACCTTCAGACTCTGCTTCCATACCTATTTGCACGGCTTCTAATACCACTTCCGACCCTTTTTGGAAAACACTTTCAAATTTAAAAAAATCCGTTCCGGTTCTGAAGCGAGTTCCCCGCGGCGCCAAACCTCTAGTTGCTCAACACCTGGCTAGTTGCGTTCGCCAAGCTGTCCGGGAGAACTCACAAAGCGCCTGGGAACAACTGCTTACCTTCCCCTACAAAATTCTTCACGTGAAAAAGAATCCGGCCACAAAAAAGACTTTAACAGCTCAAATTAAAGAAAATTGTAATGTTTCGGCTCCAAGTTTTGATTTCGATTCTCGCTCTCTTAGAATTACCCCTTCACGAGGTATATCCCATTTGGTAGAAACGAAGTTAGGGGACGGTGATATTAGCGGAGCTGCCAGGATTCTCTTCAGCAGCGATGTGGTGGCACCATGTTCTTCAGAAACTCTCGAAGCTCTGAAGACCAAACACCCTGCCCCAGCGTATGACCTTGCTTTTCCCGACCCTCCTGATCCTGATATTCACTCCCTCACCATTTCAGGTCGAGAGGTAATCACAGCCGTTAGCTCGTTCCGGAGCGGCTCAGTTGGCGGTCTCGACGGCCTGAGTCCGCAGCACCTGAAGGACCTCATTTGTTCAGGCGCCGGGGTAGCTGGTGAGTCGCTCTTGAGGGAGCTGACGGCTCTAGTTAACCTTATGCTCTCCGGCAAGGTAAACGAATCTGTCATCGATATTCTGTATGGCGCCAATTTATGTGCGCTACGCAAGAAAGATGGCGGCATTCGTCCCATTGCCGTGGGAACCACCTACCGCCGTATGGCAGCCAAGATTTGCTGTAAATTTTATGGTGAGACTGTTTCGGAAAAATTTCAGCCCCTGCAACTTGGTTACGGTTCCAAAGGGGGCTGTGAGGCTGCTGTACACGCTTTGTCGACATACCTAAATTCTGGGAAAAGCGAGGCCATTCTGAAGGTTGACATAAAGAACGCCTTCAATTCAGTTAACAGGGACACTTTGTTGGCTGAGACTAAAAAAGAATTACCCCAAATTTATAGTTTCCTTTGGCAATGCTACAGAAATCCATCCAAATTATTGTTTCGAGACAATCTATTAGAATCAGCTGTTGGCTGTCAACAAGGTGACCCCCTCGGGCCAGTGATTTTCAGTTTAGCTATTCACCCAATAATTCGAAAGCTAAATTCTAAATTCAATGTTTGGTATCTTGACGACGGAACCTTGGGAGGTGATGTAGAAAATATTTTAGCAGACCTAAATTTCTTAAAAAATGAACTACATTCTATTGGCCTTGACCTAAACCTTTCAAAATGTGAATTATTTTTAACAGATAACACTGACAGACTAGTGACTCTCTCTAAATTTAACGAAATAGCACCTGGAATTCAAATTATTGAGAAAAGTTCTCTCCGTCTCCTTGGTTCTCCAATCTTTGATACTTCCTTTCCAGACTTTATTGCAGAACAAATTAATAAATTCAATGACGTTTCGGAAAGATTGCTCCAAATCAATATGCACTCGGCTATCACTATAATTCGTTTCTGCTGTTTCGGCCCTAAATTAACATACTCTCTTCGTGCTTCCCATTTGTGGAAGCACCATCAACTTTTAGTTCAAATGGATCAAATTATCAGACGAACTTTGTCCTTAATTCTGAATGTGGCTTTGGATGACCGAGCTTGGGCCCAAGCCTCTCTTCCCATCCGCATGGGAGGGCTCGGAATCCGCAAAATTTCTAGTATTAGTTTACCGGCTTTCATTTCCTCGGTCCACAGCACTGAGAAATTAATCAGGAATATCCTGGCTTCCACACTGATTAATTTTAATGTGCCGTGCTTCACTGAGACTATTGATGCCTGGAATCTCGCTTGTCCGAATTCTGACCTACCTGTTATACCATCTTCCCAGAGGCGGTGGGACGAGCCGCTCTGCAGAGTAGTTCTGAATAATTTACTAACCACGTCTGCTACTTCTGCTGAGTGTGCTCGTCTGCTGGCTGTGGGAAGGTGGGAATCAGGACTCTGGCTACATGCTCTACCGTCCTCAAATCTAGGCACTTTGTTCGACGACACCACTTTCCGCATCGCTGCTTCACTACGCCTAGGAGCCCCTTGTTGTTCCCCTCATCGCTGTAATTGTGGGGAAGCGGTCAACAGCCTCGGGCACCATGGTCTCTCTTGCAGCCGTAGTGCGGGTCGTTTTGCACGACATGCCAACTTAAATGACATTATCCGACGAGCCCTTGTCACCGTCGGCGTTCCAGCCGTATTGGAACCCGTTGGACTGGCGCGTGACGATGGCAAGAGACCGGACGGCATGTCATTGTTTCCGTGGAAGATGGGTAGGCCTTTAGTGTGGGACGCAACTTGTGTCGATACTGTCGCGCCATCCCATCTTCCCAGTTCATCATGTTGTGCTGGCGCTCCCGCTGCGGCTGCGGAAAACCTCAAGCGGCGTAAATATAGTCATCTCGGTGATAACTATATTTTCGAGCCGTTTGGGGTCGAAACTCTCGGACCATGGGGCCCGTGTGCTCACAGCCTTTTTAAAGAAATATCGAAAAGGCTTGTTGACGCTTCCCGCGACCCAAGGGCTGGCTATTTCTTTGGTCAACGGCTAAGCATTGCCATACAACGAGGCAATGCCGCCAGTATCTTGGGTACGTTGCCAGCCGACAGCGTTGAGGATGAATTTTTTGATGCTTTATTGTAGTTTGTATTTTAGTACATAATTTGTTGTAATTAATTGTTTAAATATCAAAATAAAAGTATAATATTAATATAATATATAATATAATCTTTATTGTGCTAAAAATGGTACATAATTCTTAGTTTAATACACCCTAGACCCCACACTAGGATTCCCTGTGTCGTGGGGCCTAGTCTCTTTCCGTCGAGGCAATTGCTCGCATGCCAAGGCTGGTTAAACAAGTCATAAAATGTAAAGGAGGCTATTTTGATGAAAAATGTGTATGAAATCTCTTGTGTATTTTTTTAACATTGTATTCATCAAGACTTCATGTAATTTTTAATTTTTAATCTTGTGTGCAGCATGAAAATAAAAACACTTTTTCAAAAAGTTTTAAAAATATTGAGTTTTATTATTTTCTCAGTTTTTTTATAGTGTTCTCAAAATTTTGACTGACTGTATATCTCTGCGTTATTTATTGTCTGTGACATTAGCGCCACTTTTTTGCAAATTATTTAATCTATCCTCACCTTGTCTTTCAACTCGGTACTACCCTTGATTTCTTAAAAAATGCACGAAAACATTGTACATTCTGGCATGAGAACATTTTAACAGGAATCTTGAGAATTTCCTTTGTAATTTCATAATTTGGTAGGGGTATGCAGTATGTAGTTTTCATGTATTTCGATACAAGACTGTAAATAAACGTGGGTAGGTATTGTTATTTAGGACATTTTTATCCAGTAAAATACCTGAATTCGTTACACATTCTGTAACACACAAACACAGTGAGTGTCGTACAACTAAAATTTTAAAAACACCTGATGAAATTAAGTTAAGATCTTTGTCTTGTGTGGTTAACTAGACGAAAACGTCTTAGCAGCGTCTGTGTCTTGCATGGTAATGTGATTCACTAAGGGTGTGTGGAGAGGATGCCCCTGAAAATGTTATTAGTCGTAAACTGGGAGGAGATCGATCGCCGGCCCCTCGGCGCCCGTCGAGACGCACTCGTAACCACTACCACGACGAACAGATCAACAGCTATGTAGCTAGTAGCTACGTGACTACGTCCGCTATAAGTATTGTCAATATACAGAAACGTTCAACTCCCGTAATGAAGTTATTACTCTGGAAGTTACTTGTTAACTGCGAAGCAACATCCTTCGACAAATAGATTTGTATGAAATAGGAACACGTTCAATAGTTAATTACTAGTCGGTGGAGCGATAAATTAATCCAATCGTATTCTTCAGAGACCATTAAATTTTATTACCATTTGACCTGTGATTTTGATCGTTATCTTTTTGGCAAATAATTTTGAAACTGCATGTGGGAGTTCTCTTTGTTTATGAGACAATTCGCAATGAACTCTCAATTGTTTAATGGGGAGTTGGCTCCTTAAAACATTTCTTTCGAGTCAAGAGAGTAATCGTATTCATTATTTAAAACCGTCGTGTAGCACAATTACAGAGTGTATTCAGTAACTTAGCTGTAGCATTTAAAGTAGTCTTAAGTAAAGTTAGTTTAAGTAATTATCCTGGTAGCCGACGACAGGGCACGTTCTTTTTACAGATGCTGCTATTTGTTCCGGCCGTCTGGTACTATAATTACTTTCTTTACGAAAGTGCATAGCGTGTGCATTTAAGTTTATGATTCGTTACATTCAAGTACTTTTTATTATTAGGTCATCTGCTTTGTATCACTGGAATTCGGATCCCTTCAATCATTTCTTTCTTATTTTATTAACCGACTTCAAAAAAAGGTGGTTCTCAATTCGTCTTGAACATTTTTTTTTTATGTATGTTACCTCATAACTCAGAGACGGCTGGACCGATTTGAAAAATTCTTTTTGCGTTTGAATGGGTATACTTTCTAGTTGGTCCCATTATTACGAAATCAGGATCTGATGATGGGATCCTGGAGAAATCGAGGGAAATCTTCAAATATTATAGGCACACCTATAGCGTTTTGGGTATTTCTTATAGTACTTTGAGCAGTTGCTTCCGAAAAGTACCATTTGGGAAAGTTGAACTGATGATGAAGACCACAGATGGCCACTGAAACTCCTCAATAATAAGTATTTCGTGGATTGCGATTCGATTACTTGAGTACGGATGTTAAACACTTTATGCTCGTCACAATATATATGGTGATGTAGAGCTTATGGTCAAGTACCAGGAGAACTCCTCAAAAATTAACGGCTATGAATTGGGAAAAGCAATATTTTGTAAAAGGTGATAAGTTGTTGACATTATGGCTTTTGTAACTAGATAAATTACAAACCGACCCACTAAAAAGGGTGAAAAAAAAAATTTTAGCAAAAAATAGAACCGGCTTCCATATCAAAACACTACAAAGCCAAAAATAACTTTAATTTCGGAAGGCGGTGTGAAAAAAAAAAGAAAGTCCAAAACCAATAACACCGACTTCCGAAATTAAAGTTATTTTTGGCTTTGTAGTGTTTTGATATGGAAGTCGGTTCTATTTATGCTAAAATTTTTTTTGTTATTTTATGATGTAAAAGAGAAAAATGTTTAGGATATGTTTTGATTTGGTTTTTGGTTCTTTATGATAAGCGATAAGTGTGCGATTAGTCTCGAGAGTAGAAGTCCGTATGTATTTATACTATTTTTTGACTGTTGATTATGTTGAAGATAACATTTGTAACCGATTACATTACTGTCTTGATAGTACTCACGCTGTAATTTAAATTTCACCACCACGAAGTATCCCATGTTTTCTTTTCGTGACAGGAAAATGAATTGAAAGTTATTTTCGGTTTGAAATTTTACGTGTTACGAGCATAGTATCCTACGTCTTTTTAATATGGTAATATAGAATTCATGGTTAATGGATTTCCCACGTATTATGCCCAGAATGTAAATAATAATTTCGATTATGGCATATTAATGGGGAAAATTCGAGAATTACGAGGCACGTTTTGTATGTCTGAGCAGTGAAACTTTGTACAACGCCCAGCACAATTATGTTATGCTACTCTTTCTATGACCATGAAAAAAATGTTAGATCATGTTCTAAAAGTTATTTCGTACCTCTACACCTACACTCTAGTCACGCAGTGCTGTACGCCTTATGACAATGAGTAATTATTCTTTCATTCTCGCCTTTGCAGGTGATATGGGACATTTGTTTAGACTGTTTCATAATTTCATTAGATCTGACCAATCTTAATCCCATAATGTACTTTGACATGACTAGGATTAAGGTCTGCACGACGAAATGGATTGTAGACGGGAGTTCGGAAATGTTAGCTCTAGTTTTTAGAGTAGGTAGGTATTTAATGTCTTTTGTGTCAGGACATAACCCATATTTGTGAGGCAATGGTTGTGCCATTTGCTGCTACATTGTGCGACGCGGGTTTGATTCCTGCACCGGAATGAATGTTTTAAATATGGCCTATAAATTGTCGTTCCGGGTTCATTCGTATTGTGGCACAATGGTTAAAAAAATAATCTTACCTACTAAGTACTCGCATTATTTTTCCTTCGTTCCTTCTTATTGATATTTTTTACTTCAAGTGGTTTCTTTTCAGTTTAATGGCAAGATGTATGTATGTATGTAGATCGGAGTTCTCTATACTTCAAAATATCCACATTATTTCCGCTGAAGTAGCAGATAATATTGTAATAACGTCTTTACATATAATTTTTTGCACGCAGTAGGTACTTTGTGACCATATTCTGCAGACATTGTTTGTGTGCCCATTATTTGGGTACAAATAATAAGTCAGTTCGTTTGCGTTCGTGCACACAAAAGAATTTTGATGTTCTTCATCAATACTTATAATGAAACAGTCAAAAAATGTGTCTGTCTGTACATTGAATACATATATTTTAAACAAATGACGGAGATTAGATACAGTAATAGAGTAAGAACTATAAATAAAATGTCTATCTGTTTGTACAAGCTAATCTCCGGAACTTCTGAACGGATGATAATGAAACTTTTTTGTTATACCTATAGCTATTAAGTCTAGGCAACATATATGCTATAATTGTTTTCAATCTGGAACACTTGATGCAAAACTTTACACGCGGGCGAAGCCGCAGGCAGAAGCTTGTTAATTTATGATTGAATAGCAAGGGATACGTACAGTTTGAATTATCCTGACGAACCTTCACTATGCAAAGTATGAAGTTATTGAATCATACTTCGTCTAACTAAGACAAAGAAGTATGCGAGCGACAAAGAGAAACAAGTCTTCAGTATTAAACCTGTGTTTATATAAATTAAGACAATTAGATCCATAATTCTGTTTGCAAGTAGGTTTGTGAGAACGAACTCTAAGCGGTATTGTTTATTGTTGCAGAGAATGAACGGAGAATCAAAGCGAACAACAGGGAATACAACGCGCAGTTCCGCTATGCCGTAAGTTATGTTTTCTATACATTCAATTCATCTTGTTGATGAAGCTTTTGCTGAATATAAGCTAGCGAACTTACCAAATACCCTATGTACACTGTACTAGTTGGGGTCCATCGACCACATAGCGGCTGCTGGAAGTAATGAATCCGTGTTAAAGAAAAACCGTGTTTTTTTTTTTAATTTAGGAATACTAGCAATGTGGGTAGAATTCACATTACTAGCAATCTTGTTAACCCCTCGCAACTAAGCTTAATATTGCTTGATTCTGGAGTGGGTTCACGGCAATATTGTAATGGGTGTGGTTCAAATCCGTGACCTCTCGATCACGAGTTCGACACCTTAGCCGTCGCTTTTTTTATTAGCCACTAGCTTTTGCCCGCAACTTCGTTCGCGTGGGAGTTTTCCTACGTAAATCCCGATCCCGTGAGAATTTCGGGATAAAAAGTATCCTAATTTTCAGCCAAATCGGTTCAGCCGTTCTTGAGTTATAAGTAGTGTAACTAACACTACTTTCTTATATACAGGGTTATTGGAAATATGTCCCGATCCTGTTAAGGGCGTGTAGATAAGGTCATTAACTAACAAATAAAATGTTCCGCCGTCAAAATAGATTAGTGATTTTTAGGAGAAAAAAAAATATTTATTTCATAAGACGTTGCAAAAATCATAAAAATAAAATAAATATAGGATCTCTTTTTTCAAAAGTACGGAGGTTTTTAATTGTTTTATTATGCGCAACTTAATTCTTTAGCTATTTAATAAATAAGAATGCTAAAACGTGTTTTAGTTTTTTTTTTATAAATTTTTAAAAGAGATAAAGTCCTATTTTATATTAATATTAAAAAAAAATCTCGATAATAGTATACTTTAGGCTTAGAAACTTAGGGTTGATTTGCTAGTTAATGACCTCATCTACACGCCCTTAACAGGATCGGGACATATTTACAATAATCCTGTATATATAGATTTGGTTATTGATATTATCTTTATGTGTAGAAGAATATGCTGTTAACAAATTATCCCAGTGCAATTAAAGATAACTGATAATTGGATAAGAAGGTTGACACTGCGACCTCTCAAACTTGACACAACTGCCTGTAATATAATATACTAGCCAGGTGCACTTGAAAGGTAGAGACATATTATACCACCCTTTTTTTGGTAGGTATAAAAGCATTGTTGTACTGATATAAACCTCAACACTATGTACTCTGTATAGACTGAAGAGAGGCCCTTAAACAGTAGACAAATTTTTATTTGTATCCTTCATGTCATGGATTCGTAAAAATACAAAACGATGATAGGATAAGTTGAAGAAAAAAAATGGAAAAATCTATATCTACAACGTGTAACAGAATAAACACAATTCCTGAAAGTAGTTGGTTCAGAATAGATTCTGAATCAAATTGCCTCATAAAAAATAGGTGTTAAATTTTTAGGGAAAATCTTTCATTTAACTTAAAATGGAAACACAGTATCATGACAAATTAATACAATCTTTAATTCAAGGAAATGCGCTCGTGTGCGTGTCGGCTGCTAACATTGCATGAGTGTATGCGTCTGCGTAAGGATATTGTATGACGCACATAGGTTTTGCGTTTAGTAAGGATAACTATTTTATAAAAAATGTCTAGGTTTGGTTTCAATTTATTTAGTTACGGATGTTGTTTTAGACTTATCATTTAATATTCTAATTGGGGTGTCTGAGGTATTGCGCTTAATCTGTTACACCTTGTATATACGTGCAGCAAAAATATGGACACTACGAAAATTACGCCGACGGTGTATGAAACTTGGCATAAGTAAAGTCCATATGGAGAAAGAGTGGAGAAAGCTATTTTTCGTGTAATAATTAATAATGCATTAGAAATACATTAGTTAATTTAAAAATATTGCACACACACATCCATGCGTTCGACATACATATTATACTGTTTAACTTCGATCAACAATACCAACTAGATAACGGGTCACGTACAAAATCAAAGCTAAATGCTGTCCGCGTGAATATGTACTAATTCGGCTACATTTGTTTACGAACGAACTGAGAGAAAAGTTTTAAAACAGTTTTAAGTTCAACCTAATTACAACCATGGTACCTAGTAATAAAGTCACTAAGCTTCAAAATATTATCAAATACTTATGATCATTCGTCACAAAAAACTAGCAAAGCAATAAATTACTCCTGTTACGTAGAAATGAAAAGACATGAAATAAATATCATTTAGTGTGAAATCAACCTTAACCGATTCCGTGCGGAGGTCTTTTTAGCAATCTTTAGTGCCTGGCGTCAAACAAAAATTTCGTGATGCCTCTGGGGCACCAAGCGCCAGAGACTTTGATGATTCCCCTGGGGAATCATCCGCCATGAATTGTAAATTTTAGCTTGTTCTCGTGTTTCCACTTGTTAAAGAGTCATTTGCCATTGTGTATCGAACGTAATCAGTCAGTAAATTCGATCAGTGCATTTAAAAGTGACGATCTGTGTGTTTTTATGGAAATGAAGGTAATTGACTAATTTCTATTAGGTGTTGTAAACCTTTTTGCTTTATTTTATGGATGTATTTATTCAAGAGTGTTATATAGAATTTGTTCACGTACTATTTGAGTTTGCAGCGAGGTGATATTTATTTATTATTTATTATACGGTGTTAAGTAGGGAAACAATTTTAAATCCGCTATTTTGATGGTAAAATTGTTTCTCTACAAAACACTGTAATATAGAACATTGTATAACTGAATGGGAAGTCCGAATCTAATGAATCAAAAATATTCTACTCGTACCTACAAACACTCACATGATTATGAAGTGTTTTATTTGGATAACAATGTAAATGTATTTTATTGATAAAAAATATCTATGACTGTCTACTTAAAAATGTGGATTTTTGTTAAGCGTTTAATTGACAACCTTTTTATTTTGTTGTAGAGTTACCCAGAAAAAAAATGAAATATATTATTATAGGCCAGCGAACAGCGCAAAAAATGGGTAAAACCCATTGTTTGTTAGGTCGCCGATCCGCCTCGCACTCTTTGTAACTCCATCATGTTTTGAGTCAAAAATGAACCTTATGACAAAAGCATTTAATTTTTTGAGAAACATTCCAGAAAGTTGGCTGTTAGAATTATAATTAATAATAAAATGTGACTCGACAACTTGGTTTACAACCCCTGAAGTCTGCTAATTTACGAAATTACTTGAAACGAACACTGTGGGCATGATATGGGTGACAAATAAAGACACTTTTATTTACGGGACTCTTTTGACAAATGTCGTTTTAGCCGAGTTTTTTATGTTTCAGTTTTGTATCCTCTCGGGCACCATACGCCATACGCAATAGATTTACATGGTGCCTGTGCGGCATCATCCGCACGGAAACGGTTAAAATGGCAACCAAATAAAGTACATTTCCCGTTATTGCCTTGCGAGCTACATCGTTTTGTTTCGTTTCTGTTTGTTTTGTGAAGTTTGCGCGTGTATTGGCCAAACTTGGCCAAACATTTGTAGCGGTGGTTTAGTTTGTAAATTTCTTCAATTTTTTTTTTTTTTCTTTTTTTTTAAGATGACTAGCAGACTAGACATGTGGGTAGAATTCACATTACTAGAAAAATTAAAATGTAACTTATTCTACATGTACTTACCGAAAGTAAGACATTCCGGCCGTTAAATTGCTTTTTCGGGCATTATTTTTGCAACTTTTGAATACACATTGCGACGTTGTGAAACGTGTTTACATTGGCTGTGTGTCAAGTTAACTAAACAAAATAAGAGCTCACTTCTCAAGTGCGCTGTTATTTACCGAGACGTATTTTTTGCGCCGACCCGATATCTAGTTGGTATTGTTGATCGAAGCTGTTAAACAACAAGTTCAGGTTTGTTAATTTGTATCAGTATACTTTAGGATTAAATTAGGATATATGTACATGTAACAATATATTACCAAACAGTAACTTAGATACGCTCAAAATATGAATATAAACAAACTTCTTACCTACTTGCTGAAAAGATTTAAAATGACAAAATAAAGAACTAACATTCTATTTGCGTTCATATTTTCCCCAATATTCACAAATTAGTTCTTAAAAACACTATAAAATTGTGACAAATGTTTATTCAACTCCTGTTAAGTTGCTTTTAAAATATTTGTTATTGCATTGTTATAAATTATGTTGCAACATGACACTTAGTGCTGTCAAATTGATTAAGAAAGTTACTCTCTTATTTATTTTATCTATGGTTACTCTAGTTTCTTAGTAAATTTAAAAATGCATTCAGGCTAATCGATAGTGGTAGAGTCATATTAACATAGAGTAACTTAATAGAATAGAATAATGTCGCGAAGCAAAAGCTTCGTACCCCTTTTTACGAAAATTACACAGTCGGAAAACTAAAGAATTTGTCAGAATTAAGTATACATGGAGGAGGAGTGCAGAAACATAGTACTATTTTTGGGCAATAACATACAAATTAAAAAAAATTAAGGTCGTATTTCGTCAACCTCCGTTATAAATCATTATATTGGAACGCTAATGTCCTGACTTTTTAGGGTTCCGTAGTCGAATGGCAAAAAACGGAACTCTTATAGTTTCGACATGTCTGTCCGTCTGTCTGTCTGTCCGTCCGTCCGTATGTCACAGCCATTTTATTCCGAAACTATTAAGACTATAGATTTGAAACTTAGTAGGTAGATGTATTCTGTGAACCGCTTTCCGATTTTAAGAAAAAAAATAAAAAATATTTAATATAAAGGGGGGTCCCCATACATGGAACTGAAACTGAAAATATATTTTTTCATGAAACCTATACGTGTGTGGTATCTATAGACAGGTCTTATAAAATGACATTATGGTTTCTAAAACCACTTTTTCATAAAGTTAATCGTTTAAAAGATATACGCTTCCAAAGTGGTAAAATGTGTGTCCACCCCCCTCTAACTTCTATAATAATGAAGTGAAAAATCTAAAAAAAACATATGTTGTAGATCTTAATGTAAACTTTCAACCAAAATTGGTTTGAACGAGATCGAATCAGCAGTTTTTATGATACAGTATATTTTAGAAAACCGCAAATATAACTTCGTAATTCATACAAATACTATGAAAAACAAAGTTATTTGGCGTAGTTGTAAAAATTGTAAATAAGCTAGTTTTAAGATATTTGTAGGGTTTTTGTTTTTTTTTTTTCAAATAAATATATTAAGTACTAGCTTTTGCCTGCGACTTCGTCCGCGTGGAATAGTTACTTTGGGCTAACGTTAAATTGAACCCCGATTTTGAAGCATTCTTCATTGGCGCTCCGCTCCTATTGGCCTTAGCGTAATGATACAATATAGCTATGCCCGCGACTCCGTCAGCGTAAGTTAATGTATTGGTAATATTGTTTAGATCACGTTCACATGAGGCTTAAGTACCTAGAGAACGCTTCGACCGCGAGACGCGTCGAGCGCGGCAAAAATAATCCTTATAGCATGATTCAGTATTCACGCGCGGTGGCTTATTACCTATTATAAGCGTATTTCATGTATAACTTTGATGTTTCTATACCGATTTATATGATTCTTTTTAGGTTTTCGTAGCCGAATGGCAAAAAACGGAATCTTTATAGTTTCGACATGTCTGTCCATCTGTCTGTCTGTCTGTCTGTCCGTCCGTCCGTCTGTCACAGCAATTTTATTCCGAAACTATTAGGACTATACATGTGAAACTTGATAGGTAGATGTATTCTGTGAACCGCTTTCCGATTTTGAGAAAAAAAATTAAAAATATTTAAAATAAAGGGGGGCTCCCCATACATGGAACTAAAACTGAAAATATTTTTTTTCATGAAATCGATGCATGTGTGGTATCTATAGACAGTTCTTTAAAAACGACATCGGGGTTTCTAAAACCACTTTTCCATAAAGTCAATCGTTTAAAAGATATAAGCTTCCAAAGTGGTAAAATGTGTGAGTGGCGGACACAACCTCTAACTTCTATAATAATGGAGTGAAAAATCTAAAAAATATATATATCTGTAGATTTTAATGTAAACTTTCAACCAAAATTAGTTTGAACGAAATCAGTTCAGCAGTTTTTGAGATACAGCATATTCATACAGACATTATGAAAAACAAATTTATTCGGCGCAGTTGTAAAAAATGTAAAAAAGCCAGTTTTAAGAAATTTGTAAGGTTTTTTTTTTCAAAACAAATTTATTTGGCGCAGTTGTAAAAAATGTAAATAAGCTGTTTTAAGAAATTTGTAAGGTTTATTTTTTTCCGTTTTTATTCTTTGTGCATGTGGTGTTAACCTTTAATTAATTGTTGCACTTGTTAATGTTACCGTAGTAATAAAGTTAGAAATGTACTGTGTAAACAATTGTTGGTTAACCTAAATAAATAAATATTATATTATTATAGTTACTACGGAACCCTTCATGGGCGAGTCTGACTCGCACTTGGCCAATTTTTTTATGGAATAGTTAATAATGTTAACTTTTTCAATTAGGGGTGACTGAGAGTGTTATAAACCCTCTAGGGTATATATGTTCTGTGGTTATAAACGTAAGAGTAGACAAATATTATAATCAGAAAGCTTCGAACTGCTAAGCTATCGGGAGTTACACGTGTTATTGTGAGTCAACCATAAAAGATAGACATATGCTGTCGTGGGATATTTTTTATATAATTTTAAGGAGAACATTTCCGTCATGAAATGATTTGTGTAGCTTTAACCATTAAGGTTGCACACGCGACGGAAGCTTAAAAAATGGAGTAACTTCTCCCGTTTTCCCAACATTTCCCTTCACTGCTCTGCTCCTATTGATTGTAGCGTGATGAAAAGTATACTATAACCCGCTCAGGAGTATGAAAAATAATTGTACAAAGTTTCGTTAAAATCCGTCGAGTAGTTTTTGTTTCTATAACGGTTATACAGACAGACAGACAGACAGACAGACAGACAAAAATTTAACTGATTGCATTTTTGGCATGAGTATTGATCCTTAATCACCCCCTGATAGTTATTTTGGAAATATATTTCATGTACAGAATTGACCTCTCTACAGATTTATTATAAGTATAGATGTTATATTTATTATAGTTACTACGGAACCCTTCATGGGCAAGTCCGACTCGCACTTGGCTAATTTTATTTTTCTCTGGTTGGGAAAATCATCGAATGACTTCGCCCGACTAAAAACCCCCTCCTTCAGCTGCCCTAAGTTCCGGGGCCACGGTATCTCATTAGAACATTCCCGCAACCCCGGTAATGTCCTGACTTAAATCGTTTATTCTTTAAATGCATCAAACTTACAATTAGATACTCATAGTTAATAATGTTACTTCTATGTATAATAAATTCGGCTTTAAAGATTGCTGTTGGTGTGATGTTTCAATATTCAACATATATTCGCTATGTTATGTTGCAAATATTGAAACATTTCACAGTTTCTCCAAGTATTTTTCTCCAAAAAAAAGTATTAATAAATGACCGCATATTGAAACCGTCAATCAACAGTTAAAAAAAAATGGACATTATCATTCAGTCTCAGCTTGTAGGCTATTTAGTTTCCTTTAAAATTATTCACTGATGTAAAACAGCATAAACAGGTAATATATACATGCACGTATTTATGACTGTATTTACAAAAAAAATGGCAATGAGAATATTATTTTTCTCATGAATACCGTTTATATTTCACCTTCTGCTAGACAAGTAGGTTGATACAAAAGCATGATTTAAATCAAATAAACAATTTGAATTTATTATAATTATTTATTATTCAAATAACATATCGCTATTAAATACGAAAGTAACTCTATCTGTCTATTACACTTCCATGACTAAAGCATTTAACCAATTATGATGAAATTTAGTACAGATATAGATTTGATCTTAGCGAAGGTCAAATGTTCTTTTTTGACGAAAAATACTTTCACGCGAGCGAAGCCGCGGGCAGAAGCTAATTAAAAGGTGGTATTTTTGTACTTATCAGACCTAAATTCAGGACGTGTAAAAACTGAGACTATAAAATTATTAGGAACTAGAGCAATGCGTTTTTTACAAACATGAATACTATGGTCGAAAATTGTGAATCTACTTTGGACATATTTTCATCTATTCACGATCCAAGCCAGTGAGTCATACTGGCATATTCTGCAAATGACGTAAACAAAGATTTCGCGCGGTGCGTGTCTAATGAAGTGTAGGTCGGGATGTGTGAACAACGTGAAATCATACTCTGATAAGATATAATAATTGCTAATTATATCAGTGAATGAATTCTAATCAGAGTGTTTCCGGTCCATTCGCAAAATACCGCGAACAATTCTGTTACTCATCGACCGCATTTATTGCTTAACTGCGAAAAATGTTTGGCATGGATATACCTAGTCCTAGTTGATGTCCAGAGGAACATAGGCTAAGGGTATGTAATAAAGGAAGAAAGTTTGTATGAAAAATCGGGGTCAACAGCTAAACTAGTATCTTTTTACATAGTATAAAAGGAAGTCGCTCCCGCTTTCTGTACGCTTAGATCTTTTAAACTACGCAACGGATTTTCATGCAGGTTTCAGCAATATATAGAGTGATTCAAGAAGAATATGTATGTAGAAGAATATATGCATATTATTAGAATACCCGTACGAAGCCAGGGCGGGTTGCTAGTTCTAAAATAAAACCACAAATGAGAAAGAGGCTATATAGGTATAGTAGAAACGCAGATGCATGGATACCGCTTAGTCTTTGTTGGTTTTTGTCTCAAAATTAACAACCACTATTTTTGTTACAGAGCAACTTCATCAAGACATCGAAGTATTCGATCATAACGTTCCTGCCGCTGAATCTGTTGGAACAGTTCCAGCGGCTAGCGAACTTCTACTTCTTGTGCCTGTTGGTGCTGCAGCTGATCCCGGCCATCTCCTCGCTCACACCTATCACCACCGCGATACCACTCATAGGCGTACTCGCACTCACGGCCATCAAGGACGCGTACGACGACTTTGTAAGTCAAGATAACACACATAATGAACAAAACACTCCTCCAATAGACTTTTAACAAAACAAATCAATTAATAAAAATCTAATATAATATCGACGGACCGGCCGATACTTAGAATCTATTATCACCGCTGCGCCTTATTTGGATACACAGCTATGTAAGGCAGAAGAGGCATCATCGAATCTCGCATTGCATATCCAGTATTGAAGTTTTTATAACAGGAAAATACACACATCAAAAGTGTCTAGGGATCAACATATATTTTTGCAATAACTTTTCTCCTGATTGATATTAATTAAAATTTTCTTTAAGGATTCATCAAATAAAGTGTTTTCGTTTGTCACAGTAACGATAAACCAAGTCACCTTTGCATTAATAAAGAAATTTGCCATTTTCCTAATAAAGGGATTTTTGACATTTGAACCACTAACATTAAAGTTCGAAAAAAAGACTGAAATAACAGTTTTCTTTAAAATTTTATTGGGTAACTTAAACAATTAATAATCCGTGTTTCTACCGCGAACACTAACAACACAAGAACATCGGTTTGGCATACTCAAAATGAGTTCATCCAAATCACGCTGTGGAATGGCCGCCCATGTTCGTTGCAACAACAAAAAAAGGTCTTCTTGCGACTGGATACCCTCCATATTCGGCAGAGCTCTTCTCTGTAGCATATCCCATGCATGCTCAATCGGGTTCAAGTCTGGCGACTGAGCAGGCCAGAGCAGGACATTGATGTTAGCTGCGGCGAGAGTCTGTCTTACAACTCTTGCGGTGTGCGGTCGTGCATTATCATGCATTAACTGAAATAAGGGACCGATTTGCACTTGTAGAGTAACGATGACGTCAGATACAATCGTCTCAGCATAAATTTGAGCGTTGAGGTTGCCTCTGATCCAAATCAACTCAGTTCTTCCGCCGATCCAAATACCCGCCCATACCATGATGGTTCCACCACTATAAGGATGGACTTCCTGGCAGGATTTTAATCGCTGTTGGCGTCCAGGGGTTCTCCAGTGTCGTATACGTCTTGTATCCGGTCTCATACCAAAACGAGACTCATCAGAAAAGCACACGAAACGCCATTGTTCTTCTGCCCAATTTCTGTGTTCAAGAGCCCATTGATATCGAATCCTACGATTGTGCATTGCTATAGGTGGTACCCGTAGCGGTCTTCGGGAATGAAGGTTCACTTCATGCAAGCGGTTTCTGACTGTTTGGTCGCTAATTAAGTTCCCTGAAGAGTGATGAAGCCTCACGGCTAACATCATGGCGGTTATTGTTGGAGCTCTTCGAGTTAAGATTTGAATGTATCGGTCTTGTCTCCGTGTGGTGCAGCGATACCGTCCTCCATGGCGCTCAGCCACGGTACCAGTGCTTCGGTAACGTGTCCAAAGTCGACTGATAACACTCTGACTTGTATTCAGAGCTAAAGCCACAGTACGTTGCCGGGAACCAGCTTCTATCATTCCCACGGCTCTGAGCATTTCTTCCCTGCTTAAATGACTTCGCCGCTCCATAATAACGTTGGTTTTAATCAGTAGTAGGGAAACAGTAGCACTAATAATGTCTTCAATGCGTTGTATGTTTTTATAGGGAAAATATTGACAGCTGATTTTCATCTTTTACTCGAATTTGATTAACAGTTCCTGTTTCAAATTATGAAATGCACCAAAAAGGATCCATATAAATTTATAAAATCATAAATTTATTACAAAGCCACATCTCAATCTCAAGAAATCCGCATAAAAATGCTGGATCCCTAGACACTTTTGATGTGTGTATTATAAGAACTAGCTGAGTTTGTTCGACAGTAATGTGTACATCTTCTCCATTGCAAACGACAAATGTCGAACCGTGCAGTTTTGGATGTTTTATAAGTGCCCATGTAGGCCTATGTGAAATAATGCGTTTGACAAACCTTTTAGATTGGTTACTTCCATACATTTCTATCGTCTAACTTTTATGATCTAGATATAAATAATGTTGTACCTGTAGTTTTAATATTCAATGCTCGTACCGAATGACATACATAAACAGCCTCGGGCAAACATCTGGAAAGCCAGCTTTATATCCCTATGCGGTAATCGAACTCGAACTATTGCGTCATTTGCCTCGTTAAAATAATAATACGGATGTGTACTAAATGTCGTACTTTATAGCACTTTATTATGTTATCTTTGTTAAAGAATTTAAGGGAAGGAAGAATCTTCAGTAACATAAACAGGACAGGATATTTAATGGCGCTGAGTGAGTTTCGAAAGCCCTCCTTCCACGTCTGGCACTTAAAGTTCCCAATTAAATTGATTTATTTTTGCTGTTCTGTAGACTGAAATAATAAGCAAATCCGTCTTTGTTCCCCCTTTCTACCAAATTGGCTTAAAAAAAATATAAAAAAGGTAAGTATATAAGAACTTTGATAAATAGCAAATTATAATTATGTAATTTGATTATACAGGTGATTGGTAATGGGATACATTTCTGGTAAGGGGTTAAAGTAGATCACATTTGGAGCAAATTCAGTCCCGGGATACGATGTCCGATAGCTGGTTATTTTTGAGTTATGCCTTTCCCATTACACCAGTTTTTATGCGTAAAGTAACACTTAAAATAAATTAATAGTTTAAAAAACACTAGAAAAACACGCTTTTATAAATGCACGTAAAAACAAAAAAATGTTAAGAAAAACGATAACGGATTTTCTTTAGGTTTGTTATAACCTTGAAACCTGATCGTGTTCAAAGTCCATTACGTGGCCTTTCTCACAAGTGCAAACACGACTATGATACGATATTCCATCATGGAATGCCAGTGTCTATCTTCCGGCTTCATCATCAGACCTAATCGTGGTCAAAGTTCATTACAAGACTTTTCTAAGAAATCCAAAACAGCTATGATACGATTTTCCATCATGAAGTTCTAGTTTATATCTTCCGGCTCCATCATCAGATCAGTTCGACAGTACCATATTATTGTATTGTCATCAGAACTACATACAGCTGCCAATTTTCCTTACGCTACGACCCTTGGATGATGGTTAAATTAGTTACCTTAGATTCCATTACATCGTTAGTTACATACAGGTCGACCTAATAAAAGCGTATTATAAATAGCAGAGTTTTATAGCTTTTTAATAAGTTACTAGTCCATTGTGTATCATAAAAGTACATAATAATACATAATATCTCTTATGATGCAAGGATTGATTTTGTCTGGAAAACTAGGGTTTTCTGTTCATTTTTTTAAGGCTTGTATTCATGCCAATAACCTTGACCATTTGGGCGGAGCTAACGACCCCTCTCCGCGCCTCACTCCGCGCAGCTCTCCGCTACCCGCATGCAACAGAAAAGAGAGGCGCGCTCGGCCCGCGCCTGCGCCGCCGGCATGCGTCGTCGCTTCGCCTAGTCTCGGCACAGAGTATCGAAATCACAGAAGGTCAAGTCATCGTGAAAGTTAAATTCATTTTTATTTGTACCTCATCAAAAGTGGTCAAATTTTGTTTTTATTTATTATCTATTGATATAGATGCACTTTGAGTATGTACTGTAGAAACTATACCTCTATTATAGATCAGCCTGGCTCGAAACATGAGGTAAACAACTTGATGTATCTTTTTAACTTAATTATATATAAATAAAAATTAATGGCTAAATGTGTTGCTAAGCGCAAAACTCAGGAATGGCTGGACCAATACGGATTTTTTTTTCGAATATTCGTTATAGTCTGAGAAAGGTTTCTATTAAGAGAAAAATGGTAGGTAGGTAGGTAAGGTAGGTATGTAGGTAAGAACTTAGAGTAAGGTAGATAGGTAGTATAATTATTACTAGTGTATGTCATATTATTTGTTTCATTTTTTATAAACAAATAGATTATAACTAAAATTCACTGAAATTTAACTTTCTTTCACCAAGTATTTTTATTCTTTTGGTTGGTTGAACTTCTTCGTCCTCATTTATTTCTCCGTGTTCACATACATTTATTTTTAGAAATATTGATAGCCATATAAAATCTTGTTCTATGTTTTCTTTTCGTCCTTCTTCGTTCTCGTTTTCTTCATTTTTCTCATCAATCTATTTTTCTTTCCTTAGTTCTATTTCCTTCTCTTTGTCGTTTTCTTCTTTCTCTTGTACATTATCTTAACTCTATCTCTCTATCTCAACTGGCGGCTTCGTCCGTACGAAGAGAAACCGGTGCATATCGGCTCAAGCCAGGCCTCGCTCAGACGAAGCGCACACACGCGCCTTGCTTGTAGTAGTGTACCTATCATAGCGCAGTTGTATGAAGCTTACCCTCTGTCCGTTTACTCTGTGCTATCTACTTTTATGCGAGGTAAGTAAAGTGATAGTTTATAATGAAATATGTAGATAAAACTTTAAACTTACCTTGATAATAAATGTATAACCTTTTGTTTGTAATATTTTTTTAGACCTCTCTTCATTCGTTTCTGCTTATTCCCATGTTTTACAAACTAAATTTAAACACTACTAAAACTGTAAAATACTATGAGTTTATAACACTAACACTACTTATAGATACATAGAATACTTTTTAACTTATAAACAAGAATCAGAAATAAAACTTTTTGACGAATCGAAAGTCGGTTCAACTTTTTGATAATAAGTTTTATTTCACGCTTTTTAGTGGGTCGGTTTGTAACTTATCTAGTTACAAAAGCCAAAATGTCAACTACTTATCACTTTTTACAAAATATCGCTTTTCCCGGTGCAGAGCCGTTAATTTTTGAGGAGTTCTCCTGGTACATCACTATCAGCTCTACTTCACCATATGCATTGTGACGAGCATAAAGTGCTTAACATCTATATTCAAGTAATCTAATCGCAATCCACGAAATACTTATTATTGAGTAGTTTCGATGGCCATCTGGGGTCTTCGTCATCAGTTCCACTTCCTCAAATGGTGCTTTTCGAGAGAAACTAAACAAGGTCCTATAAGAAATACCCAAAACGCTATAGTTATGCCTATAATATTTGAAGAGTTCCCTCGATTTCTCCATGATTTCATCATCAGATCCAAACGTGACGACAATAGAACTAACTAGAATGTATATTCTTTCAAACAAAAAAAGAATTTTCCAAATCGGTCCAGCCATCTGCGAGTAATGAGTAACATCATAAAAAAAAGTTCAAGACGAATTGAGAACCTCCTCCTTTTTCTAAAGTCGGTTAAAAAGCTATTCCACTATTTACAAAATTAATTTTTGCAGTAATATTTTACGATATTATTTCGTAGTGCTTGAGCTCTCGCAACGCGACGTACGTCCACCTAGCAACACAATGCGCCCCGCACTGAATTTGTGGACGAGTGCGGGGGTGATGTAAACGCAGTCTTTAATTGGACGCATTTTTAATTTATTGCAATAAAAATAATACATGTTTGTAAAAAGTAACTAAACCAAATTATTTTCATTTGTATTGCAAAGCAGTAGTATATTTTTTATACTCTTTTGATAAGAAATTAAGGAGTAAAATGGTTTCATCTCAATGATTTGGAGGTGATTTGGCATTTTTTTTTCTTATTATGTGATACCGATAGAAAAATTGTGGCTAAACCAAATTACGGTTCATACCATGTAGATGACTAACAATTTTTTTCAGATGTAATTTCTCTGTAATTGCCGACGAAAAGTTGCTTCATCTGAATGCTTTTTTCAAGCTTTTTTCGAGACAGCAGCCTTAAGCATTGAACAACAAAAATACGACTCAGAAATAACGAGATATCGACAAATTATCCCGGGACTGAGTTTGCTCCAAATATGTTCTACTTTAACCCTTACCAGGAATGTGTCGTATTACCAATCACTGTATACAACATCTGTTGTCCAAGCTCTAAGTAAAGTTGAAAACTATTATTAAATATTATTTAGTGTTTTAGGAAACAATCTCTAGTCAAATGTTTGTCTAGGAAACACGTAGTTACTTTATCTAAGTATCCGCTATCAGGAAACATGCTGCATGTGTTAATGAGGACATGTAGGAGTAATGAAATGATCAAACAGACAGTTCAAGTTGGTACGTGTGTTGTCCTTGTCTAACTCTGTTGCTAATGCTCACTGACCCATTATGTCATCTATTGTAGATCAAGGACGCAGACGTAATTAGTGATCCGTGGCAAAACGTGCAATATACGTATGATGAGCTCGTTTGATTTAATTTGTACAAGCGCTTCTTTACAATCTTGATTTATCAGCAATTACGATTATTTTTTAGCCTTGGTTACCAATGTTGTAATAGTTTATGTTCGTTGACAGTAGTTTAGAATAGAATAGAATAGAATCTTTTTATTTCGGACCACAAAAATCCATAAAATGTTAGTAACTTATACCTAATAACTTATTATCTAGTGTTAGTACCCATCACCCTCCGCACAAACTGCTTCATAATAGGAGAGGACACACTCTCACTCACCGTTCTCAGGATGCTGTTACGACTGTCCCTTACTCTCCTCAGAAGTGAAGCCGTTTTCTTACGTATAATCGCTTGAATTTAGATGCTAGAGATAAACGAAAATGCAGAACGTTTACACATAGAACGTGTAAACGTTCTATTATTTTAAAAAGTTGTGTAAAAAAATGAAAGGACCACCCCAGGCCCATGATGGTGTTCATAATTTTTGCGAAGGTTTTAGTGCGCAGTCTTAAAATGAAACTTGACAAGAATAAGGGCCATACATACTAAACGCGCGGTTCGCCCGCCGCGGGATTCCGCTTCTGTACAGCACTAGACAGAATTTAATATAGAAGTTATATGCTACAATGCACGGTTTCCCACCACGGTTCACAGGCGGGAGAAATACGACCGCCGCATGCAGCGTCAAACCGCCGCGCGCCGCTGATAACCGCCGCTTGAAACTACACGGGCGGTTTCCCGCTATTGCGTCATTCTGCACGGGACATTGTGCGATACGGAGAGTTTTCTTGTTAAAATACAATATTGAGCTGCTGTGTATGATGTGAAGTCGAAGTATTACGTCAATCGGGAATTAAAAGCGAAATTATGGATGGAGATAGGACAGGAAGTGGTGGCGATTAATTAACACTGGTTCCACCCAAACATTGCGCTTTACTTTATTTTTTAATAATTCTATTAATAATAGAGCTGCAAGCGCAGTTATCATTGGCAGATCCATGTTGAAATGAACAAAAGACAGCGATGAACCGCGCTCCGTGTAGTTTGATGGTCTGCGGCGGCTTTGTCGAGCGGATTCCCGCAGCGGGAGAACCGCCCGTGTAGTATTAGCCTAATTTGCAAACTACGTGTTTGTTCAAAACTTCGCGATAAAGACGTCTTGACAGATGTTCGTGTCATGATCTGCGAATTTACAATGAACCAAAGTAAAAGTTAGTCCAGTAATTTTGAAAGTATGAGTTGTCTGTGTTGGGTATCATATAATTTTCCAACAACAACTTTGTTTCTTTAATTTACTTTTAACTTATATTATTATGTAAAAAGAAGGTAATATTATCGTGAATTGTTAAACATGACTTCTTATAGGTGTAGCAGCACCGGCCTTCGCATATTGTCATGACCTGTCTATGAATCCTTTATATCTTTTGTAGTTTCCCACCAATGTGTGCAAATAAACCTTTTAATGGGCGAATTAAAGAGCTCTGGCATAGTTTGCATGTCCGGTCCTGAAATACGCACTTCCGAAACACTTTCGGTTCACGTTTTCCATAAAACCTGCTAATCTAGTTGATCACTGTCAGATTATTCCCAGACTTTTCATCACCTGTTGTTGTCAAATTAGTCTATTTTAGTCCTCGCCCATTTTTTTACAATATAGTTAACTTACTACATCTGAATCAATATGTAATGGCGGTAACACGCATAGACCTTTTTATAGCCTGGATCGTTTACGTGTGTATCGATTATAGTCTAGGCCAAAGAAGTATTACGCGAAGCTCAATCTTAAAGCCCATTGTGTAGTAGACACAATTGCTCCAGCTTTTTTTTTCTTGGAAAGAACGGAATTTATCGTCTCTTGAATCAGATTAGATCAGTCGTTTCCGTGGGCATAATACCCAAATGCGGGTGGACAGAATTCAATGTCTTTTTGGATTGGAATGTCTAGATAACATCAAATGGTCGTGTTAGGTCTCGGCTAAGTGTAAGCGGTACCAGTCGTTTATCGTATATTCATAGAAACAATACAATTACATATAGCACTTTCTTTACTCTTGCGAATTTATTACATTTTAATTGCATTTATTGCGTTAATTACGATGTCGAACCGATAATTGTTGAAACATAAATTGGTACACGAAAACGAAATGTCAGCAAAATGTTTCGCAAAGTAATTTTTATTGCATCCTGTATTGTATATATTTTCATTTTGTCTAATCAGTAATCACTAAAACAACGGTTTCACTTGGTACTCTTTATTTATGGCTACAATTAACTGTCAAGTGACATGTGATAGTGGGGGTTTCCATAACGAATACCGTTCGTCATTAAGTATGAATCGACCTTTATCCGTTTTATTGAAATCGCGATTTATCTCTTTTGTATAGTGATCTAACTACCTTGTATCTATAGTGTTTTTTTATCATTCTCAATTATAGGCTCGCGTTTGATCACCATCTCACTTGATGGTAAGCGATAATGTGGTCGGAGATGAAGCACGCTTACCTAGAAATAACCTATTCACACTTGACTTAAAATCCCCCAGGATAATCTGAGGATATAAAGCTGTCAGGAAACACAGACTTCGTAGGAATTCCACTCCTTAGCTGTACGCACAATGAAAGTATTCAAAAACGTTTTGTGCGTATTGGCTGGGATGTCCACCATGTAACGATGACGCATCGTCGTTCGTCTTGTAGTCCGGTGATGGAACGGCTTGGTGGAATTAGATTGTGCAATTCTTTCGCATATTCCCTAATAATCTGCTCAAAACATCAAATGTTATTCAAAGTTGTAAAAACAGGTCCTAAAGATCGTTATAATTTTTCAGCAACGTCACCAAAACGATTCTCAAGTAAACCACCGGCGTGCGAAAACACTTCGCAATGGCAAGCTTGTGGAGGAGAAGTGGGCGTCTGTTCAGGTGGGAGACGTCATCCGGCTGGAGAACGACCAGTTCGTCGCGGCGGACATCTTGCTCCTCAGCAGCTCGGAGCCCAACGGTCTCTGTTACATAGAGACTGCCGAGTTAGATGGGTCAGTACTTTTTCTAAACATTTTTTCCATCATCATCCCCATGACCCGCTTAGTCTTTTCCCAACTATGTCGTGGTAGCTTGGTGAGCCACCACCCGCATGGTCCATTCTCTCTCGCAGAGAAGTCGCCTGTGTCTCAGCAGTGGAAAAGCTGTTTAGGTTAATCATCATCATCTTACCCTTTTCCCAACTATGTTGTGCGGAGCGGCTGCCTATCTTGTTCTACACAGAAATACTTAGTTATTACAAGAACATATGCTATAATCGTTTCAAAGAGTATTTCGACAGGAAGTCTAAAGAAAAAGGCATATGGTATAGGACTATGCAAAGTGAGCCTCCTCGAATCCCTTGGTTCGCTGAATGTCATACAAAGAGGTCGTATGTTGTTATGGCACAGAGATTGCGTTCCGGTCATATACCATCCAGGAAATTTGGATACCTAATGAAAAAAGTCGATTCCCCTAATTGCCAAATGTGTAATAAAATCGAAGATGTTCAACATTTGCTCGTGGAATGTGAAAAGAACAGACGAGAGAGGGAGATAGTGATGCGAGAATTAAAAGTTAATGTGTTATGATGTTGGTGCTTTCATTAGAATATTATCTACACCTAATTCAGGAGAAGCGAAACTTATTTATGATATGGTTGCTGCAGCACTAACTCCCTCGCTTACTCAATAATATATGTATTTTAATAGTAGTATCATTAAGTATAATAATTAATTAGATTAGGGTATGATGAGGCTGACGTACCTTTGTTAGGTAAAAGCCTCTAAATAAATATAGATAAAAAAAAAAAAATAACCTCCACAAGCCAGTAGCAATATCAAACGATAGGTACCCCTTGGCTAAGGCTGACCAGTGACATGTTTTCTGGCTTCTGACAACCCGTAGTGACTGTCAAAGATGTACAAATGGCAGCGGGACCAACGACTTAACTTGCTTTCCCACGCACGAAGGAATCACGACATGTTAAGATGGTTACTCATCCACGGCTCGACCTCGGCAAGCGTTGCTTAACTTGGAGATCGACTCGTGCGGCTGTTATTATTTAGCCGCGAGCCCCTCAATGTAGCCATATGCTTATTTTAATTCTATGGCTTCCAGACGTAATGTAGCTCAAATGTGAAGCCCTCAATAGACCCAGCCAGGTTGTGTTTTATGATATGTGGTTGCGGGAATGTTCTAACGAGATACCGCGGCTCTGGACCACAAGGGCAACTGAAGGAACACGGTGGGTTTTGGTCAGTAGAAGTCTGACGCTCCCTTCCGCTTGCTGCTTCCACCCAGTGCGGGAGGAGTCATTTGATGGTTTTTTACCGAACAAAAAAAGTCAAAAAAGGATGTGTTTTATGTTAAGGCAACATACTGCCACAGTGTTATACTTACTGGATTGTTGTGAAGAGCGCGTGAATATTTACATAAATATTTGTCTTGCTAGTCTGGATGTCATAAACATGCAAACATGTGTGCATTTTCCTATATGCTACGTGTCTAAGTAAAAACGAATTAAAACTGTTGAAACACTGATCATTTCATTAAAATTATGGTTTTATGTTTGGTTGCAGGGAGACGAATTTAAAATGTCGTCAGTGCCTTTTAGAGACGGCTGCAATGGGGCAGGACGACGCACAACTGGGTGCTTTCGACGGAGAGATCGTCTGCGAAACGCCCAACAATCTACTTAATAAGTTTGATGGTAAGTCACTAAACCTTATTAGTATCTAGCTGTACGACGCGACTTCGTCCCCGTGGGAGGTCTTGTCGTGCAAATTCGGAGTATATCTGGGAAAAAATTGTATAATATGTGTTGCTTTATAATTACCTCTATCCTACAGTGAAAGTACCACAAAAATCGGTTCAGTTGTTGCAAAGATTAGCCCAGACAAACAGAAACAGACAAAAGTTCAGAAAAAATTTGTTCGGGTTTTAGTATCGTGTAAATAACTATAAGTACTTGAGAAAACAGTTATTTTGAAACCGCAGAAATACACTTCAATTTAATCTAACTGAATCATCAAAATCAAACAAATATGTGACCATGATAACGCAAACCGATGTTATACTAACAATTTTCTGATAAGATGCTTCCATAAATGACAGTTGTGTAGTTAATACTCAATTTAAAATAATCTAGGTTAACGAATTCATTAATAAATAATGTACCAGTGATGACTTATCCCGTATGAACAAGACAGTAAGCACTCACTCCCCGTATAAATTTCCTTAAAAAAATAAAACAAAGCTATCATATTCAAACAACAAACATACGCAGAAAAAGAGAACATTACTTCCATAAACAATTCTGATCTGCTGCCGCTAATTAGTTCGTGTTTTTTGCTGATTACTGATTCGCTATATTTGCGAAACGTCTGAGGAATCCGCGCGCCATTACCCTGCGATGTCGCGATTAAGTAATGCTGCAGAAATCGCTAATAAGTACCTAAAGCTGTAAACACGCTGCTATGTTGGGGCTTCACTAGCATTTTCAAATGGTTGATACACTGAATATTATTTATGATATCGTTAGTCAGCCAGGTTTCGAAGTCTTTTGAAGTTCCTCTCGTTGACTGCCATAAACTAATAAATAACAATAATAAGAAATTAAATATATTACAGCTCAATATCCGCAGTATTAAAAAAAATTTCGATAAGTTTACAGTTCTGCTTCAACAATTGTGATGTTATTATCCTATCTGAGTCACTGAGTGTTGGCTAAGTAAAACAACAATAATTCTCACTTTACGGGGATATCAATCACATCAAACAATGAACTTTAAAAATCAAAAAGATGGTATTGTAATCTACACAAAACAGATTCTAAATTGTAAAATTATAGAACCCGAATTACATGAATCAAACTGCCTGGTTTGCATTATAAATGACGATACGGCTGTCATTGCCCTGTATAGATCCCCATCCATTTAAAACTCAAGTATCAAAAAAATACCGTAATACTAACTAAGCCTTGGATTTCTCACGGTCTAATCAAATGCATTAGAAACAGAGACACTATGCATAAAAAGCTGAAAACTCAGCCTGATAATCATATTTTGAAACCTACATATTATAGATATCGGATTTTTTGCAATGCTTTCCTTCGAAAACTTAAACGAAATTATAAGAAAGAACAATTTGCTAAAGCTAAAATAATATATAAAAGCTACTTACTATCAAATCTGTAAGTAACACTAAACGTTCAGCCCTACCTGTTCGTGATATAATTTCATCCCAATATATTGACTTTGTCACAGAATAGAAAATTAAGTAGAAGTGCCCCTACACTCTCTCAAAACGAGAACCAGTGTCGCCAACTCACACATTTGCAAATCAAATTGTCCATTACACACATATAAAACAGTGATATAATTGGCTACAAAGTTGAAATGCATGCGGTCAAAAATTGAGTCTTATTACAACGAACGAAAGTTGTTATTATTTGACATGACATAATCAATCAAGGCGTTTATCGGTTAAAATACTTGAATTGAACAATTTACATAAAGTTCAGCTACTCAACGCTAGATGGTGCTGTAACAAATTTATTCTATTCGGAACGCTAATATCTTTGAAATAGGTGTCATATTTGCATGCACATGTAATGTCTTTTGCCACTCAGATAGAGATGTAGACAAATATCGATATTTTAATATTGATGTTACGTATTTTATTCGTGTGAGCATTGTAATCATTTATCGACATCATAAAAATGCTCAGTAATGGAAAATAATTTAATAGTTTAGAAAACCTAAAACACGCTTATAAGACTAATGTAATGAGCAGAACTTAGAAATGTTTACTAGTAGGCAATTCAAGGTTCCATCAGCCACCTTCCAATTCCATCGTCAGACTAGCTCGATGGTACCATAATATTGTAATGTCGTCTAATCTACATATAATTGCCAAGTTTCATGATGATACAACAATTAGAAGTACGTTTAATTCAGATTCTTAGATTTTATTGCATATTTAGTTCGTTACAGATCGACCTAATAATAATAATCTATGGATTACGCGGTAATTCAAAAAGGTTAAGAAAACCGATAACGGATTTTCTTTAGGTTTGCTATAACCTTGAAAGCTGATCGTGGTAAAAGTCCATTACGTGGCCTTTCTCACAAGTGCAAACAAGACTATGATACGATATTCCATCATGGAATGCCAGTGCCTATCTTCCGGCTTCATCATCAGACCTTGAAACCTAATTGTGGTCAAAGTTAATTACAAGACTTTTCTAAGAAATTCAAAACTGCTATGATACGATTTTCCATCATGAAGTTCTTGTTCATATCTTCCGGCTCCATCATCAGATCAGTTCAACAGTACCATATTATTGTATTGTCATCAGAACTACATACAGCTGCCAATTTTCATTACGCTACGACCCTTGGAAGATGGTTAAATTATTTACCTTAGATTTCATTACATAGTTAGTTACATACAGGTCGACCTAATAAAAGCGTGTTAAAAATTATCATCTTCAAAAAAAAAATAGAATGTATGTTAATATTAAAGAGGTAATGTTTGTATGTAGGGGTAATTTCTGAAACTACTGAACCGATTCTGAAAATTCTTTTCCTAATATGTAGCTACATTATTCTTGAGTGCTATAAATAGGCTATAAATTATTTTCATATAATATAGTATTAATTTCACGCGGGCGAAGCCGCTGGCACAAGCTAATGTTCAATGAAACGATAATAGATAGTATTAAAAATATTGAATGACCTTGAAATAATGCAAATTTGTTAAATAATTGCCGTTTTGATAGTTTTATGTTTAATTTTAATAGGGGATGAAAGCGTATAATTCATATATTTTGCCGTGATGGCTTTCATTAAGTCGGTAATATGATTAGACGTAGGTAATTCCCCTAACTGATAATAGATTATGTTTTGGAATATTGACGACCCAATAAACCTCCATTTTCCTTAATAAAAGGATCTTGTGGAAAACTGAAATATTTAAATTACTTTTTACTTTTTTTGAGGTCAATATCCAGAAATTGATGTGGTACGGTTTACATTATGTGATGTTACCTTTCTTAACTACTAGCTGCTGCCAGCGGCTTCGCCCACGTGAAAGTAGAAAATTATCCCAAGGGAACATAGTCTCGGGAAAAAATCATATGTGCTATTCCAGGACATGGTCTATCCGTGTACCAAGTTTCATTGAAATCCGTTCAGCCTTTCTTGCGTGAAGAAGTAACAAACACAAACTTTTGGCTTAATATTAGTGTGATTATTATTATTATATATTTTATTGTACACCTTAACACAGGACAATCATTTATAAAAATAAGTGTACAACAGGCGGTGTGATTAGCAACCCGTATACCTACTACCGACGGATGCAGGCTACGTGTGGTAAAAACGTCGACATTTATATGCAATCTAAAGTTGTATTCTGGAGTCTTTCCCGATGCTTTTAAAAAAATAGTCGTTCACCCTATCTACAAAGGTCAGAGACTGCGTAAACAACAACCGGCCTATTTCTGTACTTCCGGCAATCTCTAAGATATTAGAGAAACTTTTAAATAACCGCCTAGTAAAATTTTTGAATGCAAATAACATTTTAGCTCAAACTCAGTATGGTTTCCGTTCAGGTGTTTCCACTGAGGATGCTGTGTCTGCTCTTTCAGATGCCGTGAGTAAGCACCTAAATTGTAAAAAGAAATGCCTTGGTATATTCCTGGATTTGAGTAAGGCATTTAACACAGTCTCTGTTCCTACACTTTTGGCAAATATGTGCAATATAGGAATCCGTGGGCATGCTTTGAAACTCTTTGAGAGTTATCTCCAAGATCGTTCTCAGCATGTTAGGATAGATAATGTCATAAGTAAAGAAGCTAAAATAGAATACGGTGTGCCCCAAGGAAGCATTCTTAGCCCGACATTATTCCTTATCTATATCAATGACCTATGCCTCCTTTCCCTTAAAAATTGTTCTGTCTTTGCATATGCGGATGACAGTTTTACTCATTTATTTATTAAATTAACTAATTAAATAGAACGGCCGAAACCAATTACACCGTTTAATATAATTTATTATTTATTTAGCACATTCATGCATTCTTCTCACAAAAAAACTTTTTACCAAAAAATTAAACCGACTCCCAAAAAACACTGCAAAGTGAAAAATAACTTTAATTTCGGTAGTCGGTGTCTTTAGTTTTGTATTTTCGTTTTTGGCACCGACTTCCGAAATTAAAGTTATTTTTCACTTTGCAGTGTTTTTTGGGAGTCGGTTTAATTTTTTGGTAAAAAGTTTTTATTTCACTCTTTTTAGTTGGTCTATTTTTAATTTACCTAGTTACAAGAGCCTAATTATCAACTACTTATAACCTTTTACAAAATATTGCTTTTCCCAATGCTGGGCCGTTAATTGTTGAGGAGTTCTCCTGGTACTTCACCATCAGCTCTACATCACCATATGCATTGTGACGAGCATAAAGTGCATAACATCCATATTCAAGTAATGGAATCGCAATCCACTCAATACTTATTATTGAGTAGTTTCGGCGGCCATCTGTGGTCTTCATCATCAGTTCCACTTCCTCAAATGGTACTTTTTGAGAGCAACTACACAAGTTACTATAATAAATACCCAAAACAACATAGGTGTGCCTATAATATTTGAAGAGTTCCCTCGATTTCTCCAGGATCCCATCATCAGATCCTGACGTTTATGAAAATGGGACCAGTATCGAAGTATACCCTTTCAATCAAAAAAAGAATTTTCCGAATCGGTTCAGCCGTCTTCGAGTAATCGATGATCATACATTAAAAAAAAAAAAAAAAAAAAAAAATACGCGTCGAATTGATAACCTCCTCTTTTTGTCGTCGGTTGAAAATTAAAACATTCGGACAATATTATCTTCCATTCATCCACAAACATATCTAAATCTGTGCTGTACAAGTCCAAGAGAGCGTTAATAGCGGCTAGAGTTCGAGGAATAGGCGACTTGGAGAGTGCAACTGTACGGCGAGTGGGGACAGCCAGTAGGCGGATACATGGAGATACCTGAAATGAAGTTACTCAATTGGCAGAGACAAATCTTAACTAGTTTACTACGGTCTGTGCCAGTCATTGCTTTCTTATTGTAGTTCTTGTCTCTAATAGTCTGTTGGGGGGGTTCCGATAAAACATCACTTTTAAAGCTAGAAATAGCTCAAAAAGGGATTCGAAAAGTTATGTTGCATAAACCATTTAGGTACCCAACGACTCAACTCAATCGTGATAGCGAAGTATTAACTGTCCGTCAACTATTTGTGTTTCATACTATACTGAGGAAACATCGTAGTCCTCTTGTTACTACTGAGAAACGTCGGGCTTATATAGTATTGCGCTCAGAACCACACAGTACCGCCTTTGCACATAAACAAAATATTCTTTTGTCAGCATTAGACTATACAATAAAATAAATAGAATCCTCAAGATCCATACATTAAACAGACATGAATGTAAGAACTATACCAAAACGGAATCACTTAATATAAATTCCGCTTCTGAACATACGCACGCATACACACATACAACACAAACACACACATCACAAACACACACACACACACACACACACACACACACGCGCGCGCGCGCGCGCGCGCACATATACACACACTCACATAGCATATAAGTAGATAAATGGCGATCTATACATCTAATTAAAATTTATTTGTTCTTGGTTTTGATTACCTGTATTTTTTTAATTTGTTTTCTTTTTATTTAAATATCATAAAAAATCTGTTTTTACTGCCTCCCAAGATACCGGTTTTTGCCTAGTTTGGGAGGCAGCAGGCTATGTATCTCTGTTAAATTATTGTACCTACTTGTTCTAGATATTAAGACACATGTAATTTTATGGCTGTGTTCCAAATAAAGATTACATTATATTATATTATTTATTTATTATGTATTAAGTTTAGTATATTGTACACCCTTCAATATTTATATGAAAACAAAAAGTAAAACTAGTGTACAGGGGGCGGTTTTAGAAACAACCTTTGGATGGACAGGACTTAAAGGAGGCAGAATGACAGATTTAGGGCTGTCAGTGTAGAAACATTATAAATAATATTAATTAAATATACTAATATAAGATACATACATACACTACCAAAAATATGTACGAATAAATATCAAATGTAGCATACATTTAAAAAATTAAATCACAATGTAACCACCATTCGTAGGATTTATTTAAAAACTCTTAAGTCGAGAGAAGAAAGGTATTATTATGAGAGTATCTTCGCAACTTTTTTCCCCGCAGCAAGAAAGTGGAACTACTATAGACTATCGGCTTGTAAATTATCTTCTAACTATAATCACCTTAACAATCTGGTAACTTCTGTTTACGCGCTGTTAACACATTTACAGTCGATATACAGATGCTTGGGTAATTCGAGAGTGGCGGGAAAAGTATAAAAATAATAATTAGTACTTGGTAGTATGTTTCCACCTTTATAATTTATGCACAGTTTGCACTGCGGTACTTTATCATACTAATGGATGCTAAATCGAGTACTTGAATGTATGAATCATACAAACTCGAGTTATTGTCTGCTATTTACCCATTTAACGGAAATGATCTATATTTCCATTTTTTTTTTCTTACACCGCGGCTCGCAAGTAATTGTTTGCATAATAATTGTAATGTTTTTTTCTTGTTGTGCTAACTAAGACGTTGGAAACATATACAACGTTTCTAGATGTTATTTTAATAACTTCCAACAAGTCTTTCATTAGCCTAAAATAAGTTGATATGCTCGCCAGTTACTCACTCTAACTAAAAGTTTTAATTAAGTAAATGGTTACTTTTTAGGACAAAGGCAATCATTGTAATTTTCTATAACTACTCCTTCGTGTAATGGAGGCGATAACAATGCCTTATGTACTTCTGTAGGCATAGGAAAAGTCTATACATCTATACTTATAATGTAATAAATACAAAAGTGTGTTTACCTGTCCTTCTTATTTTTGTGTTATTTTTTTTTGCTGAAAAAGAAATGCTTTTTACGTGTGGGAAGCTCCTATAATGCAAATAGAATTGTAGATAGATATAAAGACATTTGTATTTATACTTCGCAAACAAATTAAAAACCTTAAGAAGTTTTTTTTCCGGATGAGAGCGCTACGTTGGAACTAGCTAGCCCAGAAGATGCCTGTTCACTCTTGCATTAAGGGCTGACGGGTCATATGTATTATTAGTATTATTATACATAAGCCGGCAGAGTTTTTACACCTAGGCTCTTTAACTAAGACTTTGACTTTTCTCTCTCTTATGGCTCTTTTCTCGTTGCTAGATCAATGAGATTAGCTCTTTTCTCATTGATCATTTACAGACAAAACTTATTTGCAGTCCGAAAATTGACCATGACGTAGGACGTACATTTAAGCTTGGGAACTATTTTTGTCCTCCAATCTTGCTTATCTTTTCATCAGAGTAACGTTCAGTACTTTCACGCTTTGTAGACTTCCACAGTACCTGACTCTGTGCGTTTTCCTACACGTTTTACACATGCTGTTTTTTTTTTTAGATTACCTAATTTAAATAAAACAAAAGTTACTCATTGATGATATTAGCAGTCTACCGCTGATATTATTTCTATTAATCGATCTAGTTGTTTTTAATTCATTAGTTACTAGTTTCTGCACGCGGCTTCGCTCCCTTGAAAAGGCTTTTTTTACACAGAAATTAAAGTAGTCTTTGTTACTTACTGATGTAATGTAGCTTTATATTCGTGAAAGAATTTTTGAATGTAGGTTTTGAGTATATCCATTATAAACAAACAAAAAAACAAACCTTCCTCTTTATAAATAAAAATACAAATCCTGGAAAGATCGTTTAAAACGCGAGTGTTTTGTCCGATCACAGCAGATTTCCTTGAGTTCGTCGTTCTTAGTACATTTTAATTATTTCATTGATTAGACCAATGACGTTATAGCCATTTAATCAAACATTTTAAATGACGATTAACGTCATCACCAGATAATTGAAAAGGTTTTACCCAAATGAAAACAGGAATAAAAATAGAATACATCTCGGTTGACTTAACACAGCTTCAATGTTCGAGTCCGCTGCCCGATCACCTCACTGTGTTCAGTTGTGACGTCATAGGCGGGAACTGTAAGTTATAAAAACCTACTGTTTTTTACAAAAACATAGGTTTGGACATAATACAGAATGATTTCAGAATTACCATTAGATTAAGTAGCAAAATTTAAAATAGTCTTCTACTCGATCAGGGGTTCAGTGTATTTTGCTCTTAAAGACGACGAGGCGTACACATATAAAAACAGATTTTAATGAAAAATATCGAGCCTCTAGTTTATTTTTGACATTTCAGTTTTTACTTATTGATTTTCCCTTAATATTTCTAATCTTAATTCTATTATTTCTAAGTTGAGTTGACACTGACTTCTGAGTTTGTTTCTGTGTTGCTTCATAGGGTAGTCAGCTAGGAAACAGCAGAACTGCCTGAAAAGTGTTGACGTATAGTTTTATTTTTGATCTATTGGCTGAATAAATTTGATTTATCGTATAAGATAAACGCGCTAATCTTGTGCTAGTAATATATAAAAGACGCGAAATTTTGATCTTACTATAAAGTAATTTTCTTTTCCTAAGGTACGCTAAGCTGGCGCAACCAGCACTTTTCTCTCGACAACGACAAGATCTTGCTGCGTGGCTGCGTGCTTCGCAACACTCAGTGGTGCTACGGAGTTGTCGTGTTTGCTGGGAAGGACACCAAACTCATGCAGAACTCTGGCAAGACCAAATTCAAGCGCACCAGCATAGATAGGCTACTTAATTTTCTTATTATAGGGGTAAGTGGAGCATTTCGTAAGGAATACGGTTCAAGCGTCAATAGCCTAATGGACAAAAAGTTAGAACTTAAAGAAATTAATTAGTTAGTTTTTCTAATACTTTGTGTAAGGTATCTTTACTTGTGCTTTGTAATATGTAGTATGCGAGCGAATTTAAATAGTTTTATGTACGAAATGGAAAAAATGCCATCATTACGAAAAAAACTGTAATAAGGAATCTATACATGCATGCTTGGTGATCTGTAGGAGTATCCACTGTTACTTGTTCGATTTTCATTTTATCTTATGTCCAATATTTTTTATTCCAATAATCTATCACATAATAATAATAATTATTTTTTAACTGCTTTGTTGGTCTAATGGTTGCAAAAGCGACTGCTGAATAAGAGGTCTCGAGTTAGATTACCGGAATTAGTAGTGTTAAAACACCTGTCTAATTCTTAGCTGAGGATAACAAAGTGTAAGTGAGTGTTGTTGGTGTCCCACAGATAGTATTCTTTCTGCTATCGATGTGCGTGTTCTGCACGGTGGCTTGCGGCGTGTGGGAGTGGCTGGTGGGGCGCTACTTCCAGGCGTTCCTGCCGTGGGACACGCTGGTACCCGCCGAGCCCACGTGGGGCGCGCTCGTCATCGCGCTACTGGTCTTCTTCTCCTACGCAATCGTCATGAACACTGTCGTGCCTATATCGCTGTATGTGTCTGTTGAGGTCAGTACTAACCAACATCATCAAGACACCTGTAAACCAAATGCTTTGCTAGAAAGCCAGCCCTGTCTGGTTGAAGCAGATTTCCGCGGCCTACCCGAGATGGCGGCGCATCTATTGCCGCGCGTCCCTCTTAGGCGTCGCTGGTGAGACAAACACCTCACTCCTGGACTTGATGGGGCCTGCGTTGAAAAGTATTTAAGTGCTCCCGCAGCCCCTGGCGCAGGAGCGCGACGGAACACGGGCACAGATTACTAAATAGTTACTTCGTAACAGATACATCACTCTCATACAAAAGCGAAAATACCTACGCTATAATAGCCTACAAAATCTTAATAATACCAGCTGTTAGCAGCGAGAAGAAATGTACTATAAGTACGCACACAGAGCTGAGATTGTTTTGCCCGTCGCGCGACCCACGTCACCGAGCGAATGTCGTAGGGTTGTATATGATGATATTGGTAATTGGTAAAACGAATATAGAAAAATAATTATTTTTATATATGTTTCAGTTTAATAAAATGATAGATGCATTTTTTCCTTCCCTGAATTCCCGATTATCAAATTTTAGTGTCGAAAATATCCGAAACCGCATAAATAATTTTAATTTTAATAAAATTCTGCGCAAATAAACAATCAAAAGGGAAACAGGAGCAAAGCGGAGGAAAATCAATTGTTTTTAGGTCGATCCATTATGACTTTGTCAAAATTATTTAAAAAGGCTAAGGCAGGCGTGCGGCAGCCCACTATCGGATGTACCGACAGCGATAAGTGAAGCGGAAGGCATATAACGCGTGGCCTTGAGCGAGTGACGGACGCCTGACACGTGGTGGTTTTACGGCCGAATACTGAAACGCCACTCAAATCTCATAATCATCTAAAAGCTACTTAAATATAAGCATCCCTCAAATTTAAATGGTATACACAAATGCCACTCAAGCAATTCGAAACCCTGATTAGCCAAGCAATCCTCAAATGTTTACATCATGGCAACATCTTGCTCAAAAATTGATATCAGCATGTTCTCAGTTACAGAATCATTTAGTTTACGTTTCGTATTCGTTTTATGCAGTCTGCTTTGAACAAATATTTTTTTATATTTATTAATCAGTTGAAATATAACAGCGTAATGTAAGTTTGGTTTGAATTATGATTTAAATTATGTGTTTATTTATATAAAGGACATAAATTTAAGTACATAAATATCAAAAGAAGACGTCATAAGAAAAGAAAATTTCTTCATATAATTGTCGTAGATAGGAACGTCACTCTTGACATTTTACTCGAGATTATTTATTGCATAAAGTAATTTAGTTAATTGATTCACAATGGAGGAGAAGAAGAAACGTGGATGCAATTATATACCTGCTGAGAAAGATATGCTCTTGGACTGATAAAGAAGTACCTACATAAATAATGAAATACTGTACTTTATACTTATTTAACCGTAAGAGCCTGGTGCATGTAATAGTTTGTTAGTATACAATACATGCTTATAACATACTCGTACATAGCCAGGGGTGGCCAGGGCAACCGTTGTCTGGATCAAGCACTTACTTACCCACTGAAATTTGTGAAAGGCTCAGAATAAAAACAAAATTTATGTCTATAAGATAAGATAAGATAGTTTATTTTGCAAATATGGGTAATACAAAAACATAGTGATAATGTGGTATGTTGGTTCAGCCATATTTTACCAGTAGGCATGCAAATGTATAAATATTAAATTTAATTAATTAACAACAAGTACTTTTATTCCTACATAAATACGGCCAGATAATGCATGTCTACACATACTCAGTCGAACATTTCACAGATCCTAAGTACATTTTTAACAATATTTGAAAAGTTTCAATAGATTTAACTTGATTTGAGGGACCTCGCGACCACTCTCAGATCTAAGGGCTGCTCAAATCAGTTTGACAGTTGAATTGACAGATAAAAAAGTTGAGTAGCGTTCCTGTATACGACTTTTAAACCGAGTGGCGTTTGAGCACTACTTATTTTAAGTAACACTTATATTTAACAGATGCTCAAAAAAGACGTTTGGGTATACGAAATTAAAGTTTAGGAGCTGCTCAAACGTTTAAGCGGCCCTTAAATATTTGAGTGGCGTTTCAGTATTCGGCCGTTAGTCAGTTAGTACGGCAGACCCGTTCGCCCGCCCCAAGACTTACGAACTCTTGAGAATTTCCACGTCGAGAATCACAACTGTGTGCAATAATAGCCCTAAAAAATTGACTAGTACTTAAAATGCACATGATTGGTATTTCATTACTTACTACATTTAATAATTAAGGCCTTTTCAGACCAGCGTGATATGCCCTTCAATTACACACCAAAAAAAAAAGCGGCCCATCGAGACAGCCAAATTAAAAATCACATAGTTTTGCAGTCGGGGATACATGTATTTAAAAATAATAATAATACAACCATGGTCTTTTTAATTGCCTTTAACAGTTCATATAATTAAACATCTGGAATAAATAGGCATTATACTGCTAATCTTTCCACTCCAATAGCAAAATAACAAAAATTGTTATAAATAATTGAATGATCATTTTATATTATAAACGGAACATTTATTTTAATGAAATACTAATTTACGTGAAAACTATCATTACTCAGTTTTGTATGTATGGAAATAATATATTTCTTAATGAGACTATCCCGTTACTATAATACGTTTTAACGTAACAATTTCCTGTTTTTATAGGTAATAAGATTCGCCCAGAGTTTCCTCATAAACTGGGACGAAAAAATGTACTATGATAAGACTGGTACGGCGGCAAAGGCGCGAACAACCACGCTAAATGAAGAACTAGGTTTGTAATAATTACTTGCTTTTTTATTTTGGAATATGTTTAGTAATAAAAGCTTGACGTCCGTCCGTTTGTTCATCTATATGGCTCTTACTAAAATAACACCAGTTTTTTAAATTGATTTTTTTTTTTTTCTATGGGTAAACGATTTGTTTTACAGTGGCCAGCTCATTGATAGGACATATTTTGTCATTGTCAAGAGTAATAATGGACTAGTTTTTCTATCATAATCCCATAGTTAGAAAACCCTGCCATACCCACCACCGTAGCTCCTGAGTGAATCTACAGTAGCGACCCACAGTATACGTCGAGTTAACGAAGATCGATGGTCCCGGAGCAACGATTAAACTGTCTTTGATCCTGCCACGACATTTATCAGAAGAGTGGTATTTTCTGATTCAGGGAGTCTTCTTTCGTCCACTTTTCTCATCAAGGAAATTTTACTTCTAGGACAACCCTCGTTGCCAAGAATGCCAAGCACCATGGATTCCAAATTAACATATAGTACATATTGTATTAATGGGTCCTAAATTACGAGCTACATTTGATTTCAATAATGTATGGTTAATAATTAGTAATAAGGTATGATTAGTGGTCTAGTTTCTACAGGTTCCGTATTGTAAACAACTCCAGATGTTATCCCAACAATATCAGCAATAATATTGCTTTCAATATGCCTAAGATTATATTAAATATTATGTGCGGGTTGTTCGTATTAACGGTCAGATGTAGAACATTGACGTGAAGGAGAAGTAAAGTGTCAAAGGAATTACTTGTTTTGAAAGTTGCCATATCCTGTGAATTGAACATCACATTGATCCAACTACATCTATGTTCTTATCAAAAGATTACAAACGGGTGGGAAAAACTGGTCTAAGTACTCTCTTCGTAATAATTATGTGCCCCATATAAAACTTATGAAAATCCTTAAGTTGGTGTATTAATTGTTTCAAATAATTTTATTTCCAGGCCAGATCCAGTACATATTCTCAGATAAAACGGGCACACTCACGCAGAACATAATGACGTTCAACAAGTGTTCAATAGCAGGCGTCTGCTATGGAGACGTCGTGGATGAAACCACCGGTGAAACTATAGACCTCGCCGAGGTGCGTCATGTACGTTCATATCCATACCCCCACGGACCAAGTAACCTTTCAAACTATTTCAACAGCACATGCTATAGACTAGACTAAATAGACACAATATGCATGTAGGTTTATGCAGACTTTGAAATATCACTAAGCACTCGAAATTTGACGAGGCTAGCACGTCCGAACTTTCACCATCTTTTATTTTGCATGGTTTGAGTTTGTTTTCGAATTTTAAAGTTTTATGTTTGTTACTGTAAATGGTGAAATTTTGTCCTCGTTCACGCTTTCGGGTCATGTGAAGTGTTTGATTTTACTGTCATGTCCATTATGTTTGTGTTTGTTTTACAGTCATTTATGGATCATAGTGCCAGTAACATGATTGTGTAATTAATACGTTCACTTCACGGATGGATCTCACTTGAACATCCATCAGTCGCATCACTAGAGTTTTCTTTGAGTTTTTTTTTGCATGGTGACACACCACATTAGTGGTACAGCTATGTACCAAGCTCGCAAAAACACAGAAATATCTCATAGAAGGGTAGCTCAATTCAACCGGAGCCATGATTTGTAACGGTCATTTTTACGCTCATGAATGAAAATTCACCGCGACTAGTCTTGCTACTATCCGTCGATCATAAAACAGTTGAACGTGTAGTTGTTATTCAAGGAGTGACGTAGACTAGCATAGGAAGGTTCGGCATGAAATCCCCTTCTGCATACTTTAAGACAAGTTGGGGGTTTGGAGGTCACCGTCGCTCAGACTGTGGAATCTAATCGCTCACTGAGTGAACCCAGGGAACACGGTGGCACAGCGAGGCCCAAGGGGGACGCCTTTACTGTCTCCCCAGGGATGTGTCTATATTGATATGAAAGAGTTCCGCAGTGGTCTTTTAAGAGGTAACGGGACCCCTTTTTATGTGCTGATGGTCAGGGCCGCGTTGACCTAAGAAAGCGCCTGTGTGCAAAATGCGCAAATCGCCTAAGATTTTTTCCACAGGCGTAAGTATTGTCTTGGGGTCTCCAAAGACAATTCTCACGCCTGTGGTTTAACTTTACACTGTTTATACCTACTCAATTATAAAGAATAATATGGTGTAGTTTTACAAAAATAATTTCAATAATTAATGCTGGCATTACATCCGGCGCCCCTTCTACCTTGGCGCCTGTGTGCGCCGCACACTTCGCACATAGGGACGGCTCGGCCTTGCTGATGGTGATATCCGGGGTGGTTTTAGTGAGGTAGCAATCTCACACTCCCTGGTCTTTTCTTTTCCCCAAAAGTGCAGACTCCTTTTAAAGGTGGCACAGTGGTCACGTGTCACCGTGTTCAGGGGGAACCCTTTTACAGTCTCTTTCTAGGGATATGCTCTAATGGTAACGTGACCCTTTATACAGGGTTAATTGTAAAACACCAAAAACCTCTCAGGACTATGTTACTAACATCATAATCAACAACTTTTGTTCTATGACTTTTAAAAATTCGTCATATTTTAGTTCACCAGATTTTCATACAAAAATAAAAACATTTAAATTGGACGCCCTAAATGTTACGAAATCTATGCGAAGCAAAAGAAAGTGATTTATACTATTGCTTTCTTTTGCTTCGCATAGACTTGCTAGCTAGACTAACGTTCAATTTAAATATTTTTATTTTTGTATGAAAATCTGGTGAACTAAAATATGACGAATTTTTAAAAGTCATAGAACGTAAGTTGTTGATTATGATGTTAGTAACATAGTCCTGATAGGTTTTCGGTGTTTTACAATTAACCCTGTATATGTATACTGATGGTGATCACCGGGGTGGTTTTAGTGAGGTAGAAATTCCAGACACCCTCGCCTTTCCGATAGCAAAAAAGCTAGTATAGATAGTAATAGGTAGGTTGGGGTCGGGTGTGGTGAAGTGTGATGTGTGTGTGTGGTGCCGCAGCGTCAGCGCGTGGGGTCGTCGGCGGCGCGCGCGCGCCTGCTGGAGCTGGAGCAGGACGCGGGCCGCAGCACGCCCGGCGCCCGCCGCCCGCGCGTACGCCCCTTGTTACTATGTGAACGACCCAACACACCTCTCTCTAATACCCATTCATTCGCTGCTGCCCCGCTTCTAATACGACTCACATATCCAACCAGACATTCGATAAAACACACGTGTTTCGCACGCCGCGGTCGGAGCGCGAGAATAGGGTAGTTTCCTGTGTTTCAAAATTAATAATAATTCAGCCTATGACGTTCCCACTGCTGGTACACAGGCCTCCACTCTATGGAAGGCCGGTCTCCAGATTTTTGGTCGTAGGACATGCCGGTTTCCTCATGATGTTTTCGTTCACCGACCTGAACGACCGACCTTCGAAATAAATGTTTCAAAATGGTGGTCTGTTAACAAGAGAAGACCTATCCAAATTCAATAAATAATTTACAATTAATCAAAAGCTTCAAAGTCCAGTAGTGGGGGTTGCTGACGTCACATCGTGCTACAAATTATAATACGGCGTGACGTAACCTGAAATTTCAACTTAACATATCGTGTTAATTTTTTAATCACGTCAAAAAAAACAATTTTTTTTTGGTAATCTAAGTTAATAAAATATTTTAGGAAAATACCCTATTTCTTATTTCGACCAAATTATGTCCGCCAGCGAAACGTATGTATCTTCGTTGCATCGATTGCAAAATCCAAAGTGCCTTTGAGCATATGGTTTATTCTATAAAACAATGCTACAATTTACGCCACTGTGAAAAGTCTGCTTACATCAAAGCGGCGCGCGGCGTGCGAAACACTACTGTCTCAACCAAAATAGATAATTCATTCAAAAAACTCGTTATGCTTATTTTCATTTATGTTAAATGTGCGCTACAGATCTTTTTTTGCATTTTTTGGATGGTCTGGCGATATTAATATTAATTCTAAGGAATTAAAAATATCCACTAATTAATTCTAAGAAAGTGGCTCGTATTTCTAGCGGGCAGTGGAGCTATCTAGCCTGTATTTCCGTTCTTGTATTCATCTGGCCTTCTGGATCTCCCCTTTGTATTTCTGGAACGATTTCGAGCTAACCCACACAAGTGTAGCAAGTCACCTCACGAGACTCGCTCACGTACTTACTAGTAATTATATCTTCTTGATTACTGTATTTATAATGTTATATTTAATATTTCTATCTAAAAAAATACCTTCAAATCTCTATGTATTTAATGCACAGAAAAGACTTAAAAACTAATAAAGAAAACATGTAAATTGATTAATAAAATTATTACAAACAAAACACACTACATACACAATAAAAACCCTACTTTTCTTTTTCTTTTGGGTAAAATAATAAAACCCTATTGGATCCTTTGTACCTAACGCTCCCACACACTATCCGCTAATGTATAAATGTTTGTCTATATGTAATTAACCGATGGTATCAATTGATTCATGTTTGCATGTACGCTTTGCATCGTGTGTTTATTGTAATTTGCTTTAACACTATTTACTGCAGAACAGACAAATCTACGAAAAATAAACATGAAGTAACGATTTATAACGAATAAAAAATCTTGATAATATAAACTAAGTTCTTTTTTATGGGAAAGGCAACACAGATCCCTCTCAGAGACTCAAAACACCTGGCAATACTTTCGTAACAACGGTGCTAAAAAACATGTTCAGCCCATTGGTATTTGGAACTAACTTCACCACATTTTACTTTGCTCAATGTTTCCTCATCCAATACTAGTGTTTGCGTATCACTGGCGCGACTGTCATTGTAAATTAAACCTTATGGCAATGTTTATACACGTCACATTCCGGGCTAGTGATCTGCAAAGACTATAATTTAGCCGTTTTAGAAATTAGTCTAAACTTCTTCCTAATTTGCGAAACATCCTTTAGTATCAGTCTGCAGTTGCTTCTCCCATTGTATCCCAGACAAAGAAACATGCGTAGATTTGTCCTCAGAAATCGTTATTCGTGGGGGTTAATATATTTTTCTGCTGCATACCACAGAGTTCAGAGCCGTTGGACTTTTCGTTCAATCCTGAGTACGAGCCGGAATTCAAGTTCTTCGACGGCACGTTACTGGATGCAGTTAAGAGGGGTGATAAGAATTGTCACGATTTCTTTCGTCTGCTCGCGCTGTGTCACACGGTCATGCCGGATCAGAAGAATGGGAGGCTGGAATACCAGGTGAGACCGTTTAACCTTCATTGTTCTTTGGTCGTGAAATGTTGATTACGGTTGTTCTAGTGCAAAAAAGGGGTGAAGCTGTACAGGACTTGGCACGCCATCCCTTTTACATTGACGAGTTTGAAACTTTTTAGACAATTCCGGGAAGCATTATTTCTGGTAGGTAGCCATGAATTTTGTTAGAAAGATCTGGATATAGTCCAGATCTTGGATTCAATTTATCACACTTTTCTTTGATTTAACTTGTTAGTTTGTCGTTAGTATGTCCAATCTTGCAACAGATTTTTGATAAAAATGACTTCAACCGATAAAGCCGATATTTTGCACAAACGTTTAGTTTAGATGATTGATGAACAAAAATAATAATAAAGCTTGCGATTCAAAATATTTTATACTATAAATTGTATTGCTAATCTATAAATAAAACGTGTGATTTCAGGCGCAGTCACCCGACGAGTCTGCACTGGTATCAGCAGCCAGAAATTTTGGTTTCGTGTTCAGAGAACGCTCGCCTAATAGTATTACAATAGAAGTAATGGGTAAAACAGAGGTAAGCTCATTTTCACAATCAATATCTTCATCAAGAATTGCATAATAACATATATTTATTGATCTTTTATTTGTTTCAGGTGTATGAATTGTTATGTATATTAGATTTTAATAATGTTAGGAAAAGAATGTCCGTGATATTGAGGAAGGATGGTGAAATTAGGTTATATACAAAAGGTGCTGATAATGTAATATATGACAGATTAAAAAGTGGAAATCAATCAGAAGTGAGGTCAAAGACGCAGGAACATTTAAATGTAAGTTTATTTTGTTTTATGAATTTTATTTAATTAAATATCTTCAATCTCAAAATATTTGCTTAATGCTTAATGGAAGTCGCTATCCCAATCTAAGTGATGGGATAAACTCCTACTGCAAGACATACACCGTACTAAAAACACATGTTTGCCAAATTTCGTTGTGTAAGGCACCAAGCCGAGTTTGTTTTCGTTCTTGACATGCCAAATGAATTTTGTTTCCCAGAAATTTGCCGGCGAAGGTCTTCGGACGCTGGCGCTAGCGTGGAGGCCTTTGGAGGAGCGAGGCTTCGCAGAGTGGAAGAGGAGGCACCAAGCCGCCGCGTTAGCGCTGCACGACAGAGACGAACAACTCGACGCCATCTACGAGGAGATCGAGACTGACCTGCTGCTCATGGGTACGTGATGATGAACCTTTGTTATTTTTTTTCTGACAGGCAAAATCAATCCCACCGCAGACATGAACCTACATGCTTAAATGCTTGACTTTAAAAGAGACTTTGACCTCTGAGTTTGTTTCGGTGTTTCTTCAGAGTATTCAGTTAGGAAATACCGGCTTCATCTAGCTAAACTAAACACTCAAAAAGACATGACGTGTAAAAGTGTTATTTATAACCAATTTACAAAATAAATATTTTATTTCATGTCATTTCAATCATCAAATGACTTCTCCCGCTCTTGATGGAGTGGAAGGGTGTATCAGACTTCTACTGACTAAAAACCCGCCCTGTTCCATCAGCTGCCCTTGCGTTCAGACGTTCTGATGACCTTATAAGCAAGGCTTTAGTATTTACTAGCTTCTGCCCGCGACTTCGTTCGCGTGGGAGGGCTTTCCCGCGTAAATCCCGACCCCGTAGGAGGTCCGGGATAAAAACTAGCCTATGTGCTATTCCAGGATGTCAACTATCTATTGTCCAAATTTAATACAGATCCGTTCAGTAGTTTTTGCGTAAAAGAGTAAGAGACAGTGTTACCGAGTTTCTTGGTTGTGAAGGTCAAACAGGTAGTCGCTTCATATGAAACACTAGCACTCAGCTGCACCCGGTTAGACTAGAAACCGACCCTAACATAATTAAAAAAACCGGCCAAGTGCGAGTCGGACTCGCGCACGAAGGGTTCCGTACCATTATCTATAACAATGGTAATTTAAATAAATTAATAGTTTAAAAAACACGCTTTCATAAATGCACGTAAAAGCAAAAAAAAAAATTAAACGGTCGATCCCCCAGAGGAAAGTGACATCTATAAAAAAATATCTATGGATTACGCGGTAATTCAAAAAGGTTAAGAAAACCGATAACGGATTTTCTTTAGGTTTGTTATAACGTTGAAACCTGATCGTGTTCAAAGTCCAATACGTGGACTTTATCACAAGTGCAAACACGACTATGGTACGATATTCCATCATGGAATGCCAGTGCCTATCTTCCGGCTTCATCATCAGACCTTGAAACCTAATCGTGGTCAAAGTTCATTACAAGAACTTTCTAAGAAATCCAAAACAGCTATGATACGATTTTCCATCATGAAGTTCCTGTTCATACCTTCAGGCTTCATCATCAGATCAGTTCGACAGTACCATATTATTGGATTGTCATGCGAACTACATACAGCTGGCAATTTTCATTACGTTAAGACCCTCGGAAGATGGTTAAATTAGTTACCTTGGATTCCATTACATAGTTAGTAACATACTGGTCGACCTAATAAAAGCGTGTTAAAAACGGCAAAAAAATCATGTCTCTTGTATGGGAGCCCCCCTTAAATATTTGTTTTATTTTAATTTAATTATTTATCTTTAAAGTGAATATATAACTAAATATTCTGTGAATATTTCAAGCGTCTACCTGTTGCCGTTATCAATATCGAGCAAAAAAAATCACGTTAGTTGTACAGGACCCCCCCTTAAATATTTATTTTATTCTGATTTTTAGTATTTGTTGCTATAGCGGCAACAGAAAAACATCATCTGTGAAAATTTCAACTGTCTAACTGTCACGGTTCATGAGAGACAGCCTGGTGACAGACGGACGGACAGCCGGTGGAATCTTAGTAATAAGATCCCGTTTTACCCTTTGACCCTAAAAAGGCAGATTTTCTGGCTTCGGACTACCCCTAAAGACAGTCAAAGATGTGCAAATGACAGCCGGGAATTATTAATTAATTTATTATATATTAATTAATTATATTAAGATTCACCTTCAAAGATCGACACTGCGTCTGTTATAATTTACCCACGAGCTCTTCTTCTGGAACAAACCCCATGTAAACTGGTGTAATTAATAAATATTTAAATTGTTATTAAAGTTCTTATTTTTCTCATGCAGGAGTAACGGCAATAGAAGACAAATTACAAGACGGAGTACCAGAAACCATAGCGAATCTCAGTATGGCCGGAATCAAAGTATGGGTCTTAACAGGTGATAAACAAGGTACGCATTAGAGATCTGGCATAATTGTCGAGGATCGAAATATACTGTCTTTTTATCTTTTTTAACCTGACTGTGTAGCTGAATTTATGTTTAAAACCCTTATTAGTGCTGTACCGATTGTGATTAATTATACGTTGAGATTCGTCTTGATGCCGCGAGCATCACTAGATACATTAATTTAAAAGTTTGAATTTAGTTATAGAGCTGGATATTAATCTATGAGAACCAAAGTGATAATTATTATTATATTTTTTACTAACATAGGAAAAGTGTTACTAACAAATGAGTCATAGTGACTTGATTCATGATGTCGTACAAACAACCACGCATGCACTATGCTCTTACCACTTTATTCATTCCAACGTCTCATTGTCCCTAGCTTGATTATTAATTTGTAACATGAACATTGCAGAAACAGCAATAAACATTGGCTACTCGTGCCAGCTACTAACGGACGACATGGCTGAGGTGTTCGTTATCGACGGCGCTTCATACGATGATGTAGACAGACAGCTCGCTAAGTGTCGCGACAGTATACGAGTTGTCAACACGTTTTTGCCTCACGGTAAGCCTTATTATTACAACCGGCGCGTGTGTGCACTTTACTTGCTCAATAAGTATCAGGACTATAAGGGTGCGTTTCCACCAGAGATATGCGATGGAAATGTGTCGTGCGAGGTCATCCCTCGCACACATTCCTCGTTTGTTTTGTATGCGCAAAAATCTAGCTCCGCTGAGCCGTTTTCACCAGAGCTGTGCTGACCGAGGCGAGGTAAATGAAGCGATTCTATTGGTTCTTTACAAACACATCCCTCGCTACGCATCCTCGCACATCTCTGGTGGAAACGCAGCCTAAAAGCAATAAAACAACGTTTTACGTAGTTTAGGCAAAGTGCTGAAATATTTTTGTCTTAATTGGGAATCATATACTTCTGTATAATGTATATGATTCCCAATTGGATTGGTAATAGTAGTAGACCACGTCGCACCCTCAGTAATATAAGGAATCAAGTCAAAATTTTTGCAAACTGAGGTTTTAAATGCTAAGGGCTCAAAATTAATTTCGCTACCGGTTAACTAACCAGTTAACTAACCGGTTAACTAGCTTACCGGTTGGCTAACTTAAATAATAAGCATGTTATATGAAAAAATATCTGTAATGTAGGAATCCAGAATCTTGAAACGCGAGTAGTCAAAAATCTACTTTTTTGAGTTGTGCCCTTATATTACTAACATGTCCGATAGCTGATTCCTGATAATAAGTCGCAATTTCAACTAAACACATATTTAAGTACCATATCTTTATTTGCACAGAGTATTATTCAGTTATAATCCACACAGAACAATTCTCCACAAAATACCTGATACAAACAAGAATCCGAAACTACATCACCAACAATCCAATACAGGTTCAACATCGGATCCAAGGCCAGAAGGCGACACAGCCAACGGCGGCGTGTCCCGCGCGTCGCCCGGCCGAGCCAACGTCAAGCTGAACGCGCCCGCCGTGTCCGTCGTCACATTTAGGTGGGAACATAACACACACACAGCACACAGGTAGAGAGACAAAGACACACCCTTGTATCACCGCTATCCTTCACACAGCCTGTGTTTGTCGCTCACCGTCTTTCTTGTGCCAGTCTCAGGGCCGCTTGCAACAGATATACTGAATGTATTTTAGCGCTAAACAATTATAAAGTATTATTTGATCGACTTTAATAAAGTAGGAGATACTATGTACGGCTGTATGTATTTTTTTTATGTATCTCCACCGATTTCTCCGCTAATTGTGAACCGATTTTCGAAATTACTTAAATAACTATAAAATAGAGCATAAGAATGACAAAAATATTGATTATGCAACCAGAGTACCATGAATTATACAAATAAAAATTATGCTAATGGTGAGAACAGAATGGAAATCGATCGAGAAACCATTCATTTCATTTTTTTTTTAAAGATAACTGGCTCCACCAGACAGTTAAAAACAATTTTGAACGAATATCTATTTGTCTCTCGTGAAAATGCCATTTTCTACAGCAGCTGTACCTACCTGTAATCGTTATAGACTTTGACGTCAATATGTCGAATTTCTCGTTCTAATTATCAACTTTAAAGCTTTATAACTTTTTCTTATTTAGAAAAATATTTCATAATCGCTCACTGGACTAATTTATTCGGCAAATAAGTAATTATTAAATCTCAGCGTTCAGCGGTATAAATATTTGAGTAAAGCTCGAACGAATTCAATGACATATATTCTATCAATTCAGCAATATTCACATCACCCAAATGAAATAAAACATATAAAGCAATTGATTAAGAATTCGTATTGAGATGAAAACTGCGGGTCAATGAAACTGAAAAACAAACAAAAACAAAACAAAAAAAAACAAATGAACTGAAAATTACAGACCTATTTCTGTACTGCCCACTTTCAGTAAAATTTTTGAGAAAATTATTCTAATGCAGATGCAAAGATATTTTAATAAACACAAATTGCTACATAATAAACAATTTTAGGACACATTTATAATGCATGGGAAGATAAGTGCGATGTGTTGGGCATTTTTTGCGATTTGTCTAAGGCATTTGACTGTGTTCCCCATGAGACATTAAAAACTGCACCACTACGGATTCCGGGACTCCTCTCTGAATCTTTTAACCTCATACTTGAGTGAAAGGATTCAAAGAGTCGATGTGAACGGCAAAAGACCGCCGGGATCTGTGGTCAAGATGGGGGTCCCCCAAGGTTCAATTTTAGGTCCCTTTTTGTTTCTTATTTATATAAATGATTTGCCGTACCTGATCAAAAATCATGACATAGTGTTATTCGCTGACGATACTTCTCTTTTATTTAAAATTAAACGTCAACAGCAGGTTATTGAAAAAGTAAATAGAGCCCTTGCAACTGTAGTTAGCTGGTTTAATGTTAATAATCTTCTTCTTAATGAGAAAAAAACCAAATGCCTAAAATTTACATTACCTCATGTTAGACAAGTGAATACTAGTGTATCAATAAAGGGCGAAATATTGAAACCCGAAGATACCACAGTATTCTTGGGCATAACTTTGGATGCGAAGCTTCAGTGGGGCCCCCATATAGATAAATTGTCAAAAAAGTTAAGTTCTGCAGCATATGCCGTTAGAAAAATACGTGGATTAACTGATATCGAAACAGCACGTTTAGTCTACTTTAGTTACTTTCACAGTGTGATGTCATACGGCATTTTACTTTGGGGAAATGCAGCCGACATTCACACAATATTTGTATTACAAACAAGGGCCATTCGTGCAATTTATAAATTAAGTCCCAAGCACTCCTTAAGAGACAAATTTAAAGAGATTAATATTATGACTGTGCCATCTCAGTATATTTATGAGAATCTCTTGTATGCACACAAAAATATTAATCTGTTTAAAAAATACAGTGATATTCATAGTGTAAATACAAGGAACAAAGACACATATGTCATTCCTAAAACAAGGTTAAAAAAAATAGGTGGTTCGTTTAGATGCCAATGTATACGTTTTTATAATAAAATTCCTAGCCATATTCAAGAACTAAGTATTAATAAATTCAAATTATTTATAAAACGTAAGCTATGTCAGAAAGCGTTTTACACTGTTAAAGATTATATTGAGGACAAGAAGGCTTGGGAATGAGCTGCTCCAGTGATATACGTGAGCATTTTTTATTTTTTAAATTTTGATAGTTGATTTATTTTTTATTGATTAAAATATTTGTTTTGTTAAGTATTGTATATACCTATTTATTTTGTTTTTGTTTTTTTTTTTAACATAATTATTGTTAATGTGAGGACAATGTAGGTTATTGTTTCTTCGTTGTTTTTACTTTGACTATAATTTATTTAATGATGTCAAGCAGTTTGAGTACTTGTGTGGCCTACCCAAATGTCCGTTGGTATTTTTTGTCAAATTGTTGAGCTCCTTAAGTTCTAAGTTGAGCTACACGATAACTGACAAATGCTTGCACTGTCTGGACAGGTCCGCTCAAATTTGCGTGGTTATTTCCTCAAAAGAATACCACAGACATGAACCTACATGCTTCTCATATAAAAATACAAATTGTCTGGACTTTAAAAGAGACTATGACCTCTGAGTTTGTTTCGGTGTTTCTTCTCAGAGTAGTCAGTTAGGAAATACCGGCCTCATCTAGCTAAACTTAACACGCAAAAAAACATGACGTGTAAAAGTGTTATTTATAACCAATTTACAAAATAAATATTTCATTTCATTTCATTTCAACTTCAAACTATTCAAGGAAATATAACGATGTTTTAAACTTGGTTTAGCATTAAATATGTTTAGTGATATGTGTTGCAAATGGACCTTATTGTATGCTATTTAATTATGTGATTTGGGAATGAACTTTACGAATGGTGTGTCTTGCCAACTTAGGAAGTCTTGTTTATTTCTACTCCAGATTTAGACGTCTGTCTCCACTAAATACATGATGTAGTTTATAAAATTCTATTATGTTTTGCCCAAAGTTTTACAAATGTTTTCATCACATACAAAAAGAATGACTAATAATTACAGTTCAATCCACGAAAATTAACTGTTTTGATTTCTATGGTTTGCTGATTAAAGTAGTTGTGAATTTGAAGGCGCCCTTAATTCACAACTACTTTAATCAGCAAACCATAGAAAACAAAACAGTTTTTTTCGTGGATTGAACTGTAATTATTAGTCATTCTTTTTGTATGTGATGAAAACATTTGAATTGGGTAGTATGGTTTATATTTTACATAGAAATATATACTATATTTCAGTAAAATCTCATTTAAAATCCGCAGTTTTAAAAGCATTATTTTATGTAACTGTGTGAGTCGCCTACGCTTTCATTAGTAAAATGTTAACGTCCATTCCACTTGTGTCTTGTGTGTGTGGCTTAAAACAAAGCCTAGTATTACATGTACTATTGCATTTAATGTTCTAATGTTGTCTAAATATATTTCCAGATTTTAGTGACCTTCTCGTTTAGTCCCTATTCGCTTAACTTTTTAATCGATCTGTTGTTTTCTAATCGACTTTTGTAACTAAAGTGTGTCACCGCCCTACTAACATAGTTGTAGTACTGTCCACACATCTCCGTCTGTTTGTACACCAAGCCCAAGTGCTCTTTCTCTCTCTAACCTGTACCGATCTTTTAATCCGACACCTAGAATAGAACTGTAGATATTACATGCTCATTGTATATGATTTATATAAAATGTTCGTTGTTTCTGTGAAATTCAAGGAGTGCTAAACTTAGTAAATGGTATTTGTCTAAGGACTACCATCGACAAAATTTAAATCTCACTAAAAGTTACCATGTTATTAGACTATGTTTCGCAGAAACAACGAACTGAATCAAATGAATATGTGTGCCCTGATGTCACCGGTGTGAAGTGTTCATGTCCTGTGTGCCTTGATGTAATATCAGCTTGGCTGTTTTAATAGCCCTTGTATAAAATGAGCCAATTTTGAACATATTGCATACATTGACAAATTATTGGTTATTTCAATAAGCATTATTACGCTACAAGGTATGGCTCTTAAAATATGTTACGCCGATTTGCTTTTTATGTAAAATAATTGATTATTAAATAATTTCATGAGAAATTGTTGAATATTTTAATAGTAATAACAAAGTTTATAAAAGTACCAGTGGCGAAGGGTCTTTTGCTTTTTACAAATGACCATTTTTCAACAAATATTTGAAACCATTTCTCGCATAGCAACTTGTTCGACAACATCCCCATAAACCATCAGTGGAGATAGTGGTGAAATGCGAGTATATCAATAATACTTAAAAAATAACCTTCGCCGCTGTACATTTCTGACATTTCCTAAATTCAATAAGAAACTAAAATATATCAAAAGCTGAAACTGTACCTAAAACGTGATCGTAACTGGGAACACTGTAGTGAGCCAGACTGTTACAGCAACGAGTACGTGTCGGGCGGGCCGTACTCGGCGGACTCGCACGAACACGCCAACGACGACGCCAACGGGTTCGCGATCGTCATCAACGGGCATTCCTTAGTGCATTGTTTGCATCCTAAGTTAGAGGAGAAGTGAGTATAAACTTCTGATATTTCTTTTTACTCGTTGCGAGGATCTGCTTAGATGACTTCTTGACGATTTCGTAAGATGACAGACAACACCGATTAATGGGTATTAGGGTAAGCCTCTGTCCAGTTGTGAGGCAGAGTAGGTAGATTGAAAAACTACTCGTGTACATTTCGTCTTTTTCCATATTTAAACGTCCAGACTGATAGAAGATAGATAGATATACTCTTTATTGTACACCATAACAGAATTCAATAATGACTCAACTAAAAAGGTTGCTACAATCGGCGGACTTATCGCTAAAAGCGACCTTTACAGACAACCTTTGGATGGATTAGAAGAAGATAGGTAGAAGAAGAATAAGTAAAAGATAGAAGCTCATAATTATTTATTTTAGACTGTTCTAAGTCTAGTCTCTGCAGGGCAAAGGGCTCCTTTTGTGATTCCACCTCATACGCTCATGACGCTATAAAAATTCTATTTTACTAGCGACGAGTCATAACTCCTCAATACCCAGAGTGCGCCATTTGTATGTTTGGTGAATCAGGATAGATTCATATATTCCTATCAACCATACCTATACAGGGTGGCAGGGACATCGACGCACAAACGCTTACCATGGATTCAGTACATGATGCAAGACCCCTCCCCCGTTGAAATTTTTCGTCGGTTTTTTTCAAAAAATTTCAGATTTTTTCTGCAATTTTTTTTTTACTGATAATTGTTAAAACATTGTTCTATCTAACCAAATGTGATTTTATTTAAAAAAAATAAATTCACTTCTTTCACTTAAAACAGCAAGGTAAATAAAACTTGAAAGGGCTACCTGATCAGCTGTTTTGCTAGAGGTCAACACAGGTGATCAGGTAGCCCTTTCGAGTTTTATTTACATTGCTGTTTTAAGTGAAACAAATGAATTTACTGATTTTTTTTTTCGTCGGCTTTTTCTTAATTTTATTAAATTAAGAAAAAGCCGACGAAAAATTTCAACGTAGGGGGGTCCAGAAACATGTACTTAATCCATGGTAAGATGTTGTGCGTCGATGTCCCTGCCACCCTGTATAATTTAAGGTAGAGAAAGTTGAGCATCGCTAGAAGGATATTATTTGTTCATGTTTCGCGGTCGTATTTATGTATAAAATGTTACACGAACACATGATCGCGTTTTGTTTATTAATAAATTCTTGTTAATATCGCACCAATCAATGATCAAATTACTCAATCTGTATTGCAAATTATATTGCAGATCATAGTAGTAGGGTACTAGCATTGCTATTTCTCTGCGTACAAATATATCTCTATTAAATATAATAACCCTATATAACTTTTCCTTAGGTAAAATCAAATAAATAAACAAAAATATTTTCTTTTTACAGATTTTTAGATGTAGTATTACAATGTCGGTCAGTAATATGCTGTCGAGTGACGCCGTTGCAAAAAGCAATGGTGGTAGAACTAATCAAGAAGAGCAGGAAAGCAGTCACGTTGGCCATCGGAGATGGCGCCAACGACGTGTCTATGATCAAAGGTATGTAGTTATGTTAGTAAATTGAAAGGAACAGAGGAATTGAATAAATACAGCATTATTTTATTTGGGAAGTTAATACCAGTGTTTGCTGCAAGCAGTGGTTAACTATATTATGGATCTACATTTTTTTTTTAGCATTAGATGTAACAAAAGGCCTCTCTATGAGAAGAAATGGGCCGTAATCCACCACGCGAGCCTTATAGTGCGGGCCGCTGCATGTCACAAGTCGTCGGATTTTTCGGTCCTGGGATATATCGATTTCCTCACGATGTTTTTATTCACCTGTAGTAATCACTTTTCTCTGTATTAGGTGTCAAAGAAAAAAAATTACTATCGAGTTTCAGATCAGTTATCTTCAAAAGCTGAAAATGTGATTTGGAAACTATATTAATGGCATGAGGGTGACACACCGCCATCCATACTCCGGGATACTACTGAGAAATTTTCTTATAGAAAAACCCAACTTGTTGTTGTATGGGTATAGCTTTTGCCCACGACTTCGTTCGCGTGGAAGGGTTTTCCCGCGTAAATCCCGATCCCGTGGGAATTGCGGGATAAAAACTATCCTATGTCCTTCCCAAGCTCTTAAGCTATTTCCATGCCAAATTTCATCTAAATCGGTTCAACGATTTAGGCGTTAAAAGGTAACAGACAGAGTTACTTTCGCACTTATAATATTAGCATGGATACCGAAATAAAGGATGTTTTTGTGGTTTTCAGCGGCGCACATAGGCGTGGGCATCTCTGGCCAGGAAGGCATGCAAGCGGTGCTGGCGTCGGACTACTCCATCGCGCAGTTCCGCTTCCTGCAGCGTCTCCTGCTGGTCCACGGCCGCTGGTCCTACTACCGCATGTGCAAGTTCCTGCGCTACTTCTTCTATAAGAACTTCGCCTTCACCGTCTGTCACTTCTGGTTCGCATTCTTCTGTGGATTTAGTGCACAGGTTAGTAAATCATATATGATCTTTATTTTGTAAATTAATAATAAAAATAATAATATTCCACAACTTGAACACAACTCCATCTAGTCCCAAACTAAGCAGAGCTTGTGCTATGAGTACTAGACAACTGATAAACATACATATATATTTCTAAATACATACATATTATAGATAAATTACACCCAGACAAAGAACAAATGATCGTGCTCATCACACAAACATTTGTCCTGGGTGGGAATCGAACCCACGACCTTGCGCACAGCAGTCAAAGCAACAACATTTTTACACGTATTTCTTCTTTCGTAAATCTAAACTTTATGAGGCCTAAGGCGTTTCCTAAATGACTTACCCTGTTAGCTGGTCACCTCGCTCATGCGATTTGACGCCTTTAGATTATTTCGTCTGGGGATATGTAAAGTCGCATGTCTATGCTGATCAATCAGAAACAATTCAGCACTTAGAATCCAACATTCGACGCGTCATTCCTGAAATACAGCCCGATTTACATGGCCGAAATTATATTCATGTCTATAAAAAAATCATCTCTCAAATGACGCCAATTTAATGCATATTATAAACATTTTTCTGTTCGTTATTTCAATTTAAAGTGCTCCGCCTCAGTCTTGACATCACAATATCCAACCCAAGTCACTGGATTTTGGAGGTCAGAATTCCATATAGTAACTAGTAACCAGCTGCATCCAATGAGACTGATAACCGACTCCGACATAACTAGGAAAAGGCTAAACAAATGATAATGTTAGTATGATATTTTTTGTTTACAAGAGAACCAAAAATGATTAAGACGGTAAATTCGAATTCTAAATCACGTTTACTGCAACGTGCTATGGGCATTTTAATGGAAGACTTTAATGCCCGATTTGCATTTATTAAACTGTCATATTAAGATAAAAAAAAACATGTGTGAAAGTAACCATATTCTTTACCGATAAAGCACTTAATAAGCAGAGATAGATATATAGATATTCTTAGCTTTATTTTACACCATAACAGAAAACAAATAAGGTCTTTACTGAAAAGTCTTATTTATAAGAGCAATACGAGCAGCAGCATGAACTAATGATGTTATTTACGGATCATCAATTGTCAATCAATCGATATTATAACTAGATATTTATTTATTTATTTACATGGGAAACCAACAGCTACTTAAATCAATCAAGAAACAGTGTGAAAATTTGACAGCCAATTACAGGTCTCCACATATAGTTACATGTGAAATTACGGAACACTGTGAACGACATAGTACTGTCAGCAGGAAAACGGCAATCTTAATAACATAATAATATGTAAAAACCTAAACAACTAAATAAAATTACATGATTACTTAAAACTAATTTTTCCTAAAAAAATTAAGGCTTAAGCACCTTCTCGCTGATGACACACTTGTTCTAAATGGATCAATGTCATGCTGCCTGCACACCTCATTAATGCTCCTGCTCACACGCAACACAAACGAATTCTGTCTATATTTCGAGGTAGACATATTATGTTAATTATCAGTTCATTACTTTAATACAATAATAATAATATAATAATATTCCACAACTTTCACACAACGCCATCTAGTCTCAAACTAAGCAGAGCTTGTGCTATGAGTACTAGACAACTGATAAACATACATATATATTTCTAAATACATACATATCTATACTAATATTATAAAGCTGAAGAGTTTGTTTGTTTGTTTGTTTGTTTGTTTGCTTGAACGCGCTAATCTCAGGAACTACGGTTCTGATTTGAAAAATTCTTTCAGTGTTAGATAGCCCATTTATCGAGGAAGGCTATAGGCTATATATCATCACGCTAAGACCAATATGAGCGGAGCACTAATGAAGAAAGTTTCAAAATCGGGGGATTTTTTTTCCACGCGGACGAAGTCGCGGGCGGAAGCTAGTTATAGATAAATTACACCCAGACAAAGAACAAATGATCGTGCTCATCACACAAACATTTGTCCTGGATTTCTATGGATCTATTTTTTACCTTTCAGACGGTGTTCGACGAGATGTTCATATCAGTATACAACCTGTTCTACACGTCCCTGCCCGTGCTGGCGCTGGGCGTGTTCGAACAAGACGTGGCCGACACAACGTCGCTGCAGTTCCCCAAGCTGTACGTGCCGGGCCACACCAGCCAGCTGTTCAATAAGACCGAGTTCATTAAGTCTACGCTGCATGGCTGTTTCACATCGCTTGTGTTGTTTTTGATACCTTATGGTGAGTTTAATTGTACTATCTTCTATATAAATGAAAATGAATCGCTGAAATGTATCTACGCGCATAATTTAAGAACGCCCGCACGAAATTGGTTGATAATTTTTTTGTTGACTATGTTACTGTTGGGACAAGGTTCACATAACAGTAGAAAAATAAAATAAGTATGAGTATGTCGGGTCAGCTAGTTTAGCATGTAGAAGAAAAAAATAAAGCTTTTTAAGCAAGCTTTAAATGAGTCAAAAAATGCTAAATAAAACTTAGTATCTAACATAGTACAATGACTTGGTAAGATGCATGAAGATTCTGGTATTGTTTTTAACCGTACTTCTCATCAACCGCACATTTATTTTGTAAAGCACAAAGCTCCTTTTCACACGCAAGCATCTCTGGATATGTGGGCAACATATTCTGAGGTGCTTTGCACTACAACACTATTTGTGTCATCTATTGGTAGGATATAAGTCCCAAGGGTTGATGAGGAAGTGGTTATTAGGAAGAGGATGTGGATGAGGAATTATTAGAAATACGTTTTGAGAAAGTGGATGAGGATGAGGATACGAGGAGGAGGATGAGGAAGAGGATGCGGAAGAGGAAGGTAGAACCTGTGATTTTGAATTGAAATTTTGATTAAAAGAAAGATTGCGAATGGCCCTTTAATATTTAGAAAGAAAACAAAAACAATTTAATAGTCAAAATTCACAATAGGTGAATTTAATGAAAATTAACTTTGAAGCTGTTTCTTCAGATATACGGTTTCGTAATTCATCGTAAACTAATCCAGCGCCATTGAAAAGGCGACACTGGATGGAGGTGCTGAAAGATACTGGCGCACAGCTCTGTAAATTTAAAAATATTTGGGGATCATTTTCCACCACAAAAGGCTGAAGACCTATTCTCTTCTCTTTAATATTATTCATTATTAGTGACTTCAGGATAACAAATCTGTCGATGGGTGTGATTTGACTTTCTTCATCGTCACTGTTAGGAGCTGAGGCCAGCATCTCAGATAACATTGATTGTAAAAATCTGCTTGTAGAAAAGTTAGCTCCAGAACTCGTTGATGGTAGGCTCTCGGTATCGGTATGATGAATGTGTTGATTGTGTGGAATAATATCATGTCCGATTGACTGTATTTGTGGTTGTGCGCCATAGCCTTCTTGACATAAAGAAATCAGTTCGGACTCAATACTTTCTTTAGTGATTTCATTGAAAAACTTAGTTTTATATTTTGGATCTAAATAAGTAGTGATTGTGTAAATTTTATTATTATGAAGTTCACCAAAGCGATTGGTAATTTGTTCTATGAATTTCTGGATATTATTCTCGCAAGTTTAGTCAGTATTATTTATATTTTGTATCAATAGATTCTGCTATGTGCAGGTCAAGGCATGGATTAGAGGGATCACGGATGAGATTCAGGCCTCAGAACTACTCATGGTCTTGGTGGCCTCTTCAAGTGGCTTAAGGATTGTTGCACAGCTTTCAAGTTGTAGCCAATCATTTGAAGTAAACTGCGGCAAATTTGTGTGTTGTGAGGTATAAAGTACGTTATGCCATCCTTTATTTCAATTAGACGTTGAATCATATTAAACATACTATTCCATTTAGTAGGACACTCGAATAACTGAAATCAGAGGCAGACCCAGACGTTCATGAAAACCTTTTAATTCGCTTTGGGCAATTATTGAGTGGTTAAAATGTGTCGCGATTTGCTTACAATTTGCCAACAAGGACGAAATATATTCATCAATCGCCAAGGCCGCACGTATGCATAATTGAAATTGATGGATATTGTAATCAATGTCGTTAATCTGTGACACGCGGACCACTCTCTTCATGTTAAAACCACCATCGCGAACCATGATATGTAGGTACACTACAGTACTACACAACAGCGTGCTGTATTATATTTCTAAAACAAGTTGAGACATGTTCATGCCTGATCGTGAAAGTACCTAATTCATATTTTAATACTTTTTTCACTATAACTATCTAATGCAGCGAGCAAAAGACGGAGATTACTTTTATTTACATTGAGTAGGTACGTCAACAACACTTCCTCATAAATTCCTCTTAATGAATGAGGATGTGGAAGAGGAAAAGGAATATTTTATGCCCGATTTTGGGGATGAGGAAGAGGATGAGGAATCGCTAAAAAATGAGGAACTTCTGCATTATGAGGAAGAGGAATCCTCATCAACCCCAAGTCCCACCAATAGATCGGTGGGGTCGAGTCTAAATTCTCTTTTAAGCGTAAAATGAGAAACCACTACTTAAAAGCCTGTCATTTTTATTTTGGTTTTCGCCATAAATATAATTATAGTGAGTTCTCTTAGTCAGAAAGATTATTATAAAGCACCGTATTTATTAGTCTATTATTTTAGCTTATAAGGTATTTTATTATTATATAATATATATTATTTGTATATTCTTTCGATAATGACATTTATTTTACTTGTACACCTACCACATTAGGGTAGAGAATGCCTTGTTGCATTAAGTCCGCCCATGTACCACCATTGTACATAGAAATAAATAAGTAAACGAGCCCCATAAGCAATTGCCCGTCTATGATCCCATGTTACAATGGAACCGATTCTTTGTACATGAAAGCATACGCTTTTTGTTATGTTCTATCTAAATTGATTCTTAGTTATTAACAAAAAAGGATAAGTCCATTAACTTTTTATCAATATTTCAGGTACATACAAAGACGGCCTGGCACCTGATGGGAAGATTTTATCAGATCACATGTTACTAGGAAGTGTAGTAGCAACAATATTAATTATAGACAATACAACACAGGTAAATACTTTTTCGATATTCTAATGTAGCTAAAGCTAATGTCACAGGTTGGGAGAAGTACAAGTGGGTTTTTATCTGGAATTACGCACTTTTAACACAGTCTTCATACAATTTGTATCGTTTTGATCTCACATGAGACCTGAAATTACCTGTTAGTTCTGTTATTTTGAAGATTTTTATTCAATGTAATGCTTTGGTAAAACTACGCGATGTGATGTTCTATTTAGAATTACAGAAAGTCTATAAGCTTACCGTTTCATAAAATTCAATATCATTAAGTATGCAGGCTACAAGAGAAAGATAAATATATATTCGACTACAGGCCATGTACACACACATTCATGAAATACTTAAAAAGGGACATTCAAAGACAACAGTGTGTCTCACGGCTGCGGCGAAACAATTAATTTCAGCATATTTCCAAGAGAACTATACTGATTATAAAATTTTATTTCCAGATAGCCTTGGACACGACGTATTGGACTGTGTTCAATCACGTAACGATATGGGGCTCCCTCGTGTCCTACTTCGTCCTGGACTATTTCTACAACTACGCGATCGGCGGCCCCTATGTGGGCTCGCTCACGGTAGCTCTGACGCAGGCGACGTTCTGGTTTACTGCTGTCCTTACTGTGAGTATAGCGCAGTTAAATGAGTTAAAGTCTGTCACTCTGTCCTTGCAAATTGTTTATTAAATAATACTTTTATACGTATTCGTAAATTTAAACTAGATTAGGAATGGTTTTTCCTAACTACCGTGACAACACCAAAATAAACTCTGAGGGCAAAAGTCCATACAATCGTAATGGTCAAATCGTAAAAGAACCATGTCTGAGGGCCCATCCAGACATGCATGCATTTGTCAGGTATCGTATAGCTCAACTTAGAACTTGAAAGAGCTCAACGATTTGACGAATAATATCAAAAGACGGGTAGGATATATAAAGTACTCATCATGTAATCAATCATGTTTATCCCGAATATATCAACCTTTATAATTCACATATTCACAATTGCTTATGAAGATTTTATAGAAAAGTGTCGAAAATGGCCTTCTGAGGAAAGAACCACACAGATGTGAGTGAGCCTGTCCAGTCAGTGCAAGCTTTGTCGGTTAGTCTGTAAGCTCAACTTAGAACTACTAAGGAGCTCAACGACTTAACGAATAATGCCAAAGAACGGACATTCGGGTAGGTCGCAATTTTGCAAAAGTATTTAAACTGCTAGACATAGAAAACAATAAATCCACATAATCTTTCAGATCTATACATTAAATAAATCTAGGGGTCTTTAAGTTAAGAATGAATAGGTTACTTATAGGTAAGCGTGCTCCATCTTCAATCACGTCATCACTTACCATCAGGTGAGATGGTGGTCAAACGCGAACCTGTTGTCGAATAAAAAAATAATAATAATAAAACATTAAAAAAAGCGTGTCTGTACATTTAAATTTTATACAAAAATTATAATTGAGATGGGTTAAGAAACGGTAACACGGCAAAATATAACTACAAAGAAGTCTGTCCTACTGGATGGATTTTAATGAAATTTGGTAAGTAGATAGTTGACATCCTGGAATAACACATAGGGTACTTTTATCCCGGAATTCCCACGGGATCGGGATTTACGCGGGAAATCCTCCCATGCGAACGAAGTTGCGGGCAGCAGCTAGTTTATAATAATCAATAAACATAGATTATGGAATCAGGCGTTATTTTACAGAAATCCATACCAAACTAATACTTCAGAAAAGTATCTAGTGGTAATCCCGCCATTATATGCAGCACCTCTCTCCCGCCCGCAAAAATATACTCATGCAGAAAGGAAAGGAAATTTACTTACAGTAAATATCGATTTGTAATGCCAAAAAATACGTGTACATTTTTTTTTTAATACAGTATGTTAACTAACAGAAGGCGTTACCGTTAACCCGCAATAGTATAAGCACATCAATTAGATCGCCGCATACGCGGCCCGTCATTCATAAATAAATTGCGACGTTGCCGTCCTTCAAGTACGCGTGTACAGTGTTTCTGTTACGTTCAAACAGTTTTAGTAAATATTTTAATATAAAAAAATATAAAAACATTTTGTTTTCGAATGGAAGCGTCAATAGCCAAATGGATAAGGTGTCGGACTTGTGATCAAGAGGTCGCAGGTTCGAATCCCACCCATTACACTATTGCCGTAATTGCTAGTAATAATTTAAAAAAAAGAATGGTAATATTTTTTTAGCATGTATGGATGCTATACTATTGCGGATTAACGGGAACGCTCTCTGTTTGAAACAAATACAGGAAACTATTCTATTGATGACTTTCAGCTTTTTTTTAGCTAAATTAAATGCTGTTTCTTCGACGACCACATATCCTTCATGTAGCCTTTTTTGACGACTGATGACGTAACAACTTTTTCTGTCATACCTGTACATATTAGTTATTTTCTACTTATAATGACGTATATATATGACTAAGTGACTATCCGCCGTCTCAATTATGTTATACACAAGTGTTTACTAGTGGAAGCTTGTAATTTTTGCCATATTGTCAATGATTAAGTAAGTCGTAAGTTTAAGCCGCGCGGGTCTGTCTTCTAGGTTAAGCATGCTTGCCGTATTCGGTTTGTGGATGGGTCATCATCTTAACATTTGAGATTACTTTGTACCTCGAAAAGCACGTTAGGCATGTCCTGGCTGACATTTGTACATCTTTGACAGTCGTTATGGGTCGTTAGACGTCAGTAAATATAACTCTTGTCTTGCCAAAGTAGTATCTTGTTTCTCAGCTACTGGGTTGTGGAGGTCTAGGCAGTCGCTTCATGTAGAACATGAATACTCAGCTACATCCTTTTAGGCTGGGAACCGACCCCAACTTAATTATGCTGTTGAGAAAAGTCTAAGCAGCACCCTTAGTATGAGTTTGCGATACTATTATCGTGTTCGAAAACTATAGCTTTGTCTCTTTCACACTAATATGGTACGTGTGAAAGAGACAAAGCGATAGTTTTCGAAAACGACAAAACTATTTCAAACTCATACTAAGCACACTGATGATGATATTTATACTTATGCAAGTAAATACGTCATTCATCACAAGTATTTAATTTTTAATGAAATTACCATTGATATCATTGGATTTCAATTAATATCTTGAGAGATATACGCCAGCACATGAAGCTACCCGAAACTGTCAAATTTTCCCAATCAACCTTGAACCTAATTTCTTTCACAATAAAGTTGAAAATCTATTAAAGAAATTTGACAGATTGTTGTAGCTTGGTGTGCTGGCGTCTATACAAGTTTATTTTGAAATAAATAGTTTATTTTGTGAATGATTAAAATAAAATGCGTGGTGTGGTGCGTGCGTGCAGATGATGATCCTGATGGTGCCGGTGGTGTCGTGGCGGCTGGCGTGCTCGTGGACGCGGCCGACGCTGGCGGAGCGGCTGCGCGCGCGCCAGCGCTGGCGGGCGGGCGCGCCGGCGCCGCGCACGCCGTCGGCCCGGCGCGCGCGCCGCTCCGTGCGCTCGGGCTACGCCTTCGCGCACCAGGAGGGCTTCGGCCGCCTCATCACGTCCGGCAAGATCATGCGCCGCATCCCGCACGCCGACGCCGCGCTGTCGGCGCTGGCGGCGCTGCCCGGCAAGTTCCACCCGCGCCCCGCCTCGCCGCCCGCCTCGCCCGCCTCGTCCCGCGCGCCCACGCAGAACCTCGCCACCGTCGACTTATGAGTGCGCCCGCACCGCACCCGGCGCAGGGAACTGTTCGCCCGCCCTCTTGTGATAACGTCGGTAGTTAAACTTCGTATTGTCCTACTATTGCCTATATTGAATTATATTTGTTGATCGAGATTATATATTGATAGATATTTATCGCGGCGGGCCGAGCGTTGGCGTGTCGTCGGCGACGCTCGTGCGTTGTTTTGTACTCGTGTCGTTTCGTTCGTTGAGTTTGTCGGTCGGAGCCCGGGCCTTCCGGGCCTCGGGAAATGTGCATTTAGACGAGCCGTCGATATCGCCGGCAGTGAAAACGCGACATGGCGTCTTGGAACATTATTATTAGTTTTCAGAACGTTATGTTAGTGCCAAAGGAAAACTAAAAACCAACATCAGTCGAACTTTCTACAAATGTACAATATGTCTATATGTTTCTTTCAATTTAAAACCAATGTAAAATATAACTATGCCATAATCTCTTTGAAATCTGACGAATGATAGTTACGCCCACTGTTAAATAATTTAATTATTGTTGTGAAGTATATCAATTCTGATTCTTATGTGTACTTAGGACATCTTACATAAACTGTTAATTCAATTGAAGAGATGATATGAACCTACGTAATGTATGTAAATCATTAAAAGATTTTAAACATGTAGCGTTTTAACTGCATGTGAATATTATGATCAACATTTGCTTTGGAATCAGTTTTTTAATAAAAAATAATATAATTCTTAATGCATTTTCTTTATTTGGTTTACTCATCCACCCAAGAGTTAAAACAACTTTATATGAACAAAATGTATCCTGCAACAATCTGTATCTCACTCAGGGCCTGATTAATCCTTAGGCTAATTAGGCTGCAGCCTAGGGCGCGAGGATCGGGGGAAGGCGCTGAAATCGTGTCTTCACATGCACTATTAATCTCGCATCATTGCAACTACCCTACATATTTCAACTAGACCGAGACAAAACACTAAAACTAAATGCGCTGTGAACTGAAAAAGCTTGGGAGTCCTTTTGCTTTCCTCTCTTAACCCTTTGACCGCCAACGACGCCTACAGGCGTCAACAAAAAAAAGTGTCCAGACCGCCAACGACGCCTGTAGGCGACACAAATTTCGACCCTTATTTACAGGAAATAAAGTCAATGATTATTTTAACAGTTTTTTTTTTTAATATCATCCCCATACTTCATTAAATTAAAGTAAATAAAATAAAAGCTTGTTCTTTGGCGTGTAATCCTGAAATTTAAATTTGTCCAAGACCATCTGTAAACTCGTAAAAATATAGGCCCACCAGACGCCATAGTCGCTTTAAAGCGACACTAGTGATGAGGTTATAATCGATATTCATTTACTAAGCTACATGATGCTATGACTGCAATCAATACAAATACTAAAAATTAGTTATAATTCTGAACAATTTGCAAAATAAAAACAATTTAACCTTTTCGCCGCCAACGTACACAAAACGCAATGACTCGCTGAGCGCCAAGCTATAAATGTATAACTAAATATACAGTAAACAGTAGTGATGGGGATATCGTCATATCGATGAATAAGATTTGTACGCGTAAAGTTAAGATTTAAAGTTGATTTTACGAATATAAATAAAAACTGATTAAATATTTCCAGATTTGTTTTATTTCACAGTATCCTTAATAAGAAAAAACAGTATAAATTATGAGTATCAAAGAAACTAATACATAACTCAATTAGAACTATAAGGAATGGGGTACATCTCTATTTGTTTCATGATCTCATTCTTTAACTTCATATCAAGTTATTGGCACTGAGGGCACGTTGAATTCGATTCTGATCAGGGATGGGGTCTATGGTCTTTCTTCTATTTTTGTTTATTCCTGTGTTTTTTTAATAACTTCAGTCAACGTTTTTTACCGTAGGTATCTAAGTGGCAGAATTATTAATTGTTTTTAAAGTGTTTTTTGAAATGGAAAGTAAGTATATATTTAAATTCTATTACGCTTGTAGCCGTGTACTTATCAAAGCATTGTTTTTTAAGTGTTGTTTCTGTTCTTTTCTTAACTCATGTATCGGTAGCGTTTACCCATCTGCGCGCGGGGGACCCCGCGCACAGATTGCGTTCGCACAGTTCGTCCGAATCAAGTTCTTCACTCATTTTTCTATTTGTTATCAAGTGAAAGAAAGAAACATGCGTGCGCGCGAATCCAATTTTGTGCTGCACTATGCCAAAGTGACCTTGACAGCCGCACGCCTATGACGTCACTGACCAACTTCTATAGTAGTTCGTGGCACTCGGTGGCGCACAGGGGCATAGACGACCAATTGTTTTGTAGAGATGGGAAAATAACTATCGACAAGAATTGGTAACAACTTCATAATTACGTATCGGCATCTACCTGAAGGTCGAAATTCATCTACTATCCTTTGTAATGAAGTAGATAACTAAGTTCATATTTTTTTGACCTCAAATTGTTTTCGATATTCGTAACTTTCTGTATTTATAAATATTTCAATGGTGAAATCAACCTTTCACGGCACATCACTGGCCAACTTGATATGAAGTGATTGGCGTTCAGAGGAAAGTAACAAAATTCGGAGTTTCTGTTTTTGCCGATTTTAGGACAAACTAGGGCTTATTTTGTGTAGAAAAATAAAAAACAGGGTAGTAGACAGTGCTATCTTTTTTTTTTTTTTTTTTTTTTTTTTTTTTTTAACGTGGTAAAATTATCAAATAAGTCCTCCCACTCCGGGCAGGGTGGGAGGGACTGTCAGACTTTTACTGACTAAAATCCACGGTGTTCCTTCAATAACCCTTTACATACCGGGGCCACGGTAACGGGATGAGTCCCACGACCCCGGCGGGCTTCGGCCCTCTGCAGAGGGGGCCTCGTCATGTTGCTGACGCTCTTTGAGGCGCGCGTGGAACACGACGCGCCGTCGACCCGGGCATGGTCCATGGTCGGACAGCGAGTTGCCCTTTACTCGTTGTCCGCATGCCCGCGCCTACGGTGGCCGGAGATCGTCGGCCGACGTCCGACGCCGTGGGCGTCTACCACTGCGGCTGGGCTGGAGGGAGGACGCCATCCTCTCCCTCACGCGGCCCGCCTCCTCCTTCGAAAGCATGACTGCTTCGCAGAAGGAGGCGACCGCTTCCCACTCCCTCTCGCCCCGCAGCATGGCCTCGACCAAGGCCGGGCGCGAGAGGTCTCCGCCTATCGCCGCCGTGAGGACACGTCGGTGCTCTGCCCAGGCGGGGCAGTCTTGCACCGTGTGCTCTACGGTGTCCTCAGGGCGACCCTCGCAGTGGTGACACCCAGGCGTTTCCTCCTTTCCCATCAGACACAGGTACCTCCCGAAACTTCCGTGTCCGGTGAGGACCTGCGTCATGCGGTAGGTCAGGACGCCGTGACGCCGATCTAGCCACTCCTCAAAGAGGGGTCTTACCGAGACAGTGCTATCTTAAATAATAAAATGAAACAAAGCTTTTAATCACAGTAAATTTATTTTAATAAGATAGTTAAAATGAACAACTTCTATAGAAGTTGTGGCGCTGGTGGCACGAAAATCCCGAACTTCTATAGAAGTGCTTGGCGGTGAAAAGGTTAATCAAAAAGAAATGAAATAAATAAATGATGTAGGGTAGTGGAACCAAAAGATGAACGCCCCCCAGAAGATGAACAATTGTAAATAAAAGTAGAATTGTAACAATACTGATTGACTTTTATGAGTAGATTTTTTTCTCGCTTATAGCAACATTTTCACCGCCCACCTCCATAAAAACGTCGGCAGTCACGCGTCAGGCGCGCTTGCGTTTAATAATTTTGTGTGTGGTTCGCGCCAAAAACCATCATTTTATGGAAACCTAGTTAAGTTGAGTACTCCGCAGATTTAAGCTAATCGTTAAGTTAAACAAGAATTATTGACATATACATTTTTTTCTTTGCCAAGTAAAATCTTGATTAACTAAGTGACTAAAACCTAGTCATATATGTATTTATAAAATTTAACATATTTATAGCGTATAAAAGACTGTTCAATAATGGTTTTAATATTTTTTACTTTAGCCAATAATTGAACACCGTTCATGTAATGGTAAAAAGTACATAGAATATTTAATAATCGGCGCACTGCCGTTATGTATACTTTCCCTTTGTTTTTATTGGGATACAGGGATCTCAAAGCACGCCGGTTAATGAGCGCCACTTCCGCCATGCGGCGCTGACTCTGTGAGTGACGTCAGCGTCCACGTTTGCATCTTTCGTTAACATAGAGCTTAGATATTTAAATTGGTTCACTGTGGGTATGGGCGTCGTACCACGCCCATGTTTCCGCTGAAAAGACATTTTAGATACTCCGTTTTACTCGTGATAACTCTCAGGCTGTACTTTTCCAGGGGCAAGCCCTCCATATGTTTAGTCGTTCCTGCAGATGTAGGTCTTTGTTGTTAATTCAATATTTTCCATCATGATTCTAACTACCTTTAGCATCCGTGGTTGACTTGGATGCTGTGAAGCCAAACTGGTTTGGGGATATTTTACGGATTTTATGTTGTTGAGACGGTTGTTGATGATTCGTTCCCATATTTTGAATGTGTGAGCGGTAATTTTTTTACCTCTATAGTTTTCACACTACGCAGTATCGGACTTGTTTGTGTAGATCACATCATCACGTACCATCAGGTGAGATAGTGGTCAAACGCGAACCTATTTTCAATAAAAAAAAAAAAAGAACGGCAGTAGATAGCTCTGGCGACAAGATTCTGGAATACGATTTTTAATCATAATGATATTGCATAGCTTTGCTAACCAAGCTTCAGTTACTGGGCCTAGTTTTTCCATAGATCTGCGGTTACTTCGTCTGGCTTTGCGGCTTTTTTATTTTACTTAATTCATTTCTCACCTCGTCCTCATTTATAGTTGGTATTAGACCATGTGTGGGTGCAGGTGGTGGTTGGTTTTCGTTTGGAAATTCTTCCTTCAATAGCTTGCTATAGTATTAAACCATCTTTCATTAAATTCTGTATTGTTTCTTAGTCATTTCTTTTGGTCCTTACATTTGATTTATTTATTTACTTTTATGTTCATGGATGCTTTATGTTTGCGTTTTGCTAATTTCAGTACTTTGTCTGCATTCTAACATTCTCCAGACTTTCATAGAACTTTTAGTTGTTTTTGGCGACCTCTTGTGCTATTATACATTTTATTCCACTTCATTCGGTCCTTATTTTCCCCTAGTTTAGAACTCTGCCATTTCTTAAAAAGATCTTTTTTATTTTAGGATCCCTGCCGCTTTTGTCCTGTACCAGGTTTCAAACTTAGACCAGATATCATTTGTGTTGTCATAGCCTACTTCCAAATCGGTCTCCAAGTAATCTTTTATCACGATCTTTAGTGTCTCCCCTTTAGAATGGATCATCGAGCTCTTTGCACATAGTTCTTGGTGTTCTATCTATTATATTTTTTATAGGTTTTGGCAGCTCGTACACTGACACGAGTATGTTTATATAGCTATGGCATTAGAGGGAACATCCTTAAGCTTTTAGAATCATACCTAAGTGACAGATTACAATGTACGGAAATCTCTAGAATATGTCCTACAACAAAATTAGAAATCACATATACCTCTGAACCAAGGTACATAAAATATGGCGTAACTCAAGGAAGCGTTTTAGGACCACCGCTCTTCTTGATATACACTCGAGAGCAATAAAATCGCACACCCCTTGTTCATGAGTTTTGTTCTTCATTTTTTACTAAAATACGATGGTTTTTTTGTAAAAAAAAGCTAAATAAAAATACACAGTCTTAGGTTACTAATGTAATGTAATAAGAAAATAATTTACCTGAAAATTACACTCACAAACATCAAAACAACGAAATTCCGCAAATTAACTCACTTCGAATAGGCACTACTTGCACCCATTCCCGCAGGTATTAAAGGATTTTTTTTAAAATTTGCCCTGACCTGTAACGTGAATACACGTACGTGTGAATACATATGAAACAAAAATTGGAAAAACATGGACATTACACCTGCAGAAGCTGCTCAAGTTATTGTCTTACTGGAAACAGGAAAAAATCAAAGTTAAGTAGCTGGAGTAGTAAGTCAATATTCAGTTCGACGTGTATACCAAAGATTTCAAGAAATAAGGGGCTATATTCGGAAACCAGGTTCAGGCCGGCATCGTACAACGTCAGAGCACGATGACCGCTTTCTTGTGATGAGATCTTTGCAAAATTGACAGCCGAACGCGGTTGAACTGGGACGATAGCTTCGAGAAGAACGCCATGTCAGCATAAGTCAGTGGACAGTCAGAAGAAGATTAGCTGAAGCTGGATTTACTGCACATCGACTAGCAAATGGTCTGAAATTGACCACAGTCCGCAGACAAGCCCGACTTCAATTTTCCCGCGAGCATTAAATTGGACGTTCGATCAGAGGAGAGCAGTTATGTTTTCTGACGATTGCAAGATGACTTTACATGGCCACAATGGACGCTTAAGAGTCTATAGAAGGTCATCAGAGCAGTTTGCTTAATGCTGCATAAGTGAACGTGTCGCTTATGGTGGTGGATCGTGTACGTTTTGGGGTGGCATAATGCCTCATTCTTAAACCGACATTATCTTCATTACTATGGCTAATACAAGCCCTAGATCGAGAGGATTAACAGCTCAGCGATACGTGGAATAAGTTCTCGAACACCATGATAGGCCGATTTCATGGCTTATGGGGGAAGAATTCGTACTTATGCATGATAATGCCAGGCCACATGTCGCTAGGACAGTGTGGGGTTATATGGAAGACGCCAACATTAACGTGATGTGGCCAGCTCGCAGTCCTGATTTCAACCTAATCGAGCATGTTTGGCGGCATCTTAAATGGTGGGTAAGAGCATGAAGTCCAGTTCTTACACACCTCCAAGGGCTGCAATCAGCCATCGAAGAAGAGTGGAACGCTATACCACAGGAATTCATCGTAAAATTAATACGGTCGATGAAAAACAGATTAAGAGCTGTACTTAGAAGCTAGGGTAGGTAACACTACCCTTTAATACTGATTTTATTGATAATTTCCTGATTCCTTTCAATACAATGTCTTGTTCTCTAAATGCAATAGTCGCAATTTTTCTTGTAAGTTTCATTTCATCTCCTAAAAGATCCTTTTGAACATTCTTAATACGATTAAGTGGTATCATTGAAAAGCCAATGAATTAACCTTTAAATAGACATTGCAACTTTTTACTGTTTTATATATTTCATTAAGAAAATCCAGCTTTTTTTGTAAAAATCTGGGGTGTGCGATTTTATTGCTCTCAAGTGTATATAAATGACCTCCCAAAATGCATAGGGCAAAAAATGGTACTCTTTGCAGACGATAGCACGGCTATTATAGAATGTAATAATCCAAACAATTATCAAAATGACATTAATAATTCTTTAAATAAAATAATAAATTGGCTTAATGATAATAACCTAATAATTAATTTAAATAAAACGAATATAATGCACTTTCATCAACGGCTTGAGAAACCACTACTTAGTGTTGCTTATGATGATTATGAAATAAGGGAAGTTAGTACTGCGAAGTTCTTGGGTATAACTATAGATGAAAAGCTGACTTGGAAACCTCATTTGGAGGAAATTTGCAAGCGATTAAGTAAATCAGCATATTTGTTATTTCAACTTTCCAAAAAAGTTAATGTTGATACACTGTTGATAGCATATCATGGACTTGTCGCCTCAGTTCTGCGATACGGTGTTATTTTTTGGGGACAGTCAACAAACTTGTTTTCAGGATGCAGAAAAGATGTGTACGGTGTATGTGTGGTTTAAAAACAACAGATAGTTGCATTCCTTATTTTAAAAAGTTAAAAATATTACCTCTACCGGCTTTATACATCCTAGAAATTGCATTATTTGTAAAAATGAATCCACATTTATTTAAGAAACTATGTACAGTAAAGAAAACACCCAGGCGTGCTCAGTACACTAATGATTTATGCCTTGTAAAATGTAAAACTTCTCTTATGAGGAAAAGCTTCTTTGGTATTGCACCGCAAATATATAATAAAATACCTGATGAAATAAAATGTATGCCAGTGCAGAAGTTTAAAAAAACGCTTAATGGGTTACTACTAGAAAAATGTTATTACACTCTAGGTGAATTTCGTAATGACGAATCTCTGTAACTTTACAATATTGACATTTTTACCTATACTTGACATTTTTAACATATTTTTTTTACTTATTTTATTTTTAATCTTCTAAATTGACCATACGTTTTGCCATGAAATGAAATCTATTATGAATTTTAAAATTTTAAGTACTTGTTTGCATAATAATATTGTGACGAATTTATGTTTTAATTTAATAGTATAATTTTTTTTGTAATAATTTGTATGTCAATAGACAAAACATAGCGCACTACCTAATTTTTTAAGATCTTGTATATAATTATCACCTATGTTTACGAATAAATGATTCTGATTCTGATTCTATGTGATGCTGTGATGTAAGATCATCAGCAGGTACTTTACTTTACCGTCTTTAAACTTTCGTTTGACGGTCTTGTCGGACATGATAAAGTCTATCTGTGACGCTCTACCCGCATATTTATAAGTGCTCAAGTGTTCTGGTTTCTTTTGAAATTCGTGTTTATTAGTGTAAGTGCGTTTCTTTCTGCAAATTTTAGTATTTCTTCTAATTTTTTGTTAAACTCGCCTATCCCAAACCCACCATGTAATGTACAATATTTCCTGTGATATCTCTGGTACCCACATGTCCATTCATTCCCCCTTATATTATCTTGTATTCGTTTGCTGGAATGCTCTGGATGAGGTCGTCCATATTTTCCCAGGATTGTGCCTTTTCTGTTTCCGTGCATCCTATTTGAGGTGAGGTAATAGGCTAGCATGATGTTGGTTAATTGTTGACCATCCAGAGCAGGTTTAACGGAGATTAAACGGTCGCTTTTCCATGTGATATTTATGATGCGAGATTAAAAGTTGTTGTCTTATACTATTTCCACCCCGTTTCTTTTATTGTTTGTGCCGTAGTAGATAATCTGATAATCATTCCTTATATCTTTCAACTTTGAGCTTTTCTATTTCGTTAGGCAGTTGTCCCACCGTCAGCGAGGAAGCGACTAACTGTCTGCTATTTTCTCGCTCAAGAAACGTTCAATAGATATACACTCCGTGTAAACAAAAGAGATGCATATATTAATGGTCGATCGCTGACTGTTTACGCTGCCGCACGCCGGCGGCGAGGACTCGCCCCATTAGTTTGTCGCCGAGCGACAAGAGCTGTCAAAGATAATACTCGCTCAGCGATCACTTGGCGGTCAGAACTCACGCTGAGAGACCAACAAAATGATAGCTCAGCGACTAAATTATCTGAACTACACACTCACTACTCGCCAACTCGTTTTCAGATGCTAGCTCTATTCGCTACTCGTTCATCGCCGGCAGTGGGACGACGGCCTTAAGAAGAAAAAACTATAATTTATTGATTAAAATTGGTTCAAAATCGAAATTGTTTAACTATTTAATTGGACGAAATCGAGTCTGACTTCCTCCAACGATGATTTACATTCCTAAGACCAAAGTTCTGATGCGCGTAAAAAAGGAAATAACAAATTCAAAAGTCGAGTCGAGCGAGTTTGTACTCCGACTCGCACTTGGCCGATTTTTGGGTGGTTATGCCCACAACCTTTTTTGAGGGCTGGATCCGCTCCTGTGTAGTAGTGAAACTACTACGGGCTGGGGGACGACAGAGAAATGCAGAGCTGCAATGGGTCAGTTCCAGGTCAAGTTGCGTAGATATGCCTGGTTAGGGATTGGTCTACTTGATTAAGGGAAAGTAGTCGAAATCGATAAAATTGATTTTTACATTATAAAACTGCTGAGCAAAAATTCCATAATAAAAATACTTTCATTAAAATCAGTTGTGTATCAACAACTGTAGCTTCAGCAGGCACTCAGGAATTATTATCTTTTCGGTGGTGAGTCATTAGATGATTTATATAATTACTCCTCCCTCCTACATACACAACCCATGGACATCGACATCGAAACAAAGTAACCTTTTTTTCCTGGGTGGGAAAATCATCGAATGACTTCTCCCGCTCTGGGTAAAGCGGAAGGAAGTGTCAGACTTCTACTGACTAAAACCCCACCCTATTCCTTCAACTGCCCTTAAGTTGCGGTATCTCATTAGAACATTACCGCAACCCCGGAAACAAAGTAACTTACGAGGGCGATATTGTAATGGGAAGGCCGAAGTTAATTAGTATTAGAGTCCGTCATACTATTTGAAGCCTAGAAAGATTGAATATGTATCTTATTTCACGATTTGCCTTTTCTGAACATTATATCAATAAAAACAAAACTAGAAACCGATATTCCCTGGTAACCTTATCTATCCACTTTTCTTTTTATTCTGGAATCTTCGGAAATCTAAAATGAAAACATGCATGTCACACAGAAGAAAAAATATTAGAACTTCCTCCTCTTTTTAAAGTCGGTTAATGTAGATAGGTACTTTATGACAACTATCTGAATTGAATAAAAATAAAGTTTAATTTTATAATTATCGATATCGTATTCAGCCGTTAAAGGTAACAGCACAGATTTTTACGATAAAAATACAAAGGGAAAGAAAGCGCGCGACTCACTCGTGTCCTTGATTACCCAAAATACATTTTAAATAGACCTCTGCGGTGGCTTATAATCTGATTAAATCATCGGATTAAATAATAAATAATTTTCGTAGTATTTCATTACTGATGAATGGTTACGTCATCGATGTACTTAGTATCTAGATGACTGGAAATGTTTTCCATACCACTTCAACTCATATGAAGGTATTTGTATGCGTGATAAATTGCATACAAAATGTTAAAATTTGTAATTGTTTAGCATGCACACAGGTCTAACACTTGGTCACAAAATGGTTCGTGTACCGTAGCCAATATATAGGTGAAAAAACACTATTTAGTTTTCGTGCGTCGGGGCACTGTATGCGCGGTCAAGTGGTTTTATAGTCTTTGGGCCACAAAGATCTGGCATACCAGTTCAACAAACTGTCGTACTCGTAATCTGGTTTTCTAACCGAGTTCCTAACTATCGGAGTTATCTACTAGACATGCGGAAAACTGTTTTTGAAAATAATGAAATTCATGCGTGATGCGTCGGGCTTGGCACTTCCTGGCTTGGCCACGGTCATGGATCTGAAATAATCACACCCAGATTTTGTCGTTATTTAGTCGATTACAGTCATCAAAAATCGGCACCAGGCTACAGGCAGTCCAAGGGATGGCATAACCTCCATCCCTAAACAAAAAACTAACCAGGTGCCTCCTACACCTAGACAGAAGGAGACTGCGAATGGTGGCGGGGACCATCACCGAGCACTGCTCACTAAACAACAACAAGCACACAACATAAAGTAATGCCAGTAAACCTCCCAAATTCGCTGTGAAAGCTGCACACCGCCGCCATGTCGTCGGTACAGGTTCACCGATGAACGGTAATACGAAAAAAAAAACTATTGGTCGATATGATTATTTAGCGACAGCACGTTTCGCCCAATAACGCCTCAAAGAATGAATGATTGGCCGATACCAAGATTTAGATCTCAATCATCCAATTCGTTTGGAAGAAGTTGATTTTGAATTGGTAAATAAAATAGTTGATGTGCTGACCCCAATTAATTTTTTTTTTTTTTTTTTTGACAGTAGAAACAATCTGTCGGTGAGAGCTTTGAAATTTCTTATAAAACAGCTATCTAGCATAAACTCAGCACTTGCCAAAAAAATTAAATCATCCTTAGTGGAACGTATGAAGCAACGACGTAGTGATGATTTGACTGATGTGTTGAATTATTTACAAAATCCATGAAAAGATGATGAAAATCAGTTATTATCGGATTTGGAATGGCATGACTTATTTTCAGTTCCTACAAAGACTTTAGTGAGGAAGCAAATAAAGAGTATTGTTAAAAGACTTAACAGTCGAGATGACACGGAATAAGAAGAAGGAAGATCACAAACAGATGATGACTTAAGGCCACATACCTCCCAATCCTAACCCCAATTGACACTAAAGGAAAAGTTACAGCTGGAAATTGATAAGAGTATGAAATCCCCAGATCGTGAAGTACAAATACAAAATGAATCGGCAAAATATAGCATTAGACGTGAAATAAGCCTGTTTGAAAATGCAACAAATAAAAAAAAAAAATTTTAAGAAATTACTCGTTTTTTTACATTTGAGACCAATTAGAAACCATATAGTCTAATCCCGGCATAGCCCCGGGATCCTGGGATTACGCATCAAGAATCAAGTAATCTCGGGATCGAAAAACATGCTCGGGATTGTATTCTCTAATTGCAGCTAAGAAAGGGTTTCTATCGAAATTCCATTTTACTTGCCAAATGTGTCAAAAAAAATAGAATTAATACATTGTAAAGAACCAGATAGATAGCCCTACAGACCTCAATCTGAACGATAATTCTGTAAGCAGTTTTATGTCGGTAGGAGCCGGGTTTTCTGGTTTAGAACAAGTTTCAGCTTCCTTTGACATTCCCTCTATGTCCGACAAATTATACGCCAAGTGCCATAACAAGGTCTGTCTACTATGGGAATTAACCACAGAAAAATTGGCCAAGTGCGAGTCAGACTTGCCCATGAAGGATTCCGTAGTAACTATAATAATATAATATAACTACTACAACTAATAGTCTGTCTGCCTGTCCATCCGTCCGTCCGTATGTTACAGCCATTTTATTCCGAAACTATTAGGATTATACACATGAAACTTGGTAGATTGATGTATTCTGTGAACCGCTTTCCGATTTAAAGAAAAAATTAAAATATATTTAAAATAAAGGGGGCTCCCCATACATGAAACTAAAACTGAAAATATTTTGAAAATGATACTGAGGTTTCTAAAACCACTTTTTCATAAAATTAATCGTTTAAAAGATATACGCTTCCAAAGTGGTAAAATGTGTGCCCCCCCCCCTCTAATTTCTATAATAAAGGAGTGAAAAATCTAAAAAAAAATGTATGTCCGTAGATCTTAATGTAAACTTTCAACGAAAATTGGTTTAAACGAGATCGGGTCAGCAGTTTTTGAGAAACAGCATATTTTCTAAAACCGCAAATATAACTTTGTAATTCATACAAACACTATGAAAAACAAAGTAATTTGGTGTACTTGTAAAAAATGTAAATAAGCTAGTTTTAAGAAATTTCTATGTTTTTGTTTTTTGTCAAGTAAATATACATATTATATTATACTACACACATCAAAAGTGTCTAGGGATCAACATATATTTTTGCAATAACTTTTCTCCTGATTGATATTAATTAAAAATTTCTTTAAGGATTCATCAAATAAAGTGTTTTCGTTTGTCACAGTAACGATAAACCAAGTCACCTTTGCATTAATAAAGAAATTTGCCATTTTCCTAATAAAGGGATTTTTGACATTTGAACCACTAACATTAAAGTTCGAAAAAAAGACTGAAATAACAGTTTTCTTTAAAATTTTATTGGGTAACTTAATCCGTGTTTCTACCGCGAACACTAACAACACAAGAACGTCGGTTTGGCATACTCAAAATGAGTTCATCCAAATCACGCTGTGGAATGGCCGCCCATGTTCGTTGCAACAACAAAAAAAGGTCTTCTTGCGACTGGATACCCTCCATATTCGGCAGAGCTCTTCTCTGTAGCATATCCCATGCATGCTCAATCGGGTTCAAGTCTGGCGACTGAGCAGGCCAGACCAGGACATTGATGTTAGCTGCGGCGAGAGTCTGTCTTACAACTCTTGCGGTGTGCGGTCGTGCATTATCATTCATTAACTGAAATAAGGGACCGATTTGCACTTGTAGAGGAACGATGACGTCAGATACAATTGTCTCAGCATAAATTTGAGCGTTGAGGTTGCCTCTGATCCAAATCAACTCAGTTCTTCCGCCGATCCAAATACCCGCCCATACCATGATGGTTCCACCACTATAAGGATGGACTTCCTGGCAGGATTTTAATCGCTGTTGGCGTCCAGGGGTTCTCCAGTGTCGTATACGTCTTGTATCCGGTCTCATACCAAAACGAGACTCATCAGAAAAGCACACGAAACGCCATTGTTCTTCTGCCCAATTTCTGTGTTCAAGAGCCCATTGATATCGAATCCTACGATTGTGCATTGCTATAGGTGGTACCCGTAGCGGTCTTCGGGAATGAAGGTTTACTTCATGCAAGCGGTTTCTGACTGTTTGGTCGCTAATTAAGTTCCCTGAAGAGTGATGAAGCCTCACGGCTAACATCATGGCGGTTATTGTTGGAGCTCTTCGAGTTAAGATTTGAATGTATCGGTCTTGTCTCCGTGTGGTGCAGCGATACCGTCCTCCATGGCGCTCAGCCACGGTACCAGTGCTTCGGTAACGTGTCCAAAGTCGACTGATAACACTCTGACTTGTATTCAGAGCTAAAGCCACAGTACGTTGCCGGGAACCAGCTTCTATCATTCCCACGGCTCTGAGCATTTCTTCCCTGCTTAAATGACGTCGCCGCTCCATAATAACGTTGGTTTTAATCAGTAGTAGGGAAACAGTAGCACTAATAATGTCTTCAATGCGTTGTATGTTTTTATAGGGAAAATATTGACAGCTGATTTTCATCTTTTACTCGAATTTGATTAACAGTTCCTGTTTCAAATTATGAAATGCACCAAAAAGGATCCATATAAATTTATAAAATCATAAATTTATTACAAAGCCACATCTCAATCTCAAGAAATCCGCATAAAAATGCTTGATCCCTAGACACTTTTGTATTATAGTTACTACAGAACCCTTCATGTGCGAGTCTGACTCGCACTTGATAACATTTGATTTATAGATTTTTTTTTATTTCAGTCTGGTTTTATTATGACATTACATAATTATAATTTTTTTTTCATACTGATGATGATGACTGATAATGACTGACAAATAAGTACTGCATACCCATCTACCCTAACTTCCTACTTACCCAGTTTCGAAGCGTCAATAGCCTAATGGCTAAGGTGTCGGACTTGTGATCGAGAGGTCACGGGTTCGAACCCCACCCATTACACTATTGACGTGAACCCACTTCATACACAAGCATATTTAGCTTACTTGGAGGGGTTAAAAAGATTGCTATTAATGTGAAATGTACCCACATTGCTAGTTATCTTTTAAACAAAAAAAAAATCCAGGTGTTCAATCTACAACACCAAACTTTCATCGCAATCGGATGAATAGTGAGGGAACGGATAATGTATTACTACAGTAAAAACAAACGTTAATTTTTATACAATAGGTATAATTTATTAAATTTATTTTTGTGATTTATGTACCTACTTGCTTCATTTAGATCCATCCAGCCGTTTGAGCGTGAAGAAGTAACAAACATGCAAACAGACACATTCCCAAACTTTCACCTTTATAATATTAGTGTGATAAATAAAACCATCTAAATAATCAATATTCGTTTTTCAAGTTCATTCAACACTAAAATTTTAAAAATACTAAGTTAGCAAACTTTGTCGTGCAACTGCAAGCGGGTCTCGAGCAGGCGTCCGTCACTCGCTCAAGGCCACGCGTTATATGCCTACCGCTTCACGTATCGTCGTCGGTACATCCGACACTGGGCTGCCGCACGCCTGCCTGAGCCTTATTAAATAATTTTGACAATATCATAATGAATTGACCTAAAAACAATTGATTTTCCTCCGCTTTGCTCCTGTTTCCCTTTGATTATTTATTTGCGCGGTATTTTATTTTAATTAAAATTATTTACGCGGTTTCGGATATTTTCGACAATAAAATTTAATAATCAGGAATTCAGGGAAGGAAAAAATGTATCTATCATTTTATTAAACTGAAACATATTTGATCAACATATAACAAATAAATGTTTTTCTATATTCGTTTTATCACCAATATCATCATATACAACCCTAGGACATTCGCTCGATGACGTGTTTCGCGCGGCGGGTAAAACAATCTCAACTCTCTGTGTGCGTACTTATGGTACATTTCTTCTCGCTGCAAACAGCTGGTATTATTATTAAGATTTTATAGGCTATTATAACGTAGGTATTTTCGCTTTTGTATGAGAGTGATGTATCTGTTACGAAGTAACTATTTAGTAATCTGTGCCTCGAGCGAACACATTGTGTGCGTGACAACGCACACGACTAGCCCGCTACAGTAAATACCTATTTTCCGCGCGTCTCGTACGCTCGACACCCTCTAAAGTAACTTGTCTCCTTCAGACTTCATTTTCTTAAATTGAATGAAATTTTCTTTGCGGAAGAAGGAGTTCAGTTTTTCTTAAAATAAAGTAGTAAAAATACATTTTATTCTTTAATTTCTCCCATATTTTAAAAATATTAAACGATTAGCGCCGTCAGGCACCCTTATTGAATAAATACGACGAGGCATTTTGAAATATCCTAAAATTTTTATGCGAAACTTTGAACTCAATTTTCTCAAAACTAGAATTTTGCAACATATCACCTTCATCCACTCATGTCTTGATCGAAGATTTTATAAGAAAAATTCTACGACTTGTTTTAGATTCCGCCTGGCAACACTGATTGCTGACAAGATAAGACGTTTTTTAACGTCAGTCAAAAATTTCTTATAGTGATGTGCCAACTCGGAATAAACACAACTCGAGTTAACTCGAGTTGAAATTCACGTAACTCGAGATCAACTCGAGTTAAGTAACGCGAGTTAACTGGGTGAAATGAAACTGAGTAAATGATTTGATTTCGTATCAATATTTAAAAAAAATTAACATATTCAGGATAAATATGTATGGGGAGTAGGTAGAATTTAAATAAAAAAGTATTTATCGATTGTAAAAGTATGTATGTATTATTATTAAAAAGTATGTATTTATTTATCATTTATTTATGTTTTATGTATTTAGGATTAAATTTTTGTAACATAAATAAAGTAAGTATTTCTATTAATTAACAACAAAACTATATTTGTATGAATCTGAACACTGTTTGCCAGGCGCGTGCATAGGATTATGACAGGGCATGCGGCGGAGTAAAAACACACAAAAACTTCTTCTTTTATAGATTTTTAGCATAGCCACAGCCACGCATCGCCACCATGCTACGATGCGTGGCTGTGGCTATGCTAAAAATCTATAAAAGAAGAAGTTTTTGTGTGTTTTTACTCCGCCGCATGCCCTGTCATAATTTTATGCACGCCCCTGCTGTTTGCACTTAGCATGTCCATTCACTGGCGATTCAAATACATCCCAAACAACAGTTTTCCTTTTAGGTCCCGGTATTTTTTCTATACAGTACCTAATAATTCGAAAAACTAACAACAATAACAACCGGCACTCCAAAATAACTTCAAATCTGCAACAATGCAATGTTGTGTTGTTGTGACATTGACATAATTGACACATGTAGCGAATTAAATTAATGAATATAGTTGACGGAGAGACAGCGTATGACGGAGAGACAGCGTCGTATGTGTTTTTAAAAAGTGTGACACAGCTGACGTCACGAATTTTCTCTTGGTGATCACTCATGTTTGATTTTCAAATAAAAGCATTTGTTAATGTTACCGGAGACTCGTTTATTCAACTGACAGCGTAACGACTTTACAGAGAGGTCCGCACTGTCCAGTGACACGAACAAGAATGAATCTGAATCTATCTAGCGCTCACAGTGCGGCCTTTTATAGAGGGATTGTCACACATGTACCCACATTTTCTAGTTAAATATTAAACTACTTAAATTACAATGCTTTAAGTTGAAACATGTTAAACGTTAATTTTACATCTTAAAAATCAATTAATAGTTTGTAAAACAATTAAATTATTAAACTTTAATCATTTCAATTATTTTAATAGACAAATTATTGTATTTGCGCCGATACGGCCATACTGACAGGCGGTGCGCGCTCTGCACCAGCCTCAAAATATTCTATTTGACAAAGGCACTTATTAAAAGTTAATATTATGTAAAGCAATTCGTTGACTAACTAAAGAGTCTCGGATAACAATAAAAAATTAGAAGCTACGCACGGTTCACAAGTGGTCGTTTTCTGTGGAGAAGAACCGGCAAGAAACTCCACAGTTACTCTTTTCAAAACATCATTCATTTACACAATGTAAGAGAAGCTTGATAAAATATTGAAATTGACTTGACAAACGACAACATTAGATTTCACTAATGAAGGATAGAAACTAAAGCATTGTGATACAAAATTTAAACAAAACAGATAATCTGTCATCATCAGCTGTTATACAAACACAAATGTCTTTCTATGTTGTGAAATAATGTTTTAGGAATATCGGAGTAATCGAATATCGGAATTAGGATTTCTCGGAGGTTCTCGTAGAGTTCTCGGAGTATCTCGTAGAATTTTCGGAGGTTTTACCTGTAACAAAAGATTAGACTTCTTTTGAGTAGAATATCTGTAAGGAACTTGTGATGCTTTATGTTGTTATACAGACTCAGTTATTAAAATTTGAGAATACTCATTCTGGAGGTTCTCCTAAAGTACGGAGGTTTTACATGTAGCAAAAGATTAAACTACATTTTTTTTTGTTAAATATTTGTAAGGTACTTGTGTTGCTTTATGTTAATTGTTACACCAACTCTCAAATATCTTAGTATGTTTGGAAATATCAATGTTGTTAAATTTTGAGGATATCATCCTTTTATGATATTCTCAGACACAAGCATATTTAGCTTAGAGGGGTTAACAGGATTGCTAGCAATGCGAATTCCACCCACATTGCCAGTTTTTTTTTTAAGTAAAAATAAGAAACAAGAAAGAAAAAGGTTCTCGTAGATATCTCGGGGGTTCTCGTAGATATCTCGGGGGTTCTCGTAGATATCTCGGGGGTTCTCGTAGATATCTCGGGGGTTCTCGTAGATATCTCGGGGGTTCTCGTAGATATCTCGGGGGTTCTCGTAGATATCTCAGGGGTTCTCGTAGATATCTCGGGGGTTCTCGTAGATTTCTCGGAGGTTTTCGTAGATTTCTCGAAATTTTTTTTGTTTCTTTTTCTTTTTCTCTATCTTTTTCTTTTTATAAAGGGAACTAGCAATGCAATGTAAATAGAATCCACGCTACTAGCTTTCCCGTTAAGTTAGAGTGGGTTCACGCGGCAAGTATAATGAATGGGGTTCGAACCCGCGACCTTTCTTTTGTTGTTCGGCCGTACTGGCTCGTGGAATAGATCACACCGCCGATACGGTTATCCGGTCTCCAGTTGTTTAGGTGGAAAACGAGAAATCCTTAGCTCGCGAAACAACTAAATTGAGTGGGCTACGTTATGTATTTCGGCGCACGATACACTTATGTGTTTCGGCGCACTAAACAAGACTATACAAAACTAACACTTGCACTACTACTGTTGGCATTGAATTTCAAGAAACAGAATATTTTGCGATATTCGAAAATTTTACGGGAATTAGACAAGATCTATGATTGCAGATTATTAATTATAACCTCAAATGAAATTTGCTGGTTACTTTGGTTTACACACTTCAAATCAATTTATTTGACCCCTGAATCAAAATATCAAAATAAAATGAATACGACTCACCAGGGTTCATCAGCTCAATATTTCAGCATTGGCGGCCACTTGACCCGTACGGCTTCTATCCAGGACGTCACGTTCTGTTTTACTTCAACTCTAGCGAGTGAATCCCACTTCTGATGACGGAGAGACAGCGTATGACGGAGAGACAGCGTCGTATGTGTTTTTAAAAAGTGTGACACAGCTGACGTCACGAATTTTCTCTTGGTGATCACTCATGTTTGATTTTCAAATAAAAGCATTTGTTAATGTTACCGGAGACTCGTTTATTCAACTGACAGCGTAACGACTTTACAGAGAGGTCCGCACTGTCCAGCGACACGAATAAGAATGAATCTGAATCTATCTAGCGCTCACAGTGCGGCCTTTTATAGAGGGATTGTCACACATGTACCCACATTTTCTAGTTAAATATTAAACTACTTAAATTACAATGCTTTAAGTTGAAATATGTTAAACGTTAATTTTACATCTTAAAAATCAATTAATAGTTTGTAAAACAATCAAATTATTAAACTTTAATCATTTCAATTATTTTAATAGACAAATTATTGTATTTGCGCCGATATAGTCATAAATGATCGGCAAACTTCGTGCCATCTCAGTGTCTGTCATTCGGCTGATGCGCTAAAGCGGGAGAATTCAAATTGTCTAAATCGAGTTAAAATGAATTCAACTCGAGTTGACTCGAGTTAGTAACTCGAGTTGATACATCACTAACTTCTTAGGTTAGGTTATGTTTTAGTGTGCGATGCTGTTTGTATTGTAAACTTTCATGAAAAACCTTTAAATATGAGTGAATATTACAATATTGTCCCTTGGTATAACAGTGAAGAGTGGCAGCATGTCTATGAAGATATATCAAATCCATCTTCAAGCAAAGAAGATGCACTTAAATTGTTACTTGTATGGAAAGCCAGAAGTCCATCTTTGCCATCCGGTATAGAATCCACACTTAGTCTCCTGCAAGTTTATGTTGAGGATGCTAGTACTTCTCAGGAGTTAACTAATGATCAGTTATTGCGTTTAGCATACTCATCTGCCATTATGCGGTTTGTTAACCATATGTTAGACACTGAGACAGTCAAAGGGAAAAGTTTATATCAAGCAGCTAAAAGGTTAGAGGTCCCAGACTGGATTGTGGACCTGAGACATGACACTGCTCACAGTAATACACTTCCTCCTATAACGCTACTAAGAGAAGCATGTTCCATCAGTTTGCAGTGGCTCGAAACCAACTATTGGAATAAGCATAAACAACACATTCAAGATTACATATGCGGTCAGAAAGACACCATATATGGTGATGCATATAAAATTGATACACTAATTAATTTTTGTATCTCATTGGGTATATGCTCACATTCTAAATTGAAAATTAAAAATTTATCAGAAATTCCAAATTTAACCATGAGAGAGTCCATTGTTAATGATGCAAAAGAATTGCTTGGGGACCACATTGACTTATCTAATCCAAAAACGGTGTCCATTATGTCACTGATCAATATACTCAATATGAACAGTAAAAAGCTTTTAAAAGTTAGAGATGCAAATACTGTTGTCACAGAGGCTTTACTTGGAGATGATTCATTATTTTTATCAAAAGAGCTTTTATATTTCTTTAGTGCAGGTGATTTCAAATACAAGTCAAAATTACACATGAGTTATGTTCACTGCTTTGAAGTACTGCTCACATTTCTACATACTAATGAATTACTGCTGGACTTCATTTTGGCTTTGATAAAAATAACACAAAATCCAGAAAGTGTACATTTTAGAGCAAGGCTGTCAGCATTATGGCTTTCAGAAATATTTGCTGCTTTGAAGATATCACAGAACACCCTTAGCAAAATTAATAAGTGAGTAGTTTGAAAAGGCAACAGTGATACATATATATAACTGAATAAGTGTTATAGTATTGAACCCATTTCAATAAATAATATGTTGTGGTTGTGCTAGTGTCACAGGCAAAATTAAATAAAGGGTGGGGTACCTAAATAAAGGGCTTCAAGAGAGGATTACATATTTATAAATATATCTATACTAATATTATAAAGTGTAAAAGTTTGTTTGAATGTGCTAATCTTCAAAATTCCTGGTTGGATTTGGATGAAATTTGGTATGGAAATAGCTTGAAGATTAAGGGAGGTTATAGGTTACTTTTTACACAACTGTAAAAGAGGAGGGTTATGTTTTTATTGGAATAAAGTACATGGGAGTGAAGCCTGCAACTTCTAGTAACTTAATTATGTTTAAAACTAAATTTGAAGCATGAATAGTCTAATGGCTAAGGTGTCAGCTTTGTGATGGAGAGGTCGCAAGTTCGAAACCCACCATTACCCTATTGCCGTAAACCCACTCTAGACACAAGCAAAAGCTTAGTTGTAACCCCTCCAGGGTTCACAAGATTGCTAATGTGAATTCAGTTCTCAATTTAAAAAAAAACATAAATAAAGGAAACCTTAAAAGTTAAAGAAACTTAAATCAATAAAAGCCTGTTGTTTTCTTATATACTCTTATTAATTTATAGTATTAATAAATCTGATTAATTTTTTTTCAGAATATCTGATAGTGATAAAATATCCAAGAAGAGAAAAGATTTGAAGGATCTATATGAACACTGGTATCCTGGCAGTAAAGTAAAAAATTCACTTGTGTTGGACCTTCAAAAACCTGTTCCTGAAGAATTACAAGATATTAACTACATCCAACCCATCATTGCAGCTTATAATCATTATCTTTCGTATTTTGTATTAAACCTTATAAATTTGCTGGAACCAAAACTTCCTGTTGCGGTTGCAGAAAGAATATGTACATTAGCAAAATTAATATCATCTCCAGAAAAGTTTGCTTTAGACACTTCATCTGTTATTTATACAGCTGAAGACTTGCAAATGGAAAATGATGACATTATGATTATTGAAGATGTCCAGAATAATGACAAGGATCATAACAAAGAAAAAAGGGATGGAAAGGAACAACAATTAACATTGAATAGTATTTGGAGATTAGCTTCTAATGAACATAACTGGTCTGCATGTCCCATTGGTAGAGTTCCTTGGCAGCATGACATGGATAAAGTTGAACAAATGGAAACATGTTAAGAAGTTTTATATATATAAAAATTAAACACATTTTCTCATTATTCTTTTTTTTATTTTCATATTTTGTATACAGTATAATGTTTTGGTTACATTTCATTTATATTGACACATTATAGGATCCCTAAAAATAGTTGAACAATATACATGTTTATATGATACAAGATTCATTATTGATTAACATGTAGGACAAAGTTCACAGTCAAATGACATACAAGTATATAAAACGACCATGTGTAAACAGTTTATTATTGGTCCTTACAGCAAATACAGTTATAGGTTAAATAAACACAAATGCCAGTTATCTGATGCTTAATGAATAATCCAACTAATATGTTAAAATTCAGAACTTCAGTTCCATAAACATGGGTAAAAATTACGGTTACAGAAAGAAGTCAACAGAACAATCAAATGTGATGTTACATAATAAAATTTTATCTAATATTTAAATTCCAATTATATTCAACTTGATAGGACAAACTTTCATAAAATTTCAACAATCCAATGATATAATGCACCAATAGAGAATTAAAATGAAACATCAATTGATAGGCACTTTAACAAATAAACAGTGGCAAAGACAATAGCAGTTCTTAAGATAAAATAGTACCTTGCTAAAATTTGTCATAACTAATAAATTATTTACAAAAACCGTACGCGGAACGGGAGAATATCTACATACACTTCTAAAGTGTCATTAAATTCCTAGTTGTAGCCACATTGCACATTCATTAAAGTTTCTTTTAAAATAACTTACTTTAAAATTATGATTATGAGTATGTTCGCTGATGGGGAGCTCGGAAAACGGACAATACGATTATATTTTCGAGACCTAACCACATCTAATATTTATATTACCTCAAAACAAAGTAGAATGTACGTGGCTAATATAAATGTTGCTAACAATGCTATACAAGAATTCTAATAATGTAAACCATCAACAATCGTAGCTAAACTTTCAGGAGTGGCTAGTCAGAGACTGCTGAAAGCAAACTAGTCCAAGGCACAGAAAGTACACTAAATTACTGTGACTCAACCCAATAAATAGAATCAACAGAGTTTTTTATACATAAAAATATAGTATTTGTTCGGCACCTTGATGAGACATGCAGTTTTATGGGTGTTTAGTTTTCAACAAATGCTAATAAATCTAAGAATAGTTCCCTTCATATATCTGTTCTGTGTAAATTGCTCAAAAGGTAGCCTCAGTATACAGTGAGATTCAAACAAATTTCGTGGCTTTTAAAATGTTACAAATAGTGTGTAAGCTTAATAGAAATAGTAGTTTATGTTAATACAGTCCATCATAAATATTGAGCTATAAAATATGTCCACAGACGATAATTAAACGAGAGGCTTACAAACAATACAAGTTGTCACAGAGTAATTCGTTGTTTGTATAGTAAATTGTTACAAACTAATTAATAAAAAGCGGGTAAAATATTTGTGACTTAATAATAAATTCAATAGCTTACTTTAAGACAGTCTTTTAGAATATGAAAGCAAATTAAGATAGAGGCAAGGTACATGGTGTATACGATATTTTTTTGGATAATATTTTAATAATAGGAGTATGCTGTAGAAACAATATTCCTACTAAAAAGCCAAGTACCGCAACAAGAGGAGAGTTTCGTTTAAATACATAATATTCAATTACACATAAAATACGCATTAAATGTCTAAGACACATAATGTTCATAAGTACTCAGGCAATAATATTTAATGTAAACATATGTATAAGTTAAAATATTTTTTAAACATATCAGATTTTTAAGTTTTGAATGGATCACAAAACATTCATTTTTAATACAAAATTATAAATTTCTAAAATAGTGTGAATTCAATCGTCTTTAGCATGAGGTTAAGAAACTAGATATAATTGATACCTTGTATAGTTTAGAATCGAACATAATTGTTAACTAGAATCATTGAACTTTCAATTAAATTGCGTAATATTCTAAACCTCATTTAAGTGATGTCTTTGGATTGGCATGCAAAAGCTTAATTTTCAATATTTTTTGTCTACACAATAATCGCTCGCCGTACCCTTGTCGATTGAGTGCTAACTCAGAATCACAGCATTAATTGGACCCAGTTGTGCCAAAATGTTCCAACCCCCAAATTCACAGTATCGAGTTATCTGTGCCAGCATACCTAACATTAGCCTTATTTTCATGTAGCAAAAAGTCACTTTGGTAGCTGTTTTCTAGGAAAAACTACATGTGTAACGAAATATATATGGGAAAATAACATTTAAGCGTAAATAACTCAAAATATTTTCACTGTGGGTTGGATCATTTTGGCACAACTAGGTCCAATTGCAGAAGATCTAAAATATATTATATATAGATCTATAATAAATAACCATAATGTTATCTAACTAAAATAGACAAAAAAGGGAAGTTAAAGATTAAACACCATATTGGCATTTTCTTTTGAAGAGTTAGCAATCAAATCAAGTGTTGTATGGTTCTGCGTCGACACGTGTACGACATGCCTAAATACAAGCATAAAAATAAATGGAATGAATCACTTCTCAACATGTTAGAGCTTGCAAGTTTAAACCTACCAGCTTATCGAAAACTTTGAAATATAGTCACATGAGTTCTATATCCAGCAAAATCGTCTATTGACAGAAGAGTGATATTGCTATAATTTTAAAATCACCTCTAGACAAGATTTACATATTTACACAGAAAATATATCATAAAATATGTCAGTGCAAAGATGGTTGTAAATATTTTTATGTACGAAAAAATACTTTTATATTCATACATCACTTGTTTGGGCAGTCGCCGAGATATCGTTGCGGTGACATTTTGACTTACAGAAATAAGCTCATCACTACGTCTAAGTGCAGTGGTCCGACGGCTACAGAGTATCGTCACCGTCGACTGCGCGGGCGCTTACCTACTGCTACATGTATGCTTGTCTAAAACAGAGCTCAGTAACATAGCACGGATGTGTATGATAAACATCATCGGTCTCTATAAGTAGTACTACGTCATTAACAATTAGCAACTCTCCTAATGGAGACAGGTGACGCAAAAATAAAATAAATACTTCACGGTCCGTTTCAAAAGACTTAAAAGTAATGTAACATTCGATTGCTATCATCCTTAACCATTTATAATGTGAAGGAACACGCACAGGAACATTTTATCTAATTTTGTTTACTTTACGACGTCAGGAATGTAAGAAACTTGAGAATGCGAAACTTATACATTGACGCATTATTCAACATCACTTGTTATAATTATCATGGCAAAATGTGGACATGTTCGCATAAGATTTGGTTGAAGGCTGCCCATCGGTACTTCATTGGACATTGATGTATAGGGGCGAGGCAGGCAAGCGAGCTAGACCATGATGGGGTCGTCGGAGGACAACTGCCTGTGCAGGAGTCTCTGCGAGCGCATGGAGCTGGCGCCCGTGCTGAGGTCGTCCGTGCTGCCCAGCTCGCCGTCGTGATCCGTCGTTGACAGCAGGTCGTCATCTGACGTCGCTCTGAGCGTGTACAAAATATAAGGATGTTTAATGACCTTTCGGAGCAGGAAGGCCAATCACAATGCGACGATCTACGCAGGGTAGCTGGATGAGAATAGCCGATGATCGAGCGGATTGTGATTGGAATTGGATAGGTCATCTGTAGGCTGATGTGGTATGTGTTAGTGGGTATGAGGGGCCTTAGTCTCTGCGGCGCCTGAACGCGTCATACCTGATAAGAGTGGGCAGGTTGGAGGTGAGGATGGCCTTCTCCTTTTGTATCTCGTGGATGTGCCCCACCAGGATCTGTTCCTCGGGGCGCGGCGCGTGCGAGTGCGAGCGCAGGGTGGACAGGCGGCTGTTGGCCGTGTGGCACGCCGTGTCCAGCGTGGCGATGTCTTGCAGCATGCCTCGCACCTAACCAGTAACATACAACTTTGAGAACATTGTACATATTAAATACAAAACAATCTTGTTACAGCTAAGAACAAAAACTTTTTATTCTATAACATGTTCATCTCGAGGCAGATTGTGAGTATGATAATTTATTAAAGCATCTATATCAAGGCAGATTGTGAGCAAGGGCGGATCCAGCTTTGGTGCCAGGTGGGAGGGGAGGGGGGGGGGGGCTTCACATAAGGTCACATTTCGTGGTCAAGTCACAAGAAGTTATAATTTGTATTTCCTGACTCCGCTGCCACTTGGCCATCCACTGCCAATATTCGTTTACAACGACAGAAACTGGAGTTTTATCTAGTAAAATGTTTAAAAAATTTAATTAGTGATCCACCTAGGTCCTGGACCCAGCCCAGGGGGAGGTCATGACCCCAAGACCCCCCCCCCCCCCCTGGATCCGCTCTTAACTGTGAGTCTGATATCTGTTAAAGCATCGGTGTCAAGGCAGATTGTGACAGTGTGATATGGTTTCTACAGTGTGACGTGGTTTCTAAGCTGGTGGTCGTGCAACGTCGTGTAAGGGGTACTGACCGTGCGCATCTTGTCGACGAGGATGGCCTCGAGGCAGGCGGTCTGGCGCGCGATGTCGTGCAGCGAGTCCTGCGCCGGCTGCACCTTGTGCGTGCGCAGGATGCACGGCGCGAACACGATCGCCAGCGCGTTCGGGCCCATTCTGCACGAACACGCACAAATGTTACAACTCTATTACAAAATCTGCTCAAATACCATATCTTCTTCTTTTCCTATACAGAGTATAAGTGTAATCGAAACAACAAATAATATCTTTTATTCGTCAATTTTTCCATTTTTTTTTCAGACTGTTTATACAACGTGTAACGGAAACCCTATATCTATCCACAAGGGCTGAAGAAAACATCTGGTATGGAGACTCTATGCACAGTTTCAGCTCAAAATAAGTGACTCAAAAAATTGATACCAAATTATCGGTTTCATATTGTTTCTTGAATGCCAATCATAACAAACGTGTCACAGCACTACGAGGGTTAATAACTTTCCACGTGACTTGGCAATAACACGATAATTGTCTTCGTTCTTCTTAATTTGAAAGATTCATGTATTGAAATTTCTAATAAGTTCCACACATGTAGGCATAGGATTACAAAACCCTTGCCATATCATTTGATATCATCCAAAGAAGCTGTGCACTTGATATGTATATACCCTTTAAGTTACACGTTGTATATTGTTCAATAGTAAATCCTATCTAATCCAGTGATATTTTCTATTAATAGTTTGTAGATTCACTACTCTCACTAGAACGAGCAAAGTAAATAAAACAAGTGGTTTTCAAAATGACATCTTGGCATCCAGTTATTTACGAAATTAATGAGTATTGTAAATGATTTTATGTAATTATGTGTAACGTTCTCGCGAAATTTCGAAGATTGCATTACGACGTCACTGACACTGTATAAAATGCTATTCGATCGTCTCATTTGACTGTACCGATTTCATTCTTTCTTTTTTATTATGTTCCCTTTCATAAAAGGAAGGTTAAATGTTTTCAGAAAGACTGAGGTTTCAGGTTCTGTAAAACATCGTATAGGAGTGCGCAGTATACCGCGGCGTTTACAGCATATGCCACCGTTGATAAGACAAGCGAATCATCTAAAAATAATACCTATTATGATCTTCTCCGAGTGCCACCCTCGCCAAGTGAAATATTAGCCTCTCGACGAGATCGAAGTTTGGTTTTGGCAGCTTTCTTAATATCGTGAATATTGTTGACACTCGCTCCTAGAAAGAAGTAACAATTTTGATCATTAGGGTAAACCTCTAAAATTAGAAGAGGCGAGATAGAATCGTATTATTGAAACATTTATCGTAAGATATTTTATCAGAACTGAATGATATAAAAGATTTGTATCATTCAGTTTAAAGTTAATAGTGACTGTGAAATGGGTACTCGCTATTTTGTTGTACTTTAAATTAAAGTTTGAATCATTACACGTACTCACCTATTCCCGTGTAGTGATTCAAACTAAAATGACATTGCCATTCCATAGATAATGGTCTGGTTAAAAACATAGTTCGACTTTAAACAAAGCATATCTAGAAGACAGTTTAGAAAGACCAATCTATTAAATTTTATTGTACACAAAAACGATAAATAATGCATAATATGGGCATCCTCGTTTAAAAGAGGATGTGTGAAATACGAACCATCCCTACATAGTATAAAACAAAGTTTTAGCATTAAAATTCGCAGCAATAGATAAGAGTGAATCAAGAGGAAGGTTTATATGTATCATACACGCATATTATTAGTACATCGCACTCGTGGGAAAGCCGGGGCGGGTCGCTAGTAATATTATAAGCGAAAGTAACTCTGTCTAACAATTTAACTGCTTTTAATGAAAAGTGCAGAGATAGATTAGACCTTGGAGAAGGACATAGGCTACCTTTTACTCTGAAACTAACTTTTCACGCTAGCGAAGCCACGGGCAAAAGCTAGTATAGCATGAAAGTAAAAAAAAAATTTAATTGAGTGGATAAAATCGCTCACCTATGCAGAGACTGAAGCATTACAAAAAATGTGAAATAAAAACACATAATTTACACACACATACACGCGCTCTCCACCCCATAAACACATATGTACTAATAACTCATACATACACGCACACGTAAACACACGCAAACGCACGTAAATGATTGATTATGTAAAATTTTAAACGACAACCTACATAAATGAATATAAAATAGTTAAGTCTGTTAGCCCTAGAAAATTAAGTTATTGGAAGAGCGGAGTCTCCTAACACAGGCATTAATATGTTTAAAAGGAGATTTGTATCATCAACTAATGTAATTTTGGTAATTTAACATTAGAACTTAAAACGGGATCCGGCAATTCGGGTTTCAGATATTTTGGCACTGTTGCAAGCGCCATGATCACTTTTTATTCAGAATGGCTCGCGTTTGACCACCATCTCACCTGATGGTAAGCGACGATTTGGTCGAAGATGAAGCACGCTTACCTAGAATAGAAGACACCGGCAGGTAATTCCACTCATTAGCCGTACGCACAATGAAGGTATTCCCAAAACGTTTTGTGCGTATGGGTGGGACGTCCACCATGTAACGATGGAGCGTCACCGTTTGTCTTGTAGTCCGATGACGGAACTTAAAAATAACATGGCGCTTGCAACAGCGCCGAAATATCGGAAACTCGAAACAAAAGATACCATGGTAAATATCTCGTTTTATGTTCTAATGATACTGTCAGTGACCATGTTCGCTTAAAAACTTATAATTTAATAAAACATTTTGTATTTGCCTGTTGGTCTAGTGGTCAGTGGCCCTGACTGCTATACTCAAGGTCGTGGGTTTGATTCCCACCCAGGACAAATGTTTGTGTGATGAGCACGATCATTTGTTCTTTGTCTGGATGTAATTAATCTACAATATGTATGTATTTAGAAATATATATGTATGTTTATCAGTTGTCTAGTACTCATAGCACAAGCTCTGCTTAGTTTGGGACTAGATGGCGTTGTGTGAAAGTTGTGGAATATTATTATTATATTATTATTATTTGTATATTACCTGGGGGTCAGATATCTGCGAGGCCAGTATGAAGTCGTCGTAGAGGTCGAAGGTAAGCAGCGGTTCGGGCAGCTCGCGGAAGAAGCTCTTGAGCACAGAAGCTCGCACGTGCACGGCGTAAGCGTCCAGCTTGTCCACGCCCTCCTCCGGCGACTCGTCCAGGAGGCGACGCAGCTCACGGACCTACCACATCATCATACACTCTTTATTGTACACCATAACAGAAACAGATAAAGACGAAAGAAAAAAAATCCCAATCGGTCCAGCCATCTTCGAGTAATCGGGTAACATGGCCAAGTGCGAGTCGGACTCACGCGCGAAGGGTTCCGTAAATATTCTGTGAATATTTCAAGCGTCTACCTGTAGTCGTTATCGATATCGAGCAAAAAACATCACGTTTGTTGTATGGGAGCCCCCTTAAATATTTATTTTATTCTGATTTTTAGTATTTGTTGTCACGGTGGCATCGGAGAATTTGAGACTTTCAATGCCTGCACATGACACTAAATTTTTTGGCTCTTCGTTTACAGTGAAAGCTGTTTGTTTGTGGAATGCAGTGCCGGTGTCAGTAAGAAAAGCTCACTCACTCGCAACTTTTAAGAGCTCGGTTGGATCGGTCGTCTAATCATTTTCTTTCAAATTTATGATTATTCCTTTGTTTTCTCTCAACATGACGTTAAAGAACACATTATATTTATAAATAATTACTTATGTATTGTATTGTATTTATATATTTGTATATGTATATTATTTTCTGTTTTATGAGTATATTTATGTGGTAAACTAATTTAGCCCTGCCCACTTTAATTAAAGTTTTGAAAGTCCTTCCAAAGGTTGTCTGGAAGATATCGCTTTTAGCGATAAGACCGCCATTGTAACCATTTAATTAAGAAATTATGTTAAATAGCTGTGTTTAAATTTTGGTGTACAATAAAGTATATTCTATCTATGTATCATCTGTGAAAATTTCAACAATCACGTTTCATGAGATATAGCCTATTGACAGACGGACAGCGGAGTCTTAGTAATAGGGTCCCGTTTTACCTTCTGGGTACGGAACCTTAAAAAAGATTCCGATGAATTCAGAACCTCCTTTTTTTGAAGTCGATTAAAAAAGAGTAATACAATAGGGATCATCATCTGCCTTTAGCAAACTATGTTGAGGCCGGTTGCTATTGTAACCGGATGCAACTGAATACTAGCCTTTAACATAGCGCGAATGCCTGTCTGATCTCCATAAGCCTGTAGCTGGGTAACAGGGTACCACTTGGCAGGACAAGTGTCAGATTATCTGGCTTCTTGACTGGCCAATAAAAAGAAAGATGTACAAATTTCAGCCGGGACTTAAAGCTTTACATGCTGTCCGAAGCATGGAAGAATCTCGTTATGGTAACCCATATATGGACCGACCTCGAAAAGCGTTGCTTTCCCTTGAAAATCTAAAATAAAATAAAAAATTCGAATAACGATTCAAACTTTTAAAGCGATTAAGTTCTAAATGAAAGGCTTCAAAACACCCAGCGCACATTAACCCTTTCGGTACTGTAGGTATGTATAATATGTCCCAATACGGTATTAGACTAATGGTACATATATATCTTCCCACAAAAGTATAATTCTGGGTTTGTTTCTTTTCTATACTACTCTCATTTTATAGTTTCAAGACCGATGGAACCTAATGTCCCATGCTGAAAAAAGGATTTTTCAGGGTAAAAAAATAAAGGTGGCTGTTTTTGGGTTTATTATTGTATTATTTATATTGTTCAGTAAAATTTCACGAATATCTCATTTAGATTATCAGTCATAAGGATACGTGTATGGGCCGTACCGAAAGGGACGACTTTACTTTCACCAAAACTGGCGCATCTATACAACTAGTAGTAGTTGTATTATATGAATTACTTAATTCGTTGCATAAGAAAGTTACATGCATAATGGTGTTTAAAATAAAAAGTTATTGTCACTAATAAATACTTATTCAAGATTAAAGTTCTGATGCTGATTCCCAAACTAAGTTAAGGCTTGTCTTTTTGGAAGACTGTCAGTTAGTCGCATAACATAGTACAAACATAGAAAGAGGTAATGAATGTTCCTGATGGTCGACATAGTTGTTTTTAGCTCCATTAAAAATGTATCAATTTATCGTGACAATAAGAAAACGCAAAAGCACAATGTAACAGGAGAGCATTATTTGTAAACTTACCTTAGAACTAAGTCCACTCTTTCTGTACAGGCCCTCTGTATAAAGGCCCGTCATTTCTATGGTGGTTATTAGTCTGTCCACGACCACGGGGATATTACTCTCGCCTGTTGGTAGGTCTGGTAACGGAACCCCAAATACCTGCGAAGAATCAGTTGATAAAAATTAGTTAACTCTTAAGACTGTGGTATTTTTCAGAAATATTCTATTTAGACAGACATAGATTTTCAAAAAAATATTGGGTGTTTAATTTTTTCTTTTGGGTCTTAACTAAAAATCAAGACAGTGAATTGGAACTTCAAGTAACGTCAAAAATTGACGTCAGCAGTCCCCCCCCACTTCTGAACTCTGAATCTTTCGATCGATATCAATTTGTATTGAATTGAAAAGGCAAAAAAAAACTTTCACCAATAGTAATAATAATTATCAAATAATCATTCTCAGCACAGAAAAATACATAATTATTACTTGTTGTTTTCTGTCGAACTGAATAAAAAATATTACTTTTTAACAAAGGATTTAGAATTTCTAGAAATACATTACCCCATAAGCAAAACGAACCAGGGTAGTCAGTTAGGAAATACCGGCTTCATGTAGTTTAAATTTATGAAAAAAGAAATGACGTGAAAGGGAGTAGGTTTTCGTTAATCTTAATGATCATGATTCTATGTTTCTGTAAGACTGTCTAGAAGGATTGTCAGCTGTCTATGGGAAACCTGTCTTAGGTTTCCCATAGACAGCTGACAATCCTTCAAAACAAATAATTTGATTACTCGGCATACCTTTCCTCTTGAGACGACGCCCATTTGCTCTCTTCCGCCGGCATCCACGGCGCCTACGATTGCAGCAGATGAATGCGATTGATTGTCTTTACGACATAATGTTGACACCTACATAACAAAAATGAATATTAATGTTTATAACTAGTCGTGCCCGAGGATTCAATTGCGTGGGAGGTTTTCTCCGCGTAAACCTCGATCTCGCAGGAACTTCGGGATAAAAACAAGCCTATATGTTGCTCTACAACCGATCAAAATCGGTTTAGCCGTTACAGACAAACAGAAACCAGACAAAAATTGTTTGCGTTTTACTATCGTGTAAATAACTACATATTTTATAAGCAATTGAGAGAAAAAACAGTATTAAATCACAGATAGGCACTTCAATTTTACATGTATAGATAACAAGTAGAACTAAAATTTGAATTTAAAAAGCTAACAGTATAAGGATGATTATAATTTATCACGTCTAATCCAAACAGAGTTCAAACTCATTTTAGTATTGTGTTTTACTTTAGTATCTTATATTCTTATCTTACCTTGGTGTAACATTTCTTATGTGAGGCAAGTTTACACGTCTGGCAAATAAGCGATCGTTCAATAGGCCACATGAAGAAAGTCTTACAGATTTCACACTCCGTGGGTATGTTGATCATGGACAGTATGAATGTATGGCCTTTGTATTGTATGGGATCGTCCACCTGAAGTAAAAAAAAAACAACATAATAAACAAACAAAATCTTGAAAAAAATCAAAAGATCTATAACATAGTTTTATAATAACACATGTTTTCAGCGATATGAATCGATGTTTCGGCTATAAAATTTAAAATAGATGAACCCTAAGTCACTCCACCACCAAACGTACTTTCCAAAGCACAGATGAATCTCATTATGTAAGACTAGTACTCACGCGGGGCTTCGCTCCCGTGGATTCTATCATGGTAAAAACATAACTCCCCTTTTTTGCAGTCGCGTAAAAAGTAGCCTATAACCTTCCTCAAGCTTCAAGCTACTTCCATACCAAATTTCATCCAAATCCACCCTGTACTTTCGAAGATTAGCGCGTTCAAGCAAACAAACAAACTTTTCCGCTTTATAATATTAGTATAGATGTTCATCAACAGACCGACCTCAGAAAGTGTTGCCTAACCTTGAAGATCGACCCGTGCGGCTGTTATTAATTTTATTTTATTTTAATAAGTACAGAGACAGACTACAGTCTAAGACATTTAGTACAGCTATAACAATATACATTATTACATAAATCTGAGCTCCAATTAATCCAGACACGCAGGAGCGTGTCAAGCCAAGAACAGGCGCGCAGCTCACAGTGTGTAATATTACACGAACCATTTGGAGCCACTTTTGAGCCCTTCATAACTCAAAAACGATTTCACCTAAACTTGTCAAATTTGGCTCATATATTGAGACTGGCGAGATACATATGTGTTCCAAATTTTATAAACATATCTCAAACGGTTATTTAGATATTAACGTCCGAAAATCGTCATTTTTATGACTGACCTATAGATCAAAACTATAACCCAGTTCCAGATGACCTAGAAAGTTCAAATTTGGCATGAAGATAGGTAATTAGGTAATTAGGAAAAAATCAGAAACTGGTAATTTTTTATCATTTTATTATAATTTTCACTTAACTTATAATTAGTGCCTGTAAATGTCTATATGTGGATTTTAAGATCTTTACGTGAATATATAACGAGTTAAATACCACCCTTAATTTTTTTAATCCAAATATTTCCGTTTTTGTACTTATAAATAAGAATATAGTACATTTTCGTATTTATTACGCGTAACTAACCGTATTCTACAACCACTAGCGCCACCTATTATCTTAGAGGGTCACTACACCATGGAGGCAAAACGCGTATATAGAATTCCGGATACTGAATGGGCAATTCATTCGAACATTTCAAAGGTACAAGAAAATATAGAAAATAACACAAAAAGGACAATTATACCCCGTAAACGTAGGAAAATACAGTAGTTTAACAAAAACCATTTAGTATTAATTTTGTTATAAGTAAGTACCTACTACTAATTTATGTACAAAAAGTAATGATATCCCATGAAAAACATAAATGTGAAATGAGAGCCAAGTTCAATATTATCATAAATGCCTTGGTTGTTGACTTCAACGACAAAATTACTGAAATCTAAATGAGTGCCAAGTTCAATGGTCAGTCCTGAAATTTATTTATAACAACATAAAATATCATTTATTCTTATAACTTAGGAGAATATATTGTAGCCTAAGGTTTGACTTGGCTAGTTTTCATATACGAATTATATTATAGCCTTTGCAAGTTTTAAACCTGTTACTTGTCGGTTCTTATTTTATTATTCCGAAAATTTGGCTTGCTGGTAAAAACTAATCATCGAACATAATAATTCGTATATTAGAACTAGCCAGGTCAAACCTTAGGCTACAATATATTCTCCTAAGTTATAAGAATAAATTATATTTTATGTTGTTATAAATAAATTTCAGGACTGACCATTGAACTTGGCACCCATTTAGATTTCAGTTCTTTTGTCGTTGAAGTCAACAACCAAGGCATTTATGATAATATTGAACTTGGCTCTCATTTCACATTTATGTTTTTCATGGGTACTGTACATAGCATTCATTGTTTAATATACTTCATTAGTGACGGTTGGGTTCAGTTAATATGAAGTTACTAAATGATATGGTTGTAATTGCATTTTATACACCGAATTTCTAAACTCGTTAAAACTATACATATTTGTTCTAAACAGTGAAAATGTTAATTTTGTTATTTACCTTTCTCTTTTTATCCTTTTTTCTTTTCGTTCTCGCCTTATCAGTTTCGTGTTGGCTCATGAATTCGTCCATAAATCCTCTGAAGGCGTTTACTCCCATTGTGATGGACAACGTGGAGCCCTCTCTAGCACACACAGTCTCCATCACGTGAAGAAAGTTCCCTATGAGATCTTTGTACTTGAGCGCCGAACCCCTCGTCTCTACGATGCTGTATGTCGCCACTAAGTTGTCTTTGAACTCTAGTAACGCATGTTTGAATACCCTGTCCACCTGTTGAAGAAACACAAGTTATTTTCGGTAATCTAGAGCAGTCTATACTTCTACTAATACTTACCTATACTGATACTCCCAAAAAACACTGCAAAGTGAAAAATAATTTTAATTTCGGTAGTCGGTGTCTTTAGTTTTGTATTTTCGTTTTTGGCACCGACTTCCGAAATTAAAATTATTTTTCACTTTGCAGTGTTTTTTGGGAGTCGGTTTAATTTTTTGGTAAAAAGTTTTTATTTCACTCTTTTTAGTTGGTTGATTTTTAATTTACCTAGTTACAAGAGCCTAAATGTCAACTACTAATTACATTTTACAAAGTATTGCTTTTCCCAATGCTGGGCCGTTAATTTTTGAGGAGTTCTCCTGGTACTTCACCATCAGCTATACATCACCATATGCATTGTGACGAGCATAAAGTGCTTAACATCCATATCCAAGTAATCGAATCGCAATCCACGAAAAACTTATTATTGAGTAGTTTCGGCGTCCATCTGTGGTCTTCATCATCAGTTCCACTTCCCCAAATGGTACTTTTTGAGAGCAACTGCACAAGTTACTATAAGAAATACCCAAAACGCCGTAGGTGTGCCTATAATATTTGAAGAGTTCCCTCTATTTCTCCAGGATCCCATCATCAGATCCTGACTTGGTGACAAATGGTACCAATTTCAAAGTATACCCTATCATAACCTCCTCCTTTTTTTGTCGTCGGTTGAAAAGAGGAAAGATTTGTATTTTTGAATGTTTTTTAACGAATAAATTCAAATAGTACTGGACGATTTTAAAACTTCTTTCAAAATGTAAAGGTAAATTATTCCTTGGTAAAACCAATACACGCAAGCGAAGCCGCAAGCAAAAGCTTGTTAGTTATAATTAGGCTCAATAGCCTAATAGCTAAGGTGTCCGACTTGTGATCGAGAGGGTGCGGGTTCGAACCCCACTCATTAAACTATTGCCGTTAACCCACTCCAGATACAAGCATGTTTAGCTTAGTTGGAGAGGTTAACAGGATTGCTAGTAATGTGGATTCTACCCACATTGCTAGTTCTATTATAAACAAAAAAAGAAGCAATATTGTTAAATTGCCACTTTTGTTTTAATTATATTTAATTTTTATTTTTAATAGGCTCGCATTTGACCACCATCTCACCTGAATCACATTAAAAAAACACTGGTTTAAATTCAATGCAAGTAAATATGTTTCAGCTTACCTCTGATTGCTTTTTCTTCTCATTAGGTTCCATTTCATAAATCTTTTCGGTGATAAAGTTCTGCATTGCTTGCAACTCAGTGGCGTCTGAAATAATCTTATCCGTTCTATCCATAAATTCTGAAGTCCCTGTTAAGTTGAAGTTCGAACTAACAGCTCCTTTGGAGGTGTCTAATAAATTATAATTGGAATTGGAGATGATGCGTTTTCTATTCTTATGGCGGCCTCTGCTGGGAACTGTGACGGGGCTGGAACACGGCATGGTGATAACTCCTTTGTTCTGTATACATTTTGTGTGGTACAGCTGTTTGCAATCGATACATCGCTGGCCCTGCGTGATGAAAGCGTCGATGGCTTGATGGCAGTACACACATCTGTCACCTTTCGCGAACCGGGTGCCTTTGCGAAACCTGGGGAATTAACGTTGACTTGAGTATTTCCAGTGAATCAAACCAGATATATGTATAATATTGAAGCGTATCTGGTTAATTTGTACCATTTTGTTCTCTCATACAGCATTATTTACTATACCAGGGCTTTTAATTCGATGCAGTAGGCTGACACTTTCTGAGTTGTCACATAATAACGACTAAGAAATTGTATTGTAACTAAATTAATCGATTCAGGAATAAAATCAAATAACGATGTAAACTAGTTTTTAAATAATATTGTGTGAAAATAACAAAAAATTAAATGTGATTATAAAGGATCGTGAAAAATAAAACGAATAGATCATGATAATATTTTTTTTATTTTTTGCAATAGGCCCCTCACCCATTCCAACGGGGTTTAGGTTGCAGTGGTGCGGGGGCAGTCTTTTAAATAGTAATCACGCGTAATTTATTAAAATATTCATCACATGAAACAATTTCCAAGAGTGATATTTTTATTGGATATTTTTAATTTAAATTAAATCTATATAAATTTATTATTTAAAATCTAGTTAATACGTCAAAATAAAAGATAATCGTATAAATTTTATCATTTATTTATATATCTCACGATTAACAATCGCTCATTTATTATTCGATTGATTGCATAATTAGGTTAAATAGGGTATCATTATTTTAGTTTTTTTTTATTACTGATGGGCCCACTCTTGACCTCAATCTCGCCTGATGGTAAGCGATAGATGAGGTCTAAGCTGGGACGAGCGAGCCCAGAAGATACCTATTTACTCGTGCTTTAAAGGCTGAAAGGACATAAGTGGCAGGGAACTCAGAAGCCGGCAGATAAATCCACAGTTTGGCTGTGCGCACAATAAATGTGGAGAAGAAGCGCTTGGTACGACAAGACGGTATATCAACCAAGTGTAGGTGGTACCCAGCCGTGCGTCTGGTAGACCGGTAGTGAAAGGGTGATGGAGGAATCAGGTCATGGAGCACCTGCGCACACCCCCCGAAGTACAATCTGTAGAAAACCGACATGCAAGCAACGGTTCGCCGATGAGCCAGGCTATGAAGCTTGTCCACCAGCACCTCTTCGCCTATAGGCCTTTTAGCTCTGCGCTCAATCGAGTCCAATGCAGCATGTTCGTACTTTGCAGAGCCATCCTACAAGTGGCTGCAATACTCCACGCAGGAACGGACCTGTGCTTTATATAGATTTAGAAGCTGTCCAGGCGTGAAGTACCGCCTCACCTTGTGTGGGATTCCCAGCTTTTTTGCTGCGGTCTAAGCTCTGGACTCGATGGTTGAGCCGAATTGAGGTCTGTCGTAAGTGTAATGTGAGTAAGTGACACTAGCTTATTTCAGCTTACTGCATCGAGTTAAAAGTCCGGGTATATTACTATTGATAATTTTCGTAACTCGACAAGTTTGTGTTTCGAAAACCTCGACAAAATATGAAAAATATTCTTTTGAAATGTTCATAATAATGATAGAAGTCGATAAATATAATATTTGTTCTTGTATAAGCTTGATCCGCAACACAGAGTTGTGCCGTATCGGGGCGCCTTCTGATGCAGGCTCCAAATGTCGTGTATACGGCCAAAACAGATTCATTTGATTGCTCCCTCACTACGACACATCCTGACACAGTAAAATGAACCTAGCTTATAGGATTTTATTTTTATTTTTTATTGATAATAGGCTCGCGTTTAACCACCATCTCACCTGATGGTAAGTATGATGTGGTTGAAGATGAAGCATGCTTGCCTAGAAGTAACCTATTCATTCTTGACTTAAAGGTCCCTAGGTTATAGCGAACAGGAAACACAGACTCTGGCAGGGAATTCCACTCTTTAGCCGTACGCATAATGAAAGTTTTCTAATATTTTTTCTAAAGGTTTTTAATGAAAATTCCCAAAACGTTTTGTGCGTATGGGTGGGACGTCCACCATGTTACGATGGCGCATCGCCGTTTGTTTGCCTTAAATCTCCATTTGTGTCTAATTGTACGTGCACATACAAAATCAAAGTTGTTTGTATTCTTAAACGTTTAAATAATGTAATTGGATAAGAGGCCTTTAAGGTAATTATTTAAAACAGCCTTTGCACGAACGATACAATTAGGCGCACGAGTGGTAAATACGGAAAACAACTTAAATGTAGATTTACAACACAAGATATAGCTTATTCATCTAAAATAAATAAATTCTAATTAGGCACAGTATAATTGTCTGCTTATTATCATAAAAACATTAAAAGCAAACAAAACTACACGGTTTTATTATACAGTTGTATACAACTGATTACAATTCCAGACAAAATACTATTTTATGTAAGACAAAGCTTGTGTTGGTAGTAAAATAGAAGAATATAAAATAGGACAAGGACTTCATTCTATGTTATACTGAAGAGACCCCAGGAAAACATGGCGTTGACTTTGATAAATAATCCTAAAAACAAAGTGTAGACAGCTTTACAGCGGTCTCAGAAAGAGTTGCATTATTAAATCTCAATTTACAAGGACAGAGTTTAAGCATAATACAAGTATATGCACCTATTGAGTCTGCGGACGAAGAGGAGATTAATTTTAATGTTCGATTGATAGAGCCATAGAGTTTGCTCATAAAAATCTAATTACAATGGGAGATTTCAATGCAAAGATTGGCCAACCCCTAAAAGAGGAATACAAACAAAATAACAAAAAGATATGGGTATGGACAGAGAAACAAAAGAGGACGAAACCTGATTAACTTTGCTTTTGAAAATAAACTATACCCGGACTTTTAATTCGATGCAGTAGACTGACAGTTTCCGAGTTGTCAGATAATGACGACTACGAAATTGTAATGTAACTAAATTAATCAATTCTGGAATAAAATCGAATAACGATGTAAACGATTTTTTTTTATAATGTCGTGTGAAATTAACATTAAGTAAAATGTGATTATGACGGGACGTGAAAAATAAAATTAAAAGATCATGATAATGTTTTTTTATTTTTTGCAACATGCCCCTGTACCTGTACCAATTACAACGGGGTTTCGGTCGCTGTGGTGCCGGGGCAGTCTTTTTAATAGTAATCCCGCGCTATTTATTAAAATATTCATCACATTAATCAATCTCCAAAAGAGTGGCTTTTATCATGTCTAATTAATTAGATATGAATATTTTTAATAAAAATCTATTAATTTATAATAAAATTTAGTTATTACTTCAAAATAAAAGAGAATAGTATAAAAATCATTTATTTATATTCCTCACGATTAAAATCGCTTATTTATTATTCGATTGAATGAATACATCACTATTAGATTAAATAGGGTATCATTATTTTAGTAAATGACACTAGCTTATGTCAGGTTACTGCATCGAATTAAATGTCCGGGTATATCAATTATCAACACATTTTACAAGAAAAAACCAAGTCGCCACATCCATTGTGGCGTTCTCCAAACGGTCTTTATAAAAACGAAATAGATTAGATAACAACTAACCAACCAAAACTAGTTAAAAATATAGAAACTTTGAACCTAAATTTTTCATGAGATCACAGACTAGTCAGAAGCACAATTATCTTATCAAACCCCCATAAGAGTAGAGTGACATATACAAACAAACAAAAATGTACTCTAAAAAATAGCGACGATATAAATGAATACAAAAACAATTTTTAATATCATGTTACAAACTGCCATAAAACAGACACATTTTGTGCATGGAATAAAAGGTTTTTTTTTATTATTTCATTTATTACATTTTATGTACATATTATTTACATTTTTAAATATTCCTATAAAAAAAAAAACATTATAAAAAGCCGATAGCTTGGACCCTGTTCCCGATACCGGTGGGCTACTGCCACCGGTATCGGGAACAGGTTCCTTCAATGATTGTTTAACATAAGCAACATTGATGCCTAGCGCTTCTGACATACCCAAATACAGGTTTCAGTTGAGCCGAGGGATCTTAGGTGTATGGAATCCGAGAGTTGAGTTCCCACGGATTCCATAATCTCCCCTCGCTTTACATGCATGACTGCACATTTGTCCACCCCAAATTCCATCCTGATGGCGCTACTGAAGTTTTCCGTTACCTTCAGTAGCTCCATGAGTTGCAAGTTGCTGGGGCCAAAAAGTTTCAAATCATCTATGTAAAGCAAGTGTGATATGACCTGACCACCTCTTCTCAACTGGTAGCCTTGCCCCGAACCCTCCAGCAGTGTACTGAGAGGCTTGAGAGCCAGACAAAACCACAGTGGGCTCAGACTGTCGCCCTGAAAAATACCACGCTCAATCCGGCTCACTCGGTTCCCTGTTTTTCTGGATCTGTCGACATCCTGGGTAGCAGAGGACCGTCTTCCATTGCCCCATACATGACTCAAGGAAAGTGCGGAGTATTGGATTTCTTTTGTACAACTCCAACACCTTCATGAGCCATGTATGTGGAACCGGGTCATAGGCCTTCTTATTATTATTATTATTACAGTTCCAGACAAAATATTATTTTATGTATGACAAAGCTTGTATCGCTTGACCTCGCTCCCGTACAATGTGTTGCGATGGTCAGTGATCGCTCGAGGTAAAGCAAACACGGCATTAACCAAGGGATCGTTAAAGCCGAGACAACTGTTTTTAACTAACTGAGGACTACAGAATGGAATCAAGCGTTACTTTGCGAAAATTCATACCAAACTTATACTTAAGAAGAATATCTATCTAGTGTTAGTTTCTTGTTTCTTTTTCTTGGCGGAATTAACAACATATATATTTTTCTACTCTTAACTCAGGACTTACGACAAGGCGAGGGATTGAGTGAATATTGAAAAAATGCTAGCTGTATTCAGATACAAAAAAATGATAGGTGATATCATGCATGATTTTATGCCGTTTTTTATAATCTTTTTTTTTACATATCAGCATTTACATAACGAGGAAGACAGGTTGACAACTAATGTATTTAAATGGTGTTCCACAACTACAAATCCTAATATAACTCGTCGCACGATAGCAGCAGATCATAAACTTATGTGGTAGTTGTGTTCGGTAAGACGTTTCATAAGCAATAATAGTGACCATGTTGTTGTTGAGTTTTGTTTTATTATGTTTCATATATTTGCCTTACTATTACTTTACAAGATCGTTTAATTACTGGAAGAACAGAAATGTCGCCGGGCCGAAACCGGTACCATTTTTCGGAAATTTGAAAGAATCTACTCTTCGACGAACTCATATTTCAAGCGTTATGAAGATTATTTACGAACAATTTCCAGAAGACAAAGTTGTGGGAATATACAGAATGACAACTCCTTGTCTATTGCTAAGAGACTTGGATGTCATTAAAAATGTGTTGATCAAGGATTTCGATAACTTCATCGATCGAGGAGTAGAGTTCAGTAAGGAAGGATTAGGAGCAAACTTGTTTCATTCCGATGGTGAAACTTGGAAAGCTTTAAGGAATCGATTCTCTCCTTTATTTACCACGAGTAAGTTAAAAGATATGACATACTTACTGGATGAACGTGCGGATAAGTTCTTAGAGTACGTACAGAGTCTTTGTGACACTAAGCAAGAACAAGAAGTACATACCCTTGTGCAACAGTACACAATCGCCGCGATAGCAGCGGTCGGATTCGGCCTAGACGCAGACAAGTTTACCAATGACACGAAAAACTTATTACGAAAAATTGACGCGTTAATATTCGATTTGAACTACGCATATGAATTCGACATGATGTTCCCCGGTTTATTGAAGAAGCTTAACAAATCCCTTTACCCGGCAGAAGCTTCAGACTTTTTCTACAATTTAGTCAGAACCGTTTTTAGTCAGAGGGATGGAAAACCTTCAGGAAGGAAAGATTTTATGGACTTGATATTAGAAATGAGACAACAAGGGAATATTCAAGGGGCCCAGAAGTATGAGACATCTGAGAAATCAACAGTAGAGTTGACAGAAGGAATAATAGCTGCACAAGCGTTTTCGTTTTACGCAGCCGGGTATGAAACAAGCGCTACTGCTTTGGCGTTTTTACTATATCAGCTAGCTTTAAACCCGACGATACAGGACAAAGTTATACTTGAAATCGATACTGTTTTGAAAAAATCTAAAGGAAAATTGACCTATGACGTCATTAATGAAATGACGTATTTGGAGAAGGTATTCGACGAGACCCTTCGCATGTACCCCGTAGTGGATCCGTTACAGAGGAATGCAAAGGCTGACTATAAAATACCAGGTACGAATGTCACGATAAGAAAAGGGCAAACTGTTATAATACCTCTGCTAGGTATTCACTACGATGAGAAGTATTATCCGGATCCTGAAGTATTCGACCCTGAGCGCTTTAGTGCGGTGAAGTCAAGGGAACATCATCCTTGTGCTTATTTACCCTTTGGTAATGGACCAAGAAACTGTGTGGGTGAGTTGTTCGTTTTTTTTTTTCGTAAAAAGCAGTTCGTCGTCATCATCCGCTCAGCCTTTTCCTGACTATGTTGGGGACGGCTTCTAGACTAACTGGATGCAGCCGAGTACTAGTGGTTTATATGGAGCGACTGCCTACCTGAACTCCACAACCCAGTAGCTGGGTAAAACTGGCAAAACTGGTGTGTGATTTGCTGGCTTCTAACTACCCGTAACAAGTGTCAAAGATGTACCAATGACAGCCCAGACTAAGGCTGCGTTTCCACCAGAGATGTGCGAGGATGCGTAGCGAGGGATGTGTTTGTAAAGAACCAATAGAATCGCTTCATTTACCTCGCCTCGGTCAGCACAGCTCTGGTGAAAACGGCTCAGCGGAGCTAGATTTTTGCGCATACAAAACAAACGAGAGATGTGTGCGAGAAATGTGTTGCGAGGGATGTGTTGCCAGGAATGTGTGTTGAGAAGGATGTGTTGCGAGGTTTGCGCATCCTCGCACCACATATTAATGCGCATTTTCAAAGCTCCGCTACACATCCTCGTAGGCACATTTTCATCGCACAGCTTTGGCGGAAACGCCCACACATTTTCACAGCACAGCTAGACATCCTCGCACGACACATTTCCATCGCACATCTCTGGTGGAAATGCAGCCAAAGACTAAGTAATGCTTTCAGAGGCGAGGAGGAATTTCGATATATTAGGATGGTCACTCATCTACGGACCGACGTCGGGAAGCGTTACTTAACTTTGAATATCGATTCGTATTAAGCCACGAGCTCTTCCAAAAAGCAACCAATAATAGCTGCTTTTCACAAAAGCAGTTTTAACCAAACAATATGGTATTGCTATGCTTTTGTGAATTTAAGTTATTTCTATTAATTATTCTGTTTCCGATAATGAATAAAAGAACAAATTTTCGTATTTTAAATTACAGGTTTACGACTAGCAAAAGTCCAGTCACGTATCTGCGTTATTAAGCTGTTGTCCAAATTCCGCGTGGCTCCTTCTAAAAACACGAAAGTGGAGATTGATCCTAGAAGATTTCTATTGTGTCCAAGAGGGGGCATTTATTTAAATTTTATTCAAAGAAAATATTTTTAAATGGTATGTTAATATGAAGTTAATAAACACAATAACGGTCAAATCCTTTTAATAGTATAACATTAAGCCTGATTTCACGGAAAACAAAGGTGGTTGCATTGTCTTTATTCACCAAAAGTATGTTTATATCCCATGTAATAAGCGACGAGACTATTGGCAACCACTGGGCACAAATCCAAACTTCAAGTAACACAGCTGATAATTAATAGTGCTGATATAATCGAAGGAATCCCGTTCCTTTCTGATCTGAAATGTCTTTATCGTTCGCTCACTACTACCAGAACTATTTATTTATTTCCTAAATTTAGCTTTACAGCTTACAAATAAAAAATATAGAATTATTATGTACACGTTATGCCAATTAAGAAGGACACAGATTACAAGAAAATAGAGAGTAAACCGTTGTATGTATCAATGAGGCATTTAATCGATTATCTTAACATAGTACAGGGTCCGGCATAAAAAACTCCCCGATTACAAAGTAACGTGCAGCGGACAGTAGAAGGAGCAGAGTGGTGGGGGGCGCGTCGTTAAGTAGCTGCCTACGTGCCGTTTTCAGTGTACGCCATGGCGTGGTCTGGTGAACATCGTGCCTTCGTAGTGGAAGATTTTATTCGAAAATGACAGGAATTTAACCGTCAACAGTGAACGCTATTGTGCCATGCTCCGCGACTTTCTCCAACCGCAACTAAGGGAGCTTTTTGGTGAAATAGAGAACGTGTGGTTCCAGCAAGATGGTGCTACAGCCCACACAGCGCGGCAGTCACTGGCATTGGTGAAGGAAATGTTTCCTGGACATGTGATCTCGTTGCGTGGAGACGTTGGCTGGCCCCCACGGTCGCCGGACTTAACGCCCTGTGATTTCTTTCTTTGGGGCTATTTAAAAGCAAAAGTTTATGAACAACGTCCACAATCTTTACGAGCCCTGAAAGAAGCAATTACACAAGAGGTTGAAGCTATTCCACCTGAAATGACTCAAAGAGTAATGAATAACTTCAGGGAAAGACTCAATCAGTGTGTCGACAGTGCAGGAAGCCATTTAAGGGATGTTTTATTTAAAAAGTAAGACAATAAGAGTATTTTCTAAAATGGCATAATATGTACTTTTATTTAGTATAAATAAAATTGTTCTACCTTATTTGGTTTTGTTTTTATTAGCTTTCCTTAAAGGGGAGGTTTTTCTGCCGGACCCTGTACAAAGCAGTCGCTTCCCTGTGTCTGTCCCTATGTATGCTTAAATCTTTAAAACTACGCAACGGATTTTGATGCAAAATTTCTTTCAATAGAAAGAGTGATTCAATAGTAAGGTTTTCAAGTATATAACATGCATAATATAGTAGAGGAACACTGATAATTTTTGAGGTTTCTAATGTGATGTCGCAAATAAACTCATTTTTTTGCGCTTGCTTTGCAAACGCTGGCTGAACCCTACGAGATAGATCAAAATAATGTACTACAGTATTGTACACCTTAAAAAGGTCAACAAAAAAGTACTCGATGGCATCTGTCTATCTCTTATAGATAACCCACAACAACCATTTTTTATCCTTTACTTTTTACGAGAAGTACGAGCATATTTTACGAAGCGATTTAAGCAATACAGCATTAAGAGCGCGTATAAAGCAAAATTACCAATTTTCTATTTGATTTTACATAAAAAATTCCAGACCAAATCTTAAAATAAAAATATATGAATAACTACATCATATTTTCAAGGGCTCTCTCTGATCAAAAACATAAAATAATAACATTTCCTTGGTAGAAAAAAATCACGAAATAACCTCTAATTCTCATGTTTTTCCGTTTTGTACTCGATATGGTAATGCCTATTGCGACAAAAATTTGATAAATAATTATATTTAAACAAGAGTAAAGGCTTTGCTTAGGCATTTTATGTAATTCCTTTTAGTTTTGGATTTATTACGATAAAACACTTTTGGCGCATACTACGTTTTTATTCCGCGCAAGAAGTCATCTTCCGTCGCTCGTTGCGGGAGCTTCAAGCATATTTCTATTTCACACATCAGTCGCTACCGCTCTGTTGAGACGAGAGGACTACGCTCAAGTGTTTTAGCTGCGCCGAGTTATAATCATTTCAATCGTAATTGTTGTTGTTGTTCAAACTAAATAGTGAAATGGGAAACAAAAAAAAAACATTGAAAGAGAACTAAAAAAGTTACAAATTGACAGGATGGCTAATTGTCGAAGGTAAGTTTGTGAGTTACTTGTTTGTTATATACTGAAAAAATAAAAATACATTTTATACTTTCGAGAAAGTTTATGCAGGTGATTTTAGATTTTATTTTGAGAGACACAAGATCTAAATTCGTTTACCTACGCACTTTCGTGGGCCGAGTAGGTAACTAGACATAATAATATGTGGGGACATTTCACACACGGCTGTCTGACCCCAAACTAGGAAGACCCTGTACTATGGGTGTCAGACAGCTGATATACATAGACAAATATATTTTTAAATACATACATATATAGATAAACAACACCCAGACACGACGATATCAAAAATTCGTGGTAGGTACTTTATTAGATTATTAGGATAATAGGTAATAAATTACATTCATAATAGGTAGCTATTTACTTTTGCTATTTTGTTATGTTATTCTTCACGATACAATTTTATGATCATTTTCCCATAATGTAGGTAGTTATGAGATCTTCTAAAAATCTAGATACACGGATGGACAACAATAATGATCTTGCGAGTATCCTATATAAAAAAAAAATTATCTACCTATACCACTTCTTATTTAATATTTCTATGGTCACTCGTAGTCGTAGGTAACGCGGGCAGAATAGTATATGCAAAATAAACACAAGCTTTTAGTTGGTATCCGTGTTTGTTCGATGAAATATATTTATATCGATTACGAACCTATTTAAGTATGCCCATTAGGTATTTAAACCCTATTTTTGTAGATCAATTTATTGTGGACGTGATTGTATAACAAGGAATTTGTTTTGAAATAATATTTTATTTTCAGAATGTGGCCACCTCGCTCGCCAGATTTAAACCCATTGGACTTTTTTACTGGGGCTGTTTAAAGGAGGTAGTTTATAAAGAAGAAATCACTTCAGTTGAACAGCTGCGACAACGCATACGTTCGGCTGCTGACGAAATATCGTCGGCAGGATTTGCGCGCCGATTGAGACGGTCCTTCATAAGAAGGTGTAGAGCGTGTATAGCAGCTGAAGGAGCCCACTTCGAACATCTTGTATATTTTCTTTTTCAATAAATTTGTTTAATTACTAATGTCTTTTATGGTGTCAACAAACCCATAGTGATCAAAGAACAATGGCAGCCACCCATACATTAAATTAGCTGAGATAAAATTTTTGCGTCTATAAATGAAAAATATCTTGTTTAACTCGGCGTCAACTTCTGAATTAGTTTGTGCAAGACTTTTTGTTCGAGAAGACCGAGAATAATAGAAATTCAGTCATGAACTTTTTTAGGTTATGGTAATGGTTAGCGTTGCCAGGCGTCCGGGTAAAGCCTGACATAGGTAGGCTTTTTGATTGCGTGTCCAGCCAAAATAAACGGTGTCTGGCTTGTCCGGCTCTTGTTAGGCTTTTTACATTTCGCAAACGAGCGAGCGCCGATGACTGATTATGACAATAATCAAAAAAGCTTGATTTTACATACATTTTTTTTTGTCGTACCTATTAATACTGAGACACAAAATCCTCAATAATGTAGGGTGTCCGGCCTTTCTACCCAAATGTCCGGCCAAACTGGCTAGTCTGTCCCGCTATTAGGTTTGGCGACCTGGCAACTCTATTTATGGTAATTGCAATTCGAGGAAGTAAAAGGGCAATATTGCATTAGTATTTTCTTTACCCAGTTATTATAGAATGCAATATCTTGTAAAAGGTAGGTAATACCAGTGGTTATAAATGCTCTTTGGTAGGCCTTACCTTAGGTATATAATTGGTATGTACAACAGGTCTATCTGAAGCTGCCAGTCACCGTCAGCATTGTTTTAGGTATTGAAGCAATAGGATTATAATAGTATTCTGGGATTTTATAAATAATTGCTAACTTTCAGATAAATAAGTACCTATTTATAAAATCCTAGAGCGTGTGTGGGATATTGGTTGAGTAAGAACCAATAAAACAAGTTTTTTATATTAATATTTATTCTTCGATATCCTCTCTTATAATTATTTCATCCAGAAATTCTGCAGGTGCTGTAATATTTTGCTGATATCTGGCCCATCCTAAATACCAGACTAGCGTCATTACATGAGCGCAACATCCTACTGTGCGCCGACCAACTAAGCAATTACAGCAGTACTCACTGATTCCTGTCCGGCCAGGAATATCATTTTCTATTATGATATACACATAGTATTGCTTCCTGGTTATGTGACGTGACTTAATTTTACCTCTTATTAGTGTTGTCACGCCAGTCCCTCTAACATTATATTCAGAGGAATTAATGTGTTCACTGGAAACTTCAATTCTGTACCCACCGTGGAAACGTACATGCTCGCCATAATATGAGCGAGCTTGTCTTATTTGGTACGTTCCCAGGGCGAAAAGAATTAAATCTCTATATTCAAGCGTTGGGAAGTATAAAACATTATTGCGATCAGCCGTAATACTATTAAATTGTGAGGTTCGTCTATTCATATTTAAGGCTTCAACCATATTTGCCAGATTGTTTGGTAAATTAATCCTTTCTCTAATTATTGCAAGTATTTCATTTGCATATTCATTATTTTGAAAGCGAACACCAAACTTGTTCAAAAGAGCTGCTGCTATTTGAAATGTTTGCATCATGTGTGGTAGAGACCGATGAAAGTATTCTTGCCTAAAAAGTTTAAAATCTCGTTTAAAGTGGCCATTCACAGCCTCTACCACCCATCGGCAGATAGTGACACAGCGACTTTGATTTGCTTGAGCTGTAGTTAATTGGTGTTCGCCTTCTGAAAGTGATTCTGGCATACATGTTCTAAAGCCACATCCCTCTAGTAAACTTATACAGTCCCTAAAACCCCTGTCCAGAATGAACACATCATCTTCTCTGAAATATGATCTTAAAGAACTGCCAGAGGAAAATAGACCAGACATAATTTCAGCGTCTGATGTAGTAGCTTTATATGGGCCAAAACAATCGACAATGTATCCATCACATGCAACAATCATAAAAGGTTTTAGCAAGTTCCTGTATTTATGTAGGGAATAACTTTGTTTTTGGAACATATAGTTCGAACTCTTATGTATATAGATATATGTGCCATCACATATTACAATGGCATTGTTACCATTTCCGTAGAGTCCATTCGGTATTAACAAATTATGTTGCAATAACTGTTCCCGCCTTAACTGGTTTATGCCCAGATACACTGGTACAAAATCCTGAAGGAGAACCTCTCTTACTTTGTCCATCAACGACTCCAAGGTTCGTCGTGGAACTTTAACTAATGTGGCAATTCTTTCATCTGAATCACCAGTTCTCATTTTTAATAATAATGCTGCTAAGCCTAAACTTCCTCTTTTTATTTGATTAAGGCGGGATACCTCTTCAAACAAAGTATTGAACTTCTCTTTTGTTAGACCTATCCAATATTCGAAAATGCTATCATCCATTTCTTGCACATTCTCAAAGTCTAGCGTTGGATGAAATGCATTTACAAAGGAAAATACATGCTGTACCTGCTGAGCAGTGAATGTATCGATGCTGTTTTCAGAATGGAATAGTGTCTCCCATGAATTGCTCATTAAATGTTCTGAGCAAATTCGAGCTAGGCCTGGCAAGTAATATTTATGATTACTTAAAACAGTTGCACGTAAATTATCCGATATACCATGCAGTGTGGTACTAGTACAATTTGGATATACGCAATGATGGTTAGCATTAGCTGCTCGTCTGTACTCTGGTAAAACTATGCTCTGTATGTCCACTTGACGATTAGGACTTGGGTCCGATAGATTAGATCCAGAAGGCTGATCATCCTCTTGAGATTCGTTTTGAGGTGGGTGAGAACTACTAGGTAGGGCTCTAGTGTCATCAATAACATTACCACGCCGTGCTTCTCTTTGAGTGCGCAACCAACAAGGATGGCACACACGATCAGATACTGTAATCTGCAAACAAAGAAAAATAAATTAATAGGCCAGTCATTTCAAGCTCCTATGCAGTTGCTGGTATAGAAACTATTACTTGGAATTCCCCTATGAAAATAATATGAGACCCAAGACGGTAATGCTATTAATTATTTTGTGTTTCTAATGTCACATATTTTATCAATGCATATGACTTTTAAACAGGTTGTAGAGAATGTAATTGAGTAGTATACCTGTCGTGGTGCTAATCTGCTCTCTAAAATATTTATCATAGACTGCTGTAGTTCAGAAGGGTTAACCCTCAGTATTATGTCACTTTGTCTACGTAGAATAGAAGAGCCACATAAAAGACACACATTAGTGTGGCCTTGGTGACTTGATCCAGGTTGTTGGTTCTCATTGCTTGGAACTTCTTGTTGCAACTCATGATTGACACTAAACATCGCAAGATCTCTGCATGCTTCGCAAACATAGTCATCTTCAGTAATCTGAAACCAATTCAAAATGTTGTTATCTGCATATCAGAGCCTTTTAGTAAAATAACACAAAACCTATATTATTGTGTCAATGTCAATATCTATTTGAACAAAATAATATATTATGTGTTGTATGTAGTATTTAAAATGTAAACTAATAATAATAACATAATCAAGAATAGCTACTTACGATTCGGGGATGTACCCAGCTACACAGTAATGTAGTCACTCTAGTATCAAGTTCCAAGGCATAATATCGGCGCAGTCTATTGACACATATATTACAGTTGATACACAGAATTCGTGTCGGTCTGCCACGACGACCTTCCATTTTAGCGGTACTTAGCAAACTACTAGTTTCCTAATAACTAATCCAAATAATGAGACAAGATCGGTGTCCAGTAAAGAAAAAGCACGATGTCACACAGGAAAAATCTCGGAGTCCTTAAACACGCACAGGGTCACACAGGGGAATATCACAGTCCATAAGCAGTCCAGGTCAAGTGAAAATTAAAGAAAACGGAAAACAATCGAGAGCAACACAAGGCACAATACGAAAGCGTCTGTGACATGAAAAATCAACAGTTGTCAAACCAAGTTATATTATTTTTTGACTTGGGATAAATGTAATGGCTTTTTTCCAGTCATTAATTCATTTATTTTTACACTACAGTATTTTTACCTCCCTACAAAGAACACTTCCACTTATAAATAAACATTATTGTTCATTCATAAAAACCTTTTTGTTACAATAACAAACTAAAACTGATTTTATTATAATAATACTGTGCTTACTGTCACTTGGCAGAATAAATACAAAATGGCATCACTAATTGTCAATGAAAAAATCAAATAACTTTTTATTTAAAATATATTTTTTATCCGGACTTAACTAGGTAATGTGATACTTTGAAAAAACGTAGAAAAATAATAGAACTACCATCGTATATTAGTCACTTTTAGACGCTCAAATTAAAGTCAGCTAAGCTTTCGCCACTGTTCTTTAAGGAAATTCTCATTCTCTTTGAGTCTAAAATTAGTTACAGCAGTGTTAAAGTAATTTAATTTTGAAATCAAATTTGTATAAAAATTCTCCTTTAAGATTCGAACAGCAATAACTTTGTACTTTATCAAGATACTGGTTATTATTATACCATTTTAGAATTTGCATTAAATAGGCAATTATCTATACTTATAATAAATCTGTAGAGAGGTCAATTCTGTACATGAAATTTTACCATACCATAAATACACTGTAAATTTTCAACAGTATTATAGATTAACATATTATATTTCCCTACTAAATTACGAAAGTTAATCTGTGTGTTACATCTAAATCACTGAACCGTGAGGAAGGACATAGGCTACTTTTTTTACGAAAAACGACGGAAACGTGGACGAAGTCGCAGGCAACAGCTATCTATGCTAATATATAAGGCTGAAGAGTTTGTTTGTTTGTTTGAACGCGATAATCTCAGGAACTACTGGTTCGAATTGAAAAAAATATTTTTAATTAAATACTCAATTTATAGAGAAAGGCTATAGGCTATATATATCATTACGCTAAGGCCAATAGGAGCGGAGCACCAATGAAGAATGCTTCAAAATCGGGCTTAAATTTAACGTTAGCCCAAAGTAACTATTCCACGCGGACGAAGTCGCGGGCAAAAGCTAGTCTAAAATAATGAGCCACCGCAGTGTAGTACATTTTTTTTCGATATAGTCTGGCGGGAATAATTCCGAATCATTCCCGTCGTATACTTCGGAAGTATTCCGAAATATTCCGAAACTTTGGGAATATTTCAACTGCCAAAAGAAACCAGGAAAATCGACCTTTGAAGTCGGTTAATATACCAAAACCTGCTCCTACCTAAGTATAACAAATGCTTTTCTGAAAACCGCATCAAAACGTGTTTGCTTGCAAGGTTTGCCTTTAATTGTTTTTATTGGCTGGGCTATTAAACGCGTTAAGTAGGTAGGTAATGATTAATACCTACCTATGCGACTCGCGAATACTCGCGATGCGTACAGAGCTACATACAAACTAACCAAAAACATAGGTAACCCTTTTTCAAAAAACAAATAAAATATGCTAGGCCTGGTTTTTTATTCAACTACTGACATTTATAAAAATAGCATTCAATTTCGAAATAAGTAGAGTACCTACCTAGAAACAAAAGAATAAAAATCCTGTTAATCGCAGGCTAACATATCTACCTATAAAAATATCAACATATACTTAATCAATCCCATTTATAATAAAACTAGTACTCACGCGGGGCTTCGCTCCCGTGGATTCTATCACGGTAAAAACATAACTCTCCTTTTTTGCAGTCGCGTAAAAAGTAGCCTATAACCTTCCTCAAGCTTCCAGCTATTTCCATACCAAATTTCATCCAAATCCACCCAGTACTTTCGAAGATTAGCGCGTTCAAGCAAACAAACAAACAAACTTTTCCGCTTTATAATATTAGTATAGATAAACATTTATATTTTACTCTTGTATCGTACGTAGTCTCGCACTGAACAATAATTAACCCACCCACCACACAACAAACAAACACGTTAATTTCGATTGAATTATTCGGGCGAAATATTCGGAAACATTCGATTGCGGGGTACGAATCTTTCTCGCGGGGGGAAAACTTCTCCGGGGAGCATCTCCCCTCTTACCGCACCCCGCACCGCCATCGCAGCGTGGCGGCAGCGGCCGGCGCACAGAGGGCTTTATTTAAATTCATTTTGAATAATTCTGATTTAAAGAAACTTTCCCAGAAGTATTCCGGAATTATTCCGAATTTTTCAGAAGTTTTGCAACTATAGATACAGGGGCCCAAAATTGCGTAATTCCGTAGAAAAAAATGTTAAAATTTAAGAATAACTATTTTTTGCAATATTGATTTAGAATGTAATAAAAAATCTTGATACTGATCTGATAATACAAATATTCAGGACTGATATAAAAAAAAAAAACAAAATGAAAAAAATATCACCAATTTTAGAAATGGTACCTAATTTTGTAAGAGTAAGTACGATTTTTATTTAAAATATTAAAAATATCAATAATTTGGTCATCCATGGGCATATGACGATATAAGTGGGGTAAATGATAGATATTATCTGGCCAATCGACAGTTTCAGAGTTATCCATTATTTACGCCACACCAAAATCACGCGGCAAAATAATATTATATTATACATAATATAATATTACCTTTTGGTATTGATTTTATATTGATTCGTGTTCAGTATCAGTGGTATAGTCACCTCCTACTAACTTACTATTTACGTATTATTCGCGTACACATAATAACATTTCGTAATATTGTATAACGCAGTCATACTTTGAATACAGTTGTTTCATCTGAATATTATACGTATACTTACTACAGAAGATACGCGTCGAGCGAGCGCGTAGGTACACGCGCGATCGTATTCGATGTGAGGAGCGGGTAGGACAGTGCGGGTGAATTCTAAAATTTTGCTGGCTTTAGGCGCGCTCTTAATCCTTATCCAATTAAGTACCATAAATACATTGTGCATTTAATATAAATAGTTTCGAAGATATTACAGATTTAAAATGCAAGGACATAGCGGTTGCGGCGCGGTGCCCGGCGGAGGCCCACCGCGCGTGCCTATGTTGCTTAGATTTGAGCGTTGAACGTTTTTCCCATGGTAAATTATGTGTCGCACTTTCAAGAGTACATACATGTTCTTTCACTAAAAAGAACATGTATGTCGAATGACAAAAAGGCTGTCAACGATGTATATAAAGACATTTTATAATATATTTAATATAAACATTACACCCGTGCGAAGCCGGGGCGGGTCGCTAGTAGTCTATAAAATAAGTATCGCATTAGAGTAGGGTAATTACGACCTTATTATTTTACAAATGTGATATTAAAGTGTGTCAGTTTATTAATAACATAAATATATAGTCCTCCTGATCGATTTCAGCTACGGCGGCACATGTCATCATTAATTAGTCATCTACGCAGGAAATATAGTACACAAGTATGTGCGTAGGTAAAAGTACACTCTTTGTTCCTTTACTCTCATTTTTCGAAGGGACAGCAATCCGACACGACCGGAGAGAGATCACGCAGACCAACGGGTTAACGTACTATCCGAGGCACACCGGTATCACATCGCTAACTTCCATACTCCGGGCTACTACTAAGAAATGTCTATTAGAAAAACCCATTAGCACTTAATTAGACCCGGGAATCGAACCCAAGACCTCTTGCTCAGCAGTCGGACTTGCTTTATTTGCACATAGTAAATAAGCTATTTAACATTTACATACTTTTTTAATTTTGTTATAATAGAAAAGTTACATACATAAATGTGTTGCACCCTTGCTATGTTAATTAAATTACTTGTATTAGGCAGTTGTCCGACTGCCGGCGAGTAAACTACTATCGGCGATTTACTCGCTCAAGAAACGCACAATGAAATATTCACTCCTTGTAAACGAAAGAGATGCATATATTAATAGTTGCTCTCTGACTTTTCACACTGTCGGCGACTACTCGCTTCACTAGTTTTGTCGCTGAGCGACAAGAGCTGTCAAAGATGATCACTTGGCGGTCAGAACTCACGCTGATGATAGCTCAGCGACTAAACTATCGGAACAACACACTCGCTGCTCGCCAACTCGTTTTCAGATGCTAGCTCTACACGCTACTCGTTCATCATTGGCGGTGGGACAACTGCCTTAAATAAATAATAATAATATTCCACAACTTTCACACAACGCCATCTAGTCCCAAACTAAGCAGAGCTTGTGGTATGAGTACTAGACAACTGATAAACATACATATAAATATTTCTAAATACATACATATTATAGATAAATTACACCCAGACAAAGAACAAATTATGATCGTGCTCATCACACAAACATTTGTCCTAGGTGGGAATCGAACCCACGACCTTGCGCATAGCAGTCAGGGCCACTGACCACTATACCAACGGGCCTGTCTAGAATATATCTATAAATGAATAATTAATAATACAAAAGTGGTGAATTCCGCTTACCTGTGTCCAGCAATCCGAAAGAGTCCGTTCCCAGTCTGTCCGATGAAGTCAGTGGAGCGCGGGTCGAGCGGGCGCACGTCGCCGGGCGCGGGGTCGGAGTTGCGCCGGCGCAGCGCCGCGCCGCCCACCACGCCCGCGCTCGGCACCGCGCTCACCACCAGCCCGCTTATCTGTTCCGACGCCGCGCTGCAGCAAGAGACGGGATAAAGTGGACCATCTCTCAGTGAGGACTCACCTCAGTGTCATACAGAGGGCCTTATTTTTTTTCTTCGAAGTATTTCAAATGACTTCTCCCGCTCTGGGTAGAGCGGAAGGGAGCATCAGACTCTAAAAATCCACCCTGTTCCTTCAGTTGCCCTTGTAGTCCGGGACCGCGGTATCTCGTTAGAACATTTCCGCAGCCCCAGCAGGCAATGGCCCTGTCGGGCCCGGTCAAGTCATGTAGAGGGCATAGTGCGAGTTTTTCTCACTCTCGATCGCGTTAACGCAGATTACAGGGAATGAGAACAGCGATATCGAGTGGCCACTCGATAGCGCTGGTTTCATTCCTTACAAATCCGCGTTTATGTTAACACTCTGAGGACATATCTATCAGTTCCAGATGGTTATAAATGACAGGACAAGGCATATTACGCAACGGCACAATGATGTCATTACGTAATACAACCGTAGAACAAGTTCGACGAGAAACGGTGCCTTCATGCTAATTGCTGTACCTTTTTTATCATATGAAACAATCTTAGGAGTTAATGTTTGTTGCGATTATTTGAGGAAAGTAGCACACAGATTTGGGTGGAACTGTCCTGTGTGTGTTTTTATTTCGGATCGTAAAATCCATAGTGTTATCTAGTGTTATTACTCATCACCCTCCTTTCCTCAGAAGCAAAGCTGTTTTCTAGCGTATAAACACGTAAAAAGTGTCCGTATGAGTTTTCGCGAATGTGCTCTGAGGCAGTCGCAAGAACATCCTGGTATAGCTTAACTAAGATCTTTAAGGAGCTCAACGATTTGACGAACAATACCAAGTAAGGACGATTATAAACAAAAGTCCGATAAGACTGTCCTACACTGTGGCATTGTATACGTGTGAACACATATGAACCCCCACTTTTTAGGGTTCCGTAGCCGAATGGAAAAAACGGAACCCTTATAGTTTCGTCATGTCTGTCTGTCTGTCCGTCCGTCCGTCCGTATGTCACAGCCATTTTATTCCGAAACTATTAGGACTATACATGTGAAACTTGGTAGGTAGATGTATTCTGTGAACCGCTTTCTGATTTTAAGAAAAAAAAAATATTTGAAATAAAGGGGGGCGGGCTCCCCATACATGGAACTAAAACTGAAAATAATAATATAATTTTTTTTTATTGAAACCTACGCGTGTGTGGTATCTATAGACATGTCTTTAAAAATGACATAGGGGTTTCTAAAACCACTTTTTCATAAAGTCAATCGTTTAAAAGATAAAAGCCTCCAAAGTGGTAAAATGTGTCCGTCCGTGTCCCCCCCCCCCCCCCCTCTAAATTCTATAGTAATGGAAAGAAAAATTTAAAAAAATTATACGTCTGTAGATCTTAATGTAAACTTTCACCAAAATTGGATTGAACGAGATCGGATCAGCAGTTTTTGAGATACAGCATATTTTCTAAAACCGCAAATATAACTTTGTAATTCATACAAACACTATGAAAAACAAAGTTATCTGGCGTAGTTGTAAAAAATGTAAATAAGCTAGTTTTAAGAAATTTGTAGTTTTTTTTTTTCGTAAATAAATGCTTATATTATATTATTATAGTTACTACGGAACCCTTCATGGGCGATTCTGACTCGCACTTGGCCAATTTTTTATCTGGCTCCTAAAATTTATTATTTTGTTTAGATTATTTTCGAAAGTGACATTATTGTATTTTATTTTTTTTCTTTTTGTTATTATTATTTATTTAAAAAACCACTTGACATCAACTTGAACCATTCACATTGTATTTGAAATTATTTATTTTTAATTAATTCAACCTAATTATTATTATGATTTATTCGTGTAAAATAATTTTGTGTTGCGTTGTGTGTGTTAATTAAATTTAAGATACTAACATTAATTCTATGTGCACCTACTAACAAATTCATAGATTTTTTTTATAAATATACTATTATTTTACAAAGCATTGTTACCGTTTGATATCATGATCGTGCAAAGACAGCGAGGCGTCGACTATGATGTCGGGGGGCGGTCCACGAGACGAGCGGCGCGGCGAGCGACGGCCCGAGCGCAGCGGCGGCGCCGGCGCACCCGACTCTACAGCGCCCGCCCCCACCACCCCGCCACCTGCCACACGCGTCTTTTCCGCGCTGCCTGCTATGGAAACAACACGGTTACAGTAGTACCCAACTGATATGGCTCACCGATGTACCTGAACAGAAAAAAAATATTCGCACCGCACTTCGTTTCCTTTACCGCTATTGGTCGTCAGCTGCCGCCATGTTAGCGCGCGACGCGCGACGCGTGACGTTTGAGTGAGACGGAACTAACAGCTGCAGTGTTTTATGAACCTTATAGTAGTGATCTAACGTTGATTGTAAGTTTTAAGCGTTCTTTCATCATCTTCGGGGTCATACTTTCTTTTCTGTGCGAACGAAGATTCACGACACGCCTTATCAGTGCGGTACCACTGTAACATATTTTCTGTACAGAGTGTCTTACAACCTCTCTTGCCAATAGATATCTTTTTATTATCCCAGTAGCTGGGAAGTGAGAGTTAGATTGGTTTTTCTATTTAAAACACTGGAATTTAGCAAAATCTGGCAAGACTGTAACCAAATGTAAGTGAAAAAAAATCAAGTCAGAAATATTTTATTTCACATGGGCTACATTGGGTCTTATAAAACGTCAGGACTTAGTGCGAGTGTTAATAGAACTGTTTAAGTAAAAAAGCAGAAGTTTATTTGATTTAAATTGATTGTTAATCTTTTTTTTTTTTAAATCTATGTACAACATGATCACCGCTCCTTTTCAATGCGTATACCGAGATCATCATGCGAATCACTCTGGAAGATTGGACTGACGGTGTTGCAATTGGCGGCTATAAAATTGCTAATTTACGCTATGCAGCCTGGTAGACCGGTAGTGAAAGGGAGATTGAAGGATCAGGTCATGTAGTTCCTGCGCACACTCCCCAACGTACAATCTGTAGAAAACTGAGAGACAAGCAACTGTTCGTCGATGAGCCAGGCTATGAAGCTTGTCCACTAGCGCCTCGTCGCCTGTTAGCCTTGAAGGATATTGATAAATTGATTGGTTTAGCAACCGCAGCATCCGGAGACCTGATAAGTTTTGGGCAGAGCATCCACTATTTACAAATGACGATTCGGATTCATCTTCAACTGAATAGATGTGATTATTCCTATTCATTTTTAATTTATCATAATATGTGATGGATATACATGTTTGTTGTATGTTTTCATTTAAATAAATAAAAAAAAACAATAAACCATTTAATTCATAATTTGATTAACTTCCATTGGTAATTTATTTTGTTTATTTTAAATTACTACTACAAAATACATTGATATAACTGAGTATTTACGTCGAAGCACTGCTAAGTCTAGCAGCATTTTCACGTTGTATGGCAATGCTTATTCTTTGGGCAAAGAACGAGCCAGCCCTCTAGTCACGCAAGGAATCGATCAGCCGGCGAGTCGCGCACTTGGGCCCTATGACTCAAGCGTTTGGACCCTTATTCAAAGAAAAATTATACATTAAACAATATTTTTCCATTAATTTTCCATATTTTTATTTTTCCGAAAAATAAACGGAAAAATTTCAAAGTTTTGAAAATTTTCTGAAAATTACCCATCGCTAATCATGCGGTTACCGCTTTCAACAGACACTTGTAGGCGATGTCAAAGTTCTTCTGAAACTATACAACATATTACAGCATGTTCAGATAGATTACAAACGCAGGCACGATCAAATAGCCAACATAATCCACTAGAAACTTGCTATAAATATATAAATTAATTACAACACCCCCAGTATCTTACTACAAATATATCACTGAAACAGTGTTTGAAACAAAAATTGTATTTTGATGGTGCTATTCTTACAGATAGAACCATACATCACAATAGGCCAGATATTACTTGATAAAAACTTTTTTGCAAAAAATAAAACCGACTTCCATTTCAAAACACTACAAAGCCAAAAATAGTAGTCGGTGTTATTGTTTTTGTATTTTCTTTTTTTTTTCACACCGCCTTCCAAAGCCGCGCATTATCAAAGTGACGCGATGGATGCACTCTTTCTTTTAATCGATATTTTGTACAATGTATGTTTATGTTATTGATCGTAATGCGCATAAGTCGATATCGTACAAATAATAGACACAAGTATTAAGTAATCACGATAATACGACAGGACAAAAGATACAAACATTTTGTAATAAAATCCAATGAAAACTGTGAAACAACAATACTGACTTATTTAATGCAGACGAGATAAAAGTATCAGTATCTGTATTTAATTTAATTATTGAGAAAATCAACTGTCATGAATTACTTAAGTAGGTACTTATATTAACGAAAATAAATACGAGATAGTTTTATGGGTATGATTACATTTTAATATTTTGATGCCCTGATACCTACGCTTTAAAACTGCATAAATAAATCGATACAAAAAATCCTGTCCCTAGGCAAAGGCACCGCCGGCACGGGGACTATCCTGAACTTCATTGAATATAAGGTACTAGAAATAACTTTAAAATATTAAATTAACTTGAAAAATATTAAGTTAACTACAACAACTTAATATTTTCCGCAGATTTCTTATTTAAAAAAACAATGGATCGAATATTGTATGTGTGCTAATCTTGTGCGATGTTGCTGGGCCTGTATCACTGTTGTTGGTAGTAACTTTAAGCAGCACCTCCGTCAGAGCCAGTGCATTAGGCCGTGCGCGCACTGCCTTGCAGTAGCCCAGGGGGAGGACACTGCCGTACTTGACGTAGGCGTCCAATTTTTCACAAAGATACTAGCACCATCTCTTACGAAATCCGCGTTAACTTGAGAGATTTAGTACGAATAAATGACATAGATGGTGCTTACGCCAATTATCGCCAGTACGCCTTGTTGTTAATGAAAATTTAGTCAAAAATAATAAATATATATTCTAAACCAGAATAAATATTTCTTATTTTATTTATTATAACAGCATTTTGCAATTGCAATTTTTTTTAGTTCGGCAAAATATTACTATACTGATATACTCTCTATGGGTTACAAACATCTATATCACTATACTCTTTGGATAAATCATCTATGCTCTTTGGTTACAAAATGGTCACTACTTTCGGCGTTTGCGCGTGTTTGTAGATCTCTTCCATTTTGTGTAATTTTTGTGGTGTTTCGGTTTTATTAAAGCTCCAGAAAGTGCGTTTGAGTTGAGTGCTAGTCCTCCTCAAATACAAAATGTTTATAAAACTGATTTTTATATGGCCTGCATTCCAAATTACCCGCCTACCTATAAAAACCTACCTGTATAATAAGGTTATAGATATATACCTATGTACGCACCAATAGTTTTTGGGATTAGTTCAGCGGATATAGTATCAGATGGCGACACCATCTAATATAGGTGTCAAAAATTCTCGAGAGAGGGTTCTCTATTCCATCTATATTACTATACTCTTTGCAGTAGCCGCAATTGCGGTAGTTCTACCGCACCGGTAGAATGACCGCAATCTCAGGTGCGCGCACTGCGGCGAGAAAAACGCACCTTTTGTCTGACAATGTTACCATACATACAGATTTCTTCGTATTTATACATATTTTCGGTGTGTGATTCAGATTAGCAATCGATACAGATTTTTATACAAATTTCACACTGTATTGATAAAATTAACTGTTACAACTAAAATCAGAACTGACAGAATCATACAATGGTGTGTGTAACGTAATAAATGCGGTATCTAGGTAATTTATTTTGCTAAGTTCTGTTGTAGTTTTAACAGTCACTTTGATCAATACAGTGTGAAATTTGTATAAAAATCTGTATCGAGTGCTAATCTGTATCACACATCAAAAATATGTATAAATACAAAGAAATCTGTATGTATGGCAACATTATCAGACAAAACGTGCGTTTTTTTCACCGCAGTGCGCGGTACCTACTACATACATTCCTATGCGATACAAAATATTTGCTGTAGACTCACCGCAACTTTGCAGTGAGGGGCCACCGGTGACTCTACCGCACGCGTTTATTCCACCGCAGTTCGCGCACTTCTATGACACTCCATACTCCACAGATTTTGCGTTTCCAAAACGCAACGCAGTGCGCGCACGGCCTTAACGTTCTCATCGAATAATCCGGCTCTGGACAACGATCCAAACTCGGAGAACACATAAATAGTTCTTTTAAGAGCTGCCTAAGTTTCATTGTTTCCCCCGCATCGCCCGCCTTTTCCCGGTGTTTTTGCAATGTAAGTTTTCTCATTTTAATAATAATAACATGAATCTAAATATCTGAATGAACTAACAGCAAGACGCAAGAATCTCGCAGGCCAAGTCTTGTTCTTACTTAAATCTTACAGGGTAAGTCTTGGTCTTGCTGAAATTAGGCGGTCTTGGTCTTGCAAAATGTAAGAACAAGACCAAGACTGATTTTGGGCAACACTACTTATCACCTTTTACAAAATATTGCTTTTCCCAATGCAGAGCCGTTAATTTGTGAGGAATTCTGGTATTTTACCATCAGCACTACTTCACCATATGCATTGTGACGAGCATAAAGTGCTTAATATCCATATTCAAGTAATCGAATCGCAATCCACAAAATACTTATTATTGAGTAGTTTCGGTGGCTATCTGTGGTCTTCATCATCAGTTCCACTTCCCCAAATAGTGCTTTTCGAGAGCAACTGCACAAGTTACTATAAGAAATACTCAAAACGCTATAGATGTGCCTATAATATTTAAAGAGTTCCCTCGATTTCTCCATGATTCCATCATCAGATCCTAACGTGATGATAATGGGACCAACCAAATCGGTCCAGCCATCTTTGAGATATGAGGTAACATACATAAAAAAAAGAAAAAAAAGAGTTCAAGACGAACTGAGAACTTCCTCCTTTTTTTGAAGTGGGTTAAAAAAAGAATTTTCCAAATCGGTTCGTAAATGACGGAGTTATGCGCGAACAAAAAACGCAATGCAGAGTAAACGAAAAGATCGTCAACGTAAATATTCTTTTTAGACTTTTGTTGATTTTTCGGAAACGGCTTGTACGATTTCGATAAAATTTTCATGGGACCATTTGGGAAGTATACCCTTTCCAATAAAAAAAGAAGTTTTCAAATCGGTTGGCAAACGACGGAGCTATGCCCGAACATAAAAAAACAAACATCCCAATTGAGAACCTCCTCCTTTTTTAGAAGTCGGTTAAAAATCAATAAAACCGCGCAAATTAATGATATAGCCGTACCAAACACACACAGCCTACAAAATAATATAGCAGAAAAAATTTAAAAAAAATCTTTGTCGAATGTGGCGATCAGACAGTCTCCATTATACCTATAGACATATACCACGGGTGTTGTTCCAATAAATCTGCACCAATATTTAACAAAATGGTTGTTGCCCCTACCACGCACCCTACAGAAAGCTGGTATCTCAAACAGCTGCAGAATTGTCCGAAAATCCTGCAATCTACAGCATAAACAGACATCACTAGCAATAGACAGTCATCCATAATAATTTAATATTTTCAGGGTAGCACTTGGCTTTGGCTTGTGTTATTCTTTAAGACCGGCAGAAGATTGCTGAGATACAAAAATGTATTCACTAAAATTATAATAAAAAATTTTGGAAAATGTAGAAATAATCTTGTTTTTATTCTACCACAAATACCACAGAGCTGATACTTACTATAGTAATAAATTACAAATTTCAGAAGCTCCACTATGAAACCCATCACAGTTAAAAATATAAACAGTCTTATTTTAAATAAGTAGCAAGAGATTATTTTACTCTTGTCGGTAAAAATCACTGTGACTGACATTTTGACACTCGAAAGATTTGGACACCAATGTCGAACATTATTTAAAAAGGTCCCATCAAGCTATTTATTTAAACAAATTATGTTTGATTAAGGGCTTTATAATCCGATTAAAGAATGGACTTAAACTAATGACTACTAAGAATTGAAAAACTTAATGATACCAAAACAATTACAGATTGATAAATTGTTCAAATAGCCGTGGGTGATTCAAGTAGCCTATATGAAAAGCCTTCAATCAATTGGTTTATCACATCTGCCAAAATGGAGTATTATAAGTCCTCTTAACACCCAGCCTAATGCAGTAAGTGTCTTAATACTTTATCTTATTTAAGAACGCCACTGTAGCAGCCGAAATTGCCACCATGCTATCTAACGTAATTTATTTAACTATTAGGAAAGTATTACTAGATTTTTTTCTGAAATTGATAGTTGTATCTGTTGAATAAAGAAGAAATAAAATTACATAGTGGACATCCCACCCATTCGCACAAAATGTTTTGTGAATACGTTCATTGTGCGTACGACTAAGGAGTGGGATTCCCTGCCGGTTAGTATTTCCTGATAGCTATAACCTAGGAGTATTTAAGTCAAGAGTGAATAGATTACTTCTAGGCAAGCATGCTTCATCTTCGACAACATCATCGCTTAAAATCAGGTAAGATTGTGGTCAAACGCAAGACTATCAACAATAAAGTTGATAGCTGTATTGGTCAATAATTGTATCGTACCCAATGACATATTATAAATAGACACGTCATATTCCCACCAAAACACCTCTCAAAAACGGCACGAAACACACACATAGAGAGTTACTATCTAATACGTGTAAAGAAAGAGACAGAAAATAAATGCCATCTTTAGGTACACCTGATGCTAGAGAGAGATGAATATACATCTTCAGTTAACAACCTCCCCTAACGTCACGTGACTGACTTCATTCATACGCTAGCCGCCATTAGCCGTGTAGAAAAATTAAAATAAAAAATATATTTCTGTTGATATTTACCTATGAAATGACACATTTTGACCTCTCACGGAAGCAGTATAATTAGTGCAACGTCTGAAAACACACAAAGGCATGTTTTTTTCCTAATTTTCTTTTAAAACACATTTTTTCTAAAGATGTGTAGTGCATTCGCGACACAGGTTCGTGCGTAACAAAACAGACACGAGGCACTTACCTTGATTTCAACTTGCCATTTTAGAGGGCGGACAACGTATCTATAGTTTATTATATATCTTTGATCGTACCTGTATCAGCGAGTGGCGCGGTTGTGAGAGCGGGCGGAGCGGGCGCAGCCCTAGGGTCGCGGCGCACGGGCGGCAGCGAGTGCAGCGCGCGACCCTCCAGCGTCGCCGAAGATACACTTCTCTGGTAAACCGCTGCTGAACCGCGTCTGCTAAATAATTTTGTTTATAATGAATCTCGATTAAGTAATAATCGCAATCTTGTTAACCCCTCCAACTAAGCTTATATACTTGTGTCTGGAGTGGGTTCGCGGCAATAGTGTAATAGGTAGGGTTCGAACCCACGACCTCTCGATCACATGTCCGAAGATGATTGAGCCATTAGGTTATTGATTTATTGGTCTACTTTTCTAATTGCCAGCTGTTGGCCGCGATTTCTTTCTTGTGGGAGGATTTTCCCGCGCAAATGCCGATGTCGTGGGAATTTCGGGATAAAAATATCGCCTTTACGATATTCGAAGATTAGCTATTTACATACCAAATCTCATTCAGATCCGTTCAGTAGTATTTGCGTGTAATAGAAACAAACATCCATACATCGATCTTCACAAACTTTCTCATTTATAATATTAGTAAGATTAAGTTGGATATATTTGAATTCAGAATCTGAGATATTTGTGTCAGCTTTTACAATATGCTAAGTTACATATGTATCAAATTACATTTTTTTTGGTACTTTCACAAAGGTGATCTCACTCAAAGATCAACTTGAAATATAATATGTAAATGGCGATATGAATATAAATCGTAATAAAAAGTTTAGAAAAAAAAAAGAATACAGTTCTTGCACACATTCATTTTCTATCTTCATCTCTCTCTCTCTCTGATCGATCCCTCATATTCGAGGATCGTGGTCAGCATCAGGGTTCCTATCCAGGGCGTCTCTTACGACCTTGCGAAATTTCGAAGACGGCAAGCCTTTCGCTTGATCCATCCACCTTTTTGGAGAACAATCATGCGATCTTTTGCCTTCGTCGGCCGAAATATAAGATGCGTTGTAAGTATATCAAAGACAGGCGAGTTTTGATATCCAGAATAATACATAGGTGCATTTCGCTGTCTAAGGAGTCTATTATGAGTTAACACAAAGTTAAACCGAACGGTTAGATGGTTCAATTACCTGGTGGTAGTTTTTGCAGTCTCCGTACTATCTGAAGGATTCCAATTGCCTATCTGTCTCAGGTACTCTTCACTGCTACTCGTTATTGACTCCAAAAGTTCAGCCAGATCTTTCTCCCGTTTTTCTCTTTTCTAGAAAATTAAATTGATTTAACATTTTTCGATCTTTTATAATATTTTCAGGACAAAGACAATTATAAAATTATCATTAGAACTTAAAACGGAATAATTTACCATGTGTATCTATAGTTTCGTGTTTCAGTTCATACGTGATCATGGCGCTTGCAACAGTGGCGAAATATTGGAAATTCGAAATTTTACAATTTATACACATGTCAGTTTAAAAATATACATACATATATAAAATGAGCTATTTCTCATCGTTTCTGCTTTTAAGGGATGTTTATCTAGTGCAGCAGTACTTTATTCACGGAATAGATTAATAATGTTGGAATGGTAATGTGGGCGTGGCGAGCGCGCCACAACCATAGAAATATAAAATACAGGAGAAGTGGCAAGGGGGCGTATCGGTGTCCGTGCGACATGGCCACAGGGCTCATGTCACAGGCAAGTGGCCGTCTCCACGAACTACGCGCTTTCGATGGCGATCGTGATAACTTATAAGAATGCCGAGTTGTTCAGTGGTATCTTGTAAAAACCGAAGCCAAAACCAAAACTTTGTGAATCATGGAATCACTTACCATAATTATGTAAGTACAAGTATTTTACAATATTTGTCTTTAAAATCATGAAAAACAATAAATCGTAAAATATTTCTTGCTTTTACTATGTTATTTTTGTTCTCAAATATCACAGCGACTGTACTACTTTTGCTTGTGCTTTTGCTATAACTACATTGCTCCTTAACCATAACTGGACAAGCAATGTAAAAATATCAAAATGATACTGTATTACGCGGATTCATCGCGTAGTGAGGCCGCCGCTTCTTGCGACGAGTTAGTGATGTGCTTGTGCAGATCATCGATCATCGGGAAAAGCAATATTTTGTAAAAGGTGATAAGTTGTTGACATTATGGCTTTTGTAACTAGATAAATTGTGTCGCTTAACTTCAAACTCTGATAAATCCACTCTAGCCTCTTTGGAGATATTTACAAAAAAGTGATAATAGTCTTAATTTCATGAATTAAAATGCAGTATTTTGTTTTTATGGTAACAGGTATTGAATAAAACGATCCTGTTTAGTAAATTCAGTATTTAACCCATTAATTCTTTCAAAAATGCAATATTTAGATTGGATTTACCTTCATTTGATATAATGGAACGCAATTTATCTATCTTTGAAAAAACTCAGTGTGGATTTATAGAATTTTGATATAACAGGTCTGGATTTATCTGGATTTGAAAATATACGATCAGAACTAGGGTTGTGGTAGTGGCGAAATAACGGTATACCATCGATAGTCAAATTTTGTTAGCTAACTGAATAATACAAACAAAATAAGGAAATCTAGTTTTATTTTACAAAAATAAGAGGTAACCGATTTAAATTATTTTAAACAAAATTCAATATTTCTTCTGAGTCATCTTCTTCAATTTCTTCTTTGTGCATTGGTCGCCCTATTACATTTTCACTGTTAAGCACTTTTTTATAATGTTTTAATTTCACTAACGATGCCCAGTCTTGGCCAAAGTCCGTTTGCAGTAATTTACGAACACCAATTAGTTTTGCTTCATGAACCTGAATTTGATCAAATTTTGATCCTGTATACCTACCCAAATCTGACCTGACAGTTCTAATATGTACTGAATATTATATCCTTACATACTTATTATATCCAAATTATTCTGTAACAGTACCTACAACAACAAAATAATAATAATCGATAATAGTTAGCACAACACTAGTGCCAACCCGGGATTCCAAACGACGCTTAGGTATAGGTATTTCAAAGTTACCGAATTTTCGCTCTTTCCTCTTTCTTACGGCGAAATTTTTTATTAGGCCGCATGCGGGCTTTACTTGGTGACACAATTTAAATAGAATTATCCATGGGAATTGGCTAAATAACAAAAAGAAACAATAATAATGCAGGTGGGTACCGTGCTACTATCGTAAGGTTTACGTCGACTGACGGCCATGTTGAACAAATGCAATTGGCTGATTGGCTTTCATGGACTTAACTACATTTGAAAAAAACTGTCTCATGGATCTATCTGATTTAGATAAAATATTATGATTTTAACGGTTTATTTCTCATGAACCATGCTGATTTATACGCAACTGATAAAATTATTTAAAAACATTTTTTTTTCCTTTTTTTTGATACCAAAATCTTAAAAATGTTCAGAATTGGATTTATCCGAGTTTGAAGTTAAGCGACACAATTACAAACCGACCCGCTAAAAAGCGTGAAAAATTATTTTTTGCAAAAAATAGAATGACTTCCATATCAAAACACTACAAAGGCAAAAATAACTTTAATTTCGGAGGCGGTGTGAAAAAAAAAAGAAAATACAAAACCAATAACACCGACTACCGAAATTAAAGTTATTTTTGGCTTTGTAGTGTTTTGATATGGAAGTCGGTTCTATTTTTTCCTAAAAAAAATTACTATTTTACAGCGTATTATAGAAATGCGTAAACAATGTCCGTAAAGTAAGCTACTTAAATTTTAGGTTAATAATGGTGGTGTTTTTGGGTTTCGAATTATCGTATGTTATGCCTTATTCTCGTGCTGTTTCTTTATGTTTTTATGGTTTTTGTATTTTACTTCCGTTGAAGCTTCGAATGCGTTATAATAATCGGCATGGTTCAGATAATATATTAGTGAATTTAGCTTAAAATAAGTCAATACATTCATGCTGTTTATTTGTTACGCATGGGTGTGTGTTTGTTTCATATATTTAACAATTTCTCTACTAACTAGGGTTTTTCTTATAACAAAAACCTATTACAACCTACTAAACCATTTGTAAAAGAATGGAAATAGTCATGAAAACAGTTTGTCTCACGGATGATAAATTTACAGTTAAAAGTAAAAATGTCAAACAGGAACTCATGGCAAAGGCTTTGCCACATTTCATAGGATTAGATGTCTTTGATAATATTAAGTTTCACCAGTTTGAGCAGTCCCCGATGAATAATCACATAATATTTCTTACCAAAACAGTCATGGAAAAATATATGAATTTAAGATTACACTATTTGACAACAAAAATGCCACCCCAGTAATATCAATGCGTCAAGTGCTACACAAATACCTCCACTTCACAGGTCAGTGAGTAAACTTAAAGTTAAAGAGTACTTAATTATAATTAGGTTATGTTCTTAATAATATGTTTATTTTTATTATCATATTTTCTGGACATGTCGTTTTTCATTTTCAGGAGCCCAAAAAAATTGTACAATAATAAATGGAAGAATCGATAACTTTCTGATTTAGTCAATCACTAGCGTATATGTAAAATAAATTGCTTTTGCACAGCACAACGATAGCGACCGATGTTTTTGTGTGGGTAAGTTCTACGGTGCATGGTAACGCTGTGTTTGATGGAATAAGGTTTATTATTGATTATATAGTACGTTCTGATTTAAGAAATGCGGGTGTGTGCGCGAGTGCGTATCTATTGATTTTATTAAACTGCATGTGTAGTTGTTGCCCCGCCCAGCGCCTAACTGGAGACACACGGTTCCGATATAATTTCGTTTGTCGGCCATATCTACTTGTTTATTTTATCTATGGCCACAACTATGTTTCGAAAATCATAGCTCAACCGATTAATTCATTCACCGCGTTTATTGCTCTTCGGACTACTTCGGAACACAGAACTCTGCTTTAAAATGCCGTGTTGTGCAACTATAACCTGTAAAACAAAAAGTCAAACCGCAAGTATAGAGCGAGGAGATAATATTTCTTTCCATCGGTAAGCATAGGCGTAGGAAGGGGGGGAGCCGGGTGGGCCGTGCCCACCCCAGAATGGTCTGGTGCCCACCCGAAAATGTTTACTAACAAACAATTATGGCTGAAAATTTTAAAAATCTGGCCAAGTGCGAGTCGGGCTCACTCATGCAAGGATCCGTTATGCAATACATGTTAAATTAATTTATGTGAAAATTTTCATTTCGTACGTTAAGAGTTGACGCAACTTTGATAAGCGTTCATCGCTTCTACTACTGGGGGCCAGGCCCCCCCTGGGAAATATCTCTAGATACGCCAATGTCGGTAAGTCGAAAATAACATTTAATTACAATTTTATTTGTAAAAAAACATAAAAATATTCTGATCACTATGAAATTCCAAACAACAACATTATTGCAACAAGTTGCGTACTCGCTTAATCAACGCAAAACCAAGTCCGCTTGCAATGTACTGCATGCGTCGCGTCCTCAACACTTCAACCATTGACGTGTCGTCCTTTGCCCTGAATGGCCGTGATGCCCGGCGCATGTTTATCGAGAGTGAATTAAAATCAGTAGCAAGTTCTCGATTTAAGTGTGTGTAATTTATTTGTGTGTGTAATTCGCATACGTAACGGGCCTCTTGCTTGTAGTAGAGCTAAAGAGTGGGAGACAAGCGGCGACACGCGTTCTCATACAAATCAGGAACTATTTCCTTTCTAACCTCTTTTATCTGTTCTGTGACTTTATTGGTAATAGTGTGACGTTTTTCAATGAAACTATATATAAAAGTAAAAATACCTTATTGTTAGCTTCTTTTTCAGTCATTAAGTAGTTCTGGTCGAGCCGTAGCCACAGAAGCTCATCCGCTAAGTCTTCGGGCGTGATCTTGTTGGGTAGCGTGACGGCCGCTTGAGGATACCTGTTCGTGGTCACGTTCCAACGCTCATCCTCGGGCGAACATTCGCTTGTTTCTTTGGGAATAAAGCTGTGGGCCGAAAAATAGCTGATTACGACTACGTGCATTTTGAATAAAACATTTATCGTAAATAAAGATAGATAGAATATTAAATATGAAAATAACTTCTGACTAATTAGTGTTTATTTCAGTTCGTAATTATGAAAATTTACTTGGAGATGTAATAATACCAGTACCATAACAAAAAACATTAAAGCTAAATCTTTGTAAGTTTGAAAAGTAATAGTGTACTAATTTAAGAGTCAATAGCCTAATGGCTAAGGTCTCGGACTTGTCATCGAGAGGTTTTCGGTCGGATTCGAACCCCACCCATGACACTATTACCGTGAACCCATTCCAAACACAAGCATATTTAGCTTAGTTGGAGAAGTTAACAAGATTGCTAGTACAGTAAAATCTCAATAGTCGGGCACTATTAAAAACTGGTGGGTGGCGGATTTTTGGAATGTTCGGATTACTGGAATGTATGGATTAGTTCGTAATAAATAAAGGATTTCGTAAAGGGAGTATATTTGTATTAATCAATCACATGTATTTTATAACAAGAAGCGTGAGCAGAGGAGTGCCGGATTATTAGACGTATCGGACTAGTGAAGTTCCGGATAAGTGAGACTCTACTGTAATGTGAATTCTACCCACGTTGCTAGGTCTCAGTAAAAAACAATCTGTCTCAAAGATTAAGTTAACTTTCATATTTTATTGTAGTGCCACTACATACCTTGTAGTGGTACTGGTTTGTTTCAATGGGACATCCGTCTTCGTAACCCTCTTCTTGGCTTTCTGGATGGCATTCGTATTTTCTAAAGCGTCTATAATGATCTCCCGTTTTTTCTCGACCCTATGATAAAATAATTTTGCCTTTAGTTTTAACTATGTGATAGGCTCGGCTCAACCCATAAGGGGAAGTAGGTGTGACGTTTTGTTATGAATTAAGTGAATGTAAATTTGAGTAATTTTTCTTACCTCGGAATCGGCAATGACTGTGTCGCTCTCAGTTGCCGCGAGTTTTCTAGGTCCGTTCGTAAGATATACCTAAAATATGAGATGCCAATGAAATGATGATTTAGAAAAGAAACCAATATTATAGCGCAGTGGACTAGTTAATTATGATAGCTTTGATACCCGCATGAATAGGCAAATGCATGTGCATGAGTCCCAAACATGATCATTTAAAACCTGTGGTATGCGCTGTCCCACGTTCTGTTCTTTCTGCCTTGGACATGGACATGAAAGCATCTTCGCCATGCATTGGGACAATAAAAGGCTGATACATTATTTGTGCAACCAAATCGCAGTAAATCGACGTCAGCCATCGCCTGAAAATGACCCATCATTATTATGTCTCAAATATAATAATATTGTCGATCGACCACGATCTGATTGCACCATAATTCGTGAACCAATTAAGATAGTTATGGTGCATTACACTCGAAGAAATTGAGCAAAATCCGAATGTCCTGTTAGACTTTTGAGACAGGAGAAACTGATTAAGACTTAACCACAAAACACTGAATCACCACGCCGCCAGTAGTAGACACGCGTTTAGTAATGAAATTCGTGCCGGCCCAATAGCGACCATATTATGTTCGAGGCTATTGCAGACAATGAAAATTTTTATGAGTATGGGAATTGTTGAAAAAGTTATCAGCGGCCGCAGAAACAACACCGTGCTCTGTGTCTTATATCACAGCTAGAAATGAGGGATTTTATGAAAATACGAATAATAATATTATACCGGTTTCAGATACCATTGTGGATATGTAATTATTTCTGATTATCCGTCAGTTTCGAAGAGTATTGGTTACGGATATACTACTTTTCTTTCCCTTAATCAACAATAAAAGTAAATACAAAATTGTAAGATTATCCCGCAAAGCTGACTAGTTATAGTACACGTCAAATAACTTGGCAAGAGTCGGTTCAATGCGCAGAAGTCGATTTTTAGGTCTCAGCGGTTGTCAGCCGGACGAAGGGTATGACGTAGCGCCACTCCGAACGCGCGATTGTTGCGTCAGTAGTTCTCGTTCAATTTGCTCCCGAATACACTTGCGTACACGAAAGTTGTACCCTTTGTTTTTGTTACGAGTTGTTGTTTTAAATTTAGTTTTTGTTTCGTTGATTACAATTCCAGGACCAAATACCGTTTTACGCAGACTATTAAAACGTCAGAATGAACAGTTAGGTTGAAATTCCGAATTCGTCACTGTCGTTAGGACAACGGGAAAAAAGAAGAATAAAAGGGGTAGCAGTTTTATTAACTAATTGCAACGACGAGAACATATTATTTTTAATGTGTTTTTTAAATACATTTTTTTTTCACTTTTAAATGTATTTATGTATTATATCTATTTTATTTATAATACCAAATTAACGAATGAATTCCTCTTCTTTCTTTAACATTCTTCTGAACAGACATGATTAAAAATAAATGATGGCAATAACCATAGAATAATGGCAAGCAGTAAAAGTGACCACTTATTACTTCCACTAAGTGCATGAATCGCGAACTTACTCCCACTACGCCAAAACCTTGCCAACTTACGTGACGAGAACTATATGAATAAGTTACAAAAATAATAAAAAACTATGCAAGACTCGCGCGAAGCTAGTGTCGGCTCGGCCGGGCAGAAACAAAAACCTAACATTTAGGGCGCCTTCAAATTGCAGCGCGGCTGCAGCGCTGCCGCCGCGCTGCAACCGCTAGTTCGAGCACCATAGTGTTGTACATTTAGTTTCACGATGGACTCTATCGACGAAACACTGCTGTTAGTGTTACTATTAAAACGAATAAAGATTTTGTAAATAGAAAAAAGCAGCCTATGAAAACGTTGCCGTTATTTTGTATAAATCAACGAACTGAATTTCATAAAGTAAAAGGCTACTGTGACCAAAAATTTCAAAGTTACTTACGATTATCAAGAAAACAATTCTACGAATTACTTCTCCGTTTGGAACCTTATATTGGAAAACAAAATACATCTCTCAAAAATACTATTTGTGCTGAAGAAAGACTCTTTATAACACTCAAGTAAGTAAAAATTGACATATACCTAATATTTATATAATCGTTTTATTCTTTTAAGTAAATCACATTACACAGTTTTCTTATCATTGTTTTTAATTACTCTCCGAAAATAAATTTACATAAATAGACGACATATCAGGTAATTGTGATTCGTGTGTTGGCGAATCGGCTAGGCTTTGGTTAAAATAACCTTGATGTTCTTGGTAAGAATAACCGAAATTATTATTTGTATAAATAAATAATTAAAATTGATATATATATATTGCATATTTCTTCCCAAGCTTTTTTCTTTTCCATTTTTTTACTGTACTTCTCTGACTTCGAATCCCATATCTCTGGACGACTCTCAACCTCATCGATAAATTGTTCAACTTGATTTTCATTCATGTTTATACCTGAACAAAAACTACGTGCGTATCGTCACTAGTCGATCGATGAACTGACGCTTTATATGGATTTACAAAGCAGCGCGGTGGCAGCGCTGCAGCCGCGCGGCAATTTGAAGGCGCCCTTAGGTTCCACCCCAATCCGAAACTTTTATAACGGATTAGGTTACGATTACGGATAGATTTGTATTTTGGATATCCGATACTTTCGATTACGGTTACAGAGCTCCATAAAATCTCTGCTAGAAATAACTGATGACGTACTGTACATGTACTCACAAGGGGTCCTTTTTGGCGAGCCTCAGCGTCACATCGTTGTCGGCCGGTGCCGGGGCGCGTCCGTCATGCTGTCAACACAAACACCAACCACAACGTTGTATGCGCGTGTGTACACCCACACTTTACTCACGCCATTAGTGACATTAAACTTGACGGGTTAGATTGAGGACTGGTTTCACTATGTACTATCATATAAGAAGCGTCAGTAGCCTAGTTGTTAAGGTGTCAGACTTGTGATCGAGAGGTCACAGGTTCGAACCACATTCATTACACTATTGCCGTGAACCCACTCCAGACACAAGCATATTTAGCTTAGTTGGAGAGGTTACAAGATTGCTAGTAAATTGAATTCTACCTACCTCTTTCCTTCCTTAAAAAAAATACAGGGTATCAAGTTGTTAAACTGTAAAAAGGCTATCGGATATGCTAAACAATTTTCCGAATCGTTTTGATGAGATTTATAAAGAATGTCCTTCAGTAAGGAATAGCTATAGAATCTTTAGAACGATTGCAAGTAATTATGTTGTTACCTTGTATTTATGATACTTAAATTATGACAATTTGTAGATAAGTAAGCAAGTAGTGAAACCATCCCGAAGAGTTAGATAACATCAAATTGGATAAGGGGTGCAAACCGAGATCACTCATTAAACATCTGAGAGGAACATTTTAAATTTCTAAGCGAGGCTTATTTATTTCAGAATTTATTTTAGTTTTATCCTGTACAAATATGCTGCACAAAATTAATGCAATACCAATAATCGTTTCTACACAAAATCCAAAAAAAAAAACACTGGATCTGACTTGGAGTTTTTGAACAAAAATAACATGACAACCGTAAAAGTTGGGTACTTTTTCCAATTTTATATCAATCAACAACTTTAGAAATGATTAAATAAACCTCAACCAGAACACTCTTGGAAGAAAACAAGAAAGTATAGTGACATGCGGTGTGTTAAGTAATCTCGTACCTCAGTATGGCCTAAAGCCCTCGTGGCGGCGATGGCCCGGCGCAGCAGGTGCCCCCTGGCGGCGGCCTGGAAGCCCAGCAGGCCGCGCCGCAGGGCGCCGTACCACCTTCGCACGCGAGTACCGCGGTACCACGATTGTAGGCGCACTGCGGCCTCTTGACGTGCCGACAGCCATTGTCTGACGAATTTTCTAAGTTATTATTGTAATTTTTTTATCAGTAAAGAAGAGAAAGGAAGAAAATTACACAAGAATTAAAAAAAAAAAAGTCAGAAAGAAAATGAGATTACAACAAAGAAAAAGGCTGCTTACATTAATCCAATATTTAAAACCAGTATTTAAATTCAGTAATTCTGAACTCTTTATTTAAAGTTACAATAACATAAAAATAATAAACACGAGGGAATTAACACAAGTGTAACAAACAATAACTATAGGTAACTAACAAATGAACCACCAATACACATAATTTGCTATCTTATACATACTGAATCGATAAGACACCTACTTTCCTGAAGAACTAATGTAAACTTATTTTTAAGTTATTGAAATCAATATTTATTATTATTAGTTGTCAATATCCCGTCCTCATTTGAGGCCATGAGAGCCAGAGTGGCCTAACCGCAAAATCGATTATTGAAAAAAAAATTACAGCTAGACCACTCTGGCTCTCATGACCTCAAAAATTTCAACTGTCTAAATAAGGTCAAAATGTTGAACTAAATTTTAGGCCACTGTGGTGCTATGACTTTTACCGTTTAGAGCAGTTTTATCAATTAAAATCAGTATTTAGAAAATGACAGTTAGGCCACTCTGGCTCTCATGGCCTCATTTAGACATAAACAACACACTCTCACCTGCAAAAATACTGTATGACAACGGACGCTCTCCGCAGCGCGAGAAAGCGTCTCCGCTCCAGCACGGCGCGAAACCATCGCTGTATGGTGATGATAGATGCCATGATTTGCTGGTGCAACCGATATTCTAGCTTCGTCTGCTCACTTTCACGCATAAAGATCTTTGTGGCACCTAGTACATAGTATTATGTTGAGAAAGGTAAGTCTAACAATATGATGGACAGACGCCACCACATCAAGCTACAACAATCTGTCAAATTTCTTTAATAGATATTCAACTTTATTATTAAAGAAATTAGGTTCAAGGTTGATTGGGAAAATTTTACAGTTTCGGGTAGCTTCATGTGCTGGCGTCTGTACATTTATCTGATCAAGAAAAAATTGATGCATCTCAAATAAAATCGATAATATCTACAATCTTTCAAGATGACTTGAGGCCTACCAAAGCTTGCTCTTCACTCTTATGAGTGTGTGGCAATAGACACTTTTATTAATTTATTGTTGGTGTTTTTCATGTCGCGCTATTACATTCTGGGTCATAATTAGGTTGAAGCATATTATGATGTGTATTTGTTACTATAATTTGATTGTAGCAGGTTGTAATTGCCTTGTCAATAAAAAAAGAAACTAAGCATTCCGTAATAGGAAGTGTCAAAGAAATACTGCTCCAGTACATATATTATACAAAACCTTATTTTTATTGATGATTGGCTTACATTCCACCACTCATCTGATGATAAGCGATGATGTGGTCGAAGATGAAGCGCTTACCTACAACTCATCTACCTATCAGGAAACACAGACTCCGAAAGGAAATTCCACTCCACAGCGCACCATGAAAGCAATCCCTAAATGTTTTGTGCATATGGGAGTGATGCTTAGCTATGTTGTAATACCTATCAGAAAACACAGACTCCGGAAAGAAATTCCACTCCACAGCGCACAATGAAAGTAATCCCAAAACGTTTTGTGCATATAGGAATGATGCATGTTGTAATGAGGGCATTTATTTGCCTAAATAGGCGCGCTCAATTAAGTACGCTCTAGCTAAAATAAATATAGGAATTATACTCGTGCATCGTCCTCGAGATTAGTAACCTGAAAACGTTGAAATATATGTAGTAGTAACACGCTAGTGACACCACTCTTACACTGTATGTTTAGAGTACTGCGCTCTTTTTTTTTTTTTTTCTTTTGTTGGCAACCCCAGCGTCTCGGTCTTTCATTCACGTCACAGTGCGCCACCACTCGCACGTTTTATTTTAGGAAAAAACAAAAGTGATAAGTTTTATAGTGAAAATACGCAAGCAAAAATGCCAAAAAGGAAATTCGAAATAGAGTACATAATGTGGAAGATCAAAAAATTGAAAAAGAAACAATAACAAACAAAAAAGCGGCACGCCGTCGGCGCCATTCGACCGCCAATTCTACAGGGACTATTTCGGAAAAGGATGATAAAGATCAAGGTACATATATAATATATTTATTATAATATAATAGTAAAGTGATCAAGTGCTATTATTATAACAAAAACAAGCCCTTATTAGTAAATTTACCAAAATAACCTCGTATGTTTGCCTTCGTGCAAAACATTTTCCACGAAATTGTGTGCAAAACATATTCCACGAAATTGTGTGCAATCTAATCTGTCAAAACGAATTGCTGCAAAAGATATTTATACAAGATCCTTGCTGCAAACACACGAACTTGTACGTAAAGTTGATAGACGCTAATAATTATATATTTTACACGGCATTATGATCAGTATTTCTGGAAAACAAATAAAAAACAAGCAACTGCCTACATACCGATAGATTTACCCTAACTAAAGTTATTACCGATCAGTGCGGCTTCTGGGGCCGTATCGCCAGGTAAAACAAAATAAGTGTACTGTAATAACCAACACCTAATACCTATCAGAGCGGCTTTTGGGGCCGTATCGCCAGGTTACACAAAATAAGTATACTGAAATAACCAACATCTATTAGAGCGGCTTATGGGACCGTATCGCCAGGTAACACAAAATAAATATATTGAAGTAACCAACACCTGTCACCTATCAGAGCGGTTTTTGGGGCCGTATCGCCAGGTTTCACAAAATAAGTATACGGAAATAACCAATACCTATCAGAGCGGCTTATGGGGCCGTATCGCCAGGTAACACAAAATAAGTATACTGAAGTAACCAACACCTGTCACCTATCAGACATTGAGGTAATATGTACTCTATCAGAGCGGTTTTTGGGGCCGTATCGCCAGGTTACACAAAATAAGTTACATACTGAAATAACCAACACCTATCAAAGCGGTTTTTGGGGGCCGTATCGCCAGGTTACACAAAATAAGTATACTGAAATAACCAATACTTATCAGAGCGGCTTATGGGGCTGTATCGCCAGATAATACAAAATAAGTATACTGAAGTAACCAACACCTGTCACCTATCAGAGCGGTTTTTGGGGCCGTATCGCCAGGTTACACAAAATAAGTTACATACTAAAATAACCAACACCTATCAGAGCGGCTTATGGGGCCGTATCGCCAGGTAACACAAAATAAGTATACTGAAGTAACCACACATATCAGAGCAGCCTATGGGGCTGTATCGCCAGGTTACACAAAATAAGTTTACTAAAGTACCCAACACCTATTAGAGCGACTTTGGGCTGTCAGTTTGCCTCAGGGTAACTTATTCAAGACGGTTGTGAGACCAATATAGATTAGTTTTTGGGATGGTTTCATTGGCTCAATTTTCATAGTGCATCAGTAAAACCTTAGAATGGTGTTACTAACACCTGCCTCATTTGTCTACTGACATACAATCATGGTAACAAACACCCATCAGAGCAGCTTCTGGGGATGTATCGCCAGGTTGCTTACTATGCCACACTAATTCACAGACAATAACTACAGTTTATTTCTTGGGACTGCATTGGCATATCATATGGATAGTTGCTGAAACTACACCATAACTGATGTAATAAAAATTCCTTACTAGGATAATCTGGTTTCAGTTGGGGTGTCATTGGACAGCCCACGGACGATACAACTTATAGAGGTTTTACCGTCAAATAAGTGCGTCAAACCTATTGAAGAGGTCACACAGCCATCCACCTCAGAAAACTTACCGCAGCAGACGTTGGTTAAGGAAAAAGTCTTGGAAGTAAACCATAATGAAGAACTAGCTGACCCAAAATATCCCGCTCTTGAACACAGGAATCCAGAAGTGCTGGATATTATGGGAACTGATCCCTCTGCGGTTGTTAACTATGGGATTGACATACACAAAGTTTTAGCAACAAGACTGCAACACATAGATACTCTGGGACATAGTAAGGAAACCCGCGAAGAGCTTACAGAATGGTACCTCATCCCAGCTAACAGTATCTTGATTGGAGCACCCTACTAAATGTGGAAATAAAAGCAGCTGTAACAGAAACCGTATTAAAGCGAGACAAGGGCATCAAAGAGCGCCAAAGCCAGCTCACAATGGCAATTTCTGGGCTAGCGAGTCCTCACCCAAGAACATGAGAACAAAAACAAAAACAAAGAGGGCCTCAAACAACTCATGGATGTGTACTGGATCTTGTGTGACACACAACATGCAGAGTCAGTCGCTAAGCGAAACTTCACCATATTCTCCATAAACAAACATCTGAATGACACAAAAAGTTACAAATAGTGAAAACCTAGCAAAAACAGAACCCAAAACTTTTTCCTCAACTCAATAACAAGTTAAGAACAATTTAAGGTGGAGAAAAAGGGTCCTAGTGCGCAGGAGTACAACGAGGTTGTGAAACATTTCCCCCGCCGGTGCCGGGTCCCTCAGCGTGAGACAGTCGCATCAAGTCGCCGCGAAAGCATCGTGACGTCCGTCGAACTGCAACCATCGCCGATAAATACGGTAAAATACAATGGTCGGTAATCACTGAAGACCAAACTATGTTGTCATAAGTTAACGTGTATAAACTAGCAATGTTTTTCTTTTTATGCTCAATGGCTTCTAAACACCGAAGACTAAACTATGTTGTCATGAGTTTAATGTGTATAAACTGGCAATTATTTCCTTTTTTATGCTTCACGATCTCTAATCAATGAAGATCAAACTATATTGTCATAGGTTTAATGGATATAAACTAAAATTAAGAAAAAAAAAAGAAACCTAATTAGATTACCTAACGAAAAACTGTCAAACAAAGTCTGAACTAATATGATGTATTGCATAAGGTGTAAAATTTGCGGAATTCTTTGGACTACTTGCATGGATGAATATGAGATACTTTACACTTAAGAAAGAGTAAATACATGAATAGACCCAACTCTATGCAAGATTCTTTTAAATGATGAGACGCATACTGCTAAGAAATATAGACTGACGCCTCAACTATGGGGGGGAGTAGCCACATGTGGGGGTGAACGAGCCAGCGGAAGATGGTCTTCAGATGAGAGATAAATCCATATAAATCATCTCGAGCTGCTGGTAGCTTATTTTGGCCTTAAAGTATTTGCCTAAAACCTCAGAATATGTGAATTCTTCTTCACATAGATAACTCCATAGCCATTACTTACATAAACCGCAAGGGGAGCATCCAATACCTACATCTATTTTTTTATATATTTCATATATTACAGATAACAAAATTGCGGATGCAGACTCTCGTCGAGTACACCCAGATATAGATTGGATACTGGCTGGATTGGATTCGGCCGGCGGACCTCTTCACAAGTAGAGTAAATACAATCCAAACACTTTGGCAGTTAATGCATTCATAATCAAATGGACAACAATTATTTTTTAGGCCCCTTGGTCCTTTCATAATAATGTTAAAAACCTTGAGAAAAATTATTACTAAGAAGGCAAGGCAATCATGGTGGTTCCTAAATAGCCCATACAACCGTGGTTGCTCATATTCCAACTTTAACCTAACAACATTATTATTTTTACAAGATAACCTCAAACTGGTTGCCGGATCATTGTGCGCTGCGGCGACGCAGGGTATCAATCATCCACAGCGGACACCATGATAGGCTCGTTGTCGGAAAATCCTTACCAGCAATATGACGTACCTAGCACTTGAAAAATTAAATTTTGTGCTCAGAACAATATAATTTTGAGTTATATGAAGCGTCAATCCCAAACATTTTATATTTTCTCACAGGTTTACTCAATCAGAGAAACCAGTACGGCAGTACCTTGAATTCATGTAGGTTCTCATTACAAGGCTTTTTCAGGAGAGCTTATCGGCTCAACCACGGCCTAAATATAATACCACGTGGTATACTTCGCTTGTACTAGAAATTCCAAAGGAAAATTTTCCGTTAAAAATTAACTTAAAATGATGATAACGTATACAAAAATTATTATAAAATAAATAAATTGCTTTTAAATAAATAAATAATAAACATACCCGACCAGTGACGATTTTAAAACTTCCAGGGCGGGCTCAAAACAACCAATCTTGAGCCAACCATTCTTTGAGACGAAAATGGAAATGTGCCCAAAACCTTACTTTTTAATATTAGTACAAAACCAAGCCAGGTCTTTTTGTGGGAAACACATAAAGCCGTTCAATGGTTTTAAGAAACCGCATAAACGGTAAAAATACAATCCTTACGTCCGTCGGTGGATTATAGCCGTCCTTAAAGATAGCGGGATTGACACCTCTGAGTGCACACGACACAAGGCACGCTGCTACGTCTAAACCTAACCAATGCGACTTCTCATCGATCTTATCCGCGACAGGGCAAGCTAGAGCGGAAGCTCTAACGTTTTGGAAAATTCTATAACAGAGCAATGATTAACTCTAACGAAACGTAACTGCCACGATAGTGCTAACTGATTTATAATTAGTTCATTACCCTTAGATATAAAACTAGATTTTTAAGGAGAACAAAATTGAATTATAACTAAAACAAAAAAAAAAAAATGTGATACTAATTAAGTAGTTTTAGAAATAAACCAATTGATTAATACACAGGTATTTTTTGGTAGTTGACATTTCCTCAGCTATCTCTCAAGGTCTACATATATTTCAACGTTTTCAGGTTACTAATCTCGAGGACGATGCACGAGTATAATTAATGATTAAACGAACTTACCTGTACGTGAAGTTCTATCATAATTATACAAAGTGCATCGTCCGAAGAGATTAGTAACACCCACCCAACCCAAATTGTCTCCCAGTTTGCTGCAGAAATGTCAAAGCTGAACATGGTGGCTTCAAACTCTAAACTTAATGAAAGACCGAGACGCTGGGGTTGCCAACAAAAGAAAAAAAAAAAAAAAGAGCGCAGTACTCTAAACATACAGTGTAAGAGTGGTGTCACTAGCGTGTTACTACTACATATATTTCAACGTTTTCAGGTTACTAATCTCTTCGGACGATGCACTTTGTATAATTATGATAGAACTTCACGTACAGGTAAGTTCGTTTAATCATTAATAAACCATCTCAAAAAGAGTTTCTTACCTAATTGATAGTTATCCCTATCTAAGTTCAGCGTAGCGAGGAAGTGCCGCACATCAGTCTGAGAACTCAGCAGTCCTTTAGGCAGCAGTATCCTGTACAGCTGGATGAATTCCTCGTACGTGAGCCGCACGTTGTACCCGGCCTGGCGGATCCGTACCGTCTCCAACATGCCCGTGTACCGCAACTGACGCTGTACGGTCTCATCGTCGAACACATGAGGTACTTTCTCGCCGTTTGATTTTATACACCTGTGGGGTTTTATTGGGAATAGATCGAAATGGCCACAATTTGCTAAAAGTCTTCTATTCAAATATTTCTCTAAACGAATCCATTCAAAAGTTGTGTGTTCAAAATTATATCATAGAAATTGCTGGCAAGTAACTTTTAAGTTCGTTTATAACACATAATCTGAAGATCGAACATAAAGAACTTTGGAAGGACTTCATGGGTGCCCCTGCCCCATTTCAAAATCTAGTAAGGATTTAAAACGATTTTTAAAAGAGAGCGCGTAGAATAGTGATTGGATATGATATAGGATACATTTTAATTGGTAAAGTGACTTGCTAGGTTTTAAGGTAGTCACGAGGTAGTGAATGGTGCACTTATTAGATATTGAGGTCTAAATAAATCTGTTTAAGTGCTATCTCTTTAAGTGAGTTTAAAGCAGCTGTTTGGTTTGGTTTTGGTTTGGCAGCAGGTGTTTTTGTATTTTGTAGGTAATTTACTAGTTAAACAAGATTATGAAATAAAACAGTGTTTATACTATAAGATGTCCCTTACTGCGATGCTTGGTGGTTTGGCTAATAAAGGCGTATTTCATGAGACTTACCTAATAAAGAACGGGTTGGCTTGGTTCAGAGTGTCCATGAGAGCAGACAGCGAGTGCTGGAACTGCGCTGCGACTGTCTGCGGCTGTTTCCTCTTGCCGGCCGGCGCCGCCGTCCGCCCCGCTAACGTCTTCACGCTTTGAAGATTCTTTAAACCTTTTTTCGCCCGCTCTCTAGGCCTAAACGATTTGTTTTTCCTGTAGAACCAAATCAATTTCGTGTGAAGATCAAGAATATTGGAGCCAAGTCTTTAAGAGATCGCAATATGGATTCAAAAATTATTGTAGCAGTTTGTAGAAAATATGCATTATATTATGGGATCTCTTAAAGGGGTAAACACCGACCACCTAAATAAAGATTGCTTGGTGAGAAAGTGCGAATTATTTACATACATGCTAGAAAAGTGTTCTATTATAAAACTTTTTTGAGCAATTGCAATCCAGAACAAGCTGATTTAAATTATTTTATGTATCGATCCAAAATAAGCTAAAATGTGAAGAAAATATCTTTTAATTTTTGATGTTTTGCATTGATACAGCTTGATGTTTTGATAAAATTCTGCAGAAACCTGTTAACTACGCTTACCCATACAGTAAAGCAACAAACGACAATTACAGCATCTAAATACTTTTCAAATATACTGTTTACAAACTGTGTTATTATAGACGATGTAATTGTGGTGCGTGGGCCGAAATCGGCGCTATATTAAAATACTATACTTAAATATGCTATATAAAACGTCACACAAGTAAAGCGACAAAGAATGCACGAAAACTTTAAAACCCATAGCCATCACCGTGAATAAGAGAAAAGTGAAGAGAGACCCCAACCGAAACACGCAGATTCATCAAACAAAATGTTAAAAAGTAAAATGAGTCCAAATAAAAAGTATTTTAAATTTTGAAACAATAGATTACTAAAAACTATTACACCGTAATGATTTATTTCACAATTCGATCGGAGTTTAGACGATGATCGTAGTATTTGCACTCATTCATGTGTGAGTTTGTTTGAGGAAGGAGAAGTGCGAGACAGAGACAGAGCATGTCACATATCGGTCGTTGCAGCGCACGTACATAACGATCTGGCTGGCGCGCTGCATTACATCGGTGTCGTCGAACGTTCGCTCGTCGCGCTCTCGTTCGACCCTTCGCGTGCGGGTCTCGGCGATTCTGTAATTTTTTGTCCCTTTCCCACCCACGCGCGCCGCGCTTGGCGTCTCACTTCGCACTTTAGTGTCGGCGTTGGCGCGTGTCGGCGTCTCCCGCGCCTTACTCGCCGCTCTGTGAGGCGTTCTGTTCGTCGGTTTGATGTAGGGTGAGAAAGGAATCGAGGATTACAAAATTAATGTAACAAAAATAAATCAGTTAACCAAATTAAATGTTACTGTGAGATGCATGCATACCTGCTTAGAGTGACCGCGAAGTGAGTATGAATAAATTCCTATTAGAGAACTAACAGATGGAAACTATTGGCTTTGAGGCTAATAGCGGTTCAACAAAGACATGAAGTGAGACCGCGGCTAGGGTACGCGGGGCGAGCCCGAGCCGCAGTCTGCTCGGTCACAGTAAAAACGCAACAAAGGGTGTGTTACAGGTAGACTAAAAACATGGATGTTCATGCGTTAGGTGCACATAGAACATATAACAAGCATGCCGTATATTCGGTGACTTACGCAATGCGGTTGATCGCAAGATTGATTGACGATACTGTCACCAGTTGGCTGAGCAACAAGACACATTTCATTACGTCACATAACGTTGCTTGCAAAGCTACATTGTAATACATATTTTATACATAAAAATATAATGTAAATCGTTAAGGTCGTGTTTCAAACCGCAAGTGCTTTATTTACATTTGTAATGCAAGCGCATTTGGGCAGATGGATTGAATTATTTGCAATAAGTTTGCTTTGAGGAACCTACAATATCGCATATTTAGCATTTGCGGTGTAAGCACAACCTACAATACAAATTCCACTATATTCTTCAAGTCTGCCAATTTATTTCATATAATAAATAATAGACATCATGCCTTTCAAGTTAATATGGTATTGCAAAATCTGCAGTTAGTTTATGTACTTGTCAAAGAAGCTGTATTTAACGTTGTAATGCAAATTGGACACAATGACGTTGCAGTAGAGTATGTTTTGGCGTGTCGCTCACCTGATGATGCTATCGTTGGGGGCGTGGATAGAGGCGCGCGGGACTCGGCACGCGCCGTCAACTCGGTGAACGCGATGTCTTCTACCAGCCTCGAGGAATGCAAAGTAACCTCTGGAAACAACCATCAAACAATTGAATATCCCTGCAAACTATATGGGAGCCTACAGAAACAGTAAGCTTGCTGTCTGTCGAAGTTACGCAGCCGTCGGAGCAGATGAGTACTCAACGATCCTAAACAGACGACTTGTATAGTTTGGTTGCGGAAAACAGAAGATGAATCGCAACTAGGAAGAGGTCTATGTCCAGTAGTGGTCTTGGATAGACTGAGATAGATAAACGATTGAACTTACAGACATAATTATACTGTTTTTGGTAATTTTACCTAAAGAACGCTCGAACTATGGCCCAACGGAACACTGCTACCGGATCAACACCGACCAACTCTCTCACGAACGCTAGCGAAGAGTTCTTCAACACGCTCACGATGTCCTGTCGCATCAGGTCTAAGTTCTTCTCACGCATCGCTGTTACCTGATAACAATTAATGGACAAGTAATTCATATGTGCGACGGATACTCATGCAGTATTGTACTAATATTATAAATGTACAAGTTTGTATATTTGTTTTGGTTTTTGACAAAACTTGTCACTCATATATTATTGCAGGTCTTATTCTAAATAACCAATAGGTAGCATACTTTTAAATACAAGACAAATGAACGAAATTTACACGCCAATGAAGTACAGGGAACATGTACAATGTAATACATCATAGATCATATAAACACAGAAATATGCTTTTTTAAAGAAATATTTCGTGTCTCCACATTTCTCCCACTCAATTCACTAACACAAAAGCAAAATCTATAAGAACGACACACGAGCTCACATTTCTCCCGCACACTAAGAAACTTACAGCAACACTAAAAAACTCAGTAATGAACACATGCAAACAGGGGGCGGCTCTTCTACCTGTAGCTACGGACGAGTCGAGAATAAACACACATAAGCAAGTTACGCGAATAGTGAAGTTAAGTTGTAAGTGGTTGTAATCGTAGAAAAATATCGATAAAATTCCTTTCCCTCCTATAAATCCTTTAATATCTGACCTTTTGCCAAAAGGTTTTATTGACTGTGAAAATAAAACGATACAGGAGTTTCCGTCGTACTTGCCACTCTAAACAAGTGTGATCATAATTGGAATATTCACTAACTAAAGTTAGTAAAATTTTGTCATAGTAAACAATACAATTATGATCTAGAGGCTATAAAATACAATACTACAATATATCTATATCTGTGTATAACTTCAGTAATAGCACTAATCAGAGAAACTTCAAAACTCACAAATCAAAGATACGGACGATATTAGTCTCTAGAATTCTACTTATCTAATATTCAAATTACGGTCAAAATACTTAATTCATGGATCACGTATGGGGGAAACAGAAACTACTCTTAAAGTATGTGTCAGGACATGCTACAAAATCACAATTAATTATCTTACTAATATTGTAAATGCAAAAGTTTGGATGGATCTCAATCACGCCAGAACGGCAGCGGCGTGCAGTCCATACATGCAAATAAGCTCTGCATACCCTGTAGTCCCATACTCAATGCCTCTCTAATCAAAAATAACTAAAAAAACATCTAAGTTATTTAAAATCATCTCTCCGCTCAGCACTTCGTGATTTATGCGCCATCTATTACGTTTTGTTTGGAACTAATTCATTGAAGCAGCGAACCCACCAATTCACCGCGCAGACAGCGCCCCCGGCTCCTGTGGGCGAAAGCAGTACTATGGTTTGCTTATATTTCATTCAACGCATCTCGTGTAGTACACAGCAATAGTGTGACTGTGTGCGTGAAAATGTGTTCGCGTGTTCGCGTTTTGTAGGCTCAGCTTACGCTGTAACCCATTCAAATCGGGACGTCGTAAACACACCGGTTATTGTTTGTAGATGATCTATTTCTTTTTGTCGGATGGTCTAATGACCGATTAATTCGTTCATATCAGTTCGCAAAATTTATTAGTATAGCAACACATCCAGTGATCTAGTGCGCCTTTTGTATTTTATTTCAAAGTTTTAAGTGTAATCGTTGCAATATGCCAAAACGAATCGAACTTTCTTTAGAAAAACGTGTGCAGATACAGCTTCTGCATGAGCAAGGGAAATCACAAGTAGAGATTTCCAAAATTGTGAAATGTTCGCGCCGATCATTGCAATATGCTATTAAGCGATTCTCTGCTACCGGATCACATCAAAATAGACCGAAAGCCGGGCGCAAACGCATCACCACAGACCGTCAGTTACTGAGAGAGTCGTTAAGAAATAAGAAAAAAACATCTTCAGACCTCGCTGCTGAGTTGTCAGAACAAATTAAGAAATCAATTTCTGCTCGAACTACTCGTAGAAGACTTCAGGAAGCTGGTCTGAAAGGCTGTAAAGCTAGGAAGAAGCCATGGCTCTCCGACAACAACAAAAAACCTCGGTAGAAATGGGCCTTAAAACACCGAACTTTGACCGCTGAAGAGTGGTCAAATGTTGTGTGGTCAGACGAATCAAACTTTGAGGTGAGTAAGTCAGTTTAATACCCTTTTTTTTTTTTTAACGTGGTAAAATCATCATATAAGTCCTCCCACCCTGGGCAGGGTGGCAGGGACTGTCAGACTTTTACTGACTAAAATCCACGGTGTTCCTTCAATAACCCTTTACGTACCGGGGTCACGGTAATGGGATAAGTCCCACGACCCCGGCAGGCTTCGGCCCTCTGCAGAGGGGGCCTCGTCATGTTGCTGACGCTCTTTGAGGCGCGCGTGGAACACAACGCGCCGTCGACCCGGGCATGGTCCATGGTCGGACAGCGAGTTGCCCTTTACTCGCTGTCCGCATGCCCGCGCCTACGGTGGCCGGAGATCGTCGGCCGACGTCCGACGCCGTGGGCGTCTACCACTGCGGCTGGGCTGGAGGGAGGACGCCATCCTCTCCCTCACGCGGCCCGCCTCCTCCTTCGATAGCATGATTGCTTCGCAGAAGGAGGCGACCGCTTCCCACTCCCTCTCGCCCCGCAGCATGGCCTCGACCAATGCCGGGCGCGAGAGGTTCTGCCCAGGCGGGGCAGTCTTGCACCGTGTGAATTTAATACCCTAGTAAAATTATATAAAATGGTTTAAAAACCAAACGCATAGATGAAGTTATTTTTTTTTCGGAACTCAATAATTTTTCTCTTTATTGCAGATTTTTGGTACACCTGGTGTGACCTTTGTGCGTCGCCGTTTGGGCGAAGAATTTAAGCCAGAGTGTGTGATCCCAACCGTAAAACACAGCGGCGGCAGCATAATGGTCTGTGGTTGCATGACCGATTCTGGAGTTGGCGAATTATTCGTGTGTGAGGGCCGCATGGACTCTACTAAGTACATAAATGTACTAGAACCTGCGTCGCTGCCTTCATTCACGAAACTTTTCGGCGACACGAACATGGATGATATTAAATTCCAGTAGGATAACGCGCCATGCCACAAATCTGCCCGCACTATGACATGGTTTCGGGAAAATAACACAGAGCTTCTTGACTGGCCTGCCCAGTCGCCAGATCTGAACCCCATAGAACATTTATGGGGTTTTTTAAAGCGTAGAGTTAGGCGCCACACAATTAACAACAGAGAAGATTTGAAACGCTACCTGCGCCCTAGAATGGAACGCGATTACTGCTGAAGACTGTAAAAATCTTATTGGTTCTTTACCAAAAAGAATTTCTGCCGTAATTAAGGCAAAGGGTGGACCCACAAAATATTAATTTTCAATTAATAAATAGTAAAAAAACCTATATAAAATGTTTCATTTTATTTCTATTTGATACTCCTCATAAAACTGAAAGATGTCATGGGTGCTCAATACTTTTGGCCAAGGCTGTAGTTGTTTTAATAAAATTCCTATGATTTTAATGATTACTGGCTAACAGTTTGTGTACACACAGACACGTTGTATTGTTTTCCTTGCATTTTGTTTAGAAATCTAGATAAAAACAATGTTTGGACCTGTAACGGATATTCAGATTTAAATAATTTTCACAATGCGACTGCTAAGCACGAATTTTTAGAAAAACGTCATGAATTTTGCTTGAAGTTCCATTCTTTTGGTAAAGGACGGAAAAAGAAGAATAGAGACTAGTTTAACTTACATACCGAAAGGCACAACGCAAATGTTGACAGAAATGTAAACATTTTCAAACGATTGATTGACTCACTTTTTTTTGGTAAACAAGAATGAGCATTCCGTAATCATGAAGAATCCTAACACTTTTAGTAGGTAATTTTAAAACGAAATAACAGTTTTTACGACGACGTTTTACAAAACTATCTGAAGAAATAGGCGCGTCGATTTGATTTATAAACATTAACTTGTAGAAAGTAATCATTTGAAATTAAAGTAGGAAAATCTATTTTGAACTTTGATTAATTTGCTCAAAGAAACAAAATTAACTTTTCACGGCCTTTTCCAAGACCACTTTGGACATCATTTAAGTGACCTGTTATGTAACCAGCAATCACTTAATTAGATTCGTGATTTCGTGTTGGAGATTTGTGGTGGTCGCATAGAAACATCATGCGGAGCAAATGGCGCCGTGCGGTAAGAGTCAGATAGGATAGGTAGTCGATGGGCCACCGACCGAAACAAGCAGAAACTAGTAAGTTTCCTATTAATTCTAGCCGTGCTTACCAGGCCTGAAATATGTTAAATAGGTGTGTTTAAATTTTGGTGTACAATAAAGTATATTCTATCTATCTGTCTATCATGCAGAACGGCTAAACGGATCTTGATGAAATTAAAATATTATAGTCTGGAATAGCACGTAGGCTGCTTTTTATCCCGGAAAAATGTACAGTTCCCATAAGGTAATTTTCGACATGCATGCGAGCGAAGCCGCTGGCAATAGCTAGTAAGATATAAAACTACCAAGTTGGTATGGGTATCATTTTTTCGAATCTAGGAGAACACAAGTAAAACTTCAAGATTTTTATTGATATGGATTTTATTGACCAGTAAAATGTAAATATTTCTTTAAGACTTGCCGCTTTTACAGTTTAGTTGTTGCGTTCTTAGTTAAACAGTGTAATCTTACGTTTATATATTTTTCCATTACGGCTTTCATAAGTATTATTAAATGGTTATTCATTGGCGTTACAATTACACAACAGCCATAAAATTCCATACAACAACAAGTCTAATTTTATTCCCTTGTGTAATCATTCGTAATAAGTAGGAACGTATAAAATATCGGCAACCACAAACGTGTAGTTACATCCCTAACCAACAAAAGCCGGCAGCGGCCGCTTCACAAAACTATCGTGTGAGTGAGGATATCAGTGAAACACTTATCCATTGCGCTATTACACCTGCCGCTTCTTTGATCGATGTGTACTAAACAATCAATGGTTTTTGTTCCTAATGAAAATAATTGCTTTTGGTACTTCATCGTGTTTCTAGTATCACGAAATAGTGTTTAAACGAATTTAATAAGAAAGCAATATTATTTAGTACTTACGTGTGAAATGAGATGCCATCTTTGACGTAATTCACAATACAGCTGTTATTTTTGCATACAAGCACTGAACAATGCGACATTTTACCAAAAATCATAAGCAGCGAAAACGTCGTAAGTTGACATTCGACTAATGGCCGAAACTGATATCCAGACGCTTTGAGGTTAGATGAGTTCGCAAGCGCCACGCCCCCTTGCCATATCTCTTGCGTTTATATGATCTATGTAATACATAGTCGTTTATAGTATGTAATTTTTAAAATAATGACCTAGTTCTTTCTCATTAGAACTTAAAACGGGATATTTTCCATGTGTACTTATTGTTTCGAGTTTCCAACATTTCGGCACTGTTGCAAGCGCCATGATCACGGATGATCTGAAGTAATTGCGGGTGGACGTTTACGAGCAGACAAATCGGTCTACCCTCTTTCTCGTTCATTTTTTGTGATTGCCACCACTACCACTGTCACGTGTCATTCAAAACTCGATTCTGTTCCCGACACACAAAACTCACCGTGTCCGCACGCGAAGTTTTTTTGAACACTTTACGCGGTTTGCACAACTGAACCACTGGATTCCAGGCCCTCGACAATTAAAACCCGTCCTCCCGGTTGAAGTTCTTGTATTTGGTAATCTCAATCGCTTCCCTTACCAGTCTAAGTATATAGTGGTGTTCTGTTCTAATGATACTGTTAGTAACCATGTTAGCTTATAAACTTCTGCAACGTGTAACGGAAACCCCATATCTATCCAAAAGGACTGAAGACAACATCTAGTATAGAGTCTCTATGCAAAGTTTCAGCGCAAAATAAGTGACTCACAGAATTGACCCCAAATTATTGGTTTCATATGTTTCTTGAATACCAGTAATAACAAACGTGTCACAGCACTATGAGGGTCATCACTTTCCACGTCACTAGCCAATAACACGATAATTATCTTCGTTCTTCTTAATTTGAAAAATTCGGTCTCTAGTATCAATGTATTGAAATTTCTAATAAGCTCCACACATGTAGACATAGGATTACAAAACCCTTGCTATATCGTTTGTTATCATCCAAAGAAGCCGTGCACTCGGTATATATATACCCTTTAAATTACACGTTGTATAGCTCTCTGTCTTTTGCTAATGAAAAATCATTAAATTCCACATGTTAAAATGCTGAAATATGTATCACGTCAACCTCATGACCATACTGTCTTTGAAGTAAATCTACATTGGAATATGATGATTTCTGATTACTAAAAAATACTACAGACGACCAATTTGAATATGTGATCTGATACACTCTCTATATAAGCAGTGTGTGTTACCTGGTACTTCACTCTGCCGGCGTAATGTCTGACCACGAATGCAGGTTCCCGTCTTTGAGGTTTCTCATAGAAAGGATTATTTTCATGGACCGAGTTGAACTTCTGTAATAGCGTCTCATTTGTCGCCCATGGGAAACTGAAATGAGAATGATATGTACGGTAAAATATATGTCAAATCAAGGCAACGAATTAGGAATGATATAGAACACGAACTCCGCTCTAAAATGGTTCCACGCAAAACACAATCAAGTAGGCGGGGTGAAAAAAATACAATCAAAGCGCCTCACAGTCTGACGTGCGCTCAGTTACAGACGCCAGAATCGTGTTGATTAGTGAAAAATCCAAGAAAAAGCTCGTTTCTGAGGGATAAAAATGACCTCCTGCGTAGTAAGGTGGTATAAAAGACGGAAAGAAAGAATTAAAAAAATAACTGGGATAACTTATCACTAGTAAGTAAAATAATTTCGTGTTTTATTTTCGTATAGACAACCACGAGTTGTTAAAATTATGCAACAGGTAGCCAGCCAGTTTTTAATACCTAACTATTATATATTTTATATTAAGTACAGAGTTTTATAAATTGGATGGATTTGTTTGCCTGTGTGTTTCTTATTTTAGTTTCCCCAAAAGAGATTCGACGACTATAGTGGATTGCAGCAGTGCGCTTAGAAAAAAGAGAGGATGACTGTTTACTAACTAATGCCAGTAGGGTTTGCTCCATACATTTTGGTAACGAAGACATATATTCGTCACGCACTGGCTATCGTATGCTAAAACAATCAGCTGTACCTATTTGTACGGTTAGTACTGTTAATATTTGATTAAATTTTTTATTAAGTTGCATTAAATGCAATAAAAGTATTAAATAATTCAATAATAATGAAAATGTCCACAATTGCACTATAGAAAACAGAATCTTAAACAGAAATTGAGAAAAAAGACATTATTGGCTGAGAAATATTAACCAAAGTTAAAAAATTACAAAGAAAAAACTTGAGAGGTGTCAAGGGACACCCGGATGGAACGAAGTTCCTTTCGATTAATTAGTGAAGGAATCGTAAAAAAAACATGTGTGCAATTCACACGTGGTAGAAGTGAAACCTTCAAAAATTTAAGAAATTTCAAAGGTATACCGTTGCCCTCTCTCTCTCTCTCTCTTTACCTCAACTCCCCACGAGACGCCCCTCAACTCATGCCTCAACTCGACCCGCAACTCGACCCTCAACTCGACCCGCAACTCGACCCGCAACTCGACCCGCAACGGGACCCGCAACTCGACCCGGTACTCCCCCCTCAACTCCCACCTCAACTCCCCTAAAGAAGTTTTCACTTTAAAAGTTCAAGACGAATTGAGAACCTCCTTTCTTTTGAAGTCGGTTCCAACAATTAATATATAAATAAAATAATGAATTTACAAACGAAACTTTATAATAACTACAAACAATTCTGAGACGAAATAAATCGGCGAGAAGAGCGACACGTCCATATAGCAACAGGCGTTGGCCGGCACTGTCGGTACACAGGCGTTTACGCACACATGCGTACGTATTATATTGCGAAATAAGTATACGCGATTTACTGAATAGTACATTGTTCACCGAGAGGAGAAAGTGACCGATTACCGTCGAGGGTGTCGTTTGAAACACCCGAGATCGGGAATCGCACTTTCTCTCGAGTGATACATAGTGCTTTATACTACACCTACGAGGAAAATAAATAGTACTTTTCAACATTGAGTACATAGACCATAACGTACTTGGTTTGTATTTTTGCGCTTTTTCACTGAAATAAGCTAGCAAAACAGTTTCAGAAAAAGATGCCGCATTTTTTTCACTTTTCCATTGCAAAAAATCGTCATAAGTTTAATTATATTTTTTAATTGATATCTGTGGTACAAGGTTATCAATCAGTATTTTTGCTGTTTCCTTCAACTGCGGTGGAGTTAAAAAATCTTCATCATCACTATCACTACTTATCATTTTGATAGCATTGAGGTAATATGTACTACGTACTAGAGAAGTCACCACACATCACTACTGCGATGCGTTCAAGTGCAGTCTATTGACTGCTCTTCACTTAGACGCTTGTCAGATCTTGAGCGCATAAGTCATTATTTATTTTAAAGGAAAAAAACGTTCAAACGCATTAAATATGCCATCGTGTGTTTTACGATATTGCACTAATAGTTCAGTTAATACGGCGAAGTGCAAAGGAATAACTTTTCATCGGTGAGTAACTAGATATTCATTTTAAAATATAATTTTAAAAAATATATTTGGCAGATGCCATGTTTCATAGACTAAAAATTAAGATGTGACAATTTGTGTAATAAGAGTAGGTAGATTATTCTACCTACGCTTATTTATTTTAATAATTTATTTTTATAATTCGATTTCGAATTTGAATTATAAAAAAACGAATAACGAACTCTGACAGTCATTAAAATGCGAAGTGTGTGTGGATAGTTTAAGTACATCAGAAAGATATGGGTGGCTTGTCCTACTCCACAGAAGACGTCTATAAAATACACACATCAAAAGTGTCTAGGGATCAACATATATTTTTGCAATAACTTTTCTCCTGATTGATATTAATTAAAATTTTCTTTAAGGATTAATCAAATAAAGTGTTTTCGTTTGTCACAGTAACGATAAACCAAGTCACCTTTGCATTAATAAAGAAATTTGCCATTTTCCTAATAAAGGGATTTTTGACATTTGAACCACTAACATTAAAGTTCGAAAAAAAGACTAAAATAACAGTTTTCTTTAAAATTTTATTGGGTAACTTAAACAATTAATAATCCGTGTTTCTACCGCGAACACTAACAACACAAGAACATCGGTTTGGCATACTCAAAATGAGTTCATCCAAATCACGCTGTGGAATGGCCGCCCATGTTCGTTGCAACAACAAAAAAAGGTCTTCTTGCGACTGGATACCCTCCATATTCGGCAAAGCTCTTCTCTGTAGCATATCCCATGCATGCTCAATCGGGTTCAAGTCTGGCGACTGAGCAGGCCAGAGCAGGACATTGATGTTAGCTGCGGCGAGAGTCTGTCTTACAACTCTTGCGGTGTGCGGTCGTGCATTATCATGCATTAACTGAAATAAGGGACCGATTTGCACTTGTAGAGGAACGATGACGTCAGATACAATCGTCTCAGCATAAATTTGAGCGTTGAGGTTGCCTCTGATCCAAATCAACTCAGTTCTTCCGCCGATCCAAATACCCGCCCATACCATGATGGTTCCACCACTATAAGGATGGACTTCCTGGCAGGATTTTAATCGCTGTTGGCGTCCAGGGGTTCTCCAGTGTCGTATACATCTTGTATCCGGTCTCATACCAAAACGAGACTTATCAGAAAAGCACACGAAACGCCATTGTTCTTCTGCCCAATTTCTGTGTTCAAGAGTCCATTGATATCGAATCCTACGATTGTGCATTGCTATAGGTGGTACCCGTAGCGGTCTTCTGGAATGAAGGTTCACTTCATGCAAGCGGTTTCTGACTGTTTGGTCGCTAATTAAGTTCCCTGAAGAGTGATGAAGCCTCACGGCTAACATCATGGCGGTTATTGTTGGAGCTCTTCGAGTTAAGATTTGAATGTATCGGTCTTGTCTCCGTGTGGTGCAGCGATACCATCCTCCATGGCGCTCAGCCACGGTACCAGTGCTTTGGTAACGTGTCCAAAGTCGACTGATAACACTCTGACTTGTATTCAGAGCTAAAGCCACAGTACGTTGCCGGGAACCAGCTTCTATCATTCCCACGGCTCTGAGGATTTCTTCCCTGCTTAAATGACGTCGCCGCTCCATAATAACGTTGGTTTTAATCAGTAGTAGGGAAACAGTAGCACTAATAATGTCTTCAATGCGTTGTATGTTTTTATAGGGAAAATATTGACAGCTGATTTTCATCTTTTACTCGAATTTGATTAACAGTTCCTGTTTCAAATTATGAAATGCACCAACAAGAATCCATATAAATTTATTACAAAGCCACATCTCAATCTCAAGAAATCCGCATAAAAATGCTTGATCCCTAGACACTTTTGATGTGTGTATGTATCACCACGGAATCTATAATAAGAAAACTTATAAAACAAAGTGGTGGAATCAGTCTCTCTACCAAATACTATTCTAGTTATATTACTGTTAATACTTTGGAATATTTTATTCAGAAGGAAGTATTTACATCTTTGCTTCAACATTCTCATGATCAACCAAACACTTTAAATCACCGAACACATTTGATACGCGCCATCATTAACAAATACACAACCATTCGCTTGAAACACGAAACTAAAACTGATCAGACGAGTAATTATTTATCATAATTATGTATATTATACAAAATATACATATCAGTGCAATGAAAATAATTAAAAATAAACTTAATACATGTCTATATGCGTCAGTTTGTATCTAATAATCGTTCCAGATTGATTGTTATTATTACTGTTAATTGAATGTGCAGTTTTCTCGTGGTCCTAGTAGTATGTAATGTAACTCTCTTCCAATAAACAGTAATAATAATAATCAATTTGACAACGTGAGACTCTCGAGTATCATTTTATATGTAATTTTTTGTTGGTCTATGCAAGGCTCGGATACCGGTTAAATTTTCAAACCGGTATGATGTACTTGACTCCAAAACCTTTACATTCGGTTTCGTTCGCATAAACCGGTTTTTTTAAACCGGTGTTTGGAAGAGCATTACATAGAGGTTTTTTCGGATTAAACGGTTTAGAGCAATAAAAACCGGTTAATACAGACGCACGATAAACAAACGTCGCGCGCTGTTCAGTTGCTATTCAGTCGTAATATTTTTTTTGATTCGGGTCGAACGTTTATTTATGTCATTGCATCAATAAGCTCCGCAGGCTGTAAAAACATAAAAAAATGGTTAAGTATCTAATATCTTTTTGGTGAAATTAAGTTGATAATGACGATAAATAATCGGTAAACATAATATTACGTTTCACCACGGAATAGATGAATAAGGTTGGAATGGTAATGTGGGCGTGGCAAGCGCGCCACATTTATGATACGAAAATCATAGCTCGACCGATTAATTCATTCACCGCGTTTAGTGCACTTCGGATTACTTCGGAATACAGAGCTCTGCTTTAAAATGCCGTGTTGTGCAATTATAACCTGTAAAACAAAAAGTTAGACCGCAAGTATAGAGCGTGGAGGTATATCTTTCCATCGGTAAGTCGAAAATAACATTTAATTACAATTTTATTTGTAAAAAAACATAAAAATATTCTGATCACTATGAAATTCCCAAAATTAACAACATTGTTACAACAAGTTACAAAAAATATACATTGCCCGATGTGTACTCGACGCAATGACCAAGTCCTTCCGCCATCGGAACTTTAAATAAGACTGCTCTCTGCGCTTCTTTTTTTTTTTTTTTTTTTTTTTTTAGGTAGGGCCACTCGTAGATCAGCTCAGTAAGGCTGTGCGTCTACTTAACCGGTCTGTAACTCTCCGCGCTCCTCTGCGATCTATTTATACCCCGGCCTATGAGTTCTAGAACATTTTTGTAAAATCTAATCACTGCCTATATTGCCAAAAATATTCCAGAAGCTATTCAAGATACACAGTACTGCTACTCGCTGCTAGATGGCGTTAGTGTCTCGATCATTCTAGATTTCTGTCGAAGTTTCTCGACGTACTTCGCTAAACGACTGGCGTAACACTGCCCCCTTCTAAGACATGCTCGACCCGAGCATCGTTAGACCCGTAGTAACGCGCCAGTCGATCAACTTGAACAATCTTTGCGCAGCTCGTGGACCTTTCTGGATCCGATAAGTGACGTCATTAATTTTAGTCACAACGCGGTATGGTCCATCCCATTTTGCCTGTAACTTCGGCGACTTTCCTTTGCTGCGCACCGGATTATGGAACCAGACAAATGAGCCTTCATCAAATCCTGAATTCTTCATTTTTCGGTCGTAACGAGTCTTCACCTTCTGAGACATTTGTTGACCGGATTGTCTGAAATGTTCGTATAAGTCGTTCATTCTCTTTCGCAATTCACTCGCTTAGTCTTTGTTACACTAGAAGGTGTATCTGGCAGTATACCAGTGATTAGGTCTGCAGGCAACCTACGCTCTCGTCCGAAGTTCACGAAAGCAGGTGTAACAGCTGTACTCTCATGAACTGCACTTCGGTATGACAGAAGGAACGGCTGAATGTGTTTGTCCCAATCCTTTTGCCTGCTTTCCACAACTTTAGCCAGATATCTCTCCAATGTCTGGTTGAAACGTTCCACCATTCCATCAGATTGTGGGTGATACGAAGTGGTCCTGGTTTTATGAGTACCCATTACTCGACATGTCTCCTGAAATACCTGTGACTCAAAATTCCTTCCTTGATAGCTGTGAATTTCCAAGGGTACTCCGTAGCGACAAAATACTTCGTTAACCAATTTATCTGCCACCGTGGTAGCTTCCTGATTAGGAATGGCAAAAACTTCTGGCCACTTTGTGAAATAACCCATTACGACCATAAAGTACCTGTTCCCACTCTCGCTCTCAGGAAATGGTCCCGCAACATCCAGCGCTATCCGTTCCCATGGGGCTCCCACATTATAGATCTTTAAAGCTCCTCTACTGCGTGTTTGAGGTGCCTTAACTGCTGCACAACTAGTGCATTTGCGGCACCAGTCTTCTACGTCGTCTCGGCAGTGGTTCCAGTAAAACCTCTCTCGTATCTTTAACACAGTCCGTTTTACTCCCATATGACCTCCTGAACATCCATCGTGGTAAAGCCGTAGAACTTCAGGTACCTTCGCTTTTGGTACGACCATTTGTAGGTGACAATGTTCTCCTCGAGTATTTTCCCATTTGCGGCACAATACTCCCTCGTGAATCACCAAACTGTCCCACTGTGCCCAATAACTTTTTGTTGTAGTGCTCATTCCAGCGACGTCATGCCAACTAGGCTTTGGAGCAGCGGCTTTCTTCCATTCAAGAATGGGTTTGACGTCTAAGTCATCCTGCTGCGCACGCTGTAGCGCTTCTTTCCACTCATTGCTCAGGTCTGTTCTCAGCATCTTGATGGGTACTATTTCTTTTTCTTCTTGCCTAACACAGTGCTTACATTCTAAAGGGCAAGGTCTTCTTAATAGCGCGTCCGCGTTGCCGTGACATCTTTTCGCTGTGATAACACGCCACCAATTCCGGTATTACTTGCATCTGTGTCTACGATAAAGACATTCTCAGTGTCAGGAAATCCAAGAATAGGTGTATCGCACAGACGCTTCTTCAATTCGCGGAAAGCAGCGTCGCAGTCTACTTCCCAGCAGAATGTTCGCTTCTCTTCAGTGAGCTTGTGTAATGGCTTAGCAATATCAGCAAAATATTTCACAAACCGGCGGTAATATGAGCACAACCCTAAAAACGCTCTGACCTGTGTCTTGTCTTTTGGTACTGGCCAATCCTTAACAGCGACTATTTTGTCCGGATCAGTTTGCACACCTTCTTGCGAAACTACATGACCCAGGAAAGTCACTTGTCGTTTGAAAAATGAGCACTTTTTAGGACTTAGCTTCAGATTGGCTGCACGGATTTTTGCTAGCACACGTTCCAGGTTCTTAAGATGATCTTGAAATGAGCGCCCGACAATAATAATGTAATCTAAATATACCAGACAGGCCTCTCCAATAAGCCCAGTGAGTACCAGCTCCATTAGCCTTTCAAAAGTTGCTGGCGCATTGCACAAACCAAATGGCATTACTTTGAATTGCCACAGACCTTTTCCCGTAGAAAATGCTGTCTTTTCCTTATCCTTAGGATCCAGTTCCACCTGCCAGTAGCCACTTTTCAAATCTAGGGTTGTAAACACTTCATTCCTGTCAGCGTGTCTAAAGTGTCGTCAATTCTTGGTAGTGGATAACTGTCCTTCTTTGTTGCATCGTTTAACCTCCGATAATCGACACAAAAATGTAAGTTGCCTTCCTTCTTCTTGACTAGCACTACGGGAGAACACCATGGACTGGATGAAGGTTCTATCACACCATCCTTTACCATTCCTTCAATCATGGCCTCTACCCCTTTCTTCGTCTTCGTCTTCAGACAGATCCTAGGTGACACATTATAATTATGTGCTATTAAGTTTATTGCTACTGGATATTTCTTGGCATCTGCGTATCCAGGCAACTTCCTCACAGGTGCCCATCAATGTTCACTTTTTAATTATGTGTTCTTCATTACTTGGGTTTAAAATCCTCACTACTGAAGTATTTGTGGGCCCACCAGGGTGCGTGCCATTATCCATGGATGATCACTATCCGTTCTTTCAATAAACAAGCACCGACGCTTTTGTCCCAAATTTTGTGATAAACTTACTGGCTCAATGGTTTCCGATCTAGGACGAAGGGTAATTTTCTTCAGGCAGTAGACTTATCCTGATGATCCATAATCCATAGAGATTTCTTCTGTGCCACATTTTAATATTCCTTGGTTAATGTCGATCTCACAATGATGGTCTCTGTATGTGCTGTACTGATATTTTGCTGTAACATACCTACTGTTTACTATCGGTCTACTTGCGAATTTTAAACATTTAAGCAAATACTTTTATGCCAATCAATTGTTTACAAAAACACTTTGAAGTTTTATTGTTTTCATTGTAGTCAAAGTATGTATAGATTAAATTCGTCCACTTTCTACCCATGTTAAACACAAATAATAAAATTAACTCGTAATTAAATCTTACTGCACAGCAGACGTCTACCTTCGATTCATGCTGACTTCGAGTCAGCATGAATCGAATGAAAAGAAATATCGTAAGTACCTACGTCTACGCGCCGCTTTGTGCGGTAGTCACACACAAGTTGCAACGCGTTCACCGACATGCCGTTCGTCGAATAAACCGGTTAATTTAGGTAAAAATAAAGTTCTCAAAACGTTTACGTTCTTAAGAAAAGTTCGGAGGAAAACCGAAATAAACCGGTATTAACCGGTATTTTTTAAACCGGTTCCGAGCCTTGGGTCTATGTGTCCTCCACCCATACATATCACATTCGATGTTTCAAATTTTATATGTTTTTAGTACTTGTAAACGTGTTTCATTATATAAATATACAAAAACAAAAGATTGTTTCATTTTAAGTACTTTTAGGTTAAATTCAATTAATAATAAAGTATGAAAAAAGAGTGAGAATGAAGATTGCTAGGTATAAAGGTATGTCACTTCTGTAGTCAGCAGTTTAATCTATATAAGTGACATGTCATAGCAGAACGTTGAACGAAAAGCGTAAGCGGTATGTAAATCGCGGCGCTTCCGACCTTTTGGTCGCGAGAAAACTACACCTTAGAAGCGCTCTAGCGCTGCGTATTTTAATTGTTTTGTTATACGACTAATTATTGTTTCAGCGCTGCAGCGAACTTTAGTTTAAACTCTTGCCAAAATGGAACATATCCTTTGCTTAGGATAGCTCCTCTAGTACGTAGTGCATATTACCTCAATCTTTGATAGTTTTATTTTACTTTCTACGAAAACTGAATACTCAAACAACACACAAATTGAAAATGGCGCCAATGGCGTCTGCAATTTTCACATATTCTTTTTTCAAATTGTTTATCCTGCCGCCGCAGGGTCACACTGCCAGCCCGACACCATCCAACACACAGCTAGTGGCCAGTGTCATTTTGCGAACTTGGAGATAAAAACTCACTATAAAAACTTTTTGGCTTTTGATATTTAGGTTACCGGCGCATAGTCTTACCCAAAATTAAAAAAGAAAAACCACGTAAGAAATGGATTTTCATACACTTTTCTCTCCCGCTCAGATGCGTTTTCTCCCCGCATATTTGTTCGATATGCAATGACGTACTTTCTACCGTAAATTTGATAAAGTATCAAGGTAGTTTCCAAGCAGGTGTACTATAAAATATATTGATTGGATTAAAAAAATAAAACAGTATTACGTTAGTATATTTCTTGTTGAATAATTTGTCAAAAAATCAGAAAGATCGTATGTATTTTAATATGGTTTTTATTCGTTAAAAGAGTTTTTTAGAGGTTAATTTGTGATTTTTTCTATCAATTAAAATTTGTTGTATTATGTTTTCAACACACTACTTAACTAGATTATATCCTGAAGAATATCATATATTTTTCTGATTGTGTTAACTGCAGTGAATCATATACTTTAAAGCATTATAAAACTCGCGTTTAGCTCTTGTAGTCCCCTTAAAAAGTGTCGTCACAACTTTTCGTCTTAATTTTTTCCGGCTAGCCCCCTTTCGCAACGCGCGATAAGGAACTTCGTTCCAAAAAATAAAAGGTTATTAAAACGTAATATAACACTGAAAGATGTTACTTATACCTAGTTTTTTTTTATAATTATTGAAATTGTAATGGGTTACCTACGATTTGTAGTAAGTACATTTGGCATATATTTCACTCTTGTTCATTTCAGGATTTTTTATATGGCCGACGGGCATTCCCTTTTATGAAGCTTTACACTTTTTGTAAACTTAATGTAAAGAGGTTTAATATTAATTTATAATATTTGAGTTCATAATAAATGACTGACTCCTACTGCATACTGCATAACTCCATCCTCGCCACTCGATGTCACAAAACAATCCATCTCGTTCGCACTCGCTTGGTTCGATATTTCAGTTTCACTCTAGCATTATCTTACTAAATAAAATAGCGCCCTAAATGAATGAGTTGACGGATCCATGCGCAAAAAATAAATTTAGCAAAGTGTTTTGTTTGTGCGCGTGTTGCATTCGTATTATCAGTTTAATGGTATGAGTTTGGAACCATGATTTAGCGGGCTTCATTAGAAAGTTATGGTTCTATATCATTCCTAATTCGTTGAATCAAGGTCTAAATACTGGAAAACTAGAAGTCTTTTTTTGACCAATTTTTAACATAGTTTCATTTAATTTGCGTGCCAATAACAAATAATAATAATCCTTCCATGCCATTTTCGGCTACGAAAGCCGTTTTTTCAATCTACCTACTGGCGTTTCTCATATCGCTAGAAAAACCGTTTTTAGGGTTCCGTAGTCAACAAGGAACCCTTATAGTTTCGCCATGTCCGTCTGTCTGTCCGTCTGTCCGCGGTTTAGCTCAAAAACTATTGGGACTAGAAAGTTGTACTTTGGCATGAGTATACACGTTAATGACGCCGAAAAAGTGGTAAAATAAAATTTTGAAAAAAGCAATTATTTAGGGTACCTTCCATACATGTAAAGTGGGATGATATTTTTTTTTTTTCGTTCTTCCCATAGTGTGGGATATCGTTGGATAGGTCTTTTAAAAATATTAGGGGTATGGTAAGACCGTTTTTTGATTAAGTAAACCGTTCGTGACTTATCAAGCTTTAAAGTACCAATTTTCGTTAGAGTCAAGTGTCTCCCCCTCTATCAACTAAACGGTTATAGTTAGAAATTCAAATGTCACGGCAGTAGTACCTATATATAACGAAATTTAAAGGAAAACTATCACACATAAGTGGGCTTTACAAGTTAACGAGTAATAGTCGACCAATTGTATTTGACTCGAGAATTTCGAACAACTCTATAGAAATGTCGATAGATGGCGCTACGCGCCAGTTGTATTGTGCTAGCTTCTTGTGACGATTGAGTAGTGTAGCTCTGTGTCCGTATTTAAATTCAAAACACCGGCTATGACAAATTTTATACAAATCTCTAAAAAAATATTAAACTTTCCGTGCAAAATTATCGGATCAGATCAGAAAAATATCGGAGTAAGTCTGCAGGTGAGGATTTGTATAGGAAGTCAAATTAGTTAGGTAGTCATGTTTGGCTTTTAGTTAGAGCATGGTACGAAACGATCAGTCAGCGAATACGACACGCACTTGGCTGTTATAAAAACTACGGAACCCTACACTGCGCGTGGCCCGACACGCACTTGACCGGTTTTTTTTTTGTTTACAAAAATGCCACAAACAACAGAATCTTTCCACTCATAAGATCCGTCTCCCGTCACTAAATGATGAATGATCTTTATTTTGCAAATAGATTATTAAGTAACATTTTTACATGAATTTTTTTCATAAATCTAAATTAGATGAGGCCGGAATTTCCTAACTGACTACCCTGAGAAGAAACAACGAAACAAAATCGGAGGTCGGTCTCTTGAAATGCATACAAACTGTACTGGTCAAAGTATATGAGAACCTTATAGGTTACTGTCTGAGACGATCTTTTGAGGATAGATGCACACATATTTGAGTGGGCCTGAATAGATAGTGCAAGCATTTATCAGACAACATAAAACTTTAAAGAGCTCAACGTCTCAGCGTCACCACTTAGTTAACCCTAAAGCAAAAGCTCTTCACTATTTTAAGAATACTTACTTGCACTGATCATCCAACAAGCACAACAGGCCATTGACCTTCCCCTCGATCAGCTGAAGGCACCCCGTGTTATCGGAGAACCCTATGTCAGTCCAGGGTATGCCCTCCCTTTTATACTCCTCTTGTTCATACTTAAACACGTGCTGGTTGAAGTAATGCTGTAGATGCTCATTCGCGTAGTTAATGCACAACTGCTCGAAGCTGTTGCTCAGACCGAAGTCTTCAAAACCAAATATGTCCAGCACGCCTGAGGATTTCAAGGTATGATTTAATAGGAGCCCCCACGAAGCTAAGTATAAAACAATGTTGGAACATATTCAGAATAAATTTATTCGATTTTTATATTTTAAATTACATTAGGTTTACCCTGGCTATCCACTGTTATATCCAACATTGTTTATACTTGGTATGGTAGGGTATTATAAACTAGAAATAAGGCGGGAAGTGGCTTTAGCCACATATATGTTTAAAATATTACGTGGCAGGATTCATAACCCTAGTATCTTGTGCGAAATACATATTAGTGTTCCGGATGGCTATGTGGAGCGCCGCTGCTGGTGGTGCCTAGCGCGCGTACCAACTTGCTACAGCATGTGCCGATGACGCGAGCCTTGCGGGCACTCAACACTGTAGCCTCACGTATCGACTTATTTTCCTATGCAATGAGCGAGTTCACAAAAGCCATACATTTTGTGTTTTGTTACCATGATTTGTAAATACAGTAAGGGAATGTAGAGAGATCTTAATTGTGTTTATATAATGTATAATTATAACTTATCTATCGCATTGGGTGCAACCTGTAATGGTAGATTTAAGTTTGTAATATATAAAATAAATAAATAAAAATGAATAAATATTTTTTTTTACCCACTCCAAATAAGGAGGAGGTTCTCAGTTCATCTTGAACTTTTTTTTAATGTATTTTATCTTATAACTGGAAGATGGCTGGACCAATTTGGAAAATTTCTTTTATTGTTTGAAAGTGTATACTTTCTAGTTGGTCCCATTGTCATCACATTAAGGATCTGATGATGGAATCATGGAGAAATCGAGGGAACTTTTCAAATATTATAGGCACACCTATAGCGTTTTGGGTATTTCTTATAGTACCTTGTGCAGTTGCTCTCGAAAAGCACTGTTTGGGGAAGTGTAACTGATGATGAAGACCCCAGATGGCCACCGAAACTACTCAATAATAAGTATTTCGTGGATTGCGATTCAATTACTTGAATATGGATGTTAAGCACTTTATGCTCGTCACAATGCATATGGTGAAGTAGAGCTGATGGTGTAATACCAGAACTCCTCAAAAATTAACGGCTCTGCATTAGGAAAAGCAATATTTTATAACAGGTGATAAGTAGTTAACACTTTGGCTTTTGAAACTAGATAAATTACAAACCGACCCACTAAAAAGCGTGGAATAAAACTTTTTAGCAAAAAAGAAAACCAACTTCCATATCAAAACACAGTCAAAAATAACTAATTTGGAAAGGTCATGTCAAAAAAAAAGAAAACACAAAACAAATAACACCGACCACCGAAATTAAAGTCATTTTTGCCTGTGTAGTGTTTTGACATGGAAGTCGGTTTTATTTTTTGCTATAAAGTTTTTGTAAATAATGATGTTGATTTTAGTTGATTTTAATTACTGTCACCTAATAGTGATCAATCAGGTAAACTACATTAAGCTTATCTATCACTCTAGCTCAATCTGGCCAGATGATGCCAAAGATAGACTTAGATCAACAGCTGGTTTAAAAGGAAGTTTGTATATCAATTGTTGTATATTCAATATATTCTAACGATGACATAATTAGGTATAGATGTTTTGCGTGCTTGCTTGCAAGCAGAATACAATGACTTTTAGACTATAGACTCTATCCTTGTTTACATGTATACATTTACTTACAAATAAATATTTCTATTGATTCACTTCCATTATGATGGTGATGAATCCATTCCATTATGATGAATCCACAAGATTTTTTCATGTATGATTGTCTGGAGAACTGATAGTATATGAGAGCAGTGTCATAATGTTACTGAGACCCAACCACCAACCAATTTTGAACCAATTTTTATACACTCACAAAATTTTATTAAAATACTTTTTCTATACAACACTCACCTATACTATGTCCCTGATGTTCCCTCAGCGTGTCCTTTTTAGAGAGCAACGCGTGGTTGACCTGCATCACGATCCAGTCGAATAGAGCACCGTACAAGCACTTCGCCATTGCGTCGCGCGTTGCGATCGCTTCCGGCAACCTGCAAGTAAAATTAACAAATTATTTTATGAAGCGACAATGGCCTAATGCCCTTGTGATCGAGGTCGTGGGACTCACTAGTCTTGCTAGTCCATATTCAATCTATTACATTCCGACTGCTGGGACTCCTCTCTATGAGATCGAATGTGCCGTATTCCACAACGCGGGCTCAGTGCGAGTTGGTAGATGTCACAGGATAAATTGGTCCTAAGACATACCGGCTCACTAACGATATTTTCCTTCACAGAATTTTGTGCAGCTATGCAACATAAACTTAGAGAGTACTTGTTGGTATATGTTTAGAAATAAAGCCTATACCCGGACTTTTAATTCGATGCAGTAAGCTGACATAAATAGTTTCAATCACATCCAATGCCGTTGGTAGTGATTGTGTCAGTCGGAAGATGATACTCCCTGCCGTCGATGAAATCCTGCCTATCCTTGCCTATATCCTTAACTATTCTATTTCCAATGGTGTCTTTCCATCGGTATGGAAAGAGGCCAAAATTATTCCTCTACCCAAAAAATCGAATCCTACATCTTTTTCAGAATATCGACCTATTTCCATCCTACCTTTTTTATCTAGTCCTTGAACGCCTTGTCCACAATCAGCTTAGCTCTTTTCTTTGCAAGAATAGTCTGCTGAATCCTGTCCAACCCGGCTTTCGTCCTGGTCATAGTACCACTTCCGCCTTAGTAGGCGTTACGGATGAGATAAGGTTGGGCATGGAAAAAGGAAATATGACGATTCTTTGCTTGCTAGATTTTAGCAACGCTTTTAATACCGTTGATTTCGAAATCATGCTCAACATACTTCGCTCTATTAACATATCTCCAACAGCGATTGACTGGTTTCGTAGTTACCTGTTTGGCCGCCGGCAACGTATTTGCATAGATGAGTCCTGCTCTTCTTGGTGTAGTACTTCAGCCGGTGTTCCTCAAGGTGGCGTTTTATCTCTTCGCAATATTCATAAATTCTATTTCTAAAAAGCTTCAGTCCTCCTACCATCTTTATGCTGATTATTTGCAGATTTACAGACAAGCTCCATATACAGATTTGCAAACTGCTATTGATATCATGAACCAGGACTTGGCTTCTGTTTGTGAATGGAGTGAAGCACATGGTTTGCAGGTTAACCCGTCAAAGACCCAGGTCATTGTGGTTGGTAGTTCCAGGTTGGCACCTAAGGTAAAATGGACGCAGCTTCCTCAGGTTATTTTCAACGGCACTGCTATTCCATTAAGCGAGAAAATTAAGAACCTTGGGGTTTGGGTTGACAAACATCTTTCTTGGGGTCCCCAATTACAAGAAGTCAGTCGCAAATTATTTGCTTCTGCCCATTCCGTAAGACGGTTGCGTAGCTTTCTGCCAACTGCTACTAAAATTGCGCTGGCAGTCTCTTTTACTCCCCATCCTAGACGCTGATGTCAGTTATCTTGATCTTACTGAGGCACAATTTGATAAACTTGAGCGACTCCAAAATGTTTGCATTAGATTTATATTTAGCTTGCGCAAATATGATCACGTATCCTAATTTCGTACGAAACTTAAGTGGCTTCCAATACGTCTTCGCCGGAACTTACACATTTTGTCTCTGCTTTACAGTGTGCTGTTTAATCCTAAGACCCCCACTTATCTTAAAGAACGATTTAAGTTCCTTCATGACACACATGCAAAATCTCTGAGGTCGTCAGAAAACTTAAGGCTTGCGGTACCAAGTCACGCCACCAATTTCTATGGTAAGTCGTTCGCAGCTCAAGCAGTACGGCTGTGGAATGCTCTACCCGTGTCATTAAGACAAGCACAAACCCTATCTTCTTTCAAAAACTTAGTAAAAGATCTTTATCTCTCTCCTTAAATTGTTGTTATTATGTGTCTTTGTTTCTTCCTTTTTTTAATATTTATATGTATTTTATATAGATAAATAGTACACCGTGGACTACCCGCGTATTTATTTTCTCCTTGTGTCAAATCCATCCAAAGGTTGTCTGTAAAAGATCGCTTGTAGCAATAAGACCGCCCACTGTATCACCCTTTTAATTGTTAAGTCCATAATTTTGTTTTACTGTTATGGTGTACAATAAAGAATATATCTATCTATCTATAAAGTAGTGTCATTTACTAAAATAATTTTACCATATTTAACCTAATAGTGATGGATTCAATCAATCTAATAATAAATGATAGATTTTTAATCGTGAGAAATTATTATTATCACTATTGTCTTTTATTTTGAAGTAGTAATAACGTCTAGTTAAGACGTTATTATAAATAAATCTATTTTTATTAAAAATATTCATATCGACGGTTGAAAGGCTAATTGATCTAAGCGACATTTTTTGCGATATTGAGTTATATACATATTCGGAATCAGAAAATTTTTCTCCATCGTTTGAGACAGGTTTCAAATTTTTTTGACTACTTTTTTGGCGCTTAGCACCCACTGCAAAACAGGCCTCATTTCTAAGCTCATTGATCTATACGACACAAAATTAGACATATTTGAGGATTCGATGACTTAAGCTATTTTGATTTTTCAAACTTTTATAACGTGTGTCGATTAAGGCATTTGGCTTTTTCGCCATGATTGTGATTTTGTCGATTGGCCTATTTTGCAATAAACCAAAAAAATAAGCTATGTCGTTTGGCCCATTTTTCAATCAACTACATTAAAAAACCGTGTTACTTGAACCATTTTGCATTAAGTTATATTAATTGACTATGTCTCTTGATCCATTAAGCGTCTATTAAGGATAATCAGTAATGTCACTTCGGCTATTTTGAGTAACACTAACTCATAACAATTTATTTGTTGTTTTATTTGGAAAGTGATACTAAAGTACAATGTATTCCGTGGTGATACTACTACCTTTTTCTTCTGGGTGTGAAAATCATCGAATGACTTCTTCCGCTCTGGGTTAAGTGAAAGGCTGTGTCAGACTTCTACTGACTAAAAACCCACCTGTTCCTTTGTTTTTGCCCTAAAGTTCCGGGGCCGCGGTATCTCGATAGAACTTTCCCGCAAACCCCGGCAGGCAATGGCCCTATGAGGCCCCGTCACTGGCGTTGACAGCTCTTTGAACATGACGTGCCACCGACCCGAGCCTGGTCCTTACCGGACGGTGAGCGACCCTGCTCGCCGTCCGCAGGCCCACACCTACGGTAGCCGGAAATCGGCTCGCGATCTCCGACGCCTGGGGCGTCTCCCACGGCGGCTGGGGCGAGAAGGAAGAGGGTTGCCTCTTCCTCACGCGTTCGGCCTCCTCCTTCACTAGCATGACTGCTTCGCAGAAGGAGGCGACTGCATCCCATTCCCTCTCGCTCTGCACCATGGTCTGAACCAGAGCAGGGCGCGAGAGGTCTCCGCCGCCGACCGCCTCTACGAGGACACGACGGTGCTCCGCCCAAGCAGGGCACACCTCGACCGTATGCTCCACCATGTCCTCCAGGTGGTCCTCACAATGACGACACCCGGGCGTGTCCTCCCGCTGTATCCGAAACAAGTATCTCCCGAAACAGTCATGTCCGGTCAGCACCTATGTCAGGTGGAAGGGGACTTATAGCTGCGTTTGTGGCGTGCCCAGCCTTCGGTTGCGATAGCCGCTCTTTCCATGCTGCCGTGAGATCGCACCGGAGCTCTATCCGCTGAGCCGCGACTTGCCGCGGTAGCGGAGTTTCACCCCGGCTTAGTACATCCATGCGCCAATCATACACGTACGTGGCGGCTACCGCCTCCAGATCCCACGGCAGCAATCCGGCAAGGAGGTTCGTCGTCTCCCCAGAGATTGTGCGGTATCCCCGGATCATCCGGATAGCCATGACCCTCTGAGACGCGACCAGCTGGTGAGCTGATCGCCGCAGCAGATTCAGCGAACACAGAGGGGCCCCATAGAGGGCCATGGACCGTACAATCCCCGCATATAGCCTTCGGCAGGAGGCGTTTGGCGTCCCTAGATTGGGTAAGAGCCGCTTGAGTGCAGCCCCCACCCGGTCCAGTCTTGGAGCCAAACGTCGGAAGTGTTCGACGAAGTTCCACCGGCTGTCGAGGACAAGTCCCAGGTACTTCATCGTCGTCTCGACGCCGGTGCGAACTCCTCCCACCGTTATTTGGGAACCCGAAGGTGGCGCGTTCCGACGGACTTGTGCAGAGCCACCTCGAGTCCCATTTCTCAGATCCTTTCTACGACCGTCGCAACCCCTCGCATCGCCACTTCGGCCGCAGCCTGGTGCGACCTTCTATGCGCCAGGACCAGCGTGTCGTTAGTGTAGCAGACTACGCTGACGCCTGTAGGAAGGTTGGCGCGCAACACCCAGTCGTAACTGATGTTCCAAAAGGGTGGCCCCAGAATCGATCCTTGTGGGACACCGCATGACATCTCTCGTCGGTTCCACTCTCCTTGGTGACCAGAGTAGATGACAGAGGTATGTTGGCATCCGGTGATACCGGAGTGCCTCCCGTATGCAACTCCAGGGCAGGGTGTTAATTAAAGGCATTGGCCATGTCGAGAGACACCGCCAAGATGACCCCGCCCCGGGATTGTCCCGGGGCGGGGTCATCTTGGCGGTGTCTGTCGAGAGAGTCCTCACACGCATGAGTGCATCCACCGTCGAGCGCCCCTTGCCGAAACCAATTTGGCTATCTGCAAGATCCGGCCAAAGAGGTGGTTTTCAATAACTGTTTCAAAGATTTTGCCCACTTCGTCGAGCAGCACAATAGGCCGATATGGCACCATGGCCGCCCCGGTTTCTTGATTAGGACCAGTTTTCCCGTCTTCCAACGAAGCGGGAACTGGTCCCTCTCCAAACATGCGTTAAAGAACCCTAACAGTTGAGGCTCGAGAGGCTCCAAGGCCAGGACCCAGGCTTTGCCAGGGAAGCCGTCGTGTTCCGGGGCGGTATTTTTGGCATTCAGCCCGCGTAGCGCCACTCTCAGGTCTACCTCGGTCACTTCTGGAGCGTTGTCATCACTGTGGCCCGCGTCGGGCACCGCATGTGGCGGAGTCATGGTCGGGGGAGTATGCCCACCTTGCGAGGGGAGCAGAGTGCTCACCACGTCCTCTACTAATTCGGGCCGGAGACTGTGTCAGCGGGGGAGCCCAGGTGCGGAGTTTGTCTCGCACCATTTTCCATGGACGTTCCCACGGGTCCCGATTAAGAGTCCCCAACATCTCCTTGCGGGCCAGATCTTTGGCCCACCGGATTACTTCTTTGAGGACGGTCTTCGCTGCTCTGTACTCCTTGTACAGCTCCGCCTCTCTGGCTTCCGTAATTGGTGATACTACTACCTAGGCTTAGGATGATATACTACCTTATCTAATACCTTGTTCCAAAACATATTGCATCAACATCTTGAATAAAAATGTTTTGAATTATGATAGCCTAAGCATCAATATCTACTATAATCTAGTAAGGGTTCATTTTGTTTCATCCTGTAGTCCCTCTAATGGGCATCTGCATCAAACTACTTCAATCTGGTGCAACACCATCATGTTGCTTATGCTCATTGGGTGTATTCAACTGTCAGTTGACTTGGCGCTAAATTCATTTTCTCTCGTTTTATTTTATTCTAGCTTAAAACTTGAGCTAGTTTACTTTCAGCTATTTTATTTACGGTAGGCCTTTGAACCATTTTGCCTTTCTCAAAAAATAACTAAATTTGTTGCATTTTGGGCTAACCAACATAAATTTTCTAAAATAATACACAATTTTCAACAGTAATAACTTAAACTTAAACAACTTCCTTACTTAATTAGAGATATACTGTATTAAATAAATAAAAGTCTATCAAATGGTTGTTTTTTTATGAATTTTTTTCAAAATAAATAACTTTGATCCGTCCTCCTGCAAGTTTTACAAAATGTCGCTTAGATCAATTAGCCTTTCAACCGTCGATATCTAACCAGACATGATAAAAGCCACTCTTTTTGAAATTGTTTCAAGTGATGAATATTAAAATAAAAATATTATAATGACCTAAGTATTCGTTTTATTTTTGACCCCCCCCCCCCCCCCCCCCCCGCATTGCTGCCGTGGGATCCCCTCGCGCGCGTGCATAATTGGCGCGCGGAGGTCCTAAGCCGGGGTGAAACTCTACCGCGCTACCGCGGCAAGTCGCGGCTCAGCGGATAGAACTCCGGCGCGATCTCACGGCAGCATGGAAAGAGCGGCTGTCGCAACCGAAGGCTGGGCACGACGCAATCGCGGCGATAAGTCCCCTCTTTGAGGAGTGGCTGGAGAGACGCCACGGCGTCCTCACCTTCCGCCTGACGCAGGTGCTGACCGGACATGGCTGTTTCGGGAGGAACCTGTTTCGGATACAGCGGGAGGACACGCCCGGGTGTCGTCATTGTGAGGACCACCTGGAGGACACGGTGGAGCATACGGTCGAGGTGTGCCCTGATTGGGCGGAGCACCGTCTTGTCCTCGTAGAGGCGTTCGGCGGCGGCAACCTCTCGCGCCCTGCTTTGGTTCAGACCATGGTGCGGAGCGAGAGGGAATGGGATGTAGTCGCCTCCTTCTGCAAAACAGTCATGCTAGCGAAGGAGGAGGCTGAACGCACAAGGGAGAGGCAGCTCTCCTACTCGCGCCTCAGCCGCCGCGGGAGACGCCCCGGGCGTCGGGGATCGCGAGCCGATTTCCGGCTACCGTAAGCGCGGGCCTGCGGACAGCGAGTAGGGGTCGCTCACCGTCCGGTAAGGACCAGGCCCGGGTCGGCGGCGCGTCGTGTTCCACGCGCGCCTCAAAGAGCTGTCAACACCAGCGACGGGGCCTCATAGGGCCATTGCCTACCGGGGTTTGCGGGAAAGTTCTATCGAGATACCGCGGCCCCTGAACTTTAAGGCAGCCGAAGGAAGAAGGTGGGTTTTTAGTCAGTAGTTATCTGACACACCCTTCCGCTTAACCCAGAGCGGAAGAAGTCATGTAGTTGCTTCATAAAAAAGATACGTGTACCAAAGGAATGTGTAGACTTGTCCTTTTCGAAATAAGACGATAATCTCTTCATAGATAAGAGGTACAAAAGAATGTAAAAAAAGATACATTGTCTAGCACAATAAGCCTATGATTATTAATTGTAACTTTACATCAATTCACATGATTACATTGTTGATATAATCACAAAATCAGTGATTACAATAACAGATATCATCTGTCCTCTCATTGAATAAATTCCACATAGTTTATACTAATGAGTATTAATGACTGGTGGGACTCCTGCCTTGGGCCTCTTTACAAAGAAATTGATTGTTGTGTTGTACTATTTACTTTGTATAAACATGTGAATAAGTGATTCGATTCCGTGCTATATCGAGCAATCGATTTCCATACTGTACAAATATTTTGCAAAAGAGCAAGCAGAATTTCTATCGCGTCATTATATCCAGGTATGTTGCTACACAAAAATATTGGTCCCAAAAATAGATCAAATTCATCATTTTGTAAATTTGCTGTGTTGCAAATGAAACCTCAAGTTTTACCTGTAATTAATAACGAGTGTTTCCCCGGAAGCCCTAGCTCGTTTAGACGTGAGGGCAGCCAACAAGGTTTCTTGCTTGACCCGCAATAGCGAGGATATAAGCGAAACAACCTCAGGATTCCGCACGCCGACCGCTTCATCGTGGTGGTACGACTTCCGTTGTGGTTGGAACTCCACGTTACCTGTAAATGATACCATTTTCATTATAGACTGACATTGGCCTGTTAATTGAGGCTGGCAAACATACATAGGTTTATCTTACACATATTTATCGACATTTGAATGAAACTGGTGTGTTGATAATAATTTTTAAAACACTTTGATGTGTACTTGACATATTTTTTTATGAGATCAATGGCTGTGCCCCGGTATTCAAAAGAAACGCCAAAATAAACAGAATATTTTTTTTTAATCTCTCTACATAATACTTTTAAAATTAGTATCTGTGTTCTGGTCTTATGAGGCAGATGAGAGCGGGCCGTGACGTTAAGCAGCTCAAATCAATCCTTCTACATCACTTTCTTAGATTTTTTATGAACTATACACTACATTTTTTGTACTGCTATATGTTACTGTCGTTGTAATATGCGCTTAGCTAATGTACACTGAAATGAGATAAAGCAGGCATTTCTACAAACCGATAAGATGCTCATCTCCAAAAATTGTTGCATTTACAGTCAGCTACTGAAGATTGGTCTCACTTGAAACAAGCTACAAAAGCGGGTCCTTTTTTCCACTTGGACACATTTATCGTTAGTGTTTTATGAATGTAATAATTTTTGCTTGTTTATGAACATAAGTATACATTCTAAAGCATGCTATTTGTTTTAGTTTCATTATCAGATTTGTGTTAATGTAATAATTAGTTTATAAGCTACCGTCATAATATGTAAGCTATAATTATAGACATTCGCATTATGTAAATTATGTATGGACCCGATTGTGTGAACTAGAGGGGAGAATGATTTATTCAGAATTTGTGTTGATAATGCAAGAATGCTAGCCACCATATTTGTAGAGTGTAGGAGGAAAAGGAATCAATTTCCTATTATTAACTCAACTTACTGTCAATGAATTATGTATAAATATTTAAATTTTATGTGTGCATATTAATATGGTTGCTATGTTTTGCTAAATAGGTATACGATTGAAAAACATTATAACCAATAGTGAATGATATCAAGATAAGTTATCTATTAGCTGATGACATAAATTTATGTATTTGAGAAAAAATTACCTAAAAGTAGCACTGCGGACAGCACGGCAAACAGCCGCCTCTGCTTATCCATAGTGAAACCCACCATCTCCATAGATTGTTTTAACCGCGAGAACTCATACTGCTCGTCAATACCCGGCACCTCACTACAACCAGTCCTTGATAAATAATTATATTTGTCCACACTGAGTAAATGCAACTGTTCCTTCTCCTGTTCCGACGCACCAGCCAATAAATAATAAAATACATGATAATTCCTCTCGTTCCGACCCTGACTGCATATTCTTGACTTTTCCAACAAATATTTTTGTACAACAGCTCCATGCACCATGCCATTCTCCTTATAATTCACTTGGATAAACTTGCCAAAACGACTGGAATTATTATTGTGGGCAGTTTTTGCATTACCAAAAGCTTCTAACACTGGACCTGCACTCAATATTGTTTGCTCCACTCCACTTCCATGAGATCCCTTTTGGCTCAGCGCCGTTAAATGGTGAAGTAGAAAATTCGTACTCTCAGTCTTTCCTGAACCACTCTCTCCACTAATCACTATGCATTGATTAGTTCTCTCTCGGAGCATACAATGATATGCGGCGTCGGCTACTGCGAATATGTGAGGCGGAAGACTGCTTCCTATCCGTTTGTTCTGATACAACTTCACATATTTCGGATTATAAATCGGGTAGAACTTGAACGGGTTGAGTGCTATTAATATAGAGCCGACGTATGTGTAGATGTAGCCGGCCGAGAACCTCGCCCTCAAATTATCTAGTAGCGTCTGTTCATTGAGCTCCGGTAGCTGGCACAAGTCGGGGTACTCGCGGTCTTTGGGCTGGTACAGAAACCGCTGGAAGTAGTCCTTTATCAGCTGCGGGTCCACTGAGAAGTTCTCCATCCATGGCTCGTCGGGGATCTTCTCTCGAAGATAAAATCTGCAAACAGAAACGAAACCCTTGAGACGGTAGCCGACATTAACGAGCGGGAAAGTATCTAAAAATAAAATTTTACTTTTGAGTCATAATGACGAAATCTAAATATTTGTGAGTTATGGTACAGTTTTAGAGGCCATGTTTGATCGAGCGGCAAAGTTTCAGTTTGATTGGCAGGATGGAGACGGCGTTATCACGCCGCTGTCGCAGGAAGAGTGACTCATGCGCACACTGGGATATTATCCCCAATCACTGCTACAGCCCTTCATTAAACAACTAACTACTAGTTTAAACAACACTTATTTCATTCCGACTGTTAAATATGTATAATAGACACATTCATAGCGTGACTTGGATAACGTTTTAGCAACGTCTGTATTTACGCGTATACAAACACATAATAATATAAATTCTATTTGGAACGCAAGTAATTTAAAGTTTTCCGATTTCTGTAGATGAATATGGACACAGACGTTTAAATTACGGTAATCACGTCTCGCGTAAAATAAATAAGATGAATCATCACAATGAAAATAGTATACAAATAGTATTGCGGTGACAGGACGCTCACGGACACAACTATATGTAAAGGTACAAATACAAGACACGCAGGTGTTTAAGACAAGGTTAGACGTATCTCTCGTAACAGATAATTGCAGGAATAAGATAATTATATAGAAAAACCTGATTTGACATTGTTGAACTTGCCACAGACTACTGTTTGCATCAAGGAAAATTTATATTCAAATAGGGTAGGTATGTAACATTTATGTACTTTTTTTTAATTTAATTAATCATAAACTGGACGTTACAGTCTTAATTAAAGCAGGAAAATTAACATGTAACAAGAGTTAATAGTAAAACGCAGCATAACATTATTTGTTATTCAATAAAACATTAAAATAGGGTCAACCGTAAACTGTCCCTAACAAGCTGATATGATCCAAGTGTTGCAAAAAATTATTCTTTTTTTTATTGATAATAGTCAACATTCTAGTTACACTGGCGGACAAAATAGATGGGCCATTTGTCAGGCATCGGGCTGGTAGGCATGTGCGCACAGGCGTGCATGTCGCCAATTAAATTGATGTTATGTTTTAATTTATTTTACTAACAATAGGTTAAGTTTTTTACTAACACTCTATGGATCAATGGTCTGAGACAAATAAATAAATAAAATAAAATAAATAGGCTCGCGTTTGACCACCATCTCACCTGATGGTAAGTTATGATGTGGTCGAAGATGAAGCACACTCGCCTAGAAGTAACCTATTTCATTCTTCCATTCTTCACTTAAAGACTCGCAGGTTATAGCGATCAGGAAACACATAGTCATATCTAATTAGTAGTTAATGACACATGAAAGGTTTATAAGTACTGACCTGTTGTATTGTCCCGAGCCGGTGTTATTGGGCCACAACAGCATGACAGCGACGGGCGACTCATTGGGCCCCAGTCTTCGCTCCTTGCACTCACCGCTAAGCATGTCCCCCACCACCTAATAACAAATATTTTTAAGGGGTTTTCTAAGGGTTTTCGTGGAGGTATAAAACGCGTGATTAGTTAGCATATGCTTTTTATTGTCACACCAATGGCTTTTTATCTATTTATACAAAATAAAAAAAATCGCACATGAAATACTCACAAAGTAGATTTAGGCAAATGAGGTTCAATGGTTCATTTGATAAAAAAATTGTTCAAACAAAAAATGTTATCACTTTTTAAAAACAAATTGAACTAAAATATGTCATCTAGGTATGTTACTTCCTCAAAATACGATAATCCTGCCTATGAGCTGGTAGCCACATGTAGAATGTCTCACTGATGACCAAGCTAAGGAAGTAATCATCTTGGACATAAGCTGACTCATTCAGTTACAATGAGCAAAAAATTGTTCAATGTTTATATTATTAATCAACTTTTTGCATTAGTGTGGTGTGCTGGTTTAACTTTTAACTGATACTTAGTAAATGTGCTTCAGATACTTTCAATGCTGTTTCAATGGATGATGATGTTTTTTAATCATGTGAGATTTGAAGATGTCACATTAATTTAATATGTGGACACATTCAAATTAGTGTGAATGGAATCTCAATAACAACCCGTCACTATAAGGGTTCTACTAAATTATCATCAAAACTACGGAATAGAAAATCAAAACTATGCTGCAGTGATTTAGAAATGGTATTATTACTTAACTTAGACCTAAACTTTTTATTTTAAAATTATTTTCCCTACTACCTCAACTACAAGGTGCCTAAAAAATAGCTTAAAGGAGGTGTATATAAAAAAAATGTCCAGACAGCAAGATAAGAAACAGTTTTTGAGGGAAAGATGATAAGTTTAAATATTGGCACTAAAAACCAACATAGCAAGAAAGAAAAATCAGAAATAACCTACCTCGGCCAATTCATAGGGCCCACCGGATCCATTGGTTAAGCCAAGTTTGTCAGTGATACAACAAACAATTTCTTCAGAGCTGGTCTGCTTAGAGGCTTCTACTGACAGGGCTTCGTAGTGCGGCGACAGTGCACCCACATACACCTGTATTTTTATTAAAGCCTTAGAAATATGATGCATATTTTAATTATTCTTAATACGATTTGTGTGCAGTAATGTCGTTTAATAAGTTAAACTATTATGATCCACTTGACCGGAGTATCCTCGACCCCAGACATACAGGTTGTCCTAATTCAGTGGTCCAGGCCACATTGTTGTAATATATGATTATTTAGAAATAAACATTATTATTATTATTGTTAATATCAACCTATCTAGTAGTTTTTTTTTTTGAGATTCTAGATTACCTTCAAAAAAGATTTCACACATTAATTTAAAAAAAAACCGGTCAAGTGCGTGTCGGGCCACGCGCAGTGTAGGGTTCCGTAGTTTTTATAACAGCCAAGTACGTGTCGTATTCGCTGACTGATCGTTTCGTACCATGCTCTAACTAAAAGCCAAACATGACTACCTAACTAATTTGACTTCCTATACAAATCCTCACCTATCCGACAATTTTGCACGGAAAGTTCCAATTTTGTTTAGAGATTTGTATAAAACTTGTCATAGCCGGTGTTTTGAATTTAAATACGGACACAGAGCTACACTACTCAATCGTCACAAGAAGCTAGCATGATACAACTGGCGCTTAGCGCCATCTATCGACATTTCTATGGAGTTGTTCGAAATTTTCGAGTCAAATACAATTGGTCGACTATTACTCGTAAACTTGTAAAGCCCACTTATGTGTGATAGTTTTCCTTTAAATTTCGTTATATATAGGTACTACTGCCGTGACATTTGAATTTATAACTATAACCGTTTAGTTGATAGAGGGGGGACACTTGACTCTAACGAAAATTGGTACTTTAAAGCTTGATAAGTCACGAACGGTTTACTTAATCAAAAAACGGTCTTAGCAAACCCCTAATATTTTTGAAAGACCTATCTAACGATATCCCACACTATGGGAAGAACGAAAAAAAAAAAATATCATCCCACTTTACATGTATGGGAGGTACCCTAAATAATTGTTTTTTTCAAAATTTTATTTTACCACTTTTTTGACGTCATTAACGTGTATACTCATGCCAAAGTACAACTTTCTAGTACCAATAGTTTTTGAGCTAAACCGCGGACAGACGGACAGACAGACGGACATGGCGAAACTATAAGGGTTCCTTGTTGACTACGGAACCCTAAAAATGTGCATCACTTGTGCAGGCTTCCAATAACTACATACTATTTAAATATTATCTGTATCCTACTTCCTACTATCCTACTATCCTACTAATATCCTTCCTACTAATCCTACTAATATTATAAATGCGAAAGTTTGTGAGGATGGATGGATGTTTGTTACTCTTTCACGCAAAAACTACTGAACGGATCTGAATGAAATTTGGTCAGTAGATAATTGACATTCTGGAATAACACATAGGTTACTTTTTATCCCGAAATTCCCACGGGATCGGGATTTGCGCGGGAAAACCTTCCCACGCGAACGAAGTCGCGGGCAGAAGCTAGTATTATAAATGCGAAAGTTTGTGAGGATGGATGGATGTTTGTTACTCTTTCACGCAAAAACTACTGAATGGATTTGAATGAAATTTGGTAAGTAGGTAGTGGACATCCTGGAATATTACATAGGCTACTTTTTATCCCGGAATTCCCACGGGATCGGGATTTACGCGGGAAAAACCTCCCACGCGGAACGAAGTCGCGGGCAGAAGCTAGTATTAAAATATGAAGAAAAATTTTATACCCATTTTTATGAAAATTATGTCTATGGTGGGATGTGAAATTGGTACAATTATAGTTTATAAATAGAAAGAGTGCAGTAAGCTAATATTTTTATGTTCATATTATATGGAAATTATTTCAATTATGGTTGAAGTTCAACCATTGGGCGACCACTACTTTGAGATAAAACAGTAGTGATAAAACACAACTTAGACGTGAATCAAGTACTTACTTAAACAAATTCCTGTTTGTTATTATGGTTGTAATGATTCAGAGCAGTATGTTACGAAAGGGGCAGAAATTCTACATGAGGAACCAATAAATTATGTATATTAGCTAGGCAATACAGGTTTATACATTTAAGAGAATAATAAAGGAAATATATATAGATATCCGTAGATTTTAGATTTTTTATAGGTTAATACCAGCATTAAAATTGTACAAACACACATTTGTTATAATTGTAGAGCATAATTAATAAGCTTGGCATTGAACTTTATTAAAAATTGTTGGATGCAATGTCTCTGCCTTATTTGCAATATTGCCATTTTGTTTATGCATATAAGGAAGTTAACAACTAATTAACATTACCTAACTACTGAAAATCTGACAATGGACCAGTTTTAATACAGATATACTTTCAACTGCACAGTAAATTTAAAACCAAACATTATGTTACATACAAAAAACAAAGGCTTTCACGAATTACACTTCCATATGTTTGTAGCACTATAGTTAATGAATGAGAAACAACTTAAATATGGGACATCTATGGTTAGGTATATTCAAAATATGGTTAATTTTTATTCCAGCAATTTGTGTCTTTTATGTATTATGTAGAGAATACTTTGAAAGATAATTATTATAGTAGTAACTTGTAGCCTGGTACAGTTTGTAACAAAAAAGACTAAAAACGAAAACATACTGACCTGCACAATATACCTGTGATTTTCAGAATGAGCCATTTTGCAACATTGTCCTACTCTTCGTGGCTTAATGCAATATATTTACAGCTCTTCATTTTAGCACGATATTTTCAGTTGTTTCATACTTTTTTTGAATGTTTACACACATTTCAGGTAAACAGTGATCTATGTTATCTCTATCTTCCACAGCAATCTTACTTGTGTATTTTCATTCAGTGTTGATAAGTTATATCTTCCAATAAAGCGTAATTTCAGTCAATGTTATTAAAAATGGGAATATTCAGCGAACTGCACCTGACTCCCACTGAGTTGAACAGGTAGCCAACCGTGACAAGTTCATATAATATCATGTCCTTAGTGATGATCGCCGCTCGATCCACCACTCCGTATATTCCTTGTTGATCGATATAGCGTTTCACCGTGTAAACATGAACCCAGCAATAAAACACAAAGAAGAGAAATCTCAGATTTGGGTCACATGCTGATTGAATAGAACAGTTGCCCAGCTTGCTTCGAGGTCTTTGGTCGACTTTCTTTCCATTTAACTTAAAAAATTATAATTAAAATATTCACTAAGATAATGATCTGAAAATGAGTTCACCTTACAAACTTATTGCAGTTTAAAAAACAACACATTAGATACAAAACTGTAGCGAAATCGGTGTCTCCGACAACCTGTTATTTGTCAAACACAACTCTTCCCAACGCACCACGTAATCGCACCAGTTATATTCTAATATTGGCAAAATATTTATAAAAGTTGTCTGTTTTTGTACACTTATGGATAGGTTCGCGTGTTATTTCAATAAACAGTTTGATCAGAGAAATCTAATCTAGAGAACCACCATTTTTATTTGTGTCCGACTTGAATCGTGTATCAATGTAAAAATAGGCGATTTAAAATATATTCAAAACTTAATAAATTCTACCACAGCAATGGGCTCCTGAACTTAGCCGTATAATATCATAGAGTAGCGACAAATACTGTCAAGAATAGACAATAATTTTTTTTCCTTGGTGTAATAAGAGAAGGCTCAGACCCTGGCACATTCTAAGCAGTAATCACCCCTAATGTTTCTTTTGTGTATCTAAAGTTTTCATTTATATCAGGGTTACAAATATAGAACTAAAATCTACATACTTCAGTTCTCAAAGTTGACATTATTTCCATCTTTGTTAAGAGATTTATTAACTTTTAAACCTTTACTGTGTGCCATAGTAAAGTTTTAAAAGTTTACTATGGCACACAGTAAAGTGTGGCACATCGTAAAAATATTTTTCATGAAATATTGACCATATCTATTTACTTATTAAACTTTTACTAACAAACGCTACTTGTGAGAAAAAGATCAAGTTTATTTCAAATTAGTTCCCGTATTGGACGCGTTTACGTTGGACCGTAAAACTCGCTATATTAGACTAGTGAATTTTATTATGGTAACATTGCATAGTACTGGCGCGTTATTTGAGTCCAATAGATACTCCTAAAGATTGGAGCGACACGGACAAACTGAAAAGAAAATACTAATCTATCTCTTCACCTGTCTCATCTTGGAAAAGGTAACAACTTGGAAGTGGAATCAACATAGAGACGAAATCTAAGTACTTAGATGTTTGCTTAGCACATTGTTGTAACTAAAGTCAATAAATTGAAAGACTAGTATGTTTTTATTGCGAGCACGTCTGGCAGAACTTTGTTATAGCGATTATTTTATTCTATGCCTGGTGGATATCCAGTTAAATATAAATAATAACAACGTACAAAGAAAATAGCTTATTAAAACATGGTTCACAATTGATTTTAATCATATTAATTTCATAAAGGTCAAGGCATGCATTTAGTTTCCAAATAATTAATTCGACCATGACGTGAACCATAAAAGCAAAAAAAATGATGAAAAATTTATGCCAGCCAGAGGGTTACATTCCTAATTTTACTACTATAATTATATTTATACTTATACTTACGGACTAAGTATAACTTGCATTTAGCGTAGACTTCGCATCCTGATAAGGAACGTAACACTGTACTTGAACTTAAAAACTACAATTAATTTATTTGGTTCTCCTCCTACTCAATTACTGCCTAACTGACTGCGATAAAAAAAAACAATTTTACAAGAGGTTAAGTAAATAAGCATGAGATTCTTAGTTTGAAGTGCTAGTTCGGTAGTGTTATTGGAGCTTCCATTAACATCTCGATCTGCCTGGGGCCTAGATAAGTGTCAGCTAACTAAAAATCCGGTATCATTTGTAACATATCATGTTACTCTTGACCCGGTGTCGTCGGGTTAGCGGCAGGTTCCTTTTACAAATATTACCTGTCAACCGACATAGTAATAGCTCAGGTAGCTTAGCTCAGATACTTGTCTAGTGATGTGAGCCTTAAGAGCCTATACTACCTCAGCGCTTCTCACTCTTTATCTCGCTCGCTCGGCCGCGGTCACGCGAGCAAGCGAGACAGGGTGTCAGGGAAAATACTCCAAGACACCGATAATTTAGTTTATTTCTTTTTACGGTGAAAATAATGGTAATTTAAAAAAATTAAATAACATAAGACCTGCTTTATAGTCAGTCCAATTAATATGCAAAGTTTCATTATCTAATTTGAAGTTATTTTTGAATACCAGCGGTTTATAGTTCGGTTTGGAGGTAACTTTGGAATTTTTTTCTATCAAGATAATTTTATGGAATCGTGTTTTCGTCAAACATAGTACCTAACATTAATCGTCAACTTTACCATATATTTATTTCAAAATTATTTCTGCAGTATTTTCGACATAACGGAGGATCATGCTAAGCCATTTGAGGTAGTACAGGCCCTTAAAGCCTGAACTATAAAATACGAGCGTGACGTTATTTTAAGTGTCACTTATGTGTATTATCGTACATACATAATATATATATTATATATACTCATATAGTTACCCACATACACATACATGATATAATCCTGATCTCATCTATTTACCATCCCATTAAAATTACAAATTACTTAGTTTTCTTTTTCAACCGACGACCAAAAGAGGAGGTTATCAATTCGACGCGTATATTTTTTTTTGTTTTTTTTTTATTTTTTATGTATGATCACTTGATCAGTGATCACCGATTACTCGAAGACGGCAGAACCGATTTGGAAAATTATTTTTTTATTTAAAAGGGTATACTTCGAAATTGGTCCCATTGTTACCAGGTCAGGATCTGATGATGGAATCCTGGAGAAATCGAGGGAACTCTTAAAATATTATAGGCACACCTATGGCGTTTTGGGTATTTCTTATAGTAACTTGTGCAGTTGCTCTCAAAAAATACCATTTGGGGAAGTGGAACTGATGATGAAGACCACAGATGGTCTCCGAACCTACTCAATAATAAGTATTACGTGGATTGCGATTCGATTACTTGAATATGGATGTTACGCACTTTATTCGTCACAATGCATATGGTGATGTAGAGCTGATGGTGAAGTACCAGGAGAACTCCTCAACAATTAACGGCCCAGCATTGGGACAAGCAATATTTTGTAAAAGGTTATAAGTAGTTGACATTTAGGCTCTTTTAACTAGGTAAATTAAAAATCGAAAACAAAAAGAGTGAAATAAAAACTTTTTACCAAAAAATTAAACCGACTCCCAAAAACACTGCAAAGAGAAAAATAACTTAATTTCGGAAGTCGGTGCCAAAAACGAAAATACAAAACTAAAGACACCGACTACCGAAATTAAAGTTATTTTGCACTTTGCAGTGTTTTTGGGAGTCGGTTTAATTTTTTGGTAAAAAGTTTTTATGTTTACCTTTTTGCCTAACTACAAAGAAAGGGTTATGTTTTTCGCGTGTATCTTGTACGTATGTAATATTCTTTATTACCTCATATCTCCAGAACCGCTGAACGGATTCACATAATTGAGGTATCGTTAGATTTGTCTTAGCAGCCCAAGTGTTCCTAGGTGAGATTTGAAAAAATTAAACATGGCGGCTGTGCGAAGCCATTATACATAGAGATTTTTTTTAATTACCACAATATTGGTATCAAATTAAAGGGCTTATTACAAGGATTTCAAAAAGGTATATTATGTTTATGATTAGTGTAATACCAGCAAAAATAATACAAAGAGAACGTTTAAAAATATAGACTTAACTCTTTCACTTTCTGAATCCGGTGGGGTGCCAATGTGACACGACCGGGAAAATTAAATAATTGTTAATTAATATTTTAACTGAAAAGTTGACAAAAAGGTTATTTCAAAAGTCTAAAAAACCGGCTGCTCAACTAAACATTCTTGCATTTTAGTTGAGCAGTCGGGTTTTTTAGATTTTTTAAATAACCTTTTACTATACCTTTTTACAATATATTTTCTATTTAAGGTAGATATCACCAACTTGCTAATACTGATTTATTGTACTAGTACCTACATAAGAATTAGGGAAGGCACTGTTATCCTGGGATACAGGCTATGTCTAGTTCCGGAGAGCTCCGTTGTAATTTGAAAAATCTGTTGGCTGATAAAAAAGATACTAAAAATATTGCAGCTCTAAAAAAATATTGTCAGTACAGCACTCAGCAGTCAGTACTAACCGGTAGTCCGATATGTGTCGGTACACACTGTGCGTCAGCACTCAGCAGTCAGTCAGTACTAACCGGTAGTCCGATAGGTATGCGCGCAGGGTAGGTACTAGGTAGGTATTGTAGAATTGCGGTAATAACCTTCTTTTATATATTATTCAGTTCAGAGTGCGAGTAATAATCCATAGCTTATATGTATGTCATTAGTTATTTATTAGCTTAAGTATGTATAACATAAGCTAAACTGATGATAACAGAGGATACTCTGGGCACATACCTAGTCATCTTAATCTCCTCGTTACGAAGGTTATTCTGAACTAAAACAAAAACTTCAATAAATACCGTGCATTTTTATTTATGTTCGTTATTGATATAAGTACATAGTTATCAGCTTATTCTATATTTACAGCATTAACACTAGTCAGAAAGTCCGATTTCTTATTTCAATACCTACTTAAATAATGCTATTTAATATCTATCTAAAAACTTAAATGTCAGTCAATATTTGGAAATGATTGAAGAACGTACCTTTAATTACGTATTATTAAAACGAAACGTTTGAGCCGAAAGACATTCATTGGTCAACGACTTCGTCTTAATAATTAGATTATTTATACTGCTAATGTACCTAACTACTGTCTCTGAAAATCTTCAACAATCTCAAACTTTTGAGTTGAGATTCCGCAGCAGTCAGATGTTTAGACAGTTGATCCGCCTTTTAGAAACAGAAAATATACTTTTTACAAAACTATTGAAATGAATAAGATCAAACTCAGTCATGATAGTTCTTGAAGGAATCCGTGTAAGTACAAATCTGTAAAATTTATTATTTCAATAATTATTTCGCAATTTCCGTTCATAAGACACCTAATATTGTTACTATCTATTTACAGGAATTTTAAATTCACCTGAAACTTTGGAATCACGTCTTTTTATTAAAAGAGCGTCTCTCACTACCTAGTCCGAACCGAATAGTATCACAGAAGCAGTATTCCTCTCGTTGACCTCCGATGCGCATGCGGCGTTGCAGCAGCTCTCCTAGCAGCTGCTGCGGCGGCAGCAGCGCGCCGGGCATGCACTCGTCCGTGCTTGGCCAGGTGGTCCGAGCGTGCGAACCGCTTGCCACACTCCGTGCACCGGTACGGCTTGTCCCCCGAGTGACTCCGCCGATGCCGAGCCAGCTCGTCCGACCGTGCGAATCTCCACGAGCACCCACCCCAAGTGCACGTGTACGGTTTTTCACCACTATGACGACGCAGGTGAGCCCGCACGTGCGATGCTTTTGCGTACAGTTTGCCGCAGTCCTCCACTGGGCAACGGAACGCGCCGAGCTCCGGACAGAACTTAGGTTCACCAAGCGAACGGATTTTCACATCTGTCTTCTCGTAAAGCCGCGTTTTAGGCCAAGGTTTTTCCACCGCAACGTAATCATGTGTTTCCAGGGCACACAGGGACTCGCTGCTGAACGATGAGTCAGTTCCCGAATGTGGCGATTGTGGTGAGTCATTAGAGAGATCACTGCTCAAGGCTTCTAGGAGATATTCGTCAATTATGCTCTTGTCCAGATCGGCGAAGTCAAAAACTGATCCATCAAGGATGTTAGAGGCTTCCTTATTTATATCACTTGCACTATTTACAAAACTATCACAATTGAGATCCAAGTCACTAAGCTGCCAGTCACCGTCTGAGTCCAACGACGGAAGCTCAAAGTTTATGAGACTTTCCGCGGGCGAGTATTCGAACAGAAGCTGATCGTTGAGGAGAGCTTCCTCGAGCAGGGGTCCGGAGCCGTCGCAGAACATTGTTGACCTGGAAGTTTACAACCACACCGGGAATTAAGATTGATGAAAAGAAGAAAATATGTATGATAATTTATTGTAAATATATGCTACTAACACTTTTCTATTACTTCTTGCGTCGCCAGTTTAATTGGTAGTCCTCAACGGGGCACTAAACTTAGTGATGGTAATTATCGGCGGTTATAATATCAGGATGAGCTGCAGACAGGCGGCTGCGCTGCGACCCGGGGTCAGAATGAGTGTGGACGAGATGTAGCGGCGCCCGCGCCGGACAGCGCGACGGACGCGATAATGAACGATCAGCGATTATCGCCGATCCTGGCACATGTACCGCACCATCCAACACCGAGTAGGAACACATTTAATAGACTTTACACAATCAATAGCAAATATTCGCCGCCAATAGCATAAAAAGTTACGTGACAATCCCTAGTTAGGCATGTATATCATGGAGCGTTGTTTGCGTTTACATTTATTACAATTTGCAATTAAAAAGATAAAACAAGTAGAAAATATCAATTTACAATGCCGTTTATTGAACATAATCGAGACGCGGCTCATTCATTTTCTGTTGTTATCGGTTGTTTGCCCGGCTTGTCCCACAGTTCTTTTACCTAAGTTCACTTCACAACAATATTTAAGTGTTTGTGTGATTTATAGGTAACAATTATAACAGTCTTTCTATCCAACATTGTATGTGTTCGCAGCAAGAGCAACAAATTCTTTAAAATAAATTATTGATAAGCTGCTTTAATAACAGTTCAAAGCACTTTTTATTCATTCCGCGTCTTGTCAACTCGTTATAACTATCTATATTTTGCCAAGATAAATCCCAACATTTTTGGGATGGAAACGAGTTCAAAGTCTACACAGCCGATCTAGATTTTTTATTAATAGTTGTGATAAAACAGTCTCCTAAATTAACATTACCCAACAATAAATAGTTTCGGAATTAGTTAATATTGTAAAATATTGTCTATCTGTGTGACCACATATGGACACGACGCGAAATGCAATTCATTCATGAATTCCCTTCAAATCCATTCAAGGATTCTTATCACTATTTTATTTAGTACGTAGGTGTAGGAACTGTATTATTATTAATGTAACGAACTATTAATGACAAAATTTATTAAAATTAAATGTCAAATTGTTATTTTGAAGTCAAGATCGACATGAATATATGTTAGATAATTATTTGTGCTTCGAATAATTAGGTATGCATTATCTTCATTAATCAATGTCATTAGGTAATGATAGAATTTTACCAAAGAACGCACTTTATTGGGGTCCATACCCAGGGTCGCCGAGTGAACCCAATGAATAAGCATTTGCTAGCCGTCTATCTAACAGTGAGCTGTAGGTATCCATTGTCGCTAACAGTTTCGAGTTTAATGGTAATCCTAAGTGCTAACATTAATAGGTAGTTAATTACAATTTAGGATGCATTCTTCGTATTAATAATAAGTGTATGATACGGAACAATTATATTTCTATGTACGGAACCCTTGGTGTCGGACTAGCTTTTGACGAGGATAAAATACATCTTTCTTCATTCATCTTACGAGTTTGTTTTCTTACACGCAGAAAAACGCAGTGGAAAATACAAAATGTCACCAGCGTAATATTAACAGTACATACGCATAATGCGTAATTGAATAACAGCTAGTACAATGTGCGGGGGAAAATTATCAAGGTTTTACGCGCAATTATTTTTTTTTGTATCGCGCACTTGCGTCATGATTGCACGTCTAGCCAACGCTATCGGGTGCGGCGGTGGCTGGCACGGCCAGCATCTGGCCAGGGCGACCAAGCTGCTCACGTTACACTGACATCCGATTTAACGGCGAGCCGATGGCAAATCGATTCAGAAATAATGCACATTCCAAAGCGATTGTTAGTAATAATGGTTTGTATCTATTATAGAGCAAACACTACATGACAAACCTAAGTAAGAAACTTTGTTATTTGTATTTTTTTATTACAAAAATACCAACGGAATAGATAACTCCGCGCAAAAAATTACCAACAAAACTTATCGCTCTTCCGAAAGCCCAAATAGTAAATAATATCTACTAAATTCCGGAATGTGCTGTATGAACTTCCCATTCCGTCCGGAATTCTGATAATATTTTACTGGTTTTGTCGATATCGTTAATCTACAAAAAATAAATCTTCAAAAATCACTGGGGTCTTTATTTAATTATATAATAATAGAAAAGATTTCTTATAAGTATCCATGCTATTTACATTTTGATAAGCACACCTCTGGCTTCTTAATTGTGTTTATCAAATTTATTCCAGTAAAAACTTATTTAGCTACATATTTCTTTTTCAATGGACAGGTATAGCTACTTTATTGGTTTAATTGAATTATGTTATAAAAATGTATAGATATTAAAGAGCTTATAAATATGCGAAATTGATTGTGTCGTGTTATCCTGTCCTGTTTCTCCGACCTTGTTTTTTTTTTGAAGCACTTGTTGACAAAGAGGAAATCCAGTGCAACGAATGGATACGATACGTAGCACGCAGCCTATCACAGAGAGTGCCATTACCTAACAGATACTTTACCTAGCTGCCTCGGTGGCTTAGTGGTCGCAAACGCTTCTGCTGAGCAAGAGGTCCAGGATTCGATTCCCTGGTCTGGCAAAAAGTGCAACTGGGCTTTTTCTCTTAGAAATTTCTCAGTAGCAGCCCGTAGTTTGGAAGTCGGTGGTGTGAGAGCCCCCGTGCCTCGGGGTCCTGCGCCTGATCTCTCTCCTGTCGTTACGGATTGCCGTAACATCGGTAAATGAGTGTAAAGGAACAGAATGCACCTGTACCCGCGCGCATACTTGAGCACTATATATCTCTGCGCAGATGGCCAATCAATATTATGAGTTTGGCCGCCGCCGCGGCCGAAACCGGTGAGGAGGACTACGCCGACGTAAATAGCATTCTAATATTGCGATGAAATGAGTCTCACCATTTATAACTCAATTATTAATATTATTATTATAATTGACGCGTCAAATATGTGTCACACAATAGAAACAAGATAAAACAAATAGAATCTGATTTTATCTGCGTTATTAGTGAACATGGGTACGATATATACCTACATGTGTCCAGTAAAGATAACCGCCGCCGGTGGCTGGCGGTGCCAACATCTGTTTCAGACACTGCACACTTTGAACCTATACTTACTCAGTACCAAAACATTGAAACTTTAGTTGTAAGTAAACATCAATATCAATTAATGTTTACTAACATATGGATAGATAATTACATCACTTCTTTAGTAAGGCCAATTACTAAAGACAGACTATACCTACTATACGCGTTTGGTAGCAAAATTAATTGCACAGCACTGTAACTACTGATTTTTGAAATATTGGGAATCTCTTTTGCCTATAAAGCACAAGTCTTTCTAAACCACAGTGTAAAAAAGGTGTGAGCTTCGAAAGTTATGTGCGTGGTGGTGCTCGCAAAACATCGAAATTTTTAGTAACTTATTAGAACTTTTAATGGCAGTAGGTATGCACCGCTGCGGAAAAAAACCATTACTTACACTTCTAAAGTAAGCAAAATTCGTTTAAATTCAGCCGTAAACCATGGCTCCAGTAAAAGTCTTTCTAATTACATAGCGCTCATCAATTCATCACTGTATTCTGCATGGTATAAAGAATTTTAGACTAGGTATAATAAGTTTTCTTTTTAATACTTTACGAAAGATTCGCAAGTCAAAAGATGTCATTATTTGAAACAAAATTTCAGAATTAATTCGGAAAAATGGCCTATTGTTTATTGCGAAGTATCTTGACTTAGGTAGCCATTCACTTAGTTTTCGTAATTTTTGTCTCATGCTAGAAATGTATTGAATAACCTTTTCCGTTAATTGGATGGTTCAATTATTCCAAACTGCAAAAAATAATGTGCTTTTGTGAGCACCACGTTTTTCGTAATTACAAATCTGTTTTCACACTAAATCATCTAAAATAATCGGCCTATAAAACCTAACACACTGCTGTGAGTGTGACAGAGGCCTCTTCTCTGAAGAAATGGGACATATACACCACGCGGCCCTGATCTGAAACAAAAATCTAAATTACACAAAATAATGTGCCTGCCTATTTAGGATATCTTAAATGTTAATACGATTTTGAAAGTCATTCTTCTGTATCGTGTGACCTAGTAATGTGCTGTTATACAACGTGTAATTTAAAGGGTATATACATACCGAGTGCCCGGCTTCTTTGGATGATAACTTGATAACAAACGATATGGCAAGGGTTTTCTAATCCTATGTCTACATGTGTGGAGCATATCGTCCCTTAGCAAACAACACCGCTCAAGTCATTTTCACCAACTTTACAGGAGACAAAAAAAACTGTCTGTATAAAAAAATAAGTAGATTTTATGTGTTATTATTTATTCAATACCCTAATAAGGAGGTATTGAATAAGTATTTATTAATACATTTTTTGACGATTTTATTTATTTTAACATTTATTTAAAGACTTGAGCGGTGTTGTCTGATACTTTATTCGATTTAGGCGGTGTTGTTTGCGTTAATGATAGGGAATGCGTATTAAAAGATTATTTATAATGAGAGGTATTTATTAACTATACTTAAGTACTTATAAATAACTATCATTATAGCATTTATTAGAATCATAAATTTCAAGCGTCACAATATTGAGATCAATTGCTTAAACTTATTTGGTGACACACAAACCTTTAGAGCGCAAGTGCAAATTAGTTTTAATTTTATTTCAATCGTTTGGAACAGTCTTTAACAACACAAAATCGAATGGTAACTGTAATTATATGTAAAATTATTAAATCTTTAAATAATCAACAGTAATAATGTTTGTGTGATGAGCACGGTCATTTGTTCTTTGTCTGGGTGTAATTTATCTATAATATGTATGTATTTAGAAATATATATGTATGTTTATCAGTTGTCTAGTACCCATACCACAAGCTCTGCTTAGTTTGGGACTAGATGGCGTTGTGTGAAAAAGTTGTGGAATATTATTATATTATTATTATATTATAGTATAAATATCTTGTCCAGTATTTAGTTGCGGTCTTTAAAGTTTATTGTGCGGACGATCATCTTAAAAAAAGAGTTACACTTTTGAGATCTTGCAAATCTTCATACTTTCACTTTGTAGTGGGTAGGTATTCTAGTGGCATACAATTTCTGCAGTTGATTTATTGGTTTAATGGTGTTAATTGGCATGAGACGGTGCGGCAACAGCTGAAGTTCATCATTAAACCAATTTTATACCAAATTGTATCATTAAGACTATACTCCAGCATTCGTACATCTGTGACTACTGCAGATCACCTGTTCTTTTACCAGGCTGTATCAATTTGTAAATTAATTCCTTAGAAAAGTCGATAAAAAAGGTATAGTCTAAATAACGAGCTTCGTATGGCCACAGACTACTTAATAGATAGCATAGGATCGCTCCTAGCTGACTTTGTTATAGTCATTATTTTCGAGGAAGATAACTTTCTTTACCGTTTAATTTATACTCAATCGCACTGTGTACGGAATCGCATTCCATGTGGGCACTGATTTGAAAACCACCTCTCTGCATGTGGGTATGGCCGTTCTGCAGGTAATTTTGAGCAATTACTACATTTTCTCTATTGCTAAACGTAGCAGAGCATTGCTTAATGTAACATTGCAATTTTGAGTACAATATCCATCAGAATATAAAATAACAGGCAATAACTTTAAGTCAAGAATGAATAGGTTACTTTTAGGTAAGCGTGCTCCATCTTCGACCACATCATCACTTACCATCAGGTGAGATGGTGGTCAAACGCGAACCTATTTTTAATAATAAAAAAATTAAAAAAACTGACTCAAAATCTTCTTCGGATGATCAACTAGGTACGAAGAAAAAACAGAGGCTTCAAGTGTGCAATTTAATTCATCGAACTGCTAAATTATACCTATATTGTAAAATTATGAACGCATAATTTAGTTCTGTAGTAAATAGCACTGGCTTGAAGATACGGGGCCAATGTAACCGACTCGACATCCTGAGTTAATAAACATGACAAGCTCCGGACTGCGCAACACCTTTTTCAGTAGATATCTTTTTCTTTCCTGGCTCAAATTTCTCCACCATCCGTAGTGTCTTTCAAATAGTTTCTAAAAAAGGGATAATATTAATATTGAAACATCGCCTTAGTCAAAAAAGCATGTCTGTAAAAACTGCATAAGTTAATGAAGACATTCTATTTAATTGTTTTTTGTTTATTTATATGCATAAATCGATAAACATTAAATTGTAATAAATAGCTTACTTCATAATCTGTTATTAAAACTCCTTCTACAGGCATTTCAGTGTAAAAACTCAAATAAAAATGCAATAATCACGGTGAGCAAAGTTACCTTACGAGAAATGTATGACAGATAGACGACTTGCGCGGTGTTGCGAAGCTAAACGACTTGCGCGCTGACACTACTTTTCAAATTACGACATCTTATTGGCTAAAATGTCTATCATGTGACCTACGGTTAGACACGCAATAAAGAGCTCTATCCAATGACATTTAAATGTAAAAACCGCCAATTTTCGACTTGAGCGGTGTTGTTTGCTAAGGGACGATATTAGAGAATATATCGCACTAATAATACAATACTGCAGTAACTCAAAAAATGTCAAGTTTCGGATAACATCATATTCAATCGTAAAATTCAATTCCCTACGTGTCAATAATACCATCGTTGGAATAGTACAAAAAACAAATAAGATATGGCACCATGAGTCATTGTTCATGATGACCAACCGTCATAATCTGCCACCGAATATTGCATCATCTTTAGTTACGATCAAAACTCGGCTAGGAGGGACGTGCTGCTTTGTGTTTTAGAACGCATTAATTCGAATTTTAACGTTATTGCTGAATCAGGTATGTAAAAGTTTCACTATTAATTCGAGTTCATACATTATATTTAATTTAAACGTAACATATACTTGAAGTATTTGTAGTTGTTACACTATTATTGAGTCGTAAAATTGCGATTTAAAATAATATTTTTACTTACATCATTCTTGGTGGTTCATTAAGTAATTTTAGACATAACACTGTATTGGTGAAGAATTGGTATTAGCTGTTTTTTTGTGATGATTTCTTAATATTTAAACAAATACTTATTGGTTAATCATAGCATTTAAAATCACGCATTCAAACATGTTAAAGTAAACACTAGTATACTCCACTAACAATGTATTTTTTTTAAATTTCGAGTTACTACATTGTAGGTGACATAGGTTCAATAGTAAAGGTGTTTTACTTATTATATTTTTTTTTAGATTAAGTATGCACCGTGGGTGATTGGTTGTTGGTATAGCGACAAAATCAACGTCAAACAATCACCAGGAGAAGGAAAACGAGGAACCTGTTGAAGAAATCTTGATCCCTTTGAATTCTTCGACTTCATTCTTGACTCCAAAAAAAAATTATAGGCTAATCGTTGGTATTTTAATAAATATTTAATTAATATTTAATTCTAGTTTGTATTTTAAATTATAAATATTTTTGTATATTTATAAATAAAATATATAAATATTTGCTGAAATAAATATTACCTACTTTATCAAGTTTTAAAAATTGCACAAATAACAGAAACATCGTTGGTTAGGTTATGTTTATTAAAATAGGTAGGTTTTAGTATTATTTTTAACTTTTTAGTGCTTTTATGGTTTATTGAAGTCGGTTTACTTTTTTTCAAAAAAAAAAAATTTGTATTGTGAAAACACAATACAATTTTTCTTAAAAAACAGCAAACTAAACCTTCCAAAAGGAAGGTTTAGTTCGTTGTTTTTTTTTTATTTTGAAGAGTACATTATGTTTAAATAACATTTTAAATATGTTTTATAATATGAATAAATTTTTCTCGACTGATTTTACTTGATTGTCCAATTTTATTTATCAATTTCCTAACCTTCGATTAAAAGTGATTGTGTTTGAGGTACCTAACTACATAACTTAAAACTGAATAAAAAATTGTTTTAACTAAAAAAATGTAACTCAAAACCATAAAAAAGTCACCTTTAGATTGTAGCAATTCCAAATGATTGAACAATAATTACACAACTAAAAATAATTCATCTTTCTGAAAACTTTTTTCAAGCAATATAGTCTTAACTCAAAAATTGGCTATTAATTAACTATCTGTATCTTTTTTAATTATTGGGAAATATTTAATTGCTTTAATTTTATTAATAAACCTTTTATAGTATTAATTTTTTTATAATCTATAACAGGAAGTGAAATATACATTTTTCGTCGATTCTCAGAAAACACACATTTTGAGCTACAACAGTATTGTATTATTAGTGCGATATTGATACCAGAAGCCAAATTTTTCAAATTAAGAAGAACGAAGAGAATTATCGTTTTATTGACAAGTGACGTGGAAAGTGATGACCCTCATAGTACTGTGACACGTTTGTTATTACTGGTATTCAAGAAACATATGAAAACAATAGTTTGGGGTCAATTCTGTGAGTCACTTATATTGAGCTGAAACTTTGCATAGAGACTCCATACCAGATGTTGTCTTCAGTCCTTTTGGATAAATATGGGGTTTCCGTTACACGTTGTACATTACCAATTTATTTATGTAAAACCAAAAATTAAAGTAGTTGTTTACTTTCCCTATCAGCTTGCAAAGTACCTAAAGATAAAATTGGTTTCGATGATGAATTTCAAAAACATTTATAGATAAAAAGGTCATTAATAGACCATATGGCACCATTATGTGTATGTTTTCGTCGATTGGGAATTATAAATGGGAAACACGTTCATAATCTCATATCACCTAGGAATCGGGTTACAAATAAAAATCACATTGTCGATGAATGATACTGGTCATTTGTTTTGAACTGCAGAGTAAGCAGAACTTACCCGAGTTCATGGAAATTAGCGAAAATATTTGTTTCATTGTAAAAACGGCGCCCAATCATTCAGATAAAAAAAATGGTTTTATTATTTGGGTGCTACTTACCTACACGTGTTTGGGGCAAAGGCCTTCTAATCTACAGCGTGAATAGGACAATATATGTAAGCTTTAGTTAGTTATCTGCAACTGCCTATTTCAGGATATTTGTCGCCTTTTTACCCGACTGCGGCGAAGCCCGAAAGGAGGAGGTTTAGGTATGTTTTAGCGCGTATGTAGGTATGTATGTCTGTTCCTTTGTTCCCTGGTAACTGTTAAATCAGTGAACCGATTTTGATAAATGATACGTCGTTGGATTTGTGTTACTTTGAGTGTTACTGGATACATTAAAATAATAAAAATTGTAAAATTTGAGTGCTTTTATAAAAATATATACAACTTTATGTTTAAAATGAAATAGAAATTTGAAATCCTATAAATGTACTGAAAAATCGTAAATTAGTACTTAAAATAAAGGGTTGAAAATAAATAAGAAAAAAAAGTCCCGACTGCTCAACTGAAATGAAAGAAACAAGCAAATTTTCATTTAAAAAAGAGACAAGCAGGCGGGACCCAATTGAACATATAATTAGAAAAATGGGATGGGTTCCGCCAGCTTTAAACATTTTAAATGAAAATGTGCTTGTTTCTTGCAATTTACTTGTGCAGTCGGGTTTTATAATTTTTTTTAATTACTTTTTTAAATGGAAATACATCCTAAATAACGTGGTTAGACGTCTAGCTCGTATGCCTGGCAATAGATGATGGTCCGAACTTCGAAGTATGAGGTGGCTCAAAGGTGCCTCAAATGATGAAATATTGCATTCTATTCCAGAAATCATTGCCTACCTAGGCTATACCTAACTTCACCTATTGGGATCGGCTTGCATCCTAACTGTATGTATCTAGATAAATATCAGCATTATACATGGAACGAATGATACTGCCTTGGCAATGCCAGTAATCTATGTCAGTGTGCTGACCTCTATAACATAGTCACCATCACCAGCCTACATGTAACGTTCACAGGCGTCCTCCTCTTCACGACAGGGGATAGGCCGTAACCGTAATCCACCACGCGAGCTCAATGCGGCTTGGCGGATTGTGGTGACATGTCTTCTGAATTTTGCGTCCAAGGATATGCCGGTGTCCTCAGAATGTTTTCCCTCACCGTATTAAGAACCCCGTTGATGATGAAAATTATACAAAGTTATTTGCTTTTCTGGGTTCAACACGAGCTACGATCTACAATTCGTAAGTATATCCGTTAACCACTGCTCTCCATAACAAGTGATTAAGCAACACTATGATGATAACAGCTTGGGAAACTTTTTCATTTTACTTGCCTGACCACGGATTGTTTTGAGTATTAAGTACTGTACCAACCTTGTTCCGTGAGACTATCACTGACATCAGACCGCGCAGCGCAGTCCACCTCTAGAATTCACTTCTTACTGTACGGGATTCGGCATTCGTTGGAGGTTTTTACTTTTTATGGAAATAGAAAACATTTTCTGTCAAGCTGACCCATAAATGCGTATTATTATAGGATTATCATCATCTGGATCATCAGGATTTGCATCAGGGAAGCACTCCGGTACCATCGGGTGCCAACCTACCTATGTCGTGTGGTCGAGGCTTGCCTGACGGACAGGGCCGTCATCTACCCTGGTCACCGAGGAGAGTGGAACCGGCGAGAGATGTCGTGCTGTGTCCCACAGGGATCGGTTCTAGGTCCACACCTGTGGGACATCGGTTACGACTGGGTGCTGTGCGCCGACCTCCCTACAGGCGTCAGCGTAGTCTGCTACGCTGACGACACGCTGGTCCTGGCGCATGGGGGGTCGCACGAGGCGTCGGCCGAATTGGCGACGCGTGTGGTTGCGATAGTCGTGGAGAGGATCCGGCAATTGGGACTCGAGGTGGCTCTGCACAAGTCTGAGGCCATGTGTTTTCATGGCCGTTGGAACGCGCCACCTTCGGGCTCCCAAATAACGGTGGGAGGGGTTCGCATCGGCTTCGAGACGACGATGAAGTACCTCAGACTCGTCCTCGACAGCTGGTGGAACTTCGTGTAGCATTTCCGACGTTTGGCTCCAAGACTGGACCGGGCGAGGGCTGCACTCAAGCGGCTCCTACCCAATCTAGGGGGACCAAATACACTCTCTACGCGGAGATCGTGCGGTCCATGACCCTTTATGGGGCCCCTGTGTGGGCGCTGAACAAACTACAGCGGCGACCAGCCCGGCAGCTGGTCGCGTCTCAGAGGGTCATGGCTATCCGGATGATCCGAGGATACCGCACGATCTCCGCTGAGGCAGCGAGCCTCTTTGCCGGATTGCTGCCGTGGGATCTGGAAGCGGTAACCCTCGCGCGCGTGTACATTTGGCGCGTGGAGGTCACCTTCCGCCTGACGCAGGTGCTAACCGGACATGGCTGTTTCGAGCGGTACCTGTTTCGGATACAGCGGGAAGACACGCCCGGGTGTCGTCATTGTGAAGACCACCTGGAGGACATGGTGGAGCACACGGTCAAGGTGTGCCCTGCTTGGGAGGAGCACCGCCGTGTCCTCGTGGAGGCGATCAGCGGCAGTGACCACTCACGCCCGGCCCTGGTTCAGACCATGGTGCGGAGCGAGAGGAAATGGGATGCAGTCGCCTCCTTCTGCGAATCAGTCATGCTAGCAAAGGAAGAGGCCGAACGTGCGAGGGAGAGGCATCTCTCTTCTTCACGCCCCCAGCCACCGCGGGAGACCCCCGGGCGTCGGGGATCGCGTGCAGATCTCCGGCCACCGTGGGCACGGGCTTCCGGTAAGGACCAGGCTCGGGTCAGCGGCGCGTTGTGTTCCACGCGCGCCTCAAAGAGCTGTCAGCAATAGTGACGGGGTCCTATAGGGCCATTGCCTGCCGGGGTTGCGGGAATGTTCCAATGAGATACCGCGGTCCCAGAACTTAAGGGCACCTGAAGGAACAAGGTGCGTTTTTAGTCAGTAGAATTCTGACACTCCCTTCCACTCCACCCAGAGCGGGAGATGTCATTCGATGATTTTCCCACCTAGAGAAAAAACAAAAGGGTGAATAAAATTGGGAGTAGGTATTGAGATAATAAACAAAAAATAAGTAATCAAAATCATCAAAAACTAATTAATGAAGTATAGGCACGTGTAGGTATGTTTTGAAACATTCTTGACAAGAGTCAAGTTTATACACCCCAGGGAAAATAATTATTCATCTAAACGATTTCCTATTTCGGAATATTCGGAATACAAAATTCAAGTTTCTTTATTTATCAATTTAGACTGGTAGTTTCCAGAGTCATTCGAACTTATTTTTCTAGTGTTGTTTTATAATTTTATGACATCTGATGTGGCCATCCGATCTAAATAATTCAAATAATAATGTAAGATATTGAAATAGCCTTGAATTAGAAGGTTTTTTATTTTATGGCTACATGCGTACCTAATATTTTTTTTGGTTGCACCTATCGGCGAGTTTGATGAAATGCAGCTCAACTGGTTCGACTGTATGTTTTAAATGTGACATCGGAGAATGTCACTTAAAAATTGAATTTCGAAGAACGTAAATTCATCAGAAAGAAACAGTCTTCAGTTAGGTCTCGCTGGCGGAAACATCGTCTGGATACGAGTCGGTCGCATTATCTAAGAGAAATGAGGCCGCTAGATACAACACACGTGCTTCTAATACGCAGTACAAATATCATACGTAGTTTATAACGACCATTTCTGTATTTTGTCTTACGTAATAATATTAAATTATTGCACGGTAGGGTGCCTATTTCGTTACCAAATAAGATCATACGCTAAGTAATATACGCGTATGAACACTTAAGGCTACGCTTCTTGACATTTTCTCCATACAAATGTACTTGTGGGATTACTCCATTATTTGATATCTTACTTTCAAAGTTGAGTATAATATCGATTTGTCTTGTCATTATCTATGCCGGTGATAAACAAAAATAGTACAAGAATAAGAAATTTGAAAGTTCTGAGCCTCCAAAGTTCCGTATTTTAACACGAATTTTAACGCAACTTAGGGCCTTAAAAGTATAAAAGTAAAGTATAAAATCTCTGAAACAAAATTGGTACTGACATAGTTTAGTTATTGAAGAGTTTAAATAACCTTATTTAGAATTAAAACATCTAGTTACTTTTTGGTAAAAACATTTCTCCTAAAAGGCTACTCGTCAATTTTTAGGCGCTCGTTTCTTACAAGAATTATTCTGCATTTCACTTCAATGTTCGCCCCCCGGGCGGGGCGGGGCGCACGCACACTGTCACACAAGCCGGAAACCAGGACCTGTGGGCATTTCGCCGAATTTCACCGGTCAGTCTGCTTATCTGCTACAATTACGTAATTTTAGGTCATTCGTGTTGTAAATGTATGTATGGTAGGGCTGACTGTGCTATTATCATTTGCACCTTAGTATCGTTATCACTTTAACCCCTAACATTGAGCTTTAGATTTTGATAATTTATTGATTATTTGACTTTGCGATTGCTTTGAATGATTTACTTTTTGACTTGCAGTTGGACTTGAGGTAAATTCAATGTTTCGTGAGTTTATTATTATACATTAATTATGTAATATAGTTTATTGACTTCAACACTACAAATTAATAATGGATAAGTTGTACCTATTTTATTTTTTTGATATAAATGCCTAAGTACCTAAATTCCTAAGTAACGTTGCGCGTGCAAAAGTCGCTATGTGTTATTTAGTCATTTTCGTTATTTTTTATGAAGTTCCAATCATTATTTTAATACACACATGCTCTAAAAACAGCTATCTGATGCTAGATACATATGCTACATAGCTTCTGAACTAATATTGCGTTTATCAGATAGCTGTTTTTACAGCATGTGTGTATTAAAATAACGATTAGAACTGCATAAAAAACGAAAATGACTAAATAACACATAGCGAATTTTGCACGCGCAACGACGAAAAATTATAACAACCCAGACTTATAGGTAGGTGTACCTATAGTCTTGGTTGTTATAATTTTTAGGGTTCCGTAGCCGAATGGCAAAAACCGGTCATGTCTGTCCGTCTGTCTGTCTGTCTGTCTGTCTGTCTGTCCGTCCGTCCGTATGTCACAGCCATTTTATTCCGAAACTATTAAGACATGTGAAACTTGGTAAGTAGATGTATTCTGTGAACCGCTTTCGGATTTTAAGAAAAAAATTAGTAAATAGTTCAAATAAAGGGGGGCTCCCCATACATGGAACTAAAACTGAAAAAAAAGACAGGTCATAAAAAATGACATTAGGGTTTCTAAAATCACTTTTTCATAAAGTCAATTGTCTAAAAGATATACGCTTCCAAAGTGGTAAAATGTGTCCCCCCCTCTAACTTCTATAATAATGGTGTGAAAATACTAAAAAAAATATACGTCTGTAGATCTTAATGTAAACTTTCAACCAAAATTAGATTGAATGAGATCGATTTAGCAGTTTTTGTGATACAGCATATTTTCTAAAACCGCAAATATAACTTTGTAATTCATACAAACACTATGAAAAACAAAGTTATTTGGCGTAGTTATAAAAAATGTAAATAAGCTAGTTTTTTTGTTTTTTTTTTAAGAACTTTGTCAGGATTTTTTTTCGTCAAATAAATATACATATTATACTTATTATATTATAGTTACTACGGAACCCTTCATGAGCGAGTCTGACTCGCACTTGGCCAATTTTTTTTTATTACGAATGAGCACACTCTTGACCTCGATCACACCTGATGGTAAGTGTAAGATGAGGTCTACGATCGGACGAGCGAGCCCAGAAAATGCCTATTCACTCTTGCTGGATTATGATGTGGCAGGGAACACAGAAGTCGGCAGAGAGTTCCATAGCTTGGCTAATAATTAATATTATTAACATTGTAAACTATTAACTGCAAAATAACGATAGTTATTTATTACGTACGTTAGGTAGGTATATTCTTAATAATTGCATTTGAAATATTATGTACCTACTAAGTAAGATAGGTGGTATACATTTTTATCGCATTCTGATGTCTCTAAATAGTAAATAGATAAGGTACTTCGCTTTATATATTCATCGTAAAAAAAACTAGCCCGCCGGGGTTGCGGCAATGTACTAACAAGATACCGCGGCCCTGGAACCTACGGGCAGCTGAAGGGACAGGGTGGGTTTTTAGTCAGTAGAAGTCTGACACACCCTTCCGCTTAACCCAGAGCGGGAGAAGTTATTCGATGATTTTCCCACCCATCACTATATTTTTTAATGGCTATGTACTCAGTACTGGCAATGAAAATTCGTATGTCGAATATGATATTATGTAATAGTAGGTATATTTAACATCCTGCGGGTTTTGGGTTTCTAGAATGTTCTAACGAGATACCGCAGCCCCGGATCGAGATAGAGCGGAAGGGCGTGACAAAGTCTTACTGACTGTTCCATCCGTTGTCTTTGCGAGGCTTGTTAGAACGTTACCGCAACTCCTGGAATTTGAAAATTGAGTTGAGTAAAACTGTTGTTGGTAGGTATACCTAGGTACTTAGGTGAAGATTCTCGGTCACGTTATAAATGAATAAATGATTGATAAATTGTACATGTATAATTGTACATGTGTAAACTTTCAAATTATTAAACGTAATTGGTAACGTTATTGTAAAACCAATCTCTTTTTCTTACGTAGGTAGTACCTACATAACGTTATTTTGAAGAAATATTTATCAACAAAATATTTACTATAAATGACATATTTTTATAGCTTACTAGCTGTGCCCCGCGGTTTCACCCGCGCGTAAATCTACTACTATTATAAACACAACATTTCTGAATATGGATGAATAAATATTAAAATTTAAATAAGTATACTATTACACTGGTTAGAGAATCGCGAAGTAAAGATAGTTGTTTATCATATTGCTAAGTGAGTATAGATTTAGAGTATTTTGGTATATACAATAATCTACAGCATACTTATATATTTTTTTGAAGTGAAAACTTCTTTAGCGGTGTTGTGCACTTTTTTTGTAATGGGTAAAAAATATTAAACTCGCGTCAGGACACGTGACCTGATCGAAAATTCTTAAGACGGACGGAGAGTAGACAGCCGGCGCGGGGAAGTATCCCCCTCTCTTTCTACGGCGCGGCGAAAATGTATGCCTGCGCAAACTTTTTAATGTAGGTAATATAAATTGTCATGTTTGTGTACGATAGCGCAATAAATAAATATTGTATTCTACCACATAAATGATAGTACTTTTATACTGATAATTAAAGCAATTCGTGCAAAATTATTCCCTAACCATTCCAAAATATCAAAAATGCACAACGACGGGTTGCACTCCGGTACTCCCCGAGTGCAACCCGTCGTTTTTTATTTTATAGTTTACTAGCTTCTGCCCGCGACTTAGTGTTGCCCAAACGAGAGTCTCGCAAGAGATGTCAGAACAATGTAACAGACTCTGTTACATTGTTCTGAGATCTCAACTACCGTTTAATAAATAGCAATAGGATAATCGCTAATTGCAAGACTCTTGCGAGACTCTCGTTTGGGCAACACTACCGCGACTTCGTACGCGTGGGTAGGTTTTCATATTCCGTGGTTTTCATCCATCCATCCTCACAAACTTTCACATTTATAATATTACTAAGGTTAGTAACATATGTATGTAGATACGAAGATAAGATAGATAAGAAGTAAAATTGTTTTAAAAGTTAGAGGGGTCATTAAAATGTCTTATGTGAAATGTTTTATCGGGTGCCTACCTGCCTATTCCTTCAGCTGCCCTTGCGTTCCCGGGCCTCGGTATCTCTTTAGAACATTCCCGCAACCTCGGCGCTTTATTTATTTTGACTGCAAAAAATACCTTTAGGTACAGGAATTTATCTCCTTTTTTAAGTAAAAGGTAAATCTGTAGGTACTGTGGGGATTCGAGGTATAAGTGCTGTTTGTCTAGTCGCTCGCGCTGGTTCCGTCAAATCAAAACTATAGCAAATATGACATTGCTTTGAAGATATTTTAATAAAAGTAACGACTTAGTTAGATACTATATGTTCCTGTAATAAATATGAAACCTACACAAAATTAACAATCGTAAAAATATAGACGAAAAATACGTCTAGTTAAGTATAGATATAAAAACCACACACCTGAAGTAAAAAAGGTGAAACAATTTCACATATCTACATGATAGGAAGTCTCTTAGCAATGAAATTGAAATGAAACCAAGGTGAGGTACCTATGCTATCAGTGCGGAATGTATCGGGGAGTATAGGTAGGCACGTCCGCGCGCCGAGCGCCGCTTCAGCAAATAAAGTTGTTGAATAATTTTAATTTTACATTTCTCCTAAACTGTGCGTCCAAATTATGTACTGTAAAAGACAAAGCTTATCTTCATAAAAATGTCTTGATGATAAAACTACTTTCGAACGTAAGTAACATAATTAACATAATTATATAACATAATTTGCCTTATTGTTTCTTACTTATAAAAGTTAGATATGTAGTACCGCGGATTTTTTTTAATCTGCATAAACCCTACGTTTTTGTAGTGCATGAACTTTTGGTATATCTCAGCATTTCGCCAGCGCACGCGATTATAGTAATTTACTTCCGACTTACTTCACTAATGCCCTTATTTTAGGAAAACCGAGAGCATTGGCGTAATGCTAGATATCCGATCTACTAGCCTTCCTCATGAAACTGCCTATTATAATCAGAAATCGACGCTGAAAAAGTATGAAACGAGATTTTCGGGATGCTGAAATAAACAAGGTTACTGGAAAACAAGAACAGAACAAAAATAAAAGCCGTAGTCACACGTTATGTAGGATATCAACCGTAACAAAACAATTAATAACGTGTGACTGCGGCTTTTATTTTTGTTCTGTTCTTTCTATTTGTGTGTACGTATAAACTTTCGTATTGATAATATTATTAGTAAAGATTTTGAAGTCGGTGTAACGGTTTCGGCAAAGAAGAAAATAAAACATACTGTCGAATTGATCCTCCATTTTAAAGTCGATTTAAAGCTTTTTTTCTGGGTGGGAAAATCAGACTTCTACTGACTATAAAATTCAACTTCAGTTTCAGTTTCAGCTTCAGTTTGGTTTCAACTTCAGTTTCAGTTTCAGTTTCAGAATCAGTTTCAGCTTCAGTTTCAGATTCAGTTTCAGCTTCAGCTTCAGTTTCAGCTTCAGTTTGGTTTCAGCTTCAGTTTCAGCTAAAGTTTCAGTTTAAGATAAGATAAGATATATTTATTTGTCAAAACATGAGTCAGTTTTATAATCAGTTGGAAGCTGGGATCGGCCCATCATCACTGACAGGACTATTGTAGCCAATAAGCCTGATATAGTGGTGGTGGACCGAATCGAGAGGCATGCCATGATTGTCGACATAACCATCCCGCATGACGAGAACCTCGTGAAAGCTGATAAAGATAAACAAATCAAGTATCTTGACTTGGCACACGAGATTGTCGACATGTGAGATGTGAACTCGGTAATCATTGTACCGATAGTCATCTCAGCTAATGGCTTAATAGCCAAGAGCCTCGACCAACACCTCAAGAGGCTCTCGTTAGACGGTTGGATCAAGGGCTTGCTTCAGGAAGCGGTACTCCTCGACACGGCGCGTATCGTCAGGAGGTTCCTCTCTATGGAGCCCTGACCTAGCTTGGACCCTGTTCCCGATACCGGTGGGCTACTATTTTGGTATAGTGGTCAGTGGCCCTGACTACTATGCGCAAGGTCGTGGGTTCGATTCCCACCTAGGACAAATGTTTGTGTGATGAGCACGATCATTTGTTCTTTGTCTGGGTGTAATTTATCTATAATATGTATGTATTTAGAAATATATATGTATGTTTATCAGTTGTCTAGTACTCATACCACAAGCTCTGCTTAGTTTGGGACTAGATGGCGTTGTGTGAAAGTTGTGGAATATTATTACTATTATTTCCTTTATTCAACACATATCTCAAAAATTACATTTTTAAATATTTTTCTATAAAAACTTACAAAAAAAAAACATTTAAAAATATAAAAAATGGCAGTCCATCGGTGTCGGGAGCAGGGTCCAAGCTACCGGTGGTTAGGTCTCCAGAGAAAGGAACCTCCTTACAATGCGAGCCGTATCGAGGAGAACTGCCTTCTGTATCAGGCCCTTTATCCAGCTGTGCAACGCCAGCTTCGACAGATGGTCGTCGAAGCTTTTAGCTATCAGCCCATTGACTGACATGACAATCGGCACAATGACAGCCGAGTCCACATTCCACATGGCCACAACCTCATGAGCTAAGTCGAGATACTTTATGTGTTTCTCTTTCTCAGCTTTCACGAGATTCTCGTCATGTGGGATGGTAACATCGATTATCATTGCACGGCGCACTAATCGGTCTATCACCACTATATCAGGCTTATTGGCAACAATAGTCCTGTCAGTGATGATAGACCGATCCCAGTACAACGTGACATGGTCATTTTCGAGAACTGGGTCGGGCACATACTTGTAATACGGTACCTCAGAATCGACAAGTTTGTATTTCAAAGCAAGTTGCTGATGGATAATTCTGGCTACTTGGTTGTGTCTATGCAAGTACTCGCCGTTAGCAAGACGAGAACAACCGGAGACAATATGTCTGATGGACTCACCAGGATGATGGCATGCCCGACACACGTCAATCGTCCCGTCCTTCATAATATGTCTCCGGTAATTATTCGTCAAGATAACTTCGTCCATAATTGCACAGACAAAACCTTCAGTTTCTCCGAAGAGATCCCCGAAGCGTAGCCAGGCAACCGAAGCTGTCAAATCTACATCGGGCCCATAGAGAGCCCGATAGTAGCGACCATGAAGCTCCTTGCTTTTCCATACCTCCTTGCGGTCATCTGCGGTGAGTATAACAGGTTTGTGCCACTTCTCTTTAGCCATGGTCAGCGGGGTGAGTCCCTTGTCCACTGCAACCACATCTCGGTGCATACCCACATCGGCTTGAAGGAAATATTCCCTGAGACTGCAAATCTCGCGGTTGTGGAGAGTTTTGGCGTTTAAAAAGCCTCGACCTCCACACTTCCACGGGATGTACAGTCTCATCACCGATGATCGTGGGTGATGCATCCGATTTGCGGTTAGCAGTGTGCGGACCCTCCTATCCAGGGCGTCCAGTTCGGTTTGAGTCCATTTGAGTATGCCGAAAGAATACATCAACACCGGCATGACCCAACCGTTGAAGGAGCGCACCTTATTTCCTCCCGACAAAAGGCTGTTTAATACCTTTGTCAGGCGGCCAAAGAAGCGCTCCCTCAACGATTGCTTCATGTCAGCAATATTAATGCCATGCCATGCCATGCAAAGCTTCCGACATACCCAAATACTTATAAGTTTCGGTCAAGCAGAGAGATCTAAGGTGTATGGAGTCTGAAAGTTGAATTCCCTCAGATTCCATAATCTCTCCTCGTTTTACATGCATGATTGCGCATTTGTCCACACCAAATTCCATCTTGATGGCGCTACTGAAAGTTTCAGTTACCTTCAGTAGTTCCATCAGTTGCAAGTTGTTGGGGGCAAAGAGTTTCAAATCATCCATGTAAAGGAGGTGGGATATACTTTGACCTCCTCTTCTCAACCGATAGCCCAGGCCTGAGTCCTCTAACATTGTGCTTAGAGGATTCAGGGCCAAGCAAAACCGAAGTGGACTCAAACTGTCACCCTGAAATATTCCCCGTCTGATCCATATAGGCTCATCATTCCCTCGGATCGGTCGACATCCTGGATAGCGCAGTACCGTCTTCCATTGCCTCATACATGACTCAAGGAAGGTGCGTAGAGTTGGATCTATTTTGTAAAGCTCTAGCACCTTCATGAGCCAGGTATGAGGAACAGAGTCATAGGCTTTTTTGTAGTCTATCCAGCATGTTGATAGATCTTTGCGGGATCGACGAACCTGTTGGCTAATGGCCATGTCAATGAGGAGTAGCTCCTTAGTGCCACGGGACCCTTTCTTACATCCATTCTGAGAAGCGGACATAATTGAGTTGCACTCAATGTGCATATTTATTTTCACTCTCAGAATGGACGTAAGAACCTTATAGACCGTAGACAAACAAGTAATCGGTCTATAGTTTTTGGGTTCCATGGGACTACCACTCTTATGGAGCAGGTGGGTACAGCCAGTCGTAAGAAACTCTGGTAGAGACCCAGCCTCTAAGGATGCCTGGAATTGAGAAGCCAAAAGCGCGTGCGAGCTGCTATACCACTTGAGCCAGAAGTTGTGCAGTCCATCCGGTCCTGGAGACTTCCAGTTTGGTAACGGATGAACTGCTTTGGCTACATCAGACTTATTGATGGTTATTTTATCCATTTGTGGTATAGCTTCACATACGCGTTCAACTTCACGCATCCAGTCACCCTCAACATGACAGACGGGTACCGACCAGATGTTGCGCCAGAATAAATTCGTGGCGGTATCATCCGGGCGGCACACGTCAGTCACATTTTGATTGGGTCGCTCCCAAGCTCTGTATACCCACCTCTCATCGCTCTGGAACATGCGATTCTGTGAGTACCGTTCAACCCGCCGCTTAAACCGTCGGATACGGCTTGCCCATGCACAAATTTTCTGCTTCAGGAAGTCAATGCGCTCCGTAATGTGGGGTGTGTATTCTCGAGGGCTGATTCCAGTCCCCGAGAAAGCCCGCCGTACAAAACGCAAAACACGTGGGCGTGCATTGCCTTCCTTGAAGCAGTATAGTTTGCCGATGAGTGTTCTAGCCTCATTGATACGCCTCTCGATCCTATACTGCCAGGCTGGTACAGCAGGTTTTGGTCGAATAGCTTCGTCGTTATTAGGGAATTTAACGTTAGCTAAGCGACATGCTGCAACAGCCCCGCAATACAGGATTGAGTGCGTATCAATAAGGTTTTCGCTGCTCTCAAAAATGTTCTCAAGCAGCGAGTCCAAAGCACACACCAGCGCCCTATTTTTTTTGTGCATAGGTAACCGTGGTAGCCGGGGTCTAAGTTCCGGCGGAGCTGATCTATACTCGCGAAGCGCATCCTCCAGTGCGCTCCTCAGTCGATCGTTGCATTGGCTACTTACCGTGACAACCCTATCATCTAGCTCATTATTATGACTATAGAGCCGCGATGTCATTGCGCTACTAGTGGGCGCTTGTACCACGGCTTGTGTCGGGGACGAGATGATATGGTTGCTCAGTACCTCTGAGCGCAGCCTATCAAGTGTTGCGTCATCCAGCCTGTGGCTACGCTGGATAACCCGCACCTGATCCGACAGTCGTTGGGCCGAGACGTTGACAGCTGGTTCTAGGTCCTGGAACAGAGACAGCATCCTGACACGATACGCAGTGAGGTTAGTTCCCCCCTCTGTAGACCCATAATATGCGCGCATGACGTTTTCGTTTATGGACTGAGTCCATCTCATGCGCTGCACACCACCGGCAGCGGGGACCCGTCTCGGGGCCGGTTGGCTCCTAAGTCCCAGGCTGTTCGGTGGCCGGCCTCTCCCCTGCCGACGCACAGGTGTTGGCGACGTCGGCGGAGAGAAATACTCGTCACTCGAGCTCGACGCGGCTGCAGCCGCCGGTGACATTGGTAATCCTAAGTCCGGCGGCGGCGAGGCGGAGCTGAGCGATAGGTCCGGGGATGGTGGGCGTGCACGTCGCGAAGCTGCTCTCGTTAGCATCATCCAAGTTTTGTTTGTTTACATTATTTCTATTTCTCGCATTTTTTCATTATTGGTGACAATGACAGAGGATTTGACAGTTGCCGATGGAATATTTTTCTTCATTTTCATTATAATATTGGTGGTTTTTTAAGTTGATATTATTTTTCTTGGTTCAATCGGTCCTCTTTTCGTATAAGTTGAAAAATTTGGGTGGGGAAAACGTATCACAATTTTTTGCGGATTTATTTTGTACGAACAGAAAACAAAACTTGATTTGACGGCTAGTGTTGCCAGCTTTATTCTATTATTATTATTCCATTTATTTAATATATGAACATATAAATTACATTTTTAAATATTAATATAAAAAATAAAAACATATATATTATAAATATATATAAATAAATAAATATATATATATATATATTATTATTATTATATTTTTAAATGTTTGTTTTTTATAGAATATTAAAAAATGTAATTTATAAGTATGTATTGGAAATAAAGGAGATAATTTTAATGGATTATCTACGATATATCATACAAAAACCATTTGCCTGGAAGAAACCTATTCACTCTTATTTTATTTTATTTTATTCTATTCGGGAAACTTACAGCTAACTTATACAGTGTTATTAAGCAATATACAATTGAAGGTCATTTACAAGTTTCCACTGATAAACACTAAAAACAAAAACAAGACGAAGAGAAAAAAATAAATAAAAGAAAGGTAATTACAAAATACCTATAACATAAATTAGGAACTAAATAGAACACGATCGACAAATACATAAAAACAGAAAATCATTTAGACGCAAATAATTACTTTCCATAAAAAAAGCTTTTCACCAACAATTGCTTAAGTCGAGAAGCACTGGTATTGAATATATCCAAATCATGTTCACCAGATAGTTTATTAAAACTTCTGCTCACACGGATTAAAAAAGAATTCTGCCTGTACGCTGACTTGGAATGAGGGACATGTAACAAGGTAGGATTGCGAAACATTTTGCAATGTGTAATTAATCCTAAACAGCTTAACAGCTCAGGGCAATCTACAGTACCATTCGCAATCTTAAATATGTACGCCATATCCGCAATGCGTCTTCGCTCATGCAGTGGTAAGATGTGAAACCTCTTTCATCGCGCTATATAATTGGGAGTAACGTAAAGGCGCCTAATAACGACCCCTCAAAATCGGCTCCCATTACTGTCCGTTTCATAAAACTATCATTTTAAAGAGTTGCATTAAAGTTAGACAAGTCGTTGCTTTAGAGAAAATATAGATGTATTTGTAATGCAAATATTCATCACTTGCTTGTGCGCGTAAACCAACGATTTAAAGAATAATTGCACAGTTTGTCGTCGGACTCCGGATATAGCGCATATTTAGTAGTGTCCCGCTCCCGATTACGTAAGTACACCTATTTCTTTTTTAGCATAATATATAATTGTAAAGCAATCTAATGAACCTTTTAATTATTTTGATACCTTCTTAATACTTTCATAAACACAAATAATAACTAATTTTAATGAGATACAGCTTTATTTTGCTTCAAATTCAATATTAAAATGTGGCGGTGATAGGAACAATAATCTCAATTTTATTCCTATTACCGACCTAGGTCGTTGTTAGGTTTTTGACGAATATTTTAATTTCTACTATTTATGTTATAATGCATCAATTAATAAGTAGTCGGCTATACTAATTTGATTAGTTAGTGTGTCAAGTTGTATTTGACCAATTAGCGCCATACATAATAAGAGTATCGATACTGTGAAAATCAACTTTATTCTTATGTAAATGTTTTGATGAATGTAGGATGTACAATTCTCTAATATTATATTTTTATAGTTAAAATACGATTAAAATAAAATTAGCATAGCTACTGGCACCTGTATAATCATACAAATATTCTAAAAAACAATACATTTACTCAATACATATTCATTTCATTGGGTCGGTAATAGGTTATACAGAATTTCTTCAATAGAACCTATTACCGATGTTTAGTCCAACGTGAAATGAAACGCACCCTTTTGGTTGGCAACATTATTCTATGCTCTTTGACTTGACAGATAGACTTTGGTTCCGTTGTTGGAAAATGTCCGCCCTTGGGACTTTGATTTGATTGTAATAGAAATATCGTGTGCAATCGCGTGTTGAAACCGATAATTGGGTCGCGAGTAACGATTAATTGGAATTTGTAATCCCCATTTGATGAAAAACCTGGGATATTTTGGGATTTATCGCCGGTTGGTTGCCACCGCATGGCACGCGGAGTTGTTGGAAATAAGTTGTGCTGTGATGCTGATCTGGACCGCGCCATCTGGAGACTGGCGCCTTGTGAACGTTCTAGAACACTTGACTTGCATCACACCTTTCAATTACTCACCTCATATTTACATACATACCACACTTGGGCGTGACCTAGGAAGGTCGAAGTTGGCGTACCCAGCGCAGAAGGTTAGTGGTAATATTGGGTATCGATAAAGCCTCAGAGGCTACATATTGTTGTCGGCCGGAGAGCCTGTAGTTTTGTTCATTGAAAGCAACGGTAGGGCTCCACGAACCGTGGACAAGTTCGGACACACCAGTATCGTTGCACTGGCCTATTGTAGTCCTGAACAACCGATGTACCTGTACTTTTTAACCGACTTCAAAAAGAATGAGGTTCTCAATTCGTCTCTATGTTTTTTTTAGTTTTTATGGATAGTGTGTTAGTAATTATTTTTATTATTTTTTGCCTAGTAGGTAAATATAATGTAATTAACATTTATAACAATTTAAAATATTTAGAAAAAATATAAAACTGTAATTCATTTTTCATTAAAAACTATTATTAAAAATCACCTATTGACTTCCACTTACTATAATTCTTAACCCACTGCTAAGCAAAGGTTTAGTAGTTTAGTATATTCGACTAGGTAAATTTTAATTCAGAAACATGGAACGATTAAAACGTATGTAATATACAGCTAATCAACTTAACTCTGCATTGATGGCTGTCGATAATGGAGCAAGTATCTATGAAACCTCAAAGAGATTTGGGATTCCTAGAACAACTCTTCGTGACAAGAGAAATCACAAGTACTCTAATGAAAATTGTGGGGTTCAACTTGTCTTCACCAAGCACGTAGAACGCCATTTAATAGACTGGATTCACTGTTATATTTCAATATGTAATTCATATTATGAAGCATATCTCTTAAGACTGATTAAAGGCTTGGAGTTGCATCAGGGAGGCACTCCGGTATCACCGGGTGCCGACCTACCTCCGTCGCATAGTCGAGGACTACCTGACGGACAGAGCCGTCATCTACCCCGGTCACCGGGGAGAGTGGAACCGGCGAGAGATGTCGTGCGGTGTCCCACAGGGATCGGTCTTGGGGCCGCCCCTGTGGAACATCGGATACGACTGGGTGCTGCGCGGCGACCTCCCTGACGGCGTCAGCGTAGTATGTTACGCTGACGACACGCTCGTCCTGGCGCAGGGAGAGTCGCACCAGGCGGCGGCCGACCTGGCGACGCAAGCGGTCGCGACAGTCGTTCATAGGATCCGGCAGTTGGGACTCGACGTGGCGCTACACAAGACCGAGGCCATGTGCTTCCATGGCGGTCGGAACGCGCCACGGTCCGGGTCCCACATAACGGTGGAGGGGGTTCGCATCGGCGTCGGGAGGACGATGAAGTACCTGGGACTCGTCCTCGACAGCCGGTGGAACTTCAGGGAGCACTTCCTGAGTTTGGCCCCAAAACTGAACCGGGCAGCAGCCGCCTTCAGGCGACTCCTGCCTAATCTCAGCGGGCCAAACGCCTCCTGCCGAAGGCTGTACGCCGGCGTCGTGCGGTCCATGGCCCTCTACGGGTCCCCAGTGTGGGCCCTGTGCATCCGGACGCGACCACTAAAGTTGGTCGCATGCCAGAGGGTCATGGCTATCCGAATGATCCGGGGATACCGCACGATCGCCGGCGAATCGGCCAACCTCCTTGCCGGATTGCTGCCCTGGGATCTGGAGGCGACTGCCCTCCAGCGCGTCTATGAATGGCGCGTGGAGGCGCAGCGCCGGGGCGTATCCCCGCTGCCTCGAGAAGTCGAGGCGCGGCGGGAAGAGCTCCGGCGCGATCTCAGGGCAGTATGGAGGGAACGACTGTCGCAACCGACGGCCGGGCACGCCGCAATTGCGGCGGTAAGACCCCTCTTTGAGGAGTGGCTAGATCGGCGTCACGGCGTCCTGACCTACCGCATGACGCAGGTCCTCACCGGACACGGAAGTTTCGGGAGGTACCTGTGTCTGATGGGAAAGGAGGAAACGCCTGGGTGTCACCACTGCGAGGGTCGCCCTGAGGACACCGTAGAGCACACGGTGCAAGACTGCCCCGCCTGGGCAGAGCACCGACGTGTCCTCACGGCGGCGATAGGCGGAGACCTCTCGCGCCCGGCCTTGGTCGAGGCCATGCTGCGGGGCGAGAGGGAGTGGGAAGCGGTCGCCTCCTTCTGCGAAGCAGTCATGCTTTCGAAGGAGGAGGCGGGCCGCGTGAGGGAGAGGATGGCGTCCTCCCTCCAGCCCAGCCGCAGTGGTAGACGCCCACAGCGTCGGACGTCGGCCGACGATCTCCGGCCACCGTAGGCGCGGGCATGCGGACAGCGAGTAAAGGGCAACTCGCTGTCCGACCATGGACCATGCCCGGGTCGACGGCGCGTCGTGTTCCACGCGCGCCTCAAAGAGCGTCAGCAACATGACGAGGCCCCCTCTGCAGAGGGCCGAAGCCCGCCGGGGTCGTGGGACTCATCCCGTTACCGTGGCCCCGGTATGTAAAGGGTTATTGAAGGAACACCGTGGATTTTAGTCAGTAAAAGTCTGACAGTCCCTCCCACCCTGCCCGGAGTGGGAGGACTTATTTGATAATTTTACCACGTTAAAAAAAAAAAAAAAAAAGACTGATTAAAGGCTGGTTATAATTATAACATTCTGTATTCTAAAGAATTAAACCCACACGAGCATTTTTATTTGACTGAATTTGTTCTGTTCATTTAGCGGTCGGTAATAGGTGCCACAAAAACGGTAATAGGAACACACCTATGGTTTGAGTCGGTAATAGGAGCATAGCCCTTTTTATCAATTTATATTTTTTTTTAATATTTATTTATTTTTTTCGAATTGTTTCTATATCTGACTGACAAGATCGTTAGTTTCAGTACTTGAATAAAAATAAAAAAATACACCAGTTATTAAGCATGTGCTTATTTTTTGCACATAAATGTGAACTTGGCTTAAACTGGCGGTAATAGGTGCTTTTACGTTATATTTTTCTAGTCTTGTACTGCAAGAAACGTAGGAAGCGCTTTTGAATCCCCTCAATTCTGTCAATATAAATATTGTAACTAGGATTCCACACTTGGGAGGCGTATTCCAAATGGCTTCGGACAAAAGCACAATAAATAATTTTATAGGTTTTTAAAATCAGCTGACAGCCTAAGTATAAATCCAAGTGCTTTGGAAGCTTTATTAACAACGTTATCGATGTGTGCATGAAAAAGCAACTTAGAGTGAAACGATACACCCAGGTCCCTAATAACGCTTATCCAGTTTATAACAGTATTATGTAACTTATACTGGAACGCGAATGCATGTGGTTTGCGAGTGTAGGTACAAACAAAACATTTGGAAACATTCAGTTCAAGTTTGTTAAGGAGACAATAATTTTGAAGTCCGTCCACGTCCCGCTGTAAACCAAAACAGTCAGAAAGTTCCGATACAGGGCATAAAATTTTCATATCGTCGGCGTACAGAATTATTTTGGAATGAGTAAAGTATGAACCAATGTCATTTAAAAAATAATAAAAAGTAAGGGACCCAGAAGGGATCCTTGTGGTATTCCCGAGGGTATTTTGTCGATTACAGAACTGTAACCATTCAGTACAACTGTTTGACTTCGATTCTCAATATAAGATGTAAACCATCTGAATAAATCGCCTCTGATACCCACTGCCAGCAGCTTACGTAAAAGGACACCGTGGTCTATACGGCCAAATGCCTTGCTGTAATCAGTGTAGACCACATCCACTTGAGATGGTTCAGACATGGTGGAGGACAAGAAGTCAGAACAGACGAGCAGATTCGACACAATAGACCTGTTTTTTAAGAAGTAATGTTGATAGTTATTAAGTGATTGTTTAATAGCACTATAAACTGAAGAGTAAACAATTTTTTCTAAAACCTTTGAAAACAAGTAAAGCTTAGATATGGGCCTGTAGTTTTCTACATTGTCTTTAGGACCTTTTTTATGCACGGGAGTAATAAAAGCTGTCTTCCAAACATGCGGCACAACTCCCTCACTAAGAGAACGTCGAAATATTAGGGTAAATGGTAAAGTTAAGCTTTGTGCGCAGCGAATTATAAGTATAGCAGGAATACCATCAGGCCCCGCCGACTTATTTACGTCAATAGCCTTTAGTAGTTTCAGTACCTCAGTTTCGGAGACTTCAATAGAGCTTATAACAGAAGCAGACGTTTGATAAAGACAATGCATGTTACTGTCCAACTGAGTTACACCGGGGACAGTGTTCTGGAGAAAATTAAACTTAAAAACTTCACTGAAGATGTTGCATATTTCATCCCTCTGTCCCGACGAACTATGTCCATACTTCATAACCGATAGAAATGTATATGAAGACCGTTGCTTGCTTTTGGCGAAAGACTAAAAAGCTTTAGGCGTTTTATTAATACTATTTCCTATTACCTCGATGTAAGCGTCATACATTTCTTTTTCTAATAATTTAGTACGACTTCGCAAAATTAAAAATCAATCATAGTCTGATAAGTTGCCGTATTTCTTAAACTTGGAGTGATATTTAAATTTTTCTTTAAGTATTTTGATTAGAGGGGTTTTATACCAAGGAGGATAATTAGACATAGATTTAATGATTATCGTTGGTATAAAAGTTTCACACAATTTATTTAGTCTGACGTACAACAAAGACAAGGCATCCTCCACTGACCCTTTGGCGAGATCACAGCGCCAGTTGAACTCATCAAGTTCTTTCATTATTGAAGGAAAATCGGCTGACTGATAAACAAACATTTTTCTTTGCTGTGATGGGAGCGCATGATACTCAACTTGACTTAAAGACCCCCAGGTTATAGCTATCAGGAAACACAGATTCCGGCAGGGAATTCCAATACTTAGCCGTACGCACAATGAAAGTATTCCCAAAATGTTTTGTGCGTATGGATGGGATGTTCACCATGTGACGATGCGCATAGGCATCGCCATTCGTCTTGTAGTCCAATGGTTGAACGGGTTTGGAGGAATTAGTTTGTGCAATTCCATTGCCACATATTTCAAAGCAAATAAACCCGCGAGGAAGAGCTAGTCTCCTACTCCATAAAACTACATACTTGTCCATTTGCTTATGCACTCTTCTACAGAATTTTTGTCGGTATATAAAAATTTTATTCTTCCGTCCGCTGTTTCACGCTACTTGATCTATGTGAAATGGCGGTCATTAAATATCTGTTCTTAGTAATTGAATTAATGCATAGGAGTATTAAGTTTCGTTTAAAACACCTTAAGTGAGAATTTATGTTCTGTCGCCTGCCGACTGTTTTGGCTGTGCGGTGATCCTTCAATGTCGTTTAGAGGGTTCAATTTCATTAACATGGAATGACAGAAACCAAACTGACGCTGAAACTGAAGCTGAAACTGAAGCTGAAACTGGACCTGAAACTGAAGCTGAAACCAAAACTGAAGCTGAAACTGAAGCTGAAACTGAAGCTGAAACTGAAGCTTAAAATATAGCTGAAACTGAAGCTGAAACTAAAACTGAAACTGAAGTTGAAACTGAAGCTGAAACTGAAGTTGAAACTGAAGCTGAAACTGTAGCTATAACTGAAGCTGAAACTGTAGCTGAAACTGAAGCTGAAACTGAAGCTGAAACAAAAGCTGAAACCAAAACTGAAGCACAAACTGAAACTGAAGCGGAAACTGAAGCTGAAACTGAAACCAATAGTGAAGCTGAAGCTGAAACTGAAGCTGAAGCTGAAACTGAAGCTGAAGCTGAAACTGAAACCAAAACTGAAGCTGAAACTGAAGCTGAAGCTAAAACTGAAGTTGAAACTGAAACTGATGCTGAAACTGAAGCTGAAACTGAAGCTGACACTGACGCTGAAACTGAAGCTGAAGCTGAAACTAAAGCTGAAACTGAAGCTGAAACTGAAACCAAAGCTGAAGCTGAAGCTGAAGCTGAAACTGAAACCAAACCTAAAGCTGAAACTTTAACTGAAGCTGAAACCAAAACTGAAACTGAAATTTAAGCTGAAAATAAGCAGAAACTGAAACTGAAGCCGAAACCAAAACTGAAGCTGAAACTGAAGCTGAAACTAAACTGAACCTGAAACTGAAACTAGAACTGAAGCTGAAACTGAAGCTGAAACTGAAGCTGAAACTGAAACTGAAGTTGAAACTGAAGCTGAAACTGAAGTTGAAACTGAAGCTGAAACTGAAGCTAAAACTGAAACTGGAACTGGAATTGAAGCTGAAACTGAAGCTGAAACTGTAACTGAAGCTGAAACCAAAACTGAAGCCGAAACTGAAACTGAAGCTGAAACTGAATCTAAAACTGAAGCTGACACTGACGCTGAAACTGAAGCTGAAACTGAAGCTGAAACTGAAGCTGAAACTGAAGCTGAAACTGAAGCTGAAACTGAAGCTGAAACTGAAGCTGAAGCTGCATCTGAAGCTGGAGCTTAAACTGAAGCTGAAGCTGTAGCTGAAACTGATGCCAAAACTGAATCTGAAACTGAATCTGAAACTAAAACTGAAGCTGAAACAGAAGTTGAAACTGAGGCTGACACTGACGCTGAAACTGAAGCTGATACTGAAGCTGAAACAGAAGCTGAAACTGAAGCTGAAACTTTAGCTGAAACTAAGCTGAAACTGAAGCTGAAACTGAAGCTGAAACTGAAACAGATGCTGAAACTGAAGCTGAAACTTTTGCTGAAACTAAGCTGAAACTGAAGCTGAAACTGAAGTTGAAACTGAAACTGAAGCTGAAACTGAAGCTGAAACTGAAACAGATGCTGAAACTGAAGCTGAAACTGAAGCTGACACTGACGCTAAAACTGAATCTGAAACTGAAGCTGAAACTGAAGCTGAAACTTAAGCTGAAACTGAAACTAAAACTGAAACTAAAGCTGTAACTGTAGCTGAAGCTGAAGCTGAAACTGAAGTTGAAACTGAAGCTGAAGCTGAAACTGAAGCTGAAACTGAATCTGAAGCTGGAGCTTAAACTGAAGCTGTAGCTGTAGCTGAAACTGATGCCGAAACTGAAGCTGAAACTGAAACCAAAACTGAAGCTGAAGCTGAAACTGAAGCTGAAACCAAAACTGACGCTGAAACTGAAGCTGAAACTGAAACAAGCTGAAGCTAAAACTGAAGCTGATACTGAAACAGATGCTGAAACTGAAGCTGAAACTGAAGCTGACACTAACGCTGAAACTGAAGCTGAAACTGAAGCTGAAACTTTAGCTGAAACTGAAGCTGAAACTGAAACCAAAGCTGAAACTGTAGCTGAAGCTGAAGCTGAAACTGAAACCAAACCTAAAGCTGAAACTGAAACTGAAGCTGAGACTGAAGCTGAAACTGAAACTGAAGCTGAAACTGAAACTGAAGCTGAAGCTGAAACTGAAGCTGAAACTGAAACTGATGCTGAAACTGAAGCTGACACTGACGCTAAAACTGAAGCTGAAACTGAAGCTGAAACTGAAACTGAAGCTGAAACTTTAGCTGAAACTGAAACTGAAACCGAAGCTGAAACTGTAGCTGAAGCTGAAACTGAAACCAAACCTAAAGCTGAAACTGAAACTTAAGCTGAGACTGAAGCTGAAACTGAAACTGTAGCTGAAACTGAAGCTGAAACTGTAGCTGAAACTGCAACTGAAGCTGAATCTGAAACTGAAGCTGAAATTGCAGCTGAAGCTGAAACTGAAGCTGAAACTGAAGTTGAAACTGAAGCTGAAACTGCACCTGAAAATGAAACCAAAACTGAAGCTGAAGATGAAACTGAAGCTGAAGCTGAAACTGAAACTGAAGCTGACACTGAATCTGATACTGAAGCTGAAGCTGAAACTGAAACTGATGCTGAAACTGAAGCTGAAGCTGAAACTTAAGCTGAAACATAAGCTGAAACTAAAGCTGACACTGACGCTGAAACTGAAGCTGAAGTTGAAACTGAAGCTGAAGTTGAAACTGAAGCTGAAACTGAAACTGAAGCTGTAACCAAAACCTAACCTGAAGCTGAAGCTGAGGCTGTAGTTTCAGAAAGTTTCGGAACTGAAGCTGAAACCTTTCTGAAGCTGAAACCAAAAATGAAGCTATGCTATACTTTGTTGTTATTTTCGCCATGCTTTTTTTTATTTTCGCTATGCTTATTGTATTTTCGTTATACTTATTGTATTTTCGTATTATATTTTGCTATGCTTTTTTTTATTTTCGCTATGCTTTTTTTTATTTTCGCCGTGCTTTTTTATTTTCGATATGCTTGTTTTATTTTCGCTATGCTTTTTTATTTTCGCTATGCTTTTTTATTTGGTATGATTTTTTATTTTCAATATGCTTTTTTATTTTTGTTATAATTTATTTTTATTTTCTTTATGCTTTTTTATTTTTGCTATGCTTCTTAATTTCGCTATTCTTATTTTATTTTAGTTTTTTTTTTTCGCTATGCTTATTTTATTTTCGTTATGCTATTTTGTATTCGCTATGCTTATTTTATTTTCGCTATGCGTATTTTATTTTGGCTATGCTTATTGTATTTTCGCTATGATTATTTTATTTTCGCTATGCTATTTTGTATTTGCTATGCTTTTTTTATTTTCGCTATGCTTATTTTATTTTCGCAAAGCTTTTTTTATTTTCGCTATGCTTTTTTATTTTCGCTATGCTTTTTTGTATATTCGCCATGCTTTTTATTTTAATATGCTTTTTTTTTATTTTCACTATGCCTTTTTATTTTCGCTATGCTTTTTTATTTTCGCTATGCTTTTTTTATTTTCGCTATGCTTTTTTATTTTCGCTATGCTTATTTTATTTTCGCTATGCTTATTTTATAAACGCAAATTATATTTAACTAACGCAAATTATATAACAAAACTGAAACCGAAGCTTAAACTGAAGCTGAAACTAAAACTGAACCTGAAACTGAAGCTAAAACTGAAACTGAAGCTGAAACTGAAGCTGAAACTGAAGCTTAAACTGAAGCTGAAACTGAAGCTGAAACTGAAGCTGAAACTGAAGCTGAAACTGAAACAGAAACTGAAGCTGAAACCAAACCTAACCTGAAGCTGAAACTGAAGCTGAAACTAAAACTGAACCTGAAACTGAAACTGAAGCTGAAACCAAACCTAGCCTGAAAATGAAGCTGAAGTTGAACCTGAAGCTGAAACTGAAGCTGAAACTAAAGCTGTAACTGAAGCTGAAACTGAAACTGAATCTGAAGCTGAAACCAAAACTGAACCTGAAGCTGAATCTGAAACTGAAGCTGAAACTAAAGCTGTAACTGAAGCTGAAACTGAAACTGAATCTGAAGCTGAAACCAAAACTGAACCTGAAGCTGAATCTGAAACTGAAGCTGAAACTGTAGCTGAAACTGAAACTGAAGCTGGAACTGAAACTGAAACTAAAGCAGAAACTGAAACTGAAGCTGAAACTGAAGACAGCTTCATTTTCAGCTTTAGTTTCAGAACTGAAGCTGAAACGGAAGCTGAAACCAAATTTGAAGCTGAAACTGAAGCTGAAGCTGTAGCTGACACTAAAGCTGAAACTGAAACCAAACTGAAGCTGAAACTGAAGCTGAAACTGTAGCTGAAACTGAAGCTGTAAATGAAGCTGGAACTGAAACTGAAACCAAAGCAGAAACTGAAACTGAAGCTGAAACCAAAACTGAAGTTGAAACTGAAGCTGAAACTGGAGCTGAAACTGAAGCTATCTTACTTTTATTTTTTACACATGACTTTTTGACTGCTAGAGGGCGCCACGTTAAATTTAAGCAATATTTTTGACTAGCTTTTGCCCGCGGCTTCACCCGCGTTAATTTACACTTTTTCAATAATTCTCCGTAAGCTTTTTTGCCGGCGTCATCACAAAAAACTTTCATCGCCTATTTTTACTCCCTTTAGGGATTTTTTTTTACAAACTTTGAATGTCGTATTTATTAATATCTAATCAAAAGTCTAAAAAATAATTTTCAAGCTAGAGCTTTAAAAATTACGTAATTTCTATACAAACTTTCATCCCCTATTCCAACCCCTTACAGCCCTTTTTTCGCATTAAAAAGTAGCCTTTGTCCTTTCTCAGGCTCTAGACTATGTCCGTACCAAATTTCATTTAAATCGGTTTAGTAGTGTAGGCGTGATTGCGTAACACACAGACAGACAGAGTTATTTCGCATTTATAACATTAAGTAAGGATAATTACAAGTGAAGCGCTTTCAAATGATACCAAACACGGTGTATCTATCTTATTTTTATTTTTTACACATGACTTTTTGTCCGCTAGAGGGCGCCACGTCAAATTTAAGCAATATTTTTGATAAGTACAAGTGAAACCCTTTCAAATGATACCAAACACGGTGTATCTATCTTATTTTTTTTTACACATGTCTTTTTGTCCGCTAGAGGGCGCCACGTTAAATTTAAGCAATATAATAATAATAATAATCGGCCCGGCTGTCAACAAGCACGTCAAAAATTTTCTATCCGATTTTTACGAATAATTTAGAATATAACATAGTTATTTAAAATGTTTGATAGAACAAAAATAGTTAAAAAAAGAAACCTACAATACATGAATTCCACCTATAACTACATCTACTAACCGTACTGAAACTGGAACTGAAAATAGACCAAGCGACATGAACGAAAACTTTGTGCATTGTTAACTATGTGACCAGAAAACGGGCACGATTGCTCAAGACCACACGCTCAAGATCTTCAGATGCGTCGCTCAGCTCCGCCTCGCAGCCGCCGGGACCTGCTCCAGCCGTGAGTGAAGAGACTCCGGCCACTGCAGTTGTGTTGTCATGCGCTCATACTTTGGGGCTACAGAGGGGGGAACTAACCTGACTGTGTACCGTGGTCGGATGCTCTCTCTGTTTCAGGTACTTGAACCAGCTGTCAACGTTTCGGCCCAACGACTATCGGATCAGGTGCGGGTCATCCAGCGTAACCGTATGTTGGATGACGCCGTACTTGATAGACTACGCCTCGAATCACGGTGCAGCCGTGTCTCATCTAAGCCACTGGCCGCTGTGCAACTACAACCCAGTATCTCACCGCGACCCGACCACGTCAGTGAACATGATGATGACGAGGCTATAACCGTGAGTACCCAATGCAGTGAACGATTGAGGAGTGCTTTGGAAAATGCATTACGGGAGTATCGCTCCACACCGCCTGAGCTTATACCTCGTCTGCCTCGTTTACCCATGCATAAGAAAAATAGGGCGCTAGTGTGTGCTCTAGATTCACTACTGTCAAATTATTTTGATAATAGTGAAGACCTCACCGATACCCATTCGGTCCTGTACTGTGCAGCTGTAGCAGCATGTTGGGTAGCTCATGTCAAGTTCCCAAAGACTGACAGAACTATTCGACCGGCGGTACCAGCTTGGCAGTGCAGGATTGAACGTCGTATCGGGCGTTCGTGGGGACTGATATCAGTCCTCGGGATTATCTGACCCGCGTCACAGAGCGTAACGACTTCCTGAAGCAGAAAGTCTATGCATGGGCAAATCGAATTCGTCGATATAAGCGGCGGGTGGAGCGATACACTCAGAATCGCTCATTTCAAAGCAATGAAAGGTGGGTTTATAGGGCCTGGGAGCGACCTGACTTAGGTGTGACTGATACGTGCCTACCGAATAATGACGGCATGTGTTCGTTCTGGCGCAGCATCTGGTCGGTGCCTGTCAGCCACACCGAGGGTGACTGGATGAGTGAGATCAAGCGCACGTGCGATCTTATACCAGAAATGGGGGCAATTACGATCAGCCCCCAAGATGTAACCCGTGCAGTCCGTCCGTTATCCAACTGGAAATCTCCAGGGCCGGACGGGCTGCACAATTTCTGGATAAAATGGTTTCAAAGCTCGCACGCTCGCTTGGCCGCTCAGTTCCAGTCTGCCTTAGAGCTAGGATCGTTACCTCAATTCCTAACAACAGGAATAACCCCCCTGCTTCATAAATCAGGCAGTACTTCGGAACCTAAAAATTATAGACCGATCACGTGCTTACCGACGGTCTATAAAGTTCTTACATCAATTTTGAGAGCCAAAATTAATAATCACATTGATACAAATTCAATCATGTCTGCTTCTCAGAATGGATGTAGGAACGGGTCCCGCGGTACTAAGGAGCTTGTCCTCATCGATATTGCCATAAACCAACAGGTTCGTCGTTCCCGAAGGAATCTGTCGACATGTTGGATAGATTATAAGAAGGCCTATGACTCGGTTCCACATACATGGCTCATGAAGGTGTTGGAGTTGTACAAAATAAATCCAATACTCCGCACTTTCCTTGAGTCATGTATGGGGCAATTGAAGACGGTCCTCTGCTACCCAGGATGTCGACAGATCCAGGAAAACAGCGAACCGATTAGGATTGAGCGTGGTATTTTTCAGGGCGACAGTCTGAGCCCACTGTGGTTTTGTCTGGCTCTCAACCCTCTCAGTACACTGCTGGAGGGTTCGGGGCAAGGCTACCAGTTGAGAAGAGGTGGTCAGATCATATCACACTTGCTTTACATGGATGATTAGAAACTTTTTGCCCCCAGCAACTGGCAACTCATGGAGCTACTAAAAAACATCACCAGGGTCCATCCGTCCTCAAAAACAGACATACAGTATTTAAAATTTACTTTTTTAAAACCAAAAACGTAGTTTACAACACAGTTTTGTAAACTGCGTTTCTGGTTTTCCCGTCCATGGCTATAAAACGTGTAAATTTTGTGGGCTTGATACTCGTGAGCACGCCACATACAGTTGGAAAAGCAGTGTTTGTCTTAATGTACACCTGCGACTTTCAGTGTCTGTCCTTGAGCTTTGTTTTGGGGAAATTGGAATATTTTAAACTGAGACCACATGAGACATAATCTTTTCGTTGATCTGCACTACAATTTCGTTAGTCGGTGCCAAAATTGCTCTTTCATGCAGTCATTCTCCAACCCTTTTTTTTTGTCGGAATATCATCAAATGATTCCTTCCGCTGTGGGTGGAGCGGAAGGCAGTGTCAGACTTCTACTGACTAAAAACCCACCCTGATCCTTCAGTTGCCCTTGCATTCCGGGGCCGCGGTATCTCGTTCGAACATTTCCGGCCAATGAGCTACTCCTGCTCTCCGACCGCAGACCCACGCCTGCGGTGGCCGGAGATTGGCTCGCGATCCTAGACGCCCGGGGCGTCTCCCGCGGGGGCTAAGGCGCTAGGAAGAGAGTTGCCTCTCCCATTTCCCGTTCAGCCTCCTCCTTCGCTAGCATGACTGCTTCGCAAAAGGAGGCAACTGCATCCCGTTCCCTCTCGCCCCACACCGTGGTCTGAACCAGAGCAGTGCGCGAGAGCCATTCTCTCTCCATCCCTCATATTTGTTTTCAAATCCGAATAAACGTGGTTTATTAAATTATCTGTATCTTGGACTATGTTACAGAATTCAGAGCTCAAATAAATCATCCCGTTGATATCTGATGTAATATCAAGGTGCAGCTGTACTCTCATGTTTGTAGATAGTTCAAAAAGTTTCGAGTGGTTCTTGAATACGCGATTTGAATTTATTTATTGGCTCACGTTTGACCACCATCTCATCTGATGGTAAGTGACGATGTGGTCGAAGATGGAGCAAGCTTGCCTAGAAGTAACCTATTCACTCTTGACTTAAAGACTTCCAGGTTATAGCGATCAGGAAACACAGACTCCGGCAGGGAATTCCACTCCTTAGCCGTACGCACAATGAAAGTATTCCTAAAACGTTTTGTGCGTATGGGTGGGACAAACGGCGATGCGCCATCGTTACATGGTGGATGTAACGATGGCGCATCGCCGTTTGTCTTGTAGTCCGATGATGAACGGGCTTGGCGGAATTAGATAGAGTAATTCCATCGCACACTCCCCGAAATGTAACCGATAGAAAACCGATAGACTTGCAACTCGTCGTCGATGTTCAAGGCTCTGGAGCTTTGATTCGACCCGTGAATCGTTGCCAATGAGTCTCTTAGCCCTTTTCTCGATAGACTCAAGCGCGTCCAGTTGGTATTTGGCAGATCCATCCCAAAGATGACAGCAGTACTCCATACACGACCACCTGGGCTTGATAGAGATTGAGCATCTGTTCCGGTGTTAAGTACCGTCTCAAAGTTGAGACGGAGCTAGGATTCCCAACTTTTTTGCTGCTAGCTGAGGTTTTCGATAAAAAGACCAAAATTGAGGGTGGAAGTTAGTGTTATCCCAAGAAGCTCAATACGATCGGTTATCGGCACGGGTACATCGCGGAAAGTAGGAGCCGGTCGGGATTGGCTCCTTTTTGCGGAGAAGAGACACGCCTGGATCTTAGCTGCATTAAACTTGACCAAGTTGGCATCACCCCATTCGGAGACAGCCTTCAAGGACAAGTTCAAGCGCTCAACCATGTCCTCACGGAGAAACTAGATCTGTGACCCACCAGCATGGGCGCTGGATACATATCTCTCAGCAACTGTGCTGTCGTCTGCATACCCAAAGGTACCGGGCATAAGCAGATCAGTAATGTGCAGCAAGAATAAAGTTGCTGAGAGCACCTACCTGAGGGACCCCGGCATTAATGAATGAATTGGGAGGTGGGAAAATAAAGTTCCAACACACTTTTTACATCCTTTAGGGATGATTTCCGGGATGAAAACTATCCTGTCTTTCCCAGGGTCCTAAACTATTCCCATACCAAATTTAAAAATCAAATTTAATTAATTTAATTTAGCTTTTGCCAGCGGCTGCGTCCACGTGCAATTCGAAAACTATTCCACGGGAACTTTATATCTACTATATCGAGTTACTTATTATATTGAGTTACTTTCGCATTTATAATATTAGTATGGATATGGAAGTATGGATTTATAATATTAGTATTAAAGTATGGATAGCTTTTGCCCTCGAATTCGTTCGCGTGGGAGGTTTTTCTCGCGTAAATCCCGATCCTGTGAGAATTCCGGGATAAAAAGTAGCTTATGTGTTTTTCCAGGATGTCAACTGTCTCCTTACCAAATTTCATTGAGATCCGTTCAGTAGTTTTTGCGTGATGGAGCAACAAAGATACAATTCTAAAACTATCCCACGGGAACCTTATATCGGGATAAAAACTATCCTATGTCCTTTCCAGGGTCCTAAACTATTCCCATGCCAAATTTCATGTAAATCGGTTTAGCGGTTTAGGCGTGAAAAGGTAACAGACAGACACAGTTACTTTCGCATTTATAATATTACTAGCTTTTGCCCGCGGCTTCGCCCGCGTTAATTTACACTTTGTCAATAATTCTTGTTGCCAAAAAGGTAAACCGTATCTTTTTGGGTGGTTAAAAACGCATATAATATTTAAAAAACCATCACCAGGGACCATCCATCCCCAAAAACATACAGACAGTTAGTATTTAAAATTTATCTTTTTAAAACCAAAAACGTAGTTTACAATACATTTTTGTAAACTACGTTTCTGGTTTTCCCGTCCTTGGCGTGTTGATTTTGTACGCTTGATACTCGTGAACATGCCATATACAATTGCCCATGGGAAAAGCAGTCTTTTTCTAAATGTACACCTGCGACTTTCAGTGTCTGTCCTTGAACTTTGTTTATGGTCATTGCGAATGCCACTTTTAGGGGAAATTTGAGTTTTTCGAACTGAATGTGAGGAATAAATACGTTTTCACCGCTTGCTGTTCCTGTCATAATTATTGCTTGAGAACATTGCATCCAAGGTATGTAATTTGTAGTCGCATGCCATTACAGAGCCTTGGCGCGCCCTGATTACGCATCAACAGGACTGGGACACCAAGTTAAAGCCTCAAATCATGTGATGGGGTACCCTGACAATTCCAGAGAGTTGATAAACTCTACAGAGTACGACGTCACTTGCTTTGTATCCATGACAATGTCGACGGACAGATACTCAACAACATCACAATCCACATGAGACATAATCTTTTCGTTGATCTGCCCTACAATTTCTTTAGTTGGTGCCAAAATTACTCTTTCACGCAGCCATTCTTTATCCCTCATATTTGTTTTCAAATCAGAATAAACGTGGTTTATTAAATTATCTGTATCTTGGACTACGTTCACTAAGTATGTTACTACAGTTTCAGCTTCAGTTTCAGTTTCAGTTTCAGCTTCAGCTTCAGTTTTGGTTTCAGCATCAGTTTCAGTTTCAGCTTCAGTTTGGTTTCAGCGTCAGTTTCAGCTACAGTTCAAGTTTCAGCTTCAGTTTCAGTTTCAGTTTGGTTTCAGCGTCAGTTTCAGCTACAGTTCCAGTTTCAGCTTCAGCTTCAGTTTTGGTTTCAGTTTAAGTTTGGTTCCAGCGTCAGTTTCAGCTACAGTTCCAGCTTCAGCTTCAGCTTCAGTTTGGTTTCAGTTTCAGTTTCAGATTCAGTTTCAGCTTCAGCTTCAGTTTTGGTTTCAGTTTCAGATTCAGCTACAGTTTCAGCTTAATTTTGAGCTTCAGTTTCAGTTTCAGCTTCAGCTTTGGTTTCAGCACCAATTTCAGTTTCAGCTTCAATTTGGTTTCAGCGTCAGTTTCAGCTACAGTTCTAGTTTCAGCTTCAGCTTCAGTTTCAGCTTCAGCTTCAGTTTTGGTTTTAGCAGCAGTTTCAGCTTCAGTTTGGTTTCAGTTTCAGCTTCAGTTTCAGATTGGTTTCAGCGTCAGTTTCAGCTTCAGCTTCAGTTTTGATTTCAGTTTCAGTTTGAGATTCAGTTTCAGATTCAGCTTCAGTTTCAGCTTCAGCTTCAGTTTTGGTTTCAGCATCAGTTTTAGCTTCAGTTTGGTTTCAGTTTCAGCTTCAGTTTCAGATTGGTTTCAGCGTCAGTTTCAGCTTCAGCTTCAGTTTTGGTTTCAGTTTCAGTTTCAGTTTCAGATTCAGTTTCAGATTCAGATTCAGTTTCAGATTCAGATTCAGATTCAGTTTCAGATTTAGTTTCAGATTCAGTTTCAGCTTCAGCTTCAGTATTGGTTTCAGCATCAGTTTCAGTTTCAGCTTCAGCTTTAGTTTCAGTTTCAGTTTGGTTTCAGCGTCAGAATCAGCTACAGTTCCAGTTTCAGCTACAGCATCAGTTTTGGTTTCAGTTTCAGTTTCAGATTTAGTTTCTGCTTCAGCTTCAGTATTGGTTTCAGTTTCAGATTCAGCTACAGTTTCAGCTTCAGTTTTAGCTTCAGTTTCAGTTTCAGCTTCAATTTCAGTTTCAGATTCAGTTCAGCTCAAATAAATCATCCCGTTGATATCTGTTGCCACACGATCTTCTCCTATTTTCAAAAGGGCAAACGCATATTGCCCCGATTTTGAAATAGAAATGATTCGTATATTAACTTGATTGGTTAAAATTTAAGCGACACGGTTGGCGTAACTGTTAACTGTTGCATGACGTGGGTACGACCCCAGCTCTAAACAAAGATTTGTATAGCCTACATGCAGTTGTGTAGTTTAAAAAAAATGTTATGAGTGGTTCTTGAATACGCGATTTGAATGAATTGAGAGGGGGAATACAAAGTCCCAACACCCCTTTACATCCTTAAGGGGTGATTTCCAGGATAAAAACTATCCTATGTCTTTTCCAGGGTCTAAAACTATCTCCATAGCAAATTTCATCCAAATCGGTTTAGCGGTCAAGTGTATTATGTGGGTGGGGAGGGCGGGGACATCATTGATTCCTTATACAAAATTCCAACACCATTTTTACATCTTTTAGGAATGATTTCCGGGAATAAAACTATACTATGTCTTTTCCAGGGTCTAAAACTATCTCCATATCCATCCAAATCGGTTTAGCGGTCTAAGTGTATTATGTGTGTGGGTAGGGCGGGGACATTATTGATTCCCTATACGAAATTCTAACACCCCTTTTACATCCTTTAGGAATGATTTCCGGGACGAAACCTATGCTATGTCTTTCCCAGGGTCCTAAACTATTCCCATGCCAAATTTCATCTAAATCGGTTCAGCGGTTTAGGCGTGAAAAGGTAACAGACAGACAGACAGTTACTTTCGTATTATTATAATATTAGCTTGGAAGTATTGATGGATATGGAAGTATGGATAGTATGGATATGGATATGGAAGTATGGAGTTATATTATTAGTATTGAAGTATGGATAGCTTTTGTCCGCGACTTCGTTTGAGTGGGAGGTTTTCCCCGCGTAAATCCCAAACATGTGGGAATTCCGGGATAAAAAGTTATGGCTTATGTGTTTTTACAGGATGTCAACTGTCTCCTTACCAAATTTCATTGAGATCCGTTCAGTAGTTTTTGCGTGAAAGAGCACTGAAAGAAAACTATCCTGCGGGAACCTTACATCGGGACAAAAACTATCCTATGTCCTTCCCAGGGTCCTCAACTATTCCCATGCCAAATTTCATGTAAATCGGTTCAGCGGTTAAGGCGTGAAAACGTAACAGACAGACAGACAGACAGAGTTACTTTCGCATTGATAATATTAGTATGGAAGTATGGATATGGATATGGATATTCACTGGGGAAAAATTATAATCTCAAATTCATGAAACGGTTACGTTTATGTGTAAGCAGTACGAGGGTTTTTGTTACATGCTGTATACGTGGGCTCCTATACCTATACATATCATTAGTTTTGGGGAAATAATACAGATGTCGCTTCAATACCAGTTGGCACTAAATACGCGCAAGAGGGCACTCTTTACCCTATAGTTAATTTATTCTTTGCTTTTGCAGCTTTCCCGAGAAATATCTCGAAAAGAAAACCTGTTAACTTGCTACTTGGTGCTGGAACTTTAAGTTTATCGATGTGGATTGGACTGGCAAGATTAAATATCATCGAATCCCTTCATTTAAGTGTAGGTACTAATTAGAAACTTCTTAATTTTACCTTTATTAGATCAGTTGCTTTTAGTAACCAAGTGCAATTACCAGCCACAATAATTAAATTATCATAAAAGCTGCTTCACTGCTGACTGCGTGTGACTGATGCCTAATTTCGTTTTTGATAAGGGCTAGGTTCATATACTATCTCGTCTGGTTGAAGTCGGTGCCAAGCGAATAAATAGTTTTGATAGGCTACAGCTTAAGCTTGAAGTTTTTATTTTTTCATTTTTAGTGTAATTAGATAAGATGTTATTGGGTTTTCTGTAAAGAATTCGTCTTGAAATAGTTTATGGCCTTGTGGGAAAATCTTCAAATGACTCCTCCCGCTGTGAGTGGAGCAGAAGGTAGTGTCAGACTTCTAACTAAAAACCCACCCTGCTCCTTCAGTTGCCGTTGCTTTCCGGGGCCGCGGTATCTCGTTAGAACATTCCCGCAAAAATAGTTTATAGCCTGCGGGCCTAGACAAAATCCATTTTCTGTAAGCGTTAACGCCAACGGAAAAATTAAATTGTATGGAGTTGACATTTGCTAACCACATGTCACGTGATTGTCATGTGTTAGTAAATGTCAACTCCATACAATTTGATTTTTCCGTTGGCGTTAACGCTTACAGAATATGGATTTTGTCTAGGCCCCCAGGAGTTTGTAAGTTAGCGGTATGATACCCCGGTGCCTCAGAAAGCATATTAGGCTCCGGCTGTCATTTGAAGATCTTTGACACTCGTTACGGGTAGTCAGAAGCCAGTAAATCTGACACTGATCTAGCCTAGGGCCAAGGGGTAGGTATCGTGTTACTCAGCTACTGGGTTGTGGAGGTCAGGTAGGCAGTCGCTCCATGTTCCCTTGCAGTTAATATCAGTATCGGGCCGGGTCAATAAGACACTGTTCCCTACAATTTTATAGAATTAAGCGTCCACCGATGGCGTTGTCGGTATCGGTGCCGGGCCGGCCCGGCCAATGAAGAAACGCCCAATGTATTGTTACTGCCCAGCACAATATTCACATTTATCACAGGGTACCTAAAGCCAATAAAATCATCACCACCTTGACCAAGTGAAGGTACCTACACCAACTTTAGCTGACCTATAAAGTTATCAAATAACAACATTATAGTATTTTGTTAAGGAAGTATATAAGTCAAGGAAGAAGGAATAATTCCAACTTTATCCTTTCCTTAGTATTACGATTTTTCAGTCTTCTTATATAATTTTTCATTTCTATTTAGTTTAATACAAATAAATCACATATTTATTTATTATTCTCTCGTAAAGCCCTTTATTTTAATACCCCACCCTGAATATGGCACTGATCCGTCTTAAAACTTATATATCCTAAGCGATTGCATAAATAAAAAATAGAGGAAAAACCTAAAAATGGCTAAGATATCGGACTTGTGATCGAGAGATCCCGAGTTCGAACCCCTGCCATTACACTATTGCCGTGAACCCACTCCTAACACAAGGATATTTAGCCAAGTTGGAGGAATCAACAAGATTGCTAGTAATATGAATTATACCCACATTGCTAGTTCTCTTTATAAAAAGACCTATTCAACGATACCCCAACGATATTTGATATAGTTTACCGATTTTTTATAATTAACTGTCATATCTCTTGTGACACTCGCATGGTTAAGACGAATTGATTAACGTGAGAATTATTCAAATCAGTCCACGCGTTTGGCCTGTACAACGCCACATAGTTACAAACATACATACTTACATACATAGGTACATAGACTTTGAAACACATTATCCTTCTTTGCGTCGCGCAGTCGGGTAAAAAGTTACGATTCAACAAAACGGTATCGTAGGTATAACACTGCACAAAAGAGCGGGCAACATTATTTCGAAACTTGACATTTGCATGTGTCAATTCTGTCTCTGAGATTAAAAAAATTAATAGTTTAAAAATCACTAGAGGACTTTGAAAAAAACAATAGCTGTCACACGTGTCAGAGAGGTTTTTTTTTCCGAATTTCCTATTTTAAAGCATTTTAAAGATATTTTACTAAATTTTCAGATTTTTTGCGCAAAACTGTGAGCTGGGTGTCCATTATGGACCCTCCACCCCATCCTGCTCCACCCGATCCTCCCGACGCCGTAAAAACTGGATACGGTAACCGACGTCTGGATGATCCAGACGGCATTGGTGGCGTCTGCCCCAAAAAAACTATTTTAAGTCCGGGAATGGCTGTAGCAGCCACCCAATCGATGTATGTCCACCCGAGCCTCGTGGTGGGCATTAAAGCATATATTTCGTCCGATAAAGGACCTTTTATTGTCCACGTTTCTAGGTCCGAACCGGATCCCTCTGCTGGGACGTCTATTCGTCCGATTAAGTTTGGCCAATTCTTATATAAAAATAAAATCGCGAACATTCGCCCCGATGGAGTAAAGAAAGTGGGCAGAAATAAAATTTCTGTCGAATTCACGACTGGAAATGCGGCCAACAAGTTTCTAGATAACCCTATTTTAGATGCCAATGACTACGCGGTAACCATTCCCACCTATAACATCACCAGGATGGGCGTAGTCCGTCAGGTGCCAGTTGATATGCCTATGGACGAGTTTGTAGATTCCTTAATCCTACCCGATTCTTGCGGAATCGTTTTAAAAGCGCGCCGTCTAAATAGGAAAAATAGAGAGGAGGGCAAAACCACTTGGATACCTACACAAACCATTGTTATCACTTTTCAAGGCCAAGTGCTCCCTCAAAGGGTTTTCTCATTTCATACCTCCCTTCCCGTTGAGGCTTACCGCTACCCGACAATCCAATGCCAAAATTGTTGTCGCTTTGGCCATGTCAAAGCACAGTGCCGATCTAAACCAAGAAGTTACCGTTGCTCTCAAGCCCACCCTGGGGACAGTTGTGACATTGTTGAGACTAAGGCTACCTGCGTCCACTGTTCAGGACATCATTACGCCTACAGTGGTAGTTGTCCTGAGCAGGGTAGGCAGAAGTCCATTAAACTTCTGATGTCTCAACAAAACATCTCTTACGAAGAGGTATCAAGATCACACCCTAAAGTTTCTAAATTATATTCTGAAGTGACCCAAAATACTTCGACCTCTCAATGTTCCTACTCCTCTTCACAAACTGACTCTAATCATCCCACCCTTCCTCCATCAGTTTCTTATAGAAAGACCATTGTCTCCTCCCCGCGACCCAGAACCTCCCTAGGGAAATCATACGACAGAGCAGCCCATCACTCAATAGTTGCTGATGAACCCTCATGCCTTCCGAACGGTTTTGCGTTGCTTACGCAGAATCTTTCGCAAGTTCCTCATCAAGAGGATAATCTTTTAGAATTACTCTTATCGCTCATTATTAGTTTATTATCTCGTAATAATTCCAACTTACCGCCCCACGTTGCCCAGAAACTTTCCCAACTTCTCTCAAATAAAACCAGTTATGGATCTAGTGTCCGTAATTCAATGGAACACACCGAGTATTCGACCGCGGAAGCCTGAATTAATTTTTTTGATAAATAAATTTCACCCGTCAGTCATCGCCATCTCGGAAACATGGTTAGTGCCTTGTTCACGCTTTCGGGTTTCAGGTTACTCCTGTGTTCGAGATGATAGAGCTGATGGGTATGCAGGAAGTGCTCTCCTTGTGAAGCGCTCCCTCCCATTTTCCGAAATACCACTTCCCCATGTATCTCCCGACATCAATATCGTGGCTGTGAGGGCCTTTAATATTACTTTTCTTTCTGCATACGTTCCCCATCCTCATTCTCGTCTTATTCCAGATCTATTATGCATTATCTCCTCAGTTCCACCTCCAGTCATTTTTATGGGTGATTTAAATGCTCACCATTGCTCTTGGGGTTCAAGTCATGATGACAACTTTGGTCTTGCCCTCCTCGAAATTTTTGATGAAGCGAACCTCTGCATCATCAACAATGGTTCTCCAACTAGAAGAGCTCGCTCCTCTCAAAATCCTAACTCAGCTGTAGATCTTATCGCATGTTCCGCCTCTTTAGCTTCTGTACTTTCTTGGGAAGTCTTATCACACTCTCATGGAAGTGATCATTTCCCTATCCTTGTCTCTATTTCTGACATAATAACACCCATCCGCAATTTTAATCCTTCTTTTAAATACAGAGTAAATAATGAAAATTGGACCTCCTACTCTTCTTCCATCGAAAGTAAATTACCTTTTCTTCCCTCTCCTGGGAGAATTAATCTTGTTGAATGTTATACAAAATTCGTAGATACGACTATTGCTAGTGCAGATGACAACTTTCCTCGTAAGAAACCCCAAAATTTTAAGGTATCGACTCCTTGGTGGGATTCAGAATGCACAAAATCCGTGAAGGAAAGAAAAGCGGCTGAACAAAACTATAAAGCGCTAATGACTCTTGAAAACTTTTTAATTTATAAGAGGAAAGCGGCCGCAGCCACCAGACTTCTTTCCAAAAAGAGGAAAGAAGGGTGGATCCGCTATTGTGAGAGCTTATCTCCTAGGTCTCCTTCTTCCCTAGTTTAGAAGCAAATTAAAAGATACAGAGGTTCTTGTAGCATTGCCGATATTTCAGCCAATGATCCTTCTTCCTGGCTCGAAGCCTTCTCGGATAAATTAGCTCCGCCTTCAGCTCCACATCAGAGCTCCCTTCCTTCTCTACCGGTCCCCCTCCCTTCCGTAAGCAGCCTTGATGCTCCATTCTCGTTCTCTGAACTCCAGCTGGCTCTTGATGGTCTCGCAGATTCGTCTCCTGGGGTAGACGGGATCCCGTACTCGTTTTTTAAAAAACCTATCGAATGTAACGAAGCAATACTACCTCGATCTTGTTAATAGCTTCTTTGAATATGGTCTAGTCCCACAACCGTGGAAAAATCGAACGGTGATTCCGATTCTAAAACCTGGCAAGAAGCCTTCAGATCCAAATAGTTATAGACCTATCGCATTGTCATCAGTTTTATGCAAGGTCACCGAGCATATGCTGAAACACCGTCTTGAGTGGTTTGTAGAGAATAGAAACTTGTTGCCCAAATTTCAGTTCGGATTCAGAAAAGGTATGAGCACTATTGATAGTCTTAGCATTCTAACAACTGATATCCGTATATCTCTGTTAAAGAAACAGGACTTAGTAGGAGTCTTTCTCGATATTGCCTCAGCATATGATAACGTACTCCTGTCAGTGCTCAGGGATAAACTTCTCTGTCAGTTGAATGTTCCGGAAAAGTTAGTTCGGTTTATATGCAACTTATTGATGGAAAGGACTATCTGTATTAAAACCCATGATTCTCTGTTACCACCTAAGACTATCTGGAAAGGCTTGCCACAGGGTTCAGTTCTTAGTCCTCTTCTATTCAACCTATACACATTTGACTTGCACTTTTCAGTTGACCCATTTTGTCAAATTTTGCAATATGCTGATGACCTAGCTCTGTATCTTTCTGTAAAATCTTTGGAAGAAGTTGAAAAGCGATTAAATTCGGCCCTCAGATACCTATCTGATTGGCTTCTTTTACACGGACTATCTCTTTCAGCTCCTAAAAGCACTGTAGTTATTTTCACCAAAAAACGATTTGTTCCCCCTGTCGTTATTAAAATCAATGAAGAAATTATACGTTTAGAAAACAATGTAAAGTTTCTGGGAATCTGGTTGGATTCAAGGCTAACTGGTATCACTCATACTAACTTTGTTTCTCAGAAATGTGAAAAAAACATTAATATACTCCGCTCTCTATCTGGAGTTTGGTGGGGTGCTCATCCATACTCTCAAAAATTGATTTATAACGCCATAGTTCGCAGCCATTTGGATTATGGACTGTTTCTACTAGACCCTTGTAACAAATCTGGCCTTCAAAAATTAGATAAGTGCCAATCAAAATGTCTTCGTATAATTCTCGGAGCGATGAAGTCATCCCCCATTAATGCTATGCAAGTCGAGTCTGTAGACCCTCCTCTTTCTATTCGCAGACAATTTCTTGCCAATCGTTTTTTGTTCAAGCTCGTGCAAAATTCCGAGCATCCCCTAATAAGCAAGCTGGACCAATTATCCTCTATTTTTAACTCCTGTAGTCGTTCTAATATAGAACTTCCACGCCTTCTTCGTGCTTACCTTCAGTTCACTCGTCTTCCTTGCCCACTTTCTCAAAACACTATCTTACCTATTTATTCTTCACCTTACGATGCCCTTGTGTTCCGACCTAATATTCTCTTGGACTTTGGTTTTAACAAAGGTACTTTAGAAGCTAACACATTTTTTAAACGTAAAATTTCCTCTGATTATTATAACTGGGTTACTATGTTCACCGATGCTTCCAAAGTCCCAGATGATAGCCCAGTCGGTGTAGCTGTTTGGATTCCCTCTACGAAAATTATCTAAGTTATAGATGTCCCTCGGTTACATCAGTTTTTACTGGTGAAGCTATAGCCATTTTTGAAGCCATTTCTTTTGTCAAATCCCATAACATAAATAACTGTATTATATTCTCTGATTCTAAAAGCTGCCTTCAATCCATTTTGTCCAATCCTTTCCGCTCAAAATCTAGATTTCCAATTATTCTTAACATTAGAAATATCTTATATCAATGCCACAAATTAGGAATTAATATTGTTCTAGCCTGGATCCCTGGCCATACAGGTATTTTTGGTAATGAGTCAGCCGATTCATGTGCCAAAAATGCTGTTCATTCTGGCTCCCTAGACAATTCCGAAATTTACTCTCATGACATCATCACCACATTGTCTTCTATTTTATTTAATTCATGGACTCGAAAATGGCAAATATCGAAGAAAGTAAAAGGTAAATTCTATGGTGACATTCAACCCGAGATCCCCCCTAAAACATGGTTTTTTAAATTTCGGTGTGCCAACAAATGGACCACATCAATTATTTGCCGTCTACGTCTTAATCATTGCTGTTCGCCCTCTTTCTTGGCCAAACTTAGGATTAAGGACAACTCGCTTTGTGAGTGCGGTTTGGATGAAGGAAACGTGGACCATATTTTCTTCAGCTGTCCCAAATTACGATTCTCTTTATATGATATTTTACTCCCTTATGTTCCCCGTCCAACCTCCATTAAATGCCTTCTCTCTCTTGTATTTACCCGATTTGTTTATGATCTATGTAGGTTCATTGAGATAAATAAAATAAAGCTGTAGCGTATTATACTTTTAACAGTTCTGTTCCATATTCCTAATTTACTCATTCTATTCCTTCTACCACTGGTAACATTAGTGTATTATCTATGACTGGTAAACTGGTAACACATTACAAACAAAAGCTGTCATATCATGTTTGCGTACAAAATAATGTTGGGTTTTTTTAATACTTTTCTTTTCATCACCAACCAAGATACTTAACACAACCTCCTGCGTTTGATGGTCTATTATTCTAAACGTGATATTGGCAAAATTGTGGTGGCTCCTCCACAAACGCCATTTAACAAGAGTTGAAGTTGAAAAATCACTAGAAAAACACGCTTTTATAAATGCACGTAAAAACAAAAAAATTGTTCGCACTTTTCCTTTTTTTTGTAGTCTCCGTTTTCTTTGTGTTGCTGTTTCGTTTTTGTAGTTTTTGCCATATTATTCCCACGAGTAGTGAACAATTAAACGGTAGATCCTCCAGAGGATTTGAAAGTGACATCTATAAAAAAATCAATCTATGGATTACCTACGCGGTAATTCAAAAAGGCTAAGAAAACCGATAACGTATTTTCTTTAGGTTTTTTATAACCCTGAAACCTGATCGTGTTCAAAATCCATTACGTGGCCTTTCTCACAAGTGAAAACACGACTATGATACGATATTCCATCATGAAATGCTAGTGCCTATCTCCCGGCTTCATCATCAGACCTTGAAACCTAATTGTCGTCAATGTTCATTACAAGACTTTTCTAAGAAATCCAAAACAGCTATGATACGATTTTTCATCATGAAGTTCCAGTTCATATCTTCCGGCTCCATCACCAGATCAGTTCGACAGTACAATATTATTGTATTGTCATCAAAACTATACACAGCTGCCAAATTTCATTACGCTACGACCTTTGGAAGATGGTTAAATTAGTTACCTTAGATTCCATTACATAGTTAGTTACATACACAAGTCATTGACATTAGTCAAGTTTAATGCAGCTAAGACCCAGGCGTGTCTCTTCTCCGCAAAAAGGAGCCAATTTGAACCGGCTCCTACTTTCCGAGGTGTAACTGTGCCGATAACTGACCATATCGAGCTTCTGGGGGTAACATTAACTTCTACCCTCAATTTTGGCCCGTTTATCGAGGCTAAGGCTCAACTAGCATCAAAAAAGTTGGGAATCCTAGCAAAGGTGAGACGGTACTTCACACCCGAACAGTTGCTCAATCTCTATCAAGCCCAGGTTCGGTCGTGTATGGAGTACTGCTCTCATCTTTGGGATGGATCTGCTAAATACCAACTGGACGCGCTTGAGTCTATCGAGAAGCGGGCCAAAAGACTCATTGGCAACGATGCACTGGTCGAATCAAAGCTCCAGAGCCTTGAACATCGACGACGAGTTGCAAGTCTATCGGTTTTCTACCGGTTACATTTCGGGGAGTGTGCGATGGAATTACACAATTTAATTCCAACAAGCCCGTTCCATCATCGGACTACGAGACAAACGGCGAAGCGCCATCGTTACATGGTGGACATCCCACCCATACGCACCAAACGTTTTGGGAATACCTTCATTGTGCGTACGGCTAAGGAGTGGAATTCCCTGCCGGAGTCTGTGTTTCCCGATAGCTATAACCTAGGAGTCTTTAAGTCAAGAGTGAATAGGTTACTTTTAGGTAAGCGTCCTCCATCTTCGACCACATCATCACTTACCATCAGGTGAGATGGTGGTCAAACGCGAACCTATTCTAAATAAAAAAAATAAAAAAAAAAAAAAATACAGCGTGATAAAAACAGGGTACAGTATATTCCTGAATTTTATAACGCAATTAACTGATGTAAAAATCTTGGCGTTCAGTCGTCTCATCCTTTACGTAGTGTTAATAGTTCATGGACAAGTATGTGTGAAGTTGTCAGGATGTTAAATTTACATAAAAATTTAGCAACTTCCAGTTATTAGCATCCAAACGGTTTAATTCACAGGTTAAAAAATCGATATAGATATTTATATGGTTCGGTACTTAAGGTCAGTGTACGTTACATCGGGGCGTTGCTCTCATTGAAACGTATATACGGTACGATTTATCTTTAGCATCAATCTGAAGAAAATAGTAACGATCGATGGCTTCAAAAAAACGCCACTATACACAAAACAATTGGTTGTTACGATCGATCATTTACTTGTCTGAAACGTAACAATAGACATGCTGTTCATCATCATTATCATCATCATCTGCTTAGCCTTTTTCCCAACTATGTCGGGGTCGGCTTAGGGACATGGTATCGATAAGAAAGTATCGATATTGTACTCATGAGTAATAACGAAAAAAAAAGTATCGTACTCATAAATGTATCGAAACAAAAGTATCGATACTTCAAAGTATCGAGTACTTTTCTTAGGGCCTAATGCACATACGTCAAGCCGTCAATGTCAGTTAGCTTCAGTACAGTAGGACAAAAGAACAGAACATCAACACTAATGGTATTGGGACACTAGTGTAGTAATAGTACTATAAAAAAGACAACTGTGACTTTACAAATTATTTAAACAATATTATATTATTTAATCCTTTAGCAACATATTATAGTACCCATTCCTCCTCCGTACAATCGCTAATAGATATACAGCACGGAACAATAGGTTCTTTTAGATGGCATACATTCACATTTAATAAGTCAAATAATAGTCAAGCACAATAACGATCAACAGGAGAAAAACAAATCGCGAGACGAACACGAAGAATAATACAAATAATACGGTTTTGTGGGATATCGTTGTATATTATAACTACATTATACCTTATAAACAATAAATAAATAATAATAACAAAACAATTTTCTAACGGCGAACGATTGAGTGATTGATTAATGATTAGTGAAGAAAAGGATCTGAACTGTGAACAGAAAGACTGAAAGAGCGATTTCGAGCTCAATGTAATGATTTAGAAGGTTCAGTTTAACTGAACCACATGGCGTTGCCGTCCAAGATTTATTCGATACGATACCTGTCAAAAAGTACTCATTGAGTAAAAGTATCAAATACAAAGTATCGCGTACAAAAGTATCGGTATCGAAACGAAACGTACTCGATACCACAAAGTATCGATACTTTTTTCGTGTCCCTAGGTCGGCTACCAGTCTAACCGGATACAGCTGAGTATTAGTATTTTACATGGAGCGACTGCCAACGGACCTCCACAACCCAGAGGTAGGTAACACGATACCCATTGACTTTTTTTTTTATTAAAAAATAGGTTCGCGCTTGACCACCATCTCACCAGGGCCCCAAGTCTGCTATTTTTATAAATTTGTCATTCCATCACGATCCCATTGTCAGTTTGCTAATAGTTCGTAATCTACTAAATTCATAATCGTTGGTCAGTAGTCTCGTATTAGAATGACATTGCCGTATTGCCATTGTTATAAAACCGGTTAGTAGTAATGATTTTCGAAAAACTACCCCTAAATTTGAACATTTATTCATGCCAAATTTTATTTCTATTTAATTTTACATATTATTTCGTTCAATGAAGTGTCAGTGGTTGACCATTGGAAAGCCATTATATTAGTAGATTACCAAACTTGTCAAAATCAACAATTTTGAAATCAATGATAGACTATTTTTAACCGACTTCAAAAAAAGGAGGTTTACAATTCGCCTTGAACTTTTTTTTTTTTTTTTATGTATGTTACCTCATAACTCGGAGACGGCTGGACCGATTTGAAAAATTCTTTTTGCGTTTGAATGGGTATAGTTTCTAGTTGGTCCCATTGTTACGAAATCAGGATCTGATGATGGGATCCTGGAGAAATCGAGGGAACTCTTCAAATATTATAGGCACACCTATAGCGTTTTGGGTATTTCTTATAGTACCTTGTACAGTTGCTCTTGAAAAACACCATTTGAGGAAGTGGAACTGATGATGAAGACCCCAGATGGCTACCGAAACTACTCAATAATAAGTATTTCGTTGATTGCGATTAGATTACATGAATATGGATGTTAAGCACTTTATGCTCGTCACAATGCATATGGTGAAGTAGAGCTGATGGTGATGTACCAGGAGAACTCCTCAAAAATTAACGGCTCTGCACCGGGAAAAGCAATATTTTGTTAAAGGTGATAAGTAGTTGACATTTTGGCTTTTGTAACTAGATAAATTACACACCGACCCACTAAAAAGAGTGTAAAAAAACTTTTTAGCAAAAAATAGAACCGCCTTCCATATAAAAACACTACAAAGGCAAAAATAACTTTAATTTCAGAAGGCGGTGTCTTTAGTTTTGTATATATTTTCGTTTTTGACACCGCCTTCCGAAATTAAAGTTATTTTTGCCTTTGTAGTGTTTTTATATGGAAGTCGGTTCTATTTTTTGCTAAAAAGTTTTTTTTTACACTATTGTAATAGCAGACTTGAGGCCCTGATGGTAAGTGATGATGTGGTCGAAGTTGAAGCACGCTTACCTAAAAGTAACCTATTCACTCTTGACTTAGGTTATAGCTATCGGGAAACACAGACTCCGGCAGGGAATTCCACTCCTTAGCCGTAGGCACAATGAAGATATTCCCAAAACGTTTTGTGCGTATGGGTGTAAACCAATGTCAGATTTACTGGGACTGTCAAAAATGTCCAAATGACAGCCGGGACTCTCAGTATTTATATGTATCATCTATGGCCGGGACCAACGGCTTCACGTGCTTGACGAGGTACGGGTGTTTCACACCGCCAACTTCCAAACTCTGGGCGCCTACTGAGAAATTCCTTACAGAAAAACCCAGTAGCAGTTTTGCCCGACCCAGGATCCAACCAAAGACCTCGTGCTCAGCAGTCGCGCTTGTGACTCGACCAACGAGGTAGACAACAATAAAGACGCTCAAATTATAATATTACTAGCTGCTGCCCGCAACTTCGTTCGCGTGGGAGGATTTCCCGCGTAAATCCCGATCCCGTGGGAATTCCGGGATAAAAAGTATATAGTAGCCGATTCTCAGACCTACTGAATATGCATATAAAATTTGGTAAAAATCAGTAAAACCGTTTCGGAGGAGTAAGGTAACTAACATTGTGACACTAGAATTTTATATATTAGACTAGTTGCTGCCCGCAACTTCGTTCGCGTGGGAGGATTTCCCGCGTAAATCCCGATCCCGTGGAAATTCCGGGATAAAAAGTAGATAGTAGCCGATTCTCAGACCTACTGAATATGCATATAAAATTTGGTAAAAATCAGTAAAGCCGTTTCGGAGGAGTAAGGTAACTAACATTGTGACATGAGAATTTTATATCTATACTTAATATTATAAAGCGGAAAAGTTTGTTTGTTTGTTTGCTTGAACGCGCTAATTTTCGAAAGTACTGGGTGGATTTGGATGCAATTTGGTATGGAAGTAGCTTGAAGCTTGAGGAAGGTTATAGGCTACTTTTTACGCGACTGCAAAAAAGGAGGGTTATGTTTTTACCGTGATAGAATCCAGGGGAGCGAAGCCCCGCGTGAGTACTACTATTAGATAAGTGTCCTCTAAAGAGGAAAACGAACTTCTTTCCTAACCTAAGTATGTGGCGGTAAACTTTGATTCGGCTATAGAAGAATAGAAGACTGATGCACGAATTTAATCAATAATCGCAAAGAACCATCCACTGTGGATTCATCGTTACGATACTCATGATTACCTACATGGGATTTTGTTGCGATTTCCGATATGATCCGCTAATACGTAAATTGTTAACGATCTAGACATACACTATCAATGATCAGTCTGAAACTACGAATCGTAGTCTTACCGTATATGGGGATGGAGATCTTGAAACTCGTCTGCGCGAGTTTTTTCAATTCGCATCAGAATAGCTGAGTTCAGTTCACACCATTAATGATCTCGTAAAGTGCATAATATGGCCATGTAGAAAGCCAGTTTCCATCTTATTAGAATCATTTAAGATGCAATCTTTGATATGGCTAGAGAAATCGGAACTGGAGGGACAGCTTCCCATAGATGCATGCTGGGGAATATTGCGACTGTCGGCCCGCAAAAAGTAGGTTTAGACAAATTTTACAACCTATTGAATGAAATAATTGCATTATTAATGCACTTCTGTATGTTTTTTTTGCCATATGTATACTTACAAACTGATGAATATTGTGGCAATTAGTAAATATTCTGGATTTAAAATTGAAGTAAGCTTATATTTGATAGAGCAATGGCACAGTGAATGAGCGATCGGCTGCTCCGCTGCATTATATTAAGTTAGTTTTCAAATTGTAATCGTTTACTGTTCTCTTAATAAAAATAGTAAACTTCAGTGAATAAAAAGGCGGACGTAATGCCATAGATATTATCAACTATTTAACCAGTATTAATTTATCCATTTAGAACAGTTATTATTTAAAACAGTAACTACACAATCTTTTCTCGAAGCTTGTAATATTCTCAGAAGAGGAGAGGTCAAGGAATAAAAGTACTATTTATACGGGTTGCGCATATCTTTTCTTTAATACGAGCATTTTACAACAATATTGAAACGAAATCATCATTTTGAGATCTGCTGCCAACATACACTACGGCGCTCAACAAATAAACATAAACCGCGCTCACTAATCTATATAAACAAGTCGCATAAGTACATACAGGCTTCCCGATATATTCTATACATACACTAAAGCTATATCACCACTTGCCACTCTACGTTCCCGGAACGTTCACACTCACTAAAGTACACAGTCACTTGTTGATCTATTTTGTTCGCTTGTATAACTGTCTGTTTGTCTTTCGCACTAGTAGATCACCTCGTACACTGTGGCCTTTTTGTCGCCGGAACCCGTCACTATGTATTTGTCGTCTGAGGAGATGTCACAGCTGAGCACCGATGACGATTCCTTTGACTGGAAAGAAATTAAATAAATTTTAGTACAATGAATTTTACAAGTTCATATTAAAATAACTTAAAAGATAATGGAGTATATATTTTAATTTGAAATAATTAGTTTGTGCACAGTTTGTTTATTCAATCGAGTAAAAAAAAACTTGAAGTACGTCTATCATCACGCTATTGAGACGTGACTAAGCAGATTTAAAATATATACTAAAGTACCGCTCGAAACCACTTAGCGAAATTACGATAACCTAATTGTGAATGAAGATACATTATGTTCTGATAGCTCTACTATTAGTGTTAATAACATTGGAGATAAGGTATTCTCAGTTCACTTGTTTTGGTTTGATATATTTTGATAACATCAGTATTCATGTGATACAATAAAGATGGAAAATATGGCTTTTAATTGGAATTTTTATTTTGGAAATAGGTTACAAATAACACTTTTACACATGTTTTTTTGCGTTTTAAGTTTAGCTAGATGAGGCCGGTGTTTCCTAACTGACTACTCTGAGAAGAAACACCGAAACAAACTCAGAGGTCAACGTCTCTTTTAATATTTTTAGCATTAACATTGCTAGTTACCTGTTTTAAAAACAGATGTTTTTTTAAAGAGACAATTTGGATAGAATTCACATCACATATAGCAATCTTGTTAACCCCTCCAATTAGGCTAATAGCTTATACCTTAGCCATTACGCTATTGAAATTTACTTATTGACTGGGGATAAATATCCTTTTCATCCCCCCATCTCGGAAAGAGTATTTTTCTCTTCGATATCTGAGTGCAAAAGCCGTTTTTATCCACTAGAGGATAAAGTAAATTAGATTTACAGTACCTAACAAAATATTACATATTACACTTAATTTAAGTAACTGTAGCAATGTTACTTTCAATTTTTCTTAATTATACCTAAGTATTATTTGTTATAATTTAAAGATTATTCTGTAATACTTACTTAGCATAATGTAGTAGTTAACAACTAAACTGAAATAAAAGTATCTTGTGAATGTAGATGTCTTTTTTTTGCGTTTAGTCATTTCCTCGCTGAGGTGGGATGAAAAGTTACGTGTTGCACTCGAGTGCAAAGATTTTTCACCTCGTGCTCTGTTGATTCCCTCGCTAACGCTCAGGATTCTAATGTTTGAATCACTCAACTTTCCACAACTTTTTTTTCACACAACGCCATCTAGTCCCAAACTAAGCAGAGCTTGTGATATGGATACTAGACAACTGATAAACATACATATATATTTCTAAATACATACATATTATAGATAAATTACACCCAGACAAAGAACAAATGACCGTGCTCATCACACAAACATTTGTCCTAGGTGGGAATCGAACTCACGACCTTGCGCATAGCAGTCAGGACCACTGACCACTATACCAACGGGTGCACTGCACTGGTGTTTCAATTTTAGAATCCTTCGCTTGCTCGGTCATCAAAATTGAGCACGCGGTTAAAAAGCAACTTTGCAATCTTGTATAACAAATAACTATTTTAAGCGACTTCAAAGAATGTATGTATTGTTACCTGGAATATACTGGCTCCGTAGGGCGTGCGCCAGGCGTTGAGCAGGTTGTCCTTCCCGGTGGACACGAACCACTTGCCGCACGACGCGAACCGCAGCGACAGCACGCACGACTCGTGCAGGTGCAGCTGGTACTTGTCCGGCTTCACCGCGTGAAGCACTTCCACGTTGCTGTTCTCCATGCCTACTGCTAGCCATTCGCCTGTGGGTGCACGAGAATCATCTTATCTTACTAATATCTTACTAACATTATAAACTAGCTTCTGCACGCGACTTCGTACGCGTGGGAAGGTTTTCCCGCGCAAATCCCTATCCGGTGGGAATTTCGGGATAAAAATTGGCCTATGTGCATAGGCGTAGGAAGGGGGGGAGCTGGGTGGGCCGTGCCCACCCCAGAATGGTCTGGTGCCCACCCGAGAATTTTTACTAACAAACAATTATGGCTAAAAAATTTAAAAATCTGGCCAATCGCTTCTACTACTGGGGGCCAGGCCCGCCCTGGGAAATATCTCTAGATACGCCAATGCCTATGTGTTATTCCAGAATGTCAACTATCTACTCACCAAATTTCATTTAGATCCGTTCAGTAATTTTTGCGTGAAAGAGTAACAAACATCCATCCATCCTCACAAACTTGCGCATTTATAATATTAGTACGATTTATAATATTAGTACGATACGATGTGAAAGTTTGTTTGTGAGGATGGATGGATGTTTGTTACTCTTTCACGCAAAAACTACTGAACGAATCTGAATGAAATTTGGCACGTAGATAGCTTACATCCCGGAATAACACATAGGCTACATTATATCCAGAAATTCCCACAGGATCGGGATTTTACGCGGGAAAACCTTCCCACGCGAACGAAGTCGCGGGCAAAAGCTAGTCAGTTTATAATTGGGACTTTATAATATACTGCGCAAAACGATAGCGGCCAAGACATCAGGTAAATAAGCTACAAGAATCTGGCATAATTCGCTGCAAGCAGGGACGTATTGGAAAATGCAAAGGGGAAGCCTGTGCCAAAGAGCTATCTGATAATAATGTTACGGATGTCGTAAGATAAATGTTATTACAAAATATAAGTTAAATAATTTATATATATGTAATTGATATTATTTAAAAATGTAATAATTATAAAATAAGTACAATAAACAATAAAATTATACTATTGTGAAATATTGTTAAGTCAAGCAAAAATAACTTCCATAAAAAGATTGTAATATTAATTGTTAAAATGTATTTATATCATCAGGCACGAAGAGTATTTGTAAACTGGACTGCATATTAGCATCATAACCCAAATATAATAATACAGCCATGTATTACATTTAGCCGAGAGCCTGACTGCATCATCGCTATGTAGTTAATACAGTGTATGATATGTACATAAATCAAGTGCATTTAAGTTGAAGACTCCAAAGAGGTAATCTCTATAGGGCTCACATCGAACACATTCCATCGATAGATAACGTCGTTAATTTCCATGGATAGTGAAATATGATTCGATAGAACAAAAATTTGAACTGAATATATCGCACGCTTAATCCAATACTGTCACTATCCCAAATTTTGCCAAATCGACTTTTAATACCATCTGTTGGGAAACGTAGAACTACGCGTAATCGCGCTTACACTAGTCTAAAAGTAACAGAAATAACCGCTATACGGGCAGTAGTCCGCTTCGTCACTAAACAAAAATGTTCCCATTCTCATTCCATTTTTTGCCTCTCCTGAAAAGTTGACTTTTTGGGATAGTGACAGTATTGGTTTAAGCGTGCGATATACATTTGCATAATAACTTAAAACTATGATTAAATTGAAGCGTTTAATTTAAGTGTTAGCGGGGTTGCTGCAACACTTAAAGGGGTTCTTAACAAGACACTGCGGCCCCAGAACAAATAAAAATAAGTCTAACTTTTCTTCACCTCCAGAGTGGGCCATTTGATGATTTTCCCCCCGAAAAATTGAAGTCTGTCACGAATTGCATATGAATTATGAAACCGGCTTTGGCATAATTACGATGTTCCCGACATTTGACATTAAACAGCCCCATTTTTTGTCGACATACGTCGATATTGTGAAATAAGAAAACCATACTGGGAAAACATTGCTGGTTATATAGCCAGAATATACTTTGCAAATTTTTTGTAGTAGTTACATACCTGTCGGACAATATCCTAGTGAGAATATTTGAGAACTGAAGTCGTGTTGTTGTAATTGTCTGCCTTCTCTCAAATCCCAAGACCTGAAAAACATAACAGAAAAAGGACTTAATTACTACCAATTACATATGTATAACAAAAGATTGCTTTGAAAAGTTTGTAGTAGAGACGTATTTTCTGAATAAAAGAGGACGAATTTTCTTTTAAAATCGACACCACGTTCTAATTTAGAGACAGGCAGCAGACATTTTTTTTATTAAAATGAAAATAAACAGTAACTATTGGAGTCTGTATTTCCTGATAGTTATAACCTGGGAACCTGTAAGTCAAGAGTGAATAGGTTACTTCTAGGCAAGCATGCTTCACCTTCGACAACATCATCTCTAAATATCAGGTGAGATGGTGGTTAAACACAAGTCTATCAACAATAAAAAAAGTAACACATTACATCAAGTATAAGAAAAATAATATGAAAATACATTGTTGGTAGAAGTAAAGTTTCTAAACATTATTTTTGTAAGAGTTAAGCTCTCAAAAGCATTGGTAAGACGTGTAATACAGTCCTAACCATGATCTGTGAAGCTTACCGCACAGTATTGTCTAGTCCTCCGGTCCAGAGCTTGGTACCGTCAGCAGATATGTCGATACAAGACGCACCGTCCGTGTGGCCTTGGAACTGTCGCACAAGGGTCTGATTGTGAAGATCCCATACTGCGATATTGCCGTCTGAGCAACAGCTGAAGCACACCTGGAAATATTTATGAGAAACTTGAATAGATAGCAAAAAAAACCTGTCCTACTGACCGAATTTCAGTTATAGTAAGCAGTAAAAGCGAAGATTAGACTTGGATGTGGAAATATTATAGGAAAGAAGTGCTGTTATGTAGAAAGTTGAGAACCAGAATAGATTGCAGGGTTCTAGACAAACCCTGAATGCCTTTTCCTCTTAGGAATGGTCTTCTTTTTTGTGTGTTGATGACAATTCAAATGAGGAGTACATTTAGATTGTCATCGACCATTAACGGTTTAATGATTCCATGTATTGTGCTTACCTTAGAGTCGGGACTAATGGCAAGTGCATAGCATGCGGGTGCTGACGAAGTGAGTTCCGCCTTAATTCTAGGAGTGGGTGAGGCAAGGTCCCAGATGGACAGGTTGGAAGCCTCTCCGCCTACGATCAGCGTCCGACCATCCGGCAGCAGCTTCACAGATCTTATGTAGTTGTCCCTTTGCTGAAAATAGACGACACAAGTTTTTAAAGCAAAATCGTTAAAATTATAAGATATTGTTTATGTACCCATTAGGAAAACAATATAAACGTATTGCATTTGGTTCATCATTACTTTTGAATTTAGCATATTTACAGCTGTTTTTTTTTTATTCACTGAAATAAACTCTAAGGCCAAAATAAAAATAGTACAGTATCATGAATCGCCGACAGTTACCCACTCACCAAACAATCCAGCTGGCTGACGGGGGCCTTGCTGGGCTGGCTGATGTCCCAGACCTTGACGCAGCCCTTCCCTCCGGTGTACACGTACTTGGTGGGCGAGGACACTGTGACCGCGCACACCACCTCCCCGTGCGCGAGCGCCGACACTTGACGCGCGTGACGGGGAATGCCCGGCCCCATCAGCGCGTCAGGCGGAAAGGGCACCGGCTGCATTTGACCCTCCGCCGAAACATGGAATGAGTATGCCCTGAAATAAAGTGCGGACACGGTTAGTTGTCAAATAATGAACGGTCAGCCGCAGTTCACTGCTAGGACAAAAAGGGAGTAATGCCAATGTCACCACGCTGGGCAAGCGGGATGGTGACTGATCAATTTTCAATAAAATATTTAATGAGTAAAACGAATGTTTCAACGGATTTTCTAACAAATTTTGAACTAGTAAAACGTATATGAGCTGAGATCACTTACGGCTTGCCACCCGGTATCGGCGTTAGCGAGGCCGGCCCGATGGGAGGCCGCAGCGGCTCATATGCCAAGGCAGCGCGCGCCGAGTACCCCGCGAGCCCGTAAGCGTCGTGCGCCCCATTGCCCAGGTAGGGGTACTGCAGCGCCGGGGGCTTCACCGCGGCCTTCAGCGGAGCCCCCGCAGACCCCGCCCCGCTCGCCCCCGACGTCGGAGTGACAGGCTTCGAGATCGGCGTGCTAGGCTTCTCGTCAAGCTTTTTGGCAGAAGGCGTCGACGCGTTGCTAGACGTGCCCGATCTGATGATTGTTAAAATTGAGTTATCAAATGCCCCGCTAATTGTATCGATCGATGATCGATCTAACAACAAAAAAGTTGTAATGGAACTTTAAAATATTTATTAGAAGTCGTTATAAAAACGGTTTTGAACATTGAAGAGGCGGTAGTAACATAATCATGTATTTGTTTAGTACAACAAAATGTCTAGAAGTTTTTGTAAAGACAACTTAACGCTATCCATCAAAGCGTCTAATCTGATTGGTGTTAATGGGAGTACCAGTGAACCTCGGCCGTGTATACGTAATTGATTCAGTGCGGAGGCGGATTAACTTTCGACTTGAACAACTTGTCTCTCGGCGTACAATGACCTTTCGGGTACAAGTAGTTTTCTCACTAGGGCTTCTGTTAAACGGATAGAGCGATTATCACGAGTTAACGCAGCGAGTATTACGATGGAAACGCCGCGGGGCGTGCGGTTGAGCGTGTTCCTACTAATGTATTACTTGTTATACTTAATTACAAGTGAAATGGGCCGCCACGGTTTTGCTGTAATGTGTCAAGCCCAAGTTTTGTAATATTACGTAATTTTTTATGATTCTTGGTGTTGTTTTAGCATCGTGCAAATTTATGTTAGTATACACTATACATACCTGGGACTATGTGGCGGGTGTTCCTTCTTGGGCTGCAGTTTGTCCAGCCCGTTCTCCCGCGGTGAGGGGGCCCCGTTGTGTGGTGACGTGGGCTCCTCACTAGCATCGTCTACTACCAATTCCTGAAAACGAGGAATTTAAATTTAAACACTGTCGTGGTTGCAAAACAATTTTGAAACGACAGAGTCCAAAAATTATTAAGCTGTTCTTTTTTCTACTTACGTGACCCATATCTTTCTCTTCTTTCTTTAGTTTCTTGTGATCAGGTTCTGCCGGACTCCGTGTCCTATACTTTTCCCTTTCACCGGGTGATATAGAATTTCTCTGTAACAAAAACAGAAAACGATAAAAACAAACCACAAGACCATTAATATTGGCAGTATTGGTCTGTTGGTTTAACAAATACGAGTAGGTAAACATAATCAAAACGTTTACGGCGAGCTTACGTACATATACCTACAGCAATCAATCGATCGTTGTTCGCAAATAAATCGGCGCGCAGCGAGGCGAACGCTACAGTCAATATCAATATCAAAACACGCTGAGGCAGAACAAACTGACCGCATGATTAGCTCCGGGAGTGGTCATCGCCCCCCGGGGGAGGCGGGCGCGGGCGGAGTGGGGGAGGTTTGTGACCGCAACATTTGGATGAGCGCGCAAATACGGACTAATGAAATAATCATATACGTGACGAACGACCGCCCGCGCTTCACTGATTCCATTCGTGTTGGCTCGCCGTACTTTCGCGCACATCCGCAATTCCGCGAACGGCCTAGTGCGCGCGTCCAGCTGCCGGGCGAATCGCAATATTGCAGAGTACAACGGGACGTGTGATTCTGAATAATCTGGGCCACTACCGACAACAATGCAAAATGTTTCATTCATACAATCAAGTAGGTACTTATACTGAAGCCTTCGTAAAAAAAATAAACTAAGGATTACAAAAATTTACATTTCCTGTATTTTTGTGTGTCGTTTTGCTTAAACTAACAAACCAGCACTAGTAGACCCATGTACAGCCACGGATTATCAATATATTCGGTCGAATTCCCGCGGCCAGTTATGTGCTAGACGGATGCTATTTCAAGTGTTCGAGCAGCGAATGCAGTTATTCGAGCGAAAAGAAATTTACATTTCCTGTATTTTTGTGTGTCGTTTTGCTTAAACTAACAAACCAGCACTAGTAGACCCATGTACAGCCACGGATTATCAATATATTCGGTCGAATTCCCGCGGCCAGTTATGTGCTAGACGGATGCTATTTCAAGTGTTCGAGCAGCGAATGCAGTTATTCGAGCGAAAAGCTATTTCTTATAAGTACTCTGTGTATATTGCGCTTTTATAATTTCACTTTACACGTAATCCCTTGCGGATTTATTCAGTTGTAATGTGAGGTGTCAATAGTAATACGGAATCCGGAAAATCAAATGGTATGCGATTTTTGTAATACGGTCGCGATGGCAGTTGCATCGTAATTCTTTGTGGCTTGCTACGCCGTAGCACCGCAAGGTTTGCTAGGCCGTAGGTCGTAGCAAGAGTGCTTACTGTTCCAGATTTAATTTTCATTTTTGTTTGGACACACGGAACAGATGAATAAGGTTGGAATGGTAATGTGGGCGTGGCGAGCGCGCCACATTTATGATACGACAATCATAGCGCGACCGATTAATTCATTCACCGCGTTTAGTGCGCTTCGGATTACTTCGGAACACAGAGCTCTGCTTTAAAATGCCGTGTTGTGCAATTATAACCTGTAAAACAAAAAATCAGACCGCAAGTATAGAGCGAAGAGGTATATCTTTTCATCGGTAAGTCGAAAATAACATTTAATTGCAATTTTATTTGTAAAAAACATAAAAATATTCTGATCACTATGAAATTCCGAACATTAACAACATTATTGCAACAAGTTACAAAAAGTATAGATTGCCCGTTGTGTACTCGCTTAATCAATGCAATAGAGGTGGGCAGTGTATCATTTTTGAGATTGGAACTTTTGCATCTCGATCACTGAAATGATCCGAACACTGATATGTTTCATTTGGCTCATTTGGATTATCGGCTCAAATGACTCAGTAAACGCCCGCGACGCGACGTTATGTATAGAAACGTAACATTGAGTTACAATCAGTAGCAAGCTCTCGATTTAAGTGTGTGTAACGGTAATGTGTGTAATGTAAACGTAACGGGCCTCTTGCTTGTAGTAGAGCTAAAGAGTGGGGAGACAAGCGGCGACACGCGTTCTCTTACAAATCAGGAACCCTTTCTAACCTCTTTTATCTGTTCTGTGGTTTGACATGTGTAATTGTGTATTCCATCGTACCTATTATAATTGCTACATGTAAGAATATAGCCTACAAACTATTGCCTGCGGCTTCGCCCGCGTTAATTTACACTTTGTCAAAAATTCCTGTTGCCAATCGGTACACCTTTTTGGGAGGTTAAAAAGCATATAATTAAAAAAAAAACCATCACCAGGATCCATGCATACCCAAAAACATACAGACAGTAAGTATTTAATTTACCTATATATTTTTGTCTCTGAGATACCTACTTACATATATGCCTACTATTAATCTGCAAGTATAGACTAATACCTAGATATGATATACAAAAGTAGATAAAAGTGTAAGTACCTACCTACATAAAAAAAAAATTTAATTATTTGTATATTAACATGACATGACGTGGGTTCGACTCCAGCCCTAAACAAATATTTGCATAGCCTACACGCAGTTGTATAATTTAAAAAAAAAATCGTTATGAGTGATTCTTGAATACACGATTTGTATGAATTGGGAGGGAATACGAAATTCCAGCACCCTTTTTACATCTTTTAGGGATGATTTCCGGGATAAAAACTATCCTATGTCTTCCCCAGGGTCCTACACTATTCCCATACCAATTTAAAAACCAATTTAAATTAATTTAATTTAGCTTTTGCCAGCGACTGCGTCTGCGTGCAATTCGAAATCTATCCCACGGGAACCTTATATCGGGATAAAAACTATCCTACGCCCTTCCCAGGGTCCTAAACTATTCCCATAGCAAATTTCATCTAAATCGGTTCGGCGGTTTAGGCAGACAGACGGAGATACTTTCGCATTTATAATATTAGAATGGATATGGATGGTGTCGTAAGTCCTAAGCGTTGCTGAACATTAACCCATCCGCGCTCGGTGTCACCATCCTCCCCGGGGAGTCTAGCAGGCATTTCGGCAGGGTAGGCGGTGTCTGCAGGGATCTAACGGGCCTAATTTTACGAGGCACTAAGTTAGAGGCGAGTGGCAAGCGGCTGTTAATTTGCTCGGCAAGACGGCGGCCTGTCGCCACCCGCGGTGACTTACGAGCCGAGCTCTGTCGCACTCCGGCCAGACACGATCATACTTTACGTACAGATTTGCATCTTTTTAACGCCTCACCCTGCAGTGCGTGCATTTCTTAGGAATACCATTCAACTAACAAATTCTGGAATTAAATGGCATGGATCGGATCGGTAGGCTGCTGTGATTTCAAAAGGGTGTTATTTATGTAACAATTAATATAACTTCGGCCTGTTTTATTGTCCTCGTGAAGTTATAGATTAATTAATGCTGACCGACATACTCGTAAAATCCCACATTTCAGTCTATAATAATCTCCTAAGAGCATAAAATAAAACCTCTTTTCATGTCCGAATCCAGATTTTTATGAGCACGAAATTAGATAATAACATCGGAGCAAACCATCATCGCGTTAGACACACAAGAAACACAGCTTATTGCGACCGTCGTTATTGGATATTTGATAGGCAAGATGTACCAATAAACTTTTATTATTGGCACCAGCCGCGGAGGCGCGGTACAACAAATATAAAAGCAGAGAACCCGACGAGCACACACCACGTACTTTTGTAAAGAGTATATGTAGGCAGTAATCACACACACCTTATCTACTAGCAGCTAGAGTGTGCGAGGTGCAAGTTAGCCGGGTCGAACGTGTACTCCAGCCCTAATTTTACGATCAACGATCTCCACAGAACTCTACATAGAGTATCAAATGACGCCTTATCGAGGACCCACCAGTCGATGCCTTAATGTGACGTGTCGGATTCGATTGGATGGATTTTATGTTGCACATACGTACTGGCAGTCATTCGCTCGAGGGTACATCGTTTGTGGTTAATCGTTAATTTAATAGATTGAATTTGTGGTCGGCTGACGAATAGTTGGATGTGGGCACGTACATATTGAAATGGAATTTATGTTTTGAGTTGTTTTCTTATGTAATGTTTTACAAGCATATTAGCATACAATTACTAAAGTGTGTTATTTAATAACATGCGTGCGTGTGAAAGAACAGTGTGTATAACCGATATCAGTACACCAGTACAAAAGTAAACATTAGTATAAATTAGCAATTCACTACGTATGGAGGACCGCAACATAATCACATAGTAAACGAGAAGAAACAGCAAAATAAAATAGAACGTCGAAGTATACCTATCCGCTTATTTCGTATCTCTTTACTCAAACAAAACACTCAATAACGAGTAGTCTCGCAACCTTTTCTATTTTCAACGGAAAAGCGAACAGAGCTAATCTTTACTTTATCCCATTACGCGCGTCGACCTCAAGAAAAAGGCAATTGAGCGGTACGAAGGGTCGCGCAGAGTGCGCGGAGCGGGGCGGGGGTGACAGGAGGCTGCGACGCTAAACAAGTACTAGAAGAACAAGCTCCGACAACACGAATTGTTCTGTGGGCGTCGCGCGGCGCATCGCGGCGCTGACGTAACATATAAAGTGGCAACACACAGGCGCGCTGTTAACGCCGGCCGGGCTTATTGTCTGCGGTCACGCGACGAGCCGTTTAGCCGCGCGCCTCGCCGCCGAGCCGCGCCGCCCGGTTAACCGGAAGGGGGGCGGTTAACCGGACGCTCTGGGGCGGAAGCGGGGGAAATAGATAAATAGACCACCCGCCGCTCGGAAATGTACGGATTGAGTTCGGACTATATTTCAGGCATAATAGTTTTGAAAGTTACGTGATTTACACGCGACGTTTTCAGCTTTTATCGAGAATACCAATTTTATACGACTTCGTTTTATGATACTGTCGTCGAAAAGTTTTATTGTGTACGTTTTTATTTTAAGCCCCATTACGATATCGATTTATAAAATACGATATCGTGGCACTTCACGATACGATAAAACGGGCCTCATTGAATAAGATCATTCATGAGGATAAACGCGTCATTAAACAAGTTACTAGCACTACCGAGATTGCGTAAAAACTTTAACGTTAATCGGTCCGAAACGAGAATCCGCGCTCGTCGGAATATTGCCCACAAAAAGTTACAAAAATTAATCGTCAGCGAGCGCATAAACCACGGGGTGCTGTGCGACTTTAAAATTAACTTTACCGGTTCATTCGTATACATAAATAATGGAGGAATTTCTGAATACACATTAAACTCCTATAAAGAATACATTAGCATAAATTTATGGAAGCGAGTCGGCGTTTCGAGCGCGTTTTTACGTGACTCGTAAAGTTTATAGTCGCGAGTGGAGGATTGCGTTTACTGCGCCCGCTATCGCTTTATGGCCGACCCCAAATAACCAAATTGCCCGGTGCTCGTTGTCGACTGTCGCTGTCGTCCGCCCCGCTCGCTCGCTCCTCTCAGCGCCTATCACACCGCCCGACACTCGGTGTTACGAGCTCTCTCGCGGAAACTCTACCGTGCACTTACAAATACACTTGGAACTTGCCCGATACAATTGTTCATTACCGCACTGTTTGTTAACCTGCAGTTAACCGAGCGTGTGCGCGACCGGCTGTCGACGCTCCCTACTAAACGGCTCCACTTCGTCTAATGTGAAACGGCTATTCAAATCAGAAGTTTCATGGAGTGTGTAGAGGCAAAACGAAGTAAGTGGGCTACAAATTATATCAAATTAACGCCTGTGGGCCGTTGGGCAGCTGTATCACACAAAGTAAATTCCGGGGAAGCCATCGATAAGCAATCTCACCCCGCCCCCTTGCTCTATTACAGGAGTAATTAGCACAATTAACAGGATAGGCGCGAGGGGCGGCGCGGCGGCGGGGGAGCGCGGGGCCGATCGCTTTCACGCACGCAAACAAATGTCACGTGGCACGGCGCCTTAATTAAAACGATAATTGAGTTGACTTGCGAAATTCATCCGCCATTTCGACATTCCGACAGAAATTTCACGGAAACTCCCCTCGAAACTACGAAGCCCTTAAGTGTCGACGACTTTAATTTTGTGTTTGCGTCTACTTTGCGGTCTCGAGGCAAATTTTAATACGGAGTATGCGGCTTCGCTTTGTAGAATTACTTAAATAAATTACCTAGAATCGAGTTTTGTCGCCATGCTGAAAGACAACTCGTTTCGAAAATTGGCATCAGCCAAATAACATTTACAAGGTTACATAATAAATTATAAATTAGTGAAGTATTTGCTAAAAAAATATGAAGTTATAATTTTAGTTATGAAAATCGTTTTATTTTAAAATAATAAAATACAAATAATTTCCACGCCAGTAGTTCATGTTTACAAAGCCGGCTTCGTTAATTATGATCCCTATGTTTAAATCAAGTAGGGGACGGAACAGCACCCTCTGAGGTTTCTCCGCTTCGACAGCAATATGTGCGTCGAAACGGCTTTAAACTGCCTATAAAGAATTCGTTCCGCCTCAACGAACGATTGGATTTGATAGCATGGATTAAAGCAGTTAAAAATAATTAAAAACAACGAACAAACTTAAAAAATTGTATTTTTCCAGTGAGTTGTAAATGTTGTAATGTAACCCTGAGGCACGCATAGGTAGTGTGAACAACGTTTCATATTTTTAAGGTTCCGTAGCCGAATGGCAAAAAACGGAACCCTTATAGTTTCGTCATGTCTGTCCGTCTGTCTGTCTGTCCGTCCGTCCGTATGTCACAGCCATTTTATTCCGAAACTATTAGGACTATACATGTGAAACTTAGTAGGTAGATGTATTCTGTAAACCGCTTTCCAATTTTATAAAAAAAAAATGTATTTAAAATAAATGGGGGCTCCCCATACATGGAACTGAAACTGAAAATATTTTTTTTCATGAAACCTATGCGTGTGTGGTATCTATAGACAGGTATTTAAAAATGATATTAAGGTTTCTAAAACCACTTTTTCATAAAGTTAATCGTTTAAAAGATATACGCATTCAAAGTGGTAAAATGTGTCCCCCCTCTAACTTCCATAATAATGGAGTGAAAAATTTCAAAAAAATATATGCTGTAGATCTTAATGTAAACTTTTAACCAAAATTGGTTTAAACGAGATCGGGTCAGCAATTTTTGAGATACAGCCTATTTTCTAAAACCGCAAATATAACTTTGTAATTCATACAAACACTATGAAAAACAAAGTTATTGGGCGTAGTTGTAAAAAATGTAAATAAGCTAGTTTTAAGAAATTTGTAAGGTTTGTTTTTAAATAAATATACATATTATATTATATTATTATAGTTACTTCGGAACCCTCCATGGGCGAGTCTGACTCGCACTTGGCCAATTTTTTTAAATAAACTCGTTAAAAACTATTTCAGCAAAAATATTAAATTCATAATAAAGATTCAAGTAGATCTGAAGAAATGATAATGTTGCTCAGTTTTTTTGCTAATAATTTGATGCAGACTGGGACGCAGATGTAGATATTACATGCATGGGTGAGTGATGATATAAAGTCAATTTACAGAGGTTAAACAACTGAGTTCACCGAAGTTCTCTGGCAAAATTTCTCGAGTGGGCTCATATTAGGGACAATCGGACAACGGTCCACTTTTCACGTGATAAGCACGAGTGGAATCTGCGGATCGGACGTGGCGGCCGGCAGAGCGGAGCTGCGAAAGGGGTTGAAGCCGCGCGGTTATTTAAATGAGAGCTCCCTAGCCACCCGTCAATAAAACATTAAACACGTAACAAGTTTATGCGCAGCGACAACCCTAGCGGATTCCGCCACTTCGTTAATCCGGGGCGGGGGCAGCCCTAAATTAGGGTCGAGACAAGCCGTAATCCCCCGCTCGGCGCGACGGGGGATTTATATTGTTATTGCTCCGTGTCCGGAATTATACGAGGGTTGAGGGACTAATGAAAGGGGAAATTTAATTCCTAATGATTCTCGTCTTAGTCCGTAACGAGGAAACTCGAAAAAGGGCTGCGACCCGCGTACTTTTTATGATTAATCGTTTTAAGTGAACCGAAGATTATTCGATCGGATTGCCTTTGTTTGTTTACTGGTGTTTAGCGTGTTTGTTTTTTTGTGAACGAAGCGGAGTCAACGTGTTTGTGGAGTCAGAAGTTAACGACCAAATTGGATTACAAATTTATTCATGAAACATTTTCGATGCTGGTACACGGCGTCGGCAGTGAGCGGGCGAAGCATATGTAAATGTGTGATAAGCACGAAGGGGGTCGCCTCGCGGAGGCTGGCCTATAGCGCGCTGCCGGCCGGGCGACACGGCGACAGGCGCCTCGTGCTGCCGCAACACGCCGCCCGCTCGCCGCATTGTTAAACATGCCGCCACACAACTGCAGCCGTTACACGTACACCACACTACACAGTATTGTCATGTCCACACTATAATGCATTTAACTACGCTAGTCACTAAATATCCATTTACTAAGGAAACAACATTATGTCAACTTCTAATAACTGAAGTCGGTGCAGAAGAGGACGTAAATGATTAAAATATCTCACACATCTTTTTTAAGCCGTTCACTGTAGCCCGATGAGAAACAGTGAGTTAAATAAAAATGAGCCGTCAGCCATTAGCAGAATGCGCTGTTACGCTAACTGCAGCCGGAGTGCCGTAGCGTCCGCCCTTCCTCTCATTACGCCAGCGACTAATTGAGATAAATTATGAAGACGTGCAGCGAGCCGCGAGCTATCGCACCCACCTCACCTGCTAATTACATGCAGCGATTTCAATTACCCGTGCGCTCTAGCGTGTTTTTTGCTCAACAACAAACATGCTTGGTTTGTTTTTATTAAGTTTATCCGCTATTGAACATCGTCCGAGGCGATTAAATCACAATTAACACACGTAATAGCGTGTTGTAAAGACGTTATAGCATTATGGATGCAATTAGATTTTAGTGGTTATAGGGGGTCGTAAAATTCGAAAGAAACGAATGCAATAAATAAGTGCGGTGGTGTGTCGTTGCGTCATCGGTAGCGGTGTATAAGGGCCACACACGAGGCGAGGCGCGACGGAGCGACAAAGAGCGCGCGTGAGACAGTGGTGCGAGCGACATAGGCGTCGCGGCGCGAGCGGCGGCAACCACAGGCGCGGGCTCGGCGGCTGCCTCGTCAGCCTGCGGTCTGCACACACTCATCCACTGTTTGCGACACGTGCGCCCAACTGCCACGCATACCTATGGTACTAGCAAAAGCACCTAGGTACCTAATATTATTATGTGAGTTTTACTCAATTTTATTTAATTAACTAGCAGTCGCGCGGGGCTGCGTTCCCGTGGACTTATCTCGATAAAAAAAAATATCCTTTTTCAGTCGGATAAATAGAATATATTTCATTTAGAATATTGAACGTGTGGGGGCGAAGCATCGTTATTCGTTACATATGGTTGGTTACATCAATGCGACAATTGAAACTATATTCTTAATTCAGGAATCAAAGTTAAACATAACTTAACCTATATTTAAAGATTGTGGGTTAGCTAAGTAATTTGTAACCATATCTACCGTATTTCAAGTGTTAAAGCAACACCGACTAGTTTGGAAGTTTGCCAAATCTAATCTCTATAAATTGATTAATATTGCAACTTTGAAAGGAATAAAAAGTTAATATTTCAGCATCAGATTCCAAATATCGTTTATAAAGCATGAATATTAAATTGTATTAACATAATGCAGCGGTAGGGCCAGGTATTGGTACAGAGCAAGAGGGGGCAGACGGGGGCAGGCACGATTCGATCAAGCTTGCATAAATCGATGCAATACGGCCGGCTCGTGAACAAAGCCGCAAGCCCGCTCCGAGACGAGCGATACCCACCTACAGTGCCTACCCGCCGTACATAGATCCACCCAACGCCGAGCGATCGTCACACAAACGATATTATGAAAAGAATTCCGATATACTTTTTGCTCTTACACGAGCACGAGGATTATTACGAGTACCTTCCCAGACCAAGTTTATAACAGGTAGCTACGGAAGTATTGTTATTTTAAGAATTCAATAAACGAACCTAAGTTGTTAGCTTATTTATCGATTGAAGATTTATATGTTTTGTATCCACATTGTAAGAATTTAAGCAGTCGTCTTTTATTCGAAAGTAACGATAAGATATTGACGGTTGTGAAGTAACCGAGACTATCATGCGAAGTGCACGCTCCGTGCACGAGTGTTTTACCCGACTAAGTCTTGATTAATTCTGTTGGCAGACTTAATCAAGCCTCTGTTCAAGTTCAAGTTGGAGACAGAGGCTCTGACTACACGACACGACAGATAATCCGCGCGGAGTAATGTGGATGCACCGACATAATCTATGTGTTATTCCCTATCAAGAGACGCACACTGTAAGGGGATTAAGTACAGTGCTCCGAGACATTAGCCGGGACTCGAGCAGCAACCGACTGAACAGAAGCCATGTATGGGGTTACCCAAGAATCTGCTACCTTGCCAAATATTATAACAATGCTCTCAGAATCGAATTGGATAACGTGCGGTGACGCCATGTACCTACATGTGGTTAGGATTCGCGTCGCCTTGTATTTATTACATTACAACTTTACCGTTTGCTCGAAAATTGAATGTTTATGTATTAAACGATAAAAGGCACTTAAATATACGTTACTATTAGTAAGCTCTATTAGTAATCAACCAATAATTGCGTGCTGATTGGCCATTTAAAACCGAAACCAATTTCCTAGAAGCCACACAATTTCATCGAAATGTCATGAATAACAAGGCACCATGTTCCGAAGGCAATCCACCTGCGCCTCTAGCAGGGGCACGATCCTCAGATCGATATCCATCGCGACTACCCAGTAACTGCTCTTTAACCTGTTCTTTATCTGATCGTTTCTTCACAAAGTAGCTGGCCCAAGATATCCAACCTATAAGTAAATATTACTCTCGGTAATTGGAGGATAACTGCTCAAGAATAATTTTACATTTATCCACAATGTAGCTCCGTATCAACCTACACTATCTACGAAAAGTGTAATTTGTATTATTGCGAGAAACGTCTCTCGAACAAACGGGAAGATCACGCAGCCTTACACTAAAATGACTGCAAAGTAGAAAGCAGCATAAATAAATTACATTAAACATTCACTTTAGTAGCGCTAACTTTTGTTTTTCAATAAACAAGCCACCGTTACTTTAGATAGCCGTCAGGGTATAAAATGTAAAAAGTAAAATAAGCGGACGACTACCGCGCAATCTGTTTCACTTTAGGGCGTCTTAATAATTACAAGTGGCCATTCTTTCCAATTAAGAAAAGTCTCGAGCTATAAATTGTGAGGGCTGTCGCAGGCGCGAAGCGAGCGAGCGCTGCTACAGCGCGTAAACATGCCGCCAGGGCTACCACCCACCGACTTAAAAGGAAAATCTCCCATTTTTGTTTTAACGGTTTAATAAAGTAGTCGGTCCTCGTCTGTATTTATGTAAGTCATTTATACTCGCCGTTTCTGCCTTAATTAAAGGAGCGCACCTTTAAAACGCAACGACCCCAGTATATCGACGAACAAACGCAAATTTATTCTGACCGGAGTTTTTTTCGGTATCTATTAAATAAAGAAGTCGAGGAGAATGCTAAACAAGGTTGAGCGTCCCTCGCCCTGCGAGTTTTCCACTTGAAGTGGTGTGCGGGGGGCGGCTCGGGTGGCACGGGGAGTGTTATTCAGAGTGGCTTAGATAAGGTAAGGAGGATGAAGAGGCGAGATGCGCGGCGTAATGAACCGGCTCCGAGCAGTTTTTGTGTGGTTCGGGCGCCCAAATTGAATATTAGGCGCGATTTGAGAGCGAATGAGCGGGCGGCAGAAATAAATCCGCGGTTATTATGTTACTCAAATGAGATTGTGGAAGGGCTCGCTATGTTAGGCTTACAGCGGCTGCTCAATTTCGCGTCGGTGTAAATCTAGTCGTAAACTTTGTTATTCTGCGGGAATTTAAGCACCTTTCTAGAATGTAATTTATGTATAATTGGATAATTACACGGTTCGACCGCTAGGTGATAATTGCCAGTAGGTACACGAGGGTGACTCGTACGTATTTTATTAACTTAGTAACGGTAAGTAATACCACGGCATGGAACTATTTGTTTTACAATTTCAGATAGGTTTCGACAAACTTTTATATCCCGACTTATTTTATCTTAAAAGTAAAATAGAGCTTCAAAACATCGGCATGGAAATGAAAAGTTTTCCTACACTGTAATGTAAACATGGGCCCGATGTATCGAAAAATCAAATATACGGCGCGCGATGTTTGCAAATAAACAACGTGCCTGTAACTGTGTAGCACCTTCGTGATTCGCAATAAAAACATAGTGTGGACAAACGGGTGCGGCTCGGCGCTCGCTCGAGTGTAACCGAGGCCCCCGCAGCCGCAGCCAAGACGCGCTCGGTTTATGTAAACTTTATTACGGAGTGCACTCCTGCGCTCCCTCTAGCCCGCCTCCCCGCCCAGCCCCACGACCCCCTCGTTTCAAATTGTAAGGCGCGTCCGTGCATTACTCAGCTCGCCGCGTGTTTGCACAGATCGACGGCTCCGTGAGCGGACTGCCAACACAGCCGCGCCGTATCGGGGTCACACTGCAAGATAAACTCTTCACGTGCTGTCGTCGAGTTATAAAGTCGCTCACCTCACCCAAGTTTTCCAACAAACTTGTTAAAGTATGCGGTACGAGCTGATGTGCGGTAATGTGATCGCTACGTGACTGATTATATTTTCCCAGTCAAGTGGAATTAGTGTCTGAGGGGACAGCTACTGGTCTGGGAAGATAAGTTTATGTCTAGATTTAAGTGGAAAACTTCAGTGGGCCTGTTTTAACAAAAAATGCTAGGAACTTAATAGGATATTTTCCTGAAATAATATTAAGTCCGCGATTACCAAAACAATTGAAACGCATGTTGTACTCGTAATTCTTTTGTCACGTATTTAAAAAGTGAAATCGATACACTGAGATATTTTCATGACGTCACGCTTTCTTATACATTTTAACAACAAGCGTCGTCATCACTCCCATTAGAAACTACTCAACTTTGAAGCTTTGGAATTTAGTAATTTTTTAATAATTTGTAATGGCAAAAAGTTATGCTATTAAAAATTTAAGTAATTGGTGGATCAAATAGGATAATTTCTCAAGATATGGAAACTACTCGTTTGAGATACATATACATAGATACACGTTAATTGATATAGAAAGAAGCTTCTTCGTACCGTAACAGGACATCCTTTAAGGAGTCATCTCAAAATAGACTGCACTAACGATCAGACATTGTCAAAGGCCAGAGTGAATAATTGTTGTGATTGTGATGAAGTAGGTTAGTGCAACAAAGACAGTGTTACAAGTAGGTGCGGCGTATCGATTCGCATGCATTTCTGGGCGCTCGGCAGTCGGCACATCTGTGCGGTGCGCCACTGTTCACCCCTCCCCCGGTAGCGATGAACACCTCGGGAACGACGCACTCGCGACCGAGCTCACTTCACTACAGGGTTGACAACTACTCACATTATTTTCAGTTTTCCTGTTCCATCAAACAATTTTCTCTTCAAGTTTCCTAACCGACAGAAAATTGAACGCGAGGTACCTACATACGAGTGCGTATAGTGATAATCATTAACAATATCTTCCTGTTAAGAACTAAGTTACACAAAACAGATTACATCATAGGATTAATTAATGGCCATTTATACGATCACGCTTGCGAATCCTAAATGAGTTAAGTGTAGTGGAGGTACGCTTTTGGCTCGGACATTTCCCCTTTTACAGTGACAGTGCCAGGCTGTAAAGGGATTGGGGGCGAACCCCAATTTCGTGTGCGTTAGCTGCCTAAGTTAATAACGAATGCAAGGATGACGTGACTGGTTTTTGGATATGTTTGTTTAGAAACAGATGGTAGCAATCATTAATTAAAAAGTTCACCAATGATATTGAACATTTATCAAATAAAGCAAGAGTTCAACTCTGGAACTCGTTAAAAAATCTGACACGACACGGCAAAATACGTAGAATTTAATATGAGTAAAGATGTTATGCGAGTGGCACGCTACCGCGTGACATCCCTGTGCGGGGTGTGCCACTTGCACCAGCACCACCCACTTGTTTCAGTCAGGGCCGTGTTATGAAATCAACGTGTTCGAGCGCAACACTACTCTCCACGTTCACATTCCCAAATGGAAAAGGTACTACGTACATACATAAACGTTAAAGCTACGTAGCTACGCCTGTTGGGAATTTTTCAAAGCAAAATTGTGCCGTCGGAATTTTAAGAACTCGGGCGAAATTGGAAAAAGTTATTCTATACTCACATGTCGCTCCTCTGCTGAACTGATACCTGCAACCAAGTGGAATAAGTTAGCTGGGTAATGTTACACGTTGAACATAGGAATTGTGCGTTTACCGCAGCATTAATTGAATTGCAATGATTAGAGTGGTTCACGGCTTGAATTATGGGATTACTGATAGATAACGTGAAGTATTAGCCTTGGTATTTACGTGTATCAATTCTGCAATTGTTACATTTGTCATACGTCTGACCTGTACAGATAGACTTTAGTTGATTCAGGTCATATTATAATCGCAAGCTGGTGAGCTCGTCTAAAAACATTCCAACATCAGTGATACAATTTTCCATGTCTATACCTGGCAAACAAATATCTGGAAATTGTAATATTACCCCGTACCACGAAGCCGTATGTTTGTTTTATACAAGCAATCTGAGTGGGAGGGGGACGTGTGAGTGTAATTGTGGTGAACACGATGAGGAGCCGGGTAAAGTGGTCGATGAATATTGCAGGGCCTGTCGCCGGCTCGTCACGACACCCCCGGTCTGACACCTTAATGCTGTTACACACTATATCAGCTACTGTTTACTTATTAAACGACTCACTAATGTGCGCTTGCACCAATAATAAAATAACTGTTTTGATAGTGAAAGCTACCATCTCTTTCTTTCCCACGAATGATGAATTAATAACTTCGACTGAATGATTTTTCAATTTCAATATCGATGGAATCGTTACTTTCTTCTCATTCACGAGTGACTGGTCGTGATTAACTGATCAGATATATCGTCTCATTATATACTTTTTCTTTTACGATTCACGCATTGGACTACTAATCCAAATCACACAATAGTGGGTATGTTGAGTTTAGTTATCAATCAACGTCTAGCCACCAATTTAGCCAGCTAACAGCATCGACAATGGTCTGTCATATGTTGCTAACTTCGAGATAATTGGAAACAATATTACCGGCGAAATTACCTTCACCTGTCAAATCCACAGAACGCTATATCTAGTCATGTCCTATATGGAACTGTAGATTGCATGCAACTTGAATAATAATAAATGATTGGTAATCAGCGTGGCACAATACAATAGGTAGGCTAAAGTAAATCACAGCCAGCTGTTTTACAAGTACTTAACCTTTCGTATAAGTGTAGACCAAACGTTTTAAATTATGACTTGGAACTAGAATTTAAAAAAAAAACGTTGGAACATTAACCCTCCTTTTAGCAATACAAGGCAACACTTGTTATACTAAAGAAGCGTTAGGCCGTCAACCCATCATCGTCATTACAGCTTTAAGACGCACTGCGAAACAAAACCTATGTTCCGCAGTGCGACTTTTATACCTATTTTATACGCCTAGCCACATAGACCGACCATGAACAGGTCGGTCTATGTGCCTAGGCGTATAAAATATACAGGATCCTAGTATCTAGCTGAACCCAAAAACCATTAGGTAATTAGTTAATTCTCGCAGATCATAGTGCATGTGGCACTATAATCGCGTTCCCTGACGGAATAAGCCCGCCCTCGTAGCACGTATCAATCGTAACTATTTACGGAGAGATAGTGGCAGAGTTAACGACACCGCTATTGTGCCCGAAATAAACGCGTTCACCGTAACCCGAGAACTTGGAACTTCCAGCCTATGTTTAAGTTGAAGTTACAAACTTACACGTTACATTACACGGTTACTAGACGATATTGTTGAACTTATTTACTGCGTGTTCATAGATTCAATGCGTGGTTTACCAGAATTAAATGTAATATGTATTTGGTAAATTGAATTTATTAGTTATTTTAGAGATATCTATTTTTCAGGATTTTGAATACTTATATGAGGGTTTGGAATAGACTGAAAATCGACGAGTATATTTAAATGACGTTGTGAAACTGTAAATTTAAATGAACCTAGTTGTTCAATGAACTTTGAACTAAATACTAGTTTTTAATTATTTTGTTTTATTCTTTCAACTCGCATAATGCAATGAATCATCACCATCAGGATTCGTGGCCACAGTTTAATCAAAACAGCAAATTCATAGTAGATTACACAAATAGGTACATAAGGTACCATAGTCACTGAGTATTGCATACATCAAAGGCATTATCTCCGCCGCCTGATTCGTCTCAAGTTTGTGAGCAATTGCAGCCAATCCTATTACTATTCACGTTCGCTACATATGTACGTACATATTGCCGGCCGCCGTATTAGCACTGCATGTATTGCCACAATTAATTTAAACGCAATAGCCTCAATTATTGGCCGGCTATTCCCCTACATTGCCCGGTTACGCATGAACGCTTCGTGCACAACGATTCAAAACAATGTAATCACATCATAACAGAGAAATTAGAGGTTTTATACATGTTTTTGAGCTACTCATTATTCATACAGTCATATTACTATGGCATACATACGCATAGGGCGGTTATTATTGAGTGTAATGCAACGCATGGATGTAATTTGGTTAGAGCGCGACGTAGGTCCGCGGCCGCACACACTCTAGTCAGCCACAAAATTACGTTACTAATTGACTAAAACACGCGACGCTCACACCAGCAACGAATAATTAATTGAGCTCTGGCAAGGTGCGGGCGGGGGTGGGACGGGTCGGGACGTGGGGGGCATCTGCGCGGTAACTCTTACATCAGTACACCGATAATGGCACAAATTAGCCGGGGAAGTGGCAGGCGGCGCTGGGGTGGCGGGGGGCGCTAAGCCGGAACATCCCGGAGCGCAGATTACCGCTTGCTTTTGTAATTAACCGGAGCGACGGGCGGCTTCCAAATCCATTTCTGTGTTGTTACATTTTCATTTGTGGCGCGCTCGTCCCCGCGCGCCGGTATTACTCGCGCTACCGTGAAAACTGGAAACACTCCCCGTTGTTTGATATGAATAATACTCAGCTTGCCCTCGAATTATAAAGTGCCTATTTGTTTGATGGATATAGCAGACTAACAGGAAAAATGTTTTCCACCAATCTGTTCCACATCTTTGTTTACTTATTCTGTCCAAACACGCGCGTAGATACGTACCTACCGATTCGGAGAATTGACTTATTCATACTCTCAAAGTAATATCTGGCGAGCCGAACCCGTCAGCGATCCGAAAACACGCAAACAGTGAGTTCAAAAAGCCACTCGAAGATTGTAAATATTGAAACAGAAGTGGGATCGGAGACGTCTGCCGCGATGGCGGCGGCGGGCGGCGGGGAGGGCACTAATAGTCTCCAGAGGCACACAGCAAACAAGGCGAATACACAAGTGCGCGACAACCTCTTACAATATTCATCTTTGTATCGAACCGTTACTTATATGTACAGTACGTAGCTTACTCACGAATCCTTTTTCTGTTGGATTTCTGCGGTAGTTTGCGGTATACGCCCTAACTAAGAAGACATTCTTTTCTTCTTTCAACTTAAGATGAAACTTACCATTTCCTTTGTCATCGGGTCGATGCAAGTCTGGTGGTTTTGCGAGGACTGAGAGAGGGTGGTGAGGCACGCCGAGCCCTAGCAGGCCGGCGGGGGGCAGAGCACCCTGACCCAGGAGTGGAAGAGGAGGCGCCCCATGCGCGGGCAGGTGGGCCGCATGCATCTGCTGGAGTAGCCGCGGCAGGTCAGGCCTTTGTTGCTGCAACAATCACAAATACAAACATTACAACCAGTTTCCACCACGAGCAAATTCCAAGAGACCCCCAGTTACTTAAAGCAGTTAAACATTCACAAATAGCGAATAGACCAAATTAAAGCAAAGCTAAATGGTCCTTGGCCGAAGGTTGAAAACCGCAACTACGGTAGGACACTAATTAAAATCCACAACGTTTTAACAGAATCAACCTCCGCTTTGTATCTAAATAAAACAAAATCTCAGGCAACAGCACAATCAAATTAAAGTGTATTGTTTTTTAACAGAGTAATGTATTTTAGTTCAGCGTCAACATTTAAAGTGGATTGATGTGTCACCGCAGAGCTCCGTGCATTTTTAAAGCGAAGCCAAGCCAAATTAAAAAGTCCTCCACGGGACCCCTCCGTTCCGCGATATTTTAAATTTTAAATGAGAGCTTCGGCGGCGGCGACTGAGCGAAATTGATTACTCCTTCGCCATTATTCCCCTTTTTCCACTTTTCCTGTTTTCCCGCACTTTCCGTTCCTAACTCGTCTCGTTTAACCTTATTATTCCTATACCCTGCGGACCGACTCACTGCTCCAACCAAGCGCATCGCCATGTTTTAACAGCTTTTCGCTATGCCCATTTCGTTTAGGTACCTCTTATTTTTTACATGCGTCCAAGTTACTATTGCATCTATTAAGTTTCCCTTCACGATCCGCTCCCGCCCTCGCTGTCGGGTCCGCCTGGCTGCCCGAGTGCCCGCAGTTCGCTTATGGCTCGTACAGTACGCCCAAGCTTTTTCCGCTCGGACGGGCAGGTTCTTTTTTTAACCGCCGAAAATTAATTGGATTTTCGCCGAGGGTGGAACATATTTTTTATTGGCCGCTCACGGCTGTGATTTATTGTGTGTCAAAAGGTGGCGAGCGCCACTTAGTTGGGAGTGCTTTTACAAAAGGGGATTTTTTAAATTCAAATTAAATCCATTTGGGCATTTACACGTCTTACGCTCGAGTGGTTAAAAATAGATTGGTCTAGCTGGATTTGAAATAGCTTTTTTGCTAATTAAAACCTATACATTCATATTTTAAATTAATGATGAATTCGCGTTATTCAAATATGCCTTTTAATAAAGGAAACATTTAGCAGTTTTAGTACCACAGAAAAATCAAAACAAAGAGAGCCAAAAACGAGCATTTATTATGTAGGTTGCTTGCCATGCATAATATGTCAAAGAATATAAAAGTATGATTCCACATAAATGTACTCGTGGTGACCTAAAAAGCTGTCCTCAAACGTTAGACTTGTGGTGAACCCTCATCCGCGCTGACAAACGACGTACCTATCCGCTCCCTCAAACTAATAAAAACTTTTAGAATCTATCATTAATGTGTTTCCACCGCGACGTTTCTCCTCGCATTTTGTGCTGAAATAATTAATTACGTTTTATTATAAAAACCTTTAGCTGTAACTAATGATTGCGTTTATGTCTTGCAGTGTGTAGTTGATTATTTATTAACTACGCCATATAAAATGACATCGTTATTATTTTTTACAAAGTTTTTCGTATAAATGTTTGATTTGTGAGGAAATTTATTGAAAAAGTTTTACTACGTTTGTAGTCGTTGATTGTGTGTATTTATATGTGGCGCGAGTTTTAATTACGTATTCGTCCCTCGCTAGTCGGAGACATACCTGTACAAACATCTCGCTCGAGCTAACTGTTCCCTCGTTACGCGCGGCCTGATCCCGCAGCTATCGCTGTGCGCCCCACACTACCGCCAGCGAAGCGCCCGCTACCCCACTGCCACCTCCCGCCTGTTATGAATGACAATAACGTGGCGTGATACCTCACCAACATTTTTTTCCATATTTAGACGTGATTAAATAGCGTCGATACGCTCTCCCCGGGATTAAAACTCGTTCCCCTAACGACTTATCCATCCGTTTACTTATCTCTGAACGAAGTTTGGTGTTTATATTATCGACCGAATTTAAGTTTGATTAAGTTTCCCGTCCTACAAGGGGAGACGACAGATTTTTATAATGAATTTTGAGGCTCAAAGTAATGTATTCAGAACGAGAACCCGATAAGTGATGTGAATAATTCCCACATCGGTGTAACGAGGCACGCGACTACTGATTCAGTAATAAATCCGAAAAAAAACTTGTAGGTAACCTCAAATTCTTGTAGATAAAGTGCTAAATAGACTATTGTTCTGTATTTTCACATGCAAAAGTGATGAGAATGAACTTTATGTTATATCTCAAAGTGCCACAAAATGCTTGTATTATAAGGATTTGTATCGGTTGAGTTGAAGAAAAATTGACCAAGTGCGAGTCAGACTCGCCCATGAAGGGTTCCGTAGTAACTATAATAATATTATATGTATATATATTTGACAAAAAAAACCTTACAAATTTCTTAAAACTAGCTTATTTACATTTTTTACAACTACGCCAAATAACTTTGTTTTTCATAGTGTTTGTATGAATTACAAAGTTATATTTGCGGTTTTATAAAATATGCTATATCTCAAAAACTGCATATATTTTTTTTTGGATTTTTCACTCCATTATTATAGAAGTTAGAGGGGGACACACATTTTACCACTTTGGAAACGTATAAGTATCTTTTAAACGATTAACTTTATGAAAAAGTGGTTTTAGAAACCTCAGTGTCATTTTTAAAGACCTGTCTATAGATACTACACACGCATAGGTTTCATGAAAAAATATTTTTTTCAGTTTTAGTTCTATGTATGGGAAGCCCTTTATTATGAATACTTTTTAATTTTTTCTTAAAATCAGAAATCGTTTTACAGAATACATCTACCTAACAAGTTTCACATGTATAGTCCTAATAGTTCCGGAATAAAATGGCTGTGACATACGGACGGACAGACATGACGAAACTATAAGGGTTCCGTTTTTTGCCATTCGGCTACGGAACCCTAAAACAATGTCTGGGTGGATTAGGATAGACAAAAACATACAAAGGTTGTATATTTTCTGTATCTGTGCTATATCAGCGTGTTCCTACGAGGTCCATGTAATTTGGCGTGTGTCGGTACGTGAAGCGAGTAGCAACAGACGTGAGCTGTCTCCAAAGCTTTTGTCATGAGAAAAATGCTCCGCCGCGTTCGGGTTTTCACGGCACATTTACCACTGTCTATGCTCCGGGGATTATTCTTCATTTATAAATGGATAGCGCACACCAACCTCACAGATTTCCACGCATAAATATTTCGCCAGGTTTAGCAAGTACGTATTTTTTTATCACACATTTTATTTTGATTTATCTTATCGTTTACTGTCGTAAGAAATTCAAAATTAGGCAGATACTCAGATTGTGAAGAACTTTTAGATCAATAAGATTTTTGTAAGTACGTGACAATTTTCAGTCACGATTTCAATCATTGCATTTCATTTTTCTGAAAACCGCTTGCATTTTTTGTAAAGTGGGTTCTTGTGGCTCTTCACGAGTTCAGTTTAAAACTAGTTCAATTTAAACGGCGGTTTTAGGTGGGTATATCTTGAGCAGTATTATTTAGTTTTCTTTGCTATAAAGTGCTTTTAAAATCCTTTATCCTATGCCTGAAATATAGTTTTATTTGTGGATTTTTACTTTTTGAATATCGAATAGTTTTTGTTTTCTCTGGCAATATTTCTCAGCACGCTATAGGTACGGTAATTTCTGGAAAAATAAAAACACATGTTTTAGATGTTTAAAACGCACCTTGTCGTATCTACTTGTAGGTATTAATAAATGAGAACAGCAGCATATTATAAACACATTAGTTTAATATGGTGAGCAATTAATAAGTACCAAGAACATTTAAAAATAATTACTGTTTACACAATTATGCTGGAAAGGCAATCAACACGCTAGTGGACGTTAACCTACAATTAGTACGGTGTAATGGGACTCATCAAATGAGAAAATTCCACAAGAAATGTAGGGGTAGGAAGAAGTACTTGGTGATATAGGTGGCCTCCTTAATAAACCGTAGCAACGAACAATAATGGATGGATAACGCTGTAATCTCGGCTGCCAAGCGTCGAGCATTTTACTTGAAAGCGTTATACCACTGTACGATATTAATCTTTCTTTTTAGAATGAGAATTTGTGTAGTTTGCTCGTCAATCTGGTTATTGACCCTAGAGCGGTAGTGAGAAGTCATTTAGTTTTTCGTGTATTTTATCATGTTATAAATCACGTGAAGAAACCTTAAACCTATCCTAGAATAGGTACATAATGTAATCGTTTCTTCAAGAACCAATGTTCTGTTAATAGGTAACGTTATTTAATTGTAAGGTACCTTAGCGGTTCTTAAGTAATTAAGAGGCAGTTAGTTCGTGGTGTGAGACGCATTAAGGCTGTTACAGACGATGCCAGCCCCCAGCCACTGACACGAACAGATTACACTGTAATGGTATCGTATAATTGAATCAACCCCCTACGCTCGTGTAAAACTGCCTTTATATTCTATTTAGGTTGAAAAGCTAGAACAAAGTCGAAATTAGATTGTATTGTGATAATATAGATTTAGCGTCTTTGTTCGGTAGGCAAACCACTGACCATAATTAATTCAACGGGTTTCGCTAATACCGTAATATGCAATTAAACTCTCTGCCATTACTAAAATTCGTTTTAATGTATACTGACTGCAATGTTTCAAACATTAAACCAGGAAGTGGCATGACGTGAGCATGACACGCATGACTGGAACAGAAGGAAGTTTAAGGTGTTATAATGTTAATGCGCCGAGCCAAATTTTACGACCAATAAACAATACACATTTAAAGCTGTAACTACATTCTAATCTTCCAATGGCGGCCATTAACTGGCATTGTGATGGACGTGTCGAGAAAAATTAAGAGGAATATGCCAAGTCTATTGGCAGTGGAAGAGCGCAACAAAATTTACGTCACTTTACACATGGGGACATTAAAAGCTCGTAACTAAGCGACACACTAACGTTTCTCATGCTAAGTGCCTATGTAAGGACACGAGCATGACATCCACACGGAATACATATTTATAAACTTCGTTAGACAACGCCTGTTTAGGCGCGGTGACTGCTTAATACTTCGGTACTTCAGACTTGTAATTAGCTATACTTGGCTAAAGGCTCCTGCAAACAAGTGCAACTCCTGCAACAACGCGACTAATGCATTTTCATAGAAATAGTTTTGAAGTAGTTCTACAGATAGAACAACTGTATTATAGCGTCTGCGAGACCCATAATACGTACGTGTAACATATATTTCACAGTAGTAGGTGCAGTCGGCATAAAGGGGTAGTTTATCGCGAGTGACGCGGACGGGCATGGAAGGGACGCACGAACCATTAGGCAGGAAGCCTCGAGGCGGATCGACACGCGACGCCAACACGTGTTACACTTTCAACATAATTGCTTCTAATCACATGTATTGTACCTAAATACATATTATTATGTGCAAATTAAGCATAAAGAAAAACAGTAGGTAAACTTTGTCAATCGTATACAAATAAGCCTCATGTTCGACTTGCGACCTGAATATAGTCACTAAGTCTTTAGGACTATTCTGAGGCTATCATCCTTCAACATGTAACTTTGAATAACTTCGTGTTCACAAAGAAAGATAATAATAAGAAAAACTCGTCACACTCGCGGGCCGGATGAGTCGTAAAACTGATTACATAATTTCATTGGAAGCGACGACAGACCGGGCCGTAACTCACTTTTCCGCGTTGAAAAACAAGGAGCCTCGTCTAAGCGACAGGGGAAAAGTTAATGCGAGTCGCAGGGAGGACGCGCCGCGTCGTCGTGCGGCTCGCAAGAAACGTCGAGGGTCTGCAATGCAATATTTATCACCCGCCCGCGAACGTGCCTGGGAAAAAATGACAAATTCATGTTTCCCCGACGCCCGACCCGGCGCTTCTCGCCCCGATTTATTCTCCTCGTAATTTTTATCAGAGGGCGCGAGACCCAACGTAAACTAAATAGAAATGTTTTCACGACTCGCTTGTTTATAAAGCCATCGACGGGGAAACAGATACGCTCTATTTGCACGGCTCCAGCTCGTATTTGCACATCTATCTCATGAGATAATGTTGCATAAATGTTTTACGCATAATACACTTATTTATTTCGCATACTTGCGCAGATTTGGCTTTTCAATCACGGCCTCGGCGGTGCTGATCGTAAATATAAGAATGAGATTTAGTATTGGATTCGTAACGCGTATCTATGACACGAGGTCGCACGTTCCGATCGATCTGCACAAGTTACGTGAATATTGTTTCAATGTGAACATTCGTGTCGGTGAGCTTGACAGGGAGTTTTGGTATCTGTAAGCTATTACCTCCGCGGAGGCGGGGCGCCACCCCCGGGCGCTGGCGCGGAATAAAATCAGAACGAGGAATGATTTACCCGCGGATAACGCACCGACGACGCTCCGGCTCTCCCGGTTATTGACGACGAGTTCACGCACATTGCTCAAACACAATGCTGAATCGTTTCGCCACCTTATCTATCATACTCGAATTTCTATTACACAACAAAACTTTTCGTAATGTTATTTGTTATACGTAGGTTGGACTTATTTATGATTTTATCAATGGCTACATTCATAAATTCAACTGTGGATCTGCCAAAAAACATATTAAAAACAAATCATTCATTAGAATCTTCAAAACCATAACGCAACGCATTTGATTTAAGGAGAAGCTTCTTCCGATTAACACCAGTAGTTAAGTAACTGATTTTAATAGGCAAGCAAACAGTCCCCTATTTGCGAAGTGGGGAATACTTCACATTCACAAATCGGCGCTCACGCGTACGCTCGCAAATCAGACGGAGGCTGGGCGGCCAGTCTCCGGGGAGAGCCCCTTTGATCCCTAGCTGACCCGAAAATAAAAAAGGTACGTAATAAAAAAGGCCCGACATACGGAAGGTGGCGCCGCTTTTTTATTTAAATTAGAGTGTTTTATGAGGGGAGGGCGATATTGCGTTTTGCCAGTGTCTCGAAGGCTGTTCAGTAAGCTATACTGGTATATCTAGGTAAATCCTCACAGTCCGGGAGTAAAGAACCTTTTGCAAATACTTGGGAATCTTAAGGTATTTTCTTACATCCGGGAGTTGTTTCCTGATCGCAGACAATAAGTCTTATAACGGTCATGAATAATATAACGTAAAAAATACGTAAATTGAGCCATAGTGAAAAAAAAGGTACTTGGATATTGTAATATAAACAACATGCATAGTATGTCCCACGCTAATGTGTGACTAATTCATTAATTGGCGCTACTATACGCACGCCATGAAACTACTATGGTCTACTTGTAAACAAAATAGTTGGTGGAGAGCCAAACGTTATGATCTCAGGTATTAATGTTGAGAATTTTTGCCATATCTCAGTTTACGTAGTATTGGGCCGAGTACCGCTGGGCGTGGGTACGGTGGGCACACGGTGTGATCGAGTTGGCACGTCGCCAGCGCGTTCCATCCGCAACACTATCGGCCGCAGACGGACGAGCGACGACTGACTTCCACCACTTTATTTTTGCCCTCATTATCTTTAAAGTGATTTATTTTAGTCGCGGTACATCTCTTCACGGTTTTCGAACGCCAAACGTTAACACATACAGAGAATAGGTCACATTAACGACTTGGCACCCGGCTGCGAATGAATCTATTGAAATAATAGACGACAATGAAGTCCTCACGACACTTACTATAGCAAAAAAAATACAATTAGAGTGTTGTGAAATTAGTTACAGTCGCAATTTGAGGACAAGCACTAATTCATAGCGCGGGAGGTGTTAACACCGCGTATGCAAATTGAAGTAAGACCTAATAATGTGTAGTTGTCATTACGCTGGACAAGCGGACACTGTCAGTAGCAATATTCTACGTGTGTCGCCCACGCCGATGACAAATAGCCGCTTGAAATTATATAAACATGCTAATTCGTCGCGGACGTGTCGAGCGGCGTTTTAATAAAATAATTTTCTATATAATGGCAGTAGTTTGTAGCAATTTCATCAATAGCTCGTAGTTGGATCGCAGCCAACCCGTCTTGCGCGGCTTAGATCGTTTAATTAACGACCGTCGAACATTCGACCTGTTGAAAGCCGTGCTTTTGGAGAATCAACTTACTTCACACGTAAGTACAGTTTGTTCACGAGAATTTTTGTTGAGCTTCCGAACAATAATAATAGATATATTAAAGTTGTTGATTCAGTAAAGCATGTTCCAGAGGACAACTTCTGTGACCGATTGTGTTTGCAGGTGAGTCATCCGTTGAGAAGCGTATAAAATATTATATTTTAACCGAAAGGTGTGATTAATGCGCGGCTATTATAATATCATCGGCCTTCTCAGCGTTTAGTGTGCGTGCAACAAGCGAATAACTAAGCAATGACAGCTCGGAGTCGCGAATGTTTGGACAGATGCCACACTCACACAGCACACTGGGAGCCGGCAGGCGGCAGCTAAACATTCCTCGCCACATTTACAACAGCCCACTGCTGTACAAACAAGACACGTGTTGTTCAAATCGGTCTCGCGTGAAATATTACCGACGCTGAAGAAATTCATTCCGTTACCCCAAATTTCAAACATGACTATACGTAATTTCGGGGAATTCAGCGATTATGTTTATGTAGTACGTATTTGCTGAAGTAGTTAGCTTGACATGTTTAGCTAATTGTTATTACGATTACTTGTACAAATTAAAGTTTTGTGCTGAACCTTTTGATTATTCTGTTAATGATTATAAAACCTAATTTATTTATTTATTTATTTATTTAAATAAATAAATTAGGTTTTGTTTAATTAGATAAAATTTCAGAACAAATACTTATGGCAGGCGTACAACCAAATACATGCTTGATTAGATTGATGCGGTGACCCACTCAATGTGAAGCAAGCTCACGTAAGGAGTTAAGAAGAACCATTCATTAGTGATGTGCCGCACATGTTGTTAGTAGTGTTAACAATATGCGAGCAGGCAATGAGTACTCACCCCAATAATGGCATTAAGTTCTGTCATAGTGACCTGTTTCGCGCGCTCCACCGCCGACGCCACCTGCTGCTGGTGCTCCTGCGACAGGAACGGCAGGATCTGCGCTATTATCGCGTTCAACCTTTTCGCTATCTCCGTCTGAAACACATTCACTCATTCAACAAAGTCATCTCAATAATTAATATTAAACAATCGTCTATAAACACGACATAAGGTCATCGTGACGAAATTACAATATCATCACGAACGAACACCGATATCACACTCGTTATGAATAATTAATATTGTTTTATGTTCTCCAATCTACTTTTCTGAATAAAATCAACATTAACAATAATATAAATATAAAGTTGGCTATAAATGAAACAAGTCATCGTAGCTTACATACAAATTCACACCAAAAATGTTTCCACATTCCGAAGCAGATTATATTCAATAATAACATTTATAATTAGTTGATAAGCTGAGCGAGAAGCAACAAATAAAATTAACACGATAAACAATAATACTGGCGGGCACGGCGCGGCGCGGCTCTGCGCGGTATGAGATGATAAATCGCCGCGTTACCGAGCCCGCAGTATTTATTGGCTTTGTTCGTATTTTCCGTTTAAATGCACATTAATTTTATTCGCAGATTCACAGTGAATCGACGACGAATTAACATAATTGAGTGTATTATTATATCGGCCCTTGTCGGCTCGTGTAAACAATAAATTTGTTGCGGCGGTTCATTTTTATTTTGTCATCCATCGGTCAACCGTGGAGATGTTAAATGAATTTAACATGATAATACGTTGATTGTTAGGAGTTAGTCCTAACAATCAACGTATTATATATAGAAGGAGTAAACACCTGTCATACTTGGCTGTGGCACTTAATTACTAAGTTGATCCACCCACAGCATAATTGAATGTATGTAGATGTAATCACTGACATTTACAGCGCGCATGAAATCATAGCCGCGTACAGTCTGGCCGAGTATTAAATTACGATATTGTCTGAACACGACGGATGCTCCGTTACCGCCACAAAGCTGCCCACACACCTAAACACAATGCTCATTTCATAATTGCATGGCTACAAACATATCAGAATTGCAGGACACTTGCCAACATTCTTATTATCTTTCAAAACTACACATATAATTTTATTAAAAGTATTATTTTTCTACACCGACGAGTTCATTATTCAACATTTGTCTACACAGATTTTCTTGAGCTTGTTGACGTGTTTTTTATGTTTCATTGAAACTGTTATTATAAGAATGCTTTGCAATTAGAGATCGAGCAGTGATTAACATAATATTCCAATGTAAGATTACTAATTCAAGATTATCGCAAGGCAGAAGAAGGCGTGTTCCCGCAATTAACCGCAACAAGTCATGCGATGTTTTTTTTAATGTTACCTAGAAACTACTTTTTAGATATAATAGGTAGATGCATAATAATCCGTGGATTGCACTAAAGCTGTGTTGTTTTCTCGACGCAGGGATGACCTCGTCTGAACGAGCTTTTGTGACTCCGCGTAGGATGCTCGCGACGTTAAGTTAACTTACCTATCTCTACATAATTATTATTTCCCAGCATCATACCAAGATCGTAAGCGTGACTGCTGAGCATGGTCTCGGGTTGGACAAAAAATGCTGATGGGGTTTTCTACAAAAAAAATCTCAGTAGTACCTAGCTCGAAGTTGTGAAGTTGGCGGTGTGATTGTGTGTGCTATCATTTGGACATCTTTGACAGTCTTTACGGGTAGCCAGAAACTAGTAAATCTGACATTACAATGTAAATCACTAATACACAGCTGCATCCAGTTAGTGTTTGAAGCCGACTCTAACATAGTTGGGAAAAGAGCTAAGCATATGATGATTGTACCAAGATCTAAAAATTGGCCCAGTGCGAGTCGGACTCGCCCATGAAGGGTTCCGTGGTAACTATAATAAATATAATATACTTAATATATTTAATTGAAAAAAAAAAAATAACAAAAAACCTTAAAAATTTCTTAAAACTAGCTTATTTGCAATTTTTACAACTACGCCAAATAACTTTGTTTTTCATAGTATTTGTATGAATTACAAAGTTATATTTGCGGTTTTAGAAAATATACTGTACCTCAAAAACTGCCGACTCGATCTCGTTCAAACCAATTTTGGTTGAAAGTTTACATTAAGATCTACAACATATGGTTTTTTTAGATTTTTCACTTCATTATATTAAGTTAGAGGGGGGGCGACACACATTTTACTATTTTGGAAGCGTATATCTTTTAAACGATTAACTTCATGAACAAGTCATTTTAGAAACCTTAATGTCATTTTTAAATACCTGTCTATAGATACCACACACGTATAGGTTTCATGAAAAAAAATATTTTCAGTTTCAGTTCCATGTATGGGGAGCCCCCTTTATTTTAAATGTTTTTTAAATTATCTCTTAAAATCGGAAAGCGGTTCACAGAATACATCGATCTACCAAGTTTTACATGTATAGTCCTAATAGTTTCGGAATAAAATGGCTGTGACATACGGACGGACGGACAGACAGACAGACGGACAGACATGTCGAAACTATAAGGGTTCCGTTTTTTGCCATTCGGCTACGGAACCCTAAAAATGCTTCTGAATTAACCGCGAGTCGCGACTCATCCCTGACGTTACCTCAGCTCTGTTTAATAAAAAGTTTATCTTTTATTCGGAATGAATGCGAGTAAATATCTTAAGTTCTGATCAGTTTAATGGTAAGTGTACCATTTTGTGGTTATGTAGTTTCAATTAATGATAAGCTTGGCGAATGTTCATTCGACTCAAATGATTTTAATTTCAGTTGAGTTAAGCAGAACGTCAAAGCTTTATGTATTTACAAAAGCGTTGATACAAAACATTTAACCCGTTGTTGTGTGTTACATGAAGCTGTAGTATTTACCCGAACGTATGTACGTACGTACGTAGTGTACACTGTACAGGCACACACGTGCACACGTACGAGAGGGCGCGCGCGGCGGACCGCATGCTCGCCACAAATTGTACTTTCATTCCGCCTCGCTAAATGGACTGTTTGTCGCCTCCGAGCTCGCGCGAATTTACTCTACACACCACGCAAATATGTTTTTTTGTGCTCACTGTTTATGTGTTAACCGATACCTTTTTGTTGCAACGGCAAAATAAACATTTTAAAAGCTGACTCATCAAGTAAAGTTGGCAAGTTATTAGAAAAAACCTTTCCGCAGAAGAACGGTGTTTTTTTTACACCATCATTTTTCTTAATATAAACTAGTACACGAATTATTTTAGCAAATATTTAAAGACGATTTTTATGAGAGCGTGTATAAACAAACACAACGAATAAATAAGGCCAGCTGTATATTTTTACAAGTAAGAAAACAACAAGGTTCCTCCATTTACTAGATAAACATGAAACTTCGTGAGTCGTGCAACTATTGGAATATAAGTGCGTAGGTACCTACGTACCTAATGCAAATTTCCTTCGGCGATGTGCTAATAAACTGGCTGATAAGCCATCGGTTCACGTATTCAATTTGTGCGTGGAATAAACACGTTTGTTTCCTGTTATCAACGGGAGATTAATTAGTTGTTAGTTTTTATTAACAGTTGGGGTTCAAGAAAGTTGATATTTTATAGCCACTGTTTGATATGAATGATGTCAGAGTTGATAACCTCTTGCCATCGCGGAACTTGGTATGATAATAATTATCAAGCATTAATGAATATTCAGACTCGAGTGAAGAATTTACACACAAACACCATTACCAAAGCTGATCAAAGGTTAAAAAGTAATAATCACAACATTGGTGTACATGGGTAATACACAGTAGTACAGGGATAATGTATGACGTTGAGGCGCGGGCGCCGCAGAATATCGCGCGACCGACCGACGCGACGCGCCGAATTACCGCAAATTACATTTTCATTCGCCGCCTCTACCACCCGGTTATTGTGAAATTTTACTACTAAACTGGAAAATACCGCCTCTAAATTTACCGCTTTTTATGATAAAAGACTTTTGTACTCCCACAGCGACGAATATAAATTTTTACACTAACTGACCGTGAATTGCAGAGAATTGTAGTGAGAGTTAGTTATATCTTTGTTTCTCAGTAAATCGTGCATTCCTCCAACCGCATGACTCAGGTAGTCGCGGCAGCGATCGTCTCCAGACAGTGAGAACTCTATGAATTCATAATTAGCGAGTAATTAATTGTGATTTCAGACGTGTGAAGATTTTTGAAAGCTAAGAGTTAATTGCTAACGTTAACTTAAAAGTGAAATTAGTGTTACACAGGGTATCTCATATATTATTTTAATTCATCACAAATTTTATACCTAACTGTATCAGGCAATTTGAAAAGTTGAATTGTATGGGACACATTAAGGCGTTTTTGCAATGATTACTTTATATCAAATACAGAACTTCACCTTTACTATAACCACGAACCGTGGACAACCACTTAATTAATTTAAAATGACATTATGAAAGCTGTAGGCATCTATCTACTTGTTGCCCGAGATGAGCTCAGTTATTAATCACACTTTAAATCGACGACACTATACATATAAAAAGCATTTCACAATGAAATAATGAGTTCGATGCTACTCAAATATGTACTTTTACTAAACTTGACTAGCATATTGTTCCCATGCTTGAGCGTCCCTCGCACAACGCAGTTTTGAGTTCAGCGCATTCCTACGTATCGCTAAGTCGAAATTCAATCAGAGAGGAACACCATTGAGCGCAAAATATCGACAAAGGGTTTCAGATTAAAGCAGTTTTTCTTATTGTCGTTACGAGGCGAACAATCCCCGTCCCATCTGCACCTCGTATAGCTGTACAACAGTAGCTACGAGTACGAACGGAGGAATAAAAAGCGGGCGTACAAAAGGGCCACAAAATACGTACTTTTGCGAGCTCTCCACAAAAGATATAGTACGGTTTGTCATTAAGGAGTTCATCCCCGCGCGAGAAATAAAAGAGGAACGTCGGGTTTCGGGGTGAGAGGGCGCCGGCGGGGTGTGAGGCGGGGAGGGCGCCACGCGAGGCGAGGAGGTGCACTAATGGCTCCGACACTCATCCGCTAATGCCGCGGGTGACTCCTCTTTTTGCGCGATTTTCACGTGGTTTAGTCGGTGAAGCTTTTAATCTGCGACCGCATCTTGCCAACGGTGCTCCATTTGTTTAACTATTATTTATTACTCCCCCACAACACAACGCTTGAATTTATTCTAAACATTTTTTAATGAAGAACACGAGACTCAATTAATTAAACGCTTTATCGACGGTTATTATGCGGACTTGACGAGTTTTCGAAATTCGCGATAAAATTTAAAAGCGTTGGGCAATAAGAATCTACCAATTTAAATTAATAAACACATTGAAATGTAAAATCGATTCGTTAATTTCGTCACGAATGGATTCGAAAACTAAAATAAATTATCTTCTAAAATACCAACGTCGAGAAATATCGTCCAAATGAATCATTAGATGGTGAATTAATATTCAGATGAGTGAGGTTTTTAATTTAATGATTGTATGACATGCATGAACAATATCGAAACACAATAACGTCGTTGTGCTTGCAAAAGGCGCTATGTGGTAAAAAGTATTTTTCGTTCTTTTATGCAGTTTCAATCGTTATTTTAATACACACATGCTGTAAAACAGCTATCTAATAAACGAAATATTTAAAGAATTACCTTTCAATATTGCGTTTATCAGATAGCTGTTTTTACAGCATGTGTGTACTAAAATAACGATTGAAACTTCATAAAAGAACGAAAATTGACTATTCACCACATAGCGCCTTTTGCAAGCGCAACGACGATAAGAAGTTTTTCTTTTGTAGAAAACCGAGACAGGAGAAAGTGGTGATTTAAATTCAGGTGTCGTAAAAGCATCAGGATTCCTTACGACACAATACAACGGAATATGGCATATGAGTGCTCAGCAGTGGCGCGCTGCATGCGACGCTGTGACCTGAATGCGGGCCGCGGTTCCACGCTACAATTTATTGTCTCCCTTGAATGCTCGTACGCGCACGTTGCGGCTGCGTACATCGTGACCGGCCTGGCTACCACGTGAATACTAACCGATAACATCTACATAATGTCACCAATCTATAATGTCCTGTGTAACTACGCTAAAAGACAGGCATAAATTATGTATAACTTGTAGTTATGTATGGGTACTTATAGGTGGGGAACCTGTAATGTTTTCCACTTTTGCAACTACTACTAAATTACTATTAAATTGATAAAAGATTTACAGCACAAAGATATTAAAATCAAAATGAAGAGGTTAAACGGCATAACTGTTTAGTTATAAGTTCCCCGGCGCATCCGGCCTCTCGACGATGAACTTTTACTGCTTTTACGATTGTGTTCTGCGGAATAAACTGAACGGACGCGCCACTTCCACTGTGGTTTTGGCCTTCATTAATGCCTCCCGACTCTTTTATGAATTATTTATGCACGCTGCGTTCTGCTTATCTTTCGTGCGGGCGGCGCTCTCGCCAAGTTTCCACTTTATTAAACAAAACAGTCGCCAATCGAAAAGGCACTCCATTGTATTGAAAGCGACGTGACTCTTATGGCCCGCAATAAATAATTCCTCCGGCGAAATGGCAGTCAAGTCGATAAATGGGCTATTATTGCAGCAGACAGAGGCCAACATTATCATCGATTCGTATCGCATTCGCGGAGCAATAATTGTTTAAACATAGCCTGCCGTGGAACATTAGTGGCTGGCACATCGATAATGCACACTGCCAACCGCTGTCGCCGCTTCTCGTTAGCTTTCTAATTACACACCGCTGTAATTGTACCCTGTACATCGTGAACTTTTACACGAGTTTGTACGACAACAAACGGGGATTAGGGATAGGAATGCACCTAAAATATTTAAACAGAGGCTCAATTATCTACACAGTTGACTGAAGTGCTCGTGAACGACAGAATAATTGGCTTTACTTAAAATAATTACTACTTGAGCGCCGATACTTATAATAAACAGAATCGTCGGTCGGGAAGGCGCGTCATTAATATTCATTATAAACAAATGGATATAATTACTTGGCAAGAACAAGTTGATTGGAGAGCCGTGGTGGAGTGGGTGTGTAGTGGGACACGTCGTTATCTCGGAGCGGCGCGCCGGCTCCGGTGTCACCTCGTAATCAGATTGTAATTGCGCGATCAAGAGCCGGTCTAGCTCCACTACACACCACCTGTCTATTTAAACCTCCTCACTCCGATAATAAATAAAAACAACAACGATATTCTTGTCCGCCTCATGAATATGAATTACCTATACATATTTGGTCCGAGATAAATGCAGTTTATCTCAAGTGGAATCGGAGGTCTCTAGTTTACGATATTAAAATTTGGTTTCGGTTTGGTTGCCTTAGCTATTGTGAAAATCTAAATGAATTATGTGCACAGTGTACATCTAATCTAAACTTCTAATATTTATTGTATAACATACCACAAACGCGATGAAAATATTGCAATGTAATCAAATGTAATGAAATATTTAGAGAGGCCGACGGAGTGGCCTTAAAATCTCACGGTCAGATTCATTCAAATAGTCCCGGTTATAAATTAAGTAGAATGCAATCGGACCGCGTCCGAGCAATTCTGATTGACAGATTAGCGTCGACATATCACGAGAGGCGCGCTCGCGGCGCGGCGACACACGGCGACAGTGGGGCAGGCAAGCGTGAGCGCTCTGTTGACTCGCATGTTTCTCGCCAAACAAAGAGCCAGCTTCCTAGCTACCCTTGTTTGTTTAGGTCCACGCCAAACGTTTATTGCCCTTTGTGTATCTTACCTCTCGGCAAAGCGTGAAGCCTTTTTGACTCGGCACTTTTTATGAGAGACTTGTAACGTGTACGTTACTTGACATTTTAAAAACAACACAGCCAGATATTTATACAATTGAAAGAAGCTTTGTTGTATAAATGCAACCGCATGAGGTAAAAGCAAACAAACTAACGTCGAGATGGCACTACGTCATAGTTGGTTCCGAGCGATCAAGGTGAAACCGCACAAGCAACACAAACAAGTTTCTCGACGCACATGAATTGACCAATTTGTAGACGCTAGATAGTTTCTCAAGCGGTTTGTGTAGACGAATCAATCATCGCGGTGCACACTGAGCTTTTTTGTGGACGTAACGAGCAGCGGCGCTGTAAGACTCCGCACTTCCGGCGCAGCGCCTGTGTTCCGCACCTTGTAGTGAACACAATCCCATGAAAAACATAAATGTGAAATGAGAGCCAAGTTCAATATTATCATAAATGCCTTGGTTGTTGACTTCAACGACAAAAGAAGTCAAATCTAAATGGGTGCCAAGTTCAATGGTCAGTCCTGAAATTTATTTATAACAACATAAAATATCATTTATTCTTATAACTTAGGAGAATATATCGTAGCCTAAGGTTTGACCTGGCTAGTTCTTATATACGAATTATTATGTTCGATGGTTAGTTTCTACCAGCAAGCCAAATTTTCGGAATAATAAAATAAGAACCGACAAGTAACAGGTTTAGAACTTGCAAAGGCTATAATATAATTCGTATATGAAAACTAGCCAAGTCATACCTTAGGCTACAATATAGGTATTCTCCAAGTTATAAGAATAAATGATATTTTATGTTGTTATAAATAAATTTCAGGACTGACCATTGAACTTGGCACCCATTTAGATTTCACTTCTTTTGTCGTTGAAGTCAACAACCAAGGCATTTATGATAATATTGAACTTGGCTCTCATTTCACATTTATGTTTTTCATGGGATATCATTACTTTTTGTACATAAATTAGTAGTAGGTACTTACATATAACAAAATTAATACTAAATGGTTTTTTGTTAAACTACTGTATTTTCCTACGTTTACGGGGTATAATTGTCCTTTTTGTGTTATTTTCTATATTTTCTTGTACCTTTGAAATGTTCGAATGAATTGCCCATTCAGTATCCGGAATTCTTTTTACGCGTTTTGCCTCCATGGTGTAGTGACCCTCTAAGATAATAGGTGGCGCTAGTAGTTGTAGAATACGGTTAGTTACGCGTAATAAATACGAAAATTTACTATATTCTTATTTATAAGTACAAAAACGGAAATATTTGGATTAAAATAAATTAAGGGTGGTATTTAACTCGTTATATATTCACGTAAATATCTTAAAATCCACATATAGAGATTTACAGGCACTAATTATAAGTTAAGTGAAAGTTATAATAAAAACATAAAAAATTACCATTTTCTGATTTTTTCCTTTGTATTCACCTAATTACCTATCTTCATGCCAAATTTGAACTTTCTAGGTCATCTGGAACTGGGTTATAGTTTTGATCTATAGGTCAGTCATAAAAATGTCGATTTTTGGACGTTAATATCTAAATAACCGTTTGAGATATGTTTATAAAATTTGGAACACATGTATCCCGCCAGTCTCAATATATGAGCCAAATTTGACAAGTTTAGATGAAATAGTTTTTGAGTTATGAGGGGCTTAAAAGTGGCTCCAAATGGTTCGTGTAATATTACACACGTTGAGCTGCGCGCCAGTTCTTGGCTTGACACGCTCCCGCGTGTCTAGATGGCGCGATGGCGCCCGCTGCTACGCAAATACTAGTGTATTAGGTAGCGCTATAGCAGTGTAATTAGTGCTGTTAACACAGTCCTAATTTATGCAATGTGCAGCGGTGCCTCCACTCGCGCCTCGCGCCACACCGTGTCGTGTACACGCGCCGCTAACACCGATTGTGTGAATATTAGTGTTGCCATCAAATTATTTTCGGTTCGACGCGCGCCGATCATTATTTTTAGTTTCGCAACGTTGATTGCAGGCTCGGTATCATGGATTATTAGAACACTTCATATCAGCTGCTTGTTCGAAATAACAACATTAATACATAGGCGGATAAAAGTTTATCCTAAAACTCGATGGTTATCATTTAAGCCTAATCTTGGCTGTATTATCCAGTACGATTTTTTTTTATACTCAGCTGTCTTGCTTTTGTTCAGACACGATAACGAGTTATCGCGGATTTAGTACTAAAATTGATTGGACTGATTACAGACGGTTCCACGATAAACTTTATGTATCTGTATTATTTTTGTGTGTGATCAGAAAAGTAGGCGATAAAAGTATTAGATAAAGGTCATGTTAAATTCTGATAAGCAGTCGATATCAGGCGATATATTATGCAGGTATCAGTCAGTCTCGGCAAACTAATCGCCTTCATATAAACTCATAATTCATCAGTCGAAGTTATCGCGGGACATCAAATTGAAATAGCGTACAAATCAAACGGAATGTAGGATATCCAAACATTACAAAGTTAGCGATAGAATCTGTCGTGGTGATAGCTGGTTAGGTATACTCAACATGGATAACGTTTATTGTAGCTCGTATATATGTACTAGTGTAGTAGGACGTCCAGTTGCGATGGAAGCTTGCTTATTTACGGAGACCGTTTGCACTGTGCTGTTTGCTATCTCGTTGTGCGACTGCCGAGTCGACTCACTGGCAATTCTTGCTATTGCAGTATTGCCATACGACACGACATGGCACACAACTCGACAATATTCGTGATCAAAGAACGTAGAACAATGATTTCATGAACAATAAGTACTCGCAAGATTTATCGAATGCTTTTAAGTACGATGTTCTGTTATCTAGACATGGAATCGGAACTAAAAGAAGCAAGAACGGAGGTCGAGGGATCAGTTATATGGCGGGCTTATGTAAAGTATTCGTAATGCTAAATATTTAATAAAGTTTGCAAGTATTTGTGCGTCGCGGAAAGGGCAGGGCGAGGGATGGAGTTGGTAAGTTTACGAGTACACAGGCGGTATTTACTTCTCGTGTTTGTGAGCCCCATGCTTATTGTGGACGGCCAGTGTGGCCGCGCTCTACGAATACTGTTTAATTTGTCGGATGCGTCAAGTGGCGACTGTTGCCGACTTACAAAGTTCACAAGTAAAATTTCACGCTGCTTAGAAACTAAACAACGTTCATAGAATTCCCCCGCTAATGTTTGTAACGTCTTTGTGAAAGTTCTAAACATTGTTCATTTGTCATAGTAACCGCTACGTAATCGTGTTTCACATATTATACTAGCTTCTGCCCGCGACTTCGTACGCGTAGTAGTAGAAAATATTCCACGGGATCCCGTCCCCGACTTGCTTGACAAAGAATATAATAGCTCGGCTAATATGCATGGTATAAAGATGATTTATAGCCTATAGCACTCAGGGATAATGCAGCTACATGTAAGTGAAAGAATTTTCAAAATCGGTTCGGTAGTTTCAGAGATTACCCCATACATACAAACTTACAAATTTTACCTCTTTATAATATTAGTATAGATTAGTAATACATACCTACAATGTAAACTGCGGCTGCATGTTTATTTTGATTCAGTCATTTGAATAAACATTCTCATCTTAATGATTACTTGGAAATAATGCCCACAATAAAATATTTATGACACGATCCTTAAATATTTTATGGTTTCCTGTTGTGCTGACGGCTTCAAGAGGGTAGCGAGCAAATTGATATTGTGCCAAATCAAAATATAAAATAACTAAGTAACATTTAGGCAATTCGCCCCGCGATCTTAAAGGATTAACGTGTATTCTCAATGGAGCCAAAACAGTTAAAAGAGCGATCATTTATTCGGATTATGTGTTTAAAATTCAAATTGGCTAAATATGGAAAGTATTGAGATAAACAAAACAGCGTAGTATATTTGAGTGGGTGCGGGTAAAGGGAGCAAGTGCGGTGCGGCTCGCGGCGACCGCACGCCGCAGCCGCGCGGCTAACCGCACCCGCCGCGCACGCCACCCCCCGCGACTCGCCCCCGCGCCCCTTTTGCTGGACTGCTTTCTACACTTGATCTCTATTACCGCCTTCGTTAATTGTTAAGGGTTCCACCTAATTACTATATTTAGTCTGACATTATAAGTATGATTTCACAGGTGTATTCTTTATTACGACTTGGTTCTTTGACAAAACTAATTGCCTGACCTGACCACACTGTTTAGGAAACAACACGCGGTGAATCTTGTGGCAGTTGACTGCAACTCCTGCTTGTTTTACGTTCTTCATGTTTAAAACATTGAATTTAATACAAACAGGGTGTATATTTAAATTTAATGTTGATATTATATGTACTTATAGCTGATTTTGTTTTACTACATTTATACGCTTTCAACAAACAAGGCACAGCACAAATTCAATAATATATTTCCTTTCTTTGTTTCATACATTTATGAAATGAAACCTGATTTTAATTTCAGTTGCCAAAGGTACCTCGTATTTGGTACTCAGATGGGCTGGTAAAGTACCTAGGGACCTATTGTAGGTAATCTAAATCGTATTCTGTTGGAGCGTCTTGAACAGGCGATCCTTTGCTAATTAACAATTTGATGCTATTTATAAGACATTAAACTATATTTGAGAATTTGAGGACAGGTGGGACACCTTACGTACCTATAATATGATAATATGATATAAGATGCTGATGCGATATTGTTATTGAGAACAGTTAAAAGCCTTATCTAAGCATTCGCTCTCGTGGATTTTATATCGATAAAAATTAACCCCCCTTTTTTCAGTCGAGTTAAAAGTAGGTAGTCTATTACCTTCCTCAAGCTTCAAGCTACTTCCATACCAAACTTCATCCAAATCCACCCAGCAATTTCGAAGATAAGTATAGATTATTAAAGATGACAACGAATATAACATATTTAAATCCACATCAGCTTTGTAACTGCAGGCAAATAAAATTACTATAACCACTAGCTTTGATAAGATTCGCGCGTCTATGTTATTGAGGATCGCATCCATCAAAGACTCGCGTCGTCCCCTGATAATGATCTAGCTACTCGACGCAACGGGAGAATATTTCACATCATTACAAAAACATTGCTTTGGTAGGTACTTGTCTACTTCTGGAAGTTCTACTTTAATGCTACCTGCTTTTTATTTGCCACTCAAGTACGAAGTCACGATTCGTAAATGTCATCGGAAAGCTACACAGGATTAATAGTGTCATAGATCTTTAAAGCTTAGACTCACGATAAAGGTGTGCTCAGTTATTGCACTGTTACAAATCACCCCACTTTACCCTTTCGTAAAAAACTAAATGATTACGAGGTCATCGTTAGATAGATTATGAATAGTGATTTGACAATGTTCACTGATAAATATGACAGATAAACATAATTTTATAATGTATTCATTACATAAATGCATTGCAAATATTCAAATACCCATAATTTATTAAAATTCATTTGAATCGGACACGAATTTCCAGTTAAGCTATAGGTACGTTTACGTCACAATAAGGTTAAACGTTAATAAGTCATTTCGCACTCATTAATTCAAAACACATTTAGACTTAAATCTATAATTATTCAGTAGCCATTATGGTGTATAATGTATTGTATACGACCAATGCTAAATACGTAATTAATGGGCTTCTATTCTATTAGACACAGAATGGGTAATGTACAGGTATAATAAACAGTTTCTTATTTATAATTTAACGTGAGGCCCGTGCAATTACCTACAATACCTACTGATATATCCTGATGTTAAATATTCATAAAAAGCGTTATAAATAAAGGGGTCATTACAAGTGTCGTTTGTTGACCACGAGTTGTTAATGTCGGCGGGCGAGTTCCTTTGATGGCGTCGTAAATGTTAATCTGCGAACCGTTGGAAAATGTTCTACATTATCTATGAATGATGTACGTAAATAATCACTGCTTATGATATTTAGAAAGACAGTCAAGCACTCTGTAGGTTTATCTTGCATGATTTAATATACAGGGTGTTCCATAAACATTATCTTTACTAATATTATAAAGCTGAAGAGTTTGTTTGTTTGTTTGCTTGAACGCGCTAATTTCAGGAACTACGGTTCTGATTTGAAAAATTCTTTCAGTGTTAGATAGCCCATTTATCGAGGAAGGCTATATAGGCTATATATCATCACGCTAACACCAATAGGAGCGGAGCACTAATGAAGAATGTTTCAAAATCGGGGGATTTTTTTCCACGCGTACGAAGTCGCGGGCGGAAGCTAGTGAATTGATATTTAGAAAGACAGTCAAACACTGTTGGTATATCTTACATGATTTAATACGAGGCATGCCTTTTAAGTTTTGTCGTTTGAAGAAAAAAACACAACTAGAACCTTATAGTACTTTTTATTGTTTTTCAAAGTATTCACCACGTACCTTAATGTGTATTATGTTTTCCATTCGCTCAAACCAGTTATTATAACATTTATTCCACTTTAAAGTGGGGGTGTTCAAAATGGCTGACATGAAAGCGTCGACTGCTTCTTCACCGGACTGGAACCTTTGACTACGAAAACTTCTTAATTTTAGGAAATGTAAAGAAATCGTTAGGGCTTAGGTCATGACTGTATGGAGGATGGTCAAGAATTTTCACTTTTTCCTGCTTCAAATACCCAATCGTTTGACGAGCGCTGTGTGAGCATGCGTTGTCGTGGTGCAGGATGATGCGTCGCTTAGAGTTAGATTTTCGAAGTTCGGCGACGGATGACTTGTAGTAAACAAACTGTGGTTGGTATACCACTCTGCGTTAACCATTCTACGATCTTCAAGTGCAATAGTCGCAACATGGCCGGTTTTTCCAACGAACGTGGCCACCATCTTCTTTGAAGTGCTTCGAGAACGAACAACTTTAGTCGGCTTTGGCTCGTCTTGAAAGACCCAGATTGTAGATTATTGTTTGGAATCAGGATCGTAGGCTTAGATCCAAGATTCGTCACCAGTGATGATGTCGTAGACGTGATTTGACTCTCCTCGGTTGAACCTTTGCAGAGTTTTCTTACACCATCTGACGCGGGCCGCCTTGTGATCGTCGGAAAGCAGATGTGGTATCCAACGGCAAACTAGCTTTCTCACACCAAGCGCTTCATGCCAGATCTTCTGAATGGTTGTCCCTGAGATGCCTAATAGAGCCTCTATCTCTCGATACGTCACATGACGATCTTCGAGAATTAGTTGTCTCACAGCAATGATGTTATCTTCAGTGAAGGCGGATTTTGGGCATCCTTCGCGAGATTTGTCACTAACACTAGTATGTCCACGCTGGAATTCTAAACACCAGCGTTCGACAGTCCGCAGACATGGGGCTTCATCACTGAACTACATTAGCTCTTCAAAACACTGAAGCCGTGTCAGGCCTCTTCTAAAGTTGTAGAAAATAATTGCACGAACATTTTCCTTAGAAAGATTCATTTTCGTACGTAGGTAACCTGACAGATTCCAATCGACGCTGTGACTAAACAATAGCATTCAACTGTTTTGAGATTCAAAATTTAAATACATTCGAATAATGAAATGTTCCAAATTCAAAATTGCCGTTCAAAGTTCTGTCGTTTCCATATTGGAAACGACAGAACTTGAAAGTCATGCTTCGTATACAGGTGTTCCATAAGTGCATTGTCATATTAAATACTGACGTTCTCTATCTATTTAAAAAAATTAGTTAACTACAAAGTAAAAAATAATTGTACAAGTAATCTTCTGGTGTTGTTATTATGACAATCTAGACCCGGATTGAATGAGTATTATTACCGAAATTGTCTATGTATACGTTTGTTGATAGCAATAGGCAATATCAATTCGGAGTAAAGATTTAACAATTTGGTCAAGGCATCAGTCAGTAACACTAATAAAGTGCACTTAAACACAAATCCAGCAAGTGTATTACGGGGTGCTGTCAGATAGCGAGGGTACAGTCGTCAATAGCGAGCAGCGAGGGTCGCCACCCCGTGTTTGTTACCCCTTCGCCTTGTTTGCATTGTTTCACTGTATTTGAATAGAGTACGCACACCCGCCACCGCGCCGCGAGCCGCCCTACAACTGTTACCGTTTTCATGATAATGTAAACGAGATTTAATGATACCATCTATGTGGATAACGCGACTACTGCACGACCGCAATACTTACTTATACACGCACATAATATAGATTGTTATAAATAAATAAATAAATAAATAAATAATTGTAAGCTATGTAAATTCTCAAACATTTTATTTAGTATGCTAAGTAAAGGCCGCCTCTTAAAATTCTTACAACGCTAGGGATGCAGTTTTACGGGTTATTACATTGAATGGGAAATGAGTGAGTCATAGGCGTGTAGTTTACGAGTCGAATAGAAATCGTCTGTTTTAAATGAAACTCAAGGAGCGAACAAGGCGTCCATTATTCATGAGGGCCGTTCACGACCGACCACCGCCGACTGGGCCCGAGCACAGCCGAGTGTCAGGTTCCGTAAGGCCCTCGGCACCTAAGGCCAGCGTCCACGCAAACTGTTTCGAAATCAATATCCGTGTCTCAATCAGTGCAATTAAAGTGGTCCGTGGACTGTGGAGCAGGGGTCGTATTCAGTGTAATTAGTTTGTCGGCGTCGTAGCCGGCGACGAGAGGGGCGATAATAAACGAGTGAAATATTTGGTTGCGGAGTGGAGTTACGTTAAACGTGAACCGACTGCAAAGCTCAGTGTTCACTTGCTCACCGTTCGACAAGTTGCGTCGTTATATACGCCATTCACAGTCTGATCTACTATCCGATATAGTATTGATTCCAAAACATTATGAACGAAAAATATTCGTAACACAACTCGATTGCTGAGAAATAATGCTTTTTTCTTGCCATACCTATTTGTAATTATGATAAGTAATGACAGTGCATGATAAGTTATAAATACATTACGACATGTGAATCTTGAAGATAATTTGGTGGGAGTATACACCAATTGTGAGCGCTTAGCACACGTCGTTTTAGATCTATTAGTCGCACACAAGCATTCATGGACACAACATAATATAACCAATACGCTCACGAACACAAGTCTAACCTAAATTAGCCATTTTTTTTATATAAATGGAACGTTATTATAAAAGAACACGCTGTACTGTATGGTATGCGCAAATTTAATAAAGCAACGAGGGTGAGTTTACGCCCTATTTTTCACATGTTTCTGAATATCACGTCCCTCGGTATTATAGGGGTCGAATTTGAAAACACAATTAGACTTAATACAGAGGTGATTGTTAGCGGGCGAGGGTCGCAAGCGAGGGGTTACAGCAAATCCTTTAATTTGGCTCCCCGATCAAATAATAAAGCGGACGGAGGGGCAGCGAGCGGCGATATCGCGTTTAGTGGTTTTATTGCAAGCGCCATCTGCCGCGCGACGCACCCTGTAGATGGAGAGATAATTTCGCTTTTAAAGCGGGGGGAGACGCGCGCCCGAGCGTTCATTGTGAGCTGTTGCGTTCGTTTAGACAATTCACAGCGCTGTATCCGCCTGTAGATGTACCAGGTAGCACTCCCATTATGCGGGGACCCTTAACGACTACCTGCATGCTGATGTGAACACTCGACACCTATAATTTGATAAGGCACGCCGCGCGCCTCCACCCGCGTTACTCCTTTACTATTGTTTATGCTTTATGTTTTATTGTTACGCCTTGCATGAATCGAGTAACTAACAGGAGGTTGAGTCACATTAATAGGTGGTATATTTTGCCATAAAGTATCAACATAACGAGTTCGTGATAGTCAAATTACAGCATTAAGAATGCGCTTAGGCAACAGTAATGCAGTATTGAATTTATTAAGATTGCGATAAGCTAAAATATCCTAAATTAGACAGGGGAATTGTTTTAAATAAACATATTGTACGGTGTCTAGATATACCTACCTAGGCACTTCAAGATCATTTTCAACAAGTAGGCATAAAGATATAAACCGTGTACCTACCTATCGCTGCTATTGAAGTAGGCTTACCAATCTTCGATATTACAGTAAATACTTTAATATCCGATAATCCTGAAAAATACCTAATATCCCGATAATACCTATACAATCGACGTTGTAAACAAAGAGGGCAACAGAGAGCATGATATCCAGTATATCCACCCCACGTTATTATAATAAACAGTAGGTACGCTGATGGGGCACGTGCAGTGTTTTTATCAATGAGAGAGATTGCGCGGGTGTGCCTGCACCCTAATGCAAGGGCAAACAATCCGTAGGGCTGAGCATGAATAAATTTGAGCGGTGTGAGCGCCGAGCGATGCGAGCGGTTTGAGCGCATCGTCCTCCCCCAACGGCATGGAATCGCAATAACCCGGAGATTATTAAATTATACGGACACGTACAGCTTTCGAAAGTATTGAAATGGATTTTTCGCTAGAACGCTTTGGTGATAAAACGAGTTTTAACTGATTTGACAGATAAATTATTGTTTAGATGTGATGTGTGCGTGTAAAATAGGAAAATCGATAACTTGATATTGAAGTCTAGAAAAACGAACTTGTATTAAGTTGAGCGTTCTAATCGGTTAAATTAACTAAAGTAATTTCTCTAATTTAGTACTAAGAAGCTTTTCAATAGCATCTAGGATTCATGCTTAATATAAATGAGTCACATTCTACCAAGATACTTATTGAGAAGCAGCTGACATATAAACAGTTCGTATAGGTATAGTTAGTAACCAAAAAAGTATTTTTCGATTTACTTTTTTGGTTCACATCACACATCTCACGTTAAAACCTTCGTATACAAAATAAAACAAAATCCAACAAACTATAAAATCAAAAATATCGAAAATATGTAAGTAAAGGGCTTATTGTTGCAAAGCAACGAGTCCATATTGATATATCATAACAAGCGAGCATTGAGCGCGGAACGTGTGTCGGAGGGTGGCAGCGAGCCGCAGGGGTGTCGCCTGTCGACGCTCGTAAACCTCGACAAAGTATTTTATCGACATCCCGCCGCGCCGCGCACCGACCCTATTCACTATTGTCTCTCTCCACATTCGTGACACTTCATGAAATCACTCCAACGTATGAATTCGCTCTTCAGCTACCCGTTATCTACATTTCACGTCACGACATAGGTACACTTATCTCGTATAATTTTATGAGAGCTGCTTCAATACGAAAGCATGGTGTCTTCGGTCGACTCTAGCTTATTATAAACAACGAAACCGTTACCTTAATCGGCAGCGTGAAAGTCAGTCCGGGCGTGAATAATAGCTTGAAGCACAGAACAATAAGTCTCCGTGTCGATACTGCCACACAAAGACGAAACAATCAATTCACAGCGTAAGTAGGTGTGATTCGGTACGGTCTCACTACGGTCCGGCCCCGCGACTAACAAAAGAAAATCTAAGCAATTAGTCGTCGTCAGAAAGAGCGGAAAACGCGCGTTAGTCGCGGTCACGCCGCGAGTGCGGCTCGGTCACGACGCGCGGGAAGCGGCGCGCGGCGCTGCGACAAAACCAACCTTACTGACGCGCTAATGTCATACTTCGATGTAAAACGCTCAAGCGCCTCGATATAAGACGGCCCTTTAAGGACCATGAAGAAACTATAAACAACATTTAAAAAATCGAACTATCTAGCATCGTCGATTAGAGTCAATCTCTTTTTATTAAGTGTTTAGGTTCCGGAAAAAACAAACATGTTATTAAATAAATAAAAGAAGGAAAAACATTACTTGTAATTAATTCTATTGCGCTAGCATGCAACACATAAAAGCTTAACAAAGTCGACGGGGTGCATTTCTGGTTCTCGCTCGACTGAGCGTGTTTAAGTGCTAATGTAATAATCCACTACAATGAAGCACGGCAGTGTACGCTAAATAGCGCATTCAAGCATGGAACTAGTGGTGGAGGCCGCCATCTGTCCGCCGCGACGCAAACAATGGATACGACCCTTCAGAATCACCCCTCGTTTTGCTAGTTTGCCAGAACCTAAACAAATATCACTCACCGCCGACGGCTTAACATTTTGAGATCTAGGGACCGGATCACCGGACCTATTGTCCAGAGTTTATCAAACAAATCATAAACCATGTCAATGTAATATCTTTCATATCTATAGTAATAAAGATTAATGGTTAGGAGTAATACCAAATAACTAACCAAAACTCATCCCAATAATAATTTTGTCTTAAAATAGAAAATTAATAAACAAGTGTATCGTGTAAGAGCAAACAGCTGTCTTGTTCATTTAAAATGCACGTGTGAATATTAATTGTGTGAAACGAAAGAGTGTTTCTTATTACCGCAGTAGCTTGCCATGTAGGAAATTGATTGTGATTCCTTTTACAGTACGTGTTAAAATACAGGGTGATAAAATAAAAGCGGGGTTCGAGACAAGCTGGCGAGCGTAAAATCAACAGATTACCATGAAGCCCCCCACGGCACCCTCGTTGGGCACCCCTGTGTGCATGAACCTATTTGTTGCGATAGCTATTATAATTGTAAAGCGAGCACCCTATGGTCAGGGCTGCGACATCAACTTACAACTTCTAAAATTCATTACATTTTATTTTAACATAAACAATATATATTGTAATGCATTATTTTTATATTCGTATTATTTTCGTAGCAATTTCATTGCTTTTGTTTTATCGCGACCAGAAATTAACTGTGTGAAAATTAATTTAGGTATTATTATTTTTCAATCAATTCGAACACATGTTTTGTCGGTCACAATAATACTTCAATTAACCAGCGAGCTATTCGAACACATTTCGCATAATTAAACACTTTCTTACTTAATTTCGATTCATTTTCAATCGAACATTAAAGAAGTAAGTACTTATATATTCTCACACCTAACCAACTCTCATGCAGCTAAAATCAATAGTACCTACATTTGACTAGATTTTTTATTACATTTCACACAAAACCTAACCGAAAAAAAAACTGCGTCTTTTAAAAGCCATGATAAACAGAGACAGAACTAATTGCGTGTGAAGTCACTCGCAAGTCAGTGAATTTCGATAAAAAAATAACGATTAGTGAGAGAAGAATTAAAAAATTACTTTAAATGCGTGTAACTTATTCATTCTTTCACCGGTGATAGTTATATTTTCACAGATCTTACTATTTTTGTAAAAGTTTTCATATAAGATCTTTCACATAACTATCGATGATGGTGGCCAAATAGGTATCATATATCCTGAATCATAAATAGAAACCCAATTTATCAATAAAAGGTAGCAACCCTACTAGTCCCTTTTATGAATTCTACTAAGCGTCTAATTCATAAATATAGTTTTTGCGCTTTAGTCACGCGCATTAGGGGAGCCTGCACAACTTTCATTCCCTTCCCCATAATATTTCGATAATAATGTGTCCTATTGATATGAAACTCCATAATCATAATATTAATTCAACCGCGTGACGACTGAGATTCGACTGCCATACGTGAAGGCAATTTGTAATTAAAGACAGGAGAATAACGAAGATAACTACGCAATTAATTACCAAAGTGGGTGCAAATTTAGAACCAAATGTCAACAAAGTGGCTTGACCAGGCGGCACTCGCCCGCCCCCCGGTGGGGGAGCGCCCGCGGGCTCGCTGTCAAACAACGTTTATCCAACAAACAGGCGCAGCGCAATAACATGTTTTTTTTTTTGCTTTTAAAACAATTCCCCGTGCGCCAATTCGCCCGACCGCTGTTGTTAAAATATAGCCATATTTTCCCCTACATCTTCCTTTATGTAACCTCATTTTGAAACATGTTTAACATCTGCTATCAGAAAGTGGAAACACTATTTTCATTCACAAATACGCATGTTAAAGATATTTTACACAAAACATATTTAAAGAAGGGGATGGTACATACCTGTTTATGCATTTCCACATTGAGGCCGTACGACATTTCATAGTACTGAAACATAAATAACACGCTTTAGTTTAATCGATTAAAATTTATGCGCGTAAATGTAACGGCCGAGCAGTGACATGGTATGGTTTTGGCACAGATTAGCTTCCTCAAATTATAGGAGTCGAGTGACTAAACATCCGCACTGGCACAGTTTGGACGTCGGCCAGAAGTGTTTCCGACACATAAAAATTCTCGCGAAAATTTCCTCTCGAGCGTATTAAAATAAATTGCGAGCGATTTGGCAACACTTAATCGTGATTCATATCTGGATGGGGAGAACATGCGGGGATTAAGGCATGCCAAAATATATCTGTTCGTTTGAAATATATTGTCTGCTCTTGAACTGGCCACTAATATGTTTGCCTACGCACGCCTCTGACAGCTCGGTTGGCGCTCTGATTGATGCGACCATGCTAAAATATCTTATCTAAACATATTTCATTACACGTGCTAAACATTTACATATTATATTGTGCCTTGTGAAGAGAGGCAAACTGTCCTACAATCGAGTAAATAATTCTTTCATACGGACAATTATCTTAATAGGAGGGTGCATTGGAGCCAATCAAATAGAAAACATGTGACATGCGGGCGGCGAACAAAGGAATAAATTTATTGATTTCACACGCCATAACAAATGTTACATGTGATAAACATCTCTATTTAGCTGTTAAATTAGCTGTCCCTTTAAATTAAAATATGTAGTGTTAATATGACATGCGTTTTGAAAGCATGCTACGTTCGTTTTATTGTACGGGTATGAACGTAATGGTGTTTGTACCATCGCCGCAATTATCATTAACCCCAATCTCTTGTAGAAGTCTAATAAAACTCATTCAATTAAATACAGTTTTATTTAAAGTTGCCCAATGGTTAGGTATCTTTGCTTTGAAAATATCGCAATTTGACTTTAGTGCTTGTTGTTTAGAATTAGGGGTACAACATTAAGGACAAGAAAATGTTTTGTAAAATATACAATATTTCGTTCGCATGGAAATTTCAGACATTTTCCCAGAATATAAAATAACTTGTGTTATTTCAAACTAAAATTTATATCTTTGCCAATTGCCATACAGGTAAGCAATGCAAACTTTCACTTTTAGTTTATTGCACGATCTACTCACCATAACATAATGCCTTTGTATTTCAATTTTTTCACTAGCCAGTTTCTCGCATTCTAATTTTAAACTGAAACAAAAGAGAAACCATTACTTACATAATTTAGTTACAAGATTCAGTGAATTCTTTAACGTGAAATTGTTTGTTTTAATTTTTATAGCTGCAAGTTTAATGGCGCTGCGCTGTCTTGAATAGTTTCGGACAAGACCGTTATTGCTCTTTTGATCTATTTATTCGTGTTATAGTATACGTACAGTAGTTCAGTGTTATGATGATAGATTAAGGTCATATCAACATATAAGCTCTTCATTATGTCAGTTTTCTGACAGCCAGCGATAACCTCCAAAGAATAAGTTGAAATTATATAATTTAAACTAGGGCTTTTTGGTGACTTTTAAACTTATTAAATCCACAAGTGTAGGTACTCAGTAAACTACCACTCGGAGTTCTATTTAAGGAGCGCTTGTAATATTATTAAGATAAGAAATATATATAAGCGAACAGCTTGTTTTATAGGTGTTATCGCATGCATAGTGGGTCAGACCTGTTATGGTTATAGTTTTTATCGTCACTTAAGTACACTGTTCAATTTCAATTTTAGATTATTACCTACATACTTAACGATCACTGAAAACGTGGCCCGATAAGAGTTTTATAACATAATAACTTTGTAAAGTAGGTAATAGGTAGGTCGGGCGTTGGCGAACATACATTTACATAAGTATTGCTTAACAATCGCTACTTTTACAAAAACTAGCTAAACTTTTCTGTTTACCACGACTGATAGGTATGTAGGAAAGTGATTTAGTGTACATGTTTTTATTTGTTAAGTTATGTACTTACATAGGTAAGTATTAAATAATAAATACTTAATGACGTAAGAATTCTAGGAGTATCTAAATATCTGGGGGCACGGCAGTGCCCCCGCCAAGTCGAGCAAAAAGCGGCACGGCCGTACCATACTTTTCTCGAAGCAATTCAGGCCTTCTTCGACCTCGTGTAACTTCGTTGCGGATAAAACTAGAAGCCTGAATTTTCAGTAACCAAGCAGGCATTGTATAAACACGGTATATTTCAAATTTCATTCAATTCGAACCAGTAGTTTAAGAATTACAACGAGTCAAAGTTCCTTAATTTTGTCACTCACTGACTGACCGATCATCAAAAGTCTAAGGCACTTCTAGCAGACATAGAAGCTTCAAATTTAGAATACAATTAGTGTTTAGTATATGAATCAAGGAAAAACTAAAATATTTTTCAATTTCGGTTCAGATTTCTAGATACATCAACTGCATACTTATTTACTGCATACGAATAACTTGTAATCCCATATATTTATATGGGATTACAAAGTTACATTTACAGTTAATTAATCAGCGTACCTGTAGGTATACCTATAATTTAATTATTTTTTTTGTGAGGTAGTTGGTAGAGTGACACACAAATAACTTTGCTCTGTTACAAAAATCGATTTTTATTATACTTAATATTTTGTTATTATGCACAATTTTATATGAATAATAGAGCCTACTAATACTACTACCTGCTAGTTGTGTGTATTTCCTTCATTGCACTCTTATTATTATCAAAACTAACTTACACAAAAATGGATTAACTCAAGGGGTCAATCACTGAATTGATGGCACAATTTAATGACAGAATGTCGAAATTTGAGGCTGAGTTGACCAAATCAACACCCAACACTTCATCCAGCAGCAGCTCGGACAGTCTTGCAGAGGAGTACACGGCATTCAAGAAGTTTGTTATGGAGTCTCTTGGCTGTCTCCAGCGTCAAATGGCTGCCCTTGCCAGAGATGTTGATTCACTGGAGATGAGGGGTCGTCGGAAGATGCTCCTTATCCATGGTGTTGCAGAGGTCAGCAAAGAGGAGACATCGTTAGTGGTTGCTAAAGTGTTTCGTGAAAAGTTGAAAATTGACACCTTTACCGTTGCTGCTATTCGTCGATGCCTCAGAATGGGCGGTCAGAGCAGTGCCGGAAAGCCACAGAAACGTTGCATCAGGGCTATATTTAACATACAGCAAACTGAGTCATGTAAGCCATTTTTTAAAAAGATGAACGTATTAACACTACCCTGTATTTATATATTTGAAGCTGCAGTATTTGTAAAAAATAATATTGGCATGTATAATTACTACACGCGTATACGGCGCAAGGACCAACTCCGAACAGAATCTAGCAAGACTCACCTAATGCATCAGAGTATCTTTTGTACAGCTTCACGTATTTATAATAATATTCCGGGGCCGATTAGAATAATTCCGGAAATGAGACAATTTAAAAAGAATCTCCGTGATCTGTTAGTAAACAAGTGCTACTACTCTGTAAAAGACTTCCTGTTAGACAAATCACTGCTCCAATACAGTCTCCCTCGGTCTTCATGTGTTCAGTGACCCACTGATATGTACCTATGAATTATTTATTTTTTTTGCCTTATTTTTCATATGTAATTCATATTAATAAGCAATTTGAGGTAATAATGTTTTAATGTAATTTAATTTATTTTATGACTATTGTATGCCCTAAGGGCGGGACATAGCTGATCTGTATTATTATGTAAGACCTGTATTATGTACTACCTATGATCCACAATAAAATATTTGATTGATTGATTGATTGATTGATATACTGGTCAAGTTTCAGGATCTGGATGTCCGTGACAAAGTTTGGTTTGCCAAAACCACATTAAAAGGTTCTGGTATAACCATGTCCGAATTCCTAACTAGGTCGCGGCATCAGGTTTTCATGAAGGCTCGTGAGAAGTTTGGCATCACGAATTGCTGGACCAGGCAGGGATTCGTATACGTTCTGGGAGCTGATGGGAGCAAGCATCGGGTTTTAAGCTGCTGTGAGCTAAATGCTATTGGTGTGCCTGGACTCGACGCTGATAAGCCGGATCGCCAACATGACCATAAGGCACAGGCTGAGAAGCAAGCTTCAACGCCTTTAAAAAGGATCAGAAAGCCTGCGGTGAAAAAGTGAATCGTCCCTTTCGCTGTGTCGCTCGGGTAAATGTCTCACGTCTCTTTTATTTTATTTAATGCTCGTTTACCTTCTGATAAATTGAGCATTAAATAACTTTGGAAAAATGTAGTTCATACTGCTATAATTATGCATTGTGCATACTTCTTACATTAAAATAATGTTTTTTGTATTGTTGTAAGTATGAGCTTTGCCTGTATCCGAAAGACGCACTTAATTAATTTGTATGTTATGTTTATTTTTTATGTTTTTTGTAAACACATAACTGGCGGGTGGACTTTTAAGTCTAGTTAGTAAAAACCTTTTATCTTTATAATATATACGTTTACTAATTTACTTACCATATTATATTATATTTTGTGTTTTTTTTAATGATTGTTAGTAACAATGATGATGACAGCTTCATATCTGCTAGCAGTGACAACAACAGCTTGAATAGTATTTCAAATCTTGCTGATACCCTTCAGTCTCAATTTTCTGATGTTCCCAAAAATCTAAATGTAGTCCATATTAACGCTCAAAGTATTCCGGCTCATTACCATGATATGCGTGCGAGTTTGGACTGTAAGGACATCCATGCAATCCTCGTTTCCGAATCCTGGCTGAAACCATGTCTCCCATCTACATCATATTCCTTGCCCGGATTCCAACTAATTAGGAATGATCGCACAGCCCGCGGCGGTGGTGGTGTTGCCATTTATTTGCGTGCAAATATTTCTTTTACCATTATTGATGCTTCACCGCAGCCATCACCGTCAAATGCTGGCGAGCATCTCTTTTTAGAGCTTGATTTACATCATTCGAAGGTTTTGCTGGGTGTCTATTACTGTCCATCTCTGCGAATCGATTACTTCTCCTCTTTTGAGAGTCTCTTGGTAAATCTTATGCCCTCTTACAGGCACACGATTGTGATGGGGGACTTCAACACTTGCCTACTCAAAAACGATTCCCGCTCTTCCTCGCTCCAGTCTATTTCTCTTTCTTGCAATTTGTCTCTTCTTCCATTAGGTGCAACTCATCATTTCCCTAACTGTTCTCCTTCGCTCCTTCATCTTATTTTTGTTTCTTCCACTCAACATGTCGCTAAGCATGGACAATGCTCAGCAGACGCTTTCTCTTACCATGATTTAATTTTCCTTTCTTACAAAATTCGCCCTCCAAAGTCTAAACCAAAAAAGATTCTACAGCGCAGTTTTGGTGGAATGAACTTGGAAAGTCTTCGTGAGGATGCTAATAATATTGACTGGTCTGCTCTTGTTGATGCGGAGTCAATTGATGACAAAATTAACATTTTGAATTCCTACCTAAACAAGTTGTACGATATTCATGCGCCTGTTCGGCTGGTTAAAATCAAGCATCTGCCTGCTCCTTGGCTATCGGATGACTTGAAAATTATTTTGGAGAAAAAGGCAGCAGCAAAATCAAGATACAAGAGCAGACCTAGCACCTTGACTCGTGAAAAATACGTTGCTATCCGCAATCGCAGCAACTTGGCTTGTAGGGATGCTCAGCGCCGCTACATTCATAAGTCTGTTGAAAATGGTGATCCGGCTAAAGTCTGGAAATTTCTTAGAACAATGGGAGTTGGAAAATCACGCCAAGAGTCTATTCCTAAAGATGTAGACCTTGAATCACTCAATCAATATTTTGCTAGCTCTTTTAACTTCAGCGGGGCTGTTAAAGCTAAAACTCTACATAATCTTTCATCACTTCCTACTCCCAATTATTCTCCTTTTATTTTTAATCAAATTACTAGTTGTGATGTTAAGAAGAGCTTGCTATCTATAACCTCAAATGCTGTTGGTAGTGACTGTATTAGTCGTAAGATGATTCTCCCTATCCTGGATGAAATTCTTCCTATCATTTCCCATATCCTCAATTATTCCATATCCTCAGGTGTTTTCCCATCTTTGTGGAAAGAAGCTCAGATAACTCCTCTCCCTAAAAAGTGTAATCCTGTTTCTTTCTCTGAATTTCGCCCTATTTCCATTTTACCATTCCTATCCAAAGTCCTCGAGCGCCTTATCCACAGTCAGCTTAGTGCCTTCCTTTGTAAAAACCAACTCCTAAATTTGTACCAATCCGGGTTTCGTTCAGGACATAGCACTACCACAGCTCTTGTTAAAATTACTGATGATATCAGATCAGGTATGGATAATGGGAAGTTGACGGTCCTTTCGTTACTGGACTTCAGCAACGCTTTTAATACTGTCGATTTCGATGTCCTGCTCAGTAGACTTCGCTCTCTTAACATATCTCCAACAGCAATTGATTGGTTTCGAAGTTACCTGTGTGGCCGCCGACAACGTATTCGCATTGAAGATTCATCATCTTCTTGGTGCAATACCACTGTCGGCGTTCCACAGGGGGGCGTTATCTCTCCTCTTCTTTTCGCTGTATTTATAAATTCTATTTCTAATGAACTTCTCTCATCCTACCACCTTTATGCTGACGATTTGCAAATTTATTCGCAAGCTCCCGTAGATGAACTGTCTGAGGCAGTGATCATTGTGAATAATGACTTAGCACGTATTTCTCAATGGAGCTTGGATCATGGTTTGAAGGTTAATCCTGCGAAGACCCAAGTCATTGTGGTTGGCAGCTCTAGAATGCGTTACAAAATTGACTGGATGAACCTTCCCCAAATTGTTTTTGATGGTGCAGTAATACTGTAGTGAAAGACTTGGGTATTTACATAGATAAGGACTTGTCTTGGGGTCCCCAGTTACAAGAAGTGAGTCGCAAACTGTTTGCATCTGCGGGGTCTTTGCGTAGACTGCGCAATTTCCTGCCAACTGCCACTAAAACTGCGCTCGCCCAATCTCTCCTTCTTCCTATTCTTGACTATGCTGATGCAAGTTTTCCAGACCTCACTGAAGTGCAGCTAGATAAGCTTGAGCGACTCCAAAATTTCTGTATCAGATTCATATTTGGTTTGCGCAAATACGATCATGTTTCTGAGTTTCGTATTAAGCTCAAGTGGCTGCCTATCCGTCTTCGCCGGAATGCGCATATTTTATCATTACTTTACAATATTCTGTTCAATCCAAGAATTCCCTTTTACCTCAAAGAACGTTTTAAGTTCCTTCATGACACACATACTAGAGATTTGAGATCATCGGTAAATTTGACACTTTCAATGCCTGCGCATTCCACAAAATTTTATGATTCATCGTATACGGTGCAGGCTACTCGTCTGTGGAACGCATTGCCGTTGTCAGTTAGACAAGCGCAGTCACTTGCTGCTTTTAAAAGCTCTGTTGTCAATCATTTTTATACACTCCTATGATTTTACCTTGTATTTCTTTCCTTATGACATATTTATATATATGAAACACATATATTTATTTATACTTATTTATGTATTATATTGTATTATATATACCTATATATATAGTTATATTAACTACTTTAGTTACTTTTGTGTATGTTATATATTTGAAGTAAGTACACTGACTTTCTCCTCCCCTCTTTGTTTTATGTTCTTAAAGTCCATCCAAAGGTTGTCTGGAAGATATCGCTATCAGCGATAAGACCGCCATTGTAACCATTTTTTTTTGCATTATTGTAAATCAAGTGCTTGTTTAAATTATTGGTGTACAATAAAGAGTATTCTATCTATCTATCTATCTATGTATAATATAATGGAACAATATGTATAGATAGGTATCTAGATATTATTATGTTCAAATGTAACTTGTAAAATGGTCAACGGAATAAAAAAGCCAGAGAGACGGCTTAAAGAAAATTCGTTATTGGTATACAAAAAGTAGAAGGCAAAAAGTAGGAAAGGAAAAAAGTAGGACTATCTACAAAAAGAAATCCCATAAAAAACAATACTTGTCAAAACACCAAGTCTCGCAACTCAGTTCTTCTACCGTAAAAAGTTATGATATCCATGTAATACCAAGTCGATTATTCGATTATTCAGTCCCTACTTAAGGGACCTTCTGTCTTAAGTTGTTACGTAATTATCTAACCTAACAACATCTTATAGTGACCATATCAATATTAAAAATCTTTAACGTTTTAAATAAATAGATTGGCTTGGCAATCGCAAAAACAATGTAATTTATATATGTATGTATTACTCGTGAGATATACTGTGTTTTCATGCGATGGAAAACGTTAAAGATTTTTAATATTGATATGGTCACTATAAGATGTTGTTAGGTTAGATAATTACTTAACAACTTAAGACAGAAGGTCCCTTAAGTAGGGACTGAATAATCGAATAATCGACTTGGTATTACATGGATATCACAACTTTTTACGGTAGAAGAACTGAGTTGCGAGACTTGGTTTTTTTACAAGTATTGTTTTTTATGGGATAGACATGTCATCTTCGTCACAGGTCTAAAACAGAGAAAGAAATAATACATAGATACAAACCGGTAGCAAGATCACTACGCGCTAAGTATTTTAGATCGCAGTAATTACCTTCTCTTGGTTTGTATAGTTTTGAAAATATGTATTGTTTAAATTAAAGTCTGAGTAGGTACTGTCAATCCACTTTTCTGACTGTACGAAATATCTCCCATCACTTAATTGTTATTATGTGTTAATCGTTGACTGTTGACTCGGAAATACCAGTAGACGTAAATGTGGTAAGAAAATGCACGAAACTGCAAACGAAAATGACTATTATAACAACAGCACGAAGGGATTCCCAACCCTTTGCCTATTTAGTTTTATGCTATCGATGCTTGTAATGTATTATTTAAAGTAGAGCCACTTTGCCATGTATACGTTTTGATTAAATAATTCACAGTAATTTGTAGTAGAGTAGGTAGGGAGGGTGACACCGAGTTAAGTGTTCTCAACTACTTAACGGGGGTAATTAATTATTGATTTTATTTACATTTGTGAACTGAAGAAACCCGTCTCGTTTGCTATGACTTTTAAAAAATTGGCCAAGTGCGAGTCGTTTTAGAAATCATAATGTATTTTTTAAAGACCTGTCTACTGATACCACACACGTATAGGTTTCATGAAAAAAATATTTTCACTTTCAGTTCCATGTATGGGGAGCCCCCTTTATTTTAAATATATTTTAAATTTTCTCTTAAAATCGGAAAGCGGTTCACAGAATACAACTACCTACCAAGTTTTATATGTATAGTCCTAATAGTTTCGGAATAAAATGGCTGTGACATACGGACGGACGGATGGACGGACAGACAGACAGACGGACAGACATGTCGAAACTATAAGGGTTCCGTTTTTTGCCATTCTGCTACGGAACCCTAAAAATATGTTTTAATAATTTCGTGAAATAAAAATATTCCCAATTGACCTGTTTCTAATGCTCTCTTCACTTCAATGTTAACCTACAATAACTTTAAGCCCGTTTTTTATTTTATTTTCTCTCTAATCGACTCGTGTAAATAAACCCTATTGTTACGTTTTTGTTTCACGACAACGGTTCGTCGCAAAAAGCCTGGCAGGGTGCTCAAAGGGCAGGATACGCAGGTAAGGGTTGATTCACCTTGATGCCCGGTGACGGGAACCCGGATGATCCCACTTTACATATTTTATGTTTGTTTGAGTAAATCCGACAACCCCAAGCATCGATTTTCCTGACACTTTTTAAAAGTTGTTTTTAAAAGATAGTTATTTTAATTCCTTTATTGCATGACCTACCTATTATTTTACTAATATGCATTGTCTTTTGATTCGGTTACTTCATAGCATGCCTACTCAGTAAGAACTCAATAAAATTAATACAATACTAACTTGTGATATTGGGCTTGTAGGAAGTTGAATTCTTCTTTAATCCTGTCACAGGATTCTCCCACCGTGAACTTGATGGGTTGCCCGGGCTGTGGGGGACCCTGAGAACAAAACACCAACTCTTAATGACCTGCAAGTAAACACCAACAACCTTCGCAACAATAAAGACTTCTTAAAACAAGAACACACTCTCCAAATGACCATTTACAAACGTTTACTGAACACGCAACGTTCTAAATATTAAGAGCATAGTTACGACTTAACTCATCAATCTCACTCTCAGAACAAAAACATTCCAATCACGAAACAAAAATTACACGCATCCCAAATTACCATAATACAAATTATCCTTTAATGACCATAATTCGGTGTGAGCCACGATTAATGAGAAAAAAAAAACGACATCGTCCGCTCGCCTCTTAACACAAAAATAAAGTAACGCGAACACGCGAGCACGTAATAATAAAGAAAAAAAAACTTACTCCATAATAAGAAGCACGAAAATAAAAATAAAGCGAGGGACACAACAACACACGGTCGCCGGGAGGCCGAAGGCAAAAAATAAATAACCGCCGCTCGGTGCCGGCGCGCGGCGCGAGGAACAAACGGACTTTAAAAATAATAAAAGGAGCGTAAATAAAAGCGTAAAAGGAACTGGCGCGGCGTGTAGACGTTGTAAATGGAGCTGCGGACAATCGGGCTCAGGAAAAATGTGGCCGGGAATTTAGTGAATGTAACCACCGGGGAGACGGCTTGCGGTCGCGCGCCTCCGCGCCGCCGACGTCTCACGCTCCACGTAATGGGTGATCGCACTTAATACCTAACATCGTGGATAACCTAACCGCAACGTCTAGGCACTGTTCGCAACATTGTAACTTAGTTCATCGATCACAATTCGTGCTTATTTACGACACTATTTTATAAACCGAGATTGTCTAGCATTCTAGTTTTGCACTCTAACTTATCAAAAATTAATTTTAGCGCCAATCATGTTCCGTTAATTGCTTTATTGAAGGTATCAAAACGCGTTTAATTAAAAGAAAAGATGAAAGCCACACAAGCAAACTGGAAGATGTAAATCGACACAAGCAATTACTTATCCATGTTCATATCGTTGAATCACAAAACAAAAAGGAGTTTAAAATTACGAGCTAACACAACGTATGTTTGGAGGCAAAAACTAGTGTCCGACCGAAAGTTCGGTTTCGGTTTCGGTTTCGGCGAAGTTTCGGCCAAAAATCAAGTTTCGGCGGCAGTTTCGGTTTCGGCCAAAATTGGCCGAAACTTTTGCCGAAACCGAAACTGATTTCGGAAGTTGTCATGCACGCTCGCCTAATTTTGTTTCTCGCGGCAACGCTTTGGCGGACGCTGGCGGCCCTGTTCGGTAATTGTCGTGCACCGTACGGATAGCTCTCTAGCAACACAACTTAGTCAGTGCGCCCGATGCAAACATACTTTAGAGGTTATGTTTTGATGGAACTGTTTACATGTAAGTTTTTGTTTCGTTTCTGTACTTGAATGATTTATATAGTTAAATATTGAGTCAGTAACTTTGTTTTGCTGTTATTAACAAATCAAGTCACATGTAAAAAAGAGATTATAAGATTGTAATAAGATTTCAAAATACCAATACTTAGTATTAAATGAAACAGTAACAATTAGTGATTTGATTATTGATAACTGATAAACATTTTGCTATGAGAACTTAACACTAGAAAGCCCAACATTTTTGACTACCTGCAACGCCCAGCGTCCGTCGAAATGACGCCTTGAACTAAAAATTCTAGCTATAAAATGAAACTCAATTTAATATTAAATTATAACGTGTATTGTTAAAAACATAAAAGTATTAGAAAAATTGGTTGGCATTTATTTTATTTTTTTAAATTTCGGATTTTTCTTCGCGACCTACACATTTCCCACATCCAATATTTTGACAAATGTCGCATTTATCAGATGCCTTGTTTTTTTTGCACAAGACAGTTTGCCCTCTTTTTACCTGATGCCTCTGGAGTCCGTAGGTCTCTCCTGCTGGGGTCTGGATCAGCAGAAAAAGCCTTGATGGAACTAAGTAGTGGCCGACTGGCGTGATTGTGCACTAACATAAGGATCACTGAGTTCAATTGTGAGCCTCAAAATAACGTCATGGCGGTGTATATTTTGAGTTATTGTCTGTTTACCTAATACTTACGCATTGACAGCAATTTGGGGCCCTCATGTTCAACTCCTGGCATTTGGTTGCTGAAGATAAGGCCACTTGGTGATCCGGACAAAGTACTTTCGCTTGTTCCAGTACGTATTCTAGCTCTTCCTCGACCTCTGGGTAACTGATAGGGTAATTAGTTCCATGGGCACTACTCTTTGATTCCTCAGAATCGGGACTGTCGGAATGCGAAAGAGAAGTACCTAAGGCAGGTATGAAATGTCTTCGTTTTCATCGTCGGATAATCCAGACACCAGCTCGGAGTCAGATTGGTCTACATGCATATTATGTAAGCTTTCAAGCATCTACTGCATTTCTGGTGATGTCATACGTTTTGAGGCCACATTTGAGCAATTCACAATACATTTGTCACACAATGTTACTTTAGTTCACTATTTCTGACAATAATTGTATCTCACAAAAATAAAAACTGGAAACAACGCGTATCGAATGACGAATAAATCAAAAAGGTAAAGTCCACCTATAACTCTATACTGAAGGTAGTTTGCATCGACTATAAAACTAATTTGAAGATAGGTACCCTCATATTATAAGTCCGTCATTTGGACGGACACTGGGCGTTATAGGTATACCTTGCTATAACTTTATACTAATATCACTTATACATTACTAAACCACCTTTTCAGGTAATTTAAGCAGAAAAAATAAAAGGAAATTAATTTCATCTTATTTCACCAAATATTTCCGGAGAAAATAATAAAATAAAAATCGATATCCGTCATTTTGACGGTTTGGGCGTTCTAGTGTTAATTTGAAAAAATAATAAAAATATTATTAATATTTTTTATATTGTATTAAGTAAATAAATGATTACAACAAAATTAATATACTGTGTTTCCATTTCATGTTCTAATTAATGCAGTATAATGGGTAAAATGCACCAAATTTCAGTATTTTAAGGAATTTTATACTTGACCACGTGAGTTTCGGTTTCGGTTTCGGTTTCGGCCGAAACTGAAGCCGCGGCCGAAAGTTCGGTTTCGGTTTCGGTTTCGGCCGGAAAACCAGTTTCGGTCGGACTCTAGCAAAAACAAAACGATATCGACAGTAGCAGTGTGAGAGCACGCTCGCGTGTGGCGAGGCTACACGACGCCACTTGACGTACCGGGCTCGCTCCAGAGGCTGCCTCGACACTTCAACCTTATTGATCTGAATTAAGGCAAAAAGTAATAAAGCTCTTCTGCTAATGTGCACTCAGCTTAACGACACTTGTCGTTCGGCCGCTGAATATTTGTTAAGTATACAAAACGACTTCGTTTTTGATCAAATAGGTCAAATAGAAGCATGTATTTTATTAAAGATACATATACTTATTTCTTGAAAACATAATGTTTCAATTAGTATTTTAATCACAGAATATAAAAATAGACTATCCTATAGAAGACTTCCTTTTATTATAAGGCTTACTAAAAGTTATTCTCCCTGTTTATCATTTGTATGTAAAAGAGCCATATCTCTAACACTCAACAAGTGTGCGCGTGTCTTAATTCGAGCCGGACATTATTATTTTATCTGCGTCAATAAGTGACGGCGCGCGGCGTCGCGTCGACGTTATAAGTATTTGTTTTATTCAATGCTATCGGAATTATCGCGTCGGGTAATACCGCTCCCTCGCTCTCGTTGTCCAACAAACCTGACAGCTCGTTATACGTTAAAGTGTTTTATAGCCACGATTAAATCGCCATATAAAATAACATTACGACTACGGATTAAATTAAACGCTTTTGTGTAATAAAATTGTACAACATGCCAATCGTTGCTCTGTCTGAACTATTGTAAATTTTGTATTATTTCACGTGGATATTATTCAAAATATCGGCAAAATTAAATATCCTTCTCGACTGTCGACGCGTTTAACATAATCGCATTAAAATTACACACTGTTAACTTGATGATTAACTGCTTGTTTCCTAATACTGACATGCCTCACCGGAATATTACTGAATTTGAAATTTGAAACTATTTTGCTGTATCAATTATTTTTTTCCCACGGCCTAACAGATTTAATATACCCTTCAATACTAATAGTAAACTTCGATCCAACCTTCAAATCGATCACAAAAGAAACTAAAAAATAATCCTCGGCAATAATAGACTGAGTAAACGTTCCCCTCGACAAAAAAGATTCCCATAAATTATCGCCCAAAAGGTCAAATTAAAATACAAAGAAACGTTTTTGAGTGGCAGTATTGTATAGAGGGTCCGGATGAAAGGCCCGCATCCACCGGCCGTTCACAAAAACAAAACTAAACAGAATGCGTTTAAACGGATATAAAAAGAAATACGTGTTCTTATTTCAAATTATTGAATACGTCTGCCCACGTCTACCTGCTGTACGCTCCGGAGAGTATTTTCTTTTTATTGGAATCGAAATTCGAATTCCGAAGCGGCTGAATGAATTCTGCTCGAATACGAAATTGAAACGAGAGTTTTGGTGATTTATATTAATGTCGATGTCCGTTACGTAGCGAGGAAAATCCGAAAAACGTATCGATGTCAATTGTTTATTAGTAATATTAGAAGCTCGCCCGCTCAGCTCACAACTCACACAAGTTCAGCGGCTTGGTAAACATCTAAACACCATTCGCACTTACAAACCAAACAAGCATAAACAAATATTTGAGCATCAAGATTGGCTTTGTAACGTAACGCCTCAACGTCAAAAGCCCGCGAGCTAATTTCTACTCTATTGTGTTCATTTTAGAGCTCATAAAAGCGATCGTAACGGACGGATTTATTACCCTTTGTATAGGGAAAATAAAAAAAATGCTAGTAAACTAATATGGTAAGTGCGCGCGGGGATCGGAAAGCTGATTTTATTCAGAAAAACACCGTTTGCCGCCTGATGTGAATACGATGGTGGTCGGGGCGATTCATACTTTTAATTAAATCGAGAAACTTAGTCAATAACGAGTAACGACGTTTCCAATAAAATAATAATGACAGTCCTTTAATGAGATGAATAAACAGTAGCTACTTTGTTTAAGCTCTAGCTCATTATTAAAACAAAGATAGCATTTCGTTTTCAGCTCGTTTAGAAAACATAATATATATAGTCATTAATCATCATCTCAACTGGCACCCTCAAATCGATAAAGTCACGTCTCGAATTCGTAAGTTAATTATGTATTTAAAAAGTTGAGGAACTCCGCTGATCTTGATACGGCTCACATTTGTATACATATTTTGCCCTGTTTCGCTCGGTCTGTTCTAACGTACTGCTTGCCCGTATGGGGTGGTGCCACAAAAAATGTTTTTATCCGACTTAAGAGAGCCCAAAGAGCTGTCCTAAAGGTAATGTTATCTCGTCCGCATAGGTATCCCACTGAACAGCTTTATGCTGATTCTAAGCTTCTCACAGTTCAACAACTCTATGTGCTCTTGTCAACCATGGATAAACACTGTGCGTCCATCTAAGGAACCGACAGGTAGACTTAAACATAATGTCTTTCAGCAGGAACGTCATAGAACTACCTTTGCAAAGCGTCAATTCTACGTAGTTAGTATTAAAATTTACAATATTTTAAACAAAGAGTAAAGAATTTTACGTGCAATAAATTGGAATGCAAAAACTAGTTAAAAATTATCGCCAGTCCTTATCGTACCAAAACACTGAGGATCTCCTGGTGAAATACTTTCAGTGATTTTATAAATATTCATACTATACATGCACATCCACATTTTTACACCTACACTCTACACAAACACCATATTGCACACTTGAACATTTTTTTTATTACTATTGTTTTTATATTTTTTTCTTTACTAATGTTTATGTAAACCCAATCCATTTCTTTTAGTACTTACTGTGTTCCGTTTAATTGTTTATAACTATGGCTTATTGTTAAGGAGAATCACTGACCCCCTAAGTTAAAGGTACCTTAACCTAGTTTAAGGGTCAGTGGGTGTGAATATTGTCAATGTATATAAGCCTGTATTTTGTTATTTATTTAATTTATTTATATTAGTCGGAATGGATGTGATAACCTACAACAACAGTAAAATAATGGGTATCCTTTAGTGGTACAGACTTAAGTATGTCAACCCTCCGTTCCCGCGCACGATGAGTATGTTTGATGGCATCTTGATTATGACGAAGCATTGTTTGCGTACTCCAAATGCCGTGTTTGTGTAAACTGATATTGCATTATCTATCTACAAATATCAACTCATTATTTTGGGTGAACATTGACTCAAGGCACTCCACTCCACTTATCACGATGATAATCCTGACAAGACATTTCCGTTGATAACTCATCTCGACAATATTAAAATAATCGTCATTGACATAGATTTATTATTTCTGGAACTCGACATTATGTGCATGTTTGAAGAAAACTCGGAATGTTTGACGAGACGCTATCTCATTTGTCCGTAGCGGTAATTCTGTCAGTCAAATATTTACCGAGTAGGACGCGACACGGATTTTATGCAAATAGACAAATAGGCATTTACATTAACACCCGGCCCGTCCCCCCGCAACTCATTCACCACCCCGACACACTCGTACAGTGACGCTTGTAAACTACAAGAATATGACAACGTTGAAAAATATTTTTATATTTTCGTTTATTCTATAGTTCACAGAGAAAATCAACTATTTCGCTGAAGATAAGTGATGCTACGTCGTGGGATTGCGCCCATTTTTAACCGACTTCAAAAAAAGGAGGTTTACAATTCGTCTTGAACTTTTACCTCATAACTCGGAGACGGCTGGACCGATTTGGAAAATTCTTTTTGTGTTTGAAAGGGTATACTTTCTAGTTGGTCCCATTGTTAGGAAATCAGGATCTGATGATGGGATCCTGGAGAAATCGAGGGAACTCTTCAAATATTATAGGCACACCTATAGCGTTTTGGGTATTTCTTATAGTAACTTGTGCAGTTGCTCTCGATAAGCATCATTTGAAGAAGTGGAACTGATGATGAAGACCCCAGATGGCCACCGAAACTACTCAATAATAGGTATTTCGTGGATTGCGATTAGATTACTTGAATATGGATGTTAAGCACTTTATGCTCATCACAATGCATATGGTAAAGTAGAACTGATGGTGATGTACCAGGAGAACTCCTCAAAAATTAACGGCTCTGCACCGGGAAAAGCAATATTTTGTAAAAGGTGATAAGTAGTTGACATTTTGGCTATGGTAATTAGATAAATTACAAACCGAACCACGAAAAAGCGTGAAAAAAAAATTTTTAGCAAAATAAGAACCGACTTCCATATCAAAACACTACAAAGCCAAAAATAACTTTAATTTCGGAAGGCGGTGTCAAAAAAAAAAAGAAAATACAAAACAAGTGACACCGAATACCGATATTAAAGTTATTTTTGGCTTTGTAGTGTTTTGATATGGAAGTCGGTTCTATTTTTTGCAAAAAAAATTTTTTAAGTTTGTTTTTGTTTGAGCACGCAATGTGGCTTTTTAAATTAATTAGGTACTTAATGCCCATGTTCAAATTACTCGTAATATACTACTAAGTCAATAGACACGTCACGCAACGTCATCACGGCGAAACTTTTAAAACGCACAACCGACTTCTTACTTTCAATGCCAAAAACGCGTAATAAGGTGTGTATTTCTTAGAAACTGGTATGAATGCATCGACTTCCTGACTGTGCAACCAGTACAGGTGGACCCCGAAATATATGAGAACCAATTCTACTATTTAAAATGATATTAAGCCGAGGAGGTCATTACATATTGGTCGTTTTAGTCGATTTATAAAACGGTTAATGCGCGCGCGTGGGAATTTACAACTAATAACTTTGCATGTACTGTGTACTTTTGATCTCAATAAATACATGCGCCCAAAGCAAGAAAAAGTGTAATGCTCCGGCAATTAGCTTTGGAGTTGGGATTTAATAGTGTTAGAAATTAGAATATTTACTCGTTACTATGTTTAATACAGCATAATTAGTTCTAGTTTAGAAAGTATGGTGCCTATTCATTTATGATTAAAATTTGTATTTCTCTGAATAAATTAGTTTAGATAATACAAACATTTACAATTTAATAAAACCTACATAATCTAATCCATACCGACCAGACCGACTCAGTTACCGTAGTTATTAAAACTGTGTCTACTTCTAACAGGTGTTCGTTCCATCAAATCTACATCTTAGAAAATATATAATGAATAATTATACGTGTTTTAAGTTCGTTGTTTTGTTCCCCTGACTGGTTCATAAAAAATATTATATGGCAAAGAATTCAATAAAGATTGAACAATTCAATACCTATATCATTCGCACTTTCCTATTCTTTTGAGTAGTTCTTTCCATTTCAAGTTAGTTTCTGTACTTTTTAGTGGTCTACTGCAAACCACCTCAACAATTCATTGTGAAAGAATAATAAATTATAAGGGCCACACAATGCCAAGAGAGCGGTGTCTCCTTAAAAATAACACTAATGTATTCTCGAAATGTGGTTAGTTTTCCGTCGGCTAGCGGCGACAGATGGGTTGCGGCTTGCGGTCGCCACTTGCCTCCCGTTACACTCTATTATAATGTCGTAAAGTTCAGAATCGTTCCACACACACACACTTTGCCGCGGTTTCTACGGCACATGGTCAGTTTTATTCATAAAATATAATTTTGAAAATGCTTGGTTGAGTGTGGTTGGTTAATAAGGTTTAATATTTCAGTTTCCGATTTTTTTTTCCAATACTATTCATAAAAACAGTTTTCACACATTTGACCTGATAATAAGATTATTTAACAGCATGTCAATTAATTTTATAGCCAACGTGATAATTATCTTGATATTAGGTGTAAAGATAACGATTTCAACGCAGTTTATAAAATGTCCCGTTAACCTTTAATAGATATTTTATTGAGAAAAGGTGCGTAAATCGTGAGCAAATTACCTATACCTAAATATCGTCATCTTATTTACAACATGTCTATTATGAGGAAAATGTTAGTGATCGAAAATACGGTGCGCTTTTAAGTTCGCGGAATGGGAGGGTAGAGACTTCAGTCACTCAATATTAGTATAAATACCAGGTTTTGTCTTAATTGGCTCATAGACCGGTTAAGTAGACGCACAGCCTTAGTGAGCTGATCTACGAGTGGCCCTACCTAAAAAAAAAAAAAAATTAATTGGCTCATTAGTCTTAGAACTATCACCAAGCAAACAACTCAATCGGAAAGAAAGTGTGCATTATGGAAAAAATCGAGTACCGTGCCGTAATAAAGTTCCTTACCAAGCACGGAAAGTCAGTTCAAAACATACTGGAATACATGGAATCCGTTTACGGGTATTCTTGCCCGAGTAAAACCACGGTTTACAAGTGGCACAGTCTCTTTAATCAAGGCAGGACCTCACTAGAAGAGGACCCGCGGCCCGGACGGGCGATCGAGGTGACTACTCCGGAAATCATTAAAAAAGTCGAAAAAATAATATTGGAAGATGCCAGACTAAAGACAAAACAGCTTGCAGAAATGGTTGGAGTATCGGATACGACAATTTTCAAAATTCTACACGATCATCTTGGCATGACAAAGGTCAATGCAAGATGGGTGCCAAGAATGCTCACGCCGCGCTCAAAATCAACACCGTGTGGAGTGTTCTCGTACGTTTTTGGACCTCTGTAACGAAGATAAGGATGGACTATTGAGTCAAATTGTTACTGGAGATGAAACTTGGGTCCATCATTCAAAAAAAATTTCCTGAGTCAAAACAGAATTCTATGCAGTGGCACAAAAAAGGCACACCACCACCCAAGAAGTTTAAAGTGTCACAATAAACTGGAAAAATCATGGCAACAGTGTTCTGGGACTCGGAAGGGATCCTGATGACCGATTATAAAGACAAAAGCGTTTCTTTAACCGGAGAATACTATGCTTCTATCCTCGAGAGGTTGAAAGAAAGCATTAAAGAAAAAAGGAGGGGAAAATTGACCAAGGTGTCCTTCTTCACGACAACGCGTCTGTTCACAAGAGCCGTGTTGCGTTGGCTGCCCTGCATAAGGTGGGCTTCGATATTTTAGACCATCCAGCCTACAGCCCAGACCTGGCTCCCAGTGATTATTACCTCTTTCCAAAACTGAAAAAAGAACTTCGTGGGAAGAAATTTTCAACTGATGAATAAGTGAAAGACGCGGTTTCAGCTTATTTTTCGGACAAAGACAAAACTTTTTTTATGAAGGTATATACATAAGCTAATTGAGAGATCTGAAAATGTATTAGGGTAGCAGGTAGGGTTATTTTCACTCCTTGCCCTCCATTCCGCGAACTTAAAAACGCCCGCCCCCTCGTATATTTAATATCAAATACAAACGAAGGTAGGTCGCACGCTTAAACACGCTATCAAGTTTACGCATCGTAACTGTTACATCTTTGCAGCCAACAATTTCGAGAATTTAGTGTCAAAAGCTACAAGCAAGCTTTGTTAATTCGTCCCCAGATTTCCGAGTATGATAAAATCCTTTGCAGACAATTTCACGGGTAATTGAGCGGCTGACAATGATCGCCGCCCGGTCCGGGGGCTGAGTCGCAAGTACCTACCTCGCCACGCGTCTGTTTGTCATTCCACTGTTTATTACTTTTATTACCCCTCAACTTTCTGAATAACTAAACTTACATATTATTTGAGCGATGTTGTAAAATTATATCACTTAGTTATAACAATTAGATACAAGCTGTTAAAGTGAATTGTTGAAAAGAAAGTTTGCGCAGAAAAGACATCAACGCAACGAGTTTAAGAGTTTTGTATTATTTGTCTATGGTCAATGATTTCATGATTATGACAGATAACGATATTTTGTGAACTTCACCTGTCCAACCATGAGTTGGACGAAAAAAAAAAGATATTTTGTGAATTTGATAACTTTATTCAAAGCAAATTCAAAGACTGACGGTTAAAGTTAATCGCTTGGAAGTTCAGAAACTTTTCCAAGTCGTTAAAAGTGCGAAAACAAGACCATCTGTGTATGGAGTGAGACCTAGATAGTTTATCAGTAAGGAGTGATTAGTGTACGAGTGTCGTCGTTTACCGGATGCCTGGCGGCCGCCACGGCAGCGGCGGCAGCGGCGGCGTTCATTGCGCCCGCGCTCGGATACATCCCTCCGTCAAACACACACGCTCATGGTCTGAAAAACACTGTAAGTAAACAGGGCACAGCACACACTCCACTTAGGGCACACAATAACACAGGATCCACGCACGTACTCCGAGTCAGTCACACGCGACGATCCGCTACTGACGAAACACCTCCGTACGTCGTTCTCGCGCGAACTTCGCAAGCGAACTGACTCGAGGGGGGCGCCACCCGCCGCTTCCCCCGCCGGGCGAGCGACCCTCGCATGCCGATTGTCGCTGCCATACATATTTCTCCACTCGAATTTTTCGTCGACTATCTTCATGTTTGAGGAATACTTTAGCCGAATCGGAGATATACGCTCTAATAGATACGTATTATCTAGGGATTTTCTGCGAGGGGTGGTGGGTCGGTGTTACGGGTTGGTGGCTCATTGCGGTTGACTTACCTAATGTTATTTTGGCAAACAATATTGCATTGCAATTCTGTCTGAGCTAGCCAGGCTTATTCTCTTGATACCTAGTCACGTAGTTAAGTAGGTCAGATGTCAGACTAATAATGATTTCTGTAGACACTTATCGCAAAGTTACTGTCTGCTTCTGCGTAGATACATACTTGACACATTAAATGGAGTCAATACTAAATGATAATCTTAAACGGATATTAGGCGGTAAGTACCTACTTATGTAAGTCTTATTTAATTATATTCTGTTTGTAACTTGTTAGTTGTAACAGTTTATAATACAATGGTGTCCACATCAATAAGTAGTTACATATACTTAGTTCTTACCTAGTTAATTACTTAGGTACCATTTTATTGTTTAGGTGAGAATCGTGACATTCAGATTTAGCTACACTTTAGCTCTAGTAAGCTGGTTTAGTTCAATTCGAGAAGAAACAATTCGTTTAGATGTCTACATTCAAGACTTAAAGCCTTTATAAAGCTTTAGGAGGCCGTGCACGCACTGCCTTGCAGTGGAACGCAGTGCGTTTATTCTACCGGTAGAACGGTAGAATAAACGCAATCCGGTGCGCGCACTGCGGTGAGAAAAACGCACCTTTTGTCTGACAATGTTGCCATACATACAGATTTCTTCGTATTTGTACATATTTTCGATGTGTGATACAGATTAGCACTCGATACAGATTTTTATACAAATTTCACACTGTATTGATAAAATAACTGTTACAACTAAAAACAGAACTTGGCAAAATACCTAAATTGCCTTACCGAAACAAGTCTTAAAGATTATTGCGTGCTATCCAAGGCTGTCGCATTCGTAGTATCGCACGTACGTAAAATACGTGAATAATTAATATCATAGGTACAAACTTTTATTTAATTTAATATTAATCTAAAAACCCAGAGTGATCCAAACTTGTAATTCTGGCTTGCTTAATTATAGCTTGATAAATTACAAACCAACATACTAAGTTTTCGTAAGATATATACGTTCGTATCTGAATTAAATCTGTAGGTATGCGCTCTCGCGCTCGGCCCTGGTTCAGACCATGGTGCGGAGCGAGAGGGAATGGGATGCAGTCGCCTCCTTCTACGAAGCAGTCATGCTAGCAAAGGAGGAGGCCGAACGTGCGAGGGAGAGGCATCTCTCTTCTTCACGCCCCAGCCGCCGCGGAGATCCCCCGGACGTCGGGGATCGCGTACAGATCTCCGGCCACCGTAGGCCCGGGCTTGTGGACGGCGAGCAGGGGTAGCTCACCGTCCGTTAAGGACCAGGCCCAGGTCGGCGGCGCGTTGTGTTCCACGCCCGCCTCAAAGAGCTGGCAGCAAGGGTCCTATAGGGCCATTGCCTGCCGGGGTTGGGGGAATGTGCTAATGAGATACCACGGCCCTGGAACTTAAGGGCACCTGAAGGAACAGGGTGGGTTTTTAGTCAGTAGAATTCGGACACTCCCTTCCGCTCCGTGGAAGCGGAAGAAGTCATTCGATGATTTTCCCACCCAGAGAATATAAAAGGTATGCTATTTGAACTTAAAATCTGTATAATCAAACAAACCAAAATAGAAGAATAAAATAGAATATTAATCATTATCATCATTGCTTCTTTTAAAAATCAAGGAATAAGTATTAACCACCAGGCAACTGCTGGTGGATCTAAATCTCAAACATTAGGTAAAACAAACAATTTAGGTGTTGATATTTAGTTTCGTGTGTCTAAAGAGAACTTTCTTCTCAGGATTTCCAACTGAAAGATCTGTATAGCAAAATGTACACAGAACAAAATAATCACTTTTATTATGAGGTCTCAACTACGCCTTATAAGAACAATCTTTCATCCAGTTCGGATTAAACTTTTGCATCACTCTAGGTTTATATATTGATATTAAATTAATTAAAAGTTTGTACTTATGGTATTAATTATTCACATATATTACGTACGTGCGACACGAATACACAACAAATGCGAGAGCCTTGGATAGCACGCAAAAATCTATAAGGGATTTCCTTAACATAGCGAGTGAAACATTAAATGCAAATCATACTAAAAATTAACGTTGTTTATGAAAGAATAAAAAATAACCATAAAGAATAGAATTGTACAATGGTGTGTGTAACACAAGTGTAACATACTAAATGCGATAATTTATTTTGCTAAGTTCTGTTTAGTTGTAGCAGTTAATTTGATCAATACAGTGCAAAATTTGTATCTAATGCTAATCTGTATCACACTGTCACACATCGAAAATATGTATAAATACAAAGAAATCTGTATGTATGGCAACATTGTCAGACAAAAGATGTGTTGTTTTCACCGCAGTGCGCGGTACTACCTACATTCCGATCCCCCCAACCAAGAACTCGGTAATGTGGTATTATGGGCTTTATGGTGTTATGTCAAATTTGGCATCTATAGACCGGAATACACCTTAGCAATTTTTTATAGATTTTTCCTAATGATATTTACAAAGATACTTATCATGACAAATATGATATTTTACGTAGGTATAGAATATTAAGTATTTTTTTTTCTTAAATAACTAAGTTTTGAATAAAAGCATATCAATGACATAGTACAGTGCAGTTTCGCAAAAAAATTGCTTCCATTTAATACATCAATGACTTCAATAATCCCACTAGTTAAGCCTGCGCCGAGTAAAATAACTCAAAACGGTCTTCACAACTAAAGGAATATAACCTATAATAGTACTTTAATTACCATACAAAAATATGTAATGAACACTAGAATAAATGTGTTAGCAAACATAGTTGGCAAAATTTAAAAATATTTTATAGTTTATTAAACAAAAATACATAAAGTTGGACAAAAATCCTTACAAAACATGCTCGTGCGTCGCTGAATTTTGATAGTAAACTGTTGTATTTTTTCATAAACTTCAATTCATATTATTCTCTAATTATCATACTATCATTTACGGCTTTAACATTTCAAAAATGTCGCTTGGTTGTTTTAATTTTAATTTTTTCTTCTAATTTGCGCGCTATTTTGAACCATACGCAACGTACACCGGTCGAAAATTCAGTCGTCCACGGGAGCTCAGAGAGGGGTCACGTCTCATCGTGGAGCGTTTCGCCGGTAACGATAATTCGCGATCTATTGTGTACGTACGTATTGCAGCAATCCGTTGAATAACATAAGTCATATTTTTTGTTTTTTTGAGTACGATTTATTATGCATACCCAACAATTACTTTTTATTGTTCAATATATATTTCTTTAACATTTTTTTTTTCAATATTTGTTTTATTATGGGAAAATGTAAAAAAAATATTATTAGAAGAAAGTTGGCGCAAATTTTCGAAAAAAAGCCATTCTCATAAAAAGTACGTATTTCTATTTTGTGATGTTATTATTGCTTTTTCACCGACTTCAAAAAAAAGGAGAAGGTCCTCAGTTCGTCTTAAACTTTTTTTTATGTATGTAACCTCAAACTCGAAGACGGCTGGACCGATTTGGATTTTTTTTTCGTTTGAAAGGGTATACTTTCTAGTTGGTTCCATTGTTATGAAATCAGGATCTGATGATGGGATCCTGGAGAAAGCGAGGGATCTCTTTAAATATTATAGGCACACCTATAGCGTTTTGGGTATTTCTAATAGTACCTTGTGCAGTTGCTCCCGAAAAGCACCATTTGAGGAAGTGAAAGTGATGACGAAGACTTTTTTCAAACATTCGATATGGGTATCGTGTAATGGGTTTTTGGGGGTGGTGATTGCAAATCTGGAATTTATTTTTAAATTCAAGATGGCGTATGCAACTTTTTCTCACAAAATCGATATGGGTACCGTGTAATGGGTTTTTGGGGGTGGTGATTGCAAATCTGACATTCATTTTAAAATTCAAGATGGCCGATGCAACTTTTTCTCAAACATTCGATATGGGTATCGCGTAATGGGTTTTTGGGGGTGGTGATTGCAAATCTGGCATTCATTTTAAAATCCAAGATGGCGGATGCAACTTTTTCTCAAACATTCGATATGGGTATCGCGTAATGGGTTTTTGGGGGTGGTGATTGCAAATCTGACATTCATTTTAAAATCCAAGATGGCGGATGCAACTTTTTCTCAAACATTCGATATGGGTATCGCGTAATGGGTTTTTGGGGGTGGTGATTGCAAATCTGGCATTCATTTTAAAATCCAAGATGGCGGATGCAACTTTTTCTCAAACATTCGATATAGGTATCGTGTAATGGGTTTTTGGGGGTGGTGATTGCAAATCTGGCATTCATTTTAAAATCCAAGATGGCAGATGCAACTTTTTCTCAAACATTCGATATGGGTATCGTGTAATGGGTTTTTGGGGGTGGTGATTGCAAATCTGGCATTCATTTTAAAATCCAAGATGGCGGATGCAACTTTTTCTCAAACATTTGATATGGGTACCGTGCAATGGGTTTTTGGGGGTGGTGATTGCAAATCTGGCATTCATTTTAAAATCCACGATGGCGGATGCAACTTTTTCTCACACATTCGATATGGGTATCGTGTAATGGGTTTTTGGGGGTGGTGATTGCAAATCTGGCATTCATTTTAAAATCCAAGATGGCGGATGCAACTTTTTCTCAAACATTCGATATGGGTATCGTGTAATGGGTTTTTGGGGGTGGTGATTGCAAATCTGGCATTCATTTTAAAATCCAAGATGGCGGATGCAACTTTTTCTCAAACAATTGATATGGGTACCGTGTAATGGGTTTTTGGGGGTGGTGATTGCAAATCTGGCATTCATTTTAAAATCCATAATGGTGGATGCAACTTTTTCTCTAACATTCAATATGGATATCGTGTGTGTCTACTAAGTTAAATACACTGATAACCTTCAAGGGTTTATTGCTAAGTATAATTAACAAAGTAACGTAAGGGCTAAAATTATCGCTAAATGATGAAAATGAGTGCACCCGGTTGCTGTTCGAAATACACTAAGCTCGCGGCGAACTTAGTGCGACCGCATTATATCGCTTGCTCAGCAAACGTGGTCGATTGCAAAATATTGCATCAAACATCGTGTAATAGGTTTTTGGGCATACCGATTGCAATCCTGACATTCATTTTAGAATTTACGACGAAAGTTCATTGGCTACTTTGTTAGCTTACAATTTACACTGGGTTATTGACAATTTAACTGATCCTAGGTTATGTGGCTATTCAGTATTATCTAGGGTATCTAATAATACTGAAATTAATTGTTTAAACCCTTAGATGTGACAAAGGAGAGTTATAATAACACAATTTTACTATATCATCAGAATATAAATCGTTTCTCCGGCAAAATATTAGATGAGGAAATGTTAATAGATAAATATGATATAGATATCTTATGTTTTTGTGAAACCTGGCTAAAACCAGATAGAATGTTGTTTAAAATTAATATTTTTCTGTTACTAGTGCATACAAAAGGTCCTCAGTAGGAGGTGGTACTTTAATATTACGTAGTAATTCTCTTAGATATAAGGAACAAAAATATATCACCGCTTGCTCTGTTGATTGCTTGTGTGAGGTAGCATGTACAGAAGTTGAAGGCCAAACTTTCTTAAGTGTTTATAGACCACCAGCATCAAACTTGTCATCATTCTTAATGATAATGGGAGAAATTTTAAGTACCTAAGCTTATAAGAGATAATAAATTAGTTTTCGTTTGTGGTCACCTAAATATTGATTTGTTAGTAAATTCACCTGAACACTGCAAGCTTACTTCATTGTTTGGTTCATTTAACTTAAAATGCACATACAAGGAAGCAACAAGAATAACAGCAACATCAGCTCAATGCATAGATAATATTTATACTAATTGTGCCATAAAATACTCGTCTCAAATTAGTGGAGTTAGGTCTGACCATATAGGTCAACTAGTATCCTTTGAGTTGGTTAAAAAGCGGCAATTAAATAAGACTTTTAAGTTTAGGCCACTAACTAAAAAGAAATTAATGTTTTTAATGATAACATGTTAAGTAATCTTTCAATGGACAATTTTGACTCCCATGACCCCAATGAAAATTACAGGATATTATTTTCTTCACTATGCCACGAATTTAGTAAGGCATGTCCAGTTAAAAAATTTCAAATGAGTAATAAATCTAAATTTAATTAATGGGCCACTGCTGGAATAAGAATAAGCTGAGACAATTTATACTACTTATACCATGAAAAATCATTGACTTCCGATGAAGCCTTCCATAATTATGTAAGAAACTACTCAAAGATATTTAAAAGAGTATGCGCCCTAAGCTAAATCTAAATCAGAAAGTAATAAAATTAGCATTTCTAACAATAAAATAAAAACTGTGTTTAAGGTGATAAACAAAGAAACTGGAAACACAAACCAACAGGGTTAGAATGATTTGACTTTGAACATCGATGATCAGGTCATCTCAGATAAGTTAAAAAAGGCTGAGAAGTTGGAAAATTACTTTACCAATATTCCAGTAGAGGTTACTAAATCTCTACATTCTTCGCCATTATTAGCAGAATCTTTTTTAAAGGAAAACTTCAATAAGGATATACCAACATTTTCATTTAAGCCCATTTCTATTGATGTAATTAAAAAGCATTCCAAAGTCTTAACATAACAAACACTGATGACTTATGGAGTGCATCTGTTAGGGTTCTTGGTAATATTATTGACTCAATTGCTGCTATCCTAACAGGCACATTTAATTAATGTATAGACAGCGGTAATTTTCCCGATTTAATGAAACATAGTAAAGTAGTACTAATTTTTAAGTCGGGTTGTAAGAGTGATCCCTCTAACTATAGACCGATATATGTGCTTCCAGCATTAAGCAAAATATACGAAAAAATCATGCTGGACCAGATGCTATCATATTTTAACTCAAATGGAATTCTGCATAGTCGGCAGTTTGGTTTCACGAAAGGTAGGTCAACAACAGACGCAGGAGTAGCGCTCATCCGTCACATTCTGGAATCTTGGGAGAAATCTCAGGATGCAATTGGCTTATTTTGTGACCTCTCCAAAGCTTTTGATTGCGTTGACCACAAAACACTGATCTGTAAATTACACCATTACGGAGTTCGTGGATTCGTGTTCTGCTGACCTTGTTCTTTCATATTTATAAAACAGGTAACAAAAAGTTATTGTTAATGGAGCGACATCTGCAGGATCCCTAGCCAAGATGAGTGCTCCGCAAGGTTCAATTCTTGGCCCTTTCCTTTTTATAGTGTATATCAATGACATACATGATGACCAACTTATCGGATATTTTTATTTGTAATTCCATTGTGCTGTATTAATTGGTCTATACGACAGTATAGACCAAAGTTTTAAATATAATTAAGCATATCTTAGAACTGGAAACATATCTTACAACTATATAATAATATAGGTTATCCATCAGAATTCAGACAGGCTTTAATTTATAATCATATTGTGGGAAGTACTAATTTCACACGGGTTCCCGTTAGTATATGCTTAAACTAGACTAATGGTCTCATGGTGCGTGGTGCGCTGGTTGCACGCTACTGGCATGATTGCTCTATGTTATCTCTTAAAAAATAGTAGTAGAGATACCTACTACTGTTTCTTGTGATTTTTTTTTTATTTTTGGTTCGCGTTTGAATTTTAAGAAAAAAATTAATTCAAACTCAAAATGTTTTATTTCACATAGGCCTACATGGGCACTTATAAAACGTCAGCAGTTTGGCGCAGGGCACGGTTCGAAATTGGTCGTTTTCTATGGAGAAGATCCGGCAAGAAACTCCACAGTTACTCTTTTAAAATATCATTCTTACAATGTATCTATAATACAGGTTAATTAGATATGAGAGGACATTAAAGCCTGTCTGAATTCTGATGGATAACCTATATTATTGTATAGTTGTAAGATATGTTGCCAGTTTTAAGATATGCTTAATTATATTGAAAACTTTGGTCATTACAAGATATTTTCTAAATTTAAACCCACGACCTACGTCATTTAAATTTAAAAGTCAATTATCTGAAATTAAGTATTTCAAATGGCGGGAGACTTTGTTAAACATAAAAAACACAGTGATACGACGTCAATGTGGAGCTATTTTTTAGTTGCGAAGGATAGGAATAATGCCAAATGTAACCGATGCTCAGCCATTCTCAAGACTTTGGATGGATCGACTAAGGGATTACATACACATTTGTCATCAAAACATAACATCAAGCTTATATCAGCTTCAACAAGTCTAGATTCTGATAATCTGAACACAGCACCGCCGCCAGCCAAGCGAAAGTTAAATGATTATTTTACTAAAAGCGCCGACGATAGCCTCGATGATGTTTTGGCAAGAATGATTGCATTAGATGGATTTCCATTCAGTATATTCATAACTTCAGATGATTCGAGAAAATTTGTCTTTGCAAAATACACGGATTTACCAAAGTCAGCCGTCACCATTCAAAAACGTGTCATGAATTACAGTGAAACAATCAGAAAGCAAGTAACTGCAGAATTGAAACATTTGAAAAGTGCAGGTGAAAGATTTAGTCTTTCTTTCGACAAGTGGACTTCAACATCCAATAAACCATACATGGCTGTCAACGTTCATTCATATAAAAAAATTTGGAATTTAGGACTTGTTCCTATTTATGAAAGTATGAAAGTATGGCTGAAAATTGTCGTCGTATATTGAAAGAGCGTCTACGTATATTTGATATTTCCCTGGATACTGGCTTTATGAAAAACATAATTATTTGCAAGACAGCTCTACCTCAGATGATACTATAAATGAACCACCTGTGGCTGTTGATCATATGGACGACATCCATGATGATGAACATTTAGAAGACTTAGACAGTCCAGAATCAGACTTAATCTTAATGTCACAAAATGACCTTGCGCTATAACACATACCAGAGTTAACACAAGATGAAAACATTAATGAGCTGATAAAGAAAATCCGCAAAGTTGTAGAGTGTATTTCAAAAGATCACCATTGAAAAATGAAACAGTACTTCAAAAATAAATGAAAATTGAACATGGAAAAGAGCTGTCACTTCTTTTGGACTGTAAAACCAGGTGGAATAGTCTTTTAACAATGCTGGAGCGATTTTATCTTTTAAAAACCTTCATTCAAAAAGCTCTTATAGATCTTAATCATCCAATTCGTTTGGAAGAAGTTGATTTTGAATTGGTAAATAAAATTGTTGATGTGCTGACCCCAATTAAATTGACAGTAGAAGCAATCTGTCGGCGAGATGCTAATTTATGCACAGCTGATTCCGCTTTGAAATTTCTTATAAAACAGCTATCTAGCATAATCATTTTTTGGCAAGTGCTGACACTTGCCAAAAAATGAAAACATCCTAAGTGGAACGTATGAAGCAACGACGAAGTGATGATTTGACTGATGTGTTGAATTAATTACAAAATCCATGAAAAGATGATGAAATTCAGTTATTATCGGATTTGGAATGGCATGACTTATTTCCAGTTTCTACACAGGCTTTAGTTTGGAAGCAAATAAAGTGTATTGTTAAAAAACTTAAAAGTCGAGATGACACGGAAGAAGAAGAAGGAAGATCAGGATCACAAACAGATGATGAGTTAAGGCCACAAACCTCCCAATCCCAACCCCAATTGACACTAAAGGAAAAGTTATAGCTGGAAATTGATAAGAGTATGAAATCCCCAGATCGTGAAGTACAAATACAAAATTAATCGGGGTTGGCAAAATATAGTATTAGACGTGAAATAAGCCTGTTTGAAAATGGAGGAATTAGTGGATATCACTTAGAAATAGCATATAAGTATCTATTGTCTATTCCTCCAACCAGTGTAAAACCTAAACGAGCGTTTTCAGCTGCTGCTTATGTTGGTAATAAACGAAGCAGGCTTGGAAGTCAAACCTTGGATGCATTGATATTTCTACGATTGTATTTTCAAAATTCTAAATAAGTTTTATTGTCTTTTTATTTCTTACAAAGTATAGTCTCTTTTTGTCATTTTTTCTTTTCTTACTATACTGTGATATGTGTAGTGTACCAAAATTAAAAATATATATATTTTAAGAAATTACTCGTTTTTTAGAGTTCAGTTGCCGAATGGCAAAAAACGGAACCCTTATAGTTTCGTCATGTCTGTCCGTCTGTCTGTCTGTCTGTCTGTCTGTCCGTCCGTCCGTATGTCACAGCTATTTTATTCCAAAACTTTTAAGACTATACATGTGAAACTTGGTAAGTAGATGTATTCTATGAAACGCTTTCCGATATTGAGAAAAAAATTAAAAATCATTTAAAATAAAGGAACATACTACTACCCCATACATGGAACTAAAACTGAAAATATTTTTTTTTTTCATGAAACCTATGCGTGTGTGGTATTTATAGACAGGTCTTTAAAAATGACATGGGGGTTTCTGAAACCACTTTTTCATAAAGTCAATCGTTTAAAAGATATAAGCTTCCAAATTGGTCAAATGTGTATCCCTCCCTCTAACTTCTATAATAGTGGAGTGAAAAATCTAAAAAAATATGTATCTGTAGATCTTAATGTAAACTTTCAACCAAAATTGGTTTGAATGATATCGAGTTAACAATTTTTGAGATACGGCATATTTTCTAAAACAGCAAATATAACTTTGTAATTCATACAAACACTATGAAAAACAAAGCTATCTAGCGTAGTTGTAAAAAATGTAAATAAGCTAGTTTTAAGAAATTTGTAAGGTTTTTTTCGTCAAATAAATATACATATTATATTATACTTACTTTCCACAACTTTCCACAACTTTTTCACACAACGCCATCTAGTCCCAAACTAAGCAGAGCTTGTGATATGGGTACTAGACAACTGATAAACATACATATATATTTCTAAATACATACCACTATTACCATACCACTGACCACTATACCAACGGGTCTATTATTACATTATTATAGTCACACACGGAACCCTTCATGCGCGAGTCTGACTCGCACTTGGCCAATTTTTTACATTTGAGACCAATTAGAAACCACATAGTCTAATCAGGGGATAGCCCCAGGGTCCCAGGATTCAGCATCAAGAATCACGTAATCCCGGGATTGAAAACATGCTCGGGATTGTATTCTCTAGTTGCAACTAAGAAAGGATTTCTATCGAAATTCTATTTTAGTTGCCAAATGTGTCGAAAAAAATAGAATGAATAAATTGTAAAGAACCAGATAGATAGCCCTACAGACCTCAATCTGAACGATAATTCTGTAACCAGTTTTATGTCGATAGGAGCCGGGTTTTCTGGTTTAGAACAAGTTTCAGCTTCCTTTGACATTTCCTCTATGTCCGACAAATTATACGCCAAGTGCCATAACAAGGTCTGTCTACTACGGGAATTAGCCAAAGAAAAATTGGCCAAGTGCGAGTCAGACTTGCCTATGAAGGGTACCGTAGTAACTATAATAATATAATATGTATAACTACTACAACTACTAGTCTGTCGGTCTGTCCATCCGTCCGTCCGTATGTTACAGCCATTTTAATCCGAAACTATTAGGACTATACATATAAAACTTGGTAGATTGATGTATTCTGTGAACCGCTTTCCGATTTTAAGAAAAAATTAAAATATATTTAAATTATTTTTAAATATTTATATTATATATATTTAAATATTAAAATATATTTAATTTCTATAATAATGGAGTGAAAAATATAAATATATATATACAACGTGTAACGGAAACCCCATATCTAACCAAAAGGGCTGAAGACAACATTTGGTATGGAGTCTCTATGCACAGTTTCAGCACAAAATAACTGACTTAAAGAATTGATACCAAATTATTGGTTTCACATATTTTTTGAATACCAATCATAACAAACGTGTCATAGCACTACGAGGGTCAATAACTTTCCACGTCACTTGCCAATAACACGATAATTCTTTTCGTTCTTCTTAATTTGAAAAATTCGGTCTCTGGTATCAGTGTACTGGAATTTGTAATAAGTTCTACACATGTAGACTTAGGATTACAAAACCCTTGCTATATCGTTTGTTATCATCCAAAGATGCCATGCACTTGGTATGTATATACCCTTTAAATTACACGTTGTATATATATATATATATATATATATATATATATATATATATCTATAGATCTTAATGTAAACTTTCAATCAAAATTGGTTTTAAAGAGATCGAGTCAGCAGTTTTTGAGATACAGCATATTTTCTAAAACCGCAAATATAACTTAGTAATTCATACAAATACTATGAAAAACAAAATTATTTGGAGTAGTTGCAAAAAATGTAAATAAGCTAGTTTTAAGAAATTTGTAAGTTTTAGTTTTTTGTCAAGTAAATATACATATTATATTATATTATTATAGTTACTACGGAACCCTTCATGGGCGAGTCTGACTCGCACTTGGCCAATTTTTGTAAAATGTTATAATAAGCAATATAACATTAGATTTATAGATTTCTTTTATTTTTTTTTCTTTTAAATTAAGTTACACACACTACACTACATATATTGTTATGAAATAAATTACCCTTATATTTTCTGCGAAGTAAGTTCGCTACACAGCATTAATGAAAAAATGTTTTTTTGGTATGGCCCCAGGTATATATAATAAAGTACCGAATGTTATTAAAAATATGACAGTACATCAGAATTTAAACCAGCACTAAATGAATTTTTAATAAACAAAACTTATTTCAGTCTGGTTTTATTATGACATTACATAATTATATTTTTTTTATTTCATACTGGTTTTATTATTCAAATAAGTACTGCATACCCATCTATCCTAACTTGCTACTTACCCAGTTTCGAAGCGTCAATAGCCTAATGGATAAGGTGTCGGACTTGTGATCGAGAGGTCGCAGGTTCGAACCCCACCCATTACACTATTGACGTGAACCCACTCCAGACACAAGCATATTTAGCTTAGTTGGAGGGGTTAACAAGATTGCTAGTAATGTGTACTCACATTGCTAGTATTCTTTAAAAAAAATCTGAGGAGTTTAATATATAAAATCAAAGTTTTATTGCAATAGGATGAATAGTGAGGGAACGGATAATGTATTACTACAGTAAAAACAAACGTTAATTTTTATATAATAGGTATAATTTATTAAATTTATTTTTGTGATTTATTTACGTACCTACTTGCTTCATTTAGATCCATCCAGCCTTTTGAGCGTAAAGAAGTAACAAACATGCAAACAGACACATTCATTCACAAACTTTCGCCTTTATAATATTAGTGTGATAAATAAAACCATCTAAATAATTAATATTCGTTTTTCAAGTTTATTCAACATAACGACAAAAAATTAAAAAATGCAAAGTTAGTAAACTTCGTCGTGCAACGGCAAGCGGGCCTCGAGCGAACTTGTCATTGTGTGTGTGACAACGCACACGACTAGCCCGCTGCAGTAAATACCTATTTTCCGCGCGTCTCGTAGGCTCGACACCCTCTTAAAACATATTTGATAAAATCTTGAATTTTGAATTTTCGATTACCGAGTTCTTGCTTGGGAGGATCGATACATTCCTAGATGCGATACAAAAATATTTGCGGTAGATTCACCGCAATGGGGCGTGCAACTGTCAAAGTGGCGCTAGTAGCACACTTACCAATATCAAAGCAGTTTCGTAATGAATTCCTAAATTAGAGACAGTTATTGAGAATTTTTTGATTAAAGAACATGTATTATGTTCTTTAATCGGAAAATTGTACAGAAATCAATTGAAATCAATGAAATGAAAATAAAAAATATTACCACAGATAACCATAGATGATACAGATAACTATATAATATCTCACAATCAAACTAACACTGACAGTGACAAAGGTTCTTACGGTGGTGGCGCCATCTGCGATTAGCTTTCACTTGCACGCCCCATTTTGCAGCGAGGGGGCACCGGTGAGGCCGTGCGCGCACTGCCTTGCGGTGGCCGCAATTCCGGTAGTTCTACCGCACCGGTAGACTGACCGCAGTGCGCGCACTTCTATGACACTCCATACTTCACAAATTTTGCGGTGCGGTAGAACTACCGGAATTGCGGTACCGCAAAATTTGTGAAGTATGGAGTGTCATAGAAGTGCGCGCACTGCGGTGAGTCTACCGGTGCGGTAGAACTACCGGAATTGCGGCCACCGCAAGGCAGTGCGCGCACGGCCTTAGACTTTAACCTGCATGGTTCTTTATACGAATACTTATTTTTGCCTTGTATAAAATCAATCTCTATAGCAGGGCTTCCCGAACTGTGCGTCGGGACTCGCGACGCCTTGGGGCTCCGCGGTATTATTCCAGGGGCGTCGTGAGGTGATCTAAATGTTTTGTTTTTATGTCTTGTTATTTATATTCTAATAAAAAAACTAGATGCTATTTAGAGTCTTTCTAACGAAATTTTATTAAGCTAGAACTACAACTAGTAGGTAAATGTATGCCAAGAAGACCATGGTGTCGCAAAAATATGGCAACTTCCCGAGGACGTCACAGTTAAAATAACTTTTTGGAAGCCCTGCTCTATAGCATTAAGTATACGTATAATTTCATGCCTTCACATTTAAATGTAACCCCTTTTTGTAACGATATACTTAGAAACTGAGTGTCCATGGATTAACTTGAGCGTTCTCCTCAATAGAAACCTACGAGTACCTACGCTTTGGAATGTGCAACTAACTGACCGATTATAAAACTATAAAATTGCCTGTACCTAAATGGTTTATCTTACTTTTTATATCTTACTAATACCTAAATAGAAAATTGGCTAAGTGCGAGTCAGACTGGCCCATGAAGGGTTCCGTAGTAACTACGCAAAATAATTTTGTTTTTCAGTGTTTGTATTAGAGATGCGCCGAATATTCGTATTCGGTACATTCAGCATATTTTTTCATGTACGTATTCGGCCGAATATTCGGTTGATTTGCCGAATAATTACCAAATATTTAAATTATTGTTAATATTTGAAAGAACAGTAAGGTTAACTAATTACTAAATAAGTGTGGTTTATTCCGAAAGTGGTACATAGTTTTTTGTAAACGAAAGAAACACTACTTTTTCCACACAATTATTTATTGACAAAATAAAAAATTTAAATAAAACTAGCGACCCGGCCCGGCTTCGCTCGGTAATAGAGTTTATATTTGCTTATATTATTTTCCTTAATTAATTTCTCGTGCGGTAATTTTTATTTTACGATAACTCATAAGATATCAATTTTATTGATGTAGGTAGTGTACAAAGCAATTTAAATCTACATTAAATGCTCAACATATCTAAGATATTTAATTGTATTAGGTATTACTGTCTATAAATACCACACACGTATGGGTTTGATGAAAAAAAATATTTTTAGTTTCAGTTCAGTGTATGTGAAGCCCCCTTAATTTTATTTATTTTTTTATTTTTAACAAAAAATCGGAAAGCGGTTCACAGAATACATCTACCTACCAAGCTTCATATGTGTAGACTTAATAGTTTCTGAATAAAATGGCTGTGACGTACGGACGGACGGATACACAGACAAACATGACGAATCACAGAAATCTTAATATTAAGATTTCTGTGTGACGAATGTTATACGAAGATAGTTAAAATCCTGGAATAATATACAGGGTGGCGATTAGGTTATTATTACAAGTTGTTATCAGTCAGTTAAAATAATAAAATAAATAATTTTACTAAAATTAAGAAAATTCATTTTTCAAACAAAATAAATGGCGTTATTGGTAAAAAATAAACAATCCTTTATAATATTACTTTACTGACCTGTAAAAGTGGCAACGCCGCGGTGCCGCGCTGGCGCCGGCTGAGCACGCGCCGAGTAATTGGTCAGCCGATTACGTTTATGCAATACACGATGTTGTGAAATATTAAAATGGAAAAAAGGACCCATGGCTATAATATTGTTTATTATTAAATTATTTTAATTGTAGGTATATGATAAAATACCTAATAGTACTCTATAGTACGTGGTTTCAATAAATGTGATAACCTAATCGCCACGCTGTATATGCTATTTTTCATTTTTCATTCGGCAAAATCCCCCCACGCTAACTAAATCGCATGCAGAAGCAAGTTTGATTTATTTTGTTTGAGTTCCAGTTTGATTTCAATTGAAACTAGCAAAAAACACTCATACAAAATCTATTCTAGAGAGGGCAAGTGAACACAGAGAGTAAGGCCTTTTTTACGGACACGCAGGGGCGTCGGGCGTCGCATGTGGCGTGGCTTCTCGCGGCGCATCGGACGTTTTTTCTGTTTACGGAGCCGTGTGAAGCGGCACGCATCATCGCTTACGCAACTTATAGCAATATACGCAGAGCCGGATTAACCCTGTCAGAGGCCCATAAGGCAATAGCATTCTCGGGGCCCCTTTTATTACTTTGACTGACCAAATCGTGTGTGAACTGAGGAAACGCACATTAAGGGCTGTGGTTTTTAATATATTTGTTTACTTGTTCCCAGATTTGTTCTAAAATTGTTTTAATTCTACTACTCTCTACTTTATGTCCTAACTTTGGTATTGTTCGTCAAATCGTTGAAGCTCCTTATGATATAAGTTGAGCTACGCGATATTTGACAAATGCTTGCACTGTTTGGACGGGCATGCTCAAATCTGTGTAACTCCGTCCTTTAAAGGTCGCCACAGGCATAAACCTACATGCAGAGCCGTATTAACCCTGTCAGAGGCCCTAAGGCAATGGTATTCTCGGGGCCCCTTTTCTTACTTTGACTGACCAAATCGTGTGTGAACTGAGGAAACGCACATTCAGGGCTGTGGTTTTTAATATATTTGTTTACTTATTCCCAGATTTGTTCTAAAATTGTTTTAATTCTACTAATAAATGTAACGATTTGTATTTTGTGAGATAACAGTGAGGTCCCTAAGTTCACACACACATCAAATTCTCGTACAAAGAAACATGTTTTCTTGGTGCGTGCACTGGGCCTGGGCCCCTTGTTGATGCGGGGCCCCTAGGCAGTTGCCTACTCCGCCTAATGGTTAATCCGGCCCTGCCTACATGGCTCTCATATGATTTGATTACTACAGATTGTATGGACTTTAAAAGAGACGTTGACCTCTGAGTTTGTTTCAGTGTTTCTTCTCAGGGTAGTCAGTTAGGAAATACTGGCCTCATCTAGTTTACATTTACGAAAAAAAAACCTGTAAAAGTGTTAGGTATTTAGAACCCATTTGCAAAATAAACATCATTATTTCATTATTTCACTAAATCTAACGATCTGTATTTTGTGAGATAACAGTGAGGTCCCTAACTTCACACGCACATCTAATTCTCGTTCGAAGAAACATGTTTTCTTGGTGCGTATACTGGGCCTGGGCCTCTAGTTGATGCGGGGCCCCTAGGCAGTTGCCTACTCAGTTTAATGGTTAATCCGACCCTGAATATACGATGCTGTTCATAGAGATGCGAGGCGGGAAGAGTAGCGGTGCCCGATGTTGGGCCCGCCGCTGCGCCCGCGGCGAATCCTCAAGCGTGTAGCGAAGCACGCGGCGGGCATCGCTGCGTCGTACGCGGGGTAGGGGCACTCAATCAAACATCACATCGCTTCATCGAGAATTGCCGCTGCGTGCGCCGCTGCGTGCACTACTGCGTGCACCACCGCGTGAGACGCGTCCATTACAAGCAAACGCGTAAAAAATCGCTTCTCCGTGAACGCTCTCAGACAACGCCATATGTTTGAATTTTATGCGGGCCGCGCAGCCCATCGCAACGCGCGACGCGCCGCTTCTCCATAAATGAAGCCTAAGACACCTATTCTGGTCAATTAACGATATAATTACCGTTTATCACTGGCAACATTACAGCGAAATGCGAGTGGTCAATAGAATAGATCGTATTGTAGAAACCACGAGGCACGTACATACATTTGCGGCCATAGATTAAAATATTAATGCGGCTGGTTAATTCGGTAATCCGCAGAGGGGCAGGTAATTGATACAGATAGCTCGGTATCGGTTGGTCGGAGCGCCGTAAAGCTGCTACCACACTGCGTATTTACGAGCTCGATCGTACCCCTGCTTACTGTACTACCTTTAATGCCACTTCAGTAATAATGTGTATTCTATTCTACTTTGATGACAATGAATTTATTGTGCCAGTATCGACGCAACCAGGGTTAAAGATAAAGATTCTTTTTATTTTTTTAACATGGTTAGGTACTTATATGATAAATTGCATGCAAAATAGTACAGATACAGAAATGTTCAGTCATGGCGTACAAATAACTAGGAATAGATGGTGCATAAACCGTCATAATATTCATCAAAATTACCATATACTTAGACATTATGCAGGTACTTACTGAATCATTATTGTTCATTAAAGTTGGAGGAATGTTTTAAAGAGATACCGTGGCTCTGGAACCTCTCTCGATCTGGGTCGATCTGGAGTGATAGAGCAGTTTAGGTAATAAGACCTGAATAATGACGAAAAACCAGCGTACTAGTCTTTATATAGGATAAAAGGGACGAACAATTTTTTTCAAAATTTATTTGTAAGTGTGTGTTCTCATGTGTACCAATAACGTTTCACTCTCACATTCCGAAAATTTTGCCGCAATACGATATTGGTTCTCAAATATTACTGCACTAAAATACCTGCATAAATATTTAGGTACCTATATCCTAGTTATTAGTTATATTCTAACATAGGTAGTAGGTACTTACCTAGTAATTCCGACTGACCCTATAGCATTGTAGCCTGTTTGACCCGTGGCCGTCAACTATCTCCGATCCAAACGTTATCAAAATCAGTGGTCTAGGCATACCTACCTATCTAAACATTGCAGACAGACTTTCGTATTTAAGTAGGTATAAAATCCATAATTATAATACTTATTATATGGATTTTGTAGAAAAAAGTGCGCCCCATTTTCTATGGTAGTTATTAACTAAGTTAGATATACCTATTGCAAGGGAAACTTAGGGAACAGGGTGGGTATTTTTTATAAGTCATGTAGAACTAGGTCGCTCGCGCATTTTCAGACACGTGAAACTAGCAAGGACAAGGCTAAAAACAAACCCACCACGTGGTCGGGAATCATCGGAAGCGGTCATGTCCGCGAAACATTAATATGTCTAGTTTATACAAACATTATCATGTGCAAATTATGAGGTGTAACTTTACAATAAATTTTGATTGATGGAATCTTTCATGCTGCTTAAATTTTTAAGTTAGACTACCTACGCGATAACTGACAAATGTTTGTACCGGTTGTATACGTCAGCTCAAAATTGTGGGCTTCTTTGCTCAAAAGAGCACCAAAGATATAAACTTATATGGTTATCCAAAGATTTGACCTGTAGGTATGGATTGTCTGGATTGTCTCTGAGTTTATTTCGGCTTCTCAGGATAGTCAGCTAGGAAACACCGGCAAGGTGTTATTGCAAAAGAAATATCAATCATTTAGGTATAATTTGGTTGCAACCACATAGATACCTATGTGACCTATGTCGATACCGATACTGGTGGATATAGGTACCTACCAATCTATTTACAACTTATATCTTATTAAATACTAATTAAATCTAAACCAGGCGCCTAAGTGCTAATGAAACTAATAAACAAGGTAGGTTAGTGTTGAAATCTCGCGTAAGTCATCATAATAATATTTACCTTACTTTTATTTACAGCCTGATAAACCTAGTAGTCATAAAAAATTTGGCCAAATGCGAGTCAGACTCGCCCATGAAGGGTTCCGTAGTAACAATAATAATATAATGTAATATGTATATTTATTTAACAAAAAAAAAACTTACAAATTTCTTAAAACTAGCTTATTTACATTTTTTACAACTACGCCAAATAACTTTTTCTTAGTGTTTGTATGAATTGCAAAGTTATATTTGTGGTTTTAGAAAATACCTATGCTGTAACCTGTAAGTATTACAAAAACTGCTGACCCGATCTCGTTCAAACCAATTTTGGTTGAAAGTTTATATTAAGATCTACAGACATATATATATATATATATATATATATATATCCTGCAACCAATTAGCCGTCCTCTGAAGAAAAAATACATTTAAACTGGCGTCCACCGGCATTTGGCGTCCGCATACCGGACGCCACTTTTTTGGTTGGTGGCACTTAGGTCCTATTGGTCCTGGTTAGCCGTAGGACTAAATTCGATAGAAGCCAAAAATTTTGATAAATGTCTGCAAAAATATAACAAAAAGTACCCGAAGAAATCTCAGCGCAGGTGAGGCGCTGCTGTAGCACGTATATTCACAGCCGTATATCTCGGGGACTTCCTGACTGCGAATCTGCATGTTTGGCGTCCGCAATTGCGACGTTGCCAGCTCGCTCACCTCATGCTTGACAGAGTTTCTGATTTGTATTTTAATATATTGGATTTATGTGTGACACATTTTCAATTTGCAATATTAAAAGAAGGAACATAAAATCAACTTTTAATTATAAATAAACATTATTGCAGCTTCAAAAATGTACTCGCATGTTTTAAATAATAAACGATAAAAAAATATCTGAAAAGTAATTAAAATTTTTGATATTATTAGTAACACATAGTTACTCAGACTTACTTCCCCACATTCCAAACCACAGTAATCAGACTTCTTCCTATAGTGCATCTATAATCCTCATAAATTTCGGACATTTACTTTCGCGTCGATAAATGCGATTTTGAAAGAATAGTGGTATGTCTATCTCACATTTTCAAACGATAAAGCGCAATTGGTACGTGCGCAAGATCCAAACCTTATTTTATTTTATTAATAGCTATATACGGACGTCTTATAGCTTTATACGGACGTTCAATAGCCTAGCGGCTTTAATTGCAGGAATACGATACCTACTATTAAGGTAATCCTATTTGGCTGTAAATTACTGTAAGATGGAAGCACTGTACCCAGTCCGGCTGCGCCAGATTTGAACGAAAAATCACACAGTGCTCGCGCATTTGTCTTCAGGGAAGTCCAGTTTGCGATTCGACCAGTTTTACTATCTTCACATGTTCCCACCATGTTCGCCGAGACACCGACCTTCCTCCGAGGGAGAGACTAGGCCTTCATAACAATCGATGGATGACCAGAAGAACTCGACTACTAATTAACTCTATAGAGAGAGAAAAGACACTAGAAAAATATGTTTTGTGTGAAAGAGAAACATACGTTTACCATTCTATATTTTTTTCTATGCTTATTCCGATACAAAAATACACACTTCCCGAACCACAAAAATGAGACTGTTATTTACAGCGTATCTGAAGTCTTCCTAGGTTTCTGACATTTTAAGTCAACCATTTGCGAGAATAGAGCTATGTCTATGGGCTCACATTTCCCCACGGTAAAGCCCCATCACCATGTGCGCAAGAGCCATACCTCCCAAATGGGTATTGTATTGCCGAACTACATAGTATGTTTGGATAGGGCACTGTGTCTTCGAGCTTCTTGTGTTTATTTTACCTCAATACATGATCAACCACGTGAGCTTCAATGTAAGAACCGGCCGCAGTAAAACATTGTTATAAGAAGGAAAGTCGGATGCGCGCTAGAAAAATACAAGCAAGAAATCGATTCCCGTCATCTTCTTTACGAAAATTTAACAAGACTAGGTAGACTCAAGTGCGGGATATATTTTTTTCACTGCACTTCACATGTAAGAAAAGTGTTGTGGAACTAATACTGCTTCCGCGTCTGCCTAATATCGTTTAGCTCTAGGAGCATCTACCTCCCGGACGTGACCTACAGAAGCCAGTTTGGAAAACAATCTCTCGACTGCGAATCTCGCACTCGGGCACTCTTGCCTGGTAAAACCATGTCCTATCTATTAATGTGCCCGAAATACGGAAGTTCAATAGCTATATACGGACGTTCGATAGCTATATATGGACGTTCAATTGCCATATACGGACGTTCCATAGCTATATATGGACGTTCAATAGCTATATACAGACGTTCAATAGCTATTTAATGCACGGTACTTAAGGTTATGCAGTTGTCAGCACAATTGCTGAAGGATATATATCCTGCGCCCATGCTAGTGGGTTTCAGATTCGGTCTACGTGATGTCATGATAGGCCGCTTAATATGTCCTTAAAGGTTGTCCCAAATGGGTTGATGCTAACTTGGTTAAGTTTAATGCCGCTTGGACCCAGGCGTTCCCGACCGGCTAGCGGCTCCTTCATTCCGTGGTGAAAACGAGCCGATAAGCGATCATAGCGAGCTTCTTGGGGTAACGTTGACCCTTACTTTTAGTCTGTTCGTCGCGGCTAAGACTCAACTGGTTGCTAATAATTGGGAATCCTAGCAAAGGAGACAGTTTTTCACATCGCAATATCTTGATGCACTTGACTCATTCGAGAAACGACCAAACGTCTCATTAGCAACGAGGGGCTGGTCGAGTCAAAGCTTCAGAGCCTTGAACATCGGCGACACGATGCAATTCTATCGGTTAAATTTTAGGGAGTGTGCCAAGGACTCACACAGTCTAATTCCATCAAGCCCGTTCCATTATCGGACTACAAGACGTACGGCGATGAGCCATCGTCACATGGTGGACATCCCACCCATACGCGCAATACGTTTTGAAAAATTTCATTTTATAGCTATGGAGTGGAACTGTATTAAATATCTATTATAGCTATACTAAGTCTCTTTAAGTTAAGAGTCAATAGGTTTCTTCTAGGTAAACGTGCTTAGTCTTCAACCACATCACCGCTTCACCATCAGGTGAGATGATGGTCAAATGTGAGCATATTGTTAATAAAGATGAGGTCTAAGAAGGAATAAGCGAGCCCAGAAGTGTCTGTTCACTCTTACTTATACAGGAGCCGGCAGACAGTTCCACATCTTGGCCGGGCACACAATAAATGCAGCTTACCATCAGGTGAGATAGTAGTCAGAATCGAGCCTATCATCAATAACCACAATATATACGGACGTGCAATAGGTATATACGGACGTCAATAGCTATATATGGACGTTCAATAGCCTGGTGACCTTAATTGCAGGAATGCTATTTGGCTACAAACTACTGTAAGATGGATGTACTATATACCCAATCGGGCTGCACCAGATTTGAACGAGAAAGCCCATAGTGCTTTCGGTTGCACTTTCGTGTTCAGGGAAGCTCAGTTTGTAACTTGACCAGTTTTTACTAACTTCATAAGATCCCACCATGTACTTGCTGGAAACCGGCCTTTACCCGGCGATGGAGACACTAGGCCTTCATCACCTATGTGACCCATTATATAAGGATCTGATGACCAGAAGTACTTAACTCTCTCTCTCTGTAAGCAGACCCCACGAGGAAAAGAGAGACATAGACATACTAAGCTTAGCTAAGCTAGTTCTATCATACTAAATCTTAACTTGACTCACCAATGAACTTACTGCGCACATTGTTTAAATTTGTAAAAAAATAGAGAAATATTTACAACAGTATGTCATTCTAGATATGTCCCGCGACGTCTCATGTAAAAATCTCACTGGAACCTCAATAATTGTTCATCTAATTATTAACTAGGTATTTCAGTCCCTAATGTCATTAAAATCCGTTCGTTAAGGTTTGTATGATAGAGAAGCCATACGTTTACTATTCAATCCTTTTATTTACGCTCCTAACAACACAACAAACTTTTTAATAATATTAATAGCATAATATGCGATATTCATAGATATCAATATCGGGCATCCGTATATTAGCACATCTTACGAATATAGTGATAAGTGTAATGTTCAAACTGTGGACTACTGTCAAGCGATAATAAAAGAAAGAGATGAATAGATAAATCGAAAGCTGGCAACGTCGCACTCCCAAATGCCTGCGGGGACGTTAAGTAGTCAATGCCATGGGTAAATCGCAATCAATATATCCAGGACGCCTAGAATGTATTACCATGGTTCGGGGTTCAAAAATGTTGGGGCATGACTGCAAGAGGAATATCTAGATATATAATAATATCTGTGGCCTGGTGCTAAAAGGGCCAAAGTACGTTTTGGTATGAAACGAGATTATAATGCCAGTTTGTTGAAAAACTATGATATTTGTTTGTGCTAAAAGGGCGTTAGTTTACCAACACTCTTTCAAAAGTTACTATGTAAAAAAGGCCTAAACTAACGCCCTTTTAGCACAAAAAAAATCATAGTTTTTCAACAAACTACCATTATAATCTCGTTTCATTAAAAAACGTACTTTGGCCCTTTTAGCACCAGGCCACAGATATAATATAATAATAATATATAGATTCTAGGATATATATATATATATATATTAGATTTTTCACTCCATTATTATAGAACTTAGAAGGGGGGACACATATTACCAATTTGGAAGCGTATATCTTTTAAAAGATTTACTTTATGAAAAAGTGGTTTTAGAAACCACAATGTAATTTTTAAAGACCTGTCTATAGATACCACACAGGCATAGGTTTCATGAAAAAAAAAATATTTTCAGGTTTAGTTCCATATATCCAAATTAAAAAAAAATAAAGGGGGTCTCCTTTATTTTAATTTTTTTATCGTAAACCGGTTTATAGTATACATCTACCTACCAAGTTTCAGTTTTCACATGTATAGTCCTAATAGTTTATAGAATAAACTGGCTGTGACATACGGACGGACGGACGGACAGACAGACAGACAGACGGACCGACAGACATGACGAAACTATAAGGGTTCCGTTTTTTGCCATTCGGCTACGGAACCCTAAAAATCAAGTCGATTAGTTTTTATAAGTACCTACCAAACAACTCGTAAAATCTAGTCTGAACCAAATTCACAAAGCTACCAGTAGTCACAATTATGTTTTATTTATATTTGGCAACAAAATCCGAATTTAAGCCAACTCTATTTTTTCTGTCAAACGAAATATTATGCAATATTTTTCCCAGAAACCAACATACTACGAGTAGTTTTAGAATCGATACCTAAATTGGGGTATCTAACTGAACGAGGGATTTTTAGGTTATTTTTTACCATGTAGGCATGCAATATAACTATATTAGGTACGCAGTGTTGAAAAGCGAAACTATTACTTAGTTGATTGAATACCTAAAGTAAGAACCTACAATGTTACCTAAAATTCCTACTAATAAATTAAGTAGCAACAAACATTAAATTATTATGTTCATGGTAGTATCAACCATTTTATCACAATGACCGCACAAGCACGAAGGAATGAAATACTCTAAAATTCCGTGCCATACTTTCGTGACCAAATGAGAGTCGTTTAAGGCTTAGCACCCTGTATCGCGTGTAAATACGCCAATCGGTCATTATTATGTTGACAACCCTGGAATAATTTACAGTAGTAAGAAACAGACGGGTCGTGTTTCTCGACGTGCGTCGAGTTTAGTCGATAAACAGTTGTATAACTACTTTATTGTAGTGTGGTGCTGAAATACCGATCGGTGCTAACAGATAGATAGTTCCAATGAAGCGTCACTTTGATGACTTGATGAGTAATTTTTTCTGCCTGAGCGATGATACTTTGCAACGACATTTGTAGACGCAATTATTTCCTGTGTCGCAATTAAAGAAGTATTGTTCGCCTTCATAAAAGCAATAAGGAATACCTATTCCTAGTAGAACGGAAAATGCTGTATTCATGCATTTGTTACAACTGATTGAGAGAAATCAACAAGGAATATTTTCTTTATTGTTACCGATGACCTGGTCCAAATAATGTTCAGCTACTTAAACCTGCGATGAAAACGATAAATAAAGAGTTTTTATGAATTTGACAGTGTAACATAAATAAAAACATGTCTAGTAAATAAATTAAGTAGGTAGTTAAGAAGGTACTTTTTTATCATGTTCTCACTTAAATCCATAGATAAAATAAATAACTAGATGTGGTCAACAGAAGAAATTATATCGGAACCGTGTGTCTCCAGTTAGGCGCTGGGCGGGGCAACAACTACACATGCAGTTTAATAAAATCAATAGATACGCACTCGCGCACACACCCGCATTTCCTAAATCAGAACGTACTATACAATCAATAATAAACCTTATTCCGTCAAACACAGCGTGTATTTACCATGCACCTTAGAATTTACCCACACAAAAACATCGGTCGCTATCGTTGTGCTGTGCAAAAGCAATTTATTTTACATATACGCTAGTGATTGACTAAATCGGAAAGTTATCGATTCTTCCATTTGTTATTGTACATTTTTTTTGGGCACCTGAAAATGAACCAAATAAAAAATGGCATGTCCAGAAAATATTATAATAACAATAAACATATTATTAAGAACATAACATTACATAATTATTATTAAGTACTACCTACTAAGTATTAAGGGCTACCCTGGCGCTTTCGACTTAAATCTTAATATTTATTTAATTATCATAGTAATAGGTCAAATAGAAGTTGATGTTAACTTACATTACGCTCTTGATCGGAACATACCAGCCGTATAGGTTGTATAGAATCCTGAAAAGTTGAATGACTGATTTTATGAATGCCCTAAAACATGAGAATAGCTTTCAGTAATAAAATAAAATTTAACCCACTTCTGCAAAAATCAGTAGTACTCTTAATTTTGGAATTGTCCATTCAGGCTGGAACATTTCTGCGCTGAAGTGAACCGAGCATTTATGGTGCTATTTTGTGTAGGGTACCAGTTAGGTGGCATGCCTGTGGCATCAATCCATTCCTTTTTTATATTACCATCTTTTGGGAAGCTGAAAAGTACGAAAACCACTTATTTATCATTTACATACATCCTAAGCTACTTCTAAACGTCACCATATAATAAGCATCGCAATAATTACGTACCACACTATAAATCAAGATCTGAATGATTTTGACGTATATTGCTAATCCATTGCTACATATGTTCAAAATATTGGTCTGCTCAACAACGTAAATACCACAGTGAGTGTTGTTGATTTAGCATAATGAAACCGGTTCCTACTGTAAGTGTGTTACGCAATTACCCCGCAGGTAATAGTTTAGTAGGTTATAATAGGTTTTTGTTATAAGAAAAATCCTAGTTAGTAGAGAAATTGTTAAATATATGAAAACAAACACACATCCATGCCTAACAAATAAATAGCATGAATATATTTACTTATTTTAAGCTAAATTCACTAATATATTATCTGAACCATGCCGATTATTATAACGCATTCGAAGATTCAACGGAAGTAAAATACAAAAACCATAAAAAAAATAAAGAAACAGCAGCATAGGATAAGGCATAACATACGATAATTCTAAACCGAAAAACACCACCGATTATTAACCTAAAATTAAAGTAACTTACTTTACGAATATTGGTTACGCATTTCTCTAGTACTCTATAAACAAATCAAAATAAGTAAAATAACATTATTTACACCGGGCTAAAACGGTTGACAGATTGAAAAATAAACTATTGTAGCGACAGCGACGTCGGAACTCCTTACGCATGCTGCGGGCGTAAAATAAATTGTTTATTTTTTTTTACTTTTTTGTACACTTGACATTTCAACGTATTTATATTTCTGTCATCTCATGTAAAATAAAAGTTAAACCAATTTTCTTAGAGGTTTCCGTATGTTATAAAAAACTTTTTACCGGTCTTTAGTTTTGTATTTTCGGTTTTGGCACCGACTTCCGAAATTAAAGTTATTTTTCACTTTGCAGTGTTTTTTGGGAGTCGGTTTAATTTTTTGGTAAAAAGTTTTTATTTCACTCTTTTTAGTTGGTCGATTTTTAATTTACCTAGTTACAAGAGCCTAAATGTCAACTACTTATATTCATTTACAAAATATTGCTTTTCCCAATGTTGGGCTGTTATTTGTTGAGGAGTTCTCCTGGTAGTTCACCATCAGCTTCACTTCACCATATGCATTATGACGAGCATATTGTGCTTAATAACCACATTCAAGTAATCGAAGCGGAACACATGAACTACTTATTATTCCTACTTATATATTGAGTAGTTCCAGTGGCCATCGGTGGTCTTCATCATCAGGTCTACTTCACAAATGGTGCTTTTCAAATGCAACTACACAAGTTACTATAAAAATACTCAAATCACTATAGGTGTGCCTATAATATTTGAAGAGTTCCCTCGATTTCTCTAGGATCCCATCATCAGATCCTGACTTGGTGACAATGGGACCAATTTCAAAGTATACCCTTTCAAACAAAAAAAGAATTTTCGCGTCGAATTGATAACCTCCTCCTTTTTTTGTCGTCGGTTGAAAAACCCCTAAACTATAATAGCAATATTTCATTCGTCAATCGACATTGCTGTCGATAGCATACGTTAGTGGATCTGCACAAGCACATCACTAATTCGTCGCAAGAAGTGGCGGCCTCACTACGCGATGAATCCGCGTAATACAGTTTCGTATGTTATGTTTACATTGCTTGTCCAGTTACTTAGTGACGAACTCAGGTGGTGGTTAAGGAGCAATGTATTTATAGCACAAGTAGTACAGTCGTTCTGATATTTGAAAACAAAAATAACATAGTAAAACCAAGAAAGATTTTACGATGTATTGTTTTTCATGATTTTAAAGACAAATATTGTAAAATACTTGTACTTACATATGGTAAGTGATTCCATGATTCACATAGTTTTGATTTTGGCTTCGGTTTTTACAAGATACCACAGAAAAACTCGGCATTCATATATGTTATCACGATCGCCGTCGAAAGCGCACTAGTTCGCAGAGACGGCCACTTGCCTGTGACATGAGCCCTGTGGCCATGTCGCGCGGACACCGATACGCCCCCTTACCACTTCTCCTATATTTTTGATTTCTGTGCTTAAATCTTTCCAGCATTCACTTGACATTGCTGGAAGATATGAGGTAGAGTGGTGGCCAACAAAAAATTCAATTTGAATGTATGAATTAACACTAAAATAATTATAATACGAACATTATTCACGGGTACAATTAGGGAATGCAATCTCGATCTCGCGAGATCTCGAAAACACGAGATCTCGGCCATTTTTTCGATATTCAATCTCGAAAATAAGCAATCTCGTTTTCTTAATCTCGTTCGAGATCTCGACAATATCGATCGAGATTTTGTGACTGTGATATTCAACTAGAACTCGATTGCAAAAGTCTTGCTAACATGATAACTACATACAACAGAATCAAGCTGTGTGTTAGTAAAAGATTAATGGACTTGGGGTATGGCTCCACTTCAGATTACTTTTTTAGTGATGAAGAACATGCAATTCTTATCAACATGCAACAAACTTTTGAAGCAATAAAACTGACTGTCGAAGTCCTGTGTCTAAGTTGGAAGAGTTAAAGACTCTCAGAGAAGCTGGCTATTGTTATACCTTCAAAATCCAGCACGGTATGAAGAGAATTCAAAGAAAAATGCAAATGATACGACATTCTAATTGACTGACAAAAGCGGCATAAGGAAATATATCCATAACTTAGTCAAACGATTATACCTTCACTCGAGTGAAGTAGTTGATGATGATGAAGAAGAGCTACTACCCGTCTCACATATTCAACGAGATCTCAGTTCAGTTCCTGAAAGTACAACATTATCTCTGCAGAAACAGTTGGAAGAGGCTTTAAAGTCGTGTAAAAACACTCAACCCCAAGCATTAGTAACAGACAGGATTAAAAAGGAGATGCATCCCTACGAGTATGGTGGCCAAAGAGGGCAATACCTTAAGTTTGTGTATAACAGCCTACTTACTGTAGTCCCTACCAGCGTGGAAGCTGAACGGGCATTCTCGGCCGCAGGCTATTTAGCTACATACATTAGATTTCGCTTAGCAGACGACACTTTGAGCACTCTGTGCTTTCTAAGAAGCTATTTTCAAAATCACAATTAATGTGTGTTTGTGTACTGTGTACCTACATAATTACTTTTTTTAAATCATTCAAAGATGCGCGCCATAATGCCGTATTTTTTTGCTTTGTCAAGTATAATTTTGTTGATTTTTTTTAAATAAATAGATTTTATTTTTATTGTTTTGTATTATTCATAAGATATTACAGCGATATCCTAACTAGTATTACGAGTATTCTAATTAATGTAGTATTCTAATCTAATAGCATTCCTCGAGTTTTGTATCGATTTAAGGGTGTTTGATTTTAAAAACCAAAATCTCGATAATCTCGAAATCTCGCCGGATCTCGACTCGTTTTGTACGAGATCTCGAAACTGCCAATCTCGACACCAGGTTCAACAGGCGAGATCTCGATTTGCTAATCTCGGCTCGAGATTGCATTCCCTAGGTACAATGCAATGCAGAAAAAATAACCTCTAGAACTTAATTAATCTATCTGAACATTCTGAACACTTCACAATGGGATATTGTTGGCATTTATTTAAAAAGAAGTGTGTGTATGTATGTAGGCAAGTGAGGCGTAGTTAGCTAAGCTTTATGTTTATTCAACGCATTCCGAGGAGTGCATACGATGCGGTTTTTGTGACGGAGCGCGGCCGGCACGTTAGGTAGCTACATTTTATTTTGCTCGCCACCACTCACACTCGCAATAACACAGCTTTAGTTTTTATTGTAACACTTCTCAAAGCTGAGATTTTCTTTTGTATTATGTTTATACTCAATTTGTTTGCGTTATAATATTTGTATGTGTAAACATTGCATTGAGTTTGTGTTATTCTCACTGTTTTGTGCAGACGAGCCATGTGGTTATCTTTAGGACAGCGTGGTTGAAACGGATTAGTTTAAGGATTAAATCACGGGATTTTAGTAATTAAGTACGTACCAAGAACCGATGTGTAGTTACAGTTTTTAATAGAAATAAATAATCTCCTTTTTGCACGTTAAGAACTTAAGTAGGTAAGTACACTTCCTAACGTGCTTGTGGTTTCACTGCAGGGGCGTAGCTACCGCCGTATTTGCCGTATCAATTATACGGGGCCCCCGGGCCACGGGGGCCCCCAAAGTGTGTAAGGAAAAAGAATAAAAACTTTCTAATTTATTTTATTTTACAAATGACAAAATTCTATAAAGCAATTCCTTTTTTTCCCGCCTTAAGCGTGCGTTCAAAAGTTGGCAACACTACATCGTTATGGCGGGCTGCGGGACTTCCCCGTTTTACTTACTTCATCTTCAACTCAGCGGGGAATCCCCGGGAATCCTTCATCGATATCGCGATGTACGTGTACGTTGTTGTACTTTGCATTGGATGTTAAACCACGGAGTGCAGTGCACTGTTTATTTACGCGCTTTATATAAATGTGCATTACATTGTAATTCAGTTCAAACAATATTGTTCTTCTGGTTTAGCAGTATTAGTAACGATTTGTAAAAGAAATGAGTGAAAGGAAAAGAGATTATCCCAGCGGCGCTGAGAAAAGAAAAATTAAACAGAAAAGGGACGAGGTTATAAAAAAAGTGCCCAAAATTTCTTCATTTTTTCAGAGACAAGATACTGTGAGTGATTTAGATTGGAAAGGTAAGTACTACACTACTACCCAACCCATTTATTAGGGGCCCGTAGTGATAAACAAGGAAATCTTTTAATTTCGGTCTGTCCATCTGTCCGTCACAAAAAGTTGTCTCCCCCCTCGATTTTCACAATTATACTGTTTTTAGGGTTCCGTGCCTTGATTAAAAAAAACAAAATTCTAACTTACCTATAGGATCGATTTGTTTTGTTGTTTGTTTATCAGTCCGTATCGTATCGTTAATTGCGTGTTGAGAACTTCAGATGTGCAGACTCGCTTTCGGGTTCTCGTTTTGTATGGCCACTACACTACGCGCTGCGTTTAAATAGCACGCAGGTGTATAGTAATGCACGGACGGGCTGCAGGTGATTTTGTATCTACTAATAGGTACGAGCACAATCCGCGTAGGATCTGTGTGCGTCTGAACTGAACACTCTCTAACTGTGACCCTTAGTAACGTTATTTATTTATATATAACTCTTTTTAGTTTAGTATCAAAGCATTCGTATTTATTTTTTAACAATTACTCGTTTATTTTTAGATTCTTCTGAAGCATGTTCTTCGTCACATATCCATCCGGAAATAGAAGAAAGCCAAGCACATACTTTATCGGATGTCCATCCAGAAATCGAGGAACCCCAAGTCAACGATTCTGATATATCTGCAGATAATGCAGATTGTAATATAATTTCATCAGATAGAGGAAATTTTGGTGACAATTTAACTGAATGCGAACGAAAAATAATTTTTAAATTGGGTCCATTTAAACCACAAGGACCATTTCCAAAAGTTTCAGAAAATAACCGACCTTTTCAGCTTATTATTATTCATATTTCAATCAGGCAGGCATAAAAATTATAAGACCATGGTTATGTTATTCTAACGTTTTAAACAAACCGTACTGTCACTTCTGTTGGTTATTAGCAGATCGTCAAAACAAATCGTACTCCTCTGCTTGGGTTAACGGTGTTTCGGTTAGAAGCAATTTCACACAAACTATTCTTGACCATGAAAAGTCACAGCAGCATATTAGTGCCTCACTCTCTTATAATAATTGGTTGCAAGGAAATACCATCGATACTCTATTGAAAAGTGAAATCGATAGTAAAATTACATTCTGGAGAGATGTACTGCATCGTATAATTAATGTTATAATTACTTTAGTATCTTGTAATCTACCTTTGAGGGGGCATGATTCTGATTCTGGCAATTTTATGGCAATTTCACGTCTGCTATCTAACTATGATGCAACTTTAAAAGAACTTTTTCTAAAACCGAAAGGTGAAATAAATTATTTAAGCCCTACGATTCAAAACGAAATTATTAGTTTGCTTGGTACTAACGTTAGGAACAGTATTATCTCAGAAATTAAAAAAGCTCCATTTCTGACAATAATTCTGGATACAACACAAGACTTGTCAAAAATTGACCAACTATCTGTAGTTTTTCGATATATCTCGGTTACAGAAAATGATGATAATGTGCCTAAAGAAATAAAAATCTGTGAGTCCTTTTTAGGATTCATAGCAGTAACCGATTGCAGTGCTGCAGGTCTGAAAACTGTCATTTTAAATTTGACTAAAGAATATGCAATTGATTTGACTAAATGTAGAGGACAGGGATACGATGGAGCAAATGTTATGTCGGGTGTGTATGCAGGATTACAAACCCTAATAAAAGAGCATGCTCCAAATGCCGATTATGTTCATTGTGCTGCGCACGCTTTAAACTTGGTTTTGAACGATGCTGCGAGACATGTTCGTGAAGTATCGACTTTTTTCGATAATTTAGAAAAAATATATACTTTTTTTTGGCAATAGTATAAAACGCTGGGCTATGCTAAGTGACGATTCATCTGAAAAATATTTGATTACCCTTAAAAAGGTATGTCCTACCAGATGGTCTTCTAGGAACGACGCTTTATTAGCAGTAAAGAAAAATTTTTTACTAATCATGAAAAATTTGTACCAACTAAATTTAATTTCAAATAAAAAAGATGAACGTGAAGAATGTAAAAGTATAATTAATATTTTAGAGAGTTTTGATTTCTTAGTGCTCGTTACATTTTTTTCTTCACTATTTGAAATTATTAATCCTGTTTCTAAAGCTCTACAGCATGATAATAGTGACTTACAGAAATCTAGTATTTTATTAAGTAATCTTTTAAATAGACTGTGCCAATTAAGAAATCAGAATTCATTTAATAGTTTGCTAAATGAATCCAAAGATTTAGCAAAAAAGTGGGGGGTAACAACTGTTTTTAAAAACAGTAGGCGAAAGATAACGAAGCGTTTTTTTGATGAGTTATCACAAGATGAGAGAATTTCCGACCCGGAATCCTATTTCAAAGTCAATGTATACTATAGCTGTTTAGATATATTAATTTCTCAAACTAAAGAAAGATTTCAGAGCCTTTGCAACCTGAGTAGTATATTCGAAATATTACAACCGGAGAAACTCCTATCTTCTTCAAGCGAAGAGATATTAAACGCTTCCGGAAAACTGTCTGCTAAATACAGTAAAGACATCTCACTTAATCTTTGTGACCAATTAAAGGCTCTAAAAACATGCTTAAATTCTGAAATTAAAAAAATTTATTCCATTAAAGAACTCATTGAATTATTGCTAGTAAAATTCAATAGTCTTGCATCCAGTTTTCTCGAGGTAATCACAGCATGCTTTTTATTCTTGACCCTTCCAGTTACAACCGCAACGGCAGAAAGAAGTTTTTCAAAATTAAAACTAATAAAAAATTACTTCAGAACTTCGATGGGACAAGAACGGCTGTCAGACATCTCACTATTGTCCATAGAGGCAGAAACTTTAGAAAAACTAAAATCATCATCAGCCATAAATGATTTAATAAATCAGTTTGCCGATAAAAAGGCAAGGAGAGTGAATATTTAAAATTCGATTTTTATTTGTAAAATGGGTAAATTATGTGATAAATAAATATTACTTCTCACAATATTTTTTTTCTTTTGTGAAAAATCTTTACCTCCATATAAGGGCCTCCAAAAAAATTTTTATACGGGGCCCCGACAAGGCACGCTACGCCACTGTTTCACTGTTAGGTATGTAGGTACCCAATTCTGAATATAACCATTGGAAAAACGACTTAGATCATCAACAATTTTTATTAGTTATTCTTTTCTCGCTATCGAGTCGAAAGATGAGTTATTGCGGTCACCGTCTTGGCGTCATTAACCATACGGAAAAAATAAATCAACTTCCTCGTAAATCGTTCCTGAGTAATGTGTGTGCTCATCATTATAGTTATTAGTTTGTTACCGTTTCAATACAAACCCGTTGTAAAAGAGAATGAATCTTTAATTTATATTTAGCATCACCATTTATGATGAACCTTGACCGATTCCGACTGTCCTAATATTTATTCCCGCTGCATCGAAACGGTAAGGTCAGTTATTTTCGATGTCCAAGCGTTGTCCAGACTAGTTAATTGACCAAATCTGGCTGTGAAAATGCATACGATGTTCACTGTCAGTTACAGTTACAGCGCTGAAACTGGGACGAATCTATTTTGTCGAGTAATTTTGCAATGGTTAATTTGACGTTGAAAGTGACGCGGTGTAAGTTTTTTGTTTGCCGTGAGTTTGTAGGGAATAAACCATGTGGGAAAACAATTTCTACCCAGCGAGTGAAGTTAAATCGCCCGCATTCAATCCTGTAAGACTCGAGCGTCACCCTAACTTTGTCTCAAGTACCAGTTAACACGTCATCTGTCAAGTTGGTAGTAAGTTGTGGTAGTTGGCGGCGAGCTAAGTCACATGTTTTAATTTACCGAGCCGCAGGGTTACCCCAACTTTCGCGATACTTACCAATTATGCGTCATCTTCGGGGGGAAAGCTGCAGCGCGAATCGATCAATCTTCTGAATTAATTTAGTAAACCTTCCGTGGATTATCGTTCTTTGCACATCGAGATTAATCAGTGGCTTCCCTTTTTATAGATAGAGGAGCTTTATTTCTCCTTGGAAAAAAGCCAGTCTGTTCTGCAAACATCTCTGTTGGAATAAACATTTGTAAGTATATCGACGGTTAAAAGGTAATAAGGTATAAGCGACAAAAATCAAATTGTTCAGGAGAGCAGTTTAAAGTATGATATTTTAGAAAAATGGACATAATTTTCTACAAAACGCGTTTAAAAAGTGTCAAAAAGACAGTCATCACAGAGCAATGGGAGTTAGCGCATTCGAAAGAGTGGAAAATTTTAAGTAGAATGGCATTCATATGTCAATTACGACCAAAATGTCGCTAATGCCCAATTACCTTTTAACCATCGATACCTATGTACCTACTTAAGTACTTAGTTGCACAGGCATGAAACAACTGTAGTAAAATAAAATAAAAAATTACTTTCGTCTACCTACCTACTTACTAGAGAACCCTCACATACCTGTGCCGCCGGCGGCTAGGCGAAAGGCATGGAAGGATGATGACTTAATGAGTTAATACGACATTTCAAGTTCACGTGGTGTAGGCAGTGTGTTCCAGCCCGCTACTACTAGAATGTTGGTAATTTACGTATACACGAGCAAAGTAACGAGCCGCGACAAAAAAAAAAACGAGCAAACCGAGGTGCGAGCTCGTTTTGTTTCGTGCTGGAGTCCCACTGTCGAGCACCCTCGAAAATTTTGCCAAGATTTTTTACGCCCACCGACGAACTCGTTATTCTTTCATTTCGAGATTATTAAAAGCATTGAAAAAAATGGCATTTTACTTTTGAATCTAGACTCGGGGTCATTACACTACCAGTAGATATAATTAAATCAAGTGTCTGATGTGAGTGGGTACTGCTATACCAGTATCTATTAAACAGAACTATCTATTAAACAGAATTTAAGCACTTGGAACGTACTAATATCGCTCTTTACCTAAGTATATAGGTATATGCCTAAGTTAAACAAAACTCTCAACGACTTTTTTAATCTTGAAAATAATAATAATTAGTGTTCTATGTAAAAACCGTAGAACTAATAGCTAGATTTAACTGAACTCACAAGAGGAGTTAATTAAATAAAAGCCTGTACAAACGTACAGAACCCGGGCGGCACGTTCACGAACCCTTAGCAGTTTATTTTTAATTCGTATTTTGAATCGGTCGTTTTGTCCGACGGCGGCGGCCACATGTCGCGTCAACGATGTGACCTAACAATGGACGAGGCAATTTTCGTGCACCCATCACTTTACCTGCCTGCGCTTTGACTCGTTTATATCTATTTTATACATGTTAAAGAAGGTTGCCTACATTGTTATCCATGCCTGTATTTTTTACACATCAACGTAACTCGTAAGGTTGTTTCTCTTTTTCTTACTTGATTTTTTATCTTAATAATAAAAGATTTGCATAGTTAATTTCACTTAAATGCGCAGCAAGACAAATCCATGAATTGGGGGCCAAGACTTCCTTGCCTAAAAACAACCACTTCCGTTCGAGGTAAGTAAATCTGGCAGGCGATTTCTTTTAGAAAAACACAATTGAATGATTGATCACATCTGCTAGACCGTTTGTTGTAAGTATAGTTTTTTATTTATGCGAAAGCTTAATCCGTTTTAACGTATGATATGTCACAGGGCATATACCTAATATATTAACCTATCTCCTACTTATTGGTAAAAAAGAACCGCCACGACGATGTACTCCTTGAGCCGTAACTTGTAATAGACATGATTATTTATCTCGTAGCGGTGAGATGCAGCGATACCGGCTCCCGCGCAGGCGGTCGCGATCCGTCGATAATGGATAAATAACAATCAAGCGGTATCGCGCGACATCGCGCCGCCCCCGCACTACATCGCCTTATCTCCCTACCTGACTCAAACAAAATTTTTACGATCCCATTGCTTTAACGCTGATCACATCGTGCAAGATAAGCCTTAATTAATTAGGGAGGCCCGCTTAATCGACCCGTTATTTTCTTGTCCATTTAATTTACACACTTGATGACTGTAATAAACACCTACATCGAGATTGTTTAACCCTAATTCGAAAGTTTTGAGCTTCTATACAATATAAGTTAGGGCTCGATCGTGTAGGCAGTCGGTAGTAGTCGATAAAGAATATGACGCTTTTATATTGCTGGGTTTTATTTGAATTAATAGGAATGCCTCTGTGCTTAAAAAGTTATTTGGAACGCATTGAAATTTAAGTGATTGTGAGCGGATTCCGTAACAGTGTGTCACTAAGACGCAGCAGAGCAGTACCTCAAACATGGAGTGTGTCGGGGACAACATAAACAAGGGTGGATTAATTGGCTAGACAGTGGTCAATGCGGAGCTGCGTTATCTGCGCCGGCCGCGGCGACACGCGGCGCGCTCGCTCAGCAAACAAAACAAGCTGCATAATTAACCGGCGCGAACAATTAGTTGTAGGTATAACCGGCCATTGTGTCGCGAAAAAGCGACTACGTTTTTAAAAAGGCACTCCGTTTTCCAGAAGGCTCAGATTCTGTCTCGCTGCAAGCTCAGCTTTTTGCTCGAGAATTAATATTTAATGGCTGCAGTTGGAATTGCCTGCGATCGGCTCTTTAGATATCTCAGTTTATTTACTTTTGCGCGGCGTGGTGGCGTGAATCATGGTTTTTCAAAATCACACCGACATAAAAGGGAATCTGATGACTAGATAGCGCACGTCTGGTTTCGCCCGCCTAGGTACGTGTACTTAACAGATACTAACAACAAAAGGAGCTTTTGTGAAAACAAGCTTTTGTGCGAGCGTAGACAGAAAGGTTAATTGTATCTACGGCTTTCAACATCGACTTCTGATAACGAGTTAAACATTTTTTTGAAGGATTGGCGCAGTAAATGTAGCTTTGTGAAAACTTTACACGTACCTATTTCTTACATGGATATTTATAGTTTGTCATTCGGAGCATAACCTAAAAGCCGCCAGGCTCAATTTGTAGCATAGGTAGTATAGGTGCGTGCATCCCTTGTTCCCTAGATGGAATCATGGTCAAACGCAAGCCTATTAACTATTAAAAAAAAAACATGTCGGAGCATGTCGCATGTCTCCCTCACCTATTGGTTATGGCTTAGCTGTCGCAAATGTCCTAACCCTCGTTTATTATTTTTATACTGTGCCCTCAGTGAGTCTTGACAGTTGCTCCGAATCTAGTTTTAACGCTATTGTCTTTCCAATAAGGTATCAGGTAATCTGATATCACGGAGAGGCTGGTCTTTATTTTTTCAGAAGATGTAGTAAGAGGCTTTAAGTAGCTATCCTAAATGTGCCTATGGCTAACCTACTTTTTAAAGCAGATCTCGGACTGTGAACGGGCTTAAAGTCCTTCAAAAATCTTTACTTACTTAGTGTAACAATTGACGGGGCTGTGGGAATATTCTGTACGAGATACCGCGGCCTCAGAACGTCAGTAGAACTCTGACACTCCCTTCCGCCCCACCCATAGCTAGCGAGAAGAGTCATTTGATCATTTTCCCACCGGAAAAAGTAGACAATTAATTTACCATGACATAAAATAACAATCTACTTATTAATAGACAACGGGACACCCGTTTTAACAGCGCAAACTTACGATCAATTGATTAGGTAATGTTAGATTTACTATCAGAGTACAAGCACCTACTCGATATTAATATAGGTGCGAGGTGCGAACAGCCGCCATAATTAAATACGCTCCACACTCAAGTGTTGATTGACAATAAAATAAAACTCTTTATTGCTCATTACACAACGCATGTAAGTACTTGAACGGTACAGTCGCTAATACAACGCAACTTAGTGCTCCATGTATTAAAACTCAAACAACGTTTCCGAAGTGTACTGTACTTACTCTACAATGTTGCAAGTGTTTATGAATTATATCTAGCTCATATTCACGATGGAAAAGATAATGGATAAAGTGTTGGTTAATTATTTAGTCTCGATAGTTACACGAGCTAGTGGCTAAAGGTAACAACCGATAGGTCAATCTTTAACACATATAATGCCGTACTAATAAATGAACTAACCGTTTTTTTTTTTTGCAAAATGCTTTCATGAAATGTGAGGAATGTCTTATTTGACTATTTTCATCACATTTTACATATTATAATAGTAAAATAAATATGGTAAAATATACATATAAATAAATAATGGTGGCTGCCATATATGGCTGACACGGCTCAATTGGTTTGGAAAAGGTCAGCCATATGTGGTTGACGAGGCATTATATGTATAAAGGTTAAGCAACGCGTGCCGAATTGCCGATGTTCGCTTTGACAGTCGTTACGGGTCAGGAACCAGAAAATCTGACATCAATCTAGCTAGTTACCCAGCTACTGGGATGTAGAGGTTAGATCCTAGGACCTAGAGTGACAGTCGCTTCACGTAGAACACTAGTAGGTACTAAAATGCCTCAGTCTAACGGGATGTCAGAATGGAAGTTGACCCGGATATACCTAGTTGGAAAAAGGATAAACCGATGATGATGATAGTTACACACAGCGATGATGAATTATTTACAAAATATCCGATTTAGATTTAAGTATATCGTACCTAGTTTGACTTGTTGTTGCTGACTGTACATTATATCAGTTCTATTACCGACGAATAAGAGTATGTAAAAAGTGATTAATATTTACTTACTGTTCTTTGTTTTGTTATGTAACTATCTTTTGCTCGATTTATTTGTAGGTATGTTAATTACATTTTTTGGAGACAAGTTATTCATTAAAGTATTGTAGGATTCTCCGCAGATGACCGACTTGGCAGCAGTTTTATGTTGTCGGCACATAATATCTGTAATTATTTATTTCGATTGCCATCCATGGGCAAAAAGACAGTTTAATCAATAACATCGAATTTATCGCCAAGCGTCAGCTTTTAACCCGCGTTTAATATTTAATGAAGAAAAATAAATTGATGCGGTATTTGTGTGTCAATGATAGATACAATCAATTGAGACAAATGCTCATTATAGTCTTTTAACGAATACTACCTAATATCCAATTGAGGTAGTGGCAAGTCATTAGTAACTCTATAGCTGTAACGATAGAGATGGATACGGCGTGCCGTTGACTGATAATGATATCGAGCTTTGATTTGATCCTCTACATAAGAGGGTGAACACTGAACAGTCGCGTCGTTCAATTAAGTACCCAGTAAAGGAGGGCATGTCTGTAGCCGTTAACTTTATGAATAGGTACTACCATTAATGGTTATGTAACTGATACGCCATACATTCGCCCGGCTGTACGAGCCAAAACTTCTTGGCGTCTCATGTCATTGGCATCGCTGGCTCGCCATCTACGCGAATTTAAATCACTGTCAGTCGTCTGCATAATGGTTCCGTATCGTAAAGCCGTCAGTTGCCAACAATGAACGTAAATATCGCACTTACATCCCCCCCAGCCCTACTCACCCCGGCGCCCGCGCTCTCGCACACCACGCTATGATTGACACATCAACTCATTGTGATACTTACTACTCACATGTAAACGGATGGCGACTCGACACCCGCCAAAATTACGCATACATCGCCAGTCCGAGCCGGATATTATTTAATTACATCGAACGATGCCATCAATGGACAGTTATCAAAGTGATCCGACGATACGCGGTCAGTTTAGATAGCCGGATATTGCTGTGAATGGTTTTGCTATTAATTAAGAGATAAAAGACGTAACCATAACTTAAGCGGGTATTAAAATGAGGATGCGCTGTAGCCGGTTGTTGGAAGACACGTCCCTAGTCCCTACCCGTTACCCGTTCTGTTTATATTTCTACCAACAAGGGATATTATTTAAGGTAATAGCCGCTCGATGTAGAATCCCCTATAATCCAAAATAATTACCCGCATATTTTATTTAACGAGTGGAATCGAGATCTGTAGGTAACGACGTTGTTTACCTAATAAGTATACACACTGCAAACCACTGTTATTTAGTTGCAAACAGCTTGTCACACGAAATCAAACATAACCTACCTACTTATTACAACAAGTCAAAATTATAAGAAAGTCGGTGAAACTTTAAAGTTTTATAACTTATCGAAGACCTGTTACGTTACAACATTATAATCGGAATAGCTTTACAATGGAATTATAACAACGTCATGATGACTTTTGGTAATAAAAATATTGAGGCTCTAAATTGTAACCGAATAAGTAGAAATGATGAAGCTGTTGTACGCACGTTACGGAATCAATCACGAGCACATAATTTGAAGTAATGTTTCCTCGAATGCTGTAGGTACCACAGTACAACTGGGTATCAACTTACGTGGCGAACCACGTACTTATTCATCGATCCAGATTCCTGATAACGTTATATCAACTCGAAAAGAACAGGCAATTACTCAGTTCTAGATAGGAGTAACCGCATTAATCATTCATCTATGCAAGCGAGCGACCACTTCACAAGCGGACATTAGCTAGATAGGCAAGTGTTAGTGTCCAAAACATAAAAGAAATAACAGTACAAGTCGGCAATGAGCCTTAGGGCTGCCACATGTCTCGAATACTTTAAGAAATCTATCGATAGTGGGTACAGCGGAGTACCTACGAAATTAAATGAAAACTGGTGCGGAATTCATAATTCCAGTTTATTTGTCTACAAAGCGAACATTAGCCAAACGTTTGCTAAGTTCGGAGCAATTAGTGCTGGTAGTTTTCGTTGCACGCTTGCCACACGGTAACAAGTTGAAACCTTCCACCGGACAGGTTTCCGTGAACTGTAGGTACAGCCCTGCGCAGGTACATACCTACGTAGTTATTTTTTACACGAAGTGTGGCTCGCCGGCTACCGGACAAGCCCGCCTTATCCGATGGAGGTCGCTCGCCGCGCCGCGCCTATACTTATGTATGACTGCCTGTCTCAGCCGTCTTATTGTGCTTTTAATGTCGACGCTTTTGTTGCCTGATTTTCTGTATTGATTATTTTTTTGTTGAATACGAATTAGCTTTGTACGGATCTTTTGAATTCATGTTTTGTTTGGAGAGTTTTGCAGTGTGGTTTATTTAGGATATGAAGGGTAGTAAGTACCTACGTACCTATAGTATGATCCGCTCTTTCACTTGTATGTTTTAAGATTAGGTGTTTGTGGGTAAGCCCCTGGGAAGGAAGACACGTTAGGTCTAGCCCGGTAACAGGTCCTGGTGTCCTGGTAAGGTGCTGTGAACCGCGAGCCGCGCCGCCATTAGCGCCGCGCATTCAATAATAATGAACGAGCCGCACCGAAATATCCCCTGTTTACACCCACTCGCTCGCTCCGCACCGACCGACCGCATTTTATTTTTTCGCTGTCGCACATTTCGCCGTCATAGCTATTTCCACTCGAGGCATTATACGCACGTGCATGTGTGCGTTAGTCCACGTGGACCGCTTCGTCGTCGGTGAGTAGAACTTGACGAATCCGACGTTGCGATTGGCTCGCACGCTGAGATCGCTTATTAAGGGCGGGGTTACACGCGTTTCGGCGCCGCGGTTGGCTGGAGCAGTGCGCGGAACGCGTTCCATTGGCCGAGTCGATTTTTATAAGAGCTACAGTCCACGTGGACTCGTTTATCTATTCAGACGCCGGCGGCGCGGTCGCGGGGGGAGGCCGGGGGGTATACGGGCAATCAGTAAAGGCGGGAGGAATACGGCCATATTTATAAGAGCTGCGGGGATGCAATCACGAAGCGGCGCGGGGGCCGGCGGGCAGGCGGGGGGGAGGCGGCGGCCATTTTGAGGGCAGCTCTTTTTATTCGTTTTTCGCGCGGGGTGCGTCGTCGTCGGCGGGAGCGCGCCGTGCGCTAATTGCGGGGGTAATGAGGGCGCTCGACTCGACTCGCTCACTCTATTAAACTCGCTCGGTATCGGCTGCCTTATTGATTTGTCCTTAATCGAGGCGCTGTGGAGTGGCAGCGGCTCGGTGTAATGTAAACAAAGCGGTCGGGAGGCGCGGGCGGCGGTGAAGTCCGCACAAATTGAATTAGAATCATTACAGCGGCGACAGTACTGAACTACTGACCTAGTGCAACTCGCCGCGCGTGCTCGCCAGCCATCCGCCCATCACACTCGCCACCTTGCTCTACCAACTCTAATAATTCCCATCTCGTACCTACCTACCTACTTAACTACTGAACCATCCGTAGACCGTAACCGGCCAGACAAACTTTCCTCTTTTTAAAAAAAAAGACGGTAAGACGAAAACCACCCGCGCTATCCTACTCAAAGGCGAACTTTTGAAATTAATTTTTCTTCTGTTAATAACTTATCTGCTAATGACCTGGTAAATTTCTTTAAAACTTAATTTTAGCAATACTTATTTAATAGATATATTCGTACTTATTGCATTAAAATTAGGAAAACAATTTACTATTCTGTAAGCTCATCCCACGTTTACAAAGTTCACAAGTTGACAGCTAGTAGGGTTGTTACGAACAGGTATAAATGTAGCTTGTAGGGACAAAAGACTACAAATAATTTATAGAGGAAAGGCTGTAATAGGCAGGTAACTGCTACTATTTATACTATAATTACATACCTACATACTTAATCATCTTATTTTGCTAATACAGTAGGTAGAGGTACCTACATTTTTTAATCATTTAATTTCATTTTTTCTCAGAAATATTTACCTACCTACTTCGATAAACTATTAAAGTATTTTACAATATCTAATTTGACACCTTATACTAACAGATAAAATTTCAAGATTTCTCGTTTTGATAAACGTGCATAGGTACCTACACTACCTACTTTCATTGAGATAGCGAGCTTTAGTACGTAATACGTAAAGATGTTTGCAAATCAAATAAAGGTGTTATATAGGTATGTGGTGTAATGTGTAGGATATTTGATTTATAACACGTATATGTATATTGTATAAATAGGAATTGATAAGCATTCGGCGCGGCAGAGGTGTGACGAATCAGCGCAATAATAGCGTACTTATTTGTTTACGCGAGTGACATCTGTTAACGATGTAGGTACTGTAACGCGCCTACTTCGTCGCGCGCCGCGTACCTAACTCTTTGTTTTTCAGTGTTCGTTGCTGGGGGGTCCAACTCAAATTGACACTGAGAACGTGTTTACTTGTAAACGTATGATAAATAACTAATGTTGCTCATAAGTAGATACCTACATACTTAAGTATTTTCATAGTTCAGTTTTACTATTGTAAACTACAACGAGGTACACAGGAAAGTCGTAGGTATTATTCATCAGCCCTTAACAGCGTTAATTCTTCGAAAATCAGCCCACGGCAGTCGCCTCGCCTATTGTCTGTCACATTTCGTGTGCTATCAATTTTAGGATTCAGGTAAAAATTTCTAAGAACTGCCTAGTGCCTTTACTGTGAAATCTTTTGTATTGTTTTGATATCTTCTGATTTGTTATAATTTGAGAGGAGTCGCACTCGAGAAGGTCAAGGACTTTTTATACAAGTACAATTTAGATACGGGTTAGCTACTTCGTTTGTGGTGTAGATACTTATCGATTTACAAGATATGGTTGCGTATAAAAACTGCGTCAAAATATCTCAAATGTAACTTGATAAAATAAGCTTGTTCGATACGAGCACTCTGATAATATTAAATCGTGTTATAAGGTAGTGGATAGGCGTATACAGGATTGTATTGTTTGTTTCGAACGAAAATCGGCTTAGTTGTGTAATTTGTCATTATTATTATCAGTGAGGTGTATTTATGATTGTGACTTAAGCTTATTACCTACCTTACCTATCTAAATACGATTTTTTTTCAGCCAAGTAGGTAATGACCTGCGATTCTCCCATTTGAAAAAATAATAAAATAAATTCATGCAGCCTATTACAATGCGGCCGTTCTAACTTGGCGAGTGTGAAATTAGACTCTGCGAACTTTAACGCTTGTGCACTCGTACAAAAATAAAGGCTTTAAAAAAATAAATGCAATTAGCAGTTGTTATTCCTGTTAACAACTGTTATTGGCATTTATTTTTTTAAAACCTTTATTTTTGTACGAGTGCACAAGCGCTAAAGTTCGCAGAGCCTAACTTCACACTCGCCAAGTTAGAACGGCCGTACTGTACGTTTGCACTGCCAGGGGACATAGGCCTCCGCCCTATGAGAGGGAATGGCTCATAATAATTGTAATCCACCACGCAGGCCCAGAGCGGGTCGGTGGATGTCGCATGTCTTTCGACTTTTAGTCCGAGGACAAGACGGTTTTCTCAAGATGTTTTCTTTCACCGATTTGAGAACAGTGGTGATACTGATAGGTATACTTAAATTACACAAAGTAATGTGATTGAATGGGTTCGAACTCAAGACCTGCAACTCGCAAGTCGGGCCCGTAACCACTGGACCACCACTGCTCTTTTTAAATAAAATACCCAAATATATAATATTGCCGCCACAAGTGATGCGGCACAGTAATAAGTAGGGTAAACTTGCTTAATTCGTACTTGCGCCTAACTCTACCTCACTTATATCTCTGCTTCGGTAACAGTTACCAGCGCCTCCTGTGGTCAAATATATTTTTAACAGTCGGCCATATTGCTGGGTAGCAAACAACACCTGTTACTCTGCTTTCGACAAAAATATTGAGAAAGTAAGTTTTGTCTAACTTTTTAGGGTTCCGTAGTCAACAAGGAACCCTTATAGTTTCGCCATGTCCGTCTGTCTGTCCGTCAGTCCGCGGTTTAGCTCAAAAACCATTGGTACTAGAAAGTTGTAATTTGGCATGAGTATACACGTTAATGATGCCGAAATAGTGGTAAAATAAAATTTTGAAAAAAACAATTTTTTAGGGTACCTCCCCTCAGGGGCGTGCATAGGATTATGACAGGGCATGCGGCGGAGTAAAAACACACAAAAACTTCTTCTTTTATAGATTTTTAGCATAGCCACAGCCACGCATCGTAGCATGGTGGCGATGCGTGGCTGTGGCTATGCTAAAAATCTATAAAAGAAGAAGTTTTTGTGAGTAATCGGTCACAAAAACTTCTTCTTTTATAGATTTTTAGCATAGCCACAGCCACGCATCGTAGCATGGTGGCGATGCGTGGCTTTGGCTATGCTAAAAATCTATAAAAGAAGAAGTTTTTGTGTGTTTTTACTCCGCCGCATGCCCTGTCATAATCCTATGCACGCGCCTGCCTCCCCTACATGTAAAGTGGGATGATAATTTTTTTTTCGTCCTTCCCATCGTGTAGGATATCGTTGGAGAGGTCATTCAAAAATATTAGGGGTTAGGGAAGACCGTTTTTTGATTAAGCAAACCGTTCGTGACTTATCAAGCTTTAAAGTACCAATTTTCGTTAGAGTCAAGTGTCTCCCCCTCTATCAACTAAACGGTTGTAGTTAGAAATTCAAATGACACGGCAGTAGTAGGGTAAACTGGGTACGGTTGAAACAATTCAGCTTTTATCGTTTATAATTTTGTTGTTTATCAACAAAGTGACAATTATGATACGTGAAATTCAAATGTGAAGTTTCAGCTACGATCTGGCTGTATTATTAGAGTTCCCGGGTTACTATTTTTAGAAATACATGAAATTAAAAAAATAAATAATTTTATTTCAACCGTCCTAATGCCAGGGGCGGTTGAAACAGTGATTGGAGTCAGTTGAAGCACATAGAAATAATACAATAAATACTAATAAAACATGTTTTATTTATGGTTTATACTAATTATACGAATAAGTATGGCACCGCATGACAACATTAATCAGTAAAATCAAAATTATCTCTTTCTTAGAGGTTACTTATAACTCTCCCAAGTAACACATAAGCAAGATAACAGTACACATTTAGAACATTTTACAGTTCAAAGACGAATATAGTGTGTATAAGAGCTTTGGGAAAAGCCAAATGCTGAATTAGGCTGAGTTCGGACCCATAAAATTCTAAATGCTTAATAAATTCTGTATTTCTGTTCTTCCTTTCTTTAGGCTTAATAACCAATCACCGTAAGATTGCATATTGCGATAGCATTACGCATTCCAGGTGGCTTAAAGCTGAAAAACAGCCCCGTCGGCAGTATTTATCTGAATAACAATAATCTGTATTGCTCTTATTAAAGCAGTACTAAGCTAGTAGCGTTTGAAACAGCTATTTTCTGAATAAAGTATCACCTTCTGAATAATATCGTTAAATATTCTATTATACAGTTTAGTACTGAATAATTGTTTTTATTTTATCTTTAAACTGGAAAAGATTATATGTTTTACTAATTATTCAGCTGCTGAATAAACAATATTATTTATGTTTTTATTAAGCTTTTTTCAGTATAATAGATATTCAGGACTGCAATAGGCCAGCCAACGGTAACTGGACGTGTCCGGAACTTTTCCACGATACGTGGAGACCACCGTTGTTTTCAATACTATAAACAGGGTTACACAATGGCCTGCCTCTACTAGGCTTCGGCCTACAACAATAAAAACAAAATGTACCACTAACCTGAGTGCTGGGGACGCCAAGTTCGACCTTCAAAGGTCACGCCCTAAGTGTGGTTTGTATGTGATATGAGGTGAGTAATTGTAACGTGTGATGTAAGTTACGGGTTCTAGGACGGTCACAAGGCGTCGATCTTCAGATGGCGCCGTCCCGACCAGCATCACACCCAACTCGTTTCCAGCAAGCGCGCGCTACGCGTGGTAGACAATAAGGCGATGTGTTCCGAGAAATATCACTGGATTCTTGTTAATCCGAGATTACAAAGTTCAATCAATCACTGAACACAATTAATCTGTTCATATCTCGCGAGATCCAATTCGATTTACAACAAATTCCGCGTGCCGGCCGACCGACGACAAGGCGGCGTATAATTCAACAATATCCCGGGGTTTTCAACAAATGGGGAATACACTTCAACCAACAAATAATTCGCGACCCAATTATCGGTCTCAACAGGCGAATTCAACAATATTTTACCAATTATATTAACACAAGAGCGGTTCCCATGACCGGCATTTTTTCCAAGCAAGCAAAGTCAATCTGTCAAGTCAGAGAGGTTATGTCAAGTCCACAGATAATTAATGTTGCCGGCCAAAAGGTGCGTTCTGTTTCACGTCGGACCGAACATCTACCCCCCCCGGACGGGCCTACCCGTCCGCTAATCAATTGGAAGTCTTGACAAGGTTGCAAATTCAACACAGCTTCAATGCGGCCAAATACCGTAGCTAGTTCCTCTAAGGTGAGAACGGTGTCTCCCAACAATCTCCGCCAGCGTCCCTTTGCCGCTTTCACCGCGGCCCCAAAAATACCCCCCCAATGGGGGGCAGGCTGGCGGGTCAAACAACCAAGTGACCCCTCGGCGGGCCAAACTATTACCAATATCAACCTGGCTCTCATTAAGGAAGGCGTATAGCTCCTTCAAATAGTTACTTGTACCCTTGTAATTCGTACCGCAATCAGACCTAATCAACGAAGGTAACCCACGGCGAGACACAAATCTTTCCCAAGTCGCCTCAAAGGCCTCTGTCGAGAGGGAGGTTACCAGCTCGTGCTGAATGTACTGCCTTGGTTGACAGGCAGACAAACACACAAATAAGCCCCAACAATCTTGCTATTACGAAGGGTGGACGTCTTCAACAAAGGGGGACCAACAAAATCCGTTACGACGCCAGCAAAGGGCCTCGCCTCATTGACGCGATCAGCCGACAAAATCCAAAATTCTCGCTGCAGAATGGCCAACAGCGCATTGCAACCGGCACGCGAGCTCTTAGTGTGACGATCAGTCACCAACAATTGAACCAAGTTCAGTTATAACAAGGGCAGGAGCACCAATTTTAGGGTAAGGACAACTCACAAGGGTGACCTCAAACCAGGTCCTTCCCTCAACAGTGGTGTCAGCCGGTTCGCCAATTCCCCAAATCTTGCCTGAAAGGTCGTTCACCTTCAGGCCAACCTGTCCCGCTAACCAAGAAGACAAAAGGCAACCCCGGACTCCCGTCTCCAAAATGGCACAGACCACAATCGAGTCACCCAAGGGTCCCCAGACCGTGACCGAGGCCGTTGGCAACAAAACCGTCTTGATCGGGGGGTTCCTTTAGCGGGGCAGGCGTCAATCTCTTAGTGATGTCTGGGCGGCGACCGATCGCCGCTTCCAGGCTGCCTTCGTTCACGACGAGGCCAACAATCAAACCATTCGTCCGCGCGGTGTCCCAAGCCGCTCGCCATCACTGGAGGGGCATATCCCACCGAATGCCCGAATGGCGGAGGCCGCGACTCCAGCGGGGGACGTTCCGCCAACGGAGGGGAAAGGCAGCGGCGCCGACCCGGCCACTGCTGCCTAGCAGCCAATGCGCGTTCTCCCTGACGAGGGAAGACCAAATGGCGCTCGTGGGGCTCCCGTTCAACTTGCGCGGGGGGTGGAGAGCGGCGTACGGAATCGCGGGTCTCAGCCCGGTGCTCGTCTCCGGGGTACCCCCCCCTGCGCGAACCCCCCTCAGAAGCTGGTCTGCTGGAGCGGTTCGCGTTGGCGCACAAAATCTCCAAGTGGGACCCATCACAAATTCTACACGGGTGGGGGTCGGGGCAGTCCCGATGGAAGTGGGCCCCCAAGCACGAAAAGCACAAACGGCGTGCGTTGACAATACGGCGGCGGGCACTTACGTGCAAATTCAAAAAATCCGGGCAACGCGCCATGACATGCCCCGTTGCCTTACAAAAGTCACAATGATGAGGACTCCGGGCACCATCAAAACGGGGGGCGGGGCGATCATCAACAGGCTCCCTAGCCCGAGGACTCCGGGCGCCAGCAAAACGAGGGGCGGGGCGATCAACAACAGGCCCCCTAGCCCGAGGACTCCGGGCGCCAGCAAAACGGGGGGCGGGGCGATCATCAACAGGCCCCCTAGCCCGAGGACTCCGGGCGCCAGCAAAACGAGGGGCGGGGCGATCATCAACAGGCCCCCTAGCCCGCGGACTCCGGGCGCCAGCAAAACGGGGGGCGGGGGGAACATCAACAGGCCCCCGGGCCCCAGTCCGTCCCTGGTCTCTGGGCTGAGAAGGTAGTGGGGGCGACCCCGTAGCGCCACGAGTGTTATCCGCAAACCGACACTCGTCTTCCAAAAATTTGAGGAGGTCGTCAAAGGGGGGAAGATGGGTGGCACCATCCCCACCATACTCCTGCTCAAAACGTGACCTCAACTCCGCGGGGAGCAACTGCAGCACTATGTGCACCAACAAGTAGGACCAATGTTCTACCGGTAACTCCAAGCGTCTCAAAGCGTTGGTCGCTGAAACCAACGGGTTCAGCAAGTCAGTGCGCAACGTCGACGTGCTGACAATGGCCGGTAGCCCCAAAATCTGGTCGATGTGCACATCAGCCAGGCAGCGCTTGTTCTGATACCGTCGGGAGAGAAGCTCCAGAGCGGTCGGGTAAGAGGAATCCGTCACCGGCAAGTGCTGCACCAAGGCTCTGGCTTCGCCCTCCAGGACAGACAACAAATAGGCCAGCTTCTGGGCAGGTCCGAGGTCCAAACGTGCATCGACAAGACTCTCAAAGAGATCTAGGAAGCCCAGCCAGTGGTCCAAGCGACCGTCAAAATGTGGCAGCTCCAGGGTGGGCAGCCTACTCAATAGTCCAGGGCCTGCAACAACAGGGGTCTGCGGCTTGGCCGCATCAGGCACCCGGCTCCTCAAAATTTCCCGCGCTCGTAGACATATGACATCCCCCAGGTGGATAATCTGGTCATAGTCACCCAAAATCTTATCGCGGGCTGTCTGATCCATCACCCCCAAATCCACGTCCATGATGTACTCGTTGAAGCGTATGAGCGCAGCATCAGCTGACTTGATCCTCTCAATCACTTGCCCATACCGAGCAAGGGTGAGCTCTTCCAATTCTACACGCTCAACCGTTGCAGCTGCCGATGTGAACCATCTCAACTGTGAGGTCAATCCCGCAGCAGCCTCCCTGACTGCCCTTAATGAGGCCATTGCAACAATCAAATATTAATACAAAACAACAATCAACAACCAACAATCAAATATTAAACAAACAGCAATGACTTGTTAGCCGGCCAAATAGTTTCAACAAAATAAAAATTCAAATTCAATTATTTCAGGTCCAAATTCAACCCTGTACTTATTCCAAGTATGAATCTAGCTTGGTACAGATGGCTAGTTACAAAATAAATAACAATTCAATGTATAATACAATGCTGGATCAACCTCAAATTAAACATCAATAAGCACAACAATTGTCTGTATAATATTGAGCCGGACAATCTCTAACAAAATCCAATAAATACAAATAAATGCAATAACCAATACACACAATTCAAGTCCTATTATGTTAGACTATGTGTAATTATTATTTAGATAACCTTTCAAATTCAGATCAATGACATTCAATTATTAATTGCAACAAATACCAAACAACTTTTACAACAATATACCAACTTATGTACCAAATTATGTACCAAATTATACCAATAATTCCTAATTTCACAAATAAATCCTACCTGTCAATGCAATGAAAGAGGCTACAGTACAAATTACAAATACAACTTCAATTGATTCAACTTCAATTAGATAGCCCGGATGACATGGTAATATATTCAAAACTTATCAAGTTATAAGTTGTGTTAAGTAATTAAACTCAAGTTTTAAGTTTTCAACAATATTCAAAACTTCCAATTAAACCAGTGGATCTTATAAGACCACGCTTCTGCTACCAATTTATTCAGGACTGCAATAGGCCAGCCAACGGTAACTGGACGTGTCCGGAACTTTTCCACGATACGTGGAGACCACCGTTGTTTTCAATACTATAAACAGGGTTACACAATGGCCTGTCTCTACTAGGCTTCGGCCTACAACAATAAAAACAAAATGTACCACTAACCTGAGTGCTGGGGACGCCAAGTTCGACCTTCAAAGGTCACGCCCTAAGTGTGGTTTGTATGTGATATGAGGTGAGTAATTGTAACGTGTGATGTAAGTTACGGGTTCTAGGACGGTCACAAGGCGTCGATCTTCAGATGGCGCCGTCCCGACCAGCATCACACCCAACTCGTTTCCAGCAAGCGCGCGCTACGCGTGGTAGACAATAAGGCGATGTGTTCCGAGAAATATCACTGGATTCTTGTTAATCCGAGATTACAAAGTTCAATCAATCACTGAACACAATTAATCTGTTCATATCTCGCGAGATCCAATTCGATTTACAACAAATTCCGCGTGCCGGCCGACCGACGACAAGGCGGCGTATAATTCAACAATATCCCGGGGTTTTCAACAAATGGGGAATACACTTCAACCAACAAATAATTCGCGACCCAATTATCGGTCTCAACAGGCGAATTCAACAATATTTTACCAATTATATTAACACAAGAGCGGTTCCCATGACCGGCATTTTTTCCAAGCAAGCAAAGTCAATCTGTCAAGTCAGAGAGGTTATGTCAAGTCCACAGATAATTAATGTTGCCGGCCAAAAGGTGCGTTCTGTTTCACGTCGGACCGAACAATAGAGAACTTAAAACTAACTTGTTCAAATTAAAGACCACATTTGTATTGTTATAGCGCCCATAGCTTAATACCAGCTTTATTAAAATATTATTGTACGTAGGTATTATTTTTTCCGTTGTTTGCATTATGGATCGAAAGTCGTGGCAAAAACATAAGAGAACCGGTTATATCAAAAGAAAAATATTAAAAGAATATTTAAATATCAGTAGTAACTGTCCAAGTGTTTCTGGTCATCAAAGGAATAGTGAAAATAATTTAAACAAAAGTAAACCTGGTCCCAGCCAGCATGCGTGGTGGCCGTGCAATGAAGAGGGTTCCGTACCCCAAAAAAATCAAATAGCATTGAGATTCACGCAAGAAGAGAGTGCATTTGATAGCAGCTTTACAGATATCGAAGAAGAACAATGTACCGAACACATGAAAACATTGATATTTTGAGAACAAATTAGAAAATGGATTGTCGAAAAATACATCACACAAGTAGCGCTAAAGGATTTGGCAGACATATTAAATCAAAGATTCCCAGATATTTTACCTAATAATCCAAGGACAATTTTAAAGACACCGAGACAATCCATATAAAGTCTATTGAGCAAGGTGAATACTACAATGGCGTCATTGAGACACTTAGAAACATATTGATTAACAGAAACGTTGTGCTTGAAAACATATCACTAAATATAAACATGGATGGTCTTCCAGTTTTCAATAGTTCCAAGAAAGAATTTTGGCCAATATTTTGCAAAATACTCATGAAATAAATGAACCACCGTCATTCGTCATTGGTGTATATTATGGGATTTGAAAACCGAAGGATTTAAAAATCTATTTAGAAAATTTCATTTCTGAAATGATTATTTTGTTAGCAGAGGGTATTAGAGTACAGAATTCTGAAAGCATTGTTATATTGTACGCGAAGAGCGTTATAGGCCCGTTGCGTATAGCTGGTCCATAGAGCGCTGGTGTAAAAGCTTTGGCAATAGGCCCTGAACAGTGTCACTTTTACGTCTACTGTACACCTTGCCAATCTATGCCATAGTCTACTATATATATGATCTATGCACCAAACCAACATATTAGCACGAACCGACAACGCCCTTCGCTCCCGCTCGATATCTGTATCATCATTGAGGGTCTCAGTTACTATGTGTCCTAGGTACATAAATTTAGAGACACGTTTTAGACGTACTCCCGTTTAAATAAACTGGGGGTACATGTTCCGGAGACTTATTCTTACCTCTAATAACCATAAACTCACTTTTCTTCTCGTTGTACTTCAGACCATCAGCTTCCGCATATGACTCACAGATACCGAACAGATTTTTCAATCCACTGAGCGACGGACTCAGTAACACCATATCGTTAGCGTAACTGATGTTGTTAACGCAGACGTCATCTATATGACAACCAACGTGGGTATTACTGAGCCCCCAATCAGCTGATTAATATACAAATTAAATAGTCTTGGAGAGGACAGGCCTCCCTGTCTGACACCGTATTCAAGTGTATACTCATCCGAAAACACATCACCCTACTTTACATAATTTTTCTGATGGTTACACCAAAAGGACAAAATATTAATTAATAAGTTCAGTGGGAGCCCCTACCTCTCCAAGTTTGGCCCAGAGCCTGCTGTAATCCACCAGGTCGAAGGCCTTCGACAAGTCCAGGAAACAAGCATAGACAGGTGTTTTTCTATTAACATAGTAGTTGACGGTATGTTTCAGTGTCAAGATGGCACTTTCGGTCGACAGGTTCTCACGAAAGCCTAACTGCGCATCGTGAAACTGAATATGCTTGCTGAGTTGTGCATCCAATAGACTGTCAAAGACCTTTGCAATAAAAGTTGCGATATCGGCCTGTAGTTGTTTAAATCTGTGACGTCACCAGTTACATTTTTTGGTATCGGCACTACAATAGTTTCTGTCAGCTTTGTTGGTAGGTAAGAGTGTCGCATACAAAAGGTTACCTGCATGGTCAGGACCCTATAAAAATGCTTTCGTGCACACTGCAGATGCTCAATACTGAGCCCATCATTGGCTGGGGACCTGCCTCGTATCATATTTTTGATAAACTTTTCCACGTCTTTGCTGGAAAAGTCTATCAAATTTTCTGACTGGTATATACCAGAATGACATTATGGAAATTGAGAAAATACTTAAAAAAATGACAATATATTTTTATACGTATTCAAAGTTTCAGGTTTGACTGAAGTTTTTGATTAGACAGTAAAATCAAGTTACTTTAACATATTTAAATCTAAAATGCCAACTGAAACACGTGCCTCAATATGCCTATCTCCTCAAGATGTAAAATCCAAGTTTGTGTGTAATGAATATAGGAATGAGTTGTATTTCGTATCTTAATTGCATACTGTATATATAGGTTAAGTTCGAAGTTTAATTAAAAATAAATAATTTAAGTCAAAAAGTTTAATCGTTTATTTCACCTACAAAATTGTTTACAACAGCTACAAATCACAGTTACAAAATGAAGGTTCAATCTGATCAAGATCAGTGTCAGTATCCGTTAAGTTTAGCATTTTCGATAATTCTTCTTCAGCTTTTCATAAGTTTTATAATTTTTTCGTTTTAGAGTACAACTCATTGTAAGCCATCAATCTACGCGAGGTTGGACCCTGCTGTCTTTAGTTAATAAATCCGCATTATATCTTGGCCATCGAAGTTGTCCTTTGTTCTCCCATAAGGACGGTACATTACACAATTCTGTGCGACCCTTACCACGTGACGTCTTGAAATTATTTTAAAAGACATTTTCCTGAAACGAAATGAATGTAAATTATCATTACGATGCAATGATACGTAGGTATTCTAATGTCGGTTCAACATAATAAATTTCCTCGATAAAAAACGGAACACATACTGCAAAATTTAGTCTATTGCGTCGTTAGTTTTATTGTTTACCGTTTGGTAGGGACTCGCATGAGGCGTGAGCGAATGTCACCGAAAGCTCGCAACTTACGCAAGCGACTGACTGATTTGAAATTGGCAGTCGGTCGAGTCGGTGCGACGCACGACTGTGAAGTGGTAGCGAGCGTGCGGTTGCGGAAGTGGGAGCGGGGGCGAACGCGGAGTTAAACTGGGTGCAGGAGAGTGAGACGGCGCGGGCCGTTTATTCCATTTATCCACTCATACCGCCACCACTCCCGCGCATCGCGCGCCTTTCCGTACCTAACATTGAAAATTTTTAAGAACATTTTGATACCGATATCGTATGATTCAGTTACTATATCAGTTCATAGATTTTTTTTGTTTACAAGCCGAGTTTCGGTCACATGAGTCACATCATTACATGACATGATTATTTTGTTACAGCATTAGTACCTACGTAAGTGGACAACGTAGACCCGACGCGTTCAATTAGAGAACCCTAAAAATCTGAGTAATGTAGAAATGTGACCAACTATCTAATTGTTATTCAGAAGTTAGTGCAATGAGACTACTCTTTTTCAAGTTATATAGCTCAGTAACAAGACATGTGTGCATTTTTATTCAGCATTATAAAGCAAAACTTCGATCGCCATTAAAAGTCTTTGTAATTTATACTTACAAGGAATTTAAGAGATCACCAAAATGCTTAATCTTACAACTACAACATTTTCAACTCGATTCATGTTACTTTGTTGGTTTAAAATCGCTAGTATTAGCTATTTCATTGCAAGTACTTTTGTTAGACCTAGTTTGTATGTATAAAAATACTATTTACTATCAGTTATCTTGATTATTCACGCGGCGCGTAATAAATACAAAAAAAAAACACATACTATTCACGACAAAATTACTTGCGCACGAACAATTAAGCCTGCGCCGAGTAAAATAACTCAAAACGGTCTTCACAACTAAAGGAATATAACCTATAATAGTACTTTAATTGCCATACAAAAATATGTAATGAACACTAGAATAAATGTGTTAGCAAACATAGTTGGCAAAATTTAAAAATATTTTATAGTTTATTAAACAAAAATACATAAAGTTGGACAAAAATCCTTACAAAAAATGCTCGTGCGTCGCTGAATTTTGATAGTAAACTGTTGAATTTTTTCATAAACTTCAATTCATATTATTCTCTAATTATCATACTATCATTTACAGCTTTAACATTTCAAAAATGTCGCTTGGTTGTTTTAATTTTAATTTTTTCTTCTAATTTGCGCGCTATTTTGAACCATACGCAACGTACACCGGTCGAAAATTCAGTCGTCCACGGGAGCTCAGAGAGGGGTCACGTCTCATCGTGGAGCGTTTCGCCGGTAACGATAATTCGCGATCTATTGTGTACGTATGTATTGCAGCAATCCGTTGAATAACATAAGTCATATTTTTGTTTTTTTGAGTACGATTTATTATGCATACCCAACAATTACTTTTTATTGTTCAATATATATTTCTTTAACATTTTCTTTTCAATATTTGTTTTATTATGGAAAAATGTAAAAAAAAATATTATTTGAAGAAAGTTGGCGCAAATTTTCGAAAAAAAAGCCATTCTCATAAAAAGTACGTATTTCTATTTTGTGATGTTATTATTGCTTTTTAACTGACTTCAAAAAAAAGGAGAAGGTTCTCAGTTCGTCTTAAACTTTTTTTTATGTATGTAACCTCAAACTCGAAGACAGCTGGACCAATTTGGATTTTTTTTTCGTTTGAAAGGGTATACTTTCTAGTTGGTTCCATTGTTATGAAATCAGGATCTGATGATGGGATCCTGGAGAAAGCGAGGGAACTCTTTAAATATTATAGGCACACCTATAGCGTTTTGGATATTTCTAATAGTACCTTGTGCAGTTGCTCCCGAAAAGCACCATTTGAGGAAGTGAAAGTGATGATGAAGACTTTTTTCAAACATTCGATATGGGTATCGTGTAATTAGTTTTTGGGGGTGGTGATTGCAAATCTGGAATTTATTTTTAAATTCAAGATGGCGTATGCAACTTTTTCTCACAAATTCGATATGGGTGCCGTGTAATGGGTTTTTGGGGGTGGTGATTGCAAATCTGACATTCATTTTAAAATCCAAGATGGCGGATGCAACTTTTTCTCAAACATTCGATATGGGTATCGTGTAATGGGTTTTTGGGGGTGGTGATTGCAAATCTGGCATTCATTTTAAAATCCAAGATGGCGGATGCAACTTTTTCTCAAACATTCGATATGGGTATCGTGTAATGGGTTTTTGGGGGTGGTGATTGCAAATCTGGCATTCATTTTAAAATCCAAGATGGCGGATGCAACTTTTTCTCAAACATTTGATATGGGTACCGTGTAATGGGTTTTTGGGGGTGTTGATTGCAAATCTGGCATTCATTTTAAAATCCAAGATGGCGGATGCAACTTTTTCTCAAACATTCGATGTGGGTATCGTGTAATGGGTTTTTGGGGGTGGTGATTGAAAATCTGGCATTCATTTTAAAATCCAAGATGGCGGATGCAACTTTTTCTCAAACATTCGATATAGGTATCGTGTAATGGGTTTTTGAGGGTGGTGATTGCAAATCTGGCATTCATTTTAAAATCCAAGATGGCGGATGCAACTTTTTCTCAAACATTCGATATGGGTATCGTGTAATGGGTTTTTGGGGGAGGTGATTGCAAATCTGGCATTCATTTTAAAATCCAATATGGCGGATGCAACTTTTTCTCAAACATTCGATATGGGTATCGTGTAATGGGTTTTTGGGGGTGGTGATTGCAAATCTGGCATTCATTTTAAAATCCAAGATGGCAGATGCAACTTTTTCTCAAACATTTGATATGGGTACCGTGTAATGGGTTTTTGGGGGTGGTGATTGCAAATCTGGCATTAATTTTAAAATCCAAGATGGCGGATGCAACTTTTTCTCACACATTCGATATGGGTATCGTGTAATAGGTTTTTGGGGGTGGTGATTGCAAATCTGGCTTTCATTTTGAAATCCAATTTAAAAACACATACGATATCCATATTGAATGTTGGAGAAAAAGTTGCATCCTTGGTGGATGCAACTTTTTCTCCAACATTCAATATGGATATCGTGTGTGTCTACTAAGTTAAATACACTGATAACCTTCAAGGGTTTATTGCTAAGTATAATTAACAAAGTAACGTAAGGGCTAAAATTATCGCTAAATGATGAAAATGAGTGCACCCGGTTGCTGTTCGAAATACACTAAGCTCGCGGCAAACTTAGTGCGACCGCATTATATCGCTTGCTCAGCAAACGTGGTCGATTGCAAAATATTGCATCACACATCGTGTAATAGGTTTTTGGGCATACCGATTACAATCCTGACATTCATTTTAGAATTTACGACGAAAGTTCATTGGCTACTTTGTTAGCTTACAATTTACACTGGGTTATTGACAATTTAACTGATCCTAGGTTAAGTGACTATTCAGTATTATCTAGGGTATCTAATAATACTGAAATTAATTGTTTAAACCCTTACATGTGACAAAGGAGAGGTATAATAACACAATTTTACTATATCATTAGAATATAAATCGTTTCTCCGGCAAAATATTAGATGAGGAAATGTTAATAGATAAATATGATATAGATATCTTATGTTTTTGTGAAACCTGGCTAAAACCAGATAGAATGTTGTTTAAAATTTTTATTTTTCTGTTACTAGTGCATACAACAGGTCCTCAGTAGGAGGTGGTACTTTAATATTACGTAGGAATTCTCTTAGATATAAGGAACAAAAATATATCACCGCTTGCTCTGTTGATTGCTTGTGTGAGGTAGCATGTACAGAAGTTGAAGGCCAAACTTTCGTAAGTGTTTATAGACCACCAGCATCAAACTTGTCATCATTCTTAATGATAATGGGAGAAATTTTAAGTACCTAAGCTTATAAGAGATAATAAATTAGTTTTCGTTTGTGGTCACCTAAATATTGATTTGTTAGTAAATTCACCTGAACACTGCAAGCTTACTTCATTGTTTGGTTCATTTAACTTAAAATGCACATACAAAGAAGCAACAAGAATAACAGCAACATCAGCTCAATGCATAGATAATATTTATACTAATTGTGCCATAAAATACTCGTCTCAAATTAGTGGAGTTAGGTCTGACCATACAGGTCAACTAGTATCCTTTGAGTTGGTTAAAAAGCGGCAATTAAATAAGACTATTAAATTTAGGCCGCTAACTAAAAAGAAATTAATGTTTTTAATGATAACATGTTAAGTAATCTTTCAATGGCCAATTTTGACTCCCATGACCCCAATGAAAATTACAGGTTATTATTTTCTTCACTATGCCACGAATTTAGTAAGACATGTCCAGTTAAAAAATTTCAAATGAGTAATAAATCTAAATTTAATGAATGGGCCACTGCTGGAATAAGAATAAGCTGAGACAATGTATACAACTTATACCATGAAAAATCATTGACTTCCGATGAAGCCTTCCATAATTATGTAAGAAACTACTCAAAGATATTTAAAAGAGTATGCGCCCTAAGCTAAATCTAAATCAGAAAGTAATAAAATTAGCATTTCTAACAATAAAATAAAAACTGTGTTGAAGGTGATAAACAAAGAAACTGGAAACACAAACCAATAGGGTTAGAATGATTTGACTTTGAACATCGATGATCAGGTCATCTCAGATAAGTCAAAAGTGGCTGAGAAGTTGGAAAATTACTTTACCAATATTCCAGTAGAGGTTACTAAATCTCTAAATTCTTGGCCATTATTAGCAGAATCTTTTTTAAAGGAAAACTTCAATAAGGATATACCAACATTTTCATTTAAGCCCATTTCTATTGATGTTATTAAAAAGCATTCCAAAGTCTTAACATAACAAACACTGATGACTTATCGAGTGCATCTGTTAGGGTTCTTGGTAATATTATTGACTCAATTGCTGCTATCCTAACAGGCACATTTAATTAATGTATAGACAGCGGTAATTTTCCCGATTTAATGAAACATAGTAAAGTAGTACTAATTTTTAAGTCGGGTTGTAAGAGTGATCCCTCTAACTATAGACCGATATATGTGCTTCCAGCATTAAGCAAAATATACGAAAAAATCATGCTGGACTAGATGCTATCATATTTTAACTCAAATGGAATTCTGCATAGTCGGCAGTTTGGTTTCACGAAAGGTAGGTCAACAACAGACGCAGGAGTAGCGCTCATCCGTCACATTCTGGAATCTTGGGAGAAATCTCAGGATGCAATTGGCATATTTTGTGACCTCTCCAAAGCTTTTGATTGCGTTGACCACAAAACACTGATCTGTAAATTACACCATTACGGAGTTCGTGGATTCGTGTTCTGCTGACCTTGTTCTTTCATATTTATCAAACAGGCAACAAAAAGTTATTGTTAAGCCTGCGCCGAGTAAAATAACTCAAAACGGTCTTCACAACTAAAGGAATACAACCTATAATAGTACTTTAATTACCATACAAAAATATGTAATGAACACTAGAATAAATGTGTTAGCAAACATAGTTGGCAAAATTTAAAAATATTTTATAGTTTATTAAACAAAAATACATAAAGTTGGACAAAAATCCTTACAAAACATGCTCGTGCGTCGCTGAATTTTGATAGTAAATTGTTGAATTTTTTCATAAACTTCAATTCATATTATTCTCTAATTATCATACTATCATTTACAGCTTTAACATTTCAAAAATGTCGCTTGGTTGTTTTATTTTTAATTTTTTCTTCTAATTTGCGCGCTATTTTGAACCATACGCAACGTACACCGGTCGAAAATTCAGTCGTCCACGGGAGCTCAGAGAGGGGTCACGTCTCATCGTGGAGCGTTTCGCCGGTAACGATAATTCGCGATCTATTGTGTACGTATGTATTGCAGCAATCCGTTGAATAACATAAGTCATATTTTTGTTTTTTTGAGTACGATTTATTATGCATACCCAACAATTACTTTTTATTGTTCAATATATATTTCTTTAACATTTTCTTTTCAATATTTGTTTTATTATGGAAAAATGTAAAAAAAAATATTATTTGAAGAAAGTTGGCGCAAATTTTCGAAAAAAAAGCCATTCTCATAAAAAGTACGTATTTCTATTTTGTGATGTTATTATTGCTTTTTAACCGACTTCAAAAAAAAAGGAGAAGGTTCTCAGTTCGTCTTAAACTTTTTTTTATGTATGTAACCTCAAACTCGAAGACGGCTGGACCGATTTGGAATTTTTTTTTTTCGTTTGAAAGGGTATACTTTCTAGTTGGTTCCATTGTTATGAAATCAGGATCTGATGATGGGATCCTGGAGAAAGCGAGGGAACTCTTTAAATATTATAGGCACACCTATAGCGTTTTGGATATTTCTAATAGTACCTTGTGCAGTTGCTCCCGAAAAGCACCATTTGAGGAAGTGAAAGTGATGATGAAGACTTTTTTCAAACATTCGATATGGGTATCGTGTAATGGGTTTTTGGGGGTGGTGATTGCAAATCTGGAATTTATTTTTAAATTCAAGATGGCGTATGCAACTTTTTCTCACAAATTCGATATGGGTACCGTGTAATGGGTTTTTGGGGGTGGTGATTGCAAATCTGACATTCATTTTAAAATCCAAGATGGCGGATGCATTTTTTTCTCAAACATTCGATATGGGTATCGTGTAATGGGTTTTTGGGGGTGGTGATTGCAAATCTGGCATTCATTTTAAAATCCAAGATGGCGGATGCAACTTTTTCTCAAACATTTGATATGGGTACCGTGTAATGGGTTTTTGGGGGTGGTGATTGCAAATCTGGCATTCATTTTAAAATCCAAGATGGCGGATGCAACTTTTTCTCACACATTCGATATGGGTATCGTGTAATGGGTTTTTGGGGGTGGTGATTGCAAATCTGGCTTTCATTTTAAAATCCAATTTAAAACACATACGATATCCATATTGAATGTTGGAGAAAAAGTTGCATCCTTGGTGGATGCAACATCGCACTAAGCTCGCGGCGAACTTAGTGCGACCGCATTTTATCGCTTGCACAGCAAACGTGGTCGATTGCAAAATATTGCATCAAACATCGTGTAATAGGTTTTTGGGCATACCGATTGCAATCCTGACATTCATTTTAGAATTTACGACGAAAGTTCATTGGCTACTTTGTTAGCTTACAATTTACACTGGGTTATTGACAATTTAACTGATCCTAGGTTAAGTGACTATTCAGTATTATCTAGGGTATCTAATAATACTGAAATTAATTGTTTAAACCCTTAGATGTGACAAAGGAGAGTTATAATAACACAATTTTACTATATCATCAGAATATAAATCGTTTCTCCGGCAAAATATTAGATGAGGAAATGTTAATAGATAAATATGATTTAGATATCTTATGTTTTTGTGAAACCTGGCTAAAACCAGATAGAATGTTGTTTAAAATTAATATTTTTCTGTTACTAGTGCATACAACAGGTCCTCAGTAGGTGGTGGTACTTTAATATTACGTAGTAATTCTCTTAGATATAAGGAACAAAAATATATCACCGCTTGCTCTGTTGATTGCTTGTGTGAGGTAGCATGTACAGAAGTTGAAGGCCAAACTTTCTTAAGTGTTTATAGACCACCAGCATCAAACTTGTCATCATTCTTAATGATAATGGGAGAATTTTTAAGTACCTAAGCTTATAAGAGATAATAAATTAGTTTACCCCAATGAAAATTACAGGATATTATTTTCTTCACAATGCCACGAATTTAGTAAGGCATGTCCAGTTAAAAAATTTCAAATGAGTAATAAATCAAAATTTAATGAATGGGCCACTGCTGGAATAAGAATAAGCTGAGACAATTTATACAACTTATACCATGAAAAATCATTGACTTCCGATGAAGCCTTCCATAATTATGTAAGAAACTACTCAAAGATATTTAAAAGAGTATGCGCCCTAAGCTAAATCTAAATCAGAAAGTAATAAAATTAGCATTTCTAACAATAAAATAAAAACTATGTTGAAGGTGATAAACAAAGAAACTGGAAACACAAACCAACAGGGTTAGAATGATTTGACTTTGAACATCGATGATCAGGTCATCTCAGATAAGTCAAAAGTGGCTCAGAAGTTGGAAAATTACTTTACCAATATTCCAGTAGAGGTTACTAAATCTCTACATTCTTCGCCATTATTAGCAGAATATTTTTTAAAGGAAAACTTCAATAAGGATATACCAACATTTTCATTTAAGCCCATTTCTATTGATGTAATAAAAAAGCATTCCAAAGTCTTAACATAACAAACACTGATGACTTATGGAGTGCATCTGTTAGGGTTCTTGGTAATATTATTGACTCAATTGCTGCTATCCTAACAGGCACATTTAATTAATGTATAGACAGCGGTAATTTTCTCGATTTAATGAAACATAGTAAAGTAGTACTAATTTTTAAGTCGGGTTGTAAGAGTGATCCCTCTAACTATAGACCGATATATGTGCTTCCAGCATTAAGCAAAATATACGAAAAAATCATGCTGGACCAGATGCTATCATATTTTAACTCAAATGGAATTCTGCATAGTCGGCAGTTTGGTTTCACGAAAGGTAGGTCAACAACAGACGCAGGAGTAGCGCTCATCAGTCACATTCTGGAATCTTGGGAGAAATCTCAGGATGCAATTGGCATATTTTGTGACCTCTCCGAAGCTTTTGATTGCGTTGACCACAAAACACTGACCTGTAAATTGCACCATTACGGAGTTCGTGGATTCGTGTTCTGCTGACCTTGTTCTTTCATATTTATCAAACAGGCAACAAAAAGTTATTGTTAATGGAGCGACATCTGCAGGATCCCTAGCCAAGATAAGTGCTCCGCAAGGTTCAATTCTTGGCCCTTTCCTTTTTATAGTGTATATCAATGACATACATGATGACCAACTTATCGGATATTTTTTATTTGTAATTCCATTGTGCTGTATTAATTGGTCTATATGACAGTATAGACCAAAGTTTTAAATATAATTAAGCATATCTTAGAACTGGAAACATATCTTACAACTATATAATAATATAGGTTATCCATCAGAATTCAGACAGGCTTTAATTTATAATCATATTGTGGGAAGTACTAATTTCACACGGGTTCCCGTTAGTATATGCTTAAACTAGACTTATGGTCTCATGGTGCGTGGTGCGCTGGTTGCACGCTACTGGCATGATTGCTCTATGTTATCTCTTAAAACATAGTAGTAGAGATACCTACTACTGTTTCTTGTGATTTTTTTTTTATTTTTGGCTCGCGTTTGAATTTTAAGAAAAAAATTAATTCAAACTCAAAATGTTTTATTTCACATAGGCCTACATGGGCACTTATAAAACGTCAGCAGTTTGGCACAGGGCACGGTTCGAAATTGGTCGTTTTCTATGGAGAAGATCCGGCAAGAAACTCCACAGTTACTCTTTTAAAATATCATTCTTACAATGTATCTATAATACAGGTTAATTAGGTATGAGAGGACATTAAAGCCTGTCTGAATTCTGATGGATAACCTATATTATTGTATAGTTGTAAGATATGTTTTCAGTTTTAAGATATGCTTAATTATATTGAAAACTTTGGTCATTACAAGATATTTTCTAAATTTAAACCCACGACCTACGTCATTTAAATTTAAAAGTCAATTATCTGGAATTAAGTATTTCAAATGGCGGGAGACTTTGTTAAACATAAAAAACACAGTGATACGACGTCAATGTGGAGCTATTATTTAGTTGCGAAGGATAGGAATAGTGCCAAATGTAACCGACGCTCAGCCATTCTCAAGACTTTGGATGGATCGACTAAGGGATTACATACACATTTGTCATCAAAACATGACATCAAGCTTATATCAGCTTCAAGAAGTCTAGATTCTGATAATCTGAACACAGCACCGCCGCCAGCCAAGCGAAAGTTAAATGATTATTTTACTAAAAGTGCCGACGATAGCCTCGATGATGTTTTGGCAAGAATGATTGCATTAGATGGATTTCCATTCAGTATATTCATAACTTCAGATGATTCGAGAAAACTTGTCTTTGCAAAATACACGGATTTACCAAAGTCAGCCGTCACCATTCAAAAACGTGTCATGAATTACAGTGAAAAAATCAGAAAGCAAGTAACTGCAGAATTGAAACATTTAAAAAGTGCAGGTGAAAGATTTAGTCTTTCTTTTGACAAGTGGACTTCAACATCCAATAAACCATACATGGCTGTCAACGTTCATTCATATAAAAAAAAATTGGGATTTAGGACTTGTTCCTATTTATGGAAGTATGAAAGTATGGCTGAAAATTGTCTTCGTATATTGAAAGAGCGTCTAAGTATATTTGATATTTCCCTGGATACTGGCTTTATGAAAAACATAATTATTTGCAAGACAGCTCTACCTCAGATGATACAATAAATGAATCACCTGTGGCTGTTGATCATATGGACGACATCCATGATGATGAACATTTAGAAGACTTAGACAGTCCAGAATCAGACTTAATCTTAATGTCACAAAATGACCTTGCGCTATAACACATACCAGAGTTCACACAAGATGAAAACATTAATGAGCTGAGAAAGAAAATCCGCAAAGCTGTAGAGTGTATTTCAAAAGATCACCATTGAAAAATGAAACAGTACTTCAAAAATAAATGAAAATTGAACATGGAAAAGAGCTGTCACTTCTTTTGGACTGTAAAACCAGGTGGAATAGTCTATTAACAATGCTGGAGCGATTTTATCTTTTAAAAACCTTCATTCAAAAAGCTCTTATAGATCTCAATCATCCAATTCGTTTGGAAGAAGTTGATTTTGAATTGGTAAATAAAATTGTTGATGTGCTGACCCCAATTAAATTGACAGTAGAAGCAATCTGTCGGCGAGATGCTAATTTATGCATAGCTGATTCCGCTTTGAAATTTCTTATAAAACAGCTATCTATCATAATCATTTTTTGGCAAGTGCTGACACTTGCCAAAAAATGAAAACATCCTTAGTGGAACGTATGAAGCAACGACGAAGGACTGGTGTGTTGAATTAATTACAAAATCCATGAAAAGATGATGAAAATCAGTTATTATCGGATTTGGAATGGCATGACATATTTCCAGTTTCTACGCAGGCTTTAGTTTGGAAGCAAATAAAGTGTATTGTTAAAAAACTTAAAAGTCGAGATGACACGGAAGAAGAAAAAGGAAGATCAGGATCACAAACAGATGATGAGTTAAGGCCACAAACCTCCCAATCCCAACCCCAATTGACACTAAAGGAAAAGTTATAGCTGGAAATTGATAAGAGTATGAAATCCCCAGATCGTGAAGTACAAATACAAAATTAATCGGGGTTGGCAAAATATAGTATTAGACGTGAAATAAGCCTGTTTTAAAATGGAGGAATTAGTGGATATCACTTAGAAACAGCATATAAGTATCTATTGTCTATTCCTCCAACCAGTGTAAAACCTAAACGAGCGTTTTCAGCTGCTGCTTATGTTGGTAATAAACGAAGCAGGCTTGGAAGTCAAACCTTGGATGCATTGATATTTCTACGATTGTATTTTCAAAATTCGAAATAAGTTTTATTGTCTTTTTATTTCTTACAAAGTATAGTATCTTTTTGTCATTTTTTCTTTTCTTACTATACTGTGATATGTGTAGTGTACCAAAATTAAAAATATATATTTTTAGAAATTACTCGTTTTTTAGAGTTCAGTTGCCGAATGGCAAAAAACGGAACCCTTATAGTTTCGTCATGTCTATCCGTCTGTCTGTCTGTCTGTCTGTCTGTCCGTCCGTCCGTATGTCACAGCTATTTTATTCCAAAACTATTAAGACTATACATGTGAAACTTGGTAAGTAGATGTATTCTATGAAACGCTTTCCGATATTGAGAAAAAAATTAAAAATCATTTAAAATAAAGGAACATACTACTAACCCATACATGGAACTAAAACTGAAAATATTTTTTTTTATGAAACCTATGCGTGTGTGGTATTTATAGACGGGTCTTTAAAAATGTCATGGGAGTTTCTGAAACCACTTTTTCATAAAGTCAATCGTTTAAAAGATATAAGCTTCCAAAGTGGTCAAATGTGTATCCCTCCCTCTAACTTCTATAATAGTGGAGTGAAAAATCTAAAAAAATATGTATCTGTAGATCTTAATGTAGACTTTCAACCAAAACTGGTTTGAATGATATCGAGTTAACAGTTTTTGAGATACGGCATATTTTCTAAAACCGCAAATATAACTTTGTAATTCATACAAACACTATGAAAAACAAAGTTATCTAGCGTAGTTGTACAAAAAGTAAATAAGCTAGTTTTAAGAAATTTGTAAGGTTTTTTTCGTCAAATAAATATACATATTATATTATATTATTATAGTTACACACGGAACCCTTCATGCGCGAGTCTGACTCGCACTTGGCCAATTTTTTACATTTGAGACCAATTAGAAACCACATAGTCTAATTCGGGGATAGCCCCAGGGTCCCAGGATTCAGCATCAAGAATCACGTAATCCCGGGATTGAAAAGCATGCTCGGGATTGTATTCTCTAGTTGCAACTAAGAAAGCATTTCTATCGAAATTCTATTTTAGTTGCCAAATGTGTCGAAAAAAATAGAATTAATAAATTGTAAAGAACCAGATAGCCCTACATGCCTCAATCTGAACGATAATTCTGTAAGCAGTTTTATGTCGATAGGAGCCGGGTTTTCTGGTTTAGAACAAGTTTCAGCTTCCTTTGACATTCCCTCTATGTCCGACAAATTATACGCCAAGTGCCATAACAAGGTCTGTCTACTACGGGAATTAGCCAAAGAAAAATTGGCCAAATGCGAGTCAGACTTGCCCATGAAGGGTTCCGTAGTAACTATAATAATATAATATGTATAACTACTACAACTACTAGTCTGTCTGTCTGTCCATCCGTCCGTCCGTATGTTACAGCCATTTTATTCCGAAACTATTAGGACTATACATATAAAACTTGGTAGATTGATGTATTCTGTGAACCGCTTTCCGATTTTAAGAAAAAATTAAAAAAAAATTAAATTAAATTAAAAAATATTTTCAGTTTTAGTTCCATGTATGGGGAGCCCCCCATACATGGAACTAAAACTGAAAATATTTTTTTTTCAAGAAACCTATGCATGTGTGGTATCTATATACAGGTCTTTAAAATGAGATTGAGGTTTCTAAAACCACTTTTTCATAAAATTAATCGTTTAAAAGATATACGCTTCCAAAGTGGTAAAATGTGGGCTCCCTCTAATTTCTATAATAATGGAGTGAAAAATATAAATATATATATACAACGTGTAACGGAAACCCCATATCTAACCAAAAGGGCTGAAGACAACATTTGGTATGGAGTCTCTATGCACAGTTTCAGCACAAAATAACTGACTTAAAGAATTGATACCAAATTATTGGTTTCACGTATTTTTTAAATACCAATCATAACAAACGTGTCACAGCACTACGAGGGTCAATAACTTTCCACTTCACTTGCCAATAACACGATAATTCTTTTCGTTCTTCTTAATTTGAAAAATTCGGTCTCTGGTATCAGTGTACTGGAATTTGTAATAAGTTCTAGACATGTAGACTTAGGATTACAAAACCCTTGCCATATCGTTTGTTATCATCCAAAGAAGCCATGCACTTGGTGTGTATATACCCTTTAAATTACACGTTGTATATATATATATATATATATACAACGTGTGTTGTTATTAAGATCTATAGATATATATATATATATATATATATATATATCTATAGATCTTAATGTAAACTTTCAATCAAAATTGGTTTTAAGGAGATTGAGTTAGCAGTTTTTGAGATACAGCATATTTTCTAAAACCGCAAATATAACTTTGTAATTCATACAAATACTATGAAAAACAAAGTTATTTGGCGTAGTTGCAAAAAATGTAAATAAGCTAGTTTTAAGAAATTTGTAAGTTTTGGTTTTTTGTCAAGTAAATATGTATACATATTATATTATATTATTATAGTTACTACGGAACCCTTCATGGGCGAGTCTGACTCGCACTTGGCCAATTTTTGTAAAATGTTATAATAAGCAATATAACATTAGATTTATAGATTTCTTTTATTTTTTTTTTCTTTTAAATTAAGTTACACTTGATACATATATTGTTATGAAATAAATTACGCTTATATTTTCTGCGAAGTAAGTTCGCTAGACAGCAGTAATGAAAAAATGTTTTTTTTGGTGTGGCCCCACGCATATATAATAAAGTACCGAATGTTATTAAAAATATGACAGTACATCAGAATTTAAACGAGATCTAAATGAAATTTTAATAAACAAAACTTATTTCAGTCTGGTTTTATTATGACATTACATAATTATATTTTTTTTTATTTCATACTGGTTTTATTATTCAAATAAGTACTGCATACCCATCTACCCTAACTTGCTACTTACCCAGTTTCGAAGCGTCAATAGCCTAATGGATAAGGTGTCGGACTTGTGATCGAGAGGTCGCAGGTTCGAACCCCACCCATTACACTATTGACGTGAACCCACTCCAGACACAAGCATATTTAGCTTAGTTGGAGGGGTTAACAAGATTGCTAGTAATGTGAAAAGTACCCACATTGCTAGTATTCTTTAAAAAAAAAATCTGAGGAGTTTAATATATAAAATCAAAGTTTTATTGCAATAGGATGAATAGTGAGGGAACGGATAATGTATTACTACAGTAAAAACAAACGTTAATTTTTATATAATAGGTATAATTTATTAAATTTACTTTTGTGATTTATTTACGTACCTACTTGCTTCATTTAGATCCATCCAGCCGTTTGAGCGTGAAGAAGTAACAAACATGCAAACAGACACATTCATTAACAAACTTTCGCCTTTATAATATTAGTGCGATAAATAAAACCATCTAAATAATTAATATTCGTTTTTCAAGTTTATTCAACATAACGACAAAAAATAAAAAAATGCAAAGTTAGCAAACTTCGTCGTGCAACGGCAAGCGGGCCTCGAGCGAACTTGTCATTGTGTGTGTGACAACGCACACGACTAGCCCGCTGCAGTAAATACCTATTTTCCGCGCGTCTCGTAGGCTCGACACCCTCTTAACATGTAGCAGACCTCTACAACTTTTTCACACAACGCCATCTAGTCCCAAACTAAGCAGAGCTTGTGGTATGGGTACTAGACAACTGATAAACATACATATATATTTCTAAATACATACATATTATAGATAAATTACACCCAGACAAAGAACAAATGACCGTGCTCATCACACAAACATTTGTCCTAGGTGGGAATCGAACCCACGACCTTGCGCACAGCAGTCAGGGCCACTGACCACTATACCAACGGGCCTGTCTAACTTGTAAATTAAAATTTACTTACCGATTTTATAATTTCACCGGCCATGTTAAATCAACACCATTCGACATCGACATTATAATATTTATTCCATTTTTTTTTTGACAGTATGTATGAATATTGTTTGCAAAAATGTTAACAATAATTTAAATGCTTAATAAATTCTGAATACAATAACCAATTCGACTAAGCTTAATAACTCAGTTGTAAGAGCTTAATAAAAACAATGTGAACTGTTATTCAGAAGTTATTAGGCTAATGAAACGTTATTAAGCTCCTACTCAGATGTTGCTCAGCTGTTATTCAGAGTTAAGCATTCAAAATTGGGGCCCTTTTTGCTTGAATAACAGCTGAATAGACGGTACTCAGACGTTATTCAGCTTAGTATTCAGCATATGCTTTAGATGATTGCTCTTACTCAATCTTTATTCAGCACGTCTGTGTTACTTGGGCTGTTAGGCTTTTGTACGGTGTTTGGCTCAAAGTTGTAACGGTCCATGACAATGGACAAATTATCATAGAAGACGTCTACGTTACTTTTATTAAAGCTTGACAAGCTTGTAGCTTGTGCGGTGGCGGCAGACAGTTCAGGGTTTCTTCTCATAAACATCTGAAACCACTCAATATTATAATAATCATCGCTCCTGATCTTCATTAAAAACACGATTGTGTGTTTATACTACGGGGTATCCTCCTTTATCTTCTTTGCTGGACGCATTTCACTTTCATATGTAACTTTACAGAGAACAGTGGTTTATATCAAGTTTGTCCGCCGCTTTCCGTAGTGAAGCTCCAGATTTTACCTCCTCATATACATTACTATAGCTCCACAATTCAATTTTCTCTCTGAGAGACTTCCTTACCCGGATTCTGGGCATCTACAAAAAATAAACATTAATATATTTTCTGTTTCAAGCGTACGCTCAAAAATGTTTCAACCGTCCCCAACCACACTTTTGGTAAAATATACAGTTTATTTACGATAGTAATAATAACATATTAAAAATAGTAGCTATCCCTTATTCTACAAGCTTCATAATAATCAGAAATTACACACTCAATACTTTCACTTTAAAATAATCTATACTTATAATAAATCTGTAGAGAGGTCAATTCTGTACATGAAATATATTTCCAAAATAACTATCAGGGGTGATTAAGGATCGATACTCATGTCAAAAATGCAATCAGTTAAATTTTTGTCTGTCTGTCTGTCTGTCTGTCTGTCTGTCTGTCTGTCTGTCTGTCTGTATAACCGTTATAGAAACAAAAACTCCTCGACGGATTTTAACGAAACTTGGTACAATTATTTTTCATACTCCTGAGCGGGTTATAGTATACTTTTCATCACGCTACAATCAACAGGAGCAGAGCAGTGAAGGGAAATGTTGGGAAAACGGGAGAAGTTACTCCATTTTTTAAGCTTCCGTCGCGTGTGCAACCTTAATGGTTAAAGCTACACAAATCATTTCATGACGGAAATGTTCTCCATAAAATTATATAAAAAATATCCCACGACAGCATATGTCTAACTTTTATGGTTGACTCACAATAACACGTGTAACTCCCGATAGCTTAGCAGTTCGAAGCTTTCTGATTATAATATTTGTCTACTCTTACGTTTATAACACTCTCAGTCACGCCTTTTTTTTTTTTTTTTAAAGTCGTAAAATTATCAAATAAGTCCTCCCACTCCGGGCAGGGTGGGAGGGACTGTCAGACTTTTACTGACTAAAATCCACGGTGTTCCTTCAATAACCCTTTACATACCGGGGCCACGGTAACGGGATGAGTCCTACGACCCCGGCGGGCTTCGGCCCTCTGCAGAGGGGGCCTCGTCATGTTGCTGACGCTCTTTGAGGCGCGCGTGGAACACGACGCGCCGTCGACCCGGGCATGGTCCATGGTCGGACAGCGAGTTGCCCTTTACTCGCTGTCCGCATGCCCGCGCCTACGGTGGCCGGAGATCGTCGGCCGACGTCCGACGCCGTGGGCGTCTACCACTGCGGCTGGGCTGGAGGGAGGACGCCATCCTCTCCCTCACGCAGCCCGCCTCCTCCTTCGAAAGCATGACTGCTTCGCAGAAGGAGGCGACCGCTTCCCACTCCCTCTCTCCCCGCAGCATGGCCTCGACCAAGGCCGGGCGCGAGAGGTCTCCGCCTATCGCCGCCGTGAGGACACGTCGGTGCTCTGCCCAGGTGGGGCAGTCTTGCACCGTGTGCTCTACGGTGTCCTCAGGGCGACCCTCGCAGTGGTGACACCCAGGCGTTTCCTCCTTTCCCATCAGACACAGGTACCTCCCGAAACTTCCGTGTCCGGTGAGGACCTGCGTCATGCGGTAGGTCAGGACGCCGTGACGCCGATCTAGCCACTCCTCAAAGAGGGGTCTTGAAAAAGTTAACATTATTAACTATTCCATAACAAAATTGGCCAAGTGCGAGTCAGACTCGCCCATGAAGGGTTCAGTAGTAACTATAATATAATATGCAAAGAACAAAGACGGATCCTGGCCTACACAACTTTTAAATTTAAAATGGCTCGGCCATTTATCTTTAATGTATAAGAATCTATACAATAAAATCTAAACTATAAGTTTGTATTTAATTTCTTTCGAGAACTTCTTCATTAGAATTGATTTATTAATAAACAAATAGCTGACCGGAAATTGTCGAAAAAAGGTTGAGTTGTCAATATGCTGCAATTAAACTTATTAATCAGTTTTTATTTCAAATTCTTTATTGTTTTATGTATTCTTTTCTACATTAAAAATAGTAACAATATGTGGTGAACAATAATCGCATTTAATTATATAAAAAATCTGAAATAATATTTTAATTATTGAGAATAAAAACTCTAAGTATTCTATTTTTATACATGGCAAGTAAAGGCGATGTTGACTATTCTGCGAAATAAAAACTCGAACAAGTGTCAAAAGTGACACAAAGGGAATTGATTGACATTACAAACACAAACAGTTGTTGTAAAACAATAAAACATAGTGTATTACATTCTGTTTGAGTTGTTGTTGTCGGTGATATTGCGAAGTGCATGCGTTTACGTTTCCTTCTCTGTTTTTTGAGACTCTTTTGCTTTTCGAAGTGTTGAAGTACATCCATTATTGTGACCACAGAAATCAAAAATATAGGAGAAGTGGTAAGGGGGCGTATCGGTGTCCGCGCGACATGGCCACAGGGCTCATGTCACAGGCAAGTGGCCGTCTCTGCGAACTAGTGCGCTTTCGACGGCGATCGTGATAACATATATCAATGCCGAGTTTTTCTGTGGTATCTTGTAAAAACCGAAGCCAAAATCAAAACTATGTGAATCATGGAATCACTTACCATATGTAAGTACAAGTATTTTACAATATTTGTCTTTAAAATCATGAAAAACAATACATCGTAAAATCTTTCTTGGTTTTACTATGTTATTTTTGTTCTCAAATATCAGAACGACTGTACTACTTGTGCTATAAATACATTGCTCCTTAGCCACCACCTGAGTTCGTCGCTAAGTAACTGGACAAGCAATGTAAAAATAACATACGAAACTGTATTACGCGGATTCATCGCGTAGTGAGGCCGCCACTTCTCGCGACGAATTAGTGATGTGCTTGTGCAGATCCACTAACGTATGCTATCGACAGCAATGTCGATTGACGAATGAAATATTGCTATTATAGTTTAAGGGTTTTTCAACCGACGACAAAAAAAGGAGGAGGTTATCAATTCGACGCGTATATTATTATTATTTTTTTATGTATGATCACCGATTACTCGGAGACGGCTCAACCGATTTGGAAAATTCTTTTTTTGTTTGAAAGGGTATACTTTGAAATTGGTCCCATTGTCACCAAGTCAGGATCTGATGATGGGATCCTGGAGAAATCAAGGGAACTCTTCAAATATTATAGGCACACCTATAGTGATTTGAGTATTTTTATAGTAACTTGTGTAGTTGCATTCGAAAAGCACCATTTGTGAAGTAGACCTGATGATGAAGACCACCGATGGCCACTGGAACTACTCAATATATAAGTAGGAATAATAAGTAGTTCATGTGTTCCGCTTCGATTACTTGAATGTGGTTATTAAGCACAATATGCTCGTCATAATGCATATGGTGAAGTGAAGCTGATGGTGAACTACCAGGAGAACTCCTCAACAAACAACAGCCCAACATTGGGAAAAGCAATATTTTGTAAATGAATATAAGTAGTTGACATTTAGGCTCTTGTAACTAGGTAAATTAAAAATCGACCAACTAAAAAGAGTGAAATAAAAACTTTTTACCAAAAAATTAAACCGACTCCCAAAAAACACTGCAAAGTGAAAAATAACTTTAATTTCGGAAGTCGGTGCCAAAAACGAAAATACAAAACTAAAGACCGGTAAAAAGTTTTTTATAACATACGGAAACCTCTAAGAAAATTGGTTTAACTTTTATTTTACATGAGATGACAGAAATATAAATACGTTGAAATGTCAAGTGTACAAAAAAGTAAAAAAAATAAACAATTTATTTTACGCCCGCAGCATGCGTAAGGAGTTCCGACGTCGCTGTCGCTACAATAGTTTATTTTTCAATCTGTCAACCGTTTTAGCCCGGTGTAAATAATGTTATTTTATTTATTTTGATTTCTTTAGAGAGTACTAGATAAATGCGTAATCAATATTCGTAAAGTAAGTTACTTTAATTTTAGGTTAATAATCGGTGGTGTTTTTCGGTTTAGAATTATCGTATGTTATGCCTTATCCTATGTTGCTGTTTCTTTATTTTTTTATGGTTTTTGTATTTTACTTCCGTTGAAGCTTCGAATGCGTTATAATAATCGGCATGGTTCAGATAATATATTAGTGAATTTAGCTTAAAATAAGTCAATATATTCATGCTATTTATTTGTTAGGCATGGATATGTGTTTTTTTTTATATATTTAACAATTTCTCTACTAACTAGGATATTTCTTATAACAAAAACCTATTATAACCTACTAAACTATTACCTGCGGGGTAATTGCGTAACACACTTACAGTAGGAATCGGTTTCATTATGCTAAATCAACAACACTCACTGTGGTATTTACGTTGTTGAGCAGACCAATATTTTGAACATATGTAGCAATGGATTAGCAATAAACGTCAAAATCATTCAGATCTTGATTTATAGTGTGGTACGTAATTATTGCGATGCTTATTATATGGTGACGTTTAGAAGTAGCTTAGGATGTATGTAAATGATAAATAAGTGGTTTTCGTACTTTTCAGCTTCCCAAAAGATGGTAATATAAAAAAGGAATGGATTGATGCCACAGGCATGCCACCTAACTGGTACCCTACACAAAATAGCACCATAAATGCTCGGTTCACTTCAGCGCAGAAATGTTCCAGCCTGAATGGACAATTCCAAAATTAAGAGTACAACTGATTTTTGCAGAAGTGGGTTAAATTTTATTTTATTACTGAAAGCTATTCTCATGTTTTAGGACATTCATAAAATCAGTCATTCAACTTTTCAGGATTCTATACAACCTATATGGCTGGTATGTTCCGATCAAGAGCGTAATGTAAGTTAACATCAACTTCTATTTGACCTATCACTATGATAATTAAATATTAAGATTTAAGTCGAAAGCGCCAGGGTAGCCCTTAATACTTAGTAGGTTGTACTTAATAATAATTATGTAATGTTATGTTCTTAATAATATGTTTATTATTATTATAATATTTTCTGGACATGCCATTTTTTATTTGGTTCATTTTCAGGTGCCCAAAAAAAATGTACAATAACAAATGGAAGAATCGATAACTTTCCGATTTAGTCAATCACTAGCGTATATGTAAAATAAATTGCTTTTGCACAGCACAACGATAGCGACCGATGTTTTTGTGTGGGTAAATTCTAAGGTGCATGGTAAATACACGCTGTGTTTGACGGAATAAGGTTTATTATTGATTGTATAGTACGTTCTGATTTAGGAAATGCGGGTGTGTGCGCGAGTGCGTATCTATTGATTTTATTAAACTGCATGTGTAGTTGTTGCCCCGCCCAGCGCCTAACTGGAGACACACGGTTCCGATATAATTTCTTCTGTTGACCACATCTAGTTATTTATTTTATCTATGATTGTGACCATGTCTAACCAACAACGTTGCACTAATTGTGGATTGAATGTTTTCCGAATGCGGAGGTATTTAGTAGAATGCGAAGAAGTTCGTTCATCGTTACAGCAGTGGACCTCTATTCTCGAAGTAAAGTACTTTTATTTAATTAGACAGAAGTAATTACTTTAGTGCTAAATGTTAGCGTGTACAAACATGTATAGTCAAATTGTGATAACCTCAAAATTCCATATTTGTATTTATGCAATATTTTTTTGTTAGCAGTTCTATACAATATTAAATGCTAAGAAACAGTTCTTAGTATTGAACTACACACAATAAAATTATTTTCATCACTGGCCGTGAGAATTTTATATTGAGCCAAAGTTACTATGGACACTCTGCATTGCTCTTTATTTGACGAAAAAAAAACCTTACAAATTTCTTAAAACTAGCTTATTTACATTTTTTACAACTGCGCCAAATAAATTTATTTAAAAAAAAAACCTTACAAATTTCTTAAAACTGGCTTTTTTACATTTTTACAACTGCGCCGAATAAATTTGTTTTTCATAGTGTTTGTATGAATTACAAAGTTATATTTGCGGTTTTAGAAAATATGCTGTATCTCAAAAACTGCTGAACTGATTTCGTTCAAACTAATTTTGGTTGAAAGTTTATATTAAGATCTACAGACATATATTTTTTTTAGATTTTTCACTCCATTATTATAGAAGTTAGAGGTTGTGTCCCGCCACACACACATTTTACCACTTTGGAAGCTTATATCTTTTAAACGATTGACTTTATGGAAAAGTGGTTTTAGAAACCCCGATGTCGTTTTTAAAGAACTGTCTATAGATACCACACATGCATCGATTTCATGAAAAAAAAAATATTTTCAGGTTTAGTTCCATGTATGGGGAGCCCCCTTTATTTTAAATATTTTTTAATTTTTTTCTCAAAATCGGAAAGCGGTTCATAGAATACATCTACCTGTCAAGTTTCACATGTATAGTCCTAATAGTTTCGGAATAAAATTGCTGTGACAGACGGACGGACGGACAGACAGACAGACAGACAGACGGACAGACATGTCGAAACTATAAAGATTCCGTTTTTTGCCATTTGGCTACGAAACCGTAAAAAGAATCATATAAATCGGTATAGAAACACCAAAGTTATACATGAAATACGCTTATAATAATAAGCCATCGCGCGTGAATACTGAATCATGCTATAAGGATTATTTTTGAGAATCGGTCGCCGCGCTCGACGCGTCTCGCGGTCGAAGCGTTCTGTAGGTACTTAAGGCTCATGTGAACGTGATCTAAACAATATTACCAATACATTAACTTACGCTGACGGAGTCGCGGGCACAGCTATATTGTATCATTACGCTAAGGCCAATAGGAGCGGAGCGCCAATGAAGAATGCTTCAAAATCGGGGTTAAATTTAACGTTAGCCCAAAGTAACTATTCCACGCGGACGAAGTCGCGGGCAAAAGCTAGTAGATAATATAAGTGTTAATGTCAGAAGAAAAATACTTACTTTTGGGTGCTAAAAAACAATATGGCGTCCTGCACTCAACGACAACGCGCGGAAAGCGGCGCGATACTGAATTCGCGTTCGGACCTGTCATCCACTTCGTTTTCTCCTTGCACCCCTCACTCCACACGTAACCGTTCACGAGATATTAGCTCTGTTTCAACCGTCCTTTGTTTCAATCGTACCCAGTCTACCCTACCTATATATAACGAAGTTTAAAGGAAAACTATCACACATAAGTGGGCTTTACAAGTTTAGGAGTAATAGTCGACCAATTGTATTTGACTCGAAAATTTCGAACAACTCCATAGAAATGTCGATAGATGGCGCTAGTGAAAAATAACTTTAATTTCAGAAGATGGTGTCTTTGGATCTGTATTTTAGTTTTATGCCACCGACTTTCGAAATTGAAGTTATTTTTCACATTGTAGTATTTTTTGGAGGTCGGTTTTTTTTTTGTTAAAAAGTTTTTATTTCTCGCTTTTTAGTGGGTCTGTTTATAATTTATCTAAGTTACAATAGCCTAATGTCAACTTGCTTATCGCCTTTTACAAAATATTGCTTTTCTCGATGCAGGGGCGTTAATTGTTGAGGAGTTCTCCTGGTATTTCACCATCAGCTCCATTTCACCATTTGCATTGTGACGACCATAAATTGCTTAGCAACCATTTTAAAGTAATCGAATCGCAACCCGTGAAATACTTATTATTGAGTAGTTTCGGTGGCCATCTGTGATCTTCTTCATCAGTTTCGCTTCACCAAATTGTGCTTTCTGAGAGCAAATGCACAAGTTACTATAAAAAATACCAAAATCGCTATACTATTGCCTTTAAAATTTGAGGGTTTCCCTCGATTTCCATGGGATCCCTTCATCAAATTCTAATTTGGTGACAATGGTACTACCTCAAGAGCATACCATTTCAAACGAAAAAATAATTTTCAAAATCGATCCACAATTGACGGAGAACTTTCCGTGCAAAATTGTCGAATCAGGTGAGGATTTGTATAGGAAGTAAATTAGTTAGGTAGTCAAGTTTGGCTTTTAGTTAGAGCATGGTACGAAATGATCAGTCAGCGAATACGACACGCACTTGGCTGTTATAAAAACTACGGAACCCTACACTGCGCGTGGCCCAACACGCACTTGACCGGTTTTTTTTATAATTGTTTTGCATATTTCATAAGAACTGCCTTCAAAGTATTTCATTCGTAACTTATTTAATAATTTGTGTCGTACTTATGTGTATAATTGTGAAACTATTTGACGCAGTAAAACCAGCATGTTGGTTGTCATTATTTTTTGCTGAAAATTTGAAATTCGTTTGGCAATTGCATGGCAGTTGTGCCTATTTCGTACTCGAAGCAAGTTCTTAAAACAAATCGGTACGATTTAAGAGGACCATACAAAAATTATTTATAACTAGCTTTTGCCCGCGACTTCGTTTGCGTGGGAGGTTTTTCCCGCGTAAATCCCGATACCGTGGGAATTCCGGGATAAAAAATATCCTATGTTCGTCTCCTGGTTTTAAGCTACCTCCCTACCAATTTTCAGCTAAATCGGTTCAGCAGTTTTTGAGTTATAAATAGTGTAACTAACACGACTTTCTTTTATATACCTATATAGATTTCGGACCAAGTTACTGTTCCAATTAACTTATTATTATTTATTTATTTATAAATAATTATCTGTTTTAGGACAACATTTATCAAAAAGAAAATATAATTCCTGGAGCAATCATATTATGGAAGCAGCTATTCAAAATATAATGATGGAGAGGGAGACTTAAAATTTTATGAAGTTTGTCGAGTATATAACATACCTAAACCAACATTTAGACGACGTTTAAAAGGACTGAACAAACACCAAAGAATAGGTCGTCCAAAAGATTTGACTGTTGAAATGGAAACAGAACCTGTCAGACATGTTTTATTGTTATACCAATAACAAAACACTAATGCGATGACTGCCAAGAATTAGCGAAGACCATCCACAGAATGATTGAGAGTTAATTAACATTATTTAATCATTTAATTATAAATATTGTGGTTATTAAGACTGAACCAATGATAGGATCTCAAAATACGATTTAGGAATATATCAGTACGATTTAAGATAAATAATTCTAAATCGTACCTTTTTAGTCTTTTTTTAAATTTCTCAGAAGTTTGTAAGATTTTTGTTATTTCTTGTTATAATAATAGGTAATAAAAAATTAACCAATTATTAAGTGTTTTTCATAAAAAATAAGTAATAAGTTCTCATTAATCAAAATATTAGTGGTTTTTCTTAAGGGGTACGAGTTACGCAAGTTTCCCCGAACACATGTTGTGAATAGAGCTCCGCACAACTGTGTCAATTGCGCACGTTGTCCGCCGGACTATCGCTAAAGCCGGCTCTACACGTTGGCCAACACCGTGGCGAATGTAGTGGCCAATGCGTATTGGCCAACGTGTAGACGGCGTGTTTGTGCATGTTGGGTGCACAAACACCCCCTCTACACGTTGGCGAATAGTCATTGGCCACTACATTCGCCACTGTGTTGGCCAACGTGTAGAGCCGGCTTTAGAAACACTCGCGTAGGCTACCCTATAGGTATTAGGTATAGATTATTATACTCTTTGGCGTAGGCGTACACGGCGTATACACTGCTGTTGTTAAGATTATAACTGAATAGCATTCTTGGATTTACATTTTAGGCTGTGACATTGTGTAGGTACCTACCTACTTCATCATCATCATATGCTAAGCCTTTTTAACTATGATAAATGATCTTTATTTTACAAGTTGATTATTAAATAACATTTACACGTAATTTTTTTCGTATTTTTAAACTAGATGAGGCCGGTGTTTCCTAACTGACTACCGTGAGAAGAAACACCGAAACAAACTCAGGGGTCCGTCTCTTTTAAGTCCATACAATCTATACTGGTTTAATTATTTGGGAACCTTGTAGGTTACCGTCTGAGGCGATCTTTTGAGGAAAGATACTCTCGGATTTGCGTGGGCCTGTCCATACAGTGCAAGCACTAGTCAGATGACGTCTGTCTGACCAGATACCTACAGCTGAGTAGGTACCTAGTAGTGTATTACACGAAGCGACTACCTATCTGACTTCCACAATCTTGTAGCTGTAGCGGGATTACGGGTGCGGGATCCGCGGGATTTGCGGGACTGAAAAAAAAAAACATGCATGTGACCTCTCGCGAGCGCGATCGCTCGGTGTGGCTCGGTGAATGGCAGTGCCGGCAGTGTTGCAAACAACGCGGGGCCCGATGTCACCCGTTTTACACAGCTTAAGCAGCCTAATATAGCCGAATTTCAGTCAGTGGTAGCCTAAGAGAGCCTAATATATCAGTAAAGTTTTTTATTCAATATATGTTACTGTGTTTTGTGAAAAAAAAAACGGTGTAATTTGATTGATCTCATACTAATAGTAACACGTAAATAAATGTGGAGTTAATTGATTAATTCATTGTTTTGTTGTGATAAATAAGCGGTGTAATTTGATTGATCTCATACTAGTAGTAATACTTAAATAAATGTGGAGTTAGTAGATTAAAACACTGTTTTTTTGTGATAAATAAAAGGTGTAATTTCTTTGATCTCATACTAGTAGTAATACGTAAATAATTGTGGAGTTAGTTGATTAATTCATTGTTTTATTTGCCTTATATAAATGTGAATATTTTCAATACGCGGGATCCCGCAAATACCGAGATCTCGCGGGATTGAAAAGTCGTAGTCCCGTAAAGACCAAGATTGAATTCAGGCTGCGGGATTGGATGCCCTAGGTGATACTGCATGGGAGGACTTGTTCTAAGTACTTGTTCGATCGATGATGATCAAAATAGGTTAAAAATAACATTATCTATTAGACGTCAAATGTTTTTGCCAATTTCCCAGCTGACTTGAGAAGAACCATTGAAACATAGGTAGGTACCTACCTACCTACTAACAGGTCAAAGTCAAGAAAGTCCCCACAATTCGCACGAACTATTGAGAACCATGTAGGTTAATATCTGAAGTGGGCTTTTGAGGAAAGTACCAGTCAGATACTCAAACTCAGATACTACAATTTCCGCTGATTAAAACGGTTAAAATAATATTTAGAGTAGAAGGTCGTAATGTGGTCCCCGCAGGTATTATGGCCCCCTTTCATATTTCTTATTTAAAATCATGCCATCTGGTAGAACATTTTTTAAAAGGAAATATTAATATGACAACTTTGAAATAATACCAAAACCCCTCAGGGAGCGTAAGGCCACCGGTGGCCTCAAAACCGGTACAATTTTCAGTTTTCGTAACCTGCACTCGCCAACATTTTTATTATTGTGCTGCAATTAATTCAATAATTTTGGATATAACAAGTCATAGCTGGAGAGATTTAGACATTGAGTTTAATTAACGTTTTCCTACAGGATTTTTTAGGTAAATATGCAAAATATTCGATGTTTTATATTTATTGAGGTTTATAGATTTCACCACAGAACAGATAAAAGAGGTTAGAATGGAAATAGTTCCTGATTTGTATGAGAACGCGTGTCGCCGCTTGTCTCCCACTCTTTAGCTCTACTACAAGTAAGAGGCCCGTTACGTATGCGAATTACGCACACAAGTAAATTACACACACTTAAATCGAGAGCTTGCTACTGATTGTAACTCACTGTCGATAAATATGCGCCGTGCATTTTGGCCAATCAGGGCAAAGGACGAAACGTCAATGGTTGAAGCGTTGAGGACCCGACGCATGCAGTACATTGTAAGCGGACTTGGTCATTGCGTTGATTAAGCGAGTACATATCGGGCAATGTATATTTTTTGTAACTTGTTGCAATAATGTTGTTAATGTTCGGAATTTCATAGTGATCAGAATACTTTTATGTTTTTTACAAATAAAATTGTAATTAAATGTTATTTTCGACTTACCGATGGAAAGAGATATACCTCCTCGCTCTATAGGTACTTGTGGTCTGACTTTTTGTTTTACATGTTATAATTGCACAACACGACATTTTAAAGCAGAGCTCTATGTCCCGAAGTAGGAGTCAGTGTTGCCAACTGCTATTGTAAGAAATGCACTAAACAAACTCTAAAACACACTAGGTTAGTGCTAATTTTGATACAAGAGCACCAAGTAAATAAAATCAATCAAAATACATATTTAAAAAAATAAGTTTTTATTGAGAATAATTAAGTTGTTATTACAAAATTAGATCGTCGTCGTCGATCGTCGTAGTTGGAATCATAGTCTGAATTCACCGTTGCTGTCTTGGCTGTTTGAGAAGTTGAGGGACCGGACGTTCTTGTTTCACTCCCCACTGAAACAGCTATGATATCCTTGTCGTATGCAATTCAGTGTTTCTACTAGAATTCGGATACTTGACACGCATTTCCATAGATAATTAATTAGAAGTGCGTTCTGAAAATTAAATGTGCTTCAGATCGCGCCATTGATTGGTTTTGTTTTTACCAACGTACGTGATAAATTGCAAACTTTTCAAAATGCGCTAGTTAGGGCACTAGGCACTGTCATGGAATGTTGAGCGCTAAAACATCAAGAAATGTACTAGATCTAGTGCCGAAAGCACTAAGTTGACAACATTGGTAGGAGTGCACGATATGTATCTATATTTCATAAAATATCGATATATGTACACGATATATCGCTTCAGTTCGATACTGTCGAATAATCTAGTATCGATACATAAAATCGATATATTTTATCCGATATATCAAAAATATCATAAGATATTAAAAGCTCATTCATGTCCTTATTTTCTTGTTTCTTTTTTTATTAGTGGTTGGCGTTTTGAGTAAAACTAAACTGTAAGCCCACGAATTATTGAAAAACTAGTTGTTTCAGTAACGAAACGCAAGGACACAAAATCATTGACCTGGATTTAATCTATGCATACGCATGAAATACTTTGAAAACCCATTAGAAATGTTTGTAGATTACAGAGTAAGTACAGTTCCCTATATTATGCGATGTGTAGCATTATTGCTGCTGTTCTTGAATATAAATGATCTACTGGATGTTACACTTGTAAATAATTACAAAAACATTAATACAGATAAAGGCACCCCATGCTCTACTTCTTCAGTGGAAAAACGACATGGATAACCATCTTTGAGACGATTACCCTCGCCATCCAGTTGGTATTTGTCGAAGTGTTTTTGGGACACACGTTTATTCACTAACTGATACTTTGATAGACCAAGAAGTTCGGAATTCACTGATACCAAAAACGACAGTCACAAAGCCCTAAGTTTATCGTCCTTAGGTAAATTATAAAGGCGATGGATGAGTTTTGTTGGTTGAAATACAACCGACAACACAGCATTTGATAGGAGCCATGGCCGCGAACCAAAGCACCAGAGCACTGCAGTATAATTCGTATTGAGCAAGGAACTTGGAATCTATATCAACTTAAGCAATACAGCGAGGAGAATGACTAGTAAACAAACTGTAATCCGGCAGCACACGAGCTTCGACACGAATGACGGAAAATCCAATCATATGTATCATCTTGGTATCATCTATGATCCAATCTGTTATCTGTCACTCGTCAGTTTTAGGTTTTAAAACATAATGTATTACATTCTCTTTGGTCAGTTTTACTGACAAAATGGCTGCCAAAAACATGGTTGCCGGCGACAGTAGCGCTATAACGCAGATTTTGGTACTATGCTGTCGCAGGCCTGGGCGTGACAACACGAGGAAAATGTCCCGGGTTGTCACAAACACCACTTGATACATAGACTTCTTCTTAATTCAGATCCTTATGTTTCTGGTTTAAGAAGGTTACCACGGAAGAAGAAGTCTATTCTATCTAAAGAGGTGTTGAGGTGTTGGTGTTGTCTAAGGTGTGATTTGTTGTCGGTATATAATAAAATGTATATAGTTAAATAATAAACACTAGATTTATATTATTTTAGATACAGCTCCTATTATCTAACTAATATGCGGTTGGCGCAGTGGTCGAGCGATCGGCTGCTGCGTCGCGTGTCGCGGGTTCGATTCCCGTACGGAACAAATATTTGTATGATATACAGATAGTTGTTCCGGGTCTGGGTGTGTGTGCATGTGAGATTTATGTCTGTAAACGCACCCACGATACAGGAGAAATTCCTAGTATTGGGCAACGTTTTTTTTTAAAAAAAAAAACAAGAAAAAAAAAATTTTTTTTGTCCCTTTCTGTGGTTGTAGTTAGGTAATAATTAGGTATTTACTTTGTTTTTACTATAAAAATGTAAATATTTAAGTTTATTAGTTATTAAGTTGCAATCATTTTCTTGTATTTTAGTGTGTATTTCGTCAAATATAATAACTGCATTATTTTTTCGAATAAAAAAGTTTTATAGCATTAATTCGCTTATTTTCAATTTATTATAACGTAAAGTATTACAAAAAATCATAATAATGATAATTAGTATTGATAACGACAGTCATTACCTTCGCGAAACCCTATGACCGTTTCTCTTAGGGCGCGGAACCACTGTGCACTGTCGTCATAAAGTGAAAAAAAAATTACGTCATGATTAGGGTTGCCACCTTTTTTGTTTGCAGTTAAAGTACATTGGTTAAAATAGGTTAGAAAAAAAGTAAAATAAAGTACAATTTATTTTCAGTCGCTTTCCGCTGTCTGTCCCTATGTATGCTTAGATCTTTAAAACTACGCAACGGATTCTGATGCGGTTTTTTTTAATAGATAGAGTGATTCCATAGGAAGGTTTATATGTATAATACATGCACAATATAGTAGAGAAACAATGATAATTTTAGAGGTTTCTAATGTGATGTCTTAATAAACAATTTTTTTTGCGCTTACATTGCAAACGCTGGCTGAACCGTACGAGATAGACCAAAATAATGTCTGTACACCTTAAAAAGGTCTTATTATAATATCCATTTTAATACTTTAAAAATGGGTAATTATAAAGCTATTTACACAAATACTGGATTAATCCTGATCACTTTAAATACGTTAGTTGGCTTGAACATTTTATGAAGATTATTTTTTCCCTTTACATCATGCAAATTAAATGAATACATTAGGAGATATAGCAAAATCCTTTCACAACTAGTGTGATCTCAACCAGAAGGTGCTTAAGCATCAACTTTTTCAAATATTAGTGTTTATTTATTATATACTTTTTATTGTACCTACACCTTACAATACAACAATTTTGACTCATTGCAAGCAAATCTTTATATATTATGTGTAAATTGTAACTTTAATTTATAATTTGCTTTATTATTGATTGTTTGTATGCTTATAACTTTATTTTAATATAAGTCTAAACGTGAGGACTTGTTATTGACTCTCTGGCGACTATATATTCCTCTTTTTATGTTTTTTAGCTGTAAGTCATCCATAAAGTAAATAAAATCAAAATAATGCGCAATGAAATTAATTTCATGTCGCCGTGATTTGACCAGGCGCCTCGCTTCCGAGTCGAAGGAGTCCGAAAGTTTATGTAGTAGTAGTATATCAATGTATGGTGGAATTGTATACCTATCGTATATATGCCTACAGAAAAGTCCGCGATGGCATAATTATGTCTATATGTTAAAGATAACATCCAACCTATGTCCATTTTAATACTTTGAAAAATTGGCAATTATAAAGCGGTAATGTAAAAGGTATTTACACAAATACGGTATTAATTCGAATCATCTAATTTAATATTATGTATAACGAGGTATGATGATTGATGTTTTGTTTGTTACAATTTAACTCAAAAACTACTCAACCAATTTTACCGAAAGCTATATCTCCTCGGAGTATAGGTAGCGGCACGTAAGTCTAGGGCTGAACGATACGCGGAGGGGATTGCTGCGCATGGGTACTGTCGCGCACGCAATACAATTAATAGCTAAATAACGTTAATGACATTATTTTAATGTAATGTCAAATAGTAGGTCTAGCGCTGAACGAAATGTAGAGGATAGCTGCGCATGAGTACTGTCGCGCATGCAAATAATATTACCTATACTTTAATAAATAGTTTATCTCCAATGCCAATGTCCAAGGATTTATAGTAGGTACCTAAGATATAATTTTTAACAAGTTTTGTGGGGAGTATAAAAATAAAAACATTATTTGTTAATTTGATTTTTTTTATTTTAGTTAAGTCTAATCTGAATCAGAGAATCTACAGTGAATCTGAATCTACAGAGAACCATTCTCAAATTTACAGTGATGCTGTCCGAATGACTGAGTAAAGTATTTGTAGCTTCGTCAATCTCACTTTTAATTTGTTTCAAAGAATCAATTAATTCGTTAGATTCCCTTTTTAAAAAGCAATTCACGTCATAAACCATTTTCCTTGCCTGTCTTTTCAAAACAGTATTTCTTCTTCACTTTAAAGTCACAAACAAACTAAACAAATAATTTAACAAACAAATTTAAACTTAACAAAACAACAACAACAAAAAATAACAGCAATAACAATACAATTAATGACGCGACTGTACACGGGATGTGCGCGGAGCGTCGTATCGGCGCGGGGAACATAATGCGGCTGGAGAGCCAATCGGCGCTACGCACGGCCGCCCTGCATCCCGCTAGCCCCCCTCAGGTACCTTAATTTTTACTTCTGCGCAATAACGGTCACCACTAAAGTTTCGTGCCGCGACTTGTAACATAGGCTATTTTATATTTTTTGTAAAAATCCGTGTGAAACCAGGGCGGGTTGCTTACTAAAATTTAATTGCCGAATGTATATGTACGTAAGCGCATTAGTTCAGAACAGCTGCATTTATTTGTTTATTTTTTTTGTGTTCGTAATTGTCTGGATAGTGTTTGGAAAGAAAACTGTATGATACCGAAAGAAAAATTGCACACGGGCGAAGCTGTTTAAAAACATATTTCTGATTACTTTTTTTAGTTTGTATTAAATTAGTATCACTACTAAACAATTGCACAGCATCTTTAGGCAGCGCTCAGTTTGGAGGCGTTTTTGTACGAATTTTACTCTTGCGTATACGTACGAACACACAAGAACGATCCTAACCTTCCAAGTACTATGGGAGCGCACATACTGGATGCGAGTTAGTCCTACGTATACGTGCGTGTAGTTCCGACGTCCGAAAACAATCCGAACTCATTGGGATTTTTAAACACGTTCGTGCGTAAAAATGGATGTAGAAAAATTTATTTTATGTTTCTATTTTCATACGTACATAACCATGAAACAGTATGGGGTCATTATTTAAGTCTTCAATAATATGATGAAATTCTCCAAATTCTTTTCTTTTTAAATAAATTTCACGCACCCATTCGGTTCTGCGACAGCGAAGACGCCGCCGCAGTCTTCGAGTTATAAGAGAATTATCAAGAAGATACAGATTATTCAATGCGCTCCAACCAAAGATGACTTCACGAATGCGATATCATTACCTTTTTGACGGAGTACAACGTATTCAGTGTACGCACTCAATTCGTACGACCACGATCGTACGTTTACGTACGATACAAATTCGTGTCCAAACTAAGTGCGGCCTTACAGTCTATATTTAAATTAAAGTAAATAAGTAGTTCATTTTTTATCAAATTCAGAGACGCTTTGTTTATTACGACTAAACTTTTCAAAATCCCAAAGAAATCAAATCATGCGAAATAAAGTATTTCCGTGTACTTTATTGTTCTCATAAAGTATAGAGTAGGTACAATTACCAACGTTAACGTACAATACTTTATTATAAAGTACGGTTGGCAACCCTAGTCATGATGGACAATAGTGCTGTGATGGTATTGACTTGGTTTTATCGATTGTTGATTCTATTTATAGATTTAAATAATAATAAAGGCCGTAAATGTGACACAGATCATTACATTTATGTCATAAAGGACAAAGCGAGTTGAAATAAAACTCAACACAAGGATGGTATAATAATCTTTACTGAAATTAAAACCTACTTATGTTAAAAAATCTTGTCAGTTTTCCATGAGCTTTATCGATATAATTTCGACCTCACTACTATTTTGTAGGTATTAAAGGATGAATTCGGAGCTTGGCGCCGAGGGCACGCTTTCCTTTTTTGACGTGGCGGTCAAAAGGTTAAAGTGTTATGTTACCATAATTCATAGCATGGTATGACGGTGAAAACAATTGGCCGCTCTACCACACTTGTTAACAATTACAGCGACACCTCTGTTCTGTGATGTAATGCCGTCGATCAATTAGCGCGATTCGTTCCGTAATTAGGAAACATTCTGGCACGTTTTACGACTTCATTTGATATTCTATCTGTGGTTTCGAGAGAACGTCGCTACTACGGTAATATAACAACTTAGTACAGTGTCAAGCCCGAGCCACATAATTAGCAAGTCACACATTAGTGTCCCGAACCCCAAGCCACTCATCTTCCACATTCAAGACAAGTTAATGGCGCGACTGCGATGCGTAGATTGCCAGCTAACATTTCATTAAATAAACAACAATTTACAAGCACCTATCTACATAGACAAGAATCGTCGCCGCGACTGGTGCAGTCTAAATTAGGTAAATTGATAGTTACCGCCTTACTAGGTCCGACGGAGCGCGGCTAACTACAAGCCAAAGGCTACCTATTAATATTCTAAACGTTGCGACAGCTGGTCGGCAGTGGGACCAACGCAGTCACACAATGAGGGTCGTCTAATTACGTTACACCGACGCCCAGCCACGGCGAAAAACACTTAATGCTTTACATAATCTTTATTGCTTATCAGCACGAATATGAAATGTATAGCGATACGCCTCAGTGGACAGCGAGCCTAACAAGCACTTTTTGCTACTTAAATTGGTAATCGTGTATAATTAATCACCTGACGGGTGATGCGTAATACGTTCGTTAATGTTAGTTTCAGTCTCAAAAGTCAGTGATTAGTATAATCTCGTTGGCAAGCCACCGTTATACCCACCACCTACTGATGTAGGTAACGTATTGTCAAATAACAATGAGGTAGACGCCTCATTAGGAGCAGTGAAGTATAACAATCCGCTAGTTTCAATAGTGATGTGCAGCGACAATGGAACGCGTCGCGGGAACGATATGAAATTTCATTAACGAGGCTCAGCGGCTCGGCGCGCCTCTCCACAAGACGGCGGGCAAACAGCGCGCGTGAACCCACGAATAATTCACACGCGAGCCCTACAAATAACTCCCCCACCCCACCCCCAGCCCTCCGACCGCAAACTGAGTTATTTATCGCCCCCGCCTCTCCCCAGCCGAGGCTGTCGCGCCACAGGAAATACCCGCACGTATTTTTACTGCCGGCTGAAGACCGCGCGATCCCTGGAGCGAGTAGCGACATCTCTTGTGGGGTCGCGCGATCGCACTTGACGCGCCGCTTCTCGCTGTGGACATGTTGCTCAATCACTACACGTGCTAGCTGTAAACTTATTTACAACACGGTACCTACTGTGGGTACCTACTGATTTCATTAATGAGGATGCCTTATTAGCTCTTGTGGCTTTAGGATTACGTTACGGTAACAACCAACTTAAACGTTATTGTTACGGGGAAACATCTGAATAATTCCATAGGTACCTAGGTACCTATGCAGAACCGCTGATAGCCGTTACTGTGTTATAGGTACCCTTTTTCCTAATTATTCAGTAACTAGTTGGTTAAAGTACTAAGTAGGTAGGTTGTTTGCCATAAAATGTAAACAGGTAACTATACTAATTAACACCAATCGCTAACCGGCTTCCTATTTTAGCTACATTATCAGTACAAGGAAGGAAATCTTAAATATAAATTTACAATACAGTTCGATAAATGACACAATGTGAGTCATTGTTTGGTAGTAGAGCTGTAATATCTCAGTATTTGCGGTCTCTATGGGTTGTTTGTGAGTCAATTAGTGGCTTGCGCCGCCCTCGCACCCACCGGATACATGGCTGGAAGTTCTATGGCGAGTTCTAGGTAGGTAGTTATACCGTATACTTATACGTACGTTATACGTAGCGGCGGCGTTCGAAGCTAACAATGTAAAAAACATTTCGGGTAGGTCGGTGCGAGGGATTTATTTTTCCAATCGACTCCTATAGGTACCTATCGGTGTTCTATCGAAGCGATCTCATAAAAAATTAAAAACAAAATCCGTGCGGTGCCTCCCCGCGCGGCTTGCCCCCTATTTTTTGCGGGCAGTAACGTGCTCGGTGACACCTCGGCGCGGCGGGTCAAGTGCGGGGCGCGCGACGGCCCTCGGACCGCTAATTCCGAGCGCGTGACCGCACTCCCCCCTCCCGTCGCCCACATGCCCGCACCCCCCTCACCTAACGTCGTTTTCCCGCCGGATTTGCGTTCATACAGTAAAATAAAAAGGGCGATTTGGCGCCCTCCATCGACGCGGCCCGATTAGCGGCGCCCGGGGAAATTAAAAGTATTTTATTCCAGCATTTATTCCCTTTTTGTTTGTGTTGAGTAATGCGAGTGTGTCGTGCAGCGTGTCGGTCGGCCCGCATGCAACCTCGCCTCGTGTTTTGAATGACGGATGACGTGATATTGATATCATGTGGGCTATCAATTCTGGATACATGATTGATTACGGATTACTCCTCACCTTACACCCAAGTACTTATACGGGTTAAAGAGATAGAATCTTTTTACTTAGAATTATCTTATTTGGCATTTTCTATCAGTTCGTCTATAAGTACCTACTTACTTATCTGCATGATTACTCATATATTTACCCGACTGCGCCAGGAGGAGGGTTATGTTTTTCGAGAGTATGTATGTATGTATAATTGTTTGGCACGCTCTGTGGCCTGAACGGCTCGACGGATTTTAGCTTGAGAGGTATCGTTAGATTCGTATTGACTGTGAAAGTGATACTGGGTATATCAAAATAAAAAAAAAAAACAATATGGCGGATTTTTGGCGCCATATTATGCCTTCAAAAAAGTTTTTTTTTTCTCAAAACCTATCGAGTGGGGTATCAAAATAAAGGGTTTTAAAAGGTGATTACAAAAATATATATACAACTTATATGGTTAAAAGTAATTCAAAGTGACAAATCGTAAAAAACACGCATCAAGAAATAAATCGTTTGCGAAATATTTCACATTTGTAAACTAAAAAGCTGGAAATAAAAAAAAGTAATTAAAAAATTAAAAAACCCGACTGCAACCTTATACTAAAACTAACTGAAAGCTAATAAAAACAAGCCCATTTTAAATTAAATAAAAGTTGGAAGCAGGCGGGACCCATTTGAGTTTGAAACTATAATAATGGTATGGGCCCCGCCTGCTTCCAACTTTTATTTAATTTAAAATGGGCTTGTTTTTATTAGCTTTCGGTTAGTTTTAGTATAAGGTTGCAGTCGGGTTTTTTAATTTTTTAATTACTTTTTTTTATTTAAGTAGTGACCTACCGAAACTGGATTTTTAGCCGAAACCGAACCTTCGGCCTCAGTCTTAGTTTCGGCCGAAACCGAAACCGAAACTTTGAAAAAATGAGACACGATGACGACGATTCCAGAAAAGACATTGTTCGATTTTGGCCTATATAACCGATGTGAATATAAATTACATGATAATTTTCATTTCTTTTTATACTACTTGAAACATATTTTAGTATTTCACGGAAACTTGAAATAAATAAATTCAAAATAAAAAGTTGGATCACGATTAACGAATGCGTGGTGCCGTAAATAATGTCTATTGGCCAAATAGTGTTGCCGTTTTACGGGATTTTTCTCGATTTCAGGAAATACGGACGGTTGTCTGGATTAAATCAGAAATTGTTAAAATTCGGACTATTTCGGGTATTTTCAACGTATAGATAGAAATAAAAATAATGATAAAATATTGAATGGGTTACGTTATTAATTTAACTCTAGTAAATAATATATAAACGTCAACTAATTGAGGACGGGAAATCCATGCTTCTTCAGTCTGACGCTTTATCTCATTCACTTAGTGAAGCTCACATTCGTTTGTTCAATTGACTGATTATTTCTGAAATTGAGTTGATCACATATAGGTAGGTACATAATAATATGAATTCAATAAATCAAATAGGCACTGTATCCTAACTATTATTGACAATAAATAAATTAATATCTTTAAAAAAATATTTATTAAACACTTTATTCATTTAAATACCTGAATTGACTAGCTGGAGAAGAAAATGTATTCCATAATTTTTTATCTGAAATCGGGAATTTCTGGCATGGCATTCGGGTATTATAGCTTTTCGTAATTGGCAACACTGATGTGCTTATAGGTATTTCATTTCGTTTCAATTTTTATTGCAATGTTCTTTTCTTTGCGATTTTCTATGCGTTTTATAATTATTATAAATTTATGGTTTTATTCTAACAACTTTGGCTTGATGAATTAATTATTTTTGTATCTTCAAGTGTCCGTTAGTAAAAATTGATTTACTATGATTCCATAAAATGTTTAGAGTCTATCTAAGTCATTTTCGTATCAAACGATTCTTAGGCGTGACATGTATGGAGCCGGAACAATGTCCTTTAAAGGTTGACAGACTTATAGTAGCAGTAGGACACCTTACCTGTTATAATTTATGCTTATCTAGGTAAAGAGAATTACCTACTTAAAATGAAATGCTATAGTTTATTTGTGAAATACTAGCTCTAAAATAGTTTAATTATACTCGTTTTGTTCAAATCTTGTTCTTATTAACAGTCTTTATATTTGGTAGAAAATTATCAGTAGTAGGTAGGTACTAAGTAACGACGTAACAATGCTAGGTTTAAAAAAAATATAGTGGCAGATGACTTAGTAATTTTTGTACGGCCTTAATCATAATAAAAAGGTAACTAAAATTTCAACTTGCAACAAGTGACAAAAGGCATTGCACAACTGAGCAGACAGGTTTCGCACCCTGGCTCACCGTCGAAACCTTGTTGCCTGTCGGTCTTTTACAGATTTTGTGCAGGAGCTGCATGACCTAATCCCTCCATCTCCCTTTCACTAGCAGTCTACTAGACGTACTGCAAGTTACCATCCACACTTGGTCTAGGTATATACTGTCTTGTCGTACTAAACGCTTGTCCTCTACATTTATTGTGCGCATAGCTTGTGTGGAATTTTGTGCCGAATTCTGTGTACCTCATACTATCCGTCAGTCTTTAAAATAAGTGAACAGGTATCTTCTGGACTCGTTCGTACCATCGTAGACCTTATCATCAGGCCTGATTGGGGTTAAGACCGGGTAATAAAAAAAAATCGTTAAATGTCTACAGTCTTACAATTTCACAAAGAAACTAAGTTTATCTCATCATATTTATTTACATTATAATTATGACCAAAATAAAACAGTTAACGTTTTTCAACTATCAATGCATGCAACATACAACAACATATATGCAACGGCAAGTTCGATCGTGTATGGAGTGCTGTTCTCATATCTAAGATGGGTTCTGCCAAATACCAACTTGAAACGCTTGAGTCTATCGAGAAACCGCCCAAGAGGCTAGTTAAAGCTCCAGATCCTTGAACATCGGCGATGAGTAGCAAGCCTGTCGGTTTTTTAGAGGCTACCTTTTGGAGAGTGAGTGGTGCAATTGCACAATCTAATTCTACTAAGCCCGTTCCATCATCATCGGACAACAAGACAGACGGCGATGCGCCATCGTTAGGTACATGGTATATATCCCACCCATACGTACAAAACGTTTTGTGGGGTTCATTGTGCCTACAGCAAAGGAGTGGGATTATCTACTGGAGTCGTTCTTCGAGTGTTTCTGATAACCTAAAGTCCTTCAAGTCAAGACTGAATAGGTAACTTTTAGGCAAGTGTTCTTTGTCTTCGACCACATCATCGTTTACCATCAGGTGAGATAGTGGTCAAACGAGAGCCTATCTATAATAAAAAACCAGCCAAGTGCGAGTCGGACTCGGTCACGAAGTGGTCCGTACCATTATCTATATAAATGAAAAAAAAAAAATACGTTGGTTGTATGGAAACCCAGCGGAGCCTTAGTAATATGGTCCCGTTTTTACCCTTTGAGTACGGTACCCTAAAAACTACCTATTCAAAGACTACTCTCCTTGTGGCGGACCCTTCATGATTGAAGATCGCCAACAACAATTTTCACCCAGCTGTCTGTCAGGCTTAGGCAAAGAATAAAATGAAATAAAAATAGTGAATTAATAAAAAAAAAATATTTTGTACTTTAGTTTTGGATTGATTTATAAAAACACTTTCGCAAATATTGCATTATGTAAGATCAATTTGACAACCGTAAAAAAGTTCAGATTAAATCAATCTTAAAAGATAAATATGCTGTTTTTTTAATTATTTACGACAAACAATCCCACTGTACATTATATTCGCGTAACACGCCAAGATAGCTCTCAGGTGACAGGATTTTCTCCGACTTGCTTGATACCTATCGTTATAAATATGTGGCCAAATTACCCAAAGTCTTTGTAAATTAAATTGTCGCCTATGTCTCCGATGGAAATCAATGTCATCGATACCAATCCAAATCCGTTCAGTCGTTTTTACACCCATCCATCCATCATTACAAACTTTCGTATTTATGATATTAGTAGGAAGGAAGTAAATATAACTGAATAAAAATAGTGCATAAGTTAAGTTTAATTTGGAATTCACACTGAGACCTCATCGTCAGATATCATTAAATAATAAACATTTCGTGTGGGTACCAATTTGAGGCTTACCGTTGTTTACAAAGCACGAAAACAAAAATGTGACAAATTAGAAGTAGACGCGATACGTGGAGACACTGAAGGTCAAGCGGCTACGAACGAAATGCTTGCGAAACCGAAAACAGCCGAATGTAACCCGACAAATCTCGAATGCAAGTTTCAGCGGGCCGAAAGGTTCGGCCGATTTGTGGCCGAAACCGGAACTTCTGCCGAAACACGATTTTTGGCCGAAATTTGGCTGTAACCGAAACTGAAACTTCGGTTGGACACTAATTTTAAGACTGCTTAATGTTTTTGTGTCCCTAATCCCCTCAATCGTTATCTTGGGAGCCTACTTATTTTTGTCTTCCATTGAAACTCCCATAAGTCACAGGGCCATAAATAAAAAAAAACACTAAAAGCATTCACACAGAGATAACTGAGACAACAGTTCTTCAGCAAATTTTTTCCCCGAGGGGGCGGGCGGGCCAGACTAATAACTTCGTCTATAAATCAAATATTAGCTCAAATAAAGCGGTGAACGCTTTATCATCACAGTGATATCGTTCTCTCAGTTCGGAGGTATAGTTTATAAAAGCTTCCGATGTTGTACCTAGCCATTAGTCGAGCCGTTTTAAGTGTTTCAAGACTTTCCGGAAACACACTTGACAAAAGTATGTACGAGCGAGTTTGTATCATGGAGCACTGCAGCGATGCTGTGCGAAGTGAACCAATTGTCGTCGATAGTAAATAATACGCCTTTGGCTACAAAAAATATACTACATTGGCCATAGAGACGAGAGCCGTCGCGTCTATCTAAATTAATTTTATTGCGACAGGATGCGTCGTTCTAACTACTGTAATTAATATTGATGTTAATTATTTATTCAAATGTAATGCTACATTTAGAATAATTAATTGTTTAGCTAATATAAACCGTGTTTTGCCATAAAGCAATTAATGAAAAATGAAAATAGGTATCTTTTTATTTTTAGAAAAGGAGATAGCAACATGATTTACAATTTGGAATATATATTTTTAACTCGGTGTTATGTTAGTTCATATTCGTATTTTGAGCTGAATGCATGAGTGAAGACATCATTGGGGTCGGGGGGGAGCGGGCACATCTGAACCACTCCGAACGTAATATTTCCGGGTGTGCCGTCGCGTCGACAAAAGATCCCCTTTCCATTGAATCAAAAACGAAATCGTAAAAGGGCTTTTAAACGAGTCGATTTGTTTTTAAGAACGGCTTTTGATTTGAATCTCGTTATTTTGTTTTTCATAAAAGGTTGCCCATGTCGAGTGAGTGGGGGTAATCTGTGAGAAATTTGAAAAGTTGAAGATTTTATTATACATTTGATTGATAGCTAGGTACTTACCTGTATCGGCTGATTGGAAAATTATTTTTTTTACTTTGTTATGTAAGTAGGTGGATGTACCTAGTTATCTAATAATCTTATATAAAATTCTCGTGTCACAATGTTAGTTACCTTACTCCTCCGAAACGGCTTTACTAATTTTTACCAAATTTTATATGCATATTCAGTAGGTCTGAGAATCGGCTACTATATACTTTTTATCCCGGAATTCCCACGGGATCGGGATTTACGCGGGAAATCCACCCACGCGAACGAAGTTGCGGGCAGCAGCTAGTTTCATATAATTATATTTCGTCAGTTTTACGGTTCCAACAGATTAGAATTTATTTTTAATAAATAAAAATGTTCATACATTACCTAAAATGGCCGTTACTTTTAATATGAACCAGCAAGGTACCAGCATTTTCCATACGTAATAAATGCCTCATGCAAAAATCCTTTGTTCAGTTGGTCAAACAAACGCTATGAAAAATAAAAAATACAGCATATTGCTACAGCAAAATATTGCGAGGGTTGATTGTAGCGGCTGGTGGCTGCATGCACCTCGCGGAGAGCTATGAAAACGTCGTGCCTCAGCACAACAGTTGAACAGACAGACGTACACACACAGCGCCGCACACCTACAATAGCGGCGGGAGAGCTCGGGGTGGCCGAGGGGCGGGGGCGCTGTGACGATGCAGTTTGCACCGCGGCCTCCTCCAACCTTCACCAACTTGCGCCCGTGTTCTTGGGAATCGTTTTAAATTCAAGAACCGCAGAACACTCCAAACACGATAATGCACCCTACACCCTCGTAATACGAGCCAAAATCATAGCATCACATTCTTATAAGTCATTTCGAAAATGGAATACTCCTTCACCACTGCACCAGATTTACAACCGTAACTTAACTGTAGAAAGTTCAGAATCCTATGAATTATTCGAAAATGGCAGCTGTCCTTGGTGTGAGTGCGGAGGTGAGAAATACATTAGCGGTGCCGTTTTCTATTGGTCGTTGCTCCTGTGTTGATATTAAGCAGTCCACGTGGACTGCTCGGTGGTTGCTTGTCTCGTTTTTTTCAGCGGGTAGGTCGCTATCCGTCCCGTTCTAATCTACAGCGAAACGTGGAATGTCATGTCCGGAGTTGTTCAGAAAGTCGTGAGCGTGCATCGTGCTTCCAACTTTACCCTTGTTCTAAAACAGTACAAGTCCAGCCCATTGACTTTTAACATTGGCTTTTATGTCATACTGTTAAAGTTCAATTTGGTGAAAAGACTAATGGGATCAAAAGTTTTTGTTGATACGTCATATTGATAAGCATTTTTAAGTCAATTAAGGTTGTAAGCTAAAAGCGGTTGTTGCTACATTTAAATTATCGGCCGGCATTCAAATAACGCCATTTTTTTCGTGTCGGCACGAATTTATTTAATAGTCAGATATATGTTATGTTGGGTATAATAACGTAGCGTGGGTGATGGTATGGTAGGTACCTACGTGTCGACGGAGATACCAGTAAAGGTATTCATTCACTTAGTCACGGATATCGTTTTAGTAATGAACAATATTGATAATTTTTATTGAACGCTGTCGTAGTTCATTTGCTAGATACGGATATTTGTATGATGATGCATTCAATAGATGTATATGTTGAATTGATTATCTGTTTACTAAACGTTCCCCTCAACACTAAAAACATGGAAACCTATCATACCTACTACGTACCTGTCCTCCGTCTGATTATTTGTTCCCCAGTCTCCCCTTCTGGCTTTTGTGAATTAATAATAGGAGTAGATGAAGGACGAAGCAGGTCTCAGTTTAAACAGCGGAAACTATTAAAAGACGATCTATTAGGTGCCAAGATCACTGAAAAGGGGACTGCCTGAGATAAAGATAGTGTGTGTAAGTACCTACCTAGATCATTCTCGAAAACTCACTTTTAAACAATGATATATCATTGCTTTTAAATAACAAGATAGGTTCCTATTTTAACCTCTCTTATAGGTACCTACTTAACTATATGTTTATGATAAAAATAAAACAAAGTAAGTAATATTAATAACATTGTTTTAATTATAAGTAGTTAGGTACTTACATACATGACTACATTATAAATTCAGGCATTTCCTTCCTTGTTTCGCATATTGTTAGTAACGTATAAACGTAGCGACCTAAAGAACTAATTGGAAATCTGCTTGTGCGTTTCAGAAACAAGTATAAGTACACGCACGAAAACACAAAATGAATGAATATTTATTTGATAACAATATCCTTCCGTTATGTGTATGAAGCAAAAAATATGTACGTACCTGACGACGAAAGCTTTTAAAAAGCTCCGAAGTGTAGTACGTGAGCTGCCATCTATTGGTATGAAAAATAACTTCTAACTAGTTGGCCACAGAGTACTTTCATATACATAGTACAAGGAACTTGACATAGTAATAGTTGGCTGACAAACATGGCTCGTCATAAAAGTTGAATAGAAATAATCGTTTAAGATCAAAATGTATTTAGTTGTTACGGTATTCATACATTTGTATCACGCTAATTTTTTTAATAAGAAATTATAGAAGAAAAGTAGTCCAATAGAAAATGTTTCAGAACGTGCCACTTAAAGTCAAAACTTTTGATTTTGACACTGACAGTTTGTTCATTTGTTGACTGACAGATTGATATTTTTCATTGGGATGTTTTTCTCTTCGCTAATTTAATTCGCTTTCTTTCAGTTTCGCTAGTTCACTCTTGCTGAGGTCCGGCCTCATTGTGTAATTATTTTGTGCTGTTAGTTGTGGAGAAAGTGGAACGAAAACGAATTAATTTTTAGTGTATCACACACACAGTAGACTTAAATACAGTAAGTTAAAATATTTTAATGAGTTTGTTGAAGTTAGCCATATATCCATTTGCTGAATTATATCGCAGTGATATTTTTTTATTTCAGTGCAATAATGCCGCAAATAATATTACTATTTAGTGGTAAGAGAAAATCCGGTAAGGACTTCTTAACCACACATTTACAGAAGTTGTAAGTACCTAAAGCGGCCTCACTACTCTTCATTATGTATTAACTGACAGAGATTAATGACTTCACTTAACTAGGGAAACTATTCTTCGTATATTTACTTATATGAATATTTTAAGAAAAAAAATATTAAACAGGTATTCAAAACTTGTGACTATTGTTGCCTTGTTTACACTCAATCAACACATAAACTGCAGGGCTGATTAAATAAAGAGAAATAAATTAAAAGTGATATATATGGGGGTAGTCCTCTGCCTAGGGGTTAGGGGGTAACACCTCACCCCCCGCTTAAAGAGATGGGGCCCGCAGAGACGAGCCGGCACTAGTTGGGGGTCGCGTTGAAGAATGCTTATGTGTTCCCGCACCCTCAACGCATGTGCACGAAGGAACACGGGGTGGTTTTAGTCAGTATGAGTCTGACAGACCCCTTCGCCCGCCCCAGGGCGGAGGACATGCATGAGGATATCCACCTTGCAAAAAAAAAATGTGTTGCTTAATGTCAATCTCATATTGCATTCCCATTAACTTTATATCCTAATATCCCAGAAATTGTAATATTTTCAAAGATTTTTATTTATTCCTTTTAAATATTTTTTCAGACTAACAGATAGATGTGAAGTATTAAAAATATCTCAGCCCATAAAAAGTCACTGGGCCAAGGAGAAGAATTTGAATCTCAATGAGTTGCTCGGTGACAGCAAGTACAAGGAAAAATACAGACTAGATATGATCAACTGGAGCGATGAGATGAGAGCTCAAGATTATGGATATTTCTGTAGGATTGCTTGTCAAGATGGTAAGATAAACAATTTTTTTATTGTTGGTTTTGTTTAGAGTTGGAATAACTATGCCAAAATAACTACAGGAAAATAGATTATTTTGGGAATACTTTCATTGTGACACAATAGTTCAACAGTTTTTAAATGCTTAGCAGTGAAATTTCCTGCTAGAATTTATTCTGTGGAACACATTTTTAATTTATTTTTAAGTCACAAGTAAATAGACTTGGCTTAGTGTTGGCAAGCTTGCTGCATTATTGACAACATCATCATTATCCTGTTCAGTCTTATATGGCATGACAACACAATTGATTTATCTTTTTTTAAAACCAATATATTCCTTAATAAATTGAAGCGATTCCTAGAAACCAAATCATATTACACAGTTAAAGAATTTTTAGATGATAAATCGTTTGCAAAATAAAATTTTCAATAACATATTATATTACAAATATACAACTATAATAATATACACATATAATATACACAATATACAAATTTGGTCTATTATTGCAATTTTTATGTACATAGATTATTGCGTAATTAATAATTTGTTTATCAATATACAATATACATATTTTTGTTTTGTGACATTTGTAATCTGACATTGTTTTTTAATTACTTTTTATTTAGTTTCTGACATTTTTCATTTTATTTTAAGGTTTGACATTTTTATATATTTATTTTGTATAATACTAAATTTAATTCCAATTTCATAATTATTGTTTTCTTTTTTTTTGCATGTATTTCTATACGTATAATAGTGTAAGCTTACCAATGGCTCATGTGTAATTTTTCTATTTTCTATTTTATATGGGTCTCAGACCTGAATGAAATGAATTTTATTTTTGTTTCGTTTATAATTGTTAATATATAGCTAATGATAAAGACCAATAAAATAATATATACTTATACATAAATAGTTAATAATAATTGAAATTCATAAATATTGTAATATAATTTATCATAAAGTTGAAAACTTAAAAATTTGTTAATAATAACGCCTCGTAGAAATTTCATCCAAATTGGTTCAGAAGATTTGTTCTTATATCAAAATAACTGTCAGAAATAAAGGGTGGTTAAATTTTAAGGGCCGATAATGATAATATGGTATGGTTCAATTATGTATGGAACAAAATATCGGCCAAATGGCCGCCGCGACCTCGGCGGCACACCTCCATCCGGTGGTTCAAATTTTCGATAACGCTGAGGCATAATTGAGGTTCTTCTTGAGGATCCTTTAGCTCTTGAATTGTTGCTGGTTTTCTTTCAAATAACCCCAAAGAAAGAAGTCCAACGGTGTCAAATCACATGATCTAGGCGGCTAATTGACATCGCCACCACGTGAGATAACACGGCCATTGAATTTGTCGCGCAAAAGAGTCATTGTTTCGTTAGCTGTGTGGCAAGTGGCACCGTCCTGTTGAAACCACATATCGTCCATATCCATATCTTCCAATTTGGGCCATAAAAAGTTCGTTATCATCTCACGATTGCGAACGCCATTCACAGTAACTGCCTGACCCGCCTCATTTTGGAAAAAATACGGCCCGATGATGCCGCCAGTCCATAAACCGCACCAAACAGTCACTCTTTGTGGGTGCATTGGTTTTTCGACAATCACTCTTGGATTATCATTCGCCCAAATGCGGCAATTCTGCTTATAGACGAATCCACTGAGGTGGAAATGTGCCTCATCACTGAAGATGATTTTCTTCGAAAATTGATCATCCAATGTTGCCATTTCTTGCCACCATTCTGACCATTGACGACGTTAGGAATGGTCAAGATGCTTTAATTGTTGAGTCAATTGCACCTTGTAAGCGTATAAATGCAAGTCTTTATGCATAATGTTCATCAACGACGAGCGTGAGAGGTGCAATTGTTGGGCACGACCGACGGCGAGTTGAGGTGGACGGCTCTTCAGCCACACTATCGCGAACAGCAGCAATATTTTCTGCAGTACAAGCTATACGAGCATGCACTGGTGTTTTCACATCTCCTACAGACCCGGTTTGCTCAAATTTTTGCACGATTTTTCCTATTGTACGCACATTTGGACGATTAAAATGACCGAAAAAATCACGAAGTGCGCGATATGCATTTTGATTTGAACGCCCATTTTCATAATAAGCCTGAATAACTTAAACGCGTTGCTCGGTTATGTATCTTTCCATGGTTCAAATTGAGTTAGTCTGAAATTGAGAAATGTCAAATGAAGTGCAGAAAAAAACTTGACGTTTAGGTGTGGTTCACATTCAACATCGGCCCTTAAAATTTAACCACCCGTTATGTAATTAAAGTAAACAAAATTGCCTGTTTTGCTTTCCTATGACTGAAGAAACTGATTCTGAAACTAAAGCTGAAGCTGTTTTTTTATATAATAGGCTCGTGTTTGACCACCACCTCACCTGATGGAACTGATACTATTAAATCTACATGAAGATAATAATTATAGCATGGGACTGTTTGTCTTACATAGGTCTAACAAAAACTCTGAACTTTGAAACTGTTACTAAACAAAAATACTAAATTTTGAGCTAATTTACGATTTTTGCAGGATTATAGTCATGCAAAAATCGTATATTTACCTCTTATTAAAAAGTAATGAACACATATGAGATATTTCTGGCATTATTTGTTAAATTATTGGTTTATTTTTAAGGTGTGTAGTCAATGTTTGGTCATATAATTAATATTTTCTCTAATTATTTTTTTTGTTTAGAAACGATTTCGAAATGAAGGTCTGATATGTTTATTAACACTCACTGCCAGCAATATATAGCATGGTTCCAGTTCCGCAAGCCATGGAGTCCGCCGGCGGGTCCCAACTACTGCATTCTGCTGCGGCAGGCCGCCACTCAAAATGAAAAAATATTACTGCAGGCCAAGGGGTCCGCCAGCAGCTAGTTAATAATGCTTTGAGTACGCCGTGGGATCAGCTGTGACCCCCTAAATTCAAACAGATTTTTCAACTAGGGAAAGGCTACTAAGAAAAAAATATTTCTAGTATTGACTATACATTGAAAAACCCTCATGTTGAAAAAAAAAACAAGTCAATCGGAGCAGAAATTACATTTCTGTATGGCGGGAAAAAAAAAATGAAATTAAACTGACAATTCTTTATTGTTTTAGCACAAAAATGGGGAAATGCTTACATGTGAAAAAAAAAATAGTTTATGCTGTTTAGTGGCAAAACAAGACACGCAAACACTAGGGTTCTTTGGGCAAGTGAGGCACACAGTACTTCTTTTTTTGTGAGTTTCTTGGCCTCTACGCTTAATTTGCCTACTTGCCGTAAACTTTCGTAGACTGCTACGAAAGTTGCGACTTATTAGTCGATTGCGATGGTCAGTCAAGGGGTTCTTTCCGAATTCATGTTTGGTTACGACAGAATTAGTAGCACGGCGCACTGTAGGCTGAAATCAGCGTTTCATAGACATTGAAATCATTTCATTAAGTGTCATTTTTTTTTCACATGGAATGCTAGAGGAAGCTTATTACATGCCTAAAAATATGTTATTTATGAAATGGGTACGTGAATGGAAGTCTGAGAATGTCGGGCCGTGCCCACCCCAGAATCGCCTGGGCCTATCCCGGAATTTTTACTAACAAACAGTTATGGTTAAAAAAATAAAAAATACCAGCCAAGTGCGAGTCGGACTCGCCCATGAAAGTTTCCGTATCCAAATATAGATTAGCGAAAATTAACTTTGTTTTTCATAAATTACCAAGTTCGTTCGTCAACCGTTTGTATAAATGACCAAGATATTATATTTGCGGTTTTTGAAAATGTATACTATATCACAAACATTGAGCTGCATCTATCTCGTTCAAACTAATTTTCGTTGTAAGTTTGCATTTATACTTCTTTGCACTTTCTTATTTTAAAACTAAGAGGTTATAAATTTTACCACTTTGGAAGTTTATATCTGTCAAACGATTGACTTTAAGAAAAAATTGTTTTAAAAACTCAAAGTAATTTAAAAAAAAACTATCTCCTAGATAGACATCACACATTAGTTCCATGAATGGGTAAGCCCCCTTTACTTTATTATTTTATTTTGCATAAAAACATGTAAACCGGTTCACAGAATACATCTACTAAGTTTGAACTTTGTAGTCTTAATAGTTTCTGAATAAAGTGGCTGTGACATACGGACGTACAGCCATTCAGAATGACCTCCGCCCATGTGTTTGTGTTTGTCTGATCCCGCTGGGCCTCCTCCAGACTACTGGAGGTCACACCTGGTGGGGATGGACCGCCGGTGTCGTGAAGAATCGGCGCCGAGTTACGACTTCGCGGCGAGCTTATAGTTTCACTTTATGGGTGCACGTCGAAAAAAAAGCTTCATCATGTCTGTCTGCCTGTCTGCCCGTCCGTATGTCACAGCCAATTTATTCCGAAACTATTAAGATTACACAGTTGAAAATTGATGGGTAGATGTATTCTGTGAACTGTTTTACGATATTACACAAAAAAAAATGCCCAAGTGCGAGTCAGACTCGCCCATGAAGGGTTCCGTAGTAAATATAGTTAATAATATATAATATATTATATCTTTTTGACAAAAAAACTTACTAATTTTTTAAAACTAGCTTATTTACAATTTTTACAACTACGCCAAATAACTTTGTTTTTCATAGTGTTTGTATGAATAACAAAGTTATATTTGCGGTTTTAGAAATTATGGTATATCTCAAAAACTGCTGACTTGATCTCATTCAGACCAATTTTGGTTGAAAGCTTACATTCAGATCTACAACATATTTTTTTTAGATTTTTCACTCCATTATTATAGAAGTTAGAGGGTGAGGAACACACATTTTACCACTTCAGAAGCGTATATCTTTTAAACAATTAACTTTATGATAAAGTGGTTTTAAAAACCTCAATGTCATTTTTAAAGACCTGTCTACAAATGCACACGCATAGATTTCATGGAAAAAAAATATTTTCAGTTTCAGTTCCATGTATTTTCCAGGGACCCCGCCATTATTTTAAATATTTTTTCATTTTTTTTCTTAAAATTGGAAAGCGGTTCACAGAATACCTACCAAGTTTCAGATGTATAGTCCCAATAGTTTCGGAATAAAATAGCTGTGACATATGGACGGACGGATGGACAGACAGACACACATGATGAAACTATAAGGGTTCCGTTTTTTGCCATTCGGCTAAGGAACCCTAATTAAAAACAAGCGGCTCTCAATACAAGGAGCTGATTTTTTTTTCTATCCTGTACGTGCGGGGTGTGCTTAGATATGTATTTAATGAATGATATTGACGTTCCAAAAACGTTTTTTCTTGAAGTCAATCGTTTGAAAGATAGGTTCCAAATCGATTATTGTTCAAAGTAAATCATTTTAAAGAGAGATCTAAATTTTAAAATAAAAGAGCGTGAAATCTAAAAACAATATGTGTTGTAGATGAACACTGAACAATGTTTGAACAAGTTATAGTCAGCAGTTTTTGAGAGATATAGCACATTTTCAAAAACCCCGAACATTACATTGTCATTTATACAAAAACTAGCTTTTGCCCGCGACATCGTTCGCGTGGAAGGGTTTTCCCGCGTAAAATCCTGATCCCGTGGGAATTTCGGGATAAAACTATCCTATGTCCTTTCCAGGGTCCTAAATTTTTCCCATGCCAAATCTCATCTTAATCGGTAACACGATAAAAAGGTAACAGACAGACAGAGTTACTTTCGCATTTATAATATTAACTAGTATTTGCGTGTTGCGCGAGGTGCAAGCACCTCGCGTGCTTGTGGTGGTGGATTGTTCATTTAAAAAAAAATAATGAGGGGGGGGGGGTGTGATGGGGGAAATAGGGGGGGGGGTTGCACAATTATTTCGACTAAAGCATTGCCCCTCTAAAAGAATCTGAAAAAAAAATTGTTCCAAGTCTCTTAATTTCCGAGATCCGCATAAAGGGGGTGAGAAGGGGGGCAAGGGGAGTGACTTTGAAAAATGGTTTTTACTTTACCGAGCCTCCTCTATACGACTCCGTAAAAAAAATACGGGTCTCGTAGTTTCCGAGATACGATAGAGAGGGGGGAAAAGGGGGGTGAAAAGGGGAGGTTTGGCACTTTTCCCGTAGGTTTGAGAGTTACTTGTTTACGAATCTGTCAAAATATACCCACCTCCCCATCCACCATCTGGGAGAACAATTATGTCAGTGAGTGAGTCAGTGGTAATTTAGCTTTATATGAAGTATGGATTACGAAAAACCAAGTAATTTATTGCTGCTACGGAATCTTTCACGGGCGAGTCCGACTCGCAGTTGGCCACTTTTTAGGGTTCCGTAGCCGAATGGCAAAACACAAAACCCTTTTAGGTTTGTCATGGCTCTCCGTCTGTCCGTCCGTTTGTCACGGCCACTTTATTCCGAAACTACTAGAACTACAGAGTTGAAACTTGTTGAGTAGACGTATTCTGTAAACTTGTACAGAAATGAAGGAAATTGGATCGAATTGTGACATGAAGAAAAGTGAAAATACACTGGCTGACCCCAGGTCAAACGCCGCAATACAGTCCTAAGGCAAAGCTTACCAATGAAAAAGTAGTGGTAACTTTTTCGTTCTGCGATGCTAGAAAATATATTCCGAAATGGCTTAGATGTCATCTATGCTATCTGCGAAAGATGGCATTCTTCTTCTTATGAAAATCCACATAATCTAGGAAAATGATTGAAGACCTAAACCATCAAAGCGAAAAAATTGATTTACACATGAACATAAACAAACCAAACTATTATTCAATAGCGAAAACCTGGAGATCAAAATTAATAACCATTCTCTTGAGTTATTCGAAGAATATGTTCATCTAGGGCAGATCATTAGGAGAAATCAACAAAAGAATAACTACCACATTATTAAACACATAGATGCAAGAAAGAAGGTAGTGTCAGTGTTTTTAGATTTAAAAAAAGCTTTCGACACGGTTTCTATTACAAACCTAGTGTTGAAACTACGGACTACCTAACTAATAGGACCCAGTCCGTAAAGATCAATCAATACATGAGTGGAGAGCTGCCTGTAACCTTTGGCGTGTGGTTGGTCCTACGCTTTTTTTAATATATGTTAATCAGCTGTGCAACCTCCTACTCCAACATGGCAAAATCACGGCATTCGCTGACGATACGACACTAACCTTTATTGGCGATACATGGCACGATGCTTTTTACGGTGTGCCCCAGGGTAGCATATTAGGTCCGACATTGTTCCTGATCTATGTCAATGAACTTTGCAGAATGATTCTCCCAAACTGTAAGATCTACGCATACGCGGACGATACTGCGATCATTATCTACGGACCAACTTGGGAGGCGGTTAAAATAAAGGCAGAAAAAGCCCTTCGTAGTATAATGAACTGGTTCCACCAAAATCTGCTCACACTAAACGTTGACAAATCTTGTTACGTTACTTTCGCAATTCGTCGAAATACCAAACCATCGCATGACTTTACCATAACGGCTCACTCTTGCATAAACTCAACATCATGTTCATGCCCAAAATTAGCTAGAAAAGACTGTGTGAAGTATCTAGGTTTGCAAATAGATGACGGCCTAAGATGGGATAAACAGCTTGAAATGATTACAAGCAGAACAACGCGTCTTATCTATGTTTTTAAATCCCTTAGAGAATCGGCTGACATAGGCATTCTAAAAATGGTTTACTTTGCGCTGTGCCAGTCGATTATTGGATATTGCATCACTGCATGGGGTGGTGCATTTAAAACAAATCTGCTGAGGGCAGAGCGGGCTCAACGAGCCGTACTGAAAGTAATGTTAAAGAAACCGTACAGATATCCAACCAAACAACTGTACAACGAAAGTAAGGTATTAACTGTAAGACAGCTGTTTATCTTGCAGTCTGTCCTCAGAACACACCGGGCCATGCCCAGATCCAACCCGGAAAAACGCAGGAACACTCCGCCAGGTATTAGACATAAAACCTCATTTGCGAAACACCAGTTTTACGTCATTGGTACACACATATACAATAAACTACACAAAAAACTAAACTTACTTGATTTAAACAGGCACACGCTAAAACATAAAATCACTCAATGGCTATTGCAGCAGGATTACCTCACAACAGAGAATCTCCTAACATATATCTCGTAATATTTCACTAAAAAACTACATTATAACTATATAATCGCTACATCAATTAACATAATCACACACTTGCATCATCACACACATACACACATCATCACACACACACACAACATTCTCACATACGTCTACAGAAAGATACTTTGTTTATGTACTTATTTCATAATAACTTTTGTGTATAAAATCAACACAGTGTTCACTTGTGCATAATACTGTTTTTAAAATGTAAATGGCTGAACCCTATCTCTTAAGATACAGGCCTGACCTAGTTTAAGAGATAGAGTATAAAACTGTGCTTAAAGCGTAACAAATTGTTACATGCTATATGCTATACGTAATGTCAAATATAGAAAGTGCAATGTGTTATCCTGTTTTATGAAATAAATATTTTTATTATTTTATTATTTATTAACGCGGCGCAGAAGGGACTAAATGTAGTTATAAAGTGGCTTAACGGTAATCAGCTTACACTTAATACGGACAAAACAAAAATCATTTGCTTCACCCTACGGAAGGCTTCACAGCCTTCGAACTCATTTTCCCTGATTGCTCACTCAACCAAATGCCTGAGTCCTATCGCTTGTTCTTGCCCTAAAATTGCACGACCTCCACACTCAAATATCTTGGAGTGACTCTTGAATACAATCTTTGCTTCTCGTCCCACATAGATGCACTTACAGTGAGAATCAGAAAGCTGATATTCGTCTTCAAGACTCTTCGGTATGTGGCGGAAGCACAGATTGTCAAAAGAACCTACTTTGCCCTTTGTCAATCACTCCTATCATATTGTGTTTCGGTCTGGGGTGGTGCCCCTAAGACTTTAATGTTGAAATTGGAGAGAGCCCAACGAGCCGTTCTGAAGGTGAGTACTTTTCGACCGTTACTTTTCTCAACGCAGGAATTGTATAAACGTTGTGGGGTTCTATCAGTCAGACAAATGTTTATCCTTAGTACAGTCCTTTTACAACATAAAGACACCCCCTACGTTACAATCACCAAAAGACGCAAGGATATAGTATGTCAGCAATACAAATGTAATTACACATTTACCAAACGATTTATTTGCTATCAGGGTCCTCAATTATATAATAAACTCAACACAAAATTAAGTTTCTATTCTCTTTCAACTGCAACTCAGAAAGTCTTTGACAAGCTTTCTGCTTGCAAATAACTATTGTGATACTGAACGCCTACTCATTTCCGAAAATAATCCCCAGTAAACCCTACAGAAAACATAACACACCGCACATCACACCGCACACACAATCACCACTGCACACATAACTGATATTGACTGAATTATAAACCCTAATTGTTAATTAATTTAATTTTGATAATTTTACTATATATAAACACCTGCTCTACCTGCAATTATTGAATAATTATAGTTTTATTTATGGGCTTGTACCACTACCCTTCATACAAATTATTCTATAACTTAGTAAGGGCGCTGGTTGCAACTCCTACCTGCTAGCTTTGTTAACTTTAATAGGCTATAAAATTGTTTCCTTTTTAATTTAATGTTAACATTGTATTTATATTGGTTGAATAAATTTTAATTTTAATTTAAATTAATTTCAGATGCAAAGTGAAATGGGTCATGCTACGTTTGTTTAGCGAAGCCGTCTGAATTGAACAATTTGAAGGCAATTGAAAAACGAGGGACATCAGATTCCATGATGGATCTTGGAATTTCTTCTCTACATGCACGCATCAACATTATGGAATGTCTCCTGCATATTGCCTACAGACTGGATGTTAATGTTTCGTCTTGTAAAACCAAAGCTCAACAGGATTCAAGAGATACAAGAAAGAAGATTATCCAAAATCGATTTAAGGAAGAAATGCATCTGCTCATCGATATGGTTAAGCAAGGTCACGGAACTACCAATGACGGCAACACTGCAAGAAGATTCTTTGAGTTTCCAGAAAAAGCTGCTGCCATCACTGGACTACACGAAGAACTGATCCGCAAATTTGCAATAATTTTACAGGCTATTACATCTGGTGAACATATTAGGGTTGAGAAATTCAAAGAATGTTGCGTACAAAAAAAAAACGTACAAGACTGCTGAAAGATATGTGGCATTATATAATTAGTACTATATGTCGTCAACAGTACACAAAGTACTGCTTCATGGATCTGACATTATCAACCAGAATAAAATTGTACCAATCGGAAAGCTTTCTGAAGAGGCATCGGAAGCTCGTAACAAAGATTTCAGGAGGTTCCGAGAGCACCACTCTCGGAAGAAAAGCAGAGTGAATTCCAACTAGGATATTTGGAATTTTCTTCTTCTTTCATCTGATCCACTTATTTCATCAGTAAGACCTACGATGGATGCAAAAAAAGGATTTTTTTTCGAAGAAACATTATTTCTGTTGGAGCTACCTGAATCTGATTCTTCTGACTTAGTAAATGTTTCCCAGATAGAATCTGACTTTGAGTTAGACTCAGATAATGATATTGATGACTGATGAACCAATTACTTTTGTTGTAACCCTTGCTGTATTTTGTATATTTCAGTGTTTCTAATTTTGCTTCTTTATTTTTCTTTGTGATAAATTAATAAATACTTTTTAAATACCACTTTTTTATGTTTATTTAATAATTATTTGGATTCTAGACTTAAATCCAAACTGGTCCACCAAAACGGACACATTACTAAACAGTAAAAATTTATTATTTTTATTAGTGTTTTTTTTTTAAATAAAACTGTTGTAGTTAATTGTTCAGATCATATTCATGTATGTTACGCCAAATTGGTCCAACGAAAATGCCACATAAACCAAAAAGAAAAAACTATCCTATGTCTTTCCCAGGGTCCTAAACTATTCCCATACTAATTTTAAAAATGAAATTTAATTAATTTAAAAAAAAATCGCACCTGAGGCCGTGATACCGAGTATGTCAAAAAATCCAAAATAATTCAAGGATTAATCCCCTAGAAGGGAATTAGGGCCAATTGTGCGATAGCAGAGTTATCGTATTTTTTTATGTTGTCTCCATACAAATATTAAAAAAAAAAAATCTCTGACTTCCGTTTACGTACCCATTTTTTAAAGAACATATTTTTAGGCATGTAATTAGTTTCCTCTAGCATTCCATGTGAAAAAAGATTGTCACTTTAAAAAAAAAATGATTTGAATGTCTATGAAACGCTGATTTCAGTCTACAGTGCGGCGCTGCTGTAAATCCATCAACTGTGTGCATAGGTTCTCTCGAAATTTCGTAATTGACAAAGATCACTGTCTACCGATTGTTGTTAGGGGTGGTCACTTTGATGTAAATTCTGCGCAGTGACATCTTCATCGGCTTTCTTCGCTAGCAGTTTTTTTTTGCTATCGGTGTATCGTTCACTATCGGTACTACAACTAGATTCCGACAAAGGTTCGTAATATGATACATATATTATATGTACAACAATATTCTTCCCAGCAAAATTGCCTCTAATACCGAAAGTTGCGAAAGCGCGAGAAATTGACAATTACTACAGCTGGCGTTCTAGGCAAATTCTAAAAAATTACAATTGGCGTGACGGACAAAATTTTTTGGAGGCGGCTGGCGACACCCACGGCCTGCTGTTAATGTTTCTTTAAAATAAGACCGGCCCTTTGCACTCGAAACCTTGGGGTCCGCCAGCGGATCCCATGGCAGAGTGTTAAGGTTGACTCTCTATAACTTATTTTTATGGTTACCAAATTTGTTCTATAATAATGCATTATTTGTTAAGGCCTTTTAACCATAAATCTAACTCTTTTTTGCCCTCCAGCCTCACCTTTATTAAATATTATATGCTCTGGATTTTTTGTAATTTTTTTTAACATACAATTAAATTATTGCTTTTTTCTTCAAATTACAGCTGCAGAGAAACCTATATGGATTGTGAGTGACATAAGAAGAAAGACAGACATCCATTGGTTTAAAGAAAAATACGGCGACTTAAATAGAACTATCAGGATAGTAGCAGATGAGGAAACTAGAATTCAAAGAGGTTTTCAATTCCAGCCAGGAGTTGATGACGGAATTTCTGAGTGTGGCTTAGATGATTTTACTGAATGGGACCTTCTTATAGATAATACTGATGGAAAACAGAAGTTAGAAGAACAATTGAGTAATGTTTTAGAGTTGTTGTCAGGGTTATAGTATTAGTATTTGCTTGATCGTAACTGAAGCTTTATATGAGTATATGATACGACTTTGAACAGTGACGGCCTTAACTGTTGTTAGGCTATCGGTGAACTGCAGCTGACCTTTTTTGTAAACCTTTCTTGTATAACCTTATAAATGAATTTATGACATTGAGTTGAGGGATTCAATGAGACCTATATCTATGCATATAAATAAAATTGAAGTGTCTGTCGGTGATATCAAGTCGAAGTTGCGGACACACCTTGATTATAATAATAAAGCGTTTGCTGCGACATAATGTTTCATAAGATCAAATTGGATTAATTAATTAGTTATTGATTTCAGAAAGTAGAACAATACTTTATATGGCAAACTATATTTAGGCGCGGTCCGAAGGGGTGGGGGGGAATACAAGGGACACAGTGGACAGACCCACTCAAATCTGTGAGCATCTTTCTTCAAAAGATAAAGCGTTTGCTGCGACATAATTTTTCATAAGTTCAAATTGGATTAATTAATTAGTTATTGATTTCAGAAAGTAGAACAATCCTTTTTATGGCAAACTATATTTAGGCGCGGTCCGAAGGGGCGGGGGGGGGGGGAATACAAGGGATACAGTGGGCAGACCCACTCAAATCAGTGAGCATCTTTCTTCAAAAGATCGTCTCAGACCGAAACTGGACTTTAAAAGAGACGGACCCCTGAGTTTGTTTCGGTGTTTCTTCTCCGGGTAGTCAGTTAGGAAACACCGGCCTCATCTAGTTAATATTTATGAAAAAAAATAACGTGTAAATGTGTTATTTAACAACCAATTTGCGAAATAAAGATCATTTATCATTTGACATGACCCCCCCAAAATTGTACACGTCAAATTGAAAATTTGCAAAATAAGACGTCCCTAATATTATTACCCGATTTGCCAATAAAAATATAAGAGTTCTATTTGTTTTATAAAGAGTGCAATAACATTTGTATCGTGTCAAAAGAAAACATCACCATCCACATGAGACATTCTTTACGTTGATCTGCCCTACAATTTCGTTAGTCGGTGCTAAAATTGCTCTTTCACGCAGCCATTCTCTATCCCTCATATTTGTTTTCAAATCCGAATAAACGTGGTTTATTAAATTATCTTGTGTGTGTGGCACATGGCGGCAGGCGGCCGGCCGCGCTGTGAGTAGGTCTTCTACGTACGTAAAAATTGATAATTTACCTATATATTTATGTCTCTGAGATTCTGACTTAAGTATGTGTCTACTACTAATCTGCAAGTATACAACATGTAACGGAAATCCCATATCTATCCAAAAGGGCTGAAGACAACTTCTGGTATGAAGTCTCTATACACAGTTTCAGCTTAAAATAAGTGACTCAAAGAATTGATACCAAATTATTGGTTTTATATGTTTCTTGAATACCAATCATAACAAGCGTGTCAGCACTACGAGGGTCAATAACTTTCTACGTGACTTGCCAATAACACGATAATTCTCTGTGTTTTTCTTAATTTGGAAAATTCGGTCTCTGGTATCAATGTATTGAATTTTCTAATAAGTTCTACACATATAGACATAGTGGTTTAAGAACTTTATTTATTTATTCCTCATAAAGAATTACAATAATTCACTTACTGAGAAAACATTTTTATATTATTTGGAGTGTAGGTAAGCATACAGAGATAATGTTTAAAACTACTTTGACACAAATGACTGATTCGTAAAATAAAGAAATAAGTGGGTAAGCGGTTATTTCAACAAAGATCTAAAAAGTGGTTCTTACTAGATGTGGCAAATATGGCAATGTACTTTTATTGTTTACATTTGTATTTTATTTATATTAATCTGACTTTTTAACGTGACTTTTTAAAAGTTTTTTAAAAGTTGACATACTTTTTGTTTCTCTTATTTCTACCGGAATTTTATTATACATATTGACGCCTTCATATTCAATATTTCTTTTCCCGTAATTTACTGTTCTGGGTCGACGAGTTACTAAGTAACTGGCCTTACGTAGCGATATTTTGTGTTGCTTTTTAGTGAAGTTTAGTGTTGTGTGCATATCTTTTTTTAATATTTTGTGTATAAGAACACACGTAGTACTTATATATTTGGAATATGTTCATCATTTTAGTGTCCTCGAAATTTTTTTGAGTTGGCGTTCGGAATTTGTAGTTAAATAGAATTTTGATTAATCTGTTTTGTGCTGTCTGTAGTGTTTTTAGATTAGATTTAGCTGCGGTCCCCCAAATTTCTATTAGATAATCAATATGTGGTTTAACTAAGGAATTATAAATTATGTATCGTACTTTACGGGGAAGATATTTATTTATACCGTGAAGAGCTCCTGAAAGTGATATTAGTTTACTTCTAGTTTTTTCTATATGTGGCTTCCAATTCAAGTGGTTGTCTAAAATTAAACCTAGATATTTCTCCTTAGTTTTCCTTTGGATTAATTGATAATTAATTTTCAGTTGAACATTATCACTATTTTTTTTTTGTTTTTTGGGGCAATTATTACATCGCTTGTTTTATCAGTATTCATTGTGAGAAGGTTTGATCGGAACCAGTCATTTAATAAATTTAAGTCATTTTGAATATGGGGTATCATAGCTTCGACTGAGTGTCCAAAGTAAAAAAGGCTTGTATCATCTGCATAAAGTGAAATGTCTCCCGTAAGGCCAATTGTTGATATACTATTTATGTAAATTAAGAATAAAAGGGGCCCCAGAATTGAGCCTTGAGGCACACCGAAACTGACAGGATTTGAAGAGCTCTGATATTGACCTATCTTGACTATTTGCTTACGATTTTCTAAATATGACCTAAAAATCTTTAGTGCTTTTCCTGTAATACCGACATCAGACAATTTCTGCAATAATATGTTCGGACTAATTGTATCAAAAACTTTTTTGAGGTCGATAAAAATGCCTAGTGCCGACTGTTTCTAATCGATTTTATTTTTAATTTTAGTAACGAGATCGATTGTTGCCGAAAGTGTATTTGAATGAGGTCGAAATCCTGTTTCTGATATAAGAAATTTTTAGATTTAAGAAAAGTTTCTAAACGGTTATACATGATTCTTTCAAATATTTTTGATATTACTGGGAGCACTGATATTGGACGGTAGTTACAGGGATCGGACTTACTTCCAGATTTATGGATAGGGATTACTTTAGCGATTTTTAAACCATCAAAAATACCTCGTTCGAAACACAGATTGATACACTCTGTTAGCTCTTTAACAATTTTTTTTTATACATACTAAGGATTTAGTACTTAAGCCGTCAATGCTAGAACTAGTATTTGGGTCTAAGTTGTCTATTATTTTGAGTACTTCATCCGTAGTTGCTGGTATAAGGCAATTGAGTTGCGTTGAGTCACTTATTTCTGGGTCTTTTTGTTCTAGGTCTCTCTTTAAAGTATCAGTGATCAGATTTGCTAAAGATGACCCTACGGTAGAAAAGTAAGAGTTAAAGCATTCGCAAATTTCAGTTTGATCTGTAATAGTACCAGTATCAATTACGAGCTTTTCCGGTCCAGTCACTTCTCTTATTTTGTTTTTGGATAGGTCGTTTATTAGTCTCCACATTTTGCGAGGCTTGGTCCTTAAAGCATTTATAATAATATGCGTTTTTAATTTCTTGTATATTATGTTTTACTCTTGTTTTCGTTTTCTGATATTCAGTTTTTAATTTCAGGTCTGATGGGTTTAATTTATGTTTTTGCCATAATTCGTTTCGGTTGTTAATATTTTGTATTATTTCTTTTTTTACCCAGTCTTGTCGCGGAGGGTTAAATTTTTTTATTTTATTTATTTTGCTCTTCAATAAAACAGACTGTAATTTGTCAGCCAATCTCTCGTAAGTAGGTTTTTCGTCATTTTTGGTACTTATAAGGTCTTCAAAACATTTGTATAGTTTTGAGTAATCCAAGGCAGTATATTCCGATTTTATGAGGGGGGGAGGTTGATACTGTTTAATTTCTAAGAATATTTGCTTGTGGTCGGCCATTGCAGATTCGATCATGACGATGTGAAAGTTATTTTCTTGTAGGTTGGAGGATACATGATCTAGTAGGGTTTTGGTTGACGCTGTTTCACGAGTACAATATTTTCGATCAATTTTATTAAGAAGTTTGATGTTACTTTCTTTAAGTGTGTTTTTGTAGTTACGAGTTGCTTGATCAGGGTTAAGCAAGTCTAAGTTATAATCACCAAATACTATTGCTCTCTTTTTATTTTGTAATTGTTGCAAATATATCTCAAGGAAGTTGTTCATATTAGTCTTGTCGGGTTTGTATATGGCACCAATACTCAAGGAGAACTTTTGTACGTGAATCCAGAGGTAATGAGTATCGTCAATACAATGTTCTTCTATTAGATTGTGCTTTAAATTGTTGAGGACGAATATTGTGACACCACTTCCTCTTTTATTTTGTCTAAAGTTATAGTAGTGCGTGTAGCATGGAATTTGAAGTCTCTTTACCTGATCTTCACTTTTAATCCATGTCTCGGAAAGTACTATAATATGCATGGTTGCTTGGAAAGAAGCAATTATGCATTTGAGTTCATCAAATTTCCTTGGTTTAACAATGCTGCGGGCATTGGCATAGAAACATTTTAAGGATTTTTTTGATGGGACTATATCATTATAGTTGTTTGTAATTTGGTATGTTATTTTTGCTGCAGAGGGAGCTAGTTTTTTGGAGTTATTGATACAGCTGGATTTGTAGGGGGTTGTTCAGTAGATGAGATAATTTTTGGTATTCCTTTAATATACTTTATGCTGAGGTTAGCTTCTCCAATCGCAGTGCTTCTGCGAAGCTCGCTTTTTAAATTCTGCATGTATTTTTGTTGGTTCGGTGTTGGATCGGAATAAATTTTTATTTTCTCAACACCCAGGTTATTTCTGTTTCGCAGTATAGCCTTTACTGTTTCTTCAGACGAAAAATATACTTTAATTGATCGGGTATATTCAGATTTATATTTTCCAAGACGTATAATTTTCACAGGTTGAGGACAGACACTATAAGCAAGGTTGAGCAAGGAAGTGTGAAGAGCAACGCCGCGTCGTTGTTTCCGAACTGGGTCTAACACTCGGAGAATATTGTTGTAACTCACTCACAGTTGATTAAGTAAAAATGTGTTGTACTTGAACTAATTAAGATTCGGAATGGGTTGATAAACTTATTTTTAGTTTTTAAAATAACTTAACACACGTCCACTCTGTACGCTCGTCTACTATGCTATCTCATAGGATTTCATGACCCTTTTCATATCGTTTGTTATCATCCGAAGAAGCCGTGCACTTGGTATGTATATACCTTTTAAATTACACGTTGTATTATAGACTAATACCTAGATATTATATACAAAAGTAGATAAAAGTGTAAGTACTTACCTACTTACAAAAAAATCATTCGTATATTAACTTGATTGGTTAAAATTTAAACGACCAGGTAGGCGTAAAGGTTGACTGGTGCGTGACATGGATTCGACTCCAGCCCTAAACAAAGATATGTATAGCCTACATGTAGTTGTGTAGTTTAAAAAAATGTTTCGAGTGGTTCTTGAATACGCGATTTGAATGAATTGGGAGGGCGGAATACAAAGTTCCAATACCCCTTTTACATCCTTAAGGGATGATTTCCGGGATAAAACTATCCTATATCTTTTCTAGGGTCTAAAACTATCTCCATACTAAATTTTATCTAAATCGGTTCAGCGGTCTAAGTGTGGATCATGTGTGTGAGGAGGGCGGGGAAATTATTGATTCCCTATACTAAATTCTAACACCCTTTTTACTTCCTTTAGGGATGATTTCCGGGATAAAAACTATCCTGTCTTTCCCAGGGTCCTAAACTATTCCCATACTAATTTTAAAAATGAAATTTAATTAATTAAATTTAGCTTTTGCCAGCGGCTGCGTCCGCGTACGATGCGAAATCTATCCCACGGGAATCTTATATCGGGATAAAAACTATTTATGTCCTTCCCAGGGTCCTAAACTATTCCCATGCCAAATTTTATCTAAATCGGTTTAGCGGTTTAGGCGTGAAAAGGTAACAGACATACAGACAGATAGAGTTACTTTCGCATTTATAATATTAGTATGGATTCTGCTGCTGGGCAAAGCCTTCTCCCTTACACATATAAGAAATCAGGACGTTTCAATAATTAAAAGAACAGAATAACGACATTGTTCTATATTTTGTATCAAATTGATTTAAAAATGCACTCCCACTGGCTTTTATAGCTTAAACGTTTATAGTTAAGTTAGCAACTGACTTCCGTTTAGAATAAATCGTATTTTTAGAACCGGAAGTCACTTACCAGCTATATTGTACGTCTTCCAGTTGCATCTCATACAATTATTCATAGGTACTCTAATTCATAATTACGTTTCTTATAATAATAGAATAGCAACACATACAATAATTCAAATCCTGCATATGCCACGCATTGCACCGCAAGATTCACTGGCTAAGCACGCTCACTTGTCAGCCACTGTACGACTTCCAATACATGATTTATGCCTAAGTGGGAGATGCACCGTGGGACTTCGCCAGCCATTGACTACTCATCAAGAGCTTCATCAACTTTCGAGCCGACCACCCCGCGACTTCCATCTCATCATCTCATATACACATGCCACGCATTGCACCGCAAGCTTCACTGGCCAAGCATGCTCACTTGCCAGCCACTGTACGACTTCCAATACATGACTTATGCTTAATCCAATACAATGTCCGACTCTTCACTCGATTTGTCAGATTCTGTAACAATAAAAGCAGCGGCAGAAAACTATGCTCGAAAATAATAAAACACAATCGAGCAAAACACTCCAAAACTTCCATCTAAATATCAGCGAAGTCTTTTAATTATCATGACTTCCTTGAACGCCATGTCCACAATCAGCTAGTGCTTTTCTTTGCAAGAACAGTCTGCTGAATCCTTTCCGATCCGGATTTCGTCCTGGTCACCGTATTACTACCGCGTTAGTTAATGTGACCGATGACATACGGATGGGCATGGATAAAGGAAATATGACGGTTCTCTGCTTGCTTGTTTTTAGTAACGCTTTTAATACCGTCGATTTAGATATTCTGCTCAGCATACTTCGCTCTATTAACATATCTCCAACAGCGATTGACTGGTTTCGTAGTTACTTGTATGGCCGTCGGCAACGTATTTGCATATATGCGTCCTGCTCTTCTTGGTGTAGTACTTCAGCCAGTGTTCCTCAGGGTGGCGTGTTATCTCCTTTACTCTTCGCTATATTCATAAATTCTATTTCCAAAAAACTTCAATCCTCCTACCACCTTTATGTTGATGACTTGCAAATTTACAGACAAGCGCCTTATACTGATTTAGATACTGCAATAAATATTTTAAACCAGGACTTGGCTTCAGTTTGCGAATGGAGTGAGGCACATGGTTTGCAGGTTAACCCGTTAAAGACCCAGGTCGTTGTAGTCGGCAGCTCTAGGTTGGCATCTAAGGTACCTAAACTGGTCTCAGCTTCCTCAGGTTATTTTCAACGGCACAGCTATTCCACTAAGCGAGAAAGTTAAAAACCTTGGGGTCTGGTTGGACAAATATCTTTCGTGGGGTCCCCAATTACAAGAAGTGAGTCGCAAATTATTTGCTTCTGCCAGTTCCCTAAGACGGTTGCGTATCTTTCTACCAACTGCCACTAAAATTGCGCTAGCACAGTCTCTTTTACATACCATCCTAGACTACGCTGATGTCAGTTATCTTGATCTCACAGAGGCACAACTTGATAAACTTGAACGTCTTCAAAATGTTTGCATAAGATTCATATTTGGTTTGCGCAAATATGATCACGTATCCGAATTTCGTACGGAACTCAAGTGGCTTCCTATACGTCTTCGCCGGAACTTACACATCTTGTCTCTGCTTTACAGTATTCTGTTCAATCCTAAAACCCCCTCTTATCTTAAAGAACGTTTCAAGTTCCTCCATGACACACATGCCAACTGAGGTTATCTGAAAACTTGAGGCTAGAGGTACCGAGTCACTCCACCAATTTCTTTGGTAAGTCGTACTGCTTGACAAGCAGTACGACTGTGGAATACTCTTCCCGTATCAGTAAGACAAGCACAAACCCTTCCTTCTTTCAAAAACATGGTAAAAGATCTCTATCTCTCTCTTTAATTTGTTACTATTTTTTATATATCTTGGCTTTGTTTTTTTATGTATATATCGCACCCTCAGTAATATAAGGAATCAAGTCAAAATTTTTGCAAACTGAGGTTTTAAATGCTAAGGGCTCAAAATGAAATTCGCTACCGGTTAACTAACCAGTTAACTAATCGGTTAACTAGCTTACCGGTTGGCTAACTTAAATAATAAGCATGTTATATGAAAAAATATCTGTGATGTAAGAATCCAGAATCTTGAAACGCGAGTAGTCAAAAATCTACGTTTTTGAGTTGTGCCCTTATATTACTAAGGGTGCGATATATGTATATGTGTATTGAGTATGTAGGTAATTACTTATTTATTGTATATAAGTGAATAGTACACCATGGACTACCCGCGTATTTATTTTCTCCTGCTGTGTCAAATCCATCCAAAGGTTGTCTGTAAAAGATCGCTTTTAGCGATAAGACCGCCCATTGTAACACCCTTTGTAGTTTTTAAGTCCTCATTTAATTCTGTTATGGTGTACAATAAAGAGTATATCTATCTAATTACTATTGCTTATTCAACATTGAACTTTCATATATGTATTTTTTTCTTTCTATTTCTAATAGACTATTTCCTTCATTGTATATATTCATTAATCCTACACGTTTGTTTCAATCGATAATTACACCAACTTCATTAACTTGATCAATACTCATGGCTGCCTCTGATCCATTGCCGAAATATTACAATATAACTTTTTGCTAATGTTAGTATTTATTTAACTAATACTTTCAAGATTCTTTATGGCCCTGATATACAGAATCTTTATTTTTACCCTATATACAGAATCTTTTCAAAATTGTTTTTTATTTTATTTATTTTATATTATGTCCTTCGTTTCTGAAATTCTACAAAGTCCCTCTTTCTGTGTACCTAAACTTCTTGTGTTTTATCAAATTGATTCTTATGTTGATATTAATCCTTTGATGTGTACTCACTAATTTCAGTAAATATTTCACGAATAATATTACCATTAATATCTGTCTTGCTTGAAAATATTTCATTAATAATATGCATGAACTAAATCAATCTTACAGCCTTGCTCAAAAACATTCTAATTGTTGACCAATCAGATTGCTCACACACCGGCTCTACATGGCCTGTAAGTTGTTAATAGATCGACAGTTATTTGTTTTGAATATAGCTTTACTCCAACATACTGAAGTTGATTCTAATCCAGTTTTTTTTCTATCTAGAAAGCGAAAAGGTATGTTTTGTACTAACTCTCAGACTGAACCTGCTTTCGCTAAACGACTTTAGGCCGTGCGCGCACTGCCTTGCGGTGGCCGCAATTCCGGTAGTTCTACCGCACCGCAAAATTTGTGAAGTATGGAGTGTCATACCCATGGCCTTACCCTTTGTTTTTAGGATCGTATATGTATAACTCAATCAATATGGCTGTGTTTGCTATGCTGTATGGCTTAAGTAATAATTCGTACCATTTAATAGTATAATATTTGACAAAACTCAATTATACAGACACGGAAAAACTACCTACTACAAATGTTAAAATAACTTAGGCAGTTATATAATTTCTTGTTTGTTTTTTTTTATACAAGTTACCTATGTAAAGTAATGGCCTAAAACAGGTTTCCATAAACCTAGATCAGGCGGGTCGCTGCATAACAGCAAGAATTAAATACTTATTACCTCGATTGGAATTAAGATATATCATCATTAAATACATTGGTATTTAATAAGTCTATCCAGTCACTTATATTGCATGTCTTCGTATAACTATTTTTCTAGATGTATATAATTATGTATATATATATTTTAAAACAGAACTAGCAATATGGTCAATTTACTTCTGGACTATCTTTACATTTCTGTAAACATGCTATTTGGAGAAAATTATTATTAAGTATTTTTTGACTTAATAGCCCGCAAAGTATTTGTCCCAATTTATAGTACATATAATTATAATTATTTATGATTGGTTTATAGTAATTTACCCTCCTATTGAATATTTCATAATTCTGTATCGTCTCCCTTATTTTATCAGTATAAACAGCAAGCTTCCTAGCATTGTCTTGACTATACGAGTAGCGTAGCTTTGACTTTACCGCCGTAATTATTCTTCTAGGAATACCCACAAATTGTATAGAAATTAAAACAAATTTAAATCCGCATGTCATTAACATACCTATTTCAGATTATCCTATATTATAATTCCAATTTAAAACGCAATCCAATGATAAAACCATTCGATCATTCCAGTTGTTCCCGAACGGTTCCTCATGTTCTACTTACCTTTTCCCGAAGGGCACCTGTGTTGCCCAAGTAATTGGCCCTGTAGTCTGCTACTATAGGGGAGCCAAGTAGCAGGTGCGTCTCATTCTACTACTACCCATCAGTAGGAGAAAATCAATAGTAGCTCTGTAGAGTGGGTTGTCTGTGTCTCGTATTACATAGAGGTGTTTATTAAGACGCATGTCCAGTAAAAGCGGTTGTAACCAACCGCTGTGGTTACAGCCGGCAGCAGTTGTGGTTTAGATAGTCTTGGGACCTGTTTCGTAAAATCCATAGACGAAGGGAAAAGCCTCTTTGGACACTCGCCAAGGTCTTCCTATAGTTTGTGGTGTCGGTCACTTGTTTGTTTCCTTACCAGGTTGCGTAGATATCCGAAAGAGTGTGGCACAATTGGGCTCGTGTCTCATAACTGCCATACTAGAGCCCCCTTTAGCGAGTTAGTTCGCTTCATCTTTGCCTCGGGAGTCGTTGTGTTTCATTGAATGATTATTTTGTTCTGTCTACCAACCTATTTGAGAAGATTGTGACACTCCAAGATCAGTTCAGAATTAACTGTGTGGCTGTTGTTGTGGTTGTAGGACTGCCATATTGTCCGAAAGTATGCGTATCTAGTGGTCCTTAACTTTCCCGTTAATGATGGCTGAAGCGGCCAACGAGATGCCCAGGCATTCAGCTTGGAACACTCTGTTATACCCCATGGTGAGGCTATACGTATGTTTTGGTCTGCCGAAAAGATCCCCGTGACCATGCCAATAACTGTTTTGCACCCATCAGTAAAGACCTGCAGTTCAACGGGGCATAACCCTCGCAGCAATGATCCTCGTGCTGATGGATTCTGTATTTTATATACAAATAAGTAATATATTAATATTTATGTGTTACGTACATATTTATATTCAAAGTAATGTATATTAATACATTACTTTTATAGTTTAGATATGCGGTAAGGGCCTAATGTTGGTTTTTGGCTGAATATGACTAATTCGGTTTTGGTTGGGTTTTACTGACAGTTCATATTCTCTGCATTGATTTTATTTCTGCGTTCATTTTATCAGTAACGTCATGGTTGGTAGAGTGTTTAAGCGACTTGCTATCATGCTGCGGGTCGCAAGTTAGTTTCCTGTACGGAACAAATATTTTGATGGTCTTCAAATTCTTGTTCGGAGTCTAGCTGTATTTTTACTTGCAAACTCACAAAAACAAACTATTTGAAAAACGTTGCCCAACTCAAGGAATCATTCCTGTACCGTAGAAGAAAGATTCCTTGTGTTAGGCAACTTTTTAAATGATTATTTTATTTTTAAACATACTATGAATTATTTATGAATTTCAAAAATACATTACAGTTATAGTTACAGGTTCAGTATTAGTTATATTAAAATGACGAATGTTGGTGTATGAATGTCAGCCCCGGATCTTCAATTTTTTTTAGGCGGGGCAAAAACTGGAAAATGCCGCCCCCACCCGCTTATATTTACCTTTATCATATTTATAATTCCAGCTATCAGATGTCCACTAATTGATTGTCATTTGGACATAGACCTTCCGGAAATAATGCATCCATCGCTGTTCTTTCTGTGTTCAACCTATTTATTTACACATTTATAGACATGAGCGTGTAGAATATATATTTTAAACAGCACATGATAGGATTTAAAATGAAAATATGCATCATAAAAATCAAATATATTATGGCATTTGTGAATTAAAATTACAATTTTACTCTTCGAGCTTTTTGTTCAGCAAATAAATCTATGGCCTTGTCATAATTTAACTCGTGTGCCATTCGATTTTCTATCGCTAAGATTGCAAGACTCGATAGGCGTTCCTGGCTCATAGAAGAACGCAAATAATTTTTAATTAGTTTTAGTTTGCTAAAACTTCGCTCACAGCTTGCGGATGTAGTTGGAAGCGTACAATAAATTCGCAGGGCAATACAAATATTCGGAAAAGCATCCTGCAAATCATGATTGTAGATCTGTTGCAAGAGATAGAACTCGTTAGCTTTTTCTATATCCCCAAATAAAAGCGGAGCTTGCTCTTTAAAAACGTAGAGTTCCTGGCAGAATTCAACGGCGCTTAAATCTCGCTCGTATTTTCGAGCCAGATCTGCTCCAAACTATTGCAATTCTTCAATTGTCATTTTCAAAATATTAGTACCATTAAGAAACGCAAAATTCAAATTCAGCGTGGTAGCACAATCAAACCTCTTTTTAATTTCTGATATGATTCGATCAAATACCATCATTATTTCTTTAGAAAATAGTTGGACAGGTTGGAGTGTTTGTAATTCATCTTCACACATCTCATCAAAATGTTTTTTACGTTTCGAAATTCGTTTTTTTTGCAAAATAGGGTCAACACCAATTTTTTCAGCAACTTCTCCAGCCTCTTTTATCCAATATTCCATTGGATTTAGTCTCATTTTTTGCAAAGTTTTCAGCAGACCATCCATTAGTGCGACGGAACGGGCAAGAATAATATCTTCTTTCTGAATTTCTATATTCACTCGATTGATTTCGCGAAGAATATTCGCCCAAATAGTTAAATTAAGAATAAATTTAAAATTATTTATAGCAGTTAAGAGATGACCTGCCTCGTACTTAGCTTCTGGAACATGAGAAGTTTGCTTAACTTCTTCTAAGGCTTTCGCTATTTCTGGCAAATTATTTAATAGGGCATTCACAGCAACATGTTTCGCCGACCATCTCGTCTGACTACTTCCTTTTAAATTTGTTTTAACGTATTTTTTCATAATGTCCCACCTAGTAGTGGAGCCAACAAAAAAGCAATATACTTTTTGAATCAATCCAAATAGGTCAATAGCTTCCTGACATGATGAAACAGAATGAACACCTACAAGATTTAAGGAGTGAGCCAAGCATGGTACGAACTCGGCCAGCTCATTCCTTTCTGCAATCCTGGCTTATACTCCTTTATGGATGCCAGTCATATTGGACCCATTATCATAAGATTGGCCACGACATTGTCCAATATCTAAATCATCAACTGCCAATTTTTCTAGAATCTGTTGACAAATGTCCTCACCTGTCTTTCCAGCAACTTCTATGAAATCAATGAAACTTTCTTTTATTTCACACACATCACCAGTTCTTTTTACATAACGAATTACCTGGCTCATTTGTTCTGTATGGGATACATCTGGAGTGCAGTCGAACATTATCGTGTAGTGTTTGGCTTCTTTGATGTCATTTAAAATGCTATTTTTAACCGTTTTTGCCATTATGTCAATTATTTCATTCTGTATAGTCTTTGATAAATATGATACTTGTCCCTTTTTTGAGTGTTCTAATTGAAACTTAAGAGTTAAGTTATGTTTGGCGAGCAGGGAAATTAAGTTTAAGAAGTTACCTTGACTAGGCTGAGGATATTGTGTGATGAGATCACTAGGAGTTTCGTGGGACCCGCGAAAAGAAAGGCAGTTTGTGGATAGATACAGTACAGCGTCCATAACAATACGCAGGATCTGTCTCCATTTTTCTTTCTCTGAGTGAATTACTCTCTCAATGTCTTGATCAATACCCTGGCATGATTTCATTTGTTGTACCCGTGTTTTCCACTTTATCATACACTTTTTGTGCATTTGAGTTGCCTCGTGTTCGGTTAATCTCTCTGAAACTTTTTTCCAATTAATAAACCCCGTAGAACACAATGCAGATGTGGTGGTCGAAGACGGTTTCTGGTAAATCTTGCAGCACGCACAAAAAATTGTTTTTTTTTGTTTTAGAATATATAAGCCAAGATCTTTTAACCCTTTCGCAATTAGCCAACGTCCTGTACCACATGGAAGATGTTAGATGTCTGCCAATGCGTTCAGTATATCTAAATTCGATGTTTTTTGGGGTGATTTTCTGCTAATAATACAGCCTGATTGCTAAAGAATGACCGTTGTTGGTCAGTAATAATTTCCACCCCAGGCCAATTGCCTGGGTCCGTCAAATCACATCCGTTTTTTTCCAGTTCATCTGAATCCGAGTGCGGAGATTTAGATTCTTCGTATTCCGGCTTTGTTTTTTCAAGTTGTTCTAGTTGCTCTTCGCACATCGATAAAGATGGTGAAGTTTTCACTGTGACATCAGACTGTGAGAAATCTTGATCCATTTGATCGGGCAAAGTGCGAGAAACAGCCTGTAACTGAATATCAACTTCGGAAGTTGCAGCAGATACTGTCGGGTCATCCCCTCTGCGAAGCCAATTTTGCATATTACCTGCACATTTTTTTCCCTGCAACTCCTTATATTTAGCTTTTTTCCTATATTCCGCTCCCGATAGCTTTTTTCTTGACGCACTCATAATTACAACCTGTAAACAAGAATAATAAATTTCGTGTTGAAAACATTTCAGTCTAATAAATATTTTAGTAAATAAATCGACCGGGACAAAATGTAATTGTTCCATGCAATGATCTCGTGATCATTGCATGGAACAATTAAATTTTCAACTCAACGCAAAGTAGGTACTACGATCTGACTACAATTTCACTAACACTACAATTTACGAGCGGAAAATGATATCGAACGATGCGCGCGAGCGCGCGGCAACCGCCCCAGGTACATACGTGCCGTCGACGGCGTTTGAAACACGGAAAAGAAACCTCTGTGCTTCCATATCGCAGTACTAGCCACCAATACAAACCTTTAAAAAAAATATCGTCCGGCGGCGTTCGAATTTCCTCGCGCGGCTTTTGTTTTTAGGGTTACGTAGCCGAATGGGAAAAAACAGAACCCTTAAAGTTTCGTCATGTCTGTCTGTCTGTCTGTCTGTCTGTGTGTCTGTCTGTTTGTATGTCTGGCCGTCCGTCCGTATGTCACAGCCATTTTATTCCGAAGCCATTAGGACTATACATGTGAAACTTGGTAGGTAGATGTATTCTGTAAACCACTTTCAGATTATAAGAAAAAAATATATATTTAAAAAAAATTATTTATTATTATAAATATTTAAGGGGGGCTCCCCTTAAATATTTATAATAATAAATATTTTTTCCTCCCACACATAGAACTAAAACTGAAAATTTATTTTTTCATGAAACCTATGCGTGTGAAGTATCTATAGACAGATCTTTAAAAATGACACTGAGGTTTCTAAAACCACTTTTTTATAAAGTTAATCGTTTAAAAGATATACGCTTCTAAAGTGGTAAAATGTGTCCCTCCCCTCTAACTTCTATAATAATGGAGTGAAAAAAAAATATATGTCTATAGATCTTAATGTAAACTTTCAACCAAAATTGGTTTGAACCAGATCGGCTCAGCAGTTTTTGAGATACAGCATATTTTATAAAACCGCAAATATAACTTTGTAATTCATACAAACACTATGAAAAACAAAGTTATTTGGCGTAGTTGTAAAAAATGTAAATAAGCTAGTTTTAAGAAATTTGTAAAGTTTTTTTTGTCAAATATATGTATATACATATTATATTATATTATTATAGTTACTACGGAACCCTTCATGGGCGAGTCTCGCACTTGGCCAATTTTTTTAGGCATGTCTAGAACAGGACTTCAGAACAGAACTACGGACTCGCGCACGGCTCTATGATAATTATCAAGATATAAAATAAAAAAAAGCCGCGCGAGCAAAATCGAACGCGGGCGGACGATTCTTTCTTAAAAGGTTTTTATTGGTGGCCAGTACTGTGACATGGAGTAAAGAGGTTTCTTTTCCGTTTTTCAAATGCCGTCGACAGCGCGTAGGTATGTGTACTTATAACTCGGGCGTTTGCCGCGCGACGAGCGAGCTGAACGGCAACATAAAGGTGCCATTTGCAGCACGGTTACTGTTACGGCTCCTTATTCGTTTTAAACTGCTGCATTGCATTGTATTGAATTAACAGCTGGAGTAAAAAGGCTGTTTAAGTGTCTTCTCAGTCATCCGATGGCTGCCACCGTGTAATAAAAAAACACGACACGCACGAAGACGAAACATTGTAAGTAAATAACGACGAATTAACGATGTAAGTGATTGCACGTATTACATTGAATTTAAAAAGTAAATGTAGTACCTAACTTAAAAAGCATAAGATAGTTATGATAAAATACTTACCCAGAAAGGCGATCGATGAGCTGTGATAGATTTATTGATGCGACACTAACACAATCAGTATTTTATCTTCGGTTGATCGACAAGTACTAAATATTTTAACTTAGACAAACAACACACATATTTAAAACAAAACACGGTCGTGGAGAGAGATCAATGAGGGAGTTTTCACGAACCTTTTGCACGAACGGTAACCAGACGAGACGCGATCTACGATTCCTGCGGGCGAGCGGGGGGGGGGGGGCGTATTTTGAACCATGCCTATAGTCCCCGGCACATAAGTTGGCAAGGATTTGGCGTAATGTAACGTAACGTAGGCGGAGAAAGAAAAAAATGGTAACTTTTATTGCTTATCATTATTGTATGGTTATTGCTATCAATTATTTTTAATCATGTTTGAAGAAAATCTATACTTACTTATATAATAAAGCGGAAAAGTTTGTTTGTTTGCTTGAACGCGCTAATCTTCGAAAGTACTGGGTGGATTTGGATGCAATTTGGTATGGAAGTAGCTTGAAGCTTGAGGAAGGTTATAGGCTACTTTTTACGCGACTGCAAAAAAGGAGAGTTGTGTTTTTACTGTGATAGAATCCACGGGAGCAAGCCCAAGCCCCGCGTGATTATTAGGTGTTCTAAGTTTTAGTAGCTTCTGAAGTCTCTTTTACGGTCTCTTTTTCATTTTGAGCTTCTTTTTCCATGAAACAGTAGACATCGTATACTATTTTTCTGGCATGCCTGTGTAAAACGGTATTTGGTCCTGGCATTGTAATCAACGTAATACAAACTAAATTTAAAACAATAACTCGGTAACTAATTTAACACAATAAAAATAACTCGAACCAAAATCTAAATTTAAAACAATAACAATAATTCGTAACAAAAACTAAATTTAACACAATAAAAAATAACTCGTAACAAAAACAAAGGGTACAGATTTCGTGCAGGCAGTGTATTCGGGAGCGAACGGGGCGTAGACACCCGCGTCCCACTGACAACCGCCGACTCCTAAAATCGACTTCTGCGCATCTAACGACTCTTGCCAAGTTACGTGCCGGGCACTATACGCACCTCGCGAGTCGCGAATAATAATGTTCGTGCAGCGCGTCTCACCCCGCGCTCTCGCTGCACCCGGTCACGTGGTCCGTGTGCTGTACTCAAAGCTTAGAGCATTTAACCAATGTTATATATATAGGTTAAATGCTCTAAGACTCAAAGACTATAAAACCATGTACCCCTCCCTGGGTATCGGTCGAGTTGATAGAGCCACAGTAAAACGACTGAAATTTCTGTACTTGTACTATTATTTATTCTGTGGACAAAGTTAAGTAAATGATAAGTTGTCAACAGGGCCGCGCTGACCTAAGACAGCGCCTGTGTGAAAATCTATGAAGCGCCTATGATGTTTTTCCATAGGCGTGAGTATTGTCTTGGGGTCCCCCAAGACAATACTCACTCCTTTAACTTTACACTGTTTATACCTACTCAATTATAAAGAATAATATGTTGTTACAAAAATAATTTCAATAATTAATGCTGGCATTACTTCCGGCGCCCCTTCTGCCTTGGCGCCTGTGTGCGCCGCACACTTCGCACATCGGGGCTGCTCGGCCCTGGTTGTCCATACGTCTGTAGAATGTGAATTTGGCCGCCCCCTGAACTTGCCGCCCGGGGCATGGGCCCCGGCTTGCCCCCCCCTAGATCCGGGGCTGATGAATGTTATAAACTCGGTACAGTTACAATTTCGATTGAATTTATTGAAAATACATGTAAAGAAATTAATGATTAATGAGCCAACTTGACTTGTTTTATTGAATTATATAGTTTATGTAAAAATATTGTTAAGGATTAAATGAATACAGGAGTTTCGGATATATTGTAGTTTCTTTTTTCTCACACAACTCACAATAATTATATTTATTGCGAAAACCAAACTAAGAATGACAGGCTTTTAAGTAGTGGTTTTTCAATAATCCGTAAAATGTTTTATCGCCTATTTTCAAATACATATAGCATTACGTTACATAAAAACAAATATACTTCAAAAGCTTCCACCGTTGAGATGACTTGTGAACAGCCCCGGATCTAGGGGGGGTAAGCCGGGGCCTATGCCCCGGGCGGCAAGTTCAGAGGGCGGCCAAATTCAAATTTTACACACGTATGGACAACTCATCATTTACTTAACTTTGACCACAGAATAAATACAGAAATACAAGTACAATAAGTACAAGTACAGAAATTTCACTCTTGTTTCACTGTGACTCTATCAACTCGACCGATACCCAGGAGTACATGGTTTTATAGTCTTTGGGTACAGCACACGGACCACGTGACCGGGTGCAGCGAGAGCGCGGGATGGGACGCGCTGCATGAACATTATTATTCGCGAGGTGCGTAGGAGCAATATCAAAATAAAGTGTACCCTGCTGTAAAATTCGATTATATTTTATTATATTTTTTTCTTTTTTATTTGATCAAAATGTAATAGGAAATATAGTTTATCATACAGGAAAACAAACAGGAACGCGGAAGTCGAGGCATTTTTCCTATAATATCGAAACAAAACTAACTTTGTGGCGGAACTGGTTCTGTTGTGTGATTAGATTTAAAAGCAAAATTTACGGAAAATATGAAATAAATATTCCATTTTCATATTTATTTAAACAATTAATTGATAAATCAAATAAAATAGCCTCAGCTTCGAGGATTAACACAAAAATATTGTTTTTATTCTGTTTCGTGTCACTGTCGCTTTTTACTTGGCATTTTTTAAATTTTACTCCAAAAACATAATATTATACTCAATATGCGTAACTTTTCGAAAAGTAATACATAATTGCGCTATACTATACATATTTGTGGTTGCACAGAAATAAAAGGTAAAATTTCATCTGATTTTATAGATTTAACTTCATCAATTTGAAGGGACAGTGACAAAATGGAAGTCTTAAAATCATAATGTGACTCAGGTTGGCTGGACAAATCTTCAAAATAGCTCGCATTTAACTAGGTCAATAGGGCACTTTATGTGACCGCTTAACACCTTTATTTCAGAATATGTGACGCTACAGAATCTTAGATAACCGATCGAAAACGTGTCACGTGTTACAGCCAGCTTGAAAAACCACTTTTCGCTGGTCTATCAATCTCGGTAACGAAAGTGATTATCACGACTTTTTGCATATCAACGGGCGTGATATCAGTCCTCCTACCATCTTTATGCTGATGATTTGCAGATTTACAGACAAGCTCCCTATACAGATTTGCATACTGCTATTGATATCATGAACCGGGACTTGGCTTCTGTTTGCGAATGGAGTGATGCACATGGTTTGCAGGTTAACCCGTCAAAGACCCAGGTCATTGTGGTTGGCAGTTCCAGGTTGGCACCTAAGGTAAAATGGACGCAGCTTCCTCAGGTTATTTTCAACGGCACTGCTATTCCATTAAGCGAGAAAGTTAAGAACCTTGGGGTTTGGGTTGACAAACATCTTTCTTGGGGTCCCCAATTACAAGAAGTCAGTCGCAAATTATTTGCTTCTGCCCATTCCCTACGAAGGTTGCGTAACTTTCTGCCAACTGCTACTAAAATTGCGCTAGCACAGTCTCTTTTACTCCCCATCCTAGACTACGCTGATGTCAGTTATTTTGATCTTACTGAGGCACAATTTGATAAACTTGAGCGACTCCAAAATGTTTGCATTAGATTTATATTTGGCTTGCGCAAATATGATCACGTATCCGAATTTCGTACGAAACTCAAGTGGCTTCCAATACGTCTTCGCCGGAACTTACACATTCTGTCTCTGCTTTACAGTGTGCTGTTTAATCCTAAAACCCCCACTTATCTTAAAGAACGATTTAAGTTCCTTCATGACACACATGCAAAATCTCTGAGGTCATCAGAAAACTTAAGGCTTGCGGTACCGAATCACGCCACCAATTTCTATGGTAAGTCGTTCGCAGCTCAAGCAGTACGGCTGTGGAATGCTCTACCCGTGTCAGTAAGACAAGCACAAACACTATCTTCTTTCAAAAACTTAGTAAAAGATCTTTATCTCTCTCCTTAAATTGTTATTATGTATGTCTTTGTTTCTTTCTTTTTCTTTTTTAATTTTTGTATGCATATATATGTTTTGAGAACGTTATTTATTGTTTAGTATTTTATATAGATAATTAGTACACCGTGGACTACCCGCGTAATTATTTTCTCCTTCTGTGTCAAATCCATCCAAAGGTTGTCTGTAAAAGATCGCTTTTAGCGATAAGACCGCCCATTGTATCACCCTTTTAATTGTTAAGTCCATAATTTTGTTTTTATTGTTATGGTGTACAATAAAGAATATATCTATCTATCTATCTATCTAAAAGTTTTGTGATACGTACAGCGGTTTAGTAGAATATTGCAAAAATTTGTGTCCAGCCAGCTTGAATTTACGAGGGGTGATCCAAAAGTAATAATAATAAATAATAATAATAATAATAATAAAGTTTATTGGGATCAACTTAGGTGTATACTATTTACAAATAAAACGAAGATAGCTACAGAAGTAAGCACTGTGGCGCAGCTATCAACGCCCAAATCAAAAACATTTGATCTACATTATTTCTAATTACAAATAATAATAATAAAACTAAAAGTAAATAAAAAAAAAAAATGATAATTAAAACAAATTTAAATATGTACACTATGTGTGGGGGTTAGTAAGTAATGTGTGTGTGTATGGAGTATGAGGAAGGGTTAGGAGTGTATGAATAAGTGTGTGTATGTATGTCAACCGCGTGATTAGCATGATACAAGTTGCTCAGTTTCATCATAAGACAAGGATTTAAGCCAGTTGGTTACTTTTTTCCTCATTATTTTCCTAGTCAAAGGGTAAATGTTAATTTTGGAATGTATATCATTATACATTCTAGAGCTGATGTATTTGAAGTGGCGACTGACTAACGCTAACCTGCAGCGTTCAGTACTACAGACTCTGTCGGCACGACGCTTCCTTGTGGGGATCTGAGGATCGTAAGGCAGAAGTTGGTGTTTCTTACAAGTCGTTTGTAGCACGAATAACTGTCTCACAGTGAGTACTTCACAGAGTGAATATATTTCAGAGGTCGGAAATCTAATCGGTTTCTTTGCGAGTACCTTCAAAACCCCTCTCTGTGCCCTCTCTAGCCGCATCATGGTTGTCTTATGGGTGCCTCCCCACGTAGTTATGCAGTAACCAAGAACTGCTTGTGCAAGCGCAAAGTATACCATTTTAAGGCATGAAAAATCGGCAGCCGAGCGAAGTTTTTTGAATAAATAAATTAATCTTCTGACTCGTACCACTACAGAGCTAACTTGTTTTTTCCAAGTCAAAAGATTGTCTAATATAACTCCAAGATATTTTATGCTATCAGTCCGTTCTAGTTGGACACAATTACAGGCGAAGGCCACTGGGTTAGAACACATATGGATCTTGATTTCGAGCGACGCTGCTGGTTGACTAAGAATACTTGGTGTGAAGGTGATGTACTTAGTTTTGGAAATATTTAGCGTAAGCAGGTTTGAGGACAACCACACCATAACCATCCTCAAAGCCAATTCTGCGTTTTCTTGAGTCTCAGACCAATTCTTACCATGTGTTATAAGAGCTGTGTCATCTGCGTACGTGATGATTTTTGTGTTCGGAAGTGATAAGAGACACAGCTCGTTCACATAGATGAGAAAGAGGGTTGGTCCGAGGACGCTGCCTTGAGGCACACCAAAACTAAGGTTTTCCTCATTACTCATGTATGGGCCAAGTTTAACTACTTGTTTACGCCCAGATAAGTAGCTACGAAACATTTTGAGGGGAATGCCACGGATGCCAATTTGTTCGAGCTTATGAATCAGTTTGGGGACAGAAACGATATCGAACGCCTTAGAGAGATCTAGGAAGACACCCAGAGTCTTCTGTTTCTTGTTAAGATGCTCTACTATGGTACTAGATAGCTCAAGGGTAGCGTCTTCTGTTGATTTTCCCGTTCTGAATCCAAACTGATTTTTGGCAAGGATGTTGGATTTGGTGAGGAAATTAACTAGTCTTGCATTGATTACTTTCTCAAGTAATGATAATCGGATATTTCCAGTTCTCAGAAAAACCAAAAAAGATTTTTTTTGTAGCTTGTTTACCCACTAAGTCACCATGAAAAAATCATATAAATAGACCACGATTCCAGGGAGTTGCATTCATTTGAATACAAACCGTCGAAGTTGAAACATCAAAATGGAAAAAAACGAAATTAGAGCTGTGATCAAGTACCTCTGTATGAAAAAAATGTCTACTAAACACATACACAGCGACTTGGTGGAAACATTGGGGGACTCTGTTCCTCCATATTCTGCAGTTGCACGATGGGCCAAGGAGTTTAGCCTGGGCAGAATATCCACTGAAGATGAACATCGCGAGGGACGCCCATCCACGTCTCTCACTGAAGAGAACGTTAAAAAAGTCGAAGATATTGTAATGGCAGATCGAAGAGTGACCATCAGCCATATAGCTGAGGTTTCAGAGATCTCATATGGCAGCATTCAAAGAATGCTTACGAACGCATGCAATCTGCGCGTTGGGTACCGAGAATGTTAACCGAAGAGCAAAAGAAGAAACAAGTTGACATTTCGAGGACGAATCTCGAATAGTTCCAAGCAGACAAGGAAAATTTTTTGTCACGTTTTGTGACCATGGATGAAACCTGGATTCACCATTTTGATCCTGAAAGCAAGCAACAATTGATGACGTGAAACGAGCCTCCTCACCGACGCCGAAGAAATTCAAGGTGTCAAGTTCGGCGGGGAAGGTTATGGCATCCGTTTTTTGGGACGCTGAAGGAATCATTACGGTGGAATACTTGCAGAAGGGAGCCACTATAACAGGCTCTTACTACGCAGACCAAATAAGAAGATTGCGGGAGGCTATCAAGGAAAAAAGACGCGGCAAATTGCGAGCTGGAGTGTTGTTTCAGCAAGACAACGCACCCTCTCACAAAGCGGCAGTTGCGATGGCTGCCATTCAAGAAACGGGTTTCGAATTGCTCAAACATCCCCCCTATTCGTCAGATCTAGTCCCCAGTGACTTCTACTTCTTTTCTCGGCTCAAGGAATACCTCCGAGGTCGAAAATTTGAAGACGATAGTGAAGTGATGGCTGCTGTTGAGGCGTTTTGAGAGAGTCAAGATAAAGATTTTTTTTCTAAGGGAATCCTAGGTTTAGAAAAAAGATGGACAAGTGTATTGATTTGTTAGGAGACTACGTTTAAAAATAAATTATTTTTTAAATCATAATTACTATAGATGCTGGCGGGAAACATTCCGAATCATTCCCGTCGAATACTTCGGAAGTATTCTGAAATATTCCGAAACTTTGGGAATATTTCAACTGTCAAAAAAAAAAACAGGAAAATCGTCCTTTGAAGTCTGTTAATATACCAAAACCTGCTCCTAAGTAGGTAAGAACAAATACTTTTCTGAAAACCGCATCAAAACGTGTTTGCTTGCAAGGTTTGCCTTTATTTGCTTTTATTGACTGGGCTATTATACGCGTTAAGTAGGTAGGTAATGATTAATACCTACCTATGCGACTCGCGAATACTCGCGATGCGTACAGAGCTACATACAAACTAACCAAAAACATAGGTAACCCTTTTTCAAATAGCAAATCAAATATGCTTGGCCTGGTTTTTTTATTTCACAACTGACATTTAAGGCTATAATCGCATAGCACGACTTACAACTCGATCGCCTAATGCATGTATTTTGACCAATAGGATGCATGAAGCGTATTTTAGTAGTGTTCGTAATAGTATGTATTAATATAATGTTACACGCCCTGTACTCACAAAATGCATATTATTTCTAATTGGGCGAAAACAGGAAGGGATGTGGTTTGTCACTAGCTGCGCTTCCGCAGAAATATTTTATTAAGTGAGTATGCGTATCTTTGGCCGATATTACCTACCTAAAAACAAAAGAATAAAAATCCTGTTAATCGCAGGCTAATAAATCTACCTATAAAAATATCAACATATACTTAATCAATCCCATTTATAATAAAATAAACATTTATATTTTACTCTCGTAGCGTACATACGTACTCTCGCAGTGAACAATAATTAACTCACCCACCACACAACAAGCAAACACATTTATTCCCATTGAATTATTCGGGCGAAATATTCGGAAACATTCGATTGCGGGGTACGAATCTTTCTCGCGCGGGTGAAAACTTCTCCGGGGAGGAGCATCCCCTCCCTCTTACCGCACCCCGCACCGCCATCGCCTGCACGCACGACTCATGGCCGGTGGCAGTCGGGTGCGCGCGTCGCGGTGCCACTCACAGAGTACATTCATATATATAGTAATAGAGACCAAACTTCGACCTCAAAAACGGTAACACGTTTATAGCGCCATCTGTGTTCTGTAGTTAGAAATACATTCGCTATAATATCTATCTATAACTACGTATGAGTAGATACCAGTATATAGTAGCTATTTAAACCTGATTTTTATAATTTTAGCATTAAGGGGGAGGCATTCATAAATAAAATACGTATATTTTTCATTTTATTTATTAAATCAACCAACATTTATAAAAAATTGTTGAAAGATTACCATATAATACAAAACTTATATATAGTTACACAATCCAGGTTGATGTGATATAATTGATTTGTTTACAATAGCAGTATTTTAAATAAAGTAGCAGAATTTTAAGTAAACACTGCTATTGTAAACACAATAGCAGTATTTTCTACCATAGAAGCGGATCAAACTCCTTAAAACAAAAATGCTGCAGTAACCAACTTTTACGGTGATATGCATGATGACCTTTAAAAACTACAATTTATCCCTATATGTTGACTTGTTAAAATTAGTAATGATAGTCTATAGCTAACTAGGGTACCCAAGGAATAAGATGACATTGAAATAGTGTTAAATAAATGTATATTGTTCTATTTTTATGGAATTAAATTGGATTACAAAGATTAAAAATTATATTGTTGACTAACGTATATTATATCTTAAACCTTCTTTTTAAATAATATTGAATTTCAACAATAAAAACAAGTTATCTATTGCAAGTAGATTGTGTAACTAGAGAAAAATCTTAACATTTGAAGTATTGTATTTGTAGTATTATACACGGAAACAGTACACAATATAAGGTTACTATACTTATCCTCTCTGAAACGACCTATTTATTGAGAGAGCTGGATACAACCATGAACAATATCAAGTAACTATAGTCACCATACTGTACATTAATTTTATCTTATGGGATTATGCCAAAATGGTTTACTGCTAAAGAGCAGTAAACCATTTTGGCATAATCTTTTTATCTAATTAATAGGTTTTAAAAATCATCTGAAATGGTGCCACTGCCAGCGCGGCGGCAGCGGCCGGCGCACAGAGATCGACGATCGATGCAAAATACGATTTTTCAGCAAAAAAAGTTGAAATCTTAATAAATAATTAAAAGTTTCTTTAAATCAGAATGATTCAAAATGAATTTATCATTTTGAATAATTCCCATTTAAAGAAACTTTCCCCGAAGTATTCCGGAATTATTCGGAATTATTCAGAAGTTTTGCAACTATAATAATTACCGTGTTTTATTATGATTATCATTACTTTTGGTTCACCCCTAGTACGTATAAAACTTCTGGCTGGCACTTCCGAATCTCAATAATGGAAGCGTTTTCGAATATGGTTCCTTTACTAACATTAAGTGACGCAATGTGTGACAGTAATAACTTTTGATTTTTGGCATCACATGTGTTTACGAGAAATCAATAAAAACTTAATGACCAGACAGCTTGAGTTCAAGCTGGCTGGACAAAATTATCTCCGTTGTCTGATGATCTACGGCTTTCGAAATATGTTCAAATTTTTGTGACGGGGACGATAATGATAACCTGAATTTCCGATGGAGAAACTTTGAGGAGTTTCAAAGATATTGATCATGTAAATTTTCCTTTACACAATACAAGATTCTTCATTCAAGATTTACAAGATAAGGTACCTGGGTCGAATATAGCCACCTTAAGGTTTCTTATCCTTCTTTTGCAATAATTAAGTTAAAACAAAAAAGTTTTAGCATTTATTCATGAAGAGTGCCTATTAAACTTCACAACAAAGGCCAAAAATACAAAGATATTTAACGATAAATAGTATTATCAAGAGTTTAAAAAAAAAATAGAAATTGGCCATATTTCCGACAAGGGAGGTAAATATGCCCATGTGTGTGGCCATATTTACTGTATGAATTTACGTGTTTAAAAAACTTCTGAATAAACTACAATAAAAATCGATATTATGTTTTAATTAAGCATTTATTTATAATTTTCTTTGGGCGACATTCAGTACAAATAAAGAACTATATTTAACAAGTAATATTAATTTAAAGATATCAAAATCAACAACGAGATCCAAACAATAAAATTTTCTTAATTAAACTTAAAATCAAAAAGAAAAAGTAACTTTTGAGATCCTTCATAGATAATCACAATCATATTACAAATTAGAAAAAAATAGGTAAACGTAATGAAGTTTTTGTATACCTAACTAGTCCTGACTGCACCGAGTGCATATAAATTTATCAGTGTCTTCTTTTGTTAACCCGACACAGTCTTCATGGACATACGTTTTACATAAAAAGCATAGTCTCATGTCTGCTATTCTATCCTCATTGCAAATGTAACAATACCAAGAGGCTTTAGATTTTTTCGAATGTCCTTTACCTTTTTGTTTAGAAACCTTAGCTTCTTCACTCCTTTTCATATTAGCAGAATATTGTTTTCTTTCTTGGGAAGACAATTTAGATGGGTCTGGCAAATTTTTCATTTTTTGTTTAGAAGCATTAGATGGTCCTGGCTTATTATTTTTCTGTGTAAACATTGATTTTGTTAGCTCCTGTGCCAGACTATTAATCGCTTTTGCCCTAGGTGTAGTTTTTGCGCTTGATGTTTTCCCCGGGGTTTTTAAAATTTCACAAAAAGATGAATATGACTCATTGAGTGTTGTGGAGCTGACGTTTGATTCAGTTCTGGAGTATCTATTATTCTTTTGGGGCTTTAATTTGGATAAAGGAATGTTGTTGCTACTATCGAAAACGTCATAGACGCTTGGCTGAGGTTCTGTAATGTTCGATCTATCTACTTGAGTTGTGTGCTGTGGATCAGAGTCATTATTTAAAATGGCAGCACAACGATTTGCATTATTTGGCAACAGATGTTCATATGTCTGGGAATCTTTTTCTTGCGGAAGAATGATCAGATTTTCGCTAGCATTAGTAGCATCGCTGTCATTGGGATCTTCATTTTCTTGAGGAGGAATTAACAAATCTTCACTAGCATTAGTAGCGTCGCTGTCATTGGAGTCATTATTTCCTTGAGGAGGAATTAACAGGTTTTCACTAGCAGTAGTAGCGTCACTGTCATTAGGGTCATCATATTCTTGAGGAGGAATTAACAGATTTTCACTAGAATTAGTAGCGTCACTGTCATTGGGGTCATTATTGTCTTGAGCAGGATTTAACAGATTTTCGCTAGCATAAGTAGCGTCACTGTCATTGGGGTCATTATTTTCTTGATTTTCAAAAAAATGTCCAGGTATTGTGGAATTAAGTGTAGGTATGCTGGGAGCGTATGCCTCTTCTGGTATCCTTGCTGGATTAAATGGGAAAATTCCAGTCGCTTCAAATCCAGATTTGATATTCGAAGGTGTCGCAGCTTTGTCCCACGCTTTGGAAAACAATATCCCAAACCTCTGTTTTGTTATTTTCCTGTCTTGGTGTACTGACCAGTATTTTAAGACTTCCTCATCCCAGTAATACTCAAAGGATCGAAATACCGATTTATCCATAGGCTGCAATTCATGTGTGGTGTTACTAGGAAGGCAGAAAAGCTTAATGTCGATTTTTTCTGCTGCTTCAACAATCGAATAGTCCAAGTGGCATTTGGCTCCATCGAAGATTAATAAACAAGGTCCTGGCAATTTAAATTTCGAAAAATGATGAATCCAGTTCACGAACGTTTCAGAGTTCATACTTCCTTTGGGTGTCATTTGGGCTATTGAGCTGGTTGGTAGGGAATCTAGCCATTCTGGCTTCATGCGTTTGCCCTTAAAGAGAATCATGGGCGGAATCGCATGGCCCAATGCATTGCCACATGAAACTATTGTGACATTCTCACCATGTTCTGGTGCTACTAAATGTACTCTCTTGGATCCACGTTCAGCCAAAACTTCTGGTGATTTGTGCAAAGTAAGCTGGCAACCTTTTTCGTCAATATTAAAGATGCGTTCCGGTTTGTTCATAATGTCATTATCTTCCAAGACTTTCTTTAATTTAGCAAAATAGTCAGAAACGACTGCTTTATTCAGCTTTTGCGCCCTTGCGGGATTTAGGTTTTGTGCCTTGCGTCTGCTGATATTCCTATGACGTTTTAAAAATCCTCTGAGCCAATCTCGACCCACCATCAAATCTCCACCTGACGCTGAAATGTTGTTTTTATCACAGAATGTCTTTACGCATCTACGAAGTACACCCTGTGCCAACGGGTATCCCACATTGCAAAGGCGAATAACACGGGATGCCAAAATTTTCTCTTGTTCAGGGTTAAGAAGTGGTTTCCGGCCTAAAGTAGATTTAGTGTCCTTTTTCTCCTGTAAATAACGCCTTAGAGTGCGTCTAGGCACATTATAATGCTTTGCAGCTGTGTATACTTTCATCTTCCCGCTTTTGACTGCAGTTAAAGCTAATTTTATTGACGCTTCTGACCAATTACCTCGAAGCCCCTTAGATTTATAGCGTGGCATGATCTAAAACAAAAATAAAGAACGTGTCAGAAATTTAATACCGTAAATATGGCCAAACGGTGGCCATATTTGCAGTCATGCAATTTTTTTGTTTTCATATTCACGAATCATAAATACACTATTACTCTGATAAATAAACAAAGAAATATCAAATTACAATCGTCACACAATATCGTAATGTGTATAAGAATGATTCTAATCTGAAAAATAACAAAATACAGGACTGTACTTACTTAACGTTTTTATAACCTCAACAGCATGGCTCACTTTATTGGACGCTGAGCGACTAGCGGGCGCGCGGGAGGGATGACAGGTATCCCGTTCGGAAAAATGCGACAATAGCGACAATTTATGGTCGCGTTCCATCCAAAGGTTGTCTGTAAAAGATCGCTTTTAGCGATAAGACCGCCCATTGTAACACCCTTTGTAGTTTTTAAGTCCTCATTTAATTCTGTTATGGTGTACAATAAAGAGTATATCTATCTAATTACTATTGCTTATTCAACATTGAACTTTCATATATGTATTTTTTTCTTTCTATTTCTAATAGACTATTTCCTTCATTGTATATATTCATTAATCCTACACGTTTGTTTCAATCGATAATTACACCAACTTCATTAACTTGATCAATACTCATGGCTGCCTCTGATCCATTGCCGAAATATTACAATATAACTTTTTGCTAATGTTAGTATTTATTTAACTAATACTTTCAAGATTCTTTATGGCCCTGATATACAGAATCTTTATTTTTACCCTATATACAGAATCTTTTCAAAATTGTTTTTTTTTTATTTATTTTATATTATGTCCTTCGTTTCTGAAATTCTACAAAGTCCCTCTTTCTGTGTACCTAAACTTCTTGTGTTTTATCAAATTGATTCTTATGTTGATATTAATCCTTTGATGTGTACTCACTAATTTCAGTAAATATTTCACGAATAATATTACCATTAATATCTGTCTTGCTTGAAAATATTTCATTAATAATATGCATGAACTAAATCAATCTTACAGCCTTGCTCAAAAACATTCTAATTGTTGACCAATCAGATTGCTCACACACCGGCTCTACATGGCCTGTAAGTTGTTAATAGATCGACAGTTATTTGTTTTGAATATAGCTTTACTCCAACATACTGAAGTTGATTCTAATCCAGTTTTTTTTCTATCTAGAAAGCGAAAAGGTATGTTTTGTACTAACTCTCAGACTGAACCTGCTTTCGCTAAACGACTTTAGGCCGTGCGCGCACTGCCTTGCGGTGGCCGCAATTCCGGTAGTTCTACCGCACCGCAAAATTTGTGAAGTATGGAGTGTCATACCCATGGCCTTACCCTTTGTTTTTAGGATCGTATATGTATAACTCAATCAATATGGCTGTGTTTGCTATGCTGTATGGCTTAAGTAATAATTCGTACCATTTAATAGTATAATATTTGACAAAAATCAATTATACAGACACGGAAAAACTACCTACTACAAATGTTAAAATAACTTAGGCAGTTATATAATTTCTTGTTTGTTTTTTTTTTATACAAGTTACCTATGTAAAGTAATGGCCTAAAACAGGTTTCCATAAACCTAGATCAGGCGGGTCGCTGCATAACAGCAAGAATTAAATACTTATTACCTCGATTGGAATTAAGATATATCATCATTAAATACATTGGTATTTAATAAGTCTATCCAGTCACTTATATTGCATGTCTTCGTATAACTATTTTTCTAGATGTATATAATTATGTATATATATATTTTAAAACAGAACTAGCAATATGGTCAATTTACTTCTGGACTATCTTTACATTTCTGTAAACATGCTATTTGGAGAAAATTATTATTAAGTATTTTATGACTTAATAGCCCGCAAAGTATTTGTCCCAATTTATAGTACATATAATTATAATTATTTATGATTGGTTTATAGTAATTTACCCTCCTATTGAATATTTCATAATTCTGTATCGTCTCCCTTATTTTATCAGTATAAACAGCAAGCTTCCTAGCATTGTCTTGACTATACGAGTAGCGTAGCTTTGACTTTACCGCCGTAATTATTCTTCTAGGAATACCCACAAATTGTATAGAAATTAAAACAAATTTAAATCCGCATGTCATTAACATACCTATTTCAGATTATCCTATATTATAATTCCAATTTAAAACGCAATCCAATGATAAAACCATTCGATCATTCCAGTTGTTCCAGAACGGTTCCTCATGTTCTACTTACCTTTTCCCGAAGGGCACCTGTGTTGCCCAAGTAATTGGCCCTGTAGTCTGCTACTATAGGGGAGCCAAGTAGCAGGTGCGTCTCATTCTACTACTACCCATCAGTAGGAGAAAATCAATAGTAGCTCTGTAGAGTGGGTTGTCTGTGTCTCGTATTACATAGAGGTGTTTATTAAGACGCATGTCCAGTAAAAGCGGTTGTAACCAACCGCTGTGGTTACAGCCGGCAGCAGTTGTGGTTTAGATAGTCTTGGGACCTGTTTCGTAAAATCCATAGACGAAGGGAAAAGCCTCTTTGGACACTCGCCAAGGTCTTCCTATAGTTTGTGGTGTCGGTCACTTGTTTGTTTCCTTACCAGGTTGCGTAGATATCCGAAAGAGTGTGGCACAATTGGGCTCGTGTCTCATAACTGCCATACTAGAGCCCCCTTTAGCGAGTTAGTTCGCTTCATCTTTGCCTCGGGAGTCGTTGTGTTTCATTGAATGATTATTTTGTTCTGTCTACCAACCTATTTGAGAAGATTGTGACACTCCAAGATCAGTTCAGAATTAACTGTGTGGCTGTTGTTGTGGTTGTAGGACTGCCATGTTGTCCGAAAGTATGCGTATCTAGTGGTCCTTAACTTTCCCGTTAATGATGGCTGAAGCGGCCAACGAGATGCCCAGGCATTCAGCTTGGAACACTCTGTTATACCCCATGGTGAGGCTATACGTATGTTTTGGTCTGCCGAAAAGATCCCCGTGACCATGCCAATAACTGTTTTGCACCCATCAGTAAAGACCTGCAGTTCAACGGGGCATAACCCTCGCAGCAATGATCCTCGTGCTGATGGATTCTGTATTTTATATACAAATAAGTAATATATTAATATTTATGTGTTACGTACATATTTATATTCAAAGTAATGTATATTAATACATTACTTTTATAGTTTAGATATGCGGTAAGGGCCTAATGTTGGTTTTTGGCTGAATATGACTAATTCGGTTTTGGTTGGGTTTTACTGACAGTTCATATTCTCTGCATTGATTTTATTTCTGCGTTCATTTTATCAGTAACGTCATAGTTGGTAGAGTGTTTAAGCGACTTGCTATCATGCTGCGGGTCGCAAGTTAGTTTCCTGTACGGAACAAATATTTTGATGGTCTTCAAATTCTTGTTCGGAGTCTAGCTGTATTTTTACTTGCAAACTCACAAAAACAAACTATTTGAAAAACGTTGCCCAACTCAAGGAATCATTCCTGTACCGTAGAAGAAAGATTCCTTGTGTTAGGCAACTTTTTAAATGATTATTTTATTTTTAAACATACTATGAATTATTTATGAATTTCAAAAATACATTACAGTTATAGTTACAGGTTCAGTATTAGTTATATTAAAATGACGAATGTTGGTGTATGAATGTTATAAACTCGGTACAGTTACAATTTCGATTGAATTTATTGAAAATACATGTAAAGAAATTAATGATTAATGAGCCAACTTGACTTGTTTTATTGAATTATATAGTTTATGTAAAAATATTGTTAAGGATTAAATGAATACAGGAGTTTCGGATATATTGTAGTTTCTTTTTTCTCACACAACTCACAATAATTATATTTATTGCGAAAACCAAACTAAGAATGACAGGCTTTTAAGTAGTGGTTTTTCAATAATCCGTAAAATGTTTTATCGCCTATTTTCAAATACATATAGCATTACGTTACATAAAAACAAATATACTTCAAAAGCTTCCACCGTTGAGATGACTTGTGAACAGCCCCGGATCTAGGGGGGGTAAGCCGGGGCCTATGCCCCGGGCGGCAAGTTCAGAGGGCGGCCAAATTCAAATTTTACACACGTATGGACAACTCATCATTTACTTAACTTTGACCACAGAATAAATACAGAAATACAAGTACAATAAGTACAAGTACAGAAATTTCACTCTTGTTTCACTGTGACTCTATCAACTCGACCGATACCCAGGAGTACATGGTTTTATAGTCTTTGGGTACAGCACACGGACCACGTGACCGGGTGCAGCGAGAGCGCGGGATGGGACGCGCTGCATGAACATTATTATTCGCGAGGTGCGTAGGAGCAATATCAAAATAAAGTGTACCCTGCTGTAAAATTCGATTATATTTTATTATATTTTTTTCTTTTTTATTTGATCAAAATGTAATAGGAAATATAGTTTATCATACAGGAAAACAAACAGGAACGCGGAAGTCGAGGCATTTTTCCTATAATATCGAAACAAAACTAACTTTGTGGCGGAACTGGTTCTGTTGTGTGATTAGATTTAAAAGCAAAATTTACGGAAAATATGAAATAAATATTCCATTTTCATATTTATTTAAACAATTAATTGATAAATCAAATAAAATAGCCTCAGCTTCGAGGATTAACACAAAAATATTGTTTTTATTCTGTTTCGTGTCACTGTCGCTTTTTACTTGGCATTTTTTAAATTTTACTCCAAAAACATAATATTATACTCAATATGCGTAACTTTTCGAAAAGTAATACATAATTGCGCTATACTATACATATTTGTGGTTGCACAGAAATAAAAGGTAAAATTTCATCTGATTTTATAGATTTAACTTCATCAATTTGAAGGGACAGTGACAAAATGGAAGTCTTAAAATCATAATGTGACTCAGGTTGGCTGGACAAATCTTCAAAATAGCTCGCATTTAACTAGGTCAATAGGGCACTTTATGTGACCGCTTAACACCTTTATTTCAGAATATGTGACGCTACAGAATCTTAGATAACCGATCGAAAACGTGTCACGTGTTACAGCCAGCTTGAAAAACCACTTTTCGCTGGTCTATCAATCTCGGTAACGAAAGTGATTATCACGACTTTTTGCATATCAACGGGCGTGATATCAGTCCTCCTACCATCTTTATGCTGATGATTTGCAGATTTACAGACAAGCTCCCTATACAGATTTGCATACTGCTATTGATATCATGAACCGGGACTTGGCTTCTGTTTGCGAATGGAGTGATGCACATGGTTTGCAGGTTAACCCGTCAAAGACCCAGGTCATTGTGGTTGGCAGTTCCAGGTTGGCACCTAAGGTAAAATGGACGCAGCTTCCTCAGGTTATTTTCAACGGCACTGCTATTCCATTAAGCGAGAAAGTTAAGAACCTTGGGGTTTGGGTTGACAAACATCTTTCTTGGGGTCCCCAATTACAAGAAGTCAGTCGCAAATTATTTGCTTCTGCCCATTCCCTACGAAGGTTGCGTAACTTTCTGCCAACTGCTACTAAAATTGCGCTAGCACAGTCTCTTTTACTCCCCATCCTAGACTACGCTGATGTCAGTTATTTTGATCTTACTGAGGCACAATTTGATAAACTTGAGCGACTCCAAAATGTTTGCATTAGATTTATATTTGGCTTGCGCAAATATGATCACGTATACAATTTCGTACGAAACTCAAGTGGCTTCCAATACGTCTTCGCCGGAACTTACACATTCTGTCTCTGCTTTACAGTGTGCTGTTTAATCCTAAAACCCCCACTTATCTTAAAGAACGATTTAAGTTCCTTCATGACACACATGCAAAATCTCTGAGGTCATCAGAAAACTTAAGGCTTGCGGTACCGAATCACGCCACCAATTTCTATGGTAAGTCGTTTGCAGCTCAAGCAGTACGGCTGTGGAATGCTCTACCCGTGTCAGTAAGACAAGCACAAACACTATCTTCTTTCAAAAACTTAGTAAAAGATCTTTATCTCTCTCCTTAAATTGTTATTATGTATGTCTTTGTTTCTTTCTTTTTCTTTTTTAATTTTTGTATGCATATATATGTTTTGAGAACGTTATTTATTGTTTAGTATTTTATATAGATAATTAGTACACCGTGGACTACCCGCGTAATTATTTTCTCCTTCTGTGTCAAATCCATCCAAAGGTTGTCTGTAAAAGATCGCTTTTAGCGATAAGACCGCCCATTGTATCACCCTTTTAATTGTTAAGTCCATAATTTTGTTTTTATTGTTATGGTGTACAATAAAGAATATATCTATCTATCTATCTATCTAAAAGTTTTGTGATACGTACAGCGGTTTAGTAGAATATTGCAAAAATTTGTGTCCAGCCAGCTTGAATTTACGAGGGGTGATCCAAAAGTAATAATAATAAATAATAATAATAATAATAATAAAACGAAAATAGTGAAAATAAAAACTACAATTCATGAATCCCACATTACATCTACTACCTATAAAATGGACTAATGTGAAATAAAACTTCGTGCATTGAATGAAAAAAATGTTGACTAGAAACCGGGCACGATTGCTCAGAGCTACACGCCCAAGATCTTCGGATTCGTCGCCCAGCTCCGCCTCGCAGCCGCCGGGACCAGCTCCAGCCGTGAGTGAAGAGACTCCGGCCGCTGCAGTTGCGTCGAGCTCGAGCGACGAATACTTCTCGCCGCCGACGACACCACCACCTGCGCGTCGACGGGGAAGAGGCCGACCTCCGGCCTGCTTGGAACCTCGAGGCCCGCCGGCTTCTGATAGGGTTCCCGCTGCCGGTGGAAGTGTGCAGCGCATGCGATGGACTCAATCCATTAATGAGAACGTCATGCGCTCATACTATGGGGCTACAGAGGGGGGAACTAACCTGACTGCGTACCGTGGTCGGATGCTCTCTCTGTTTCAAGTACTTGAGCCAACTGTCAACGTTTCGGCCCAGCGACTATCGGATCAAGTGCGTGTCATCCAACGTAACCATATGTTGGATGAAGCCGTACTTGATCGCCTCCGTTCGGAAATGAGTAGCTATGTCACTTCACATCCGACGCCGACTGTGGTGGTACCACCACAGCCCAACATCCAAGTTGAGGAGAGTAGTGACAGAGTTACAAACGTAAGTACCCAGTATAATGAGGAATTGAGGAGTGCTTTGGAGTGTGCTATTCGGGAATATCGCAACATGCCGCCTGAAATAAGACCACGCTTGCCTCGTTTGCCCATGCATAACAGGAATAGGGCACTGGTGGCTGCTCTGGATTCGCAGTTGTCAGACTATTTTGATAACTGCGAAGACCTCGCCGATACCCACTCTGTCTTATACTGCGCAGCTGTCGCGGCATGTCGTGTAGCTAATGTTAGAATTTCTAATGACATAGCTACACGACCTAAACCCGCTGTGCCAGCTTGGCAGTGTAGGATCGAGCGCCGAATCGGTGAGACCAGGGCACTCATTGGAAAACTTCTTTGCTTTAGGGGGGGCAACACTCGCCCGAGAGTGATGCGCTTTGTGAGACGGGCGTTTTTGGGAACCAATATTCACCCACAAAATTATATGTCCTGTGTCACGGAGCGCATCGACTTCCTAAAGCAGAAGGTGTATGCATGGGCAAACCGCATTCGGAGGTATGGACGGCGAGTGGAGCGATTCGTCCAGAATCGCACATTCCGAAGTAACGAAAGGTGGGTATATAGGGCTTGGGAGCGACCGGAGCAAGGTGCGACTGATATGTGCCTACCCGATGATGACGCCTTATGTACATTCTGGCGCAACATCTGGTCGGTACCTGTCAGTCACACCGAAGGCGATTGGACTCGGGAGGTCGAGCGAGTCTGCGATCCAATACCAGAAATGGGGGCAATCACTATCAGCCCCCAAGATGTAGCCCATGCAGTCCGTCCGCTGCCTAATTGGAAGTCTCCAGGGCCGGATGGACTGCATAACTTTTGGATCAAGTGGCTAACAAGATCGCACGCCCGCTTGGCGTCTCGGTACCAATCTGCCCTAGAATCTGGCTCGCTACCTGAGTTCTTTACCACTGGAGTTACCCACCTGCTCCACAAATCTGGTAGCACCGCGGAACCCAAAAATTATAGACCAATCACGTGTCTACCAACGGTCTATAAGGTTCTGACATCCATTTTGAGGGTTAAAATTAACAAACACATTGAAAACAATAACATCATGTCTCCCTCTCAAAATGGATGTAAGAATGGATCCCGCGGTACTAAGGAGCTACTCCTCATTGATATGGCCATTAGCCAACAGGTTCGACGTTCCAAAAAAGATCTGTCGACATGTTGGATAGACTACAAGAAGGCCTATGACTCAGTGCCCCATACATGGCTCATGAGAGTGCTAGAATTGTATAAAATTAATGCAACTTTACGCACCTTTCTGACATCATGTATGGGACAATGGAGGACAGTTCTTCGCTATCCAGGATGTCGATATATCCCAAGGTACAGCGAACCGGTAAGGATCGAGCGAGGTATATTTCAGGGCGATAGTTTGAGTCCGCTTTGGTTTTGCTTAGCCTTGAATCCTCTAAGCACACTGCTGGAGAATTCAGGTCTAGGCTATAGGCTGAAAAGAGGTGGTCAGGTTATTTCTCACCTCCTTTACATGGATGATTTAAAACTTTTTGGCGCCACTAGTCTACAACTGACGGAACTACTGAAGGTAACTGAAACTTTCAGTAGTGCCATTAGGATGGAGTTTGGTGTCGACAAATGTGCGATTATGCATGTAAAGCGAGGGGAGATTGTGGAATCCGTGGGATCTCAACCCTCGAATTCCATAAACCTGAGAAGCCTCTCCCCAACCGAAACCTATAAGTATTTGGGTATGTCGGAAGCGTTAGGTATCAACGAAGTTGACATGAAGCAATCGCTGAAGGAGCGCTTCTTTGGACGCCTAAAGAAGGTATTTAAAAGCCTTCTATCGGGCGGAAATAAGGTGCGTGCCTTCAACGGTTGGGTCATGCCAGTGTTGATATACTCTTTCGGCGTACTCAAATGGACTCAAACTGAACTTGACGCCCTGGATAGGAGAGTTCGTACATTGCTGACTGCATATCGAATGCATCACCCACGCTCGTCAGTGATGAGGCTGTATATCCCGCGGAAATGTGGAGGTCGAGGCTTTTTGAATGCTAAAACTCTCCACAACCGCGAGGTATACAGTCTCAGGGAACATTTCCTTGCTTCTGAAGTGGGTATGCATCGAGATGTAGTAGCAGTGGACAAGGGACTCACCCCGCTCTCCTTGGCTAATGAGAACTGGCGCAAACCTGCAGTGCTAGACACTAACGATCGAAGGGGGATATGGCAGAGTAAGGAGCTACACGGACGTTTTTTCCGGGCCCTTCATGGGCCCGATGTAGATCAATTAGCGTCCGTAGCTTGGTTGCGCTTCGGTGACCTCTTTGGGGAAACCGAAGGTTTTGTCTGTGCAATTATGGACGAAGTTATCATGACGAACAACTACCGGAAATTTATTGTGAAGGATGGCACGGTTGACATGTGTCGGGCATGTCACCGTCCAGGTGAATCAATCCGTCATATTATCTCTGGTTGTTCTCGTCTTGCTAATGGAGAATACTTGCATAGGCACAACCTTGCAGCCAAGATTATACATCAGCAACTTGCTCTGAAATATTCTCTTGTGGAATCGGAAGTGCCGTACTATAGGTATGTGCCCGACCCAGTTCTCGATAATGGCCTTATCACATTATACTGGGATCGGTCCATCATCACTGATAGGACTATTGTAGCCAATAAGCCTGATATAGTGGTGGTGGACCGAAACGAGAGGCGTGCCATGATTGTCGATATAACCATCCCGCATGACGAGAACCTCGTGAAAGCCGAGAAAGATAAGCAAATCAAATATCTTGACTTGGCGCATGAGATTGTCGACATGTGGGATGTGAACTCGGCAGTCATTGTACCGATAGTCATCTCAGCCAATGGCTTAATAGCCAAGAGCCTCGACCAACACCTTAGGAGGCTCTCGTTAGGCGGCTGGATCAAGGGCTTGCTTCAGAAAGCGGTACTCCTGGACACGGCGCGTATCGTTAGGAGGTTCCTCTCTCTAGAGCCCTGACCACCGGTAGCTTGGACCCTGTTCCCGATACCGGTGGGCTACTATTTTTTATATTTTTAAATGTTTTTTGTGTTTTATAGAAATATTTAAAAATGTAATTTATATGTGTATAATTAGAAATAAAGGAAATAATAATAATAAAGTTTATTGGGATCAACTTAGGTGTACACTATTTACAAATAAAACGAAGATAGCTACAGAAGTAAGCACTGTGGCGCAGCTATCAACGCCCAAATCAAAAACATTTGATCTACATTATTTCTAATTACAAATAATAATAATAAAACTAAAAGTAAATAAAAAAAAAATGATAATTAAAACAAATTTAAATATGTACACTATGTGTGGGGGTTAGTAAGTAATGTGTGTGTGTATGGAGTATGAGGAAGGGTTAGGAGTGTATGAATAAGTGTGTGTATGTATGTCAACCGCGTGATTAGCATGATACAAGTTGCTCAGTTTCATCATAAGACAAGGATTTAAGCCAGTTGGTTACTTTTTTCCTCATTATTTTCCTAGTCAAAGGGTAAATGTTAATTTTGGAATGTATATCATTATACATTCTAGAGCTGATGTATTTGAAGTGGCGACTGACTAACGCTAACCTGCAGCGTTCAGTACTACAGACTCTGTCGGCACGACGCTTCCTTGTGGGGATCTGAGGATCGTAAGGCAGAAGTTGGTGTTTCTTACAAGTCGTTTGTAGCACGAATAACTGTCTCACAGTGAGTACTTCACAGAGTGAATATATTTCAGAGGTCGGAAATCTAATCGGTTTCTTTGCGAGTACCTTCAAAACCCCTCTCTGTGCCCTCTCTAGCCGCATCATGGTTGTCTTATGGGTGCCTCCCCACGTAGTTATGCAGTAACCAAGAACTGCTTGTGCAAGCGCAAAGTATACCATTTTAAGGCATGAAAAATCGGCAGCCGAGCGAAGTTTTTTGAATAAATAAATTAATCTTCTGACTCGTACCACTACAGAGCTAACTTGTTTTTTCCAAGTCAAAAGATTGTCTAATATAACTCCAAGATATTTTATGCTATCAGTCCGTTCTAGTTGGACACAATTACAGGCGAAGGCCACTGGGTTAGAACACATATGGATCTTGATTTCGAGCGACGCTGCTGGTTGACTAAGAATACTTGGTGTGAAGGTGATGTACTTAGTTTTGGAAATATTTAGCGTAAGCAGGTTTGAGGACAACCACACCATAACCATCCTCAAAGCCAATTCTGCGTTTTCTTGAGTCTCAGACCAATTCTTACCATGTGTTATAAGAGCTGTGTCATCTGCGTACGTGATGATTTTTGTGTTCGGAAGTGATAAGAGACACAGCTCGTTCACATAGATGAGAAAGAGGGTTGGTCCGAGGACGCTGCCTTGAGGCACACCAAAACTAAGGTTTTCCTCATTACTCATGTATGGGCCAAGTTTAACTACTTGTTTACGCCCAGATAAGTAGCTACGAAACATTTTGAGGGGAATGCCACGGATGCCAATTTGTTCGAGCTTATGAATCAGTTTGGGGACAGAAACGATATCGAACGCCTTAGAGAGATCTAGGAAGACACCCAGAGTCTTCTGTTTCTTGTTAAGATGCTCTACTATGGTACTAGATAGCTCAAGGGTAGCGTCTTCTGTTGATTTTCCCGTTCTGAATCCAAACTGATTTTTGGCAAGGATGTTGGATTTGGTGAGGAAATTAACTAGTCTTGCATTGATTACTTTCTCAAGTAATGATAATCGGATATTTCCAGTTCTCAGAAAAACCAAAAAAGATTTTTTTTGTAGCTTGTTTACCCACTAAGTCACCATGAAAAAATCATATAAATAGACCACGATTCCAGGGAGTTGCATTCATTTGAATACAAACCGTCGAAGTTGAAACATCAAAATGGAAAAAAACGAAATTAGAGCTGTGATCAAGTACCTCTGTATGAAAAAAATGTCTACTAAACACATACACAGCGACTTGGTGGAAACATTGGGGGACTCTGTTCCTCCATATTCTGCAGTTGCACGATGGGCCAAGGAGTTTAGCCTGGGCAGAATATCCACTGAAGATGAACATCGCGAGGGACGCCCATCCACGTCTCTCACTGAAGAGAACGTTAAAAAAGTCGAAGATATTGTAATGGCAGATCGAAGAGTGACCATCAGCCATATAGCTGAGGTTTCAGAGATCTCATATGGCAGCATTCAAAGAATGCTTACGAACGCATGCAATCTGCGCGTTGGGTACCGAGAATGTTAACCGAAGAGCAAAAGAAGAAACAAGTTGACATTTCGAGGACGAATCTCGAATAGTTCCAAGCAGACAAGGAAAATTTTTTGTCACGTTTTGTGACCATGGATGAAACCTGGATTCACCATTTTGATCCTGAAAGCAAGCAACAATTGATGACGTGAAACGAGCCTCCTCACCGACGCCGAAGAAATTCAAGGTGTCAAGTTCGGCGGGGAAGGTTATGGCATCCGTTTTTTGGGACGCTGAAGGAATCATTACGGTGGAATACTTGCAGAAGGGAGCCACTATAACAGGCTCTTACTACGCAGACCAAATAAGAAGATTGCGGGAGGCTATCAAGGAAAAAAGACGCGGCAAATTGCGAGCTGGAGTGTTGTTTCAGCAAGACAACGCACCCTCTCACAAAGCGGCAGTTGCGATGGCTGCCATTCAAGAAACGGGTTTCGAATTGCTCAAACATCCCCCCTATTCGTCAGATCTAGTCCCCAGTGACTTCTACTTCTTTTCTCGGCTCAAGGAATACCTCCGAGGTCGAAAATTTGAAGACGATAGTGAAGTGATGGCTGCTGTTGAGGCGTTTTGAGAGAGTCAAGATAAAGATTTTTTTTCTAAGGGAATCCTAGGTTTAGAAAAAAGATGGACAAGTGTATTGATTTGTTAGGAGACTACGTTTAAAAATAAATTATTTTTTAAATCATAATTACTATAGATGCTGGCGGGAAACATTCCGAATCATTCCCGTCGAATACTTCGGAAGTATTCTGAAATATTCCGAAACTTTGGGAATATTTCAACTGTCAAAAAAAAAAACAGGAAAATCGTCCTTTGAAGTCTGTTAATATACCAAAACCTGCTCCTAAGTAGGTAAGAACAAATACTTTTCTGAAAACCGCATCAAAACGTGTTTGCTTGCAAGGTTTGCCTTTATTTGCTTTTATTGACTGGGCTATTATACGCGTTAAGTAGGTAGGTAATGATTAATACCTACCTATGCGACTCGCGAATACTCGCGATGCGTACAGAGCTACATACAAACTAACCAAAAACATAGGTAACCCTTTTTCAAATAGCAAATCAAATATGCTTGGCCTGGTTTTTTTATTTCACAACTGACATTTAAGGCTATAATCGCATAGCACGACTTACAACTCGATCGCCTAATGCATGTATTTTGACCAATAGGATGCATGAAGCGTATTTTAGTAGTGTTCGTAATAGTATGTATTAATATAATGTTACACGCCCTGTACTCACAAAATGCATATTATTTCTAATTGGGCGAAAACAGGAAGGGATGTGGTTTGTCACTAGCTGCGCTTCCGCAGAAATATTTTATTAAGTGAGTATGCGTATCTTTGGCCGATATTACCTACCTAAAAACAAAAGAATAAAAATCCTGTTAATCGCAGGCTAATAAATCTACCTATAAAAATATCAACATATACTTAATCAATCCCATTTATAATAAAATAAACATTTATATTTTACTCTCGTAGCGTACATACGTACTCTCGCAGTGAACAATAATTAACTCACCCACCACACAACAAGCAAACACATTTATTCCCATTGAATTATTCGGGCGAAATATTCGGAAACATTCGATTGCGGGGTACGAATCTTTCTCGCGCGGGTGAAAACTTCTCCGGGGAGGAGCATCCCCTCCCTCTTACCGCACCCCGCACCGCCATCGCCTGCACGCACGACTCATGGCCGGTGGCAGTCGGGTGCGCGCGTCGCGGTGCCACTCACAGAGTACATTCATATATATAGTAATAGAGACCAAACTTCGACCTCAAAAACGGTAACACGTTTATAGCGCCATCTGTGTTCTGTAGTTAGAAATACATTCGCTATAATATCTATCTATAACTACGTATGAGTAGATACCAGTATATAGTAGCTATTTAAACCTGATTTTTATAATTTTAGCATTAAGGGGGAGGCATTCATAAATAAAATACGTATATTTTTCATTTTATTTATTAAATCAACCAACATTTATAAAAAATTGTTGAAAGATTACCATATAATACAAAACTTATATATAGTTACACAATCCAGGTTGATGTGATATAATTAATTTGTTTACAATAGCAGTATTTTAAATAAAGTAGCAGAATTTTAAGTAAACACTGCTATTGTAAACACAATAGCAGTATTTTCTACCATAGAAGCGGATCAAACTCCTTAAAACAAAAATGCTGCAGTAACCAACTTTTACGGTGATATGCATGATGACCTTTAAAAACTACAATTTATCCCTATATGTTGACTTGTTAAAATTAGTAATGATAGTCTATAGCTAACTAGGGTACCCAAGGAATAAGATGACATTGAAATAGTGTTAAATAAATGTATATTGTTCTATTTTTATGGAATTAAATTGGATTACAAAGATTAAAAATTATATTGTTGACTAACGTATATTATATCTTAAACCTTCTTTTTAAATAATATTGAATTTCAACAATAAAAACAAGTTATCTATTGCAAGTAGATTGTGTAACTAGAGAAAAATCTTAACATTTGAAGTATTGTATTTGTAGTATTATACACGGAAACAGTACACAATATAAGGTTACTATACTTATCCTCTCTGAAACGACCTATTTATTGAGAGAGCTGGATACAACCATGAACAATATCAAGTAACTATAGTCACCATACTGTACATTAATTTTATCTTATGGGATTATGCCAAAATGGTTTACTGCTAAAGAGCAGTAAACCATTTTGGCATAATCTTTTTATCTAATTAATAGGTTTTAAAAATCATCTGAAATGGTGCCACTGCCAGCGCGGCGGCAGCGGCCGGCGCACAGAGATCGACGATCGATGCAAAATACGATTTTTCAGCAAAAAAAGTTGAAATCTTAATAAATAATTAAAAGTTTCTTTAAATCAGAATGATTCAAAATGAATTTATCATTTTGAATAATTCCCATTTAAAGAAACTTTCCCCGAAGTATTCCGGAATTATTCGGAATTATTCAGAAGTTTTGCAACTATAATAATTACCGTGTTTTATTATGATTATCATTACTTTTGGTTCACCCCTAGTACGTATAAAACTTCTGGCTGGCACTTCCGAATCTCAATAATGGAAGCGTTTTCGAATATGGTTCCTTTACTAACATTAAGTGACGCAATGTGTGACAGTAATAACTTTTGATTTTTGGCATCACATGTGTTTACGAGAAATCAATAAAAACTTAATGACCAGACAGCTTGAGTTCAAGCTGGCTGGACAAAATTATCTCCGTTGTCTGATGATCTACGGCTTTCGAAATATGTTCAAATTTTTGTGACGGGGACGATAATGATAACCTGAATTTCCGATGGAGAAACTTTGAGGAGTTTCAAAGATATTGATCATGTAAATTTTCCTTTACACAATACAAGATTCTTCATTCAAGATTTACAAGATAAGGTACCTGGGTCGAATATAGCCACCTTAAGGTTTCTTATCCTTCTTTTGCAATAATTAAGTTAAAACAAAAAAGTTTTAGCATTTATTCATGAAGAGTGCCTATTAAACTTCACAACAAAGGCCAAAAATACAAAGATATTTAACGATAAATAGTATTATCAAGAGTTTAAAAAAAAAATAGAAATTGGCCATATTTCCGACAAGGGAGGTAAATATGCCCATGTGTGTGGCCATATTTACTGTATGAATTTACGTGTTTAAAAAACTTCTGAATAAACTACAATAAAAATCGATATTATGTTTTAATTAAGCATTTATTTATAATTTTCTTTGGGCGACATTCAGTACAAATAAAGAACTATATTTAACAAGTAATATTAATTTAAAGATATCAAAATCAACAACGAGATCCAAACAATAAAATTTTCTTAATTAAACTTAAAATCAAAAAGAAAAAGTAACTTTTGAGATCCTTCATAGATAATCACAATCATATTACAAATTAGAAAAAAATAGGTAAACGTAATGAAGTTTTTGTATACCTAACTAGTCCTGACTGCACCGAGTGCATATAAATTTATCAGTGTCTTCTTTTGTTAACCCGACACAGTCTTCATGGACATACGTTTTACATAAAAAGCATAGTCTCATGTCTGCTATTCTATCCTCATTGCAAATGTAACAATACCAAGAGGCTTTAGATTTTTTCGAATGTCCTTTACCTTTTTGTTTAGAAACCTTAGCTTCTTCACTCCTTTTCATATTAGCAGAATATTGTTTTCTTTCTTGGGAAGACAATTTAGATGGGTCTGGCAAATTTTTCATTTTTTGTTTAGAAGCATTAGATGGTCCTGGCTTATTATTTTTCTGTGTAAACATTGATTTTGTTAGCTCCTGTGCCAGACTATTAATCGCTTTTGCCCTAGGTGTAGTTTTTGCGCTTGATGTTTTCCCCGGGGTTTTTAAAATTTCACAAAAAGATGAATATGACTCATTGAGTGTTGTGGAGCTGACGTTTGATTCAGTTCTGGAGTATCTATTATTCTTTTGGGGCTTTAATTTGGATAAAGGAATGTTGTTGCTACTATCGAAAACGTCATAGACGCTTGGCTGAGGTTCTGTAATGTTCGATCTATCTACTTGAGTTGTGTGCTGTGGATCAGAGTCATTATTTAAAATGGCAGCACAACGATTTGCATTATTTGGCAACAGATGTTCATATGTCTGGGAATCTTTTTCTTGCGGAAGAATGATCAGATTTTCGCTAGCATTAGTAGCATCGCTGTCATTGGGATCTTCATTTTCTTGAGGAGGAATTAACAAATCTTCACTAGCATTAGTAGCGTCGCTGTCATTGGAGTCATTATTTCCTTGAGGAGGAATTAACAGGTTTTCACTAGCAGTAGTAGCGTCACTGTCATTAGGGTCATCATATTCTTGAGGAGGAATTAACAGATTTTCACTAGAATTAGTAGCGTCACTGTCATTGGGGTCATTATTGTCTTGAGCAGGATTTAACAGATTTTCGCTAGCATAAGTAGCGTCACTGTCATTGGGGTCATTATTTTCTTGATTTTCAAAAAAATGTCCAGGTATTGTGGAATTAAGTGTAGGTATGCTGGGAGCGTATGCCTCTTCTGGTATCCTTGCTGGATTAAATGGGAAAATTCCAGTCGCTTCAAATCCAGATTTGATATTCGAAGGTGTCGCAGCTTTGTCCCACGCTTTGGAAAACAATATCCCAAACCTCTGTTTTGTTATTTTCCTGTCTTGGTGTACTGACCAGTATTTTAAGACTTCCTCATCCCAGTAATACTCAAAGGATCGAAATACCGATTTATCCATAGGCTGCAATTCATGTGTGGTGTTACTAGGAAGGCAGAAAAGCTTAATGTCGAATTTTTCTGCTGCTTCAACAATCGAATAGTCCAAGTGGCATTTGGCTCCATCGAAGATTAATAAACAAGGTCCTGGCAATTTAAATTTCGAAAAATGATGAATCCAGTTCACGAACGTTTCAGAGTTCATACTTCCTTTGGGTGTCATTTGGGCTATTGAGCTGGTTGGTAGGGAATCTAGCCATTCTGGCTTCATGCGTTTGCCCTTAAAGAGAATCATGGGCGGAATCGCATGGCCCAATGCATTGCCACATGAAACTATTGTGACATTCTCACCATGTTCTGGTGCTACTAAATGTACTCTCTTGGATCCACGTTCAGCCAAAACTTCTGGTGATTTGTGCAAAGTAAGCTGGCAACCTTTTTCGTCAATATTAAAGATGCGTTCCGGTTTGTTCATAATGTCATTATCTTCCAAGACTTTCTTTAATTTAGCAAAATAGTCAGAAACGACTGCTTTATTCAGCTTTTGCGCCCTTGCGGGATTTAGGTTTTGTGCCTTGCGTCTGCTGATATTCCTATGACGTTTTAAAAATCCTCTGAGCCAATCTCGACCCACCATCAAATCTCCACCTGACGCTGAAATGTTGTTTTTATCACAGAATGTCTTTACGCATCTACGAAGTACACCCTGTGCCAACGGGTATCCCACATTGCAAAGGCGAATAACACGGGATGCCAAAATTTTCTCTTGTTCAGGGTTAAGAAGTGGTTTCCGGCCTAAAGTAGATTTAGTGTCCTTTTTCTCCTGTAAATAACGCCTTAGAGTGCGTCTAGGCACATTATAATGCTTTGCAGCTGTGTATACTTTCATCTTCCCGCTTTTGACTGCAGTTAAAGCTAATTTTATTGACGCTTCTGACCAATTACCTCGAAGCCCCTTAGATTTATAGCGTGGCATGATCTAAAACAAAAATAAAGAACGTGTCAGAAATTTAATACCGTAAATATGGCCAAACGGTGGCCATATTTGCAGTCATGCAATTTTTTTGTTTTCATATTCACGAATCATAAATACACTATTACTCTGATAAATAAACAAAGAAATATCAAATTACAATCGTCACACAATATCGTAATGTGTATAAGAATGATTCTAATCTGAAAAATAACAAAATACAGGACTGTACTTACTTAACGTTTTTATAACCTCAACAGCATGGCTCACTTTATTGGACGCTGAGCGACTAGCGGGCGCGCGGGAGGGATGACAGGTATCCCGTTCGGAAAAATGCGACAATAGCGACAATTTATGGTCGCGTTCCATCCAAAGGTTGTCTGTAAAAGATCGCTTTTAGCGATAAGACCGCCCATTGTAACACCCTTTGTAGTTTTTAAGTCCTCATTTAATTCTGTTATGGTGTACAATAAAGAGTATATCTATCTAATTACTATTGCTTATTCAACATTGAACTTTCATATATGTATTTTTTTCTTTCTATTTCTAATAGACTATTTCCTTCATTGTATATATTCATTAATCCTACACGTTTGTTTCAATCGATAATTACACCAACTTCATTAACTTGATCAATACTCATGGCTGCCTCTGATCCATTGCCGAAATATTACAATATAACTTTTTGCTAATGTTAGTATTTATTTAACTAATACTTTCAAGATTCTTTATGGCCCTGATATACAGAATCTTTATTTTTACCCTATATACAGAATCTTTTCAAAATTGTTTTTTTTTTATTTATTTTATATTATGTCCTTCGTTTCTGAAATTCTACAAAGTCCCTCTTTCTGTGTACCTAAACTTCTTGTGTTTTATCAAATTGATTCTTATGTTGATATTAATCCTTTGATGTGTACTCACTAATTTCAGTAAATATTTCACGAATAATATTACCATTAATATCTGTCTTGCTTGAAAATATTTCATTAATAATATGCATGAACTAAATCAATCTTACAGCCTTGCTCAAAAACATTCTAATTGTTGACCAATCAGATTGCTCACACACCGGCTCTACATGGCCTGTAAGTTGTTAATAGATCGACAGTTATTTGTTTTGAATATAGCTTTACTCCAACATACTGAAGTTGATTCTAATCCAGTTTTTTTTCTATCTAGAAAGCGAAAAGGTATGTTTTGTACTAACTCTCAGACTGAACCTGCTTTCGCTAAACGACTTTAGGCCGTGCGCGCACTGCCTTGCGGTGGCCGCAATTCCGGTAGTTCTACCGCACCGCAAAATTTGTGAAGTATGGAGTGTCATACCCATGGCCTTACCCTTTGTTTTTAGGATCGTATATGTATAACTCAATCAATATGGCTGTGTTTGCTATGCTGTATGGCTTAAGTAATAATTCGTACCATTTAATAGTATAATATTTGACAAAACTCAATTATACAGACACGGAAAAACTACCTACTACAAATGTTAAAATAACTTAGGCAGTTATATAATTTCTTGTTTGTTTTTTTTTTATACAAGTTACCTATGTAAAGTAATGGCCTAAAACAGGTTTCCATAAACCTAGATCAGGCGGGTCGCTGCATAACAGCAAGAATTAAATACTTATTACCTCGATTGGAATTAAGATATATCATCATTAAATACATTGGTATTTAATAAGTCTATCCAGTCACTTATATTGCATGTCTTCGTATAACTATTTTTCTAGATGTATATAATTATGTATATATATATTTTAAAACAGAACTAGCAATATGGTCAATTTACTTCTGGACTATCTTTACATTTCTGTAAACATGCTATTTGGAGAAAATTATTATTAAGTATTTTATGACTTAATAGCCCGCAAAGTATTTGTCCCAATTTATAGTACATATAATTATAATTATTTATGATTGGTTTATAGTAATTTACCCTCCTATTGAATATTTCATAATTCTGTATCGTCTCCCTTATTTTATCAGTATAAACAGCAAGCTTCCTAGCATTGTCTTGACTATACGAGTAGCGTAGCTTTGACTTTACCGCCGTAATTATTCTTCTAGGAATACCCACAAATTGTATAGAAATTAAAACAAATTTAAATCCGCATGTCATTAACGTACCTATTTCAGATTATCCTATATTATAATTCCAATTTAAAACGCAATCCAATGATAAAACCATTCGATCATTCCAGTTGTTCCAGAACGGTTCCTCATGTTCTACTTACCTTTTCCCGAAGGGCACCTGTGTTGCCCAAGTAATTGGCCCTGTAGTCTGCTACTATAGGGGAGCCAAGTAGCAGGTGCGTCTCATTCTACTACTACCCATCAGTAGGAGAAAATCAATAGTAGCTCTGTAGAGTGGGTTGTCTGTGTCTCGTATTACATAGAGGTGTTTATTAAGACGCATGTCCAGTAAAAGCGGTTGTAACCAACCGCTGTGGTTACAGCCGGCAGCAGTTGTGGTTTAGATAGTCTTGGGACCTGTTTCGTAAAATCCATAGACGAAGGGAAAAGCCTCTTTGGACACTCGCCAAGGTCTTCCTATAGTTTGTGGTGTCGGTCACTTGTTTGTTTCCTTACCAGGTTGCGTAGATATCCGAAAGAGTGTGGCACAATTGGGCTCGTGTCTCATAACTGCCATACTAGAGCCCCCTTTAGCGAGTTAGTTCGCTTCATCTTTGCCTCGGGAGTCGTTGTGTTTCATTGAATGATTATTTTGTTCTGTCTACCAACCTATTTGAGAAGATTGTGACACTCCAAGATCAGTTCAGAATTAACTGTGTGGCTGTTGTTGTGGTTGTAGGACTGCCATGTTGTCCGAAAGTATGCGTATCTAGTGGTCCTTAACTTTCCCGTTAATGATGGCTGAAGCGGCCAACGAGATGCCCAGGCATTCAGCTTGGAACACTCTGTTATACCCCATGGTGAGGCTATACGTATGTTTTGGTCTGCCGAAAAGATCCCCGTGACCATGCCAATAACTGTTTTGCACCCATCAGTAAAGACCTGCAGTTCAACGGGGCATAACTAGAGATGTAAATTGAAAAAAAACAAAATGTTTTTTTTCACAATCTTGAAAAAAAACATGAAAAAAATCTTGGCACCGTTGTTTTTTTTCTACATTTGGTTTTTTTTCAGAAAAAGTGAAACTCTATAACTAAACTGGAATAAGACACTAAACTTGATTGTTTTGTTTTTATTCAAGTCAAATAATGTTTAAATCAATGGGTAACTATTATTATGACCTTAAAAAATACTTAATGTGTTACAATCATCTGTATCAGTATCAGTAGCTACGGCTACGCTTGTTTTATCAGCTTCGGAATAATGTTCTGTGTCTGTATTTGTTTCATCTGATTCTGAATCAACGACTATACTATCAGGGACTCTATTACATTCTGCTTGTGTTAATTATTGTTGATGATTGTACTGATTGCACAATATACACTATTTTCCTAGCCCTGTCATTTGTCAGTCTATTACGTTTCTTGGTATGAATGTCGCTGTACGTACTAAATGTTTCTGCAGTCTGCACGCAAATCAACCAAAACATAAACCAAACGAGGATTAGGGAAATCCCCGTCCGTAAATGTAGTTTACACTTGGTGTTGCCAATTATGTTAAGACATGTATTATTTAACAAAAAACAAATGGTATTTTATTATTAAACAAAAAAAATAAAAAATAATATCAACTCACATACGACAACCGCCTTACCATATTTTTATTTTCCTACTCATGAAAAAAAACCTACTCCAGAAAAAAAACTGTTTCTTTTCATGTTTTTTTTAAACGTTTTTTTTCATCTCAGAAAAAAAACCGTTTTTTTACAACTCTAGGCATAACCCTCGCAGCAATGATCCTCGTGCTGATGGATTCTGTATTTTATATACAAATAAGTAATATATTAATATTTATGTGTTACGTACATATTTATATTCAAAGTAATGTATATTAATACATTACTTTTATAGTTTAGATATGCGGTAAGGGCCTAATGTTGGTTTTTGGCTGAATATGACTAATTCGGTTTTGGTTGGGTTTTACTGACAGTTCATATTCTCTGCATTGATTTTATTTCTGCGTTCATTTTATCAGTAACGTCATAGTTGGTAGAGTGTTTAAGCGACTTGCTATCATGCTGCGGGTCGCAAGTTAGTTTCCTGTACGGAACAAATATTTTGATGGTCTTCAAATTCTTGTTCGGAGTCTAGCTGTATTTTTACTTGCAAACTCACAAAAACAAACTATTTGAAAAACGTTGCCCAACTCAAGGAATCATTCCTGTACCGTAGAAGAAAGATTCCTTGTGTTAGGCAACTTTTTAAATGATTATTTTATTTTTAAACATACTATGAATTATTTATGAATTTCAAAAATACATTACAGTTATAGTTACAGGTTCAGTATTAGTTATATTAAAATGACGAATGTTGGTGTATGAATGTTATAAACTCGGTACAGTTACAATTTCGATTGAATTTATTGAAAATACATGTAAAGAAATTAATGATTAATGAGCCAACTTGACTTGTTTTATTGAATTATATAGTTTATGTAAAAATATTGTTAAGGATTAAATGAATACAGGAGTTTCGGATATATTGTAGTTTCTTTTTTCTCACACAACTCACAATAATTATATTTATTGCGAAAACCAAACTAAGAATGACAGGCTTTTAAGTAGTGGTTTTTCAATAATCCGTAAAATGTTTTATCGCCTATTTTCAAATACATATAGCATTACGTTACATAAAAACAAATATACTTCAAAAGCTTCCACCGTTGAGATGACTTGTGAACAGCCCCGGATCTAGGGGGGGTAAGCCGGGGCCTATGCCCCGGGCGGCAAGTTTAGAGGGCGGCCAAATTCAAATTTTACACACGTATGGACAACTCATCATTTACTTAACTTTGACCACAGAATAAATACAGAAATACAAGTACAATAAGTACAAGTACAGAAATTTCACTCTTGTTTCACTGTGACTCTATCAACTCGACCGATACCCAGGAGTACATGGTTTTATAGTCTTTGGGTACAGCACACGGACCACGTGACCGGGTGCAGCGAGAGCGCGGGATGGGACGCGCTGCATGAACATTATTATTCGCGAGGTGCGTAGGAGCAATATCAAAATAAAGTGTACCCTGCTGTAAAATTCGATTATATTTTATTATATTTTTTTCTTTTTTATTTGATCAAAATGTAATAGGAAATATAGTTTATCATACAGGAAAACAAACAGGAACGCGGAAGTCGAGGCATTTTTCCTATAATATCGAAACAAAACTAACTTTGTGGCGGAACTGGTTCTGTTGTGTGATTAGATTTAAAAGCAAAATTTACGGAAAATATGAAATAAATATTCCATTTTCATATTTATTTAAACAATTAATTGATAAATCAAATAAAATAGCCTCAGCTTCGAGGATTAACACAAAAATATTGTTTTTATTCTGTTTCGTGTCACTGTCGCTTTTTACTTGGCATTTTTTAAATTTTACTCCAAAAACATAATATTATACTCAATATGCGTAACTTTTCGAAAAGTAATACATAATTGCGCTATACTATACATATTTGTGGTTGCACAGAAATAAAAGGTAAAATTTCATCTGATTTTATAGATTTAACTTCATCAATTTGAAGGGACAGTGACAAAATGGAAGTCTTAAAATCATAATGTGACTCAGGTTGGCTGGACAAATCTTCAAAATAGCTCGCATTTAACTAGGTCAATAGGGCACTTTATGTGACCGCTTAACACCTTTATTTCAGAATATGTGACGCTACAGAATCTTAGATAACCGATCGAAAACGTGTCACGTGTTACAGCCAGCTTGAAAAACCACTTTTCGCTGGTCTATCAATCTCGGTAACGAAAGTGATTATCACGACTTTTTGCATATCAACGGGCGTGATATCAGTCCTCCTACCATCTTTATGCTGATGATTTGCAGATTTACAGACAAGCTCCCTATACAGATTTGCATACTGCTATTGATATCATGAACCGGGACTTGGCTTCTGTTTGCGAATGGAGTGATGCACATGGTTTGCAGGTTAACCCGTCAAAGACCCAGGTCATTGTGGTTGGCAGTTCCAGGTTGGCACCTAAGGTAAAATGGACGCAGCTTCCTCAGGTTATTTTCAACGGCACTGCTATTCCATTAAGCGAGAAAGTTAAGAACCTTGGGGTTTGGGTTGACAAACATCTTTCTTGGGGTCCCCAATTACAAGAAGTCAGTCGCAAATTATTTGCTTCTGCCCATTCCCTACGAAGGTTGCGTAACTTTCTGCCAACTGCTACTAAAATTGCGCTAGCACAGTCTCTTTTACTCCCCATCCTAGACTACGCTGATGTCAGTTATCTTGATCTTACTGAGGCACAATTTGATAAACTTGAGCGACTCCAAAATGTTTGCATTAGATTTATATTTGGCTTGCGCAAATATGATCACGTATCCGAATTTCGTACGAAACTCAAGTGGCTTCCAATACGTCTTCGCCGGAACTTACACATTCTGTCTCTGCTTTACAGTGTGCTGTTTAATCCTAAAACCCCCACTTATCTTAAAGAACGATTTAAGTTCCTTCATGACACACATGCAAAATTTCTGAGGTCATCAGAAAACTTAAGGCTTGCGGTACCGAGTCACGCCACCAATTTCTATGGTAAGTCGTTCGCAGCTCAAGCAGTACGGCTGTGGAATGCTCTACCCGTGTCAGTAAGACAAGCACAAACACTATCTTCTTTCAAAAACTTAGTAAAAGATCTTTATCTCTCTCCTTAAATTGTTATTATGTATGTCTTTGTTTCTTTCTTTTTCTTTTTTTAATTTTTGTATGCATATATATGTTTTGAGAACGTTATTTATTGTTTAGTATTTTATATAGATAATTAGTACACCGTGGACTACCCGCGTAATTATTTTCTCCTTCTGTGTCAAATCCATCCAAAGGTTGTCTGTAAAAGATCGCTTTTAGCGATAAGACCGCCCATTGTATCACCCTTTTAATTGTTAAGTCCATAATTTTGTTTTTATTGTTATGGTGTACAATAAAGAATATATCTATCTATCTATCTATCTAAAAGTTTTGTGATACGTACAGCGGTTTAGTAGAATATTGCAAAGATTTGTGTCCAGCCAGCTTGAATTTACGAGGGGTGATCCAAAAGTAATAATAATAAATAATAATAATAATAATAATAATAAAGTTTATTGGGATCAACTTAGGTGTATACTATTTACAAATAAAACGAAGATAGCTACAGAAGTAAGCACTGTGGCGCAGCTATCAACGCCCAAATCAAAAACATTTGATCTACATTATTTCTAATTACAAATAATAATAATAAAACTAAAAGTAAATAAAAAAAAAATGATAATTAAAACAAATTTAAATATGTACACTATGTGTGGGGGTTAGTAAGTAATGTGTGTGTGTATGGAGTATGAGGAAGGGTTAGGAGTGTATGAATAAGTGTGTGTATGTATGTCAACCGCGTGATTAGCATGATACAAGTTGCTCAGTTTCATCATAAGACAAGGATTTAAGCCAGTTGGTTACTTTTTTCCTCATTATTTTCCTAGTCAAAGGGTAAATGTTAATTTTGGAATGTATATCATTATACATTCTAGAGCTGATGTATTTGAAGTGGCGACTGACTAACGCTAACCTGCAGCGTTCAGTACTACAGACTCTGTCGGCACGACGCTTCCTTGTGGGGATCTGAGGATCGTAAGGCAGAAGTTGGTGTTTCTTACAAGTCGTTTGTAGCACGAATAACTGTCTCACAGTGAGTACTTCACAGAGTGAATATATTTCAGAGGTCGGAAATCTAATCGGTTTCTTTGCGAGTACCTTCAAAACCCCTCTCTGAGCCCTCTCTAGCCGCATCATGGTTGTCTTATGGGTGCCTCCCCACGTAGTTATGCAGTAACCAAGAACTGCTTGTGCAAGCGCAAAGTATACCATTTTAAGGCATGAAAAATCGGCAGCCGAGCGAAGTTTTTTGAATAAATAAATTAATCTTCTGACTCGTACCACTACAGAGCTAACTTGTTTTTTCCAAGTCAAAAGATTGTCTAATATAACTCCAAGATATTTTATGCTATCAGTCCGTTCTAGTTGGACACAATTACAGGCGAAGGCCACTGGGTTAGAACACATATGGATCTTGATTTCGAACGACGCTGCTGGTTGACTAAGAATACTTGGTGTGAAGGTGATGTACTTAGTTTTGGAAATATTTAGCGTAAGCAGGTTTGAGGACAACCACACCATAACCATCCTCAAAGCCAATTCTGCGTTTTCTTGAGTCTCAGACCAATTCTTACCATGTGTTATAAGAGCTGTGTCATCTGCGTACGTGATGATTTTTGTGTTCGGAAGTGATAAGAGACACAGCTCGTTCACATAGATGAGAAAGAGGGTTGGTCCGAGGACGCTGCCTTGAGGCACACCAAAACTAAGGTTTTCCTCATTACTCATGTATGGGCCAAGTTTAACTACTTGTTTACGCCCAGATAAGTAGCTACGAAACATTTTGAGGGGAATGCCACGGATGCCAATTTGTTCGAGCTTATGAATCAGTTTGGGGACAGAAACGATATCGAACGCCTTAGAGAGATCTAGGAAGACACCCAGAGTCTTCTGTTTCTTGTTAAGATGCTCTACTATGGTACTAGATAGCTCAAGGGTAGCGTCTTCTGTTGATTTTCCCGTTCTGAATCCAAACTGATTTTTGGCAAGGATGTTGGATTTGGTGAGGAAATTAACTAGTCTTGCATTGATTACTTTCTCAAGTAATGATAATCGGATATTTCCAATTCTCAGAAAAACCAAAAAAGATTTTTTTTTTGTAGCTTGTTTACCCACTAAGTCACCATGAAAAAATCATATAAATAGACCACGATTCCAGGGAGTTGCATTCATTTGAATACAAACCGTCGAAGTTGAAACATCAAAATGGAAAAAAACGAAATTAGAGCTGTGATCAAGTACCTCTGTATGAAAAAAATGTCTACTAAACACATACACAGCGACTTGGTGGAAACATTGGGGGACTCTGTTCCTCCATATTCTGCAGTTGCACGATGGGCCAAGGAGTTTAGCCTGGGCAGAATATCCACTGAAGATGAACATCGCGAGGGACGCCCATCCACGTCTCTCACTGAAGAGAACGTTAAAAAAGTCGAAGATATTGTAATGGCAGATCGAAGAGTGACCATCAGCCATATAGCTGAGGTTTCAGAGATCTCATATGGCAGCATTCAAAGAATGCTTACGAACGCATGCAATCTGCGCGTTGGGTACCGAGAATGTTAACCGAAGAGCAAAAGAAGAAACAAGTTGACATTTCGAGGACGAATCTCGAATAGTTCCAAGCAGACAAGGAAAATTTTTTGTCACGTTTTGTGACCATGGATGAAACCTGGATTCACCATTTTGATCCTGAAAGCAAGCAACAATTGATGACGTGAAACGAGCCTCCTCACCGACGCCGAAGAAATTCAAGGTGTCAAGTTCGGCGGGGAAGGTTATGGCATCCGTTTTTTGGGACGCTGAAGGAATCATTACGGTGGAATACTTGCAGAAGGGAGCCACTATAACAGGCTCTTACTACGCAGACCAAATAAGAAGATTGCGGGAGGCTATCAAGGAAAAAAGACGCGGCAAATTGCGAGCTGGAGTGTTGTTTCAGCAAGACAACGCACCCTCTCACAAAGCGGCAGTTGCGATGGCTGCCATTCAAGAAACGGGTTTCGAATTGCTCAAACATCCCCCCTATTCGTCAGATCTAGTCCCCAGTGACTTCTACTTCTTTTCTCGGCTCAAGGAATACCTCCGAGGTCGAAAATTTGAAGACGATAGTGAAGTGATGGCTGCTGTTGAGGCGTTTTGAGAGAGTCAAGATAAAGATTTTTTTTCTAAGGGAATCCTAGGTTTAGAAAAAAGATGGACAAGTGTATTGATTTGTTAGGAGACTACGTTTAAAAATAAATTATTTTTTAAATCATAATTACTATAGATGCTGGCGGGAAACATTCCGAATCATTCCCGTCGAATACTTCGGAAGTATTCTGAAATATTCCGAAACTTTGGGAATATTTCAACTGTCAAAAAAAAAAACAGGAAAATCGTCCTTTGAAGTCTGTTAATATACCAAAACCTGCTCCTAAGTAGGTAAGAACAAATACTTTTCTGAAAACCGCATCAAAACGTGTTTGCTTGCAAGGTTTGCCTTTATTTGCTTTTATTGACTGGGCTATTATACGCGTTAAGTAGGTAGGTAATGATTAATACCTACCTATGCGACTCGCGAATACTCGCGATGCGTACAGAGCTACATACAAACTAACCAAAAACATAGGTAACCCTTTTTCAAATAGCAAATCAAATATGCTTGGCCTGGTTTTTTTATTTCACAACTGACATTTAAGGCTATAATCGCATAGCACGACTTACAACTCGATCGCCTAATGCATGTATTTTGACCAATAGGATGCATGAAGCGTATTTTAGTAGTGTTCGTAATAGTATGTATTAATATAATGTTACACGCCCTGTACTCACAAAATGCATATTATTTCTAATTGGGCGAAAACAGGAAGGGATGTGGTTTGTCACTAGCTGCGCTTCCGCAGAAATATTTTATTAAGTGAGTATGCGTATCTTTGGCCGATATTACCTACCTAAAAACAAAAGAATAAAAATCCTGTTAATCGCAGGCTAATAAATCTACCTATAAAAATATCAACATATACTTAATCAATCCCATTTATAATAAAATAAACATTTATATTTTACTCTCGTAGCGTACATACGTACTCTCGCAGTGAACAATAATTAACTCACCCACCACACAACAAGCAAACACATTTATTCCCATTGAATTATTCGGGCGAAATATTCGGAAACATTCGATTGCGGGGTACGAATCTTTCTCGCGCGGGTGAAAACTTCTCCGGGGAGGAGCATCCCCTCCCTCTTACCGCACCCCGCACCGCCATCGCCTGCACGCACGACTCATGGCCGGTGGCAGTCGGGTGCGCGCGTCGCGGTGCCACTCACAGAGTACATTCATATATATAGTAATAGAGACCAAACTTCGACCTCAAAAACGGTAACACGTTTATAGCGCCATCTGTGTTCTGTAGTTAGAAATACATTCGCTATAATATCTATCTATAACTACGTATGAGTAGATACCAGTATATAGTAGCTATTTAAACCTGATTTTTATAATTTTAGCATTAAGGGGGAGGCATTCATAAATAAAATACGTATATTTTTCATTTTATTTATTAAATCAACCAACATTTATAAAAAATTGTTGAAAGATTACCATATAATACAAAACTTATATATAGTTACACAATCCAGGTTGATGTGATATAATTGATTTGTTTACAATAGCAGTATTTTAAATAAAGTAGCAGAATTTTAAGTAAACACTGCTATTGTAAACACAATAGCAGTATTTTCTACCATAGAAGCGGATCAAACTCCTTAAAACAAAAATGCTGCAGTAACCAACTTTTACGGTGATATGCATGATGACCTTTAAAAACTACAATTTATCCCTATATGTTGACTTGTTAAAATTAGTAATGATAGTCTATAGCTAACTAGGGTACCCAAGGAATAAGATGACATTGAAATAGTGTTAAATAAATGTATATTGTTCTATTTTTATGGAATTAAATTGGATTACAAAGATTAAAAATTATATTGTTGACTAACGTATATTATATCTTAAACCTTCTTTTTAAATAATATTGAATTTCAACAATAAAAACAAGTTATCTATTGCAAGTAGATTGTGTAACTAGAGAAAAATCTTAACATTTGAAGTATTGTATTTGTAGTATTATACACGGAAACAGTACACAATATAAGGTTACTATACTTATCCTCTCTGAAACGACCTATTTATTGAGAGAGCTGGATACAACCATGAACAATATCAAGTAACTATAGTCACCATACTGTACATTAATTTTATCTTATGGGATTATGCCAAAATGGTTTACTGCTAAAGAGCAGTAAACCATTTTGGCATAATCTTTTTATCTAATTAATAGGTTTTAAAAATCATCTGAAATGGTGCCACTGCCAGCGCGGCGGCAGCGGCCGGCGCACAGAGATCGACGATCGATGCAAAATACGATTTTTCAGCAAAAAAAGTTGAAATCTTAATAAATAATTAAAAGTTTCTTTAAATCAGAATGATTCAAAATGAATTTATCATTTTGAATAATTCCCATTTAAAGAAACTTTCCCCGAAGTATTCCGGAATTATTCGGAATTGTTCAGAAGTTTTGCAACTATAATAATTACCGTGTTTTATTATGATTATCATTACTTTTGGTTCACCCCTAGTACGTATAAAACTTCTGGCTGGCACTTCCGAATCTCAATAATGGAAGCGTTTTCGAATATGGTTCCTTTACTAACATTAAGTGACGCAATGTGTGACAGTAATAACTTTTGATTTTTGGCATCACATGTGTTTACGAGAAATCAATAAAAACTTAATGACCAGACAGCTTGAGTTCAAGCTGGCTGGACAAAATTATCTCCGTTGTCTGATGATCTACGGCTTTCGAAATATGTTCAAATTTTTGTGACGGGGACGATAATGATAACCTGAATTTCCGATGGAGAAACTTTGAGGAGTTTCAAAGATATTGATCATGTAAATTTTCCTTTACACAATACAAGATTCTTCATTCAAGATTTACAAGATACTTACAAGATTCTTACCCGCTCCGTTGCACTACTTAATGAATGGTCTGCTGAAAACTGCAAAAAATGAGATTAAATCCAATGGAATATTGGATATAAGAGGCTTAAAAAAAGCGGTATTGACCCTATTTTGCACAACAAACGAATTCCGAAACGAAAATAACATTTTGATAAAATGTGAAGACGAATTACAAACACTCCAACCTGTTCAACTATTTTCTAAAGAAATAATGATGGTATTTGATCGAATCATATCAGAAATTAAAAGTTTGATTGTGTTACCATGCTGAATTTGAATTTTGCGTTTCTTAATGGTAGGTACTAATATTTTTAAAATGACAATTGAAGAACTGCAAAAGTATGGAGCAGATATGCCTCGAAAATATAAGCGAGATTTAAGCGCCGTTGAATTCTGCCAGGAACTCTACGTTTTTAATTAAAGAGCAAGCTCCGCTTTTATTTGGTGATATGCTAACGGTTTCTATCTCTTGTAACAGATCTATACTCATGATTTGCAGGATGCTTTTCCGAATACTCGTATTTGTATTGCCCTGTGAATTTACCTACTCTACGCTTCCTACTACATCCGCAAGCTGTGAGCGAAATTTTAGCAAACTAAAACTAATTAAAAATTATTTGCGATCTTCTACGAGCCAGGAACGCCTATCGAGTCTTGCAATCTTAGCGATAGAAAATCGAATGGCACGATATCTATTTATTTATTTAATTACAACGGTTATGTTTACAACCAATGACAGTAACTAAAATTAAAACAATTATAATAATAATTATAACACATACTAAAATATACAAAATAAACAAAGTAGGTATAGTAAAATTTTTAGTGGAAACATAAATAAAAGGTTAACATTTTAACAACATTTTCATGAATTCTTCTCACAGTACATCTGACATACCAATAAAATCTTCATCTATCCATCCGCAAACAGATCGCTTGTAGGATTAGAATCCAAGAGATCATTAAGCGCGGCCAGAGTGCGAGGAATTGGTGACTTAGCACGTGCAACAGTACGACATGGAGGCACGGCAAACAGCCTGTGCATTTTGCCCCGGCAGTAATTGTCTGGGATAAAGAAGCGCGCCAGCACATGTAACGGATCAGGAGCGTCAATAGCGCCACGGAGCATCTTACAGGCTATTGTGAGCTGATCTCGAGCTCGCCTTGCCTCTGGGGAGTTGTATCCGAGGCAACCCAGTAAGAACTTTGTCGGATAGAGCTAAGGATAGTAGCCGTGTTTCTGCTTATATAGGTACCTAAGGAACGCTTTTTGAACCTTTTCTAATAAAAGTGCGTATGTACTTTCATGTGGATTTCGGTCGAATGTGACTCCCAGGTCTTTCATGGCTGTTGACTTCGTGATGGTATTATTATTTAAATTATATTCAAAATTAACTGATGACGCATGCGATCGAATGTCATAGCGAAGCATTTGGACGAATTGAACTCCATCTTGTTGTCTACACTCCACTTGTATATCGCGTCTATATCTTGCTGTAGTGCCAAACTGTCATGCCCGGAGTTTATTTCCAGGTAAAGTTTCAAGTCGTCAGCATACAAGAGGAACTTGAGGAAGATCATTGACCATGATGAGAAATAATAAAGGACCAAAATTGAGCCTTGACTCACGCCGGAACGCGTGTGATAGGTACCCGACACGTACATACCAAGCCTAACCAACTGCTGTCGATCACGTAGGTAGTCTGCAAAGAAACGGAGGAGAGATGGTGCGAATCATCTCTCCTCCGTTTGTCCAAATTATGACAAGGCCATAGATTTATTTGCTGAACAAAAAGCTCGACGAGTAAAATTGTAATTTTAATTCACAAATGCTTGATTTTTATTATGACATATTTTTATTTTAAATCCTATCATGTGCTGTTTAAAATATATATTCTACACGTTCATGTCCTTACATGTGTAAATAAATAGGTTTAACTCAGAAAGAACAGCGATGGATGCATTATTTCCAGAAGGCCTATGTACAAATGACAATCAATTAATTAGTGGACATCTGATGCTGGTATTATAAATATGATAAAGGTAAACATAAATATAAAGGGTCGGGGGCGGCATTTTCCAGTTTTTGCCCCGCCTAAAAAAATTGAAGATCCGGGGCTGCTTGTGAACTATATTTAGGAGCTAAGGAGTTCTTTTTTCTTGTTAGGGGTTAACAAGAAAAACTAAGCTAAATATGCTTGTGTCCGGAGTGGGGTCACGGCAATAGTGTAATTGGTCGGGATTTGAACTCGAGATAACACGTCCGTCACCTTAGCCATTAGGATATTGACGCTTAAAGTAACCCATGATAATGGCTATCTTTGCTCTTTATTCATTGTTTCATAAGCAAATATCTCTTATTGTGGAATTATTTATGACAAATCGTTGAAAAAGATGTTTTCCTTTATATGGATGCATCTGAGCATATTTATTTAGTTGCAAATTTTTATTTATGTTCACATCTAGCCGATTATTCCCAATAGTCCCCTCTAGCCCTGTCCTCCGGGGTGACAGCTGGGAATTGTCTTCTCAGTTGTCACCGGGGGTGAGGGGGGTGACATTTGCTACGATTCCTTCCCAGAAAAAAAAATGTAATTACCATAGATTTCAGCTTTTTTATTTCTTATGCTTCTTTATTTTTTTATTTGATTCTATGTAATCAAATAAAAAAATTAACACAATGTCAACACGCTTACAACATTAGAAAAATATTAACTATTAAGTAAGTAAAGAATAATGTCCAAAAAGTTATATATAATCAAATAAAAAAATATCAACATTATGTTTCCTTTAATAGGTACAATCACAGATTATTAACTTATATTAACACCAATCGTTTTATTAATTTTATATAATTTTTACATATTTTACAAATTCTAACCTCGGTGTTGCCGTACAAACTAAATTAGTTTGAACGGCAACACCGAGTTTAAATTTTTTTTTCATAATGTAGGTAGGGACATATTTTTTAAACTGACGATACATTTCCTACCATAAACTTCGTTAGTTCCGCCCGTTGTGTTACTCTGTTGTTAAAATACTATAAATAATGTCTGGGAATAGTGCATGTTCCAGTTCGGGTGAATCAACTTTTATGATAATACAAAGAGGAGTTGGAAACATTCTGCTTCGGTGACAACTGAGAAACAGACTTCCCATTTGTCCCCTCTAGTCAGTTTTCAAAGAGAACAGTCGGCACGAATTGTCACCCCAGTGACAACTGGGAAGACAATTCCCAGCTGTCACCCCGGAGGACAGGGCTAGAGGGGACTATTGGGAATAATCGCATCTAGCAGTCGCGCGGGCCTTCGCTCCCGTGGGCTTTTTATCACGATAAAAACAAACCTTTCTCAAGCTTCAAGCTACCTTACCAAATTTCATCCATATCCACCCAGTACTCTCCAAGATTACCGCGTTCAAACAAACAAACTTGTCCGCTTTATAATATTAGTAGGTATAGATTTTCTAAATTGGAGCATAGTAGGACCATTTAAGGTACTTTCAAGTAAGCCTCCAGAGAGCCCAAAATAATATACTTAGGGTACTATCATCGGCGCCCTGGTATGCTCGGCTAAAATAAAGCACACTAGAGCCAGCGACTATGATGGTGATTTTAAGGAACTGCTAAAGTCGCAGATTTCGTTTTATCATAACAACCTGTTTGTGGGTTTGTTGGGATGTCGTGCAGTTTACTTGTATACGAACAAATTCAACTCAGTACGTTTACAGATAGTACCGGTTGCTGAAAACAGATGGCGTCGGTAGACACCGGCTATGTGATTTATTTTCTTGACTTAGGTATTCATTTTAATGATTCCTTAATTGCCAAATTACCGGTGCGGTTTTAAAACTAATGGTCTAACGTATCAGTTTTCATGCAAAGGCCTTCTTAGAGGTATTAAATATCGTATTTTTCATCCGTAATGTCCATTATTCACTATTCAAAAAATGCTTTAACTAACGATAAGACATTGTCCAGAATCGCACAGTGCACAAACAATATCGGGCACATACTATAATGAATTATCTACTTTATTATAATGTTGCAAATACTTTTGTAACGTGGACTTGCTGCATGCCAAAGTGAACAATTAAAAGTATTTTATGCGACTACATTAACCGCTGTCATCTTCGCCAAACGTCTCAGTATTTATATGTATCATCCATTGAGATACCTATGTAGGTTTCCAAGTCAGTGGTATCATCTATGGCAGACGTTTGGCCATAGAATCGTATCGAAAAAGAATAAGGGTGCCCTACCGATTGTAATTGAAAGATTGATTTTTAATGAATTCTAGCATATTTTTTAATCTGTATCACATTTTGAATTTATTTCGAATAACGTGCAAGTAGAAGCTACAATAAAAACATTTAATCACCATTCTATATTTGAAAAACCTACAAGTATATTTTATGAATGAGGTCATATTCGATTTCAAATAGGTTGTCTGAATAATGCTGAAGTGAACAAAACATTCATATGTTTTGTTCACTTCAGCATTATCACTATCACTTCATTATTATCTTTTTATCATTCGATTTCATCATGATTATTCTTCAGGGTTTTCTAATGAGCGTTTAGAACAGTGTGTGGTTTACTTCTATCTAAACGATTATTTACAACATTAATTATGAATTAACCCTTTGGGCTTCACCGCAGTCAGGTAAAAATACTTATATATACATATTTTCATTATAAAAATTTCCTTAAAAAAAAGCAATATAACAAACTAGATACAGATGTTATTATGTATTATTTCATTTATTGAATCTATATACATATTAATTAAATTTTTAAAAATTAATAAAAAAAATATATAAACGTTTAAAAATATAAAACATAGTAGCCCACCGGTGTCGGGAACAGGGTCCAAGCTACCGGTGGTCAGGGATCTTGAGGGAGGAACCTCCTCACAATACGCGCCGTTTCCAGAAGTACTGCTTTCTGGATCAAGCCCTTGATCCAGCTGCCCAACGAGAGCCTCCTTAGATGTTGGCTATTATACCATTGGCTATTAATATTATTATATGTATGTATGTATGTATTAATATTATTATAAGTATAGAAGAGTGTTATTATAAGTAAATTAAGACATTGTCAAACTTGTAATGGTATTAATATTATCGTAATACAAAAGCAAATTTACCATAGCCTAAATAATAATCTCCTTGGTCCGTACAAAAAAATGTATTCAGGATATTTTTTCTATTTTCATATTTTTCCACAGGCTATATTTAGCTACTGTGCTTCAACGCAGGGTCAAATATCCTGCGTTTAAGCACAAAAAACTCTCACACCATGTAGGTTTTAAGTCAATTCAAAGCATCTTTCACTATAAAACGGCAATTTCATACTTTTACCTATATTATTGAGTTTTTTTTTATTGATAATAGGCTCGCGTTTGACCACCATCTCACCTGATGGTAAGTGATGATGTGGTCGAAGATGGAGCACGCTTGCCTAGAAGTAACCTATTCACTCTTGACTTAAAGACTCCCAGGTTATAGCGATCAGGAAACAGACTCCGGCAGGGAATTCCACTCCTTAGCCGTACGCACAATGAAAGTATTCCCAAAACGTTTTGTGCGTATGGGTGGGATATCCACCATGTAACGATGGCGCATCGCCGTTTGTCTTGCAGTCCGATGATGGAACGGGCTTGGCGGAATTAGATTGTGTAATTCCAGCGCACACTCCCCGAAATGTAACCAATAGAAAACCGATAGACTTGCAACTCGTCGTCGAAGTTCAAGGCTCTGGAGCTTTGATTCGACCAGTGAATCGATCGTAATCGAATCGTTGCCAATGCGTTTCTTGGCCCTTTTCTCGATAGACTCAAGCGCGTCCAGTTGGTATTTGGCAGATCCATTTCAAAGATGAGAGCAGTACTCCATACACGACCGAACCTGGGCTTGATAGAGATTGAGCATCTGTTCCGGTGTACATTTCCTTTTTATTTTGATGTCACATCTTATTTTATCCTCACTATGGTTTCTCAGAATTAGTATAGTCCGTGTTTTCATTTATTGTCGATCATCTTTCCCACCTTGTATATAGAAAATCTCAGGAAACATCGATAGATTGTATCGATTTTACTACCCCTCCCCATCATCCCCATCAGTGTCAGTCTTGATTCTTTCACCTGTGCTTTGTATCGGTGTGTTTTGGTGACTTTTGGAACTATATTTAATATCAAAGAGCATATAATACACTACGTTTTTTTTTAATATTACAACTATTTTAACGGCTGTGGTTTTCGGTACTTATACCGCTCAAACGATAACCTGGCACTGATGAACGCAATGGAAGGTGTATTTTATGTTAATTGCGGCTCTGCTGAAAAAACTGCAAAGGTAGGTAACTTAAAATAACTCAATGAATATGATATTGTTTTTCTGTTTCTTAAAGATAGTTAGATATATAGTTTTTCATAGTTTCGTGTGATCAAAGCTATGAAAAACTGTCTAATATTCGTTGTTATGGTTCGATTGTAAACTCAAAATTTGATAGCTTTTTATTAAATATGTATACTTTGCAGCTAGTCTGCTATAAAAATTAAGATCTTTAAGGAGTTTACAAATGATCGACAATACAAAAAATATTTTTTCGATGCTCGTGGCTCAAGGGCGAACAACGTATGGGCGCAGAGCAATGTTCTTTACAAAATGGTGCATTACCCATTCATCCTCCGGCTCCGATTTCTTTTATCATATAATGCCCAATTAGGGTTCGGAATGTCATTCAAAATTAAGCGTAATTCCCAGATCCATTGCTTCATAAATTTAAATAAGACATTTTATCTACAACCTGAAACACGCAATGTATACCAATGCAATCTTCTATGCATCTATACCTATACATATTGATAAGATTGTAGAGATTGTTGTTGTCTGTGTATTTTCAAGTGCTTATAGTAATTCCTTCTTCTCCTTCATAGATCACTCCGTTGGGGACGATGTTTTTCCATTTCTTATGATCGTTGGCGGCCTCTAGAGCTTCATGAAGCCGGATAGATATAGTTTTAAAGATCTGGGCGGAACAATGCGTGGGGCTGCGGCCTCTTCCTCTCTTTCTTTCCACATTCAGGAGTTTCTTTGGGTTATCTCCAGTGTTCTTGGCAATGTGCCCGAAGAATTTGAGAGCTATCCGAAGTGATATGGTTGAAACCTGGTAGTCACCCCGACTTTCTTATAATTGACCCGTTGGTCCGATGCTTGTTCAATAAACACGAAGCCTCCGCTAGCACCACATTTCAAAGGTTTCAATAAGTGTTGATATAGTTATTTAAACGATACTTAAAAACAATCTAAAAAAAGAAATCTGTTTGTTTGCCCGGGCTAGTTTCTGGAAAGCTTGAACCTAATACTTAATATACTTTTATCCAGGAAGTAAAAAACCTCCCATGCGTATGTAGATACGGGCACAGCTAGTGTCTAATTAAAAGCATTATCCTCCTTAAGTCGGTTCCTAAGTGCCGAGGATCGTGGCTACGACAAAAAATTTGCAACAGGCTCCTCCATCTACAGGGTGGGCCAGAAAGGCGTACGATTTTAAAAACACTCTTGCGTTTGAAGCTTTAGAGAGGGGACTGCGCGGGTGGTGGGGTTAAGTAGCTCAGTTCTCGGAAATTCAGTCGCGATGGATCACCTCACCGGAGCGCAACGTGCATTCGGCGTTAAACATTATTACAAAAATCGCGATTCGTGCGCTGTTATTGTTTGGCGTTTATTTCGGCGTGAGTTTGGATTACATGACCTAAATCAGTGTCCGAAGGAAAGTGTGATTCGATCGTGGGTCAGAAAGTTCGAAGCTACTGGTTCGACTCTCATACAGAAGCCTGCGGGACGCCCAAGGTCAACAAGAACGGAAGACACAATTGGACAAGTTAGAGCTTCAGTTCGACGTATAAATCCTGCTCTATCGACTCGAAAGCGTTCAGCCGAACTTGTGGTATCCAGAACATCTTTTCGTCGCATTTTGTTGAAAGATCTGAAATTTCACCCGTATAAAATTTAACTTCTGCAGGAATTACAGCCAAATGATCCAATTTTACGACGAGCTTTTGTTGAAACAATCTTGAAACGCTTTCGGAGTTTCAACAATATTCTGTTCTCCGACGAAGCCCATTTTCACATAAATTGGATGCAGAGAACCCACGTGCAAAACATCAAAAGCCTCTGTATTCGCCGAAAGTAACCGTTTGGGTGGCCATGTCAGCGCACGGAATTATCGGACCCTACTTCTTCGAAAATCGACAAGGCCAATCTGTCACTGTAAATTTTGACCGATACATAGCCATGTTAAGGGATTTTTTTTTCCAAAAATGCAACAATTTGAAGCCTATAATCGTGTGACTGTCCGACAGTCGCTCGATTATAGGCTTCAATGTCGCACTGCGACATGGTTTCAACAAGATGGCGCGACATGCCATACAGCTAATGCCTCTTTGGCGGTCGTAAACGAGATGTTTGCTGGGAAACTGATATCGCGCCGAGGCGACAATGCATGGCCTCCTAGAAGTCCGGATCTAAAGCCACTGGACTTTTTTTTGTGGGGATACCTAAAAAGTAGAGTCTACTCCAATAACGCCACGATTAACCAGTTGAAGACCAATATCCGGGAAGAAACGGCAGCTATTCCCCGTGTAATGTGCCAGCGAGTTTTTACCAATTTGAGGTTCAGATTCGAAGAATGTTTGCAGCGCGATGGGGCGCAACTTTTTTTTTTTGTGGTTGGGAAAATCAAAAACCCACCCTGTTCCTTCGGCTGCCCTAAATTTCCGGGGCCGCGGTAACTCGGTAAAACTTTCCCACAAACCCCGGCAGGCAATGGCCCTATGAGGCCCCGTCACTGGTGTTGACAGCTCTTTGAGGCGCGCGTGGAACACGACGCCCGCCTTTACGAGGACACGACGGTGCTCCTTCCAAGCAGGGCACACCTCCACCGTATGCTCCACCGTGTCCTCCAGGTGGTCCTCACAATGACGACACCCGGGCGTGTCCTCCCGCTGAATCCGAAACAGGTACCTCCTGAAACACAGGTACCCCCCGAAACTCGATGGTGCGCACCTGGATGACGTTATTTTTAAGAAATGAATTTTCCAGATGTCAATTTTTATAGAAATAAAAATTTGTATGTGAATTGTACTTAGTTTTTTTAAATGTTTTTTCAAATTCGCAATTCTTTCTGGCCTACCCTGTACTACGGTCTTCAGCTTGATGGAGAGCCACAGGGACATCGGCATCTGCAGTACTTCGGACACCTGGTCAGCTCATCGTCTGGAACTACGTCTTCTTGGTCATTTACCATCTACGTTGCCGGTAACAATAAGCTTTTCCAGGTTGTCTGGACTTCGACGTGCTATATGGCCAAATTACTGCAGTATTCTGTCGAGACATATTGTGGAGACTTGCTGTTGTGTGTCTTGCTTGAGCTCCTGTAAAATTGAGAGTTTGTGCGTCGCGCTGTCCAGGGGATGCGCAGCATTCTTCGCCAGCACCACATCTCGAAACCGTCGATTCTTCTCCTATCCGTCGCTTTTAGAGTCCAGCATTTACAGCCGTAGAAGAGAATAGGAAAGACCAATGTGCGGATAATGTAAATTTTTGTGTTCCTTCTGATGTTGTGCTCTTTCCAAATCTTGCTGAGCTGAGTCATAGCTTGGTCATTCTTATGCGTCGTCGGATTTCTTGCTCCCAGCCGCCTTTGTTGGTGATGAATTGATGATAGAAACGAGGTACTGAATCTCTTGTACTGTCTCGTAGTGTATCAGCAAATTGGTACGCAGTATTGCGTTGAAGCGATCAACGACCATCAATTTGGTCTTGCTCTTGTTGATGCTTAGACCAGCTTCTTCGCTCGCCTGTTTCAACCGCTGAAAAAGTTCCGCCATTTCAGTCTCAGATGCAGCCAGCAAGGTAGTATCATCGGCATGTCGAAGGTTGGATATATTAATGCCACGAACCTTTATCCCCCCTTCCCATCTGTTCGATCCTACAAAAGCCAGCCAACGGTAACTGGTATGGTCGAACAGTCCACGGTACGTGGAGCATTACCGTTGCTTGTCAAACACAATATGTCGCCTCTTAGGCTTCAGTACAACAATTAAGCTTTACTAATAAATAGGTAAAGTTATAGCCTAGACTTACCTGAGCTGTAGACGCCAAGCGAGGATCTGTTCTGATCACGTCCGTGTGTGTGTGTGTGAGTATATTTGAAAGTGTAATGGTGTCAAAGTGGTGTCACGGCGGTCACAACGGACGCAAGCTTCAATGTGTGGTCCGGGCCGGGATGTAGCACAAACTTCGCACCAGATTGGAGCAGCTATTTATCACCAAGTCACCATTACTTTTAGCAAATTTCGCGTGTCAGACAGGCTGACGACATTCGGCGTGGTAGTTCAAAATATCCCAGGTTTCCACTCAATTCGGGATTCTAGAGTTCAACTAATCACTAATCTCAACCGATTTGTCTTTTAACCGCGTAGATTCAACAGGATTTTTAATTACAATCAATGAATCGATCTCAACAAACAAGGCGGTTGCTTTTTTACAAAGAACGGATATGTCAAAGTGAAAAAAAGTCAAAGACAATAGAATAATGTTGCCAACCAAAAGGTGCGTTCGGTTTCACGTTGGACGAAACATCTACCCCCCCCGGACGGGCCTACCCGTCCGCTAATCAATTGGAAGCCTTGACAAAGTTGCGACCGCTCTCTTTATGATGGATCCGTCCACTAAAACCTCAGCAAAACGAGGGACCCCGTCGGTGCCAGCCACCAAATTGAGAATGCGCCCCCTGCGCCAATACAAAGGCTTAAGGTTGGCATCCTTAATCAGGACGAGGTCTCCGATCTTGGGCGGATGAGTTTTATCCGTCTACTTGACGCGTTGCTGGAGGATGTGCAGATACTCTAAGCTCCAACGCTTCCAAAAGTTCTGAGCGAGCTGTTGCACCAACTGAAACCGCGAAAGCCGATTTTGGCTCACATCAACAAAAGGGTACTCCAGCAAGGCGACAAGTGGCTGTCCAATCAAGAAATGGCCCGGTGTTAGAGCCTCCAAGTCATTCGGGTCCGAAGAGAGCGGGCACAATGGGTGCGAATTCAACACAGCTTCAATGCGGCAAAATACCGTAGCTAGTTCCTCAAAGGTGAGAACGGTGTCTCCCAACAATCTCCGCCAGTGTCCCTTTGCCGCTTTCACCGCGGCCTCAAAAATACCCCCCCCCCCCCCCAATGGGGGCAGGCTGGCGGGTCAAACAACCCAGTGACCCCTCGGCGGGCCAAACTATTACCAATGTCAACCTGGCTCTCATTAAGGAAGGCGTATACCTCCTTCAAATAGTTACTTGTACCCTTGTAGTTCGTACCGCAATCAGACCTAATCAAAAAAGGTAACCCACGGCGAGACACAAATCTTTCCAAAGTCGCCACAAAGGCCTCTGTCGAGAGGGAGGTTACCAGCTCCAAATGTACTGCCTTAGTTGACAGGCAGACAAAAACACACAAATAAGCCTTAACAATCCTACTATTACGAAGGGTGGACGTCTTCACCGAAAAGGGACCAGCAAAGTCCGTTCCGACGCCAGCAAAGGGCCTCGCCTCATTGACGCGATCAGCCGGAAAAATCCAAAATTCTCGCTGCAGAATGGCCAACAGCGCATTACAACCGGCATGCGAGTTCTTAATGTGACGATAAGTCACCAACGATTGAACCAAGTGGCCCTACTTGGGCAACAAAAGGGGGTGACGGGCCCCATAAGGAAGGCTAGAGGGCCTCAACCGTCCTCCAACACGCAAAGACCAAGAAGGGATTCAGCTTACTAATGGCTCCCGACAACTTAACCCTACCAGACTTCAAGACCTCGATCTCCTTCTCAAAGTGTGCAGCCTGCACAGAGCGGACCCAAAGGAGGAGTGACTCCTGTCGCTCTTGAGGAGAGAGAACTGGTGACAGTCGCTTGTCCCCTGGATTCCTAGAATTATGGCCAAAACGCCTGATCCACGAGGTAACGTTCAACAATTTGTCGAGGGAGCTGTATCGATTCAACAAAAAATCAGGATCAAACGGAGGGTCCTTCGTCCCAACAGCGAACACCTTAAGTCCGGGCAAAGGATCCGACATCAAGACTGGCGTTCGAGGCCAATCGTCCTCGGGGCGAGTCGGCCAGTCCGGTCCCCACCAGAGGGGGTGAGCAATCATGCACCCGCGTGAGGCCACGTCGCCCGGGTTCAGGTCACCAGGCACGTGCCTCCAAATCAAAGGCGTTTCAGCACTTTGAATCTGCGACACTCGGTTCGCAACAAAGACCTCCAAAGAGTGGACTGACGTCTTCAACCAACACAAAACAATTTGACTGTCCGTCCAGGCGTAAGAAGCCCGAATGTCAACAGTTCCACCCAAAGTGTGCGCAACGTGGTTTAGGAGACGCACAAGAAGCACCGCAGGGAGTGCGGATACAAATTGGAGCCAGTCTTCCAACAGGGTTTCCCGAAGTGGCTCGTCCCAACCAAGTTCAGTTATAACAAGGGCCGGAGCACCAATTTTAGGGTAAAGACAACTCACAAGGGTGAGTTCAAACCAGGTCCTTCCCTCAACAGTGGTGACAGCCGTTTCGCCAATTCCCCAAATCTTGCCTGAAAAGTCGTTCACCTTCAGGCCAACCTGTCCCGCTAACCAAGACGACAAAAGGCAACCCTGGGCTCCCGTGTCCAAAATGGCATGGACCACAATCGAGTCGACCCGAGGCCGTTGGCAACAAAACCGTCTTGATCGGGGGGGGGGGGGGGGGGGTCCTTTAGCGGGGCAGGCGCCAATTTCTTGGCGATGCCTGGGTGGCGACCGATCGCCGCATCCAGGCTGCCCTCGTTCACGACGAGGCCAACATTCAAAACATTTGTCCGCGCGGTGTCCCGAGCCGCTCGCCATTACTGGAGGGGCATATCCCACCGGATGCCTGAATGGCGGAGGGCGCAACTCCAACCGGGGACGTTCCGCCAACGGAGGAGAAAGGCTGCCTAGCAGCCAACGCGCGTTCTCCCTGACGAGGGGAGACCAAATGGCGCTCGCGGGGCTCCCGTTCAACTTGCGCGGGGGGTGGAGTGCGGCGAACAGAATTGCGGGCCTCAGCCCGGTGCTCGTCTCCAGGGTACCGCCCCCTGCGCAAACACTCCTCAGAAGATGGTCTGCTGGAGCGGTTCGCGTTGGCGCACAAAATCTCAAGGCTTACAAATTCTACACGGGCGGGGGCTGGGGCAGTCCCGATGGAAGTGGGCCCCCAAACACGAAGAGCACAAACGGCGTGCGTTGACAATTCGGCGGCGGGCACTTACGTGCAAATTCAAAAAGGCCGGGCAACGCGCCATGACATGCCCCGTTGCCTTACAAAAGTCACAATGATGAGGACTCCGGGCGCCAGCAAAACGGGGGGCGGGGCGAACATCAACAGGCCCCCTAGCCCTAGTCCGTCCCTGGTCTCTAGGCCGAGAAGATAGTGGGGGTGACCCCGTGGCGCCACGAGTGTTATCCAAGAACCGACACTCGTCTTCCAAAAATTTGAGGAGGTCGTCAAAGGGGGGAAGATGGGTGGCACTATCCCCACCATACTTCTGCTCAAAACGTGACCTCAACTCCGCGGGGAGCAACTGCAGCACTATGTGCACCAACAAGTAGGACCAATGTTCTACCGGTAACTCCAAGCGTCTTAAGGCGTTGGTCGCTGAGACCAACGGGTTCAGCAAGTCAGTGCGCAACGCCGACGTGCTGGTAATGGCCGGTAGCCCCAAAATCTGGCCGATGTGCACATCAGCCAGGCAGCGCTTGTTCTGATACCGTCGGGAGAGAAGCTCCAGAGCGGTCGGGTAGGAGGAATCCGTCACCGGCAAGTGCTGCACCAAGGCTCTGGCTTCGCCCTCCAGGACAGACAATAAATAGGCCAGCTTCTGGGCAGGTCCGAGGTCCGAGCGTGCATCGACAAGACTCTCAAAGAGATTTAGGAAGCCCAGCCAGTGGTCCAAGCGACCGTCAAAATGTGGCAGCTCCAGGGTGGGCAGCCTACCCAATAGTCCAGGGCCTACAACAACGGGGGTCTGCGGCTTGGCCGCATCAGGCACCCGGCTCTTCAAAATTTCCCGGGCTCGTTGACTTATGACATCCCCCAGGTGGACAATCTGGTCATAGTCACTCAAAACCTTATCGCGGGCTGCCTGGTCCATCACCCCCAAATCCACGTCCATGATGTACTCGTTGAAGCGTGTGAGCGCAGCATCAGCTGACTTGATCCTCTCATTCAAGTGCCCGTACCGAGCAAGGGTGAGCTCTTCCAAGTCCAAACGCTCAACCGTTGCTGCTGCCGATGTGAACCATCTCAACTGTGAGGCCAATCCGGCAGCAGACTCCCTGACTGCCTTTAATGAGGCCATTGCAACAATCAAAAATCAATACCAACAGGCTAAAATAACTAAACAAACAACAATGACTTGTTAGCCAACCGAACAATTTCACCAAAATAAAACTTAAATTAAATTATTTCAAGTCCAAATCCGACCCTGTACTTATTCCAAGTATGAATCTAGCTTGCTAAAGATGGCTAGTTATAGGAAAAATAACAATTTAATGTATAATATTGTGCTGGATCAACACCAATTAAACATAACAATTGAATGCACAATATTATAATTACGATTGATTTGACATTATTTTTGACATATTTTAAATTAGTTTAATACCTCTGTTTAACTTTACTTTACACATGAATTTTAATTACGCTTCTGAATTTGAGTTCCTGCATGTGTTAATTTTATTTAATTATTAATACGTACTGTTCAACACAATGTAATTGTTAACTGAACTGAATAAATGAATTGCTCCGGACAACCTCCAATAACACAATCCAATAATCACACTAAACAATAAATCAATATACACAATTCAAGTCTAGTTATGTTAGGCTATGTTAACAAATGTGTGATTATTATTTAGACAAAACTTTTAACTTCAGATTAGTGACATTCAATTATTAATTACAACAAATATACCAAATTATGTACCAAAATACAACCCAATAATTCCTAATTTCACAAATAAATCTTACTTTGTCAGTACAATAGCAAGGGACTGCAGTACAAATTACAAATACTATTTGAGCCCGGCTGACAAAACAACATATTCAAACTTATTAAGTTATTTTCAACAATGTTCAAAACTTCCAATTTACTTAGTGGATCTTATATTATAAGACCACGCTTCTGCTACCAGTTTGTTCGATCCTACAAAAGCCAGCCAACGGTAACTGGTATGGTCGAACAGTCCACGGTACGTGGAGCCTTACCGTTGCTTGTCAAACACAATATGTCGCCTCTTAGGCTTCAGTACAACAATTAAGCTTTACTAATAAATAGGTAAAGTTATAGCCTAGACTTACCTGAGCTGTAGACGCCAAGCGAGGATCTGTTCTGATCACGTCCGTGTGTGTGTGTGTGTGTGAGTATATTTGAAAGTGTAATGGTGTCAAAGTGGTGTCACGGCGGTCACAAAGGACGCAAGCTTCAATGTGTGGTCCGGGCCGGGATGTAGCACAAACTTCGCACCAGATTGGAGCAGCTATTTGTCACCATGTCACCATTACTTTTAGCAAATTTCGCGTGTCAGACAGGCTGACGACATTCGGCGTGGTAGTTCAAAATATCCCAGGTTTCCACTCAATTCGGGATTCTAGAGTTTAACTAATCACTAATCTCAACCGATTTGTCTTTTAACCGCGTAGATTCAACAGGATTTTTAATTACAATCAATGAATCGATCTCAACAAACAAGGCGGTTGCTTTTTTACAAAGAACGGATATGTCAAAGTGAAAAAAAGTCAAAGACAATAGAATAATGTTGCCAACCAAAAGGTGCGTTCGGTTTCACGTTGGACGAAACACCATCCTTCTAAGGCTTTGTGTAATATGTATTCTCCGTATATATTAAAGAGGATAGGAGATATTATGCAGCCTTGTCTTACCCTCTTTGAAACTTGAAATGGCTGGATGTCTGATTGCCTAGGCTGACTGTTCCAAAACCGGACTAGAAAAGTATTATGCTACCTATAAAATTGTTGGATTACTAGCCTGCAGGTGGGAATGCTATGATGCTGAAGTATCTGTCGAGACGTTTATATGTTCGATCTGTTTACGTCATGAGTTACGTTTTTAAAGTAGAAGACCTCTATAGTACCTCCATGGACCTCTCGCCTAACTGGTGCCAACTGGTGGCTTGAATTTTCCTGAAACCTATAATTAAAGAAAAATTGTCGGCGTCGAGTAATTTAATGATCTGGGGTATTTTCTTACCGATGGCTTTGACAACGATGGGTGATGATGACATTGATAAGGAACGCAAGGCTTTGATGGTGAGAGCTCAATTGCAGGGACGCAGATAATTTCGAAAGAAGTATAGATTATGGTTTTTGAGGTATATTGTCTGAGGATTTATACGGGGAGTCTGTGATTTCATTGCACAACCGACTTCCATACCATCTTCCCCAAAAAAATTAAGTTATATATATATCTATAATTTCAAGGACATCCAAAAATTTAAGAAAGTAGAATAATCAATTGTCCGTCTCAGTTGAATCCGACCCGGGCACGTTTAGCTTCGACCTTTTCACATAACAAGGTATAAGTATTGTTGTGCCATTTTCACCCAATTAAACAAATGTAAACGTTAATTTGGTGCCGCTCTTAATTGCTACAAGTGACACGTTTATTTAAAAATGTCCTATTTACGGGCGAAGTGAAGCCATTCATGACACTGTATACTTGATCTGCGACCACAATGCCGGTGGAACTGCGCCGCCCCGTCTCTCTGAGATAACTATATTTAGTACTCGACACGCCGATAGCATGAATGGTATACAGGCAGCTGTGCCATTTACATCAACAGCCGTACCTCATACTATACATATGTATGTCAGCCTTTCTGTTCAAAGGATATCCCGGATTATTCCCGTTTATAGTTCAGGAGTCCGAGCAACAGAAAATTAATATATTTATGAGAATATTATGGTCATATTTCTTTGTTTTGGACTTTCAATTCTAGGACAAAACGTTGGCGCAGACACAAGTAGTTCGATCGCCATGGAACTCCATAATCAGGTCACGTACGAATGACCTTCGGCGCCATGCTTCCTCGAAGCGTTAACTTTAATTGCTCGTGCTAAGATCCTTGGCTAGCCGCTAATGTTAGTCGATTGTCCTACTTAACCTGGACATAATGAGCGCCACTTAAAACTTTGTTTTATGCCGCTAGGATCTAGATTTGAAACTGAGTGCTCCTTTTGACAGTACGTACATAGTACATATTCTGAACCGTAGTACTGTGCAGGGACTAAAAAGCAACATCCGTCGTGAAAAGCTCGTCGGAGTATCTGCGTTACGTCCAGAAATGACTGGTGTCTCCGGTGTAATGTCAATTGCGGATGGTGGTGGTCGTGCGAGGGAGGCGCTGCGGGCGCGGGCTAGGGGCGCGGGCGCGGGGGTGTGCGGCGCGCGCTATCGATGCGGGTGCGCGCGCATCCCGCGCCCCTCGCCTTCGATTTTCCCAGTCCGGGCGACGGTGGCGGCGCGTTGCATAACTGTGTAGCGGCACTCCGCGCGCGACCCCGCTCCGAGCGCCCGCCGCGAGCGCGCCACCCGCGCTGATACGCGCAACGTCGCGCCCTTTACGTAACGCGCGACCACCACGTCTCCGCCTTCCCGAGGATTTCTGTTGGAGTGCTCTCTGTGAGTGTGGCTGACATCTCCGAGCGCCGCTCGCACTCGTCGCAGGCCGGGCGCGGGCCGCCGGTGCTGGTAGGTGTCGCCGCAGTGCGCGCTCGCCCTTTGTCCGCCCGTGGTGGTGGCGGTTGCGGTCGCGTGCTGAATAATTGACGCGGAGGCTGTGGCGCGCGGCGTATCGACCTGGTCGCGTGACGGCGGCACTACGCCGCAAGGCCGCCGCGCTGGCTGTGACACCCGCCACCGCCGCCACCGACCTGCCTGCTTACACTAACCTACTCTATGCTATCGATTCTCCCCTATACTTAACCTATTTACAGCTGTGATCATTATTTACATCCTGCATGTCAGTCTGGAAACCTCTCGGAAGCAGGGCTGTCAGGATATGTCATCTAACTCTTCCTCGGCCGGAGTGAGGTTGGGTCCGTACGTGAAAGCTTGTTGTTTCTAGATGTGTTATTGACAGCTCGACAGATCGATATACTTTTGACGCAAACCGCTTAGAGTTCCAACAACAATCATTCAATTTGACATAATATAATGGGGCTTAATTCGTAGAATCGAAGTTTTCTATAAATATTTAGTTTTCCGAGAACTTTGTCTTTTCATTACTTTAAAAGTTGCAGGTTGTTTTTTACGCTCAGCAGGTTACATAAAGGGATAGCTTGCGTTCAAATAAAGTTATTAGTTCACTTATTATTCAGCTAACACGAAACCATTTAATTTCTAATAGTAGACAGCTTTGCTACGAGTTTCGCTACGGTTGCGGCTACGAGCTACGAGCATTTATGTGCTTCGTAGCACGCTCGTAGACGTAGCGCTACACTAATACATATCTACTTTTCTTTTCAAAGCTTAGTTCTTGTACTTTACATATTACACAATACTTTTGAGTGCTAAATAGAATACATAAAAGCTCGAAGTGGATAAAAGCTGCATTTTGTATTTTTATATGTGTAAAGCTTATATTTTATTTTAGTATACATTTTTGACGCGTGGTTACGTATTGTAGCTACTCGTAGATACTCTTTTATAGGTTTCATAAGAACTTTCCAGTCGTGTTTAAGTGAAGGATTGAAAGGGAAAGGCATTAGCAGTGTCTTGAGTATTCACCATGTTATTTAAGATGACATAAAAAATGCCCCAAATTTTAACTGGCCGGTTGTACTTCTAGTTGTTTTTCGGCTTTCTTACAAGGAATTCTTCCTTTCCGTCTAAGGTTTTCCTACTTCAGATTATATTTGCGCCAGTGCGCAAATGTTGTCACATTAAGCATGCGTAGATCAAAGCTGCAACCTTTATAAGAAAACTACGACTACTATCAGTAACGCCTGATTATGTAAAGGATGAGTCTTGTACTGCTTTGTGAATATCAATGAATGGGAAGGAAGGAAGTACCTACCTACCAATCAATGAGCATGGTTACACGAATTGAAGAAGATTTTTCGGGAAGAGTTTGTTTACGAGAAGGTATCTTGTAAGGATAACCAACTGAGAAAAGTTATGGTGGTAGACTATCGGTGCTTACTTCAGGGTAAAGAAATATGCCCTGTATTCATTTATTGTTGACGATTGAATGCGGTCCTTAAAAATAATAAGTTGTTTTATTAATCACCAAACCGCACTGTCTCGTGAGGTGAATATCGGTCTATTCCTCCTATACACATTACCTTTCATAGAGAGAAGCCTGTAGCCCAGCAGAGAGAACTTTATTGGCTGGTTAATAAAGCAATTAAAGTTTTGAAGAATTCCTTGTTTAATGACTGTTACGAGAGTCAGTAAAAAAATTGGAACAAAATATCTTAAAGATATCATTCAGATTAAGAAAAAAAAAATCTAAAGTGGTCCATAAATAATTCAGTACTGATATCTGAACTTTATTTTGGCCAAAGTTTAATGAAAATTTTAACCAATCGACAATATTATGCAATCTTAAACTACTACGGTTACAATGCAGAGTTTTAATGGCCGCTATAATCTGTTATAACATGCTAATAGAACATTAGTCTGGTTTCAAATGAAACAATATACCTAGAATATACCTTTGTTCAATTCGGTTTGAGGCATTTGGTCAACATGAGCTGTATGCAAGTGCTTTCTTGTTCATATAAACATAGTAAGTACTTCATGTTAGTGAGTAAATGTCCTTCTCCACCGTATTGAAACTCAATTAAACCATTTATGATTACTGAATTACCAATCCCCTAACCAAGGTTGGTGACTTGTTGGTGACTAGGAAAATTGAACTAAATGCTTATACTGTATAGATTTCAAACAGCAATGGGATCTTTAACCTTTATAAATGATACGGTACGTGTAAATTTGTTAATCCCAACTTATTATTAAAAATCCGAAAGCAACTCTGCCTTTCTATCTGTTACACTTTTATGTGTAAGCCACTAGGCCGATTTTAATAAAACTTGCTACACAGATAGATTAGATCTTGAAGAAGGACATACGTTACTTTTTTCACTGAAAAAGCCTTTCACGAAGGCAGAAGCTAGTATCCGATAAATTCAGACGAACTTATGTTTACTACATTTAACCACATCCACAAATCAAGGTTATATTTTACTATACGACGTCGTTAACTCCTTCCTTCCAAGTTTCTTATAAAGATCCAAAGAATGTAATTCAAATAAATTCTTGGAAGAAATCCAATCAACGGAACAACGAAGTCTTTTTGGACATTAACAGTGTCTTAATACATCCATTGTCATTGTACATACGGCTAAGGAGTGCAATTCCCTGTCGGTGTCTATTTTTTGTGATTGCTGTAATCTGGGGCTCTATAAACCAAGAGTGTCTTAAAATAGGTCACTTATAAGCAAATGTATTGTGTGATTGGTTTTGTGCAAAACTCGAGCCTATCATCAATAATGAAAACAATACATTTTATATGGATATGTTGTTATCCGAGTTGGTCGAGTGGTCGCAAGCGCAACTGCTGAGCACGAGGTCTCGAGTTCGATTCCCGATTTGGGCATAACGTGCTATTGGGATTTTCTGTAAGGAATTCTCAGTAGTAGCCCGGAGTTCGGAAGTTGGCGGTGTGCGGCTGTTGGACATATTTGACAGTCGTTACGGGTAGTCAGACACTAGTAGTAAATCTGACACTGATGTAGCCGAGGGGTATCGTATTACCCAGTTACTGGGTTCTGGAGGGCAGATAGGCAGTAGCTCCATGTAAAACACAGCTGCATCCGGTAAGAAGTCGACCCCAACATAATTGGAAAAAGGCTAAACAGTAAAGACTAAACATTATATGCATAAAGAGAGTCTTGCTTAACTCCTTACAAATGGGAACGTGTTATCCAGTAGAGGTTAGATAATAAATCTTTCTAAGTACAATGATTGTGTTCAGTTTACCCAGACACGGATAAAGGTTAACACGCAAAGCCTAGGAAGAAGATATGATCTCGCCTTACCCGGGTGTCGAACTAAACCAATGCAGTCGGTTTCAGTGCGCAGAATATATATTACGTACATAAAATAACATTCGTTTTAAACTATGTGGAAGTTTTTTCGGAGTAGGTATAACGTGACGCGAAAGTAATAAGAATTTATGGATTTACTTTGGAAGGCAGCTCTCGTTTGACAAAAAGTCTGGCCTCCCCAATTTATCCGGAAATTTAGGTTATACCAGCTTTTGATTTAGTTCCTTTTCGGTGTAGATTACATAATATTGTGAATACCTACTAACTAGGGAAACTGGTAGTATGTCAGAGTATATGGTTGTCAAAATAAGATTGAAAACAACCTTGCTAACCCAAAGTCGTGCGTATTAAGTTTCTATTAAAACAATACTTTTAAGTTTAAAGTACTCTAAAAGATCTATCTACTCCTAAAGAAATAACCTATGCAAAAATTATGAAGACCCTAAAAAACTCTTATCATTTTCAAGGTGTAGAAAGTAATGCTTGGCCCTATAGTGACCTAACACGCGTATTGGTAGGATATGGGAAAAATATTGACTCTTAGGAGTCCAAGACTTATAAGGCTCATTTTCAAGAAATGGTAAACTATAAAGCTAGGTTATTGGTAAAACGTATGACAGAATGAACCTAATGGTTTTGAGTGCGTGTGTCTGTAATGAGATCTGAACGCGAACTGGTCCATGGTTTGGTGAAGGAGCGAATGTGCTTACTTGCGTTCGATACAATTATGCATTTTCGCTGAGTGTTTGATTGATATTCCGCTGATTAAAACACAAGGCTTAAATTATGTAGCTGATATAAAACCATAGATAGATGGATAAAAGCATAGACAATAAAACACGTTCTTCATACCAGTAATGTTTTCTCGTAGTAATTTCCCTTTCATTTGTCGTATCGGTTCGTTTTAATCTTCATGTATCAGGTGTGCGGTATTAAACTGAAACAGACCGTGTACTGCTTGCGAGGATTACGCAGCTCGCCGAGATTACATGGAAACACAACGTTATATTTTTACTGTAGTTTTATAAGCTGGCAGTCGCTATTGAGAGATGGACCTAGACAGTTTTCTCGGTTAGAACTTGTATTTATGCAGATGCTGTTCAGGGTATCAAACAAATCAATTTATATGCAATCTGCAAATTTGCAGATTGCACATAAATTGATTTGTTTGGATGTTTTTAGGAGTTTCCGTACATCCCTATTCTTTATGACACCGCTAGTTTTGAAACAACAATTAAGTACATTTACAATTATATTCTACTTACATTACGTCATAATTACATTCTCGTAATGTAATTATAGATTTAACATGATGCTATTTTTATGAGAAAGATTTAAGATATAGGTAGTTTACGACCGTCTTTGACATGGTGTATGAAACTACTTGACCTGTCTTCTCTCGATAGAACATTGTTTTCGTCGGTGGGATGACCTGGAATGCGAAAAGGAACAGAGGGAAGTTGAAGAGGTCTCATTAGCTACAGCAAAAGTGTTAATCATCAAGGAAAATTAAATAATATACCTCAAATCCTCTCTCCGCTCAAGGCCAATTTAAAGTGGTAGCAGAAAAATATAATAAGTAGGTACGACAAAACCTTCCTAATTGGATAATTTTGTCGTTGCCGTGACCCAACCACAAGTGCATTTAACCCTTATCTAAGTATATCTTAATGCCATGGAGAGGCAAACGGAATGTAGGGAAATTAATTAGAAATAAAGTTTGTATCCATGATTATTTGGCAGAAAGAATATTAAAAGTCAGCATATATTGAGCCCTTTCAATTTATTGTAGTAGGCTATGAATTCAGTCTAAATATGAATATTTACATTATGAAATATTTTATGAATTCTTCATTTCAAAGGATATAATGGGATGTAAAGTTGCTTTTGATATCTCAAAAAGCAATTAAATGATGTCGTAGAAAGCGATTGGCAAGCGTCCTTTGACCACCGTTAGCTTCATTCGGAACTTAATTGCAAAGGCTTTGTGAGGAGTAATTTTCAATTAACATTGCCAGTGTTCTAAGCTTCACTAGTAACTGAAATCAACTTGCATGTTAAAATAACTTTTATTTCCATAATACGACAGTTTATTTCAGCCCACCCGAAGTTTATGTGACCTTTTTGTTTAGCGCCTCGAATCATTTGTTATAAGAACTAGCCCTCGTGATCAGATTAAACTAAAGGTTAGTGATTGGTCGAAAAATATTTATTGCCGAGATCTTTTTCTAGTTCGGATATCTCGTTCGGTTAAGAATGATTGCGGTCGACTTAAATCCCTTTTGGACGCTATGGTTTCTCTTCGGAAAATGGGATTAGAGGAGGTTTAAATTTGAGAAAGCTCGATTCGGTTCTTCATTCATTGAAGGTTAGCAGTTAGTGTTTGCATAATTTTCTTTGTTTTGTGCACAAGGTTTAAAAGTGTTCCGCAGTATGTGCAAGGACTTTTTGTTTCAAGCGACAAATTTCGGCAGCTTGAATCGAACTTCGGCATTCGGCCGAAATTCGGTTCAGATGCCGAACATTCGGCACAAGAAAAATAATACCTACTTGCACTATTTTGACTGAAATTTAATAGAATTAGAATAGCATTGTAAAATAAAATTATGTTTTTTACTCACTCAGGGACATATATTTTAGTTACGAATATTGTAAATATAAACCTTAAATTAATTCAGTTCTTCTTATTAGTCTTGAAAATCTCTGCCTTAATTAGACATACTATTACAAAAATGAAATAAACTTAGTATTCTTCTAACAAACATCTGGATTACAATTCATAAATTTAATAAAAATATCACGTTTTTGGTTCACAAACTGAACATTAATTAACAATCAAGTATTTTTTATTACAATTAAAGGGTATTTTTTTCAACAATCAAATTAAATAAACTTTTCTCATCTATCTACTCACCCATATTTAAAATTTACCAGAAGCAGGTTATGGTGCAAAAACATCAAAGACTCTGCCTTATTTGGCAGAAGTTTGTTACGTTATTCTTCGTATACGTTTCCTGCCTCCGAAAAAAGACGCTCAGAATATTCAGAGCTTCCAGGAGACGATAAATATATTCGAGCCAAATAACTCATGTTAGGGAACTTGTCTTTATTCTTAGCCCACCAGCCATATGGACATAGGTCTTTGAGTAGTAGAACTTCATTGGGATATCTGTCTAGCTTTGACGCAATCGGACTTTAGGATTCTTCTACATCTAGTGGTAACTTTACTGCTAATAGTTCCTCGTAGCAGCTCCAGAACGTTCTCTGTATGTTTTCGTTATTAGATGATCACTGCTTGAACCAATATCCTCGCTCCTTCTTACAAATTCATTTCATGTCATTCAGACACGCCGATGACGTATTTGCTAATAACTGGCCGGCTCTAGGCCACGCGGTGGTGGGAGCGCGGTGTGCAGGCGGGGTACATCTAGCAATAATTGAAGTAAATGCGTAAACAAGTTACGACGTGTCGCTCTCGAGAAAGCGCGCGAAATTGAACCGAAGTTCGGCCGAACTTTTAATTTTAACCGAATGTGCAGCCGAAGTTCGGATTCGTTTAAAACGACATTCGGCCCATCTCTAATATATGTATGTACTTGTGACAAGACTTTTACTTTAAATATATTATCTACTTAGTTTTTTTTATGCACCTGCCAAGTTATCTCATCACCACCCACGGGTGACTGGTAGAGAATGCCTATGGCATTAAGTCTGCCTTTGTACATTTTGTGTTGCACAAAGTTTTCATAAATAAATAAATGCTTACATTTGCGTGACGGGGACAAATGGGACGCATACTTGTCTGAAAAAAGTTTTTGGTCATTAGATAAAACTATTCCTACGATAGTGAAAATGTATTAATAATGGGAGAGTTGAGTCATGGCTTCCCTGACGTCGATGTTCTTTCCATAAACTGCGTAGAACTAATTTGTTTGGTGGATGAAATTAATGACTAACTTTGGCACAGCTACGAGCACTGTTGTCTAACGCCCACGCAAATACATACATATAAATTTCATGCGGGTGTTTGACTTGCCAGTTTGTGTTACGAGAATGTAAGGGTACCATGGAGGTATTGTCTGAGATATCTATAGTATTCATAGCCCTTATGGGAGACAAACACACATCAGTTAAGAATATTCCTCAAACCAAAGCTAAGTTGCGGTACCAACGTAGCGTTGGTACACTTATTGTGTAATTCAGATATATTGCTTCATACGTTCAAAGTAATTAGAAAAATTATCTTCTCGACGAGGTCTTATTCAGATATTATTTTATGCTTTGATTTTTACATTGTGTTGATTTTTAGTTGGTGATATGAGGAATTTAGATGCTGGTATGAGGAATCTTCGTCTATTTATCTAATGCCATGGATATGTAGCAATGTGAAAATGCAAGCATTTGCGGCGTATTACATTCATTTGTTGGGTTATTATTTTTGCTTCTTTGTAGGAGATCACAGACAATTACTTCTGTCAAATCAATTGAGTGGGCTCCATAAACACGACTTTGTAAGTGTATCGTTCTTAAAATACCATCCCCATTACAATATTGAAAACGCTTATTTTTGGAACCGTACCTCATAAAAATTTTATCGCTGAAAAGAACTTTACAAATTGCATTAAAATTTGACAATTTCTTAAGTTATCTTAATCCGAATTAAGGATACCAGAGTTAATAGCTATCTTAGTTTTGTTAAAATTTCTCTTTCAAGTTGCTCATTAATTGCTTTCTATTTTTGTCTTTTGTCGACAGTTTGCGGTAGGCATACTAAGCAATGAAATATTTGACTCAGTCACTGGCTCATCAAAGCGTATTCTATTGTAACAACATGATAGATACTTATGAAAAGCCAGTATAATAAGTTCTCTAAAAACTGAGATTTTCTAGAAAATATAAAATTAATAGCCCTAGGATACATGGTCTAAGAAAGACTACCTACGCAATTATTTTTTAGAAGAGCAAATTGTCTTTCAAAGAAATCACTTGTAGATTTAAACAAATATCAAAAGGCGCTTTTGTAGATACAGATTAGTGTTGCTCAAATGCAAGACCAAGACGAGACTTAGCCAGTTTTGGTCTTGGTCTTGCGTCAATACACCTGGTCTTGGTCTTGGTATTGCGCTCCTAGTCTTGTCTTGAGTCTTGCAATTAACGATTACCCTATTGCTATTTATTAAACGGTAGTTTAGATCTTAGAACAATGTAACAGAGTAGGTACATTTTGAGCTTGAATTGACATAGGCATAGTAAAGGCTAACCAAATTAATAAATTTAATAAGAAATGCGAAATATCAACTGACACATCATCTCTGTGTGTTCAGAACTCATGGTCTGAACCCACGACCTCGGCGATCGGTGCCGATGCTCTAACCAACTGAGCTACCTACCGTATCCCACGAAAGTCCGTTGGATTCTTAATGAAAATTTACATTTAATAAACTTACATGTGCTAAAACATAGTTAAAACATATAAAAAATAAATTAATGAAATTAACTTGACTGTATTTGAATATTCGTCACTCATGTCATATTGTAAACTTATCAGTTCGAGAACAACAAGGATTATAGTAAAAAACAATTATTACTCGAAGCGAAGCTCAATTTGGAATTACTAAAATTGAAATAAATACTCCTATTTATAAGCACACGCCAAAATACCGATAAAGGACGGCATTCTATGATAAAAATAATTATTCTTTGGAAGATTAATAAAACAGATGCGTTAACAGATAGGTATAGTGTGCGTACGTAGCAATAAAATGTAGATATTATGTAAATAATATTCTGTGTATTATGTTCTTCTTTTGATGGAATTAATCTACATTAATTAAATAAAATTTGCCTAGTTACGCTACCTGAGTAGGTAGCGTAACTAGGCAAATTTATGTAATGTAGTAGTTATTCAGTAACTATATAAATACAGTTATTTATATAGTTACTGAATAACTACTAGAGTACTATAGAAGTTGATAAACTGACAATGCTAATCTAAATGTTTAAATGTGTGTGATTTTAAAACACAAGATGCGCGATGTGACGTCACTCATTTCATTAGTATTGTAGACAATTTTTACATACAAGTATTTACAATATTTCTCATATGGGATATCAATTGAAGTCGCCTGCGCGTGTACTCGCATCTTGACCTTGTACTTCCGAATAGATGCGAACTTTCTTTGACAGGTTTGTCCGACCCGACTTTGTTGTCGGCTACACCAAAATGTTGCCGACAACAAAGCCGCGCACTATCAAAGTGCAGCGAGGGTCAAAACTAGGGATGCACTCTTTTTCTTTTAATCTATATTTTGTACAATGTATGTTTATGTTATTGTTCGTAATGCGCATAAGTCGATATTGTACAAATAATACACACAAATATTAACTAAGCACGATAATACGACACGACAAAAAATAAAAACATTTTGTAATAAAATCCAATGAAAACTGTGAAACAATAATACTGACTTATTTAATGCAGACGAGATACAAGTATCAGTATCTGTATTTAATTAAATTATTGATACTTAAGTACTTATATTAACGATAAAAAAATACGAGATAGTTTTATGTGTATGATTACATTTTAACATTTTGATGCTCTGATACACATGAATGAATCGATACAAAAAATCCTGTACCTGGGGAAGGGCACCGCCGCCGCGTCGCCAGCACGGCTGCTATCCTGACCTTCATTGAATATAAGGTACTAGAAATCACTTTTAAATTTTAAATTAAGTTGAAAAATATTAAATTAACTACAATAACTTACTATTTTCCGCTGATTTATTATTAAAAACAAACATGGATCGAATATTGTGTGTGCTAATCTTGTGCGATGTCACCAGACCTGTATCACTGTTGGTGGTAGTAACTTTAAGTAGCACCTCCGTCAGAGCCAGCGTATTAACGTTCTCATCGAATAATCCGGCTCTGGACAACGATCCAAACTCGGAGAACACATAAATAGTTCTTTTATGAACTGCCTAAGTTTCATTGTTTTTCCCGCATCGCCCGCCCTTCCCCTGTGTTTCTGCAATGTAACTTTTCTCATTTTAATAATAATAACACTACGAAAATGACAGTCTGAACTAACTGCAAAATGCAAGAGTCTCGCAGGCTTAGTCTTGTTCTTGCTTAAATCTTGCAGGGTAAATCTTGGTCTTGGTCTTGCAAAAATGCAAGAACAAGACCAAGACTGCAAGACCAGCATTGAGAGCTGTTATTTTGAATTGTTTCATAATAATTGGTGAAAAAGATTTGCGAAATATGTTTTTATTAAGCTATGAAGAGAATTATCTAGTCAAAGTGAAATGTTTAGATAAAATATTTTGAGGAACCGTAAAAGACCAACACCCACTTACGTAACTAAAGACTCGGTTGATTATACTGCTTGTAGAGAGAATATACTGAGGTACTTTACGCCTGGAAAGCTTCTTAAGAGCGCGCCTAAAGCCAGCAAAATTTTAGAATTCACCCGCACTGTCCTACCCGCTCCTCACATCGAATACGATCGCGCATGTACCTACGCGCTCGCTCGACGCGTATCTTCTGTAGTAAGTATACGTATAATATTCAGATGAAACAACTGTATTCAAAGTATGACTGCGTTATACAATATTACGAAATGTTATTATGTGTACGCGAATAATACGTAAATAGTAAGTTAGTAGGAGGTGACTATACCACTGATACTGAACACGAATCAATATAAAATCAATACCAAAAGGTAATATTATATTATGTATAATATAATATTATTTTGGCGCGTGATTTTGGTGTGGCGTAAATAATGGATAACTCTGAAACTGTCGATTGGCCAGATAATATCTGTCATTTACCCCACTTATATCGTCATATGCCCATGGATGACCAAATTATTGATATTTTTAATATTTTAAATAAAAATCGTACTTACTCTTACAAAATTAGGTACCATTTCTAAAATTGGTGATATTTTTTTCATTTTGTTTTTTTTTTATATCAGTCCTGAATATTTGTATTATCAGATCAGTATCAAGATTTTTTATTACATTCTAAATCAATATTGTAAAAAATAGTTATTCTTAAATTTTAACATTTTTTTCTACAGAATTACGCAATTTTGGGCCCCTGTATCTATAGTTGCAAAACTTCTGAAAAATTCGGAATAATTCCGGAATACTTCTGGGAAAGTTTCTTTAAATCAGAATTATTCAAAATGAATTTAAATAAAGCCCTCTGTGCGCCGGCCGCTGCCGCCGCGCTGCGATGGCGGTGCGGGGTGCGGTAAGAGGGGAGATGCTCCCCGGAGAAGTTTTCCCCCCGCGAGAAAGATTCGTACCCCGCAATCGAATGTTTCCGAATATTTCGCCCGAATAATTCAATCGAAATTAACGTGTTTGTTTGTTGTGTGGTGGGTGGGTTAATTATTGCTCAGTGCGAGACTACGTACGATACAAGAGTAAAATATAAATGTTTATCTATACTAATATTATAAAGCGGAAAAGTTTGTTTGTTTGTTTGCTTGAACGCGCTAATCTTCGAAAGTACTGGGTGGATTTGGATGAAATTTGGTATGGAAATAGCTTGAAGCTTGAGGAAGGTTATAGGCTACTTTTTACGCGACTGCAAAAAAGGAGAGTTATGTTTTTACCGTGATAGAATCCACGGGAGCGAAGCCCCGCGTGAGTACTAGTTTTATTATAAATGGGATTGATTAAGTATATGTTGATATTTTTATAGGTAGATATGTTAGCCTGCGATTAACAGGATTTTTATTCTTTTGTTTCTAGGTAGGTACTCTACTTATTTCGAAATTGAATGCTATTTTTATAAATGTCAGTAGTTGAATAAAAAACCAGGCCTAGCATATTTTATTTGTTTTTTGAAAAAGGGTTACCTATGTTTTTGGTTAGTTTGTATGTAGCTCTGTACGCATCGCGAGTATTCGCGAGTCGCATAGGTAGGTATTAATCATTACCTACCTACTTAACGCGTTTAATAGCCCAGCCAATAAAAACTATTAAAGGCAAACCTTGCAAGCAAACACGTTTTGATGCGGTTTTCAGAAAAGTATTTGTTATACTTAGGTAGGAGCAGGTTTTGGTATATTAACCGACTTCAAAGGTCGATTTTCCTGGTTTCTTTTGGCAGTTGAAATATTCCCAAAGCTTCGGAATATTTCGGAATACTTCCGAAGTATACGACGGGAATGATTCGGAATTATTCCCGCCAGACTATATCGAAAAAAAATGTACTACACTGCGGTGGTTCATTATTTTAGACTAGCTTTTGCCCGCGACTTCGTCCGCGTGGAATAGTTACTTTGGGCTAACGTTAAATTTAAGCCCGATTTTGAAGCATTCTTCATTGGTGCTCCGCTCCTATTGGCCTTAGCGTAATGATATATATAGCCTATAGCCTTTCTCTATAAATTGAGTATTTAATTAAAAATATTTTTTTCAATTCGAACCAGTAGTTCCTGAGATTATCGCGTTCAAACAAACAAACAAACTCTTCAGCCTTATATATTAGCATAGATAGCTGTTGCCCGCGACTTCGTCCACGTTTCCGTCGTTTTTCGTAAAAAAAAGTAGCCTATGTCCTTCCTCACGGTTCAGTGATTTAGATGTAACACACAGATTAACTTTCGTAATTTAGTAGGGAAATATAATATGTCAATCTATAATACTGTTGAAAAATATATTTCATGTACAGAATTGACCTCTCTACAGATTTATTATAAGTATAGATAATTGCCTATTTAATGCAAATTCTAAAATGGTATAATAATAACCAGTATCTTGATAAAGTACAAAGTTATTGCTGTTCGAATCTTAAAGGAGAATTTTTATACAAATTTGATTTCAAAATTAAATTACTTTAACACTGCTGTAACTAATTTTAGACTCAAAGAGAATGAGAATTTCCTTAAAATTTGATCACTATGGGTTTGTTGACACCATAAAAGACATTAGTAATTAAACAAATTTATTGAAAAAGAAAATATACAAGATGTTCGAAGTGGGCTCCTTCAGCTGCTATACACGCTCTACACCTTCTTATGAAGGACCGTCTCAATCGGCGCGCAAATCCTGCCGACGATATTTCGTCAGCAGCCGAACGTATGCGTTGTCGCAGCTGTTCAACTGAAGTGATTTCTTCTTTATAAACTACCTCCTTTAAACAGCCCCAGTAAAAAAGTCCAATGGGTTTAAATCTGGCGAGCGAGGTGGCCACATTCTGAAAATAAAATATTATTTCAAAACAAATTCCTTGTTATACAATCACGTCCACAATAAATTGATCTACAAAAATAGGGTTTAAATACCTAATGGGCATACTTAAATAGGTTCGTAATCGATATAAATATATTTCATCGAACAAACACGGATACCAACTAAAAGCTTGTGTTTATTTTGCATATACTATTCTGCCCGCGTTACCTACGACTACGAGTGACCATAGAAATATTAAATAAGAAGTGGTATAGGTAGATAATTTTTTTTTATATAGGATACTCGCAAGATCATTATTGTTGTCCATCCGTGTATCTAGATTTTTAGAAGATCTCATAACTACCTACATTATGGGAAAATGATCATAAAATTGTATCGTGAAGAATAACATAACAAAATAGCAAAAGTAAATAGCTACCTATTATGAATGTAATTTATTACCTATTATCCTAATAATCTAATAAAGTACCTACCACGAATTTTTGATATCGTCGTGTCTGGGTGTTGTTTATCTATATATGTATGTATTTAAAAATATATTTGTCTATGTATATCAGCTGTCTGACACCCATAGTACAGGGTCTTCCTAGTTTGGGGTCAGACAGCCGTGTGTGAAATGTCCCCACATATTATTATGTCTAGTTACCTACTCGGCCCACGAAAGTGCGTAGGTAAACGAATTTAGATCTTGTGTCTCTCAAAATAAAATCTAAAATCACCTGCATAAACTTTCTCGAAAGTATAAAATGTATTTTTATTTTTTCAGTATATAACAAACAAGTAACTCACAAACTTACCTTCGACAATTAGCCATCCTGTCAATTTGTAACTTTTTTAGTTCTCTTTCAATGTTTTTTTTGTTTCCCATTTCACTATTTAGTTCGAACAACAACAACAATTACGATTGAAATGATTATAACTCGGCGCAGCTAAAACACTTGAGCGTAGTCCTCTCGTCTCAACAGAGCGGTAGCGACTGATGTGTGAAATAGAAATATGCTTGAAGCTCCCGCAACGAGCGACGGAAGATGACTTCTTGCGCGGAATAAAAACGTAGTATGCGCCAAAAGTGTTTTATCGTAATAAATCCAAAACTAAAAGGAATTACATAAAATGCCTAAGCAAAGCCTTTACTCTTGTTTAAATATAATTATTTATCAAATTTTTGTCGCAATAGGCATTACCATATCGAGTACAAAACGGAAAAACATGAGAATTAGAGGTTATTTCGTGATTTTTTTCTACCAAGGAAATGTTATTATTTTATGTTTTTGATTAGAGAGAGCCCTTGAAAATATGATGTAGTTATTCATATATTTTTATTTTAAGATTTGGTCTGGAATTTTTCATGTAAAATCAAATAGAAAATTGGTAATTTTGCTTTATACGCGCTCTTAAATATGTATAAAGCACAGGTCCGTTCCTGCGTGGAGTATTGTAGCCACTTGTGGGATGGCTCTGCAAAGTACCAACTTGCTGCATTGGACTCGATCAAGCGCAGAGCTAAAAGGCTTATATTATATCGGTGAACCGTTGCTTGCCTGTCGGTTTTCTACAGATTGTACTTCGGGCAGTGTGCGCAGGAGCTCCATGACCCGATTCCTCCATCTCTCTTTCAGTACCGGTCTACCAGACGCACGCCTGGGTACCACCCACACTTGGTTGATATACCGTCTTGTCGTACCAAGCGCTTATCCTCCACATTTATTGTGCGCACAGCCAAGCTGTGGAATTCTCTACCGGCTTCTGTGTTCCCTGCCACTTATGACCTTTCAGTCTTTAAATCACGAGTAAATAGGCATCTTCTGGGCTCGCTCGTCCCATCTTAGACCTCATCTATCGCTTACCATCAGGCGAGATCGAGGTCAAGAGTGGACCCATCAGTAATAAAAAAAAAACAAGCTCTGAGAATTTGCTAGGCGCCTCAGAGTTACGCACTATGTTATGTAACTTGATGTCGAGGCCACCTCATTCTCTTTCTTCAAATATACCTTTCGATTTAATTTTGGGTCAGATGTAGACAGAATTTGCTATATTTTTGTTACATTAGACTAAGAATATACCAGTTATACCTACTGTACTATGTTTCTAGCTAAACTGTCAAATTCGTCGGCGGCATAAGAATATCACTTCATAAATAGATTGTTTTACACACGAGGTGATTAAAACCTCGTTTCGCGCTAAAATACCTGTTGTTCTATTAACAGTGTTACTTAGCGGTATTAGCCACACAACCCGTGTTAGCTCAGACTGACGTGGGCGCATCACTATAAAGGTTCATAAGTACATTAAACGTCATCTATACATTGTTTAACTTTTCGTTAGCTTTCCGCTCTATTCTTTTATCAAATTGAATTTTATTATTCAAGCTTATTGTTTTGAGGAAATTCCTGGAGCATAAAAGAGCAAAAATAGATAGTATTATTTTAACTAACAAAAGCATACATAAAGAACATTTGGGCCCTTATTCCCGGAAGATTGAAAAGATATTTTGTTTTTTTTTTGCCGTTTCGTAATGAGGAAAGGGTTGTTAAATATAAATATTGAGTGCCGTCATTAATTCGGGAGGTTAGAAAAAATATTCGTCCTTGGCCTGCTACTCCAATAAATAAGCTCTTATTTTTGTATTCGATTAATTTTTCGAAGGAAGTAATTGCGTTCGTATTTGATTCCAAAAGTCTTATACGTACGGATTTTCGAACTCAATTTGAATTGAATATAAAACTACATGATCCGTAAAACTGATAGGTAAGAAAATGTAATTTGTTGTAGGTATATCATATCAAAATTGTCTGCTCGTATACCGTATTTCTTATATCTATTGAAATCAGTGCAATTATTGTTCAGGCATAGGTACTGGCATACAGTCAATATTTGTTAACCTATTTCCACTCGTATTCAAGGGTCATTATAGCCTTCTAGTTTTGTGTATGAAATTGCGATGTACCCATTGATAACCCTTCTTGAATTTCAAACCTTTATTTTCTTCTCTCTAACTTTCTTTCTTCTCATTCTCTAATCAATATCTGAGAATATGCGGATAACGTGTTCAAAGAGACCTGTGCAACATTGTCACGTGACCTAATTTACAGATTAATGTACACTTGGCCTTAACTAATATAATACATGGGTGTCGTTTCATTTACATTGCTGCACGCGAACGGAGAACGTTCTGGCCCTATCATTTTGAACCAGCATTGGAATAAAACGTTGCGATACGCTCGTAATTAACATTGGAAAGTTTTTCTTTACGTACTTAATTCAAAATTAATAAATAAAAAAATATTATGTGCTTTGTAATATTGTTGTTTAGCGTTATAGTTTTATATTTATAGTTTAGGAACGTCGGATAATATAAACAGAACTATTTGTAACACAGATTTTGTTACCTGTTTTTGTTTTTTATAAAGAAAAGACATGGTTTCTGATTATTTCTATCCCTTAAAGATAAACAGTCGTCAATCGACAACTGAAGATAAATAAAAAAAAATGAAATTATATGTAAATACTTTGACTCGATTGACTATGTAATTAAAGTAAAATAATGACTATTTCGAACGACAATAGAAGTTAAACAATATCGGCCTTACAAAGTTGAAATTGAGATTTACCAAAAGGTTTCAGTAGAAACTTATCAATCAAAACTTTACTAAATAGATACATTATGACTTAGATGAGTTTTGTATTGATTGAAAGCAGCTAACGATCAATCTATTGAAGGTATAGGGTAGGGTATTTTAGGTAAGGATTCTAAATGACAATAATAACCGTACTAAACAGTAATTAATCATCATCATTTTCTTATGTAACTTTTTCGCACAAAAAGCAGACGAAAGGGATGCAGTCGCCTCCTTCTGCTAGCGAAGGAGGAGGCTGGACGCGTGAGGGAGAGACAACTTTCTTCCTCACGCCCCAGCCGCTGCGGGAGACGCCCCGGGCGCGTCGGGGATCACGAGCCGGTCTCCGGCCACTGTAGACGCGGGCCTGCGGTCGGCGAGCAGGGGTAGTTCACTGTCCGGTAAGGACCAGGCCCGAATCGGCGGCGCGCCATGTTCCGCGCGCACTTCAAAGAGCTGTCAGCAGCATTGATGGAGCTCGATAGGTCTATTGCCTCGTAAGGTACACCTCGTAAGGTCCCCGCAGAGTTCCGGGATTGTTTTAACGAGATACCGCGGCGCCGGAACGCAAAGGCAGCTGAAGGAGCTGGGTGGGTTTTTAGTCAGTAGGAGTTTGACACTCCCTTCCACTCTACCCACAGCCCTCCCGCTGTGGGTAGAGCGGAAGGGAGTGTCAGACTTCATTTGATGATTTTCCCACCCAGAAAAAAAAGGTATGTCTTGTGCAGATTCTTAAAATTGTGTCACAACATGAGCTGTTGCTCACTCTCTTGTAGAAATACAATTTGAGCGGCCTTTCGGCCCACACACAAGGACAAATTTATCCCTGTAATTGTTTATACATTCCACAGAGCTCGGAGTTGTCTCGACGACACTCCCCATACTGACTAAACATGTCACCGCGACACTAATCACGTATTAATCACATATAGAAACCAACTTACTGACAGCTTTGTTTGGCGAAGATGATGTTGTGCGCTCAATACAATTTCGGAAACTCGAACATTATACCTACTAGGGACCAGATGAGAACCAAGGTTGCCGAAATCGTCTGAAGGATCTGAATTAGGTAAGGTAACATTCCTCACAGAGAATATTATAGATGAGATTGAAAGTCAACCAAAAGACGCAAGGTTAGGAGGGAGGCCTACCACGATGTAGACCGATAACCTAGTGAAGGTCACGGGAAAACACTGGATGCAAGGGGCTGATGGATGCTTTTCACCTGAAATAATGATGATGAATTTTGCTGTTGAGGTACAGTGTCTTCTTAGTCGTACACTCCTAGCGGTTCTTGTCGTTGGTTGGTTGCGGCTTTTATGAGATTATCTTTCTTTATTCGTGGCATTGTGTGCAGATGCAGTACGGGAACACTCCATAGATGGAATAAAGAGGTCTGTCCATCTTGGGGGCCGCGAGAACGTCGATCCTCCACTCTTCTTTCGATAATTAAACGATCTAAAGAGCTTCCATTACGGTAAAGGTACAAGGTACAATACCGAAATGTATTCGATTGTATCCTGACGAGCACCAGTGCCTATTGAAGGAGGAAATTGCAATGCATTTGGTTAACTGGACGGAAAATACATTTTTAAATCAATGATTAACGCTTCAGTGTGGAGGAAATTCAGTGAGAAATCCTGGTTTTGCTGGTCTTCCAGTTTAGTCTTGATGTGAAATACGTATTGTGGGACTCATTTTATTATTAGAGATAGTATCTGGTAGCCACACAATTGGGTTTGCCCGTAATGAATGACCGAAAGTATTTTCCTATCACGTTCCCTTTACTATTTGTCTGTTCCTTAGGGGAAAACAATCGACATCTCAATTTTCTTTTGTTATTTTTTTACCTACAAGTGCATCAATAACGCTGAATATTGGGTAATCGAAAATGCGGTGCAATTCACTAACTAAGAATTTATGTTTATCACCATAAGTACGATGGTGTTATTGTAAGTATGAAAGATACAAATAATCTGGTTCCTTTTTGTTTATTACTGTAATAGACTGAGTTGGTAGGTTATTTCTGCAATTATTATCTAAGGGCCATTCGCTTTATCATAATGCAACATTGGCAGGACGTGAACTTCCTGCCAGCTGTTAGGCATATATGTATTTTTGCATTGCTAATTTTCCAACTGCATGTTTTATCATGCTTGAAATAATACCAATAAATTACCGATATCATTTACAACACTAATTAGTTTTTTCATACCCTTATATCACAACATATCCAGTCACATTCCTTTTAGTAAAAATCATAAAAAAAAGAAATCATAAAATAAAGGTTGTCTGTAAGAGATCGCCCTGTGCGATAAGACCGCCCATTGTACACTAGTTTAAATTTTTGTATCCATAGAAATATTGTGAGGTGTACAATAAAGTATATAATAAATAAATAATAATAATTAAATAATAATACATGATGAGACAAAGAGGTTTTATAAAAATCTGATGATAGAACTCGTTTCGACGAAGCTTTTCTCAATTGAGGAGCGTTTTCACAAAACAATACATCGTAAAATAATGTTTTTTCAATAATGTAATTTATGTATATAATAGGGTTTAGATAGGTATATTAAATTAAATTGCCGGTTAATTTATTAATTATTTTACTGAGATACTATTAAGTTGACCAAAAAAATAATAATTCACATAAACATACCAAAATAATGACATCAAAAACTACGAGCTTTTTCAACTTTGATACATCTACTGTTGATGTCTCGTTTTGATATAAACGTGGTACATTTAGTTAAATTTGCGAATCAATATTATATTACTGGTTCTTCATCGTCATAGTTACGTCGAATATGATCAAGATCAATGTTCGAGAGCAGAACCCTGGAGCACATCTGCATAAAATGTCTGAGCATCAGGATCATCAGATATATCACAGAATTTCAGTAAATTTTCAACATTTGCTTTCTTTTTTGAAGAAAACATGTTGGTTTTAGGCAACTGAACACAGTCAGTCGCAAGCAAAATCGGATGCCTTTCTTCTTAACTTCAACTGTCACTGGCTCAGCAGAATATACATCTTGAACACCAACTTCAACATATTTTATAGCGCGGGATCCAACTACAGTATAGTGTATTATTCGTGTTTGGCTTATTTTAAATGGAAGTTTTGCCTTTATCATATCTTGGCCTTAGCTTTCATGTCATAACTAAACCAATCTTTAACCCATTCGTTGACATGGCCATGTTTATTTAAAATTGAATAGTATTCATTCGGTGATGCAATAACTTCACGTCGACGTTAGTCCTTTTCAACCCTTCCAAATACTCTATCAGGAGGCATAAAGCTATGGCCTCAAATAGGGAAAACGTGGGACAGCTTATTAAAAACTTTACTAGAAGCCATGAAATTTGACAGACGTACACAATCAAACTAATTTAAATACTAATGAAATTCCGAATAACCCGATTTTGTTAAAAAGAGACAGCAAACAAAAATATGAATCAATGTACGTTTCATATATCGTTTTGAAGAGATTCGTTCTATGTAGATGTATCACTTTGAAAAAACCAAGGCACTTTGCTGTACTTTACAATTGATTTATGTATCGTTTAAGGAAAATTTGTTAAGGTTCTCATGGAACCCTATAGGAATTGAGTACGAAACGACAAAAAAAACATATTTGAATTTTTGTTTGATGTATCGCTTTGTGAAAACGCTCCTCAATTATGGTACTGACATGGTGATCAAAAACTTAATTGTTCTTGTCCACGGAAGACATAATGTATCCGATATTTTGTTTCCAATTAACCTCAGTAATTTGAGAGTATGAATACATTAACTCCGTGAATTCTTTTTAAGCCGGATAAAAGCTGAAAGCAATTTCGTTGAGAGGCGCCGTCACAGCGACCTAACGTATGTAAATGTGAGCACAGGTTATGGAGGAGAACCCGGTTCGCTGGGCTATATAGCCCACCAATTTTATGGTTAGCCCGATTTTATGGGTTTTCTGTCAGGGCATTTTTCATATGGACATTTGGAGTGCAACAAACATGTTTTTCGTGAAATATTGCGTTGTTTTTATCATGGAATACTAAGTATTGGATAGGCACACTTGAGTATCATAAATAATAAAATTGTTTGGATTAAACTTATATCATGCCCGATTTCGAGAGGTTCGATGGATAAAACAATACTCAAACCTCAAAAGTAGTGCCAATCTATCCTAAAAATATTGTTTTTCATAATTTAAGATAATATATTTGTAGACAACCGTGATATTTCTGGAAAAAATAATTTTAATCATGAATTCCTTTTGTGTTTATAGTAACAAATAATATAGTCATGAGATCTCGAGAACTCAGATAATTTCAGTACTTGTTATTACATTTGTTATGTTGTGTAATCAGTATACCATGCGCACTGAATTGCGTACTAAGCGTCCTTAATAATTCAAAGCGTAAAAGAATGGCAAATGTCTTATGCGTTTCGTTGGTCACGCGTCCCGCGTTTACCTCCGAGCTTCCCCTCCAAAACCGAGTGCCCTTGGCCCATATTGTCGATCGGCATTGGGGGCTCAAGTTTTTCATTGCCTTTAGTTCATACCAAGTCTATAGCTTGCCAAGATAACGGGTTTTATCGGCGAAGATATCTTTTTTCTTATTTTCAGCGCTTCTTCGGTTTATTAAGGTTTTTCCACTTTATTTATGAGATAATCTAGGTAAACGTCTAAGCTAATGCATATAGGCAATTTTTATCAATGTATCCATCAATGAAATAACTAAAAACAATATTTTAACCTATATTCGTGTAAAGCTTTTATCTAAATTGTTTTACTGCAAAGCGGGCCACTGTAACGTTAAACTGTCAATAATGAAATAGCTAACATGTGAGAGCAACCTATGTATGTAGGTGCGATGCCAAATATGCTTGGACGGAACGCAATAATACCATCTTTTCTATTCAATAGACATTAATTATAATTATGTAGTGACATAATTATAATTAATGTTCTAGAATTATGTCACTAGACAAAAAATTTAGGTTAAGTTTAAGTTTCTTTAAATTAGGATTTCTATTGGATTTTATTTATTACATATTCTGGCACTTAGGGAAAAAAATAAACAATGTTACGAAAAGGTTACGAAGAGATTCACCTTGCTGATGAAAGGTTTTGTTGATTTTTTCGATATTTGTGAACGAATTTAATGTTGCCAAGACGAGACCGCATGACTCGCACTGTCAAAAAGTTATCAGATCTCATGTAAGTAGAGCCAAGCTTTTAATTGTACACGCTATTTTAACTTTTACTGCCTCAATTTAAGGAAAAAGGTGTTTGTTTACTAATATACCAGCTTAACCTTAAGAATTTTTATGATCATCATTCATCGGTGAGTGACGAAATCGAGTTTTTAGATAGCAATAAAATCTAAAGTATAAGAAAGAGTATAAGAAGTATAAGTCTATTGGGAAAAATCCAAAAATTATTGCAAATAGCAACACATGATTTTTAGAGAGAGGGGCGCGCGTGTAGCGGGGAATTGTGCGTCGCTTCATGCAGTTTTACTCACGATGGAGCGCTTCATGGGACAGTAGCGTGCTTTTAGTGTAAAACAATTTTACAAAAATAACGATTTCTATGTTACTGTACGACGCCTATTTAGAATTGAATACAGATTACGCCGTGTAAGTGAGTCCAAGAGTTAATTTAATCAAAGCTTGGGTCAAGAAGTTCGAGCTAACGGGATCGATCACAAGTATTAAAAAAAATAGGGCGGCTACGTTCAAGAAGAAGCAATGAGAACATTCGGGAGGTTGAAATTTCCGTAAGGAACGACTTAGCCCGGACCTTAAATCTTGCGATTTTTTTTTTTGTGAGGATATCTGAAAAGTCAAGTGTACCTTAATAAACCAACGACCATATCCCAATAGGGTAGTTTCCTAAAATATTTTATTTAGTCCGTCACGTAGTTTAACAAAAAACATTGGACACGTATTTTTTATTTTTTCACGTCATTGAAAAATTAAGACGGTACAGTAAGTTGAAATTTCGCGTGACGTTACACCTCGGTATAATTCTTAGCAATGTGTGACGTCAGCAGCCCCCACTCCTTTACTTTGAAGCTTTCCATCTTTGTGATTTTGTTTGAATTGAAAAAGCAAAAAATACGTGACCAATATTTTTAAAAAATCTACCTAATGGACCAAAATAATATAATTATTTTGTAACACAGGAAACTACCCTATGTGTGTCAGCGAGTTTTCCAAAGTTTGCGTTGTCGATTGCAGGAGTGTCAACGCCCAAAAGGTACCAACTTGACGATATAATTAAAAAAAAATCAGTTTATTACGTTAAATAAATGATCAAGAAAATAACATTTATTGTCGTCTTATTTCTATTCATGTTTTCAAATGTGCAATAATGTATGGCCCACCCTGTATTTATTAACTTGGTATACTATTGACATCATATACCGAGAATTTTGTTTATCTGGTATAATCCAATCCCCAGTTATGAGGGTTCAAAAAAAATACGTAGCGCTTCGAGAAAAGGTGGGTAGTGCCCTGCGCTACACTTGGCTCGACTTGGCGGGCCATTGCCGTGCCCCCAGATGTGTATGGAGATATCTGGCCCTAATTGCTTTTCTATATTCAGTTTAAAAGAGGTTTTGCGTGTCAAGAATAGAAGAAATACTTACTTCAAAATGTAATTTCACCATTTTTTAAAGAGTATTTTTTTAGGTAGATTTTTGACAGCAATCAAATATAAAGCCACTTATCAAAATTTGAAGTTTGGCTACGTTATGTGATGACAACAAAGATTTACTTACCACTTTCTTACTCGCCAACCCTTGTCAAGTCGAACAAAAAAACTTAATATTTTACGAGATGATTGTACAAAATATGCACTAGATTTAAAAACGTTTTACCAAAGAATTAAACCGACGTCAAAAAAACACTGCAAAGTGAAAAATAACTTTAATTTCGGAAGTCGGTGCTAAAAACGAAAATACAAAACTAAAGACACCGTACATACAGTTTTTTGGAAGTCAGTTTAATTTTTTGGTAAAAAGTTTTTATTTCACTCTTTTTAGTTGGTCGATTTTTAATTTACCTAGTTACAAGAGCCTAAATGTCAACTACTTATAATCATTTACAAAATATTGCATTTCCCAATGTTGGGCCGTTAATTGTTGAGGAGTGAGTTCTCCTGGTACTTCACCATCAGCTTCACTTCATCATATGCTTTGTGACGAGCATATTGTGCTTAATAACCATATTCAAGTAATCGAAGCGAAACCCATGAAATACTTATTATTCCTACTTATATATTGAGTAGTTACAGTGGCCATCTGTGGTCTTCATCATCAGGTCCACTTCACAAATGGTGCTTTTCGAATGTAATTACACAAGTTACTATAAAAAATACTCAACTCACTATAGGTGTGCCTATAATATTTGAAAAGTTCCCTCGATTTCTCCAGGATCCCATCATCAGATCCTGACTTGGTGACAATGGGACCAATTTCGAAGTATACCCTTTCAAATTCTTTCAGTTTGTTTCAGTGTTTCTTCTCAGAGTAGTTAGGAAACACTGGCCTCATCTAGTTTACATTTACGAAAAAAAGACGTGTGAAAGTGTTATTTATAACCTATTTGCAAAATAAACATCATTATTTCATTATTTCAAATAGAAAAGAATTTTCCAAATCGGTTCAGCCGTCTTCGAGTAATCGGTGATCATACATTAAAAAAACAGACAAAAGAAATATACGCGTCGAATTGATAACCTCCTCCATTTTTTTTGTCGCTTGAAAATAGACCTTTAATTTACTGAAAGGTCTATTTTATCTCTACATATCTTTTATCTATACACTGAATGTTAGAAAATCACCAAGCGTAATGGGGATGCATAAGTGTCGAGGAGGTCTTTACTTCAACCCCTGTCGTTGCTGGAGAGTTGCCTTTGATATCGGAGTCAATGTAAATAACAGCACTTTGCCCGCTGTATTTACTGCAACTTTTGCATCAAACATTATTTAATATTTTCTCGAAGTTGCTTGATTTTATAATAAAGCCGTTTTGCTGTTTTCTATCGGTAAAGCGGCTTAGGTTTTCAAAGGTTGCGTTCAAGGATTAAGCTTTCCTCTACAGTTTTGTAAAGTAGAGGTTTATCTACCATATATCGCTATTAAGGTGTATACGTTATTGTATTGCATGTGACGCCCCTTTTATTTATTGCTCACACGTATTTAGCCAGGGACCATAACCATAAACAAAATACCTGCGTAAAAAATAAGTGTAATATCCCGCTCTTTGTGGAACAAAGTCAGGGGTTGTCACGGTCTGTTTATGTAGATTGCAATAAGTGAACGTAGGTTGGGATGCCCTGAATAACTACAGAGGAAATAAACGTTTACATTTCTGGCTTTTGTAAAGGCAAAATGTTGTTGTGTTTTTGTTGTATATATATTTATACAACACTGCGCCTCACGATTTAAAAACACTATGCCTTTTCCCCATGGGATTAGTCAGAAACCATAAGAATTCTTTTCTATATCTTCAAAATACTCATTATAAAACTATGATTATCTTTATAATTAGTGTTTTGTTATTCGACTTCTCCAAGGCTTTTGACAGGGTCTGGCACGATAGCCTTATTGCTAAGCTTCTTTTCTTCGGTTTACCCACCCAACTTTGCGTTTGGATTGAAGACTTCCTGAGAGATCGGTCCATTCGAGTGGTCATTGATGGCTGCTCGTCTGGCCAATTGGCAATTAATGCCGGGGTCCCTCAGGGGTCTGTTCTCTCAGCAACTTTGTTTTTGCTGCACATTAACGATCTGCTGATTCCCGGTACCTTTGGGTATGCAGACGACAGCACAGTTTCTGAGAGATATGTGTCCAGCGCGCGAGCTGGTGGGTCACAGATCCAGTCTCTCCGTGAGGACATGGTGGGCGCTTGAACTTGTCCTTGAAAGCTGTCTCCGAATGGGGCGATGCCAACTTGGTCAAGTTTAATGCAGCTAAGACCCAGGCGTGTCTCTTCTCCGCAAAAAGGAGTCAATTCGAACCGGCTCCTACTTTCCGGGGTGTAACCGTGCCGATAACCGACCGTATCGAGCTTCTGGGGGTAACACTAACTTCTACCCTCAATTTTGGCCCGTTTATCGAGGCTAAGGCTCAACTAGCATCAAAAAAGTTGGGAATCCTAGCAAAGGTGAGACGGTACTTCACACCTAAACAGTTGCTCAATCTCTATCAAGCCCAGGTTCGGTCGTGTATGGAGCTCTCATCTTTGGGATGGATCTGCTAAATACCAACTGGACGCGCTTGAGTCTATCGAGAAGCGGGCCAAGAGAATCATTGGCAACGATGCACTGGTCGAGTCAAAGCTTCAGAGCCTTGAACATCGACGACGAGTTGCAAGTCTATCGGTTTTCTATCGGTTACATTTCGGGGAGTGTGCGATGGAATTACACAATCTAATTCCACCAAGCCCGTTTCATTATCGGACTACGCGACAAACGGCGAAGCGCTGTCGTTACATGGTGGACATCCCACCCATACGCACAAAACTTTTTGGGAATACCTTCATTGTGCGTACGGCTAAGGAGTGGAATTCCCTGCCGAAATCTGTGTTTCCCGATAGCTATAACCTAGAAGTCTTTAATTCAAGAGTGAATAGGTTACTTTTAGGTAAGCGTGCTCCATCTCCTTCCTCCTCCTTCTTTTCTTCATCATCACTTACCATCAGGTGAGATAGTGGTCAAACGCGAACCTATTTTTATTAAAAAAAAATGTAAATAGGCATTTACGAAGCGTAAACAGGCGGTAAATTAATTTAGTTGGATCCACAGTTGGTAATTTTTCTCGTGGGTACAATCCCCTATTAGTCTACCTTTTACAGGTGCGTGGATGTAAATTCAATCAAAATTTAATGAGGTTAATGTACCGGGTTATTTCATTATTGGGATTCTTGTTTATCGGAAAAACTGAAATAAGAAATACTATGCGATCGTACTTCTTCATCAATCAAATTGACCATAGGATGAGTTAGTGGTGAAACGCCAACCTGTCAATAATAATATAAATCACAAGACTTTAGTGAAACTTAAAAACTGTTAGTATAAAATACATATTCCAAACACACAGCAACATTTAAATATTTATCTAGTTATAAAATAACATTAAAATCGGATTATGAAATTTAAATAAATCAATATTTCAATCGGATATCGTAACGTTTTTTTCTTTGCTTGTAAAACCAGAACTACTTACGTTAGTCATTAGTTGTATTTCACAGGGTAGTCGTCGATAGCTGGAAATATGCATTCCCCAGCGTCGATGCTTACTACCCATCCTGTGGTTCTTATCAGGGGACTGGATCCGAAAACAAAACCAATGTAATTTCGACCTGCTTTATTTTTCTTTACATAGACCTGAGTGAGGTAGATATCTTAGTTAAAATCTTATCTACAATAATAAAAAAACACACTTTAGTTTCCAAAATCCCGCGGAGAAATAGACACATCAAACCTTGGATAACTCCAGGGCTACTCAGATGTATTTCTCATCGTGATAGTCTTCATAAAAAAGCCAGAAACTCTCCAGGAAATAATATAATACAAATCACATATAAAAGGTATAGAAATTACTGTAATGAACTTTTACGGAAGCTAAAACGAAGTTATGAACGTGACGAATTCACGAAAGCTAAGAGTAGCCATAAAGCGACTTGGGATGTTATTAATAAAGTAACAAACTTAAAGCCTAAACCGACCGCCCCTTTCGAACTTATAACAAATAATGACCCTAAAAACTCAATTGATAAAGTTAACAGGTATTTTGCTAGCATCGGTAGGGAAATGGCCGGAAAAATATCAACCGATCATCCAGTTTTAAATGGTGATACTCCCCAATACAATAAAAGTAACTTGAACTCTATGGTCCTTCTTGAATCCGATGAGGACGAGGTTAAACACATTATGGCTAACCTAAAACCTGATTCAGCTGTTGGCTGGGATGGAATCTCCGTCACAGTATTAAACTCATCTCGGCGGACACTGGTGCCCCTTATTACCCATATATGTAACCTGTCAATTAAAACGGGTTCCTTTCCAAGACTTTTTAAAAAGGCAATAGTGCATCCAGTTTTTAAGACCGGTGACAGAGGCAGTGCCAATAACTACAGACCAATATCAGTCCTGACAGCACTCTCCAAAATTCTTGAACGAATAATGAACAACCGCCTAACAAATTTCTTAGAATCAAACAAAATTATATCTAGTAACCAATATGGTTTCCGTACTGGTATATCCACGGAAGATGCAGTGCTTGCTCTAACTGAACATGCTGTTAGGAAACTAGATAAAAAACACAAATGCTTGGGTCTATTCCTAGATCTAGCTAAAGCATTTGACACTGTCTCTGTCCCCATTCTATTGAATAAGCTTGAACGCATAGGAGTCAGAGGCATCCCCCTTAAAATGTTCACTGACTATCTCAGAAACCGGGTTCAAGTGGTGAAAATCGGGGAGTTTTCGAGTGGGGAAGAGGTTGTTGACTGTGGCGTCCCCCAAGGTAGTATCCTTGGCCCCACATTATTCATTATCTTTATTAATGACTTATGCGACATCCCCCTCCTAAATTGCAAAATTTTTACATATGCTGACGATACGGCCCTTGTTGTGGATGGATTTGATTGGAATCATACGAGGCAAAACGCAGAGCATGCTCTTAAAACGGTCATGACTTGGTTATCCACTAATCTGTTGACTTTGAATATTGATAAAACTCTGTTTATTCCTTTTGTAATGAGAGCTGACCTCCAGCCTCTGGAGTCATTTGCACTTAAGGCTCACACTTGTTCGTTGACTGTCCCGGATTGTAGCTGCTTATCCGTATCCAGATCTTCGTGCGTTAAATATTTGGGCGTGCATATTGACCAGAGTTTTCGTTGGCACAAGCAAATTGAAACTGTAACAACCCGAGCACGAAGGCTTATATTTATCTTTAAAAAACTTCGTCAGTCTGCTGACACAGAGACTTTGAAAATGGTATATTTGGCTCTATGTCAGTCTCTGCTATCATATTGCCTAACTGTGTGGGGTGGAGCGCCAAAGTCTACAATCCTACAACTCGAGATTGCACAGCGTGCAGTACTTAAGGTGTTGACCAATAAACCTTACAGGTACCCAACCTCGCTGCTATATGCTGACTGTAAAGTCCTAACGGTGAGGCAACTTTACGTCCTTCTTACAATAACTCGCATACACAAGTCCCGACCACTACAGGAGCCTATAGGTAGAATAAAGCACACAGTCTTCAAGCCGGATCGCACCAGAACAGTCTTTGCCCGCAACCATTACTTCTCCCTAAACGCAAGGCTGTACAATAAAGTAAATAAACAGTCTACAACAAAATAAAGATAGAATATTCCTAATATTCTATCTTAATAGGAATACCTGTAAAATGAAATTAAAGGATTGGCTGACTTCTCTCTCCTACCAGGAAACCGAGGACCTATTGGCTGCCATGCCTAAGTAATTTTATTAAGTTATAAAACACACAACACACATTATATTATAATCTGTATTCCCCTAGAATATTAAATCTCACATACACTCACAGTTACACTACAACATACACACTTGTACACACATCAACGAGCAGTTTATTTACTTAGTATTTTCTGACAAACTTTTTGCTTTTTGTTTTGTTTTAGATTCATTTTAGTTCCATATTAATTTTATTTTTTAATTTATAATTTTTAGTTTTGTCTTGTAATGAATATTCTTTTGGGCTATATTTTTGTGACCAGCTTGGAAGGAACCCCGACACCTGAGATACAGGACGTGTCCTAGTTTGGGTGTCGGAAGTTTCAAGTTATGTGTATCGACCTAGCCGAATATAAATATTGTAAAATTGCTTTGTTCCTTATGTATATGGCTTCAATAAAAATACTACTTTACTTTACTTATTATAATAATAATTTTTTCGTACCACTTGCTCAAAAAAGTGACATTCTATGCCACAAAAAGCGAACATAACAATAGTCATTTTTAATCTGTTAAAAACAGGGAAAGAAAATTGTACTGAATTTCATTCATCCTCTAGGGGGAGAATGTGATTTAAATTTGGAATACTTACCGTACTGAACTACATCTGTGTTTACACCATTGAGTTTGTATATAAAGCATTATACATCTTTTTGAAAAAGGAATACGCATTTATTATGCAGTTATGATTATTAAATAAAATTACGAAAACCGACGAGGCCGTATGAGCTAATTTATTTATTTTTAATAAATACTTATCTCATACTATTATTGTGTTAATTTTTTCGCAAAAGGTACGAAAAGTAGAGTATTTTCCTTGGTGATAAATCTGTCTTAGTCTTGGGTGAACTTAAATTCCTCGCTACACTCAGGACTCGTCTTAAATCCCTCGCTTCGCTCGTGATTTAAGTTTTTAACACCCTCGCTACACTCGGGAGTAAACCTCGAGTCCTTCGTTACGCTCGCGATTTAAATCGTCACCCGTGACAGAAGACACTGCTTTATCCCCTTGGTTAATAATCTACTAATTTCACGCACTTAGGTACAAACATCAGTGTTGCCTTGGTTCTTGCACTCGGACAACCTGTATCACAAGAGTCAGACCTCTCAAGATACATAGTAAAGGTGAATGACAGACAAAAGAATTAGTAGTAAAAACATTAAATACATCAATAAATAAATAAATTTCTGCATGCCAAAAGTTGAAATTAAAAACAAAATATAATTTAAAAAAGTGGTAGGAAATAAAAAACATAAAACTAGAGTGTTCCACTCCCCCAAAGCGTGTGAGTGTGTGTGCGGTGTGGATGTGAGTGGTGAGTGGGTGAGTACTTGTATAGTGTAGCGTATGTGTCATAAGTCATGTTACTGATCTAAATAAGTTTTCCGTTCCTTCGTAGTTACCTTTAACTAAAAAACAAAAATGCAGTGGTTGGATAAACGCTATTACATTATTGTTGTTTTTAACTAAAAGTTGATTATTGTGTGCGGGTTTAAACACGGATCATTATGGGTTTCAGAAAGTTGCTATTCGTTCTGTAAAATATACCTGTGAAAAAAAAAGATAGTTATGTACCTACGTCTTTTTTAATTTTAGAAGGCCATTGAATCATATGCTACTACCGTATTATTCAAGTCTCTTTTGGCACGATTTATGACTCTGATGCATTCTGCTCTGAAGCTTACATAATGACGACTCCTCGAAATGTTGCATTGTCCATTAGTTTTCGCCACTTCAGCCGGTAATTACTTTTAACTAGATTTTACTTTTATTTTCAGTGTTATTGCTTATGAATTTTTCGAAATAGATCACTTACCTACACAAGCAATGGCCTTAAGCGTGTATTTACGTTATACTTACATGGTACCTTCATATCAAAGAGAAGGATCACATATTTTATAGGACGATACCTGATATAATGTTTGTGATAATATTATTTTTGCTTAACATCACATTGAAATAGATATTTGTGATCCTTCTCTGCTTTGCTGTTATGAATCATAATACGAATAGTATCACAAAAGCTCACATATGATATTCAGCGCCTTACAAAATATATCTTGGTAGGTAACAAAGCATTTCATCAGTTAATCGGTGTTCACCGACGTCAAACACCGAGTATGTACGAGCGCCGTAATTCGCCCGGCTAGCACCACACGTAGAAATACGCATAGTCCGCAGTGGCGCCTCAGCGAACCAAACTTAAACCTTGACGCCGCGGCCGTCCCCAACCCACCTCCACACCCGGCCGGTGGGTAGTAACCCCAAACAACATTTATTTCTTGTATTCCTTTTATAACAACGGGTAATTGTATTAGGTAGCTCATTTAGTTTTTACCAACTGCAACAATTTATATTGCCTTTTACGAAAGGCTCATTACAAAAATAAAATTGATCGGATGTTTTTATTTCAGTCAGGTAGGGTGGGAGGGGCTTCTATATTTGGGAAACACCCTTTCAGTTCAATTGGGTAAATAATCACATTTAAGTATTTTACGAAAATTCTTTTGTAAGAAGGCCTTGAAATTGTTGAAGTAGGTAATTTTATTGCTCCGTTTTAGTTTCAGCACTCTTTAGTGTAAGTCCTTGACACTTGTTTTTTACATGACTTGCCATTCATTTGGCTAGGTTTATCATCTGTATTTATAAATATTTTTATGGCCTTCACGTAATAGCGGATTAGTTCGTAAAGCAACAGCGAAGCATTAATTGCTGCTTTTAATAAGAGAGTACTCTTTTTTCGATTTCGAACCTTTAAAAATACATTGAACAAATTTCGATTTAAATAGATTAATTTAAGCATTCTAGGTTAAATGCCTTTTATCTAGCGGAAAATTTAGGATCCGTAGTACCTAAGAAACTCCAAGGACAGTAAGATAAAATGTACCGACAGCAAATATCTTCGCGCCTCTTACGTAACATGCCGAAGCCGAGACTGTAGATATTTTGCCGACTCAGTTGACTCAAGCCCGTGAATCGCGATCTTGATTTTGATCGTATTACTTAGTTAAAATAAAACTTATCTCTTTGGGCTGAAAGGTGACGATGAAGTTATTGTTCTTTGTAAATTATACTGTCCTTAATAACAGGCCGGTATTGAAAAGCATTAATACTGCGTGGCGTCTTCAAACAAAAATTCTGCGTGGGTACAAACGGCAAATGATCTCGTAACTCAATTTATATTACCCTATTCTAACGTAGAACGTGATGTAAAGGTAATTGTTACTTTCGAACCCATAAAGTATCTAACAACCGAAGTACCAACCTAGCTGTAGTACCAACCTCACGAAACGTACTTGCATTTACCTCGAATAACTAAAACTACGTTCGGTTTACGTCGCGTGACGTTGCCTGACGTGTCTGTCGCATTTAAGGCCATCCACACACGAGCTCATTTATAATTAACCTGTTACTACATCAGTATGCCAGAGTTAATCCCTAGCTTTATACCATTAACGAAAAGCTCAGAGGAAAACGTAACGGATTTGTGTGAGGAACGGTGATGCGGAAAATCTATCTTACGAACGCGAACAGAATCAAAATGTAACGCCATTTTCAAAACACGTTTTACTCGTTTTTAGGGTTCCTTAGCCGAATGGGAAAAAAACAGAACCCTTATAGTTTCGTCATGTCTATCTGTTTGTCCGTCCGTCCGTATATCACAGCCACTTTATTCCGAAACTATTAGGACTATATACGAGAAACTTGGTATGTAGATGTATTCTGTGAACCGCTTTTCTATTTTAAGAAAAAAATTAAAAAACATTTAAAATAAAGGGGGGCTTGCATACATGGAACTGAAACTGAAAATTTTTTTTTTCATGAAACCTATGTGTGTGTAGTATTTATAGACAGGTATTTGAATATGACATTAAGGTTTCTAAAATCACTTTTTCATAAAGTTAATCGTTTAAAAGATATACGCTTCCAAAGTGGTAAAATGTATGTCCCCCCTCTAATTTCTATATTAATGGAGTGAAAAATCTAAAAAAAATATATGCTGTAGATCTTAATGTAAACTTTCAACCACAATTTAGTTTGAACGAGATCGGGTCAATAGTTTTTGAGATACAGCATATTTTCTAAAACCGCAAAAAATATAACTTTGTAATTCATACAAACACTATGAAAAACAAAGTTATTTGGCGTAGTTACTACGGAACCCTTCATGGGCGAGTCTGACTCGCACTTGGCCAATTTTTTTGTTCCTCGTGTCATGCTAAAAAACTTTATCATTTTATTTGTGACATCATATACCTATCTTGTAGGTAGTAATAACTTATGCGGTTCATATCAGCCAACTTTAGATTATCTCCTCCAACTTTCCTGATTTTCATATTATGGCAGGAATACCTAATATTACAAATTTTCAGCGGTAATCATTTCTTTTTCTTATTAGATAGCTAGCAATGCACACTACTTCATTATTATGAGTTGAGTCTGGGAAAATAGTTATTAGATAGATTCGTAACTGGAGTCCTATAAATCGAGCTACCATTTGGACTCGGATGAAAATGGTTCCGTTTCATAAACCGAAAAAAAAAGTTACTACTAAAGTTAAGTTAGTTAGTACTAGTAGAGGGGGGGGGGGGGGGTAATGGAGTAATAATGATAGTCTCCAATTATTGCAATTGTCAACCTTTTACAGTTCATGAGATACTACCCGCTGACCGTTCGACAGACAGATCGACCGTCTTATAGCAGGGTTCCGTACTCGAAGTAAGAAACAACGTTTACCCTTCGGGTGTCTATATGTCATGAACGATAAGATAGTTTGAAATGAAATGAAATGAAATATTTATTTTGTAAATTGGTTATAGATAACTTTTTTACACGTCATGTTTTTTTGCGTGTTAAGTTTAGTTTAGCTAGATGAGGCCAGTATTTCCTAACTGACTACTCTGAGAAGAAACACCGAAACAAACTCAGAGGTCAAAGTCTGTTTTAAAGTCCAGACAATTTGTATTTGTATATGAGAAGCATATGTAGGTTCATGTCTGTGGTATTCTTTTGAGGAAATAACCACGCAAATTTGAGCGGACCTGTCCAGACAGTGCAAGCATTAGTCAGTTATCGTGTAGCTCAACTTAGAACTTAAGGAGCTCAACAATTTGACGAACAATACCAAAGTAAGGACCTTTGGGTAGGCCACACAAGTACTCAAACTGCTTGACATCATTAAATAGTAAATAGTTTAGCTCACATTCACCACAAAAAGAACATTTCATAGTTTCTTTTGCAGAGTGACTATACATTTGTTATACAATTAGGTAGGTTCATCTCTCTAATTCAATTATTCAGTGATCATATTAATATACTCTGAATTATCTATATTTAGTAACGTAGGCACATCAAATATTTCTCGACGTTTAATTAAATTGGTTATAAAGTTTTATTTACGTTTTTATAGTCCTTGCTTTTCCTTTGAGAAATATATACTACGTTGCTTCGGTACTATTACTTTGTTATTTTTTATATGAATATTGTTGAATAAATTAGTCTAGTCTCTTATTTCTGAAATTTGAATTCTGTAAATTAGGTTTCTAAATCTATACTAATATTATAAAGCTGAAGTATCTAATAAAGAACGACGTTAGACGTTACTTTGAATCGTATTTTTATTTATTATGTACACATATTTTGTGCTTTTTTTCGTTAAAATAATGACCCAACTGGTTTATGGTACGTTCTGTATAGGCAAATTTTTGAACGTTTCTGAAAGCACTAAAATGTACGTGAAATTACAATAATATTTTTTATAAAGAGCGCACATTTATAAAAATGTGTGAACGAATTTAAATCGCCATCAATAAATTTCTATATCTGCGGGCCAGGTCATTGAACCCACCGTCACTGATCCTTTGAAAAATATATAATAGCTTTTACTCTAGCTTTGTGTGAGACAATTTGCATGGGAATATACTTTCGAGGATAAAGGCCATAAGACTATCTGATCTATTATAAAGGTGGATGAACTGTGTACTGTAAGATACGACCTCTTTCATCACGGCTTCTTTAGACCTTATTCGGATCTTACGACAGTTAGTGGCTATTTATGGCATTGGTAGATTAAGTAATTATTAAATACAAACGCCACTTAACAAGAGTTGAAGTTGAAGTATTTATTAAAAGGTATTAGTAGTAGTATATTATTAGGAATATAACTTTATTTATATATACACAAGCTTATAAATTACGATACGTCACAACGACCCCACTGAACTTATCAAAACGGAATATTGATTTATCAAGGAAAAGTCTATTTGGTTAGTTTAGCTTAGTTTGACGTTTAGTTGATATTTTATTGAATTTATATTGACGAAACTAAAATTAAGGATATGAATAACTAAGTTTCAGGATCCTTCATAATAATTATTGAGTTGTACTCGTAATTTTATAATAACGCGTTATCCGATAATACAAGAAAGGGTGTATAGAAAGCCCTCGTTCCGCAAGTTGCATATAAAGCTCCAATTTCTGAGACCGATCTGCCAAATACCAACTTGATGCACTTGAGTCTATCGAGAAACAGGCCAATAGGCTCATTGGCAACGAGGGACTGGTCGTGTCAGTCAGTAGCTCTAGAGCCATGAACATCGGTGACGTGTGCAGGTCGATAGACCAAGTCAACACCTCCTCATTCCCTTTAAAGATTTATTTAGTTTTTGAAAATGTCGATACTTTATTCATGGTTACAACTATTATTTATTAAAGTAAATCTAAGTTTCGTTTTTGAATGGGTAGGGGAAGTCCAATGGAACGATAAGTAAATGTGTAACGGATTATATATCGAGAAACAAAGATGTATGGAAATCAGCAATTGTGTGGAAATGTAATTTTCCACACAATCTGCAGTCCAATAGATTTTGAGTTTCGGAATATTGTTTGATTCATTTCGTGTATAGAATACTTGAACTGTTACGAACCTAGGAGGTAAAGACGGACAGAGATGGGTGAAGGGGCGATTATTTCTGTTGTTGGGCCTGCTCATCCGCTGCGTGCGGTTCCTCAAACCTGAAAATCGGTTCCAAGAACTCCACGCAAATCTCGGTCAAACGAAAGGTCGATGACAAGACATTATTTATTTAGATAGTATTGTGCCAAGTTTGAAGTTAATTAATTAACCAAAGTCTAATATACTATACCTACATCGTGTAATTTAAAGCGTATATACATACCAAGTGCATGGCTTCTTTGGATGATAACAAACGATATAGGAAGGGTTTTGTAATTTTATGTCTACATGTGTGGAGCTTATTAGAAATTTCAATACATTGATACCAAAGACCGATTTTTTCAAATTAAGAAGAACTAAGACAATTATCATTTTATTGGCAAGTGACATGGAAAGTTATGACCGTCATAGTGTTTTGACACGTTTGTTATTATTGGTATTCAAGAAACATATGAAACTGATAACTTGGGGACAATTCTGTGAGTCACTTATTTTGAGCTGAAACTTTGCATAGAGACTCCATATCAGATGTTGTCTTCAGTCCTTTTGGATAGATATGGGGTTTCCGTTACACGTTGTAGAGCATCCAGATCATGTTTCAAGTAAATCTGAAAATAAAGTAAATCTAAATATTCCATACTAACTGACCATGAGTTAATATTGACGTGAAAACGTCTTATAATTCGATGAAGCTGGCTGCACGCACGAAAATACATGACTCATGCGGCGTTACCTCGCTCTGAGGCGTTCCATCGCTCTGAGGCGTTCCAAAGCAAATCAAATTGGATCTACATGTTGACATTTATGTATGACTCAACGAGTCAAGTACTAGGCTATCATAAAACGCTAAGAGATGACGTCACTGTGTAGGGATTCTTCCATTGTCATGAGAAGTGCAGTAATAGTGATGTAAAATTAAAATTTTCTTTTGAAAAATGCAACCATTCCATCAGTATTTTCTTATGACGTTGTCACGTTCAACTATCGTCAGTATACAGACAACCGATTTTTTTTTACACATAGGGTTTGTGACATTTTATATATCAACGTTTTATGTACCTTGTACTCTGCAGTGTTTTACATAGAGCGACAGACTATCTGAGTGACAACCCAGTAGCTGGATAACACGATCCCTACCCCTTGGCAGATGTCAGATTTTCAGGGTTCTGACTACTCGTAACTACCGTCACATGAACAGACCCAACAGCTTAGAGTGCTTTTCGAGGTACGAAGTAATCAATCTCGATATCGTCGTTAGTAGTCCAAAGTTGAGCTTACAGACTAACTGACAAAAGCTTGCACTGACGGGACGGGTCTACTCAAATCTGTGTCTACTCTACTCAAATTGTCTGGCAGTTTGAGTGCTTTTTGCGGCCTACCCAAAGGACCTTACCTTGGTATTGTTCGTCAAATCGTTAAGCTCCTTGTTCTAAGTTGAGCTATACGTCATTTGACAAATGCTTGCACTGTATGGACAGACCCACTCAAATCTGTAAGCATCTTTCTTCAAAAGACCGCCTCAGACTGAAACCTACAAGGTTCCCATATAATTAAACCAGTGTAGATTGTATGGACTTTAAAAGAGACGGACCCCTGAGTTTGTTTCGGTGTTTCTTCTCAGGGTAGTCAGTTAGGAAACACCGGCCTCATCTAGTTAATATTTACGAAAAAAATGACGTGTAAAAGTGTTATTTAATAACCAATTTGCAAAGTAAAGATCATTTATCATTTGTCGCCTTAGAGTGAAAACCTCGGGAGTACATTTTTGTCCAATTTTTTTTTTATTGCGATTCCAGAAGGCAATCCTAGCAACGCACATCCTGATCTCACTAATATGTTCATTCGATACTCGAAACGCTATCTATGAAAGTAAGTGAGAACCTCGTAAACACTAGCATCGCGTCGTCAGTTTAGCGTAATCAGGCCATGGATTATGCATTTCTGAACTGTTCGATATTATGTATAATATTTTTCATATTATACACAATATCGAACAGTTCTGGATATAAAAACGGGTTAAATATACATATAAATTAATAAATTACTTACTATTACTTTTATTTTGTGTTTTTTTTGTACTTTCAATAGCTTTATAAGATTTGTGTTACTAACAGAATATGGACTACTTGTCTGAAATAAATGTCTTATTATTATTATTTTTATAAAAAAACATAAAAGAAACCGTACAAAAATTTTATAGCACGCAGATTTTTCTTCCTCCTGAAAAATTACTCCTTTTTCACTTACGACGTTTTTACTCTAAGGCGTTGTTATGTTAAGATGAAGAAGGGCCAGCGTTGCTGAACCATGATGATCGCCTGTGCGGCTGTTATTATTTAGCCATGAACCCCTGCAATACGATGATTACGGGATGAATTTTTCAAAAATCTGTTCTATTTATCCCTATCAGTTCTGTACAACACTTCATGACTACCAGCGCTCTAGCTTGCCCGTTGATCCTTCAGTCAGCCAGGATTAGTATATGTTAAGATACTTATTTAGTTCTATAAGCAATACCTTACAACATTATGACTTTGCTATTACTGTTCGTATCAATACCATCCTAAGCTATTATGTTCAATGACAACGTTTTATCTGTTGAAAACAAAACATACTATATTATTTATGATAATTATCAAATCAGCTGAGTAACTGTGACTGGCAAACATTTACCTACTTAGCACGATGCAATCCAAGCAACGTGTGATTGCGATGTTATTACCACGTTTTAAACAAAATGACGCGCTAAAACAAATTGGTTTCCCCAGAAAAGTATTAACAAAATCAGATGCTAGCTAGTCGGGGATCCAACTTCGTTTCTAAAGTATTAATTAGTATGTAATCACGATCGTGTGGTGTCGCCAGTGGCAACAGCCGTTCACGATGCGCGCCGATGCGGCTGCCACTAAACTAGGTCATTTCTATGTAACCCAGGTAGTACACAGCTCGGAAATATAGACCAAAGAGAATGCTTACTATGTCATGTTATTTTTTTTGTGTTACTTTTGTTTACAAGCTTTTACAAAACCTTCATTCTGGTTTTAATTAAGGCTGTATAATTAACAAAATAAATATGAAATGAAATGAAATGAAATGAAAATGAAATGAAATATTTATTTTGTAAATTGGTTATAAATAACACTTTTACACGTCATGTTTTTTTGCGTGTTAAGTTTAGCTAGATGAGGCCGGTATTTCCTAACTGACTACTCTGAGAAGAAACACCGAAACAAACTCAGAGGTCATAGTCTCTTTTAAAGTCCAGACAATTTGTATTTGTATATGAGAAGCATGTAGGTTCATGTCTGTGGTATGCTATATCATTATAGTCATCATTGGCGAAGGGTGAATTTTCATAAAAGGGAAGCCGGACCAAAAAATGCTTACTTTGCTCAAGTGTGATGCGTAAATTCCAGTAACTGTGGCTCTGTGGCTGACTTCGAAATCATGTAACTTCGTAAATAACTATTTGTTTAATCGAAAATAATAGATTACGATATAAAATAATAGACTAATATTTGCCATATTTCAAAAGGGAAGCCGGTAGAAATCGAGTTGTATGGAGCCTTCGCCACTGATAGTCATCTCTATCTGTCACTTTAAGAGAAAGAAGCCTCTGATCAAAGAGCGAAACCTTCTTATAATGAAAATTCTTAATTCCTCTCCAAAAAGGTAACAATTTCAGTTTTATAACCACTATACTTTTACTTAAATTGAAAAAAGAACATCTGATGTTGCCTAAAAGTATTTTTTTTGTCATTACAACTGGCTTGCGTTTTACTTTCTCAGGTCGTAATGGCCTGTTCTCAAACCTAAAAACAAATACTAAACAAAATAAACCAATACGTAATGTTCGATATCAACGGAATTAAATAAATCCTTATTTTTAGTTACAAGACTTAAAGTTAAGACAAGAATCGAGTCTATTTAAAATACGAATACAAAATTCTGTCTAAAACTGATTTTTTTTAAGTTACAGCAAAACGCGGGAAAATTCGTTACCAATTTGTGGTTAAATCTGAAAATATTTCAAAATGTTTTTCTCCCATCTCTCGCCTTGTTTGTTGAAAACATAACGACTAGTCGACGAACATGCGACAGTTCCTAGCAGAATTACCTCGTTGTAGCGACGAACACAGGGAGCTTTTACCCGGAATAACCACAATGGCAGCCGGCTCCGAGAGCTCTTTAAAAATTCTAAAAAGAAGTCGTGTGTCGTGTGAAAATGGTGCGTATGTCGTGGAAGCGATGTTCCACATAGCACGTTGTTTGACAGAGCATGGTAAACTAGGTCACTTAACGTGAATTTTAGTAGTCTATGAAAGGCTTAGTTTTGCATTTTGTTGTTGGTTAATATTCGGCTTTTAACCCCGTAAAAACTTAGAGAACGTAAGTACACAACCTTATTTGTTAACTAGACATCGTTTTATACGGCTGTGGCGGTCTAAATGGATTGACTACCTACCTATTTGTACAAAAGCACTCAATGGAATTGAGCCAGTTTTTGCATTAATAACTATGGTGTATTGAACTTTGTTTTCTTTTTCCACGAGACGACTAGTAAACAATTAAGTTTCAGAAAAAAGTCATGCATTAGTTAGTTTTCTATGAAATATTAATACCTATCTATAGTTACTTACATGGTTACATTTATAGTTTTGAAACATTAAAGTTACTTACATTATTAAACATACAAAGATTTGTGGTAGTATATATATAATTTAGTTTAGTTATATAGTTTTGAATCTTCCCAACATGATGGGCTTTACCTGCTCACTCCAATAAGAATCTTCGTCATTGTTCTTTTCACACGTTCCATCCCTCGGCCCCAACTATCTTCGAACTAAGTTCTATTCTCACCTGGCTATCACTATTTGTGCCAAGATATTTATGTCGCACATGTTATGTACGTTTCACCAATATCGGGAACTTTGTTATATGCCAGAGGATTCTGGGAAACGTGTCATTTGGTCGCGTTCAGCCAATCAAAAAGTTGGACGGACGGGATGAGTGACATAAAAGGAAGAGGGAGAAAGTGTATACCCGATATTTCCCCAGTTGTACATTTTGACTTTCAGACGATAGCTACAGCTGAAATTTAATTTGCAGGGCTTAAGCGTAAAACTTTCATCAATCTAAAACGTATAGGTACCTTATTTATCTTAATAAATGCCAGGCAAAAGTGAATCGATTTACAAAATTTCTTCCAAATTTAAAACCCCTATTGTATGAGAATGAAAACTCTGAAATCAAATCTAGCTACGCTCGAGTTCTAACTTACTCATTCACTGTTAAATTGAAGACTTTTGTACCTCATAGACATGAAATCTCGCGAATGTTCCCATTCATTCGAGTTACAAGACAATTGGAGCATGTCATTTCTAAAGCCCTGTATTATCTCCCTTCCGTTTCACGTTCTTTCCTACCAATATAAAGATTTTCGTGTTACATCTTTTTCCAGATTTATCGTCTTTGTATTACGACCTACTTATTAAATGGAAGTTGAGATATTAATGGTAAAAAAAATCAGAATAAGAGCCTGTTTAAAAATCAGAGGAAACATTGCTTTTCTTACGTTTTTTTGTTTATATTTTGCGTGAATAAACTACGAGAATGTATAAATAGAATTATAAACTACTTGTAGTTGTTCATAATATTATAATGTCTATATATTATGTTACAAAATAGGGTCCGGCTTCCAGATTCATATATACAGTACAAAAACTTGTACCTACGGCGAGAGTGATGTCTTAGAAAGGACATTTGACAAGGTCTTGTACGGACGTGAGGAGAATATGTAATAAATATTAAAGATAAGTCGTAAAATATAGGTATGTTACTTTATCTACTTATAGCCCCAAGGATGTAGGCTTCGTTATACATCGTTAGTAAGGTGAATCTCGGAGATACTAATATAATTATTACGCTTAGCGTGCGCTTAATGATCTAAGTAATAACGATCACTGAAAGACTGTGTCTAGCTACCGAGCTACATAACATACCTGTAGTTTCATTGATTTTTCTGCTATATATTGGTTCATAGAAAATAATCAGGCGGTCTATTATATACCACGAACCATTCAATTAACATTAAAATCGATTAACGCGATAGCAATCACTAATATTTCAACGGTCGACAATTTGACGGTGTAGTACATCGAGGTTTTCAGCGTGAAACGGATTATGAAGTATGTATAAACAGTAATTGGCCGGGTATCCCCAGGGCAAGCACTGGACATTGATTGACACGGAAAGAACGCAATTAACACAAACGTTTACAGCGAGTATGAGCTTTCATGGAAATTGTTGAATTGTGTCCTATCACGAATGTTTTTAGATAATTAAGGTTACGTGAGACAGCAAACAGTATTAACACTTTTCATATTAGATTATTTACATATTTTTATTGTAACTTAAATTTCTATTTTTCTAACCAGTAATTATACAACACAATACTTCTTTATTACTTAGTATAAAAATATATTTACTTTGCAAAACTACTATGCCCCTTCAAACGGCTGTGATTTGTAACTTGCGAGGGTTCCATCCAAGAGTCCATATAGAACTTTCTTGCGAACTATGTATATTCCACCTTTGGGTTCAGTTTCTGCGGTATGGATGGCGTCGCTGATACTGAAGCCGAGCGTCAAGCGAATTTGGTCGGACAAACGCACAGGGCTTCGTCCCCGAGGCCTCTCCTCTTCCTTCTACCTTGCCTGTGACAAGCAGCTTTTTAAGGTTGCCACCGCTCTTTCTAGCAACGTGCCCTAAGCACTACTTTTTGTCTACTAAACACTAAATTTAAAAATATATACATAGCCCAAGTAGCAAAAAAGTTGTATAATATTAGAATTATACAATTAAGAGCGCGTATTCGATTTAGAATAGGTACAAAATTGCAAGAACGACGTAATATTTATGCACACTGCAATAGTTATTCAGTGTGCGTAAGCTCGAACCTCGAAACCAAACGTTTTGATACTTTTACCTTAAATAATGATTTTGAGTTTATATTCTAAATTGTTTTACGTGATTATTATTATATTAGTACGCATAAACTTCAAGGGTGTGGTCAAATCTTAAACAACAAATTTCACGACTGTAAGTATGAGGTTTTCTGGAAAACATACCTAGGACAATGTATACTGTAACTAGGGTTGCCACCCGTACTTTATAATAAAGTATTGTACGTTATTTCAGGTAATTGTACTCTATACTTTATGAGAACAATAAAGTACACGAAAATACTTTATTTCGCATGATTTGATTTCTTTGGGATTTTGAAAACTTTAGTCGTAAAAAACAAAACGTGTCTGAATATGATAAAAAATGAATTACTTATTTACTTAATTTTAAACATAGACTGTAAAGATGCTGTGCAATTGTTTAGTAGAGATACTAATTTGATACAAACTGCAAAAAGTAATAAGAAATATGTTTTTAAACATAACTAGGTGCCCACCCCGGCTTCGCTCGGGTGCAATGTTCCTTTCGGTATCATAAAGTTTTCTCTCCAAACCCTATCCAGACAATTATTACGAACACAACAAAAAAATAATTAGTCAAATAAATGCAGCTGTTCTGAACTAATGCGCTTACGTACATACACATTGTTCTTCAACTAGGCTCAAGAAAATTGGGGGCTCATTTAGATGTCAGTGTATACGCTTTTACAATAAACTTCCCGGACATATGCAAGAACTAAGCCTCAATAAATTTAAATCATTTGTGAAGCAGAAACTTTGCCAGAAAGCTTTTTATTCTGTTAAAGACTATCTTGCGGACAAAAATGCTTGGGATTGAGCTGCTCCAATTACATCTGTTTTGTTTGATTTTTTACTCATTTCTTTTTTTTATAATGATTATTTCATATACATTTTGATATGACAATATTATTTACTTTTTCAATTAATAGAATATACTTTTTTTTACTTTACCATTTTTAATATTGTTTGTACAAGATGACAATATTATTTTCTTTTCAAGTAATATATTTTATTTTTGTAAAAGCAAAAGATATGTTGCGAATGTGAGAGCATTGTGGGATAACAATGAATATTATGAATAGATTACCGTACTGTCTGGCAGTTTGAGCGCTTTATACGGCCCACCCAAATGTCCTTATTTTGGTATTGTTCGTCAAATCATTCGAGCTCCTTAAGGTTCTTTTTTTATTATTATTACTGATTGGCCCACTCTTGACCTCGATCCGGCCTGATGGTAAGCGATAGATGAGGTCTAAGATGGGACGAGCGAGCCCAAAAAATACCTATTTACTCGTGCTTTAAAGGCTGAAAGGTCATAAGTGGCAGGAAACACAGAAGTCAGCAGGGAATTCCACAGCTTGGCTGTGCGCACCACAATAAATGTGGAGGAGAAGCGCTTGGTACGACAAGATGGTATATCAACCAAGTGTGGGTGGTACCCAGCCGTGCGTCTGGTAGACTGGTAGTGAAAGGAAGATGGAGGAATCAGGTTATGGAGCTCCTGCGCACACTCCCCGAAGTACAATCTGTAGAAAACCGACAGGCAAGCAACGGTTCGCCGATGAGCCAGGCTATGAAGCTTGTCCACCAGCACCACGTCGCCTATAAGCCTTTTAGGTCTGCGCTCGATCGAGTCCAATGCAGCAAGTTAAATGACGTTACAGACATAAACCTACATGGCTCTCATATGATTTCATCACTACAGATTGTATGGACTTTAAAAGAGACGTTGAGTCGTTGTAGTCAGTTAGGAAACACTGGCCTCATCTAGTTTACATTTACGAAAAAAAAGACGTGTGAAAGTGTTATTTATAACCTATTTGCAAAATAAACATCATTATTTCATTCGGCAATTAATTTTTAGTAAGCAACCCGCTCTGGCTTCGCACAGGTTCTTTACAGAAAATATAAAATAGCCTATGTTACTCCAAGGAGATGTAGCTTTCGGTAAAATTGGTTGAGTAGTTTTTGAGTTAAATCGTAACAAACAAAAAATCAATCATCTTTCCTCGTTATAGGTACATAATATTAATTTAGATGATAAGGATTAATACCGTATTTGCGTAAATACCTTTTACATTACCGCTTTATAATTGCCAACTTTTTAAAGTATTAAAATGGACATAGGTAGGATGTTATCTTTAACATATAGACATATGCCACCGCGGACTTTTCTGTAGGCATATATAAGATACACAATTCCACCATACATTGATATACTACATAAACTTTTGGACTCCCTCGGCTCGGAAGCGAGGCGCCCGGTCAAATCACGGCGACACGAGATTAACTTCGTTGCGCATGATTTTGATTTTGCTGTATCTCCTAAGGTATTCATTTAATTTGGATGGAGTAAAGGGAAAAAATTACTTTTCATGAAATGTTCAAGCCAACTAACGTATTTAAAATGATAAGGATTAATACAGTATTTGTGTAAATAGCTTTCGAATTAGCGCTTTATAATTACCCATTTTTTAAAGTGCCATTGCGGACTTTTTTGTAGACCTTTTCAAGGTGTACAGTACTGTAGTACATTATTTTGATCAATCTTGTACGGTTAAGCCAGCATTTACAATGTAAGCCCAAAAAAATTGCTTATTAAGACATCACATTAGAAACCTCTAAAATTGTCATTGTTTCTCTACTATATTATGCATGTATTATACACATAAACCTTCCTCTTGAATCACTCTATCTACTATAAAAAAGCGCATCAAAATCCGTTGCGTAGTTTTAAAGATCTAAGCATACATACGGACAGACAGCGAAAGCAACTTTGAAAATAAATTATACTTTATTTTGATGCTATGTACTTTTTTTTTTCTTACCTATTTTAACCAATGTACTTTAACTGCACGAAAAAAAGGTGGCAACCCTAACTGTAACCGTAAATAAAACTTTTAAACGACTTCAAAAAGGGAGGTTCTGTATTCGAATGTATTTATTTTGTTTGAAAGCATATTTTACAACAAAGGTTTTTAGTGCATAACATATCAGGTTCTGATAAAGATCATCGGAGACAAGTGATGGAACTATTTAATTAATAAAACTTCAAAACTTCCAAAAACGACTACTAAACTACAAAGCACAAAATAACCTTAGATTGTTTCATTTGGTGTCTAGTTCCGTTTAAAATAAGAGACCTTCTCACCTTCTCATATGGCTGAAGTCAGTGCCAAGCCAATGAATACTTTTGATAGACATAGTACCTACAGCTACGCCGCATTCTGGGGGACACCCGAGGTGATCAAACCTATTAATTTATCTTGGCACCGACTTCAGCCATGTGAGATCATGTGTTACCTAGCTCTTATTTTGAACGGAATTAGACACCAAATGAAACAATCTAAGGTTATTTTGCGCTTCAGTAGTCTTTTTTTGAAGTTTTGAAGTCGGTTAAATTTTTAGTAAAAAAGTCTTTTTTTATGCTTTTTAGTGTATCATTGTTTGTGTTACTTGAGGTACTAACATACCGTTCGCACAGTTATTTTTAATCGGTTAAAACAGAGAGTTTGCTGTATAGGTACGTCTTTTTTACCCACTAAAACGATATTTCAGACGTGATTCAGAAGCTGTGGTGATACTAATAGGCTGATTATGCTAAATAATACATAGAGGTACGAGGGCAGCAATCGCGGGAGATTTGCTGTTTTTAATTGAAGACATCCTTCACTTATCTCTGAAGATCTTTATCTGAACCTGATTTGTTATATACTAAAACCTTTCTTGTAAAATATGCTTTCAAACAAAGAAAACGCTATCAAAATCGGATCAGTAGGTTCTGAGAAAATCGCGGATATACATACATTCATACTAAAATAGCCCCACTAAAAAAGCTAGTTACAAAATAAAACAAAATCGAAGATTTCATATTTTATTTCAATATCACACATTTTGATGTCCATTGACAGAATTTTCCTGGGATCAATCATCTCGGGCAAAAGACATTTATATTAGAAATCGAACAGCTAATGTTCCATTTTGATCACCCAAAACGCATCATCTCTTGGTATCCTTATGGTCTTCAATTGAAATTCATTTCCTGCGCACATTGCAAAAAAAAAACAAACGTTTTTCTGGCTGAAAATTAATTACAATTTATAAGAAAAGCAATTTTACCTAACAACTACGTCACTACTTACACTTGATCTACCATACTGCTACAACATAGTGGCGCTGTCAGTGGATGTGGGTATAGCGAAATATAGATGACAGGCCTGTTAATCTAGTGGTCAGTGGCCCTGACTGCTATGCACAAGGTCGTGGGTTCGATTCCCACCCAGGACAAATGTTTGTGTGATGAGCACGATCATTATTCTGGGTGTAATTTATTTATTTATCTATAATATGTATGTATTTAGAAACATATATGTATGTTTATCAGTTGTCTAGTACTCATAGCACAATCTCTGCTTAGTTTGGGACTAGATGGCGTTGTGTGAAAGTTGTGGAATATTATTATTATAGACGATTTATAGGGTGGACTAGAGCGATAATATAGTTATAGTGAATCTCATCTGACATGAAACTGCTCTTGGATAGGAAAGTATCAGTCGTGGTTGGTATTAGTAGTTCCATCGAATTAAAAAACAAATGTATGCTGGCCTGTTCAGCATCTATGTTCATGCTGAATATAGACATTTTATTTCGTCTAACAGACAATTTCCTTCATCAAACAGACAGAAAAATAAACAAAAGACAAAGGTCAATAAAAAATGAAGGGTCCCGTAGTAACTTTAATAAATATAATAATAATATATTTAATTGACAAAAAAAAACCTTACAAATTTCTTAAAACTAGCTTATTTACAATTTTTAGAACTACTCCAAATAACTTTGTTTTGCGTAGTGTTTGTATCAATTACAAAGTTATATTTGCGGTTTTATAAAATATACTGTATATCTCAAAAACTGCTGACCCGATTTCGTTCAAACTGATTTAGGTTGAATGTTTAGATTAAGATCTACAGCATATATATTTTTTTTAGTTTTTTCACTCTATTATTATGGAAGTTATTGGGGTGTGGGGGGAGGGGGGGTGGACGCACTTTTTACCACTTTGGAAGCGTATATCTTTTAAACGATTAACTTTATGAAAAAGTGGTTTTAAAAAACTCAATGTTATTTTAAAGACCTGTCTATAGATACCACACACGCATAGGTTTCATGCAAAAATATATTTTCAGTTTCAGTTCCATGTATGGGAAGCCCCCTTTATTTTAAATATTTTTTAAATTTTCTCTTAAAATCGGAAAGCGGTTTACAGAATACATCTACCTACCAAGTTGTACATGTATAGTTCTAATAGTTTCGGAATAAAATGGCTGTGACATACGGATGGACGGACGGACAGACAGACAGACATGACGAAACTATAAGGGTTCTGTTTTTTGCCATTTGGCTACGGAACCCTAAAAAGCACCGTTTTGCACAACAACGATTTCATGACGATCCAGCTGCTCTGGATCCGGTGGGAAAATCATCAAATGACTCCCACTCTAGGTAAAGTGGAAGGGAGTATCAGACTTCTACTGAATAAAAACCCACCATATTCCTTCAGTGGCCCATGTGTTCCGGGGCCGCGGTATCTTATTAGAACATTCCCGCAACCCTAGTATCTCTCCATTTGCTCTATTGCTGTGTTTTCGATAGTTTTACCGTACTCAATGCCACACGAAATTTGTTTTGTCTGAAAAAAAAACTGGTAAAAATAAGTAGGTACATTATACAAGTATATAGATTTTTGTATATACAGAATATGTATGATTATGTTACACACATAAAAAATACACACAGCCGAACATAGAATCGCCTCCCTATTGAAAATCGGTTCAAAAGTACATAAAGACATGACTCACCTTTTTGCTTGTCTAGCGACAGCCAAAGTGTTTTTTTTATTACCAAATAAATTTCGTTTATAACCCATTTCTGAAAAAAGAAATATTAAATTTAACATATAAATTATTTTTGATTGAAATAATAATTATTGACATCATTTGTTGTACACAAACATGTTAAAACTGATTATTAAATAAATTCAGTATATACAAATAATTACCTGCATATAACGTTTTTCAAAATTACTTACCGAATAAAAAATATTAGTTGCTCATGTATCAATACTATTGTGTCGCACTATGTCTCACCGACACTATGTATGTTTATGCGAGCAAGCGGCGGGCGGCGGGAAAAAAGTGATACGTCCTGTCGTTGGGAGGACCCGGCACGAACTGATTGGCAACGGATTTTTTTTTTTTTTTTTTTTTTTTTTTTTTAGGTAGGGCCACTCGTAGATCAGCTCAGTAAGGCTGTGCGTCTACTTAACCGGTCTGTCCTGTGGTGACCTCTAATAAATTAAAGGCCCCCAGCCAGGGCTTACAAACTAAAGTTTACTTACAGCTAATGACCGCACGCTAAGGGCACTCCCTGTGGAGTACGGGCCTCGGCATAGCGGGGTCATTTTGGGAGGGCAGCAAAGGGACAGGCTGGGTCATATTATTTACGGGAGTATTTATTGCTACTGGCTCAGCATCGCGGGCTGGCTCGTTTGGCAAAGGTCGGGGAGGATTTTCATTATAAGTACGCGGACGTCGCGATGGGCCTCGTCGGCGAGGCCGGAATAAGGAACGCGTTCTGTATTTGTGTTTTCTAAGAGTGCTGGTTTCCCTACTGCTCTCTTGTCGGATGGTGGTGGGGTCGTCAGGCTCGTCTAGGATGTTACGCGGGCGACGAACCCGAGAAATCTTGGAGGGTCTGTATCGGGCGGCCGATACGATCAGGGGGTTAGTGTGGGTATCAGCAGAGGTGAAGTAACGCACTGACATGCGTTTCAACACTTGCTTTATGGTCGGGAGTTTGAGGTCTACGTGGAGATCCTCATTCCTACAGAACCAGGGCGCGCCCGTGGCCTTTCGGAGAAAACGGTTCTGAATGACTTGCATCCTATGGATCTGATTGGGACTAGCATGAGCAAACACCGGACAGGCATACGTCATGATAGGACGTATGCATGTCGTGTATATTCGGATTTTACATCTAAGGGAGAGCTTGCTGTGTTTATTCAGCAGGGCGTGGAGCCTACCGAGAGCGAAAGCGGCTCGCGAGCGAACCGACTTTATGTGCTCACTGAAGTTAAGGAACTGGTCGAGGATCACACCTAAGTATTTGGCTCGCTTCTCCCAAGGGATTGGCTTGCCGAACATAGTGATCGGGCGAGGGGGGGTGAATTGTTTATGCTGGCGAGCCCTGCGAAACAGGACTGCTTGACTTTTGTCGGGATTTACCTCAATCCTCCATTTCCTAAACCAATCGCCTAGTGCGTTGGCTGAGGTCTGGAGGGTATGAGCGATGCTAACGGGATTATGTCCCGAGTAGTAGATGGCCGTGTCGTCGGCAAATAGGGATAACTCTACTGGGGGCTTTTTGGGGATATCGCTAGTGAATAGCGTGAAGAGTGGGGGGGAGAGCACGGCGCCCTGAGGGACGCCGGCTCTGATAGGGCGGGGAGTGGAAAGCGCTCCTTCGATACGATATCTGAAGGAGCGGTTCGACAGGAAGTCTCGAATGATGAGCACGAGACGGTCCGGCACACCTAGTTGGTAAAGCTTATAAATTAAGCCATTGTGCCAGACTTTGTCGAAAGCCTTCGCTATATCAAAGAATAGGGCCCCCGTCACCAGACCGCGTTGAAAACGGCCGCTAATGTGCTCTACGATGCGGTGGGCTTGGTGGACACTGGAATGATGGGCTCTAAAGCCAAACTGTTCGTTAGGGAGTAGGCTCTTGGCCTCGACAAAGTCCTTGAGCCGATTAAGAATAATCCGCTCGTAGACCTTGCCGAGGGCGCTGAGCAGACTAATGGGTCTATAGCTAGTCGGGAGGTTCTTGGGCTTTTTGGGTTTTGGGATACCTATCACTTGATTGGCAACGGATTGTGCGCGTTGATTTATAGTGTTTTTAAAATAATTTTCTAAAATAAACGATTACATGAAATTGACTGAAAAAAATAACAGTGTATTTGGCAATACGTTTATTTTCATAAAATAAATAAATAATAGTTATGTTTCTATTTAAAACTCGGTTAAAAAAATGTTAAAGAGAACCGATTTTGCATTATTTAAAAATTGATTCTTTAATATTAAATTGCCATATTTTCGTAATTAGGCTACGTAGTGCACTTTAAGACTATATATTCTATTGGACAAGCACATAAAATAAAATGTGTTGGTACGTTATCATGGTTATTTTCGTCCTGAAAGACGACTCTGACGTCTATTTTCGTAAAACGCGTCGAACAGATTGCCTTGTCTTTAAAAAACTGTCAATAAAAATTATAATGTTACATCGTTATGTACTAAACCAAGACTTAATCTTTCTATAACCGTAATAATCTTTGAATAATCTGTTAACATCATTACGATATAGCTCTTGAAAAAACACCAAAACGCGTTGTTTTCGTCGCGAATGGAATACACGCTCTTAACAGACATGTAAGGGCTTTATAACAGTTTTGCAGCAACTAAACAGTTGTAAAGTAGTATTCAGTTCGACGTATTAGTTATATATAATTTAAGTCATGTTAATATGTCCAGTAAACGTTTCAGTCAGGAAATAGTGATGAGTCGCCATGTTTTGTAAATTTTGAACCTCTTATTATACACTTAAATAACAAACTGTGATGTAATGATTTTATAGGTAACCATTATAAAACCGTCATACTAGGTCGTATACTCCCACCTTTAAGTAACTCTTTGGTTGAAACGTTATTCTAATATAACTTATATAAGTCAATTGATTATTTAAACAATAATTAGCAACTTTTATATAACTCCGTCTCCATTTTTAATTAAATATAATATTAATTATGAATTTCAAAAAGTACAAAAGAGAAAAGTTGATAAAAAATTATCAATAATTATTGTTGAATACAGCAACAATACCTACATTTAATCTGGAAGAAACTGTGGCCAGTCAAGAAGAAAGCGGTAAAAATGAAAGGGGTTCCTTACATTACTTTACAGACAGGTATTTTACAAATCTGTTCCCCTCATCTTTTACCAGAAGGCACACTAGATAGCGAAAGTAAGTTATTGCATGAAAAGCTCCTTTAACAGATTCATTCGTAAGTTTATATTATCCAAATCTTTTTTTTGACGAGTTAAATAATTCCGATTTCTCTTAAGAAGACAGCTCCTCAGAAATGAGTAATGAAAATTCTGAAGAACTTAATAAAGATGATGATGAAAAATAGTACAATAATCTTCATTTTGTTCCTCTTCTGTGTCATTCATGCTTGACATTTGAGTGACCTCTATCTCAGCACTTTCCAGTGTACTAATTCCACTTCTTTTGAAGACACATTGAAATGATGACCAAGATGCTTCGGGACATGAAAAAGAATTATTTAATAAATCCTCCACTTTTCTTCTTGGCCAACACAAGATACCATTTTGTTCCCTTTTTTCAGGCATCGCTGATAAAACTTACTTTCCCCTTTCTAAAGTTTGTACAATATTGAAGGTCATATCTAAAACAAAACATTGATGTTTAGATATTGCTATAAGTACTAAGTCATCAAAAAATCAAATTACACTAATAATAAATACTAAATAGTATTACATACTTGTAGTTACTATGATTGTAAATGTTTATTTGATAATTTTATTTAAACTGCTTTATCGTGTATCAATCTATTACTAAACTAAAATTTAACTAAACGTAATGAGAGATTCGCTTACGAAATGTGTAGAAAAAAAAATACAGAAGTATTTCCATGACTATACACAAAGGTTTTTCTATTTGCTAACAGAACCCTAATTGCAACCATCATGCTGGATGGCATAAGTCGTATAAAAACCCGTATAAGACCAACAGTTATATACATGTTTAAATGCAGTCGCCCAGTGACTATTTGGCAATATGGCGAAAACTATTGATGAAAATTAATATATTTAATATCATAAACAATATTGAAACACCAATATTATTAAAATATTTAAAATATTAACAAGCCCATTAAAATATTAACAAAGATAACCATACATATCATCGAAAATTTTAAATTCCCCAGTAGTCACCACTCTTCATCTTCCACCACAATAAGCTTTCTTTACAATAAATTAATAAATAATAATGATTACTAAAACGTTTGAATTCTTTTTATAAGTTTTATCACAACAAAATATATTCTCACATAAATTGTTTTATAACCCTGACCGACCACCAGCATAAAATGTCTATACGATGATTTAGTTATGTAAGATTATTATTAGAAACTATTACAAACTTTACTAGTTAAACTTACAACGTCTACATGATTTTCAACCGACGACAAAAAGAGGAGGTTATCAATTCGACGCGTATATATATATATATATTTTTTTTATGTATGATCATCGAGTACTCGAAGACGGCTGAACCGATTTGGAAAATTATTTTTTTGTTCGAATGGGTATACTTCGAAATTGGTACCACTATCACCAAAGTCAGGATCTGATGATGGGATCCTGGAGAAATCGAGGGAACTCTTCAAATATTATAGGCACACCTATGGCGTTTTGGGTATTTCTTATAGTAACTTGTGCAGTTGCTCTCAAAAAGTACCATTTGGGGAAGTAGAACTGATGATGAAGACCACAGATGGCCGCCGAAACTACTCAATAATAAGTATTAAGTGGATTGCGATTCGATTACTTGAATATGGATGTTAAGCACTTTATGCTCGTCACAATGCATATGGTGATGTAGAGCTGATGGTGAAGTACCAGGAGAACTCCTCAACAATTAACGGCCCAGCATTGGGAAAAGCAATATTTTGTAAAAGGTTATAAGTAGTTGACATTTAGGCTCTTGTAACTAGGTAAATTAAAAATCATCCAACTAAAAAGAGTGAAAAAAAAACTTTATAACAAAAAATTAAACCGACTCCCAAAAAACACTGCAAAGTGAAAAATAACTTTAATTTCGGAAGTCGGACTACCGAAATTAAAGTTATTTTTCACTTTGCAGTGTTTTTTGGGAGTCGGTTTAATTTTTTGTTAAAAAGTTTTTTTTACTCAACGTTATTGTCGCTGATGCGACTGCAAAACGACCCTTATAAGATTTAAATGTTATATAATCTGCGCCCAAACCCGCGTTATATTTACGTATAAAAAACTTATAAAACCATTTTTAAAAGGCTAAAAGTTAAATAAAAACCGGTCAAGTGCGTGTCGGGCCACGCGCAGTGTAGGGTTCCGTAGTTTTTATAACAGCCAAGTGCGTGTCGTATTCGCTGACTGATCGTTTCGTACCATGCTCTAACTAAAAGCCAAACATGACTACCTAACTAATTTGACTTCCTATATAAATCCTCACCTGATCCGACAATTTTGCACGGAAAGTTTCATTTTTTTTTAGAGATTTGTATAAAACTTGTCATAGCCGGTGTTTTGAATTTAAATACGGACACAGAGCTACACTACTCAATCGTCACAAGAAGCTAGCACGATATAACTGGCGCTTAGCGCCATCTATCGACATTTCTATGGAGTTGTTCGAAATTTTCGAGTCAAATACAATTGGTCGACTATTACTCGTAAACTTGTAAAGCCCACTTATGTGTGATAGTTTTCCTTTAAATTTCGTTATATATAGGAACTACTGCCGTGACATTTGAATTTCTAACTATAACCGTTTAGTTGATAGAGGGGGGACACTTGACTCTGATCTGAAAATTGGTACTTTAAAGCTTGATAAGTCACGAACGGTTTACTTAATCAAAAAACGGTCTTACCAAACCCCTAATATTTTTGAAAGACCTATCGAACGATATCCCACACTGTGGGAAGAACGAAAAAAAAAAAATTATCATCCCACTTTACATGTATGGGAGGTACCCTAAATAATTGTTTTTTCATAATTTTATTTTACCACTTTTTCGGCGTTATTAACGTGTATACTCATGCCAAAGTACAATTTTATAGTACCAATAGTTTTTGAGCTAAACTGCGGACAGACGGACAGACAGACGGACATGGCGAAACTATAAGGGTTCTTTGTTGACTACGGAACCCTAAAAACGTTATTATACCATTTATATGACATTATTTTGCTACTTGGGAGGTAGTTTAGGTTTCTTACTAAGGAGTTTTAATCCACAGAATTGCTATAACATTCTAATCTAGCTTTCTACATTAACAGCATTTTTCGTAAATTAATTGAAGGCTTACAGAGTTAAGTGGTTATTAAACATCATTATGATTTATGATAATTTAAAAAATATCATGTGATAGATTTTTAGTCATACAGTCATGCATACTTAACAAATACCTGCTAAAACAGTTAATTTGTTTAAACAGTTAATTAATAAATGTATGTTCATGTTATCGATTTAATTGTTAATATTGTGATACTTTAATTCAACGTACAACTAGATTTAATTACAGTAATTAAGCATTATTAGCATACAGATTTAATTAATTATTCAAACGTGAAACGAGATCATAAACTCAAACAATAAGGCGGTATACATTTACTTTGCTATATATCTAAGCGTAGCTATTTTCGTAAAGACGTACAATCATAGATAAAATGTACTTTTTAACCGACTTCAAAAAAAGGAAGTTTACAATTCGTCTTGAACTTTTTTTTTTTTTTTTTTTTTTTTTTTTTTTTTTTTTTTTTATGTATGTTACCTCATAACTCGGAGACGGCTGGACCGATTTGAAAAATTCTTTTTGCGTTTGAATGGGTATACTTTCTAGTTGGTCCCATTGTTACAAAATCAGGATCTGATGATGGGATCCTGGAGAAATCGAGGGAACTCTTCAAATATTATAGGCACACCTGTAGCGTTTTGGGTATTTCTTATAGTACCTTGAGCAGATGCTTCCGAAAAGTACCATTTGGGGAAGTTGAACTGATGATGAAGACCACAGAGGGCCACTGAAACTCCTCAATAATAAATATTTCGTGGATTGCAATTCGATTACTTGAGTACGGATATTAAACACTTTACGTTCGTCATAATACATATGGTGATGTAGAGCTGATGGTGAAATACCAGGAGAACTCCTCAAAAATTAACGGCTATGCACAGGGAAAAGCAATATTTTGTAAAAGGTTTTAAGTTGTTGACATTATGGCTTTTGTAACTAGATAAATTACAAACCGACCCACTAAAAAGCGTGAAAAAAAATTTTTTAGCAAAAAATAGAACCGACTTCCATATCAAAACACTACAAAGGTAAAAATAACTTTAATTTCGGAAGGCGGTGTCTTTAGTTTTGTATATATTTTCGTTTTTGACACCGCCTTCCGAAATTAAAGTTATTTTTACCTTTGTAGTGTTTTGATATGGAAGTCGGTTCTATTTTTTGCTAAAAAATTTTTTTATTTCTATGCGTACAATAGTAGTGAGTGCGTGGGTTTGCGTCGACTGTAATGGCTGAATTCCTAGAATGTTTGCGATCGATACGAACTTCAAAATACAGCCACGATTTATGTGGAATATAAATGCTAATTTTAAATGCTTTGGAGTGATAACAATCACCATGGCCAATATTTAAATACCTATAATATTAAGTTTTGATTGAGCGGCATGCAGTACTTTATATTTAATAAGTTGGGTTAGGGCAGGTATAGAAGTTTATACAGCGCTACGAACTTCACAGTTATCGACTGAAAATCAGTCTTTGACAAAACTTTAACTGTACCGAAATAAAGTAAAGGTTACCTATTTAGGTAATGGACCAAAAGGAACAAAAGTTGCGAACCATTGTCGTGCTCACATGACAGGAAAATAGAAATATTGATCGTGCTAGCAGGTACCAGTGCCATGCAGGGGTCAAACGGCAGGCTAGTTGTCTGCCAACGTTGACCGGGTCGGCGCCTCGGAATCGATCGACCGACCTGGAGTGATTCGATGCTAGGCCCACGGCCTCACTCTGTGCCGACATGCTAATTAATGCCAATTTTAATTTAACTATTTATTAATCTGCAATTGCAATACTGTGATAACCGATCGTTCCTAGCTTTAACGAGTTTTAATATGATAACGAGTTATGACAGTAAATACTTCTGTAACATATGTTTGATGCAAAGACCATAAAACCACTTGACCGCGCCCCGACACTCGAAAATGATTTGTGTTTTTGCACCTATACAATATGGGCTACAGTACGCGAACCATTTTAGTTGTGACCAAGTGTTAGACTTATGTGTACGCTAAATAATTACAAATTGCTATACTTTTCATTCAATTTATAACACATAAAAATGCCTTCATGCGCGGTGAAGTGGTGTGGCAACATTCCAAGACATCCAATTAAAAAAAGGATGGCAAAACTTTTCATCGGTTAGTAAACACTACGAAAATTATTATTGTTTAAATCAGATTATAAGCCATTGCATTGATTTGTTTAAAATGGCGATTGGCACACGGATGAATCGCGCGTTGATGTCTTTTGGTAACGTCCCTTTCATTCATTAGGATATTCTAATTCTTTTATCTCCTTCTTTTTCTTTGTATTTTATTCGTAAAAATCTATGTTGTACCTTTAATGGCAGAAGTCGATATCGATAATAATAAAATTAAATTTATACAATTTTTATACAATTCAGATACTCTCATTAAATACCTATCTATTTTTAACGGACTTTAAAAAAGGAGGAGGTTTTTATAGTTTTTTTCATATGTGTGTTTAACATACATGTTTTTAATTTCGATTTCCGAAGATTTCGGCATTGAAAGAAAAGTGGATAGATAAGGTTTATATAGACGCTCGGTTATCATTTATTACCAAAAACAATCATTAATTCATTTTAAAAATCAATAATGACAGCATACATGTTTTTCTTTTTGTAATTGAGACTGATTTTGATTAAATTTATTATGTGATTTTATTGAGTAGGTATTTTTTATAATGGTAAAATTTATTTTATCTATATCGACTACTTTCCCTTAATCAAGTAGAGCAATCCCTAACACGGAATATCTACGAAGCTTGACCTTAAACTGACTAATTGCAGTAGCACATTTTTTCTTCGCCTCCCGACCCGTATTGGTGAGTCGTGTTCTTCAAAGAAATCGGCCTATACGCTCTCTAGTGGTTATATATTCTCTGGTTTGGTTCTGGTTTGGTCAACGTGAGAATTTGATCAGAACTGTCTCAAATTGTCGCCATCAAGGTTCATATCGATAGTGAAATCTCGCCCTGATATTTGTTTGTTGAAACAACTGTTGGTTAAAGGTCAGGGACGGGATAGCATTCGACAAACATTCGATTGTGTGACCGAGAGGCAATTTCAAGAATCAGAAGTAGATTACCCAACAAAACATTATTGATTTGTATATTGTCATAAGAGATGCGTGAAAATGTTTTTTCGTACGTATTATTAAATAAAAGTAATAGCATCCGGTAAAATTTTATCATATAAAAAAATAGTTTACCTAAAATTACGCAAATAAGTAGTTTGAAGTCTGCACACGCTGCGAGCAAACGTGATATACGTAATATTTTTGCTGTATGGTATTAAAGGTTCTTTCCTTATAAGCTCTCTCCTTCAATGTGAAGATCACAATTGTTCTATTTATACGACTGTTATTCTACCTCAATGGGGGATCGATATTGAAGAATCCGCGAGTTGACAGTATGTTTTAAAATTTAAAATAACTATTTAATTATGTAAATCTATTGATATGAAGCACAAAATAGTACAAATGAAGAAAAGATTATTAATTATTTATTTTATTTTCCCTTGAGAAAAATGAGACTTTTTATCTGTGAGTCACGTGATTAGAAACACCAATCAGAAAACGAGACGTCATCGTTCAATATTTTGACAGCTGACTGGTTATCTTTGGTTGGTGCGTAAGACAAAATAAGAAAAGAATAACTAACTAACTGCTTGCACTGTCTGGACCGGTCCGCTCTTTGCGTGGTTATTTCCTCAAAAGAAAACCAAAGACATGAACCTACATGCTTCTCATATACAAACACAAATTGTCTGGACTTTAAAAGAGACGTTGACGACAAACTCAGAGGGAGTTTGTTTCGGTGTTTCTTCTCAGAGTAGTTAGTTAGGAAATATCGGCCTCATCTAGCTAAACTTAACACGCAAAAAAACATGACGTGTAAAAGTATTATTTATAACCAATTTACAAATAAATATTTCATTACATTTCATAACTGACTTCTTCTGACTTTCTTCTGGTTCATTTGACTTATCGTCCTGTAATAGTTGTTCGATGAGTTTCTTTTTTTTTTGTCTTTTCAAAAAAGCAGATAGATATATATATTCTTTATTGTACACCATAACAGTAAACAAATATGGACTTAACAACTAAAAAGGGTGATACAATGGGCGGTCTTATCGCTAAAAGCGATCTTTTACAAACAACCTTTGTATGGATTTGGCACAGAAGTTCTAACCACTTCTTGCAAAAATCTCTTTTTAAAGGGACATGAATAAATAGTTTCGTTGGCGTTTTTATAGTAGTATTCCCACAACAAGGTACTGCACAGCACTGATAATCATTTTTCACGTTCATAATAGAGTAAAATATCATAAAATACCCGAAGTACATTCATGTGCCAAATGCCAGGAAAGTTGTTTTTTGAACGATGACGTCATACGTAGTCACGTGACCACAATGCCACGATTTAGGTCCTAGTTTTTTAATAAATTAAAAAATTACTTATATTTTAATTGGAAGGTTAAGTGATGAATAAAATATTATTTTACGAGTACACATGAAGCGCTTTGAAGCGTTTCAAACAATTTTTACAAAGTTGTCAACTCGCGGATTGGCGTCACACAAACCCACGAAGGACCATTGCTACTTAAAGCTTTGAATTTAGGGGCTTCGTCATCGGTTGAGTTCGTGGAAGACCATTTACATTGTGAATAATCCATGTGGTTATAGTACTTTCGCTGATTTCTGTCTGTGTCGTACGCCTTCGTATGTGGGTGTTATAATAAATATTCCAGTTCAGTCAGGGACCAATTTACAATTAGATAGATAGAAAAAACGTTTATTTGGTGCAACACAAAACACAAAATACAATTCACATAATAAAAAGAAAAACAATTATGACTCACATCAAAAAAAGAAAATAACAAAAGAAAAAATATAACATGCAGTTTGAGTAACACTTGCATAAATACATTAAAAAAAAGACGTAAAAAATGCGGTGTATGTCTCGAGATTGCACCAAATGGGTCCCCAACTCAGCATGTGCCAGGCTGTAAATACTTGGCGCTGATATTCTACTGGGTCCCTGCAGTGACATACGGATGTAGAGTAGCTTAGACGCGAAATTGTGGGTATAACATTAATAAAGAGAATAAAGTAAAAATTAAAAAAAAAAATGATAAAATCGTTTACACGCATACAATACTCACAGTATTGTGTAGAATTTTGTGTTTTTATATTCGTATATATTTAAAAAAAAAGATAAATATATAATGAGTGCGTATATGTGCGATCCTTTGTTTGTGTGTAGTTCTTTGCTCAATCTACTAAAAATAAATTTGTAATGCCTGAAAAATTGAATTAATTCTATAAAGGTAGCAATCCGAGTAATGAAAATAGATACGTAGAATAATGTTATAAAAATGTTGGTCTAGTGGTCAGTGGCCCTGACTGCTATGCCCAAGGTCGTGGGTTCGCTTCCCACCCAGGACAAATGTTTGTGTGAAGAGCGCGATCATTTGTTCTTTGTCTGGGTGTAATTTATCTATAATATGTATGTATTTAGAAATATATATGTATGTTTATCAGTTGTCTAGTACCCATACCACAAGCTCTGCTTAGTTTGGGACTAGATGGCGTTGTGTGAAAAAGTTGTGGAATATTATTATTCCATTTATTAAATCTATGTACATATAAATTACATTTTTAAATATTAATATAAAATGTTTGTGTGATGAGCGCGATCATTTGTTCTTTGTCTGGGTGTAATTTATCTATATATGTATGTATTTAGAAATATACATGTATGTTTATCAGTTGTCTAGTACTCATAGCACAAGCTCTGCTTAGTTTCGGACTAGAGGGCGATGTGTGAAAGTTGTGGAAAAAAAAAAAAATAATAATAATATCCCGTTCTATCATCGGAGTACGAGACAAACGGCGATGCGCCATCGTTACATAGTGGACATCCCACCCATACGCACAAAACGTTTTGGGAATACTTAAAATACTTTCATTGACAGATTACATTACATTTTACCTTGCATTTTACACAGATTACATTTTTTTGACAGGCCCGTTGGTATAGTGGTCATTGGCCCTGACTGCTATGCGCAAGGTCGTGGGTTCGATTCCCACCTAGGACAAATGTTTGTGTGATGAGCACGATCATTTGTTCTTTGTCTGGGTGTAATTTATCTATAATATGTATGTATTTAGAAATATATATGTATGTTTATCAGTTGTCTAGTACCCATACCACAAGCTCTGCTTAGTTTGGGACTAGATGGCGTTGTGTGAAAAAGTTGTGGAATATTATTATTCCATTTATTAAATCTATGTACATATAAATTACATTTTTAAATATTAATATAAAAAATAAAAACATTTAAAAATATAAAAAAATAGTAGCCCACCGGTACCGGGAACAGGGTCCAAACTACCGGTGGTCAGGGCTCCATAGAGAGGAACGTCCTCACAATACGCGCCGTTTCCAGGAGTACTGCTTTCTGTATCAAGCCCTTGATCCAGCTGCCCAACGAGAGCCTCCTTAGATGTTGGTCGAGGCTCTTGGCTATTATACCATTGGCTGAGACGACTATCGGCACAATGATTGCTGTCTCCACATCCCACATGTCGACAACCTCGCGCGCCAGGTCTAGATACTTATTTTTTTATCTATCTCAGCTTTCACGAGGTTCTCGTCATGGGGGACTGCTATATCAACAATCATTGTGCGACGCTCTAATCGGTCTATCACCACTATGTCAGGCTTATTGGCAACAATAGTCCTGTCAGTGATGATAGACCGATCCCAGTACAGTGTAATATTGCCATTTTCGAGAACTGGGTCGGGCACATACCTATAGTATGGTACTTCTGATTCCACAAGATTGTATTTAAGTGCAAGTTGCTGGTGAATAATCCTGGCTACGAGGTTGTATCTATGCAAATATTCTCCGTTAGCCAGGCGAGAACAACCGGAAATAATGTGACGAATGGATTCTCCCGGTTTGTGACATGCCCGACATGTGTCTACCGTACCATCCTTCACAATATATTTCCGATAGTTATTCGTCATCATAACTTCGTCCATAATCGCACAGACAAAACCTTCGGTTTCCCCGAAGAGGTCACCAAAACGTAGCCAGGTTACGGACGCTAATAAATCTACTTCAGACCCATGAAGGGCTTGGTAATAGCGTCCGTGAAGCTCCTTGCTCTTACATACTTCTCTGCGGTCATTAGTATCTAATACTACAGGTTTGCGCCAATTCTCGTTACCTAAGGAGAGCGGCGTGAGGCCTTTATCCACCGCTACCACATCCCGATGCATACCCACGTCGGTTTCTAGGAAATATTCCCTAAGGCTGCATACCTCGCGGTTGTGCAGGGTCTTTGCATTTAAAAAGCCACGACCCCCGCACTTCCGCGGGATATACAGCCTCATCACCGATGAACGTGGGTGATGCATCCGATTTACAGTCAGCGTTGTGCGGACCCGCCTGTCCAAGGCGTCAAGTTCAGTCTGAGTCCATTTGAGTATGCCAAAAGAATACATCAATACTGGCATAACCCAACCATTGAAGGCACGCACCTTGTTTCCGCCTGATAGAAGACTATTCAGTACTTTATTCAGGCGGCCAAAGAAGCGTTCCTTCAATGACTGTTTAACATAAGCAGCATTGATGCCTAGCGCTTCTGAAATACCCAAATACTTGTAAGTTTCAGTTGATCCGAGGGATCTTAGGTGTATGGAATCCGAGAATTGAGTTCCCACGGATTCCATAATCTCCCCTCGCTTTACATGCATAACTGCACACTTGTCCACCCCAAATTCCATCCCGATGGCGCTACTGAAAGTTTCTGTTACCTTCAGTAGCTCCATCAGTTGCAGTTTGTTGGTGGCAAAGATTTTCAAATCATCCATGTAAAGCAAGTGTGATATGACCTGACCACCTCTTCTCAACTGGTAGCCTAGCCCCGAACCCTCCAGCAATGTACTGAGAGGGTTGAGAGCCAGACAAAACCACAGTGGGCTCAGACTGTCGCCTTGAAATATGCCACGCTCAATCCTAATCGGTTCGCTGTTTTCCTGGATCTGTCGACATCCTGGATAGCAAAGGAACGTCTTCCATTGCCCCATACATGACTCAAGAAAATTACGTAGTATTGGGTCTATTTTATACAACTCCAACCCCTTCTTGAGCCATGTATGTGGAACAGAATCATAGGCCTTCTTATAATCTATCCAACATGTCGACAGATTCTTTCGGAAACGACGAACCTGTTGGTTAATGGCAATATCAATGAGGAGAAGCTCCTTAGTACCGCGGGACCCGTTCCTACATCCATTCTGAGAAGCAGACATGATTGAATTTATATCAATATGATTATTAATTTTGGCTCTCAAAATGGAAGTAAGAACTTTATAGACCGTCGGTAAGCACGTGATCGGTCTATAATTTTTAGGTTCAGCTGTACTACCTGATTTATGGAGCAGGTGGGTTATTCCTGTAGTCAGGAATTGAGGTAGCGATCCTGACTCTAAGGCAGACTGGAACTGAGATGCCAAGCGGGCGTGCGATCTTTGAAACCATTTTATCCAAAAATTGTGCAGTCCGTCTGGTCCTGGAGATTTCCAGTTGGATAACGGACGGACTGCACGGGTTACATCTTGGGGGCTGATCGTAATTGCCCCCATTTCTGGTATAAGATCGCACGTGCGCTTGATCTCACTCATCCAGTCACCCTCGGTGTGACCGACAGGAGCCAACCAGATGCTGCGCCAGAACGAACACATGGCGTCATCATCCGGTAAGCACGTATCAGTCACACCTTGGTCAGGTCGCTCCCAGGCCCTATAAACCCACCTTTCATTGCTTTGGAATGTGCGATTCTGAGTGTATCGCTCCACCCGCCGCTTATATCTACGAATTCTATTTGCCCACGCATAGACTTTCTGCTTCAGGAAGTCGATGCGCTCTGTGACGCAGGTCAGATAATCCCGAGGACTAATATCAGTCCCCGCGAACGCCCGCCTCACAAAGCGCATCACTCTAGGGCGAGTGTTGCCCTGTCTGAAGCAGATAAGTTTGCCAATGAGTGCTCTAGCCTCAGCAATACGACGCTCGATCCTGCCCTGACAAGCTGGTACAGCTGGTCGTATAACTCTGTCAGTCTTTGGGAACTTGACATGAGCTACCCGACAAGCCGCTACAGCTGCACAGTATAGGATCGAATGAGTATCGGTGAGGTCTTCACTATTGTCAAAATAATTTGACAGCAATGAATCTAGAGCACACACTAGCGCCCTATTTTTCTTATGCATGGGCAAACGAGGCAGACGAGGTCTAAGCTCAGGCTGTGTGGAGCGATACTCCCGTAATGCGCACTCCAAAGCACTCCTCAATCGTTCACTGCACTGGGTACTCACGGTTATAGCCTCGTCATCATCATCTTCATCGACGTGGTCGAGTTGCGGTGAGACACTGGGTTGTAGATGCACCGCGGCCAGTGGTGAAGCAGATGAGACACGGCTGCACCGTGATTCAAGGCGTAGTCTATCAAGTACGGCGTCATCCAACATACGGTTACGCTGGATTACCCGCACCTGATCCGATAGTCGTTGCGCCGAAACGTTGACATCTGGTTCAAGTACCTGGAACAGAGAGAGCATCCGACCACGGTACGCAGTCAGGTTAGTTCCCCCCTCTGTGGCCCCAAAGTATGAGCGCATGACATTTTCATTGATGGAATGTGTCCATCGCATGCGCTGCACACTTCCACCGGCAGCGGGGACCCCATCGGAGGCCGGAGGGCCTCGAAGTCCTAAGCCGGCCGGAGGGCGGCCTCTTCCTCGCCGACGCGCAGGTGGTGGTGTCGTCGGCGGCGAGAAGTACTCATCGCTCGAGCTCGACGCAACTGCAGCGGCCGGAATTTCTTGACTCACGGCTGGAGAAGGTCCCGGTGGCTGCGAGGCGGAGCTCAGCGATGATTCCGCTGGTCTTGGGCGTGTGGTTTGCTGTAACCGGGCCCGGTATCTTGTCAACATTTTTTAATTTGAGTCGTCTTGTAGAGATTTTCTTTCCAGAAGGTATATTCGGCATTTCTGCAGTGGCCTTTGCTTTTTTTTTACGGTTTTGGTTTTATTAAACATGATGCATTTGTTATATACTATTTATTTATCAAATTTTTATTCAAAAATAAAACTGAAGAAGAAAATTTTTGACAGGCGGGTTGACATCCGAGCCACAGATATATATGAGATATATATTATTATTATTATTTAATTTATTCAATCTATATACATATTAATTACATTTTTAAATATTAATAAAAAAAATATAAACATTTAAAAATATAAAAAAAAGTAGCCCACCGGTATCGGGAACAGGGTCCAAGCTACCGGTGGTCAGGGCTCCATAGAGAGGAACCTCCTCACAATACGCGCCGTTTCCAGAAGTACTGCTCTCTGGATCAAGCCCTTGATCCAGCTGCCCAACGAGAGCCTCCTTAGGTGTTGGTCGAGGCTCTTGGCTATTATGCCATTGGCTGTGACGACTATCGGCACAATGATTGCTGTCTCCACATCCCACATGTCGACAACCTCGCGTGCCAGGTCAAGATACTTATTTTTTTTATCTATCTCAGCTTTCACGAGGTTCTCGTCATGGGGGACTGCTATATCAACAATCATTGTGCGACGCTCTAATCGGTCTATCACCACTATGTCAGGCTTATTGGCAACAATAGTCCTGTCAGTAATGATAGACCGATCCCAGTATAGTGTGATATTGCCATTATCGAGAACTGGGTCGGGCACATACCTATAGTATGGTACTTCTGATTCCACAAGGATTGTATTAAAGCGCAAGTTGCTGGTGAATAATCCTGGCTACGAGGTTGTGTCTATGCAAATATTCTCCGTTAGCCAGACGAGAACAACCGGAGATAATGTGACGAATGGATTCTCCCGGTTTGTGACATGCCCGACATATGTCTACGGTACCATCCTTCACAATATATTTCCGATAGTTATTCGTCATCATAACTTCGTCCATAATCGCACAGACAAAACCTTCGGTTTCCCCGAAGAGGTCACCAAAACGTAGCCAGGCTACGGACGCTAATAAATCTACTTCAGACCCATGAAGGGCTCGGTAATAGCGTCCGTGAAGCTCCTTGCTCTTCCATACTTCTCTGCGGTCATTAGTCTCTAATATTACAGGTTTGCGCCAATTCTCGTTACCTAAGGAGAGCGGAGTGAGGCCTTTGTCCACCGCTACCACATCCCGATGCATACCCACGTCAGCTTTTAGGTAATATTCCCTAAGGCTGCATACCTCACGGTTATGCAGGGTCTTTGTATTTAAAAAACCACGACCACCACATTTCCGGGGGATATACAGCCTCATCACCGATGAACGTGGGTGATGCATCCGATTTACAGTCAGCGTTGTGCGGACCCGCCTGTCCAAGGCGTCAAGTTCAGTCTGAGTCCATTTGAGTATGCCAAAAGAATACATCAATACTGGCATAACCCAACCATTGAAGGCACGCACCTTGTTTCCGCCTGATAGAAGACTATTCAGTACTTTATTCAGACGGCCAAAGAAGCGTTCCTTCAATGACTGTTTAACATAAGCAGTATTGATGCCTAGTGCTTCTGACATACCCAAATACTTGTAAGTTTCAGTTGATCCGAGGGATCTCAGGTGTATGGAATCCGAGAGTTGAGTTCCCACGGATTCCATAATCTCTCCTCGCTTTACATGCATGACCGCACACTTGTCCACCCCAAATTCCATTCCGATGGCGCTACTGAAAGTTTCTGTTACCTTCAGTAGCTCCATCAGTTGCAATTTGCTGGTGGCAAAGATTTTCAAATCATCCATGTAAAGCAAGTGTGATATGACCTGACCACCTCTTCTCAACTGGTAGCCTAGCCTTGAACCCTCCAGCAATATACTGAGAGGGTTGAGAGCCAGGCAAAACCACAGAGGGCTCAGACTGTCGCCTTGAAATATGCCACGCTCAATCCTAATCGGTTCGCTGTTTTCCTGGATCTGTCGACATCCTGGGAAGCAGAGGACCGTCTTCCATTGCCCCATACATGACTCAAGAAAATTGCGTAGCATTGGATCTATTTTATACAACTCCAACACCTTCTTGAGCCATGTATGTGGAACAGAGTCATAGGCCACCTTATAATCTATCCAGCATGTCGACAAATCTCTTCGGAAACGACGAACCTGTTGGTTTATGGCAATATCAATGAGGAGCAACTCCTTGGTACCACGGGACCCGTTCCTACATCCATTCTGAGAAACAGACATGATTGAATTTACATCAATATGATTATTAATTTTAGTTCTCAGGATGGACGTAAGAACTTTATAGACCGTAGGGAGGCACGTGATCGGTCTATAATTTTTAGGTTCCGTAGTACTACCTGATCTATGGAGCAGGTGGGTTATTCCTGTAGTTAGGAATTGAGGTAGCGATCCTGACTCTAGGGCAGACTGGAACTGAAATGCCAAGCGAGCGTGCGATCTTTGGAACCATTTAAGCCAAAAATTGTGCAGCCCGTCCGGCCCTGGGGATTTCCAGTTAGATAACGGACGGACTGCACGGGTTACATCTTGGGGGCTGATCGTGATTGCCCCCATTTCTGGTAAAAGATCGCACGTGCGCCTGATCTCCCGCATCCAGTCACCCTCAGTGTGACTGACAGGAGCCGACCAGATGCTGCGCCAGAACGAACACATGGCGTCATCATCCGGTAAGCACGTATCAGTCACACCTTGGTCAGGTCGCTCCCAGGCCCTATAAAACCACCTTTCATTGCTTTGGAATGTGCGATTCTGAGTGTATCGCTCCACCCTCCGCTTATATCTGCGAATTCTATTTGCCCACGCATAGACTTTCTGCTTCAGGAAGTCGATGCGCTCTGTGACGCAGGTGAGATAATCCCGAGGACTAATATCAGTCCCCGCGAACGCCCGTCTCACAAAGCGCATCACTCTAGGGCGAGTGTTGCCCTGTCTGAAGCAGATAAGTTTGCCAATGAGTGCTTTAGCCCCGGCGATACGACGTTCGATCCTGCACTGCCAAGCTGGTACAGCTGGTCGAATAGCTCTGTCAGTCTTTGGAAACTTGACATGAGCTACCCGACATGCTGCAACAGCGGCACAGTACAGGATCGAATGGGTATCGGTGAGGTCTTCGCTATTGTCAAAATAATTTGACAACAGTGAATCTAGAGCACACACTAGCGCCCTATTTTTCTTATGCATGGGCAAACGAGGCAGACGAGGTCTCAGCTCAGGCGGTGAGGAGCGATACTCCCGTAATGCACACTCCAAAGCACTCCTCAATTTTTCACTACACTGGGTACTCACGGATGTAGCCCGGTCCTCATCATCTTCACCGACGTGGTCGGGTCGCGGTGAGATACTAGGTTGTAGTTGCACCGCAGCCTGTGGTGAAGCAGATGAGACACGACTGCACCGTGATTCGAGCCGTAGTCTATCAAGTACGGCGTCATCCAACATATGGTTACGCTGGATGACCCGCACCTGATCCGACAGTCGTTGGGCCGAAACGTTGACAGCTGGTTCAAGTACCTGAAACAGAGAGAGCATCCGACCACGGTACGCAGTCAGGTTAGTTCCCCCCTCTGTAGCCCCAAAGTATGAGCGCATCACATTTTCATTGATGGAATTTGTCCATCGCATGCGCTGCACACTTCCACCGGCAGCGGGGACCCTATCAGAGGCCGGTGGGCCTCGAGGTCCGAAGCTGGCCGGAGGGCGGCCTCTTCCTCGCCGACGCGCAGGTGGTGGTGTCGTCGGCGGCGAGAAGTATTCGTCGCTCGAGCTCGACGCAACTGCAGTGGCCGGAGTCTCTTCACTCACGGCTGGAGCTGGTCCCGGCGGCTGCGAGGCGGAGCTGAGCGACGATTCCGCAGGTCTTGGGCGTGTGTTCAAAATCAGGCGTGCCCGGTTTCTTGTCAACATTTTGGTTTGTACGTTTATTGTTCTGTCTATTTATGCTTCCATCCATTCATGAATAGTTTTTTTTTTACTATTTTGGTCTTGTTGAACATGATTATTGTTATTTGTATGGCTATTTAATTTATAAATAATTCTGAAAAATGTGGAGGAAAAAATTTTCTGACATATTCTTTGACAACCGGGCCACAGATTTATTATTATTATTATTGTGCGTACGGCTAAGGAGTGGAATTCCCTGCCGGAGTCTGTGTTTCCCGATAGCTATATAATCTAAGGGTCTTTAAGTCAAGAGTGAACAGGTTGCTTTTAGGTAAGCGTGCTCCATCTTCGATCACATCATCACTTACCATCAGGTGAGATGTGGTCAAACGCGAACATATGGTCGATACAAAAAAACATATTTGCACTTACCTTAACATTTTAATAAATTGATTCGCGTTTTATGTGATTTAACGATTGTGGTCTCTGAATTTTTCATGATACCATTTTACATCTTTAAATATTTCTCGCGATAATGTCGGACCAGTCGTCTGGTATTTGTTTTGAGCACGAATATTCGATTTTTATCATGTAAATTTGTGAATCTGAAGTCATTAATATATTCTAGATCAGGGCAGGCGAACCTTTATGTATAAATATGCCCATTTTTGTAAAGAAATATTTAATGACGTGTCGTCAAATAGTTTTGACTTTGTGATTCAATAATAATGTGTCAATAATAATAATAGAACTCAAAACCCTACAAAAAAGCTTTATTTTGCAATATTTCTCTTCGAATACTCTGTAGCATAGGGTCACTCACGTTCCCTCGTCACAAAATACCTACTTCAGACTTTTTTTCTTAGTGCATAATAATGTTCATAGTTTTAGCCAATTTTCTTAGTTGTACTTTAAGAGCAAAAAATTATTCTTAAAAATTTCGTGATCGATGACGTGCCCAAAATATTATGTCGCGTGCCGTCAGTGGCACGCGTGCAATTGGTTCGCCATCCCTGTTCTAGATTAATTCAGCGTGTCAACTGAACCATACCTAACTACTCAGGCATAATTTAAATTCCAAAATGGGTTGAAAAGTATATTCTTATGTATTAAGAGAATTTCTAGCCGAGAATTCTCTCATTATTTCTTCAACATTAATATTTTACCTCTTTCTCAGTTTCCCTGAAGGGTTGGCAATCTTAATAAGGGCCCTTGCCGTCCGCTAAAATCTACCGCTCCACGAATATAAACCTAGATTCGCTCGGTCTTATTCGTAAACTCGCCTCTGATTACCGTGGGATAAGCACGCCCAATAGCGTCACTTTATTTGTGTACAGATAGATGTTTCACTAAAACTTTTCGAAAGTTTGGAAATATAATTAACATGCTTTGTTCTACCATCAATTTCAATATTTACATTATAAATATAATAGCCTATAGAGAAAAGCGACAGAAAAAGTCAATTAATGAGAAAAAAGTAAACGTTTGACTTTTGAGCATTAATCAATAATTTTAATTGCAATGCGTTTATATCTTGATCGATCACTTGCTTGATAAACTCCCAGTTTAATCCTGGTACCGGTTTATTTAAATATCTAATGACTTTATTAACTGTACCGAGATTACTTATTGTTTTAAATCCTTATTCTACTTAGCTTTGGTATGCACCATAAAAAGAATATTTATGTATCTAATGTTTTTATTATTTTGATCGCCTTTGATAACTTTGATCGCCAAATATGAATTGAACACTACAAAATTATTCTACAGCGTATTGAATCTGACTAATTTGTTGTTTAACCCTCTATTACATATATACAGCAAAAATAAACTGGACGACTATATTGTTCATGCGCACGTGGCTCAGATTGAGCGTGAATGCTAAGATTCCTTGCTATAAGTACTTAATGCAAATTAACCTACTACGCTCAGTTCCAGCGTAAAAATAATCCTAATTAGAAGCTTAACAGCAGCGCAGGCTAGCAGGGGTAATGACTCGAAATAATAACGAGAGATTAGTAATATTATTATTTCCAGCATTTGCTCCGTATCCATTAGATCATAATGTTTGTTTGGTGGTGGTTTGTGCATGACAGTTTTCAGTGTTCCTTGTGTGATATGACCATTTAGGGATATTTTTGGTGTGATCAACAGGCTTTTAACAACAGAGAAGATGAAATAATAGATGATCCGCCCTTGTACCTTTTTGTGTTAAATTCCCCGCCCGAGTCTGTGTTTCTTGATAGCTATAACCTGGGGGTCCTTAAGTCAAGTTAAACGTGCTTCATCTTCAAATACATACTCATCTACAATCAGGTGAGGTGGTGGTCAAGCGCGAGCCTAAAAAAATCAATAAAAAAATCAAAGATTCAATAAATAAACATACGAAGACTTGAATTCTAATGTGACGCCATGATTTGCGCAGTTGTTGAGTGATTAGCTGCAGATCTGCTGCGTGTTGTGAGTTCGATTGCCGCTCGTAAAAAATATGTATTTTTGTATGTGAATTTAAATGTTTGTAAACGCATCTGCGAAACAGGAGATATGTCTAGTGTAGGGCTTCGTTTTATAATAAAAAAAAGAATGATAAATAATCGGCTTCTGATCTTTATTTCTGCTCTCGTTTGATCTTTTTCTTATGCTATTGTTATCATACACATTGTCTCGAATAACAGATGATCGAAATAAAAAATGCATTATTTACAGGGAGTTTTTTTTATTGATTTTTATAGGCTCGCATTTGACCACCATCTCAATTGATGGTAAGAGATGATGAGGTCGAAGATGAAGCACGCTCATCTAGAAGTAACATATTCTCTCTTGACTTAAACCTTGACCCCTAAGTATCAGGAAACACAGATTCCAACAGAGAATTCCACTGCCTAGCTGTACGCACTATCAAAGCATAACTAAGTTTATACTACAGAGAGAGAGATAGAGAGTGTATAAAAAGGAATAAGAGATTCAACACATTATTTTGCTGTTATAATGTGTTGTTATTTTGGGTAAAGATAAGGCACACACCAATTATCCAAAAGTTGATATTATATAACGCAAGCGGAGCTGTCAATTGAGGACCTTCCAGCAAAAAGGGGGCAGATCCAAATTTTAAAAATGTCAGGTTTAAGAAAAAAGGTTTTAAAAAATTGTTGGTTACACGAATGTCCAACAGTTATATGGTATAATATAATAAAAACATATTTACATATTTTACAATTTTTAAGGTAAATAAATAAGTTTTTGAATTTACTACGATTTTTTAAAGTTTAGACACACATATTTCGGATTATCTATTAAAACCAGATATAAGACAGACATCAGAAGCCGCATATAATTATATGCGGCTCCTAATGTCTGTTTTCTTGAATTAATATATGTCATAGTGGCTCGCAATAATTCGGAATCGATAGGTAATCTATCTCTAAATATTTTTAATTATTGTAGAACCTTTGCCTATGTTAAATACTCTTTAATATCTGTACAAAGGTGTTATGAGGTGTGTATAAATGAAATACATTGTATATTGTTTTTTTCTATCCAAATGACGAGGGTAGCTGCGCGCAACTGTTTATGATCATAATATATTAATATCCCAAACTATCAATGGGTGACCTTTCTTTTAGAACGTATTATCATATTGTCTTCCAAAATGACACAAGATTGTTGCTATTTTAATATTCGCATAGTTGTGCACGCCTGTCGCGTAAGTGAAAAAATAGATTACATCAGTGTCATGTGTTTCTTAATACGAGCGAGGCTTTAAAAAAGAAAATTGCTACTTCAATTCATTTTCTCGGCGGAATAATCATTCCTGAAAGTAACTGTAAAAAATAGGAAAACCCATTGTTTCCACGCACGGATAATTTTACTCAGAAACCATTCAAATTGGCATACTTCATTCTAAACGTGAGGACTTTTAATTGGCTCACTGTTTACTATACTATTTATTTCCTGTATTTAATAGCTGTAAATCCTCCATACTTCTTAAATAAATAAATAATTTAATACGTTATTCAGTAATAATTAGTCAATCCCATGTTATAAGTAGGTATACGCGCTATAGCATTCTAGGCAATGAGTTCGTTCAAAGGCCTGCCTGACCTAGTTCCGGGCAAGAGAAGTCTTTAGATAATGTCGTCCCGGCCGGTTCCGAACCGGAAAGGTACTGAGACTGAATGTAAACATTCGATTTATATCACATTACATCTGTTGTGGCGCTCAGCAGAATATTTAGTAGGTACACTGTGGCGAGATGGCGAGCGAGCTGAATGGCTTTCACGTTGACCACCCGTTGAACGTAGAATATCTATGTATCTATCTTCACCCGGTACATAGATATTACGTGGTCCAGAGTCGAGGTAGTTCCGATTCCGATATTGTTTACATTATGGCCGGTTATACAACATTAAACCTCTATGTAAAGGCTGTTCAGATTGTGTTGTTAGATTCTGCATTGAGGTTGTTTTGTTAACCGAATTAAAAAAAAACCGGTCAAGTGCGTGTCGGGCCACGCGCAGTGTAGGGTTCCGTAGTTTTTATAACAGCCAAGTTGCGTGAGTTTTTTTTATAAAACTTATTTAAATATGAAACTAGCGCGATAAAACTGACGCTTAGCGCCATCTATCGACATTTCTATGGAGTTGTTCGCAATTTTCGAGTAAAATAAAATTGGTCGACTATTACTCGTAAACTTGTAAAGCCCACTTATGTGTGATAGTTTTCCTTTAAAATTCGTTATATATAGATACTACTGCCGTGACATTTGAATTTCTAACTACAACCGTTTAGTTGGTAGAGGGGGGACACTTGACTCTAACGAAAATTGGTACTTTAAAGCTTGATAAGTCACGAACGGTTTACTTAATCAAAAAACGGTCTTCCCAAACCCCTAATATTTTTGAAAGATCTATCCAACGATATCCCACAATACGGAAAAGACGAAAAAAAAATTATCATCTCACTTTACATGTAGGGGAGGTACCCTAAATAATTGTTTTTTTTTTTATAATTTTTTATTTTACCAGTTTTTCGGCGTCATTAACGTATATACTCATGCCAAATTACAACTTTCTAGTACCAAAAGTTTTTGAGCTAAACCGCGGACAGACAGACAGACAGACGGACATGGCGAAACTATAAGGGTTCCTTGTTGACTACGGAACTCTAAAAAGGAGAAGGTTCTCAATTCAACTGTATTATTTTTATGTGTACTTGTTACTGGGTGTACTGATTTTGGTGATTTTTTATACTCGAAATGGTGTATTCCCTTATAAATTTGATTGAGATCTGATGAGTAGTTTTTGAGAAATCCTTAATAATGCGTATATTTTAAGTTGATCTTCTTATTTTATGTATTTTCTCCGATTTCTCCGCCAATTATAAATTGATTTTCAATATTCTTCTTTTGTCCACAAGCATAAACTCTTGAGGTGGTTTCATTGTCACCAAATCAAAATCTGATGATGGGATCCCGGTGAAATCGAGGGAAACCCTCAAATTTTATAGGCACATATATTGCTTTTAGCCGATTTGTATGTATGTATGTCGGGCAGGTATCCGCAACTCCACGACCGTGCGCGTATTTTGCGTAAGGGGTAAGATTTCTGTTCACTCAATCCATGCCAGTTCCTCCAGGAAGGCGAGCATCGCCCTTGTTTTGCTTACCTTCTCGGAGGGTACCTGGGTTGCCGAAGTATTTAGTCCTGTAATCCGCGACTACAGGGCAGCTCAGTAGCAGGTGTGCTGCTGTTTCGTCCTCCTCCATGCAGGCTCTGCAGAGTGGGCTGTCTGTGACTCCTATTAGATAGAGGTGTTTATTAAATGATCCATGACCGGTAAGGGCAGCTGTCACCAGCCGCAATTGCGGTCTAGATAGTCTAAGGACCTGTTTCGACAAGCGGCCATCAAGGGTCGGGAGAGCCTCTTTGGCCTGCCTGCACTGACCATGGTCCTCCCATAGTTTGTGGTGTAGGTCTCTGGTGCGTTTCCTTACCAGGTGACGCAGATAACCGAAGGGGAGTGGTGCAATGGGTTCGGGTCCCATAATCGCCATACTCGACGCCCTTCTAGCGAGTTCGTCCGCTGCATCGTTGCCTCGGGAGTCGCTGTGTCCTTTGATCCATTGAATGGTTATATTGTTGTGTCTACCAACCTGGTTAAGGAGATTGTGACACTCCAAGATCAGCCCGGAGTTAACTATGTGGCTGTTCAGTGCTTGCAGGACCGCCATGCTGTCCGAAAGTATACGTATTGAGTGGTCCTCAGCTTCCCTGTTTATGATGGCCGAAGCTGCCAGTGAGATTCCCAGGCATTCGGCCTGGAACACTGTGTTGTAGACCCCCAAAGGTCTGGCTATACGAATGTTGAGATCCTCCGAAAAGACTCCTGCACCCGTACCAGTACCTGTTTTGGAACCATCAGTGAAGACACGCACCTCAGAGGGACACAGCCCCTCGCAGCGGTGATCCTCGTACAGTTGGATTCTGTATTTTTTGTCAAAGACGATTTGTTTGGGCACCCGGTCATTAACTGCCTTCGTTATGGGGAGCTCGTTGTTGAGTTCCTCAAGCAGAGCAGTGTGCTGTGTTTCTCTCTTACCCCAGAGGTCCAGTGTTTTAAGACGCACTGCTGCCATCGTCGCTTCCTGTTGTATGAACAGATGGAGCGGCGGGAGCCCCAGCATAGCCTCCACAGCTGCTGTCGGGGTAGTTCTCATGCAGCCCGTTATCGCCACGCAGGCCAGCCTTTGCATGCGTTGCAGTTTGTTTACGGCTGTGACAAGCTTGGTGCGGGGCCACCACACCACGGCCCCGTAGGTAATCATCGGCCGAATTACAGCATTGTACAGCCACATTGTGTTTTTTGGGGATAAGCCCCACTTCTTACCTATCATTTTCTTGCATTGCCAGAAGGTGATGCATGCCCTGTTTAATTTGTAGTCTAGATGGTTGCTCCAGTTTAGTTTACAGTCCAGAATGACCCCCAGGTATTTAACCTCACTAGACAACTGGAGTTCTGTATTGAACAGCTTAGGTAGGCGATGAAGGCCTAGAGTTCGTTTATGGGTGAATAAGATTAATTCGGTTTTAGTGGGGTTTACCGACAAATCATACTCCCTGCACCATCGCTCCACGATGCGTAGCGCTTGCTGGGTGAGGTTACAGATAGTTCCTGTTACCTTCCCAGGCACGAGGATTGCAAGGTCGTCTGCATAGCCTATTGTGTAATAACGGTGAGCGTTGAGTTGTGTGATGAGGTCATTGATCACTAAATTCCAGAGGAGAGGTGATAGCACCCCGCCCTGTGGACAGCCTCTGGCTATTAAGGCTACCTGCTGGTCTTCCTCAAGGCGAACGAACTTTAGCCGACTTAAAAAAAGGAGGAGTTTGTGGCGGTTTTTGGGCGTGTTTATGCTCTTCACAATACATATGATGAAGTGGAGCTGATGGTGAAGTACCAGGAGAACTTCTCAACAATTATCGGCTATGCATCGGGAAAAGAAATATTTTGAAAAATTAAATATTAACCTCACCTAATTCACACCTAATTCTTGTGAGTTATTACAAATTTTATCATATCCGGTAATAGTTTTGTTAGTATGTTATCATTCTAATTTACTCAGAAACATGTTTTTACCGAGTAAGTAGATTATAAATCCTTTTCATATATCTAATCATAAATGTTTCTTCTTCCCATTATCCACTGCACTTCGGTAGATTATCACGAATTAGTTTCTTAGTTCGCGTCTGCAATAAACTACAATAATAATTATCCAAAATTCAAACTTGTTTCCTCTCTTTAGTGGTTTGGCCTGTAATTGCACCAATAGAACATACCTAATTCTTATATTGGTAACGTCTACCGTTTGCCAAGACTGTTTTACAAGTTCGTTGTGTGTTTAATGATGTACAATTGTTCATACATACTTAGGGGTAATTTATACAGAATTACACGTATTCATTTAAACCCTGAGATAAATTTAGAAACGCAAAGAATGCTGTGTCACAACCTTGTTTATAAATAAGTAGTTGATGTTGATACTACACATGGCAAGGTCAGATGAGGATCCGGTGTCATTAAAAACCGGAATTAAAATCAAAACAAATCTTTATGTTTGTTTTGTTTACTTACTAATCAAGCAGTGAATCAGTATAATAAATCCTCGTGTTTAAGTAATGCGCTTCAAAATTCCGGAATCAATGGCCTCTCACACGCGGGTTTCTAGAAACCTTTAATGAAAATGTAATTACGTCACAACGACTTGCATCTTATACTTGCGTACATCTATACATTGGTAGTGAATGTGGAGAGAATGAAGTAAAATTCCCAATCAATATTAAGACCGTTGGTTTGAAGGTTGACTCATGCTGTTCCTAACTTTAATTCGCTTGCATTTAGTGTTTGACAATGGTAAAATGATGATTAATTTTAATTACCAACTAGGTAAAAATTGTTATTGTAATGTAGCGATGTCTATGATATTTGAGACTGCATACTCATCCTTGAACAGATTAGGTTTATTCAGAAATAAATAAATATTTATACGACTTGAGGTCGAAAATGTATAAGGCGTTGTAATTACGGACCCGTACCCTCACCTTTACTTTATTCCTTGACCCGTAACATTCAGGAAGGAACCCTTCGAGGGAAGGGCACAATGACGTAGGACATTAAATCGAAAGGCCTTATTGGTGCATAGCGACACTACGACCCAGGCGGGCGTAAATATGATAGGTACATTGAGCTTGAGAAGAACTGTCAAACAGGACTGTGAATAAAAAACAACGCTCAACAAAGCCTTCAATATTATATATTTCATTTATTTCGTTCTAGTTAATTCTTAGAAAAGTTTCATCTCATTTGTTTGGAACTCGATTGATATAAAAAGACAGATTTTCACATTTAGATATAATATAAGTATGGATTGCGAAGCACGTGGCTAAATTATAAGCGCCCGTATAATTCGATCTCCGAGTTAACGCAACGATCGTCGATGTTGATCCATAAATGGTTAGCAACCATTACTTACCAAGACTTTTCGCACTTTAAGCTATTTGTAGATCTTTGTCAGTCGTTACATATAAAAAGTGTCCGCCAAATACCGAGTTGTAGAGGTTAAACAGACATTGGCTCGTGTAAAATACCGATATTTAGTTTTATACGGTTATACTGGAGTACGAGTCCAACCTAGTGAGGCAAGGCTATGTAGATAGGATAGGAAAGCTCAATTTAATGCCTTTGTGTCGACAAAACGTCAAATTTTATTTAATTTTAGGTGATAAGCCAGTGATTCTAATCTACAAAGCGCTAGCCATTAGCAGATTGCAGTGCTTTTGATTACGGTAACTACATGAAGTAACAATGTATGTAATGTACGGAATTTGCGTACGCTAATATGGTTTAGGCCGTTTAAATGAGATAAGATTTATTTCAGTAAGTAGTTTGTACAAGGCAAACGGAGTTATTGTAAAGAAAATCCAGTACTAAATGGGTCATCGGACTCTTTTTTTTACTAGGCAACTAGGCAGAAAACCTGCCTGTATCGTAATTGATTATGGTAACTACATGAAGTAACAATGTATGTAATGTACGGAATTTGCGTACGCTAATATGGTTTAGGCCGTTTAAATGAGATAAGATTTATTTCAGTAAGTAGTTTGTACAAGGCAAACGGAGTTATTGTAAAGAAAATCCAGAACTACTAAATGGGTCATCGGACTCTTTTTTTTACTAGGCAACTAGGCAGAAAACCTGCCTGTATCGTAGGTACGAGTATCCCCAGGGTTGCGGAAATGTTCCAGGGTTGCGGGAAAGTTCTAACGAGATACCTGGGCCAGGAACTTCAGGGTAGCTGAAGGAACAGGGTGGGTTTTTAGTCAGTAGAAGTCTGACACTCTTTTCCGCTCCACTCAAAGCGGGAGAATTTCATGTCCTATGTCATTCGATGATTTTACCACCCGGGAAAAAAAAGGTAAGATTATCCACTTATTTTATTTTGGTACAAAAATATTGGAACGTGCGTGCAATGCAGTAAATTTTGGTACATACATAGTTTACAAACACTATGTCTATTCTGCTGGGCTTTTTATTAAATCGGCTTATGGTCACCAGCAGTAAAAGAGTTAGTAGGTAGATGTAATACGTAACACGATACTGAGCCAGTTCGACCGACACTAACATGATTTGTTTACGACAAAGCTGATTTTGTGACCTAAGCGTGGTGGCCATTAAACCTTCCTTAGTCTTAAGTCACTTAAGTCTTCCGTAACTTCTTTCCCGTTATCGCAGCAAAGGGTTTACGATAAACATAAATTTTTTTTTTTTTTTAAATTTTTACTTATGTCATTGAGAGTTAGTAGGTAGATGAAGATGTGATATCTAAAAATATTGGGTAGGTACGGGTAAAGTTTGTTGTTCCAATGAATATAATTATGGAACAATTAACTAACGTTTAATATATAATTATGTAAGTAACATCAAGTTAAATCATGTTTAATGTGCATGTGTATTAATGTGGATTGATCGCTGTTAATTCAACATTCGACTAATGGTTTTTCAAGATGTGCAGTGTAATGGTCTCCTATCGCCCCAAGGATCACTGGCTCGACAATGCACGACGCACACACAGTTCCACTATGTCCACACTCGCCTGCGGCTCTCGTGACACTGCCATAGGGTACTTGCACATTTGCACACGAGACAATGTATGTATGTATATCATTCTATCCGACATACACTACATCCCTCCCTTGTTAATAAATGAAATAAGAAATGTGATTGTAAATGAATTACTTTTATCACGAACATTTACATTATTTGCTTGAGTTGGCCTAATAACTTTTATTATTTAATCATAAACTATATTTAGTTTTCACCACTGTATCTTAATCTTCTATCTCTCCGCCATTATCATTTTCTCGAATCGAAGTCCATTCCCCTTGAATTTTCTTTAGATGGACAACATTTCTTCTTAATAATTGTCCTGTGTCGTCATTTCTCACCATTATGTCTCCATGGTTAGAGCTTTCAACTATGTGAGGAATAGGGTTGAAATTAGAATTAAGCTTATTCGTCTTATCCATGTTCTTGACACATACCTTATCCCCTTCATTTAAATCAAGGTCCATAGCTCGTCTTTTTCTATCTGCATACACTTTCCCCTTCTCTTTTTGAATCTTGTCTCTGTCTCTTACGTCCGTTTCAACTTCCCAACTATCTACTTTATCAAGAGAACAAATTTTGTCCCTATTTTGGCGTCTGAAAAATAGCTCTGTTGGTGACCGTCCGGCTGTGGAGTGCGGTGTGCTATCATATATAATTAGATACTCCCACAAACTTTTCTTCATGTCTTTTTTTCTATATGGTGTAACGATACCTTCTACTTCTCCAATAAAAGAGGGTAAAATAGATGTACCATTAAATTTAATATATTAATAATATACAGTATTTTATAAAAAACCTGCCTATCTACCTAGCTATCCTAAAAAAACGGCCTACCTACCTAACTGACACACTCAGGAGAGAAGAGGAGGAGGTTTAGAGTATATTACTTGCGGGACGGCTTGGCAGACCACTCCAGGATCGCCTTCTACTCCACGATGTCTTCGTCGTACAGCAGCTTGAGCAAGGCGGTCTGGCAGTAGGCTCCCAACAAGGCGTCTGGGCAGCAGGCTCTCAGCAAGGCGTCAGGGCAGCAGGCTCCCAGCAAGGCGTCAGGGCAGCAGGCTCCCAACAAGGCGTCAAGGCAGCAGGCTCCCAACAAGGAGTCAGGGCAGCGGGTACTGCACTTCCTCTTCCATCACTCTTCGTCAAAACTCGTCGAGAACTAAACTCTTCAAAAACTGGTCAAAGACTGAACTGCCGGAGATGGCCCCCAGCGCCTTTTATACCCAGCTCAGCGTTCAAAATCCATTCCATTCTCATTCTGTACCAGAATTCAAATTGTAGAGTCCAAAATAGTCCATCTTGCCAGTTATTTGATCAGCCAGTTATATTCGAGCATAATTTATTAAACCTCTTCGATAAAATCTGAGAGTGTGTTTTAGAAATTTATAATTATAATTTAAAATGCCGTTAATCAGTAGACAACCACAATATAATATACAATATTAAGCTAGTCCTATCGATAAAAGTGAATAACAATTATATAATAAAAGTATGAACAACCTTTTTAGTCTATTAGCCATTCAGTGACTACAAAGAAGAAGAAATTACAGTTTGTCAGCCTTGACGTAAAAAATGTCATGACAAGAAAATATTTGTTTTGATGGATGAATTATGGATTATGATTACAAAGAAAACGTAAGTTATTTGGTATTTGTAATAACAAATACTATATTTCCCCATCGACCCCGAGAAAATTTTTGGTCTAGAACAAAAATTTTGTAAGGTTAAAGTTTATCCACATTCATATAACTTACATGCCTCATTCAATCACACCAACATCTCACGAAGTTAGGTCAGGTAGGATTCACATTCAATGATCACTACTCGACCTGATTAGTACATGACAGTAGGCTTGTTTTCGGAGTCTGTCAGTCCGCTCGCGTCGAAAACCCATCAAATAAAAAACAAGATTTAGCAAAGGCTTATTTTTACGAAGTTGCTAGCCGCTTCGATCAACTTTAGAGTCGATAACATAAAAAACAAGGTTTAGCAAAGGCTTATTTTTTACGAAGTTGCTATCCGCTTCGATCAACTTTAGAGTCGATAACATAAAAAACAAGATTTAGCAAAGGCTTATTTTTACGAAGTTGCTAGCCGCTTCGATCAACTTTAGAGTCGATAACATAAAAAACAAGGTTTAGCAAAGGCTTATTTTTACGAAGTTGCTATCCGCTTCGATCAACTTTAGAGTCGATAAATAGTAATAAACTAACTTGGAGAGTTAGAAAGGGAGAAGGTTTGGTAATATGTACCTAAACGCACTTCTAAGTGATATCTGATTAGTTCAGATAGAAGAGAAAAAATAAAAATTAAGAGAAGCCTCTTAAAGTTTAAGAACAAAGTTAAAGAAAGAAATAAAATAAACTATTGAGTTTCAATAAGCCGAAAAGAACTCGATAGTTAAAAGAAGAGAAGAAGATAGAGATGAGTCATGAATATAGTACGAAAGATGAATATATTTACATAATTATATACTTAAATCGTTGTTTAGTTTTTGACGATGAGTGGAGTATAATTCTATCCATGACTGAAAATTAATATTATAGATAGCAAAAGAAGGTAAAGAGGGAGAGGGCAGGTAAATGAGAGGGTTAAAGAGTGCTAAAAAAAACTCAAGAGGATAAATTAAATATAAGAAAGAGGTTGAGTAAGAGTAAGATCACAAAAAAATAAAAAAAAGTGTTATAAGAGGTTAAAGAGGGAATAAACTAGTGGTAAAAGAGGTGATAAACTAGTGTTCGTGTGAAGAGGAAGTCTAGTATAGTGTTAGTGTAAAGAGTGAGTCTCCTATCCTAGAACTTAATATTAAAAAAGAGTCTAAGCCAAAAAGTGAGTCCAAAGAAAAAAGTTACTAGTAATAGTTTTTTTGGAATTTTGAAAAAAAAATTAAACCGACTAGCTATGATTTTACGTTGGGCGCCAAACTGTAACGATACCTTCTACTTCTCCAATAAAAGAGGGTAAAATAGATGTACCATTAAATTTAATATATTAATAATATACAGTATTTTATAAAAAACCTGCCTATCTACCTAGCTATCCTAAAAAAACGGCCTACCTACCTAACTGACACACTCAGGAGAGAAGAGGAGGAGGTTTAGAGTATATTACTTGCGGAACGGCTTGGCAGACCACTCCAGGATCGCCTTCTACTCCACGATGTCTTCGTCGTACAGCAGCTTGAGCAAGGCGGTCTGGCAGTAGGCTCCCAACAAGGCGTCTGGGCAGCAGGCTCTCAGCAAGGCGTCAGGGCAGCAAGCTCCCAGCAAGGCGTCAGGGCAGCAGGCTCCCAACAAGGCGTCAAGGCAGCAGGCTCCCAACAAGGAGTCAGGGCAGCGGGTACTGCACTTCCTCTTCCATCACTCTTCGTCAAAACTCGTCGAGAACTAAACTCTTCAAAAACTGGTCAAAGACTGAACTGCCGGAGATGGCCCCCAGCGCCTTTTATACCCAGCTCAGCGTTCAAAATCCATTCCATTCTCATTCTGTACCAGAATTCAAATTGTAGAGTCCAAAATAGTCCATCTTGCCAGTTATTTGATCAGCCAGTTATATTCGAGCATAATTTATTAAACCTCTTCGATAAAATCTGAGAGTGTGTTTTAGAAATTTATAATTATAATTTAAAATGCCGTTAATCAGTAGACAACCACAATATAAATCGATAAAAGTGAATAACAATTATATAATAAAAGTATGAACAACCTTTTTAGTCTATTAGCCATTCAGTGACTACAAAGAAGAAGAAATTACAGTTTGTCAGCCTTGACGTAAAAAATGTCATGACAAGAAAATATTTGTTTTGATGGATGAATTATGGATTATGATTACAAAGAAAACGTAAGTTATTTGGTATTTGTAATAACAAATACTATAATGGCTGATTCTTAATTGCTTCAAAATGTCACGATTTTGTCTCTCGACTTTCCCGTTCTGTTGGGGCCAGTATGGGACTGTATTGAAAAGAGTAATATTACATTCCTTACAGAACGATCGAAACTCCTTACTCACGGATTGCTTACCATTGTCCGTTGTAATGGACACCGGGTAACCAAATCTGCTGAAAATCTCCTTTACCAATTTGATAATCTGGGAACTTGTAACTGACTTGGTAAACTTCACTTCCTTGTAGCGACTATAATAGTCGATCATTACTAGCAGATAATCTTGGTTGGGGAATGGACCCAGCAAATCCATTGCAACGTCAATCTAAGGAGCTAAGGGGAGTTCTTGGCGTTTCATTGTAGTTGGGGGGTTGGGCAAACCTACTAAAGTGCAGCTTTTGCATGATTTCACGAGGGTTTCCACATCTTTATCAATTCTGGGCCACCAAACTTTTGATCTTAGTCTGCCCTTCATTGCGACGATACCTGGGTGGCCCTCGTGAGCGGCAGCTAATATATCTCTCCGTAATTTATTTGGTATCACAATGCGGTTCCCCCTGAGTAAAATTTCTTCATAAAAACATAATTCATTTTTAAATATTTTATAGCCTTTAACAGATTCGTTCCGCTCTTTCTCATACAATCCTTTCTTAATCTCTCTAATTTCCATATAATTTCCGGAAGCTTAAATAATTTCAGCCATTTATATTGCTTGTGGCCTTAATTCTTCTACAATATGTCGAACATAATCATCATCTTGAAATGGTGTGTCCGAATATTTTGTTCGGTAATAATTTATTCGGTATCACAATGCGGTTCACCCTGAGTAAAATTTCTTCATAAAACTATTACTATAGTATTCTAACATTATGTCTATGAATTACGAATTATGTCTATCTATCTAATTAATCATCATCATGAAATGGTGTGTCCAAATATTTGCACGGCCGAGATAAGGGATCAGCAATATTGGTTTTTCCTGGCTTAAATATGACTTTATAGTTATATCCATCATTCCCATCGTTCTATTCGAGCGCATAGCTTCGTTTTAGTTCCAAAGAGTATTTCCAAGGGTTTGTGATCTGTTACAAGATCAAACTCTTTACCAAAAACAAAAATATTGAAATGTTCTATAGACCAAACAAGAGCTAAAGCCTCTTTTTCAATTTGACTATATTTTCTCTCGTAGCTTGTTAGCGTCCTATTACCATATGCGATTATTCGTGGACCTTTAGAATCAACTTGTATCAAAATGGCGCCAAGTGCCACCGGGCTGGTATCTGCTATGATCTGTGTTTTATCTTTGACATTATAGTACCCCAACGATTGTATATTAGTCAGTGTTTTCTTTAATTTTTAGAAAGCCTTGTTTTGTTTAGGTAACCAAAATAGTTTGATATCTGCGTGTTTCCTCAGTTTCTTCCTTAGTAACTCTTTTAAGGGTTCTGTTTTTGTGGCCAAATTCGGTAACCATTTGTTTATATAATTGACCAATTCTAAAAATCTTTGTAGCTTCTCTATAGTCGTTGGGGCTCTAAATCTTGTGATGCTGTCAATGTATTTCGTCATTGGCCTTATACCACTTGGTGTTAATTCATGACCTAAAAATGTACCTTATCAGCTTTAACTATACACTTTTTCTCATTTAGTAGCACAATATTTTCCTTCAGTGTTTTCAGGACTTTATTAAGCCGTAAATCGTGTTGCTCCTCGTCGTCTCCAAATATCAAAATGTCATCAATAAAATTGACAACCCCGTCGCATTTTACTAACATTCTTTCTAGTATTTTTTGAAATATCTCAGGAGCGCAGCTGACACCGAACATCAATCTTTTGTACTGATAAAGTCCTTTAGTATAATGAATGTTGTAATGTACCTGCAGTCTGGGTGAAGCTCTAATTGATGTAATGCATTTTTGATATCTAACTTGCTAAAATATTAGGCTTTGCCAATTTTTGGTAAGAGTTGATCCATACAAAGTAGAAGATGATTTTCTCACACAATACCCGTATTTGCGCGTCTCATATTTACAGACAATCGCAAGTCACCATCTTCTTTTATTATGGGTACCATAGGAGATACCCATCTTGAAGGAACATGTACTTCTTCTATGATGTCGCTTTCCAATAGCTATTGTATCTTCATTCTTACTTTTTACTCTAGAGGGATTGGTATAGGCCGGTGTGGTAGTGATATTGGTTTTACCGAATTGTTCCACTAGTATGTTTTTTAGTTTCGGAAATGGCTGAAACATCGGATGGTCAACTATCTCATAAATTTCGACACTAACCTTTAAAATACCTAATTGCATGGCTGTGTCTTTCTCTAATAAATCTCGTGAACCTCCTGCAACGTCGTAAATAGTGGCGTGTTCCTGCCGATCTTTAATTCTGATAGTGGTTTCGAATGATCCTCTAATGTCAAGCGGATTGTTACTCCCATAAGCTATTAATGTTTTGTTTGGTGTTTTCTTTCTGTTGATTCTTTAACATCGCCCACGTTGCTAGAGTTACAATGTTAACTTTACAGCCAGAAACAACTAGCATATTAATGTTTACCCCACCTAGACCACACTCAACTATTGCATCATTATCGACGTTAAATACATAATCTACCTCAACTTTCTTCTTTTTATTTTCGTAACCTAGTCTTTCACCCTTTTTCTTTATGACTCTACCTCCTGATTTACAGAATTGACGATAATGTCCCGGTTTATCACACATGAAGCATATTTTAGATTTTGCCGGACATTGATGCACTTCTTATTATTCTTGCCACGTAAGTGTTTCTGTATTACTTTTAGTTTCTCTTTATTTTGTTTTGTATTGCATTGATTTCTTGACTTTCTTGTATTTTACTTCCATAGTTTTCTAATTGATCCTGGACAATTTCTAGAGTATTTGCTTCGGTTATAATTCTTTTTAAGGTAACAACAATGTCATCTATTGTAAAGATTTTCTTACGCAAATCTATGAAAGTACATTTTTTGATGATTCGTCAATCAAACGTTCATCCTTTCGGTCAAAATTGCATTTGTCATGTTTTCTAAGCCTTAACAAAAATCTTTCGGGCTTTTCACCCTCTTCCTGTTTGATGAGTCGAAACATGTGTCGTTCATAAACGTGGTTTTTCTGAGGAAGGAAAAAGTTGTCTAGAGTTTTGATAGCCACTTTAAAGACTCCTTCAGTTTTCTCGACGTTAGCCCTAGGTAAGCTAAATGATATTTCTCGCAGGCTCGTGCCTCCGAAGTGCAGAAGCGTTGCTCTTCTTTTCGAAGCGGTCGTTATTTCAGCAGCATCAAGGTATATGAGCAAGGCTCTCTTCCATTTCTCCCACCTATGGCCGGCGGAAGCTAAATCGTCTTCGACGTCTAGCCCTTCTAGAGGTGGTAGTGCCATGACTTCTTTCAGAACTTGTCTCGGCGGCCTGAAATAAATACGCTTCACTTACTCAGCTGTTTCCAATTTAATGGTGGTAGCTCAACCAGTGTTACGGCAGTACTATAACTACTTATCGGAGATAAGTACTTCCCACTATCGTTATCTGCTCAGCTCTTCTGCAGCTATGCTGGAGTCGGCCTCCAGTTCAACCGGATGCAGCCAAGCACCAGTGCTCTACATGAAGCGACTTTGACGTCGGAACCTTTGGCTTCCGACCATCGGTAACGACTGTCAAAGATACACAGTTGCAGGCGGAACCAACGACTTAACGTGCTTTCAGAGGCACGCGAGGATCTCGATATGATAAGATGATCACCCATCCCCAGACCAACCCTGGCAAGCGTTGCTTGTCTTTGAAGGTCGACCCGTGCGGCTGTTATCATTTAGCTTCGAGCTCCTCTCGCCAGAAGAGATCACTGGCTCGACAATGCACGCACACACAGTTCCACTATGTCCACACTCGCCCGCGGCTCTCCTGACACTGCCATAGGGTACTTGCACATTTGCACACGAGACAATGTATGTATGTATATCATTCTATCCGACATACACTACATGCAGCATCCTTGGAGAGCAAGGTGCGTGACAACGGCGACCATAGCCACTTTAAAAATGATTTCTTGCGCCAGTATTTCGGTTGAGAGACCATCCCCAATCCCGGGTTGAAAATGAAACCACAAATGAGTTGTCCTTTGTTACTTTTATTTAATAGAGAAAATATAAATGTCCAAATTAACCAACGGAAACGATATCATTGGAATCTATTTCGAGGCCAACGCTATTATCGAGCCTGCTCAAAATAATTCTTTAAAATCCAAATTAGTATGTAAGATAGTAGTATGTATGTAAGATACATACGTGAAGCGTTAAACGTATATTTTCTTTACGACCATCGGGTCAGAAAGTAAATTAGTTTTAAGCTTTTTTCGTATTCAAAGTGAATGAGTCACCAGCGAGAGGAAAGCAATCGATAAAAGCCAAGGAAAGGAAAAGTCGTGAACGCGCAAGCTCTCTGGAAAGTTGTAAAGTTCCAACAATGTTTGCTTTCGAACCTAGCCGGGGAGTCCACACTGTAACTGCGCGCTGAGAAAGTACACACGCTCGAGTTTATTAAGTTCACTTTTTAGTATGGTTTTAAACTAATACTCGTTTCGGACTAACTTATTATCATGAGACAAACCTAATATTGATTTAAATTGTAGTTAGTTCTGCACGTAGATCATAATATCACATTATTTAAATTGAAGTGTTAGATTCCGGCCGTCCGTGTGTCAAAAGGGAACCTATATAGTACAATTCGTATCTCGGACAGATACGAATTGTACTATATGCCGTGACAGCCAATAATGAGACGTGAACATGTAACGTAAATAAATAAATGTGTAAGAACAGTTCTGGTGAAACAAGTTAAAAACTGTATCGTGTGTCATATCGAATGAAAGGGCTTATTGAAAGATTTTAAAAAGACTAAATCTACATGTTATTTTAAAAAACATATTACTTACAGAAAAAATGATTTTACTTATATATAACAGGAAAACCTGTAAGATAACTAGTGTACCTAAAAGAAAACAAAAAAATATTATTCGTTCCGTAGCTTTTCTTTACAAAATTGTTTTTCATATGGCTGGTACTTAATAATACAATCTTATCTACACTTAATTATATGATTTTTAAAGGACATAGTCATAGATTACATACTTATATTTTGTTGTCATCTAAAAATTGAAATCTTAATTATAAAAGACATGACAAACAAAGGCGTTTGTCATGAAAATCACTGAATGTAACTTAGTTAATGTAGTGCACTTTTATGGTAATTCGTGGGTAAGTCTGAAACTTCGTAACATCAAGTAGCATGCATTCCTCCCACAGTTACTGGCATTATGTTTTATTTATAACCTTTAAGAAACTGGAACTTATATAGGTTAATTAATTGTTTGGTAGATAACACTGTAGGATTCATATAAACGAACTACACACACCAAAAGTGTCTAGGGATCAAGCACTTTTATGCGGATTTCTTGAGATTGAGATGTGGCTTTGTAATAAATTTATGATTTTATAAATTTATATGGATTCTTTTTGGTGCATTTCATAATTTGAAACAGGAACTGTTAATCAAATTCGAGTAAAAGATGATAATCAGCTGTCAATATTTTCCCTATAAAAACATACAACGCATTGAAGACATTATTAGTGCTACTGTTTCCCTACTACTGATTAAAACCAACGTTATTATGGAGCGGCGACGTCATTTAAGCAGGGAAGAAATGCTCAGAGCCGTGGGAATGATAGAAGCTGGTTCCCGGCAACGTACTGTGGCTTTAGCTCTGAATACAAGTCAGAGTGTTATCAGTCGACTTTGGACACGTTACCGAAGCACTGGTACCGTGGCTGAGCGCCATGGAGGACGGTATCGCTGCACCACACGGAGACAAGACCGATACATTCAAATCTTAACTCGAAGAGCTCCAACAATAACCGCCATGATGTTAGCCGTGAGGCTTCATCACTCTTCAGGGAACTTAATTAGCGACCAAACAGTCAGAAACCGCTTGCATGAAGTGAACCTTCATTCCCGAAGACCGCTACGGGTACCACCTATAGCAATGCACAATCGTAGGATTCGATATCAATGGGCTCTTGAACATAGAAATTGGGCAGAAGAACAATGGCGTTTCGTGTGCTTTTCTGATGAGTCTCGTTTTGGTATGAGACCGGATACAAGACGTATACGACACTGGAGAACCCCTGGACGCCAACAGCGATTAAAATCCTGCCAGGAAGTCCATCCTTATAGTGGTGGAACCATCATGGTATGGGCGGGTATTTGGATCGGCGGAAGAACTGAGTTGATTTGGATCAGAGGCAACCTCAACGCTCAAATTTATGCTGAGACGATTGTATCTGACGTCATCGTTCCTCTACAAGTGCAAATCGGTCCCTTATTTCAGTTAATGCATGATAATGCACGACCGCACACCGCAAGAGTTGTAAGACAGACTCTCGCCGCAGCTAACATCAATGTCCTGCTCTGGCCTGCTCAGTCGCCAGACTTGAACCCGATTGAGCATGCATGGGATATGCTATAGAGAAGAGCTCTGCCGAATATGGAGGGTATCCAGTCGCAAGAAGACCTTTTTTTGTTGTTGCAACGAACATGGGCGGCCATTCCACAGCGTGATTTGGATGAACTCATTTTGAGTATGCCAAACCGATGTTCTTGTGTTGTTAGTGTTCGCGGTAGAAACACGGATTATTAATTGTTTAAGTTACCCAATAAAATTGTAAAGAAAACTGTTATTTCAGTCTTTTTTTGAACTTTAATGTTAGTGGTTCAAATGTCAAAAATCCCTTTATTAGGAAAATGGCAAATTTCTTTATTAATGCAAAGGTGACTTGGTTTATCGTTACTGTGACAAACGAAAACACTTTATTTGATGAATCCTTAAAGAAAATTTTAATTAATATCAATCAGGAGAAAAGTTATTGCAAAAATATATGTTAATCCCTAGACACTTTTGATGTGTGTATTTACCACTTACCAATCGTAACTTGATACCTATGGATCTGTGTATTTTCATGCCTAAAAGCGGTAGATAAGTATGCGGCCCATCTAATTTTGGCCACTATTTCCTATATATTTTTTTTTATTTTTCCATTTGAAATCTGAAGTTAGAACCCATTCCTCATCATAGCCTCTCAAATAAGTGCAGGATATTACGAATTAACAATTAAACGTACCTAAATTATAAATATACATGTAACACAATTGATGCTCATTTAAAGTAAGTTAGTCCTAAAAAAAAAAACTGTTTAAACAAAGAAAACTAAAAATTCAGAGTATTTATTATGATACTAACAAAATTTTCCAATCGGGGTGTTTGAGGGTGTGGGTTAATTACGATACATGTTGTATAAGTGGAGTGACCTTTCCCACTTACTTTTAAGAGTTCTACAGTAGTTGTAATATAGTTGTTACTACGACGATACTACATACATATATTCTAGTATAATATATATCGACTTAGGGGTTGTTATTCCAAGAAATAGGTTAAGTGAATAGGTTACTTTTAGGTAAGCGTGCTCCATCTTCGACCACATCATCACTTACCATCAGGTGAGATGGTGGTCAAACGCGAACCTATTCTAAATAAAAAAAAAAAAAAAAAAATAAGTGACTCGAGCTGTTTGCAGTTTGCTACCCTAACTGATTCATAGTTTTTGGCAGGGGTTTGTTTTTCACAGAAGATTTTTACGATGAATGTGACGAACTAGAATAGGAATTGCTTTTACCAGAAACGATCATATAAAGATAATCATACCTTTAATTTAGAAGTAGATGTTTAAGTATTTTATAATAAAAAATAGCAATGACTTATATAAAAGAACAATTTTCACAGAATATTTTCCTTTGAGTGTTGGCGCTGTTCCCATTAGAAGGCGGCAAAAGCCAATCCGTGTCGCGGAACCGGCAGCCGGCCGAGAAAACCGTCTCGTTAGTTTGTTTTTCCGATGCTTACTTAGTTACATCATATACTTGCACGGTTTTCAATAAGTTGTTTTTAGTATTTGGCAATAAATGCAAACATCAATTTAGCCATAAGTTAAATGAATAGCTATGTAAAAAAGTTGTTTCCCGTTTGATATTATAATTTTCCTACATAAAATATATCCGAATTGAAAAGTTTTTTTTACAATATAGTTTTGAAACATACAAAAAGATAGTCTTTCTTTCATAAAGTGCTGCAATGTACGGGGCGTTTCGCTTGAGCCGGTCGCCGGTATCGATCTATGCGGCACTGGGTTTGTTCAACTCGCCCGCCCTACCCAGACGTATCTACCACCACTCATTGAATTACAGACACCGAGAACTTGATGTTTATTGCTTTCTCTCACACCCTGCCATCTTTGGATACGCTACATGTGTCACTCTGGGTTTAACATTCGTGATGACTGAACATTTTGTAGGTGATGTAAATTTACTGAGGATATGCGTATTCAAATTGGCAACAGTGATGGGTATATTATCGTATTATGTTCTTATATCTTGCTTTAAATATATTAGGAGTTTTATAAATGTGTAATAAAGAGCACATTACACCTAGAACATTACATCAAAGTGAATATACGGTAAGTAGTTAAAACACATTAAAGCTTTACATACATATCTTCTTTTAACATCAAAGAAAAGGTCTTCAGATCTCACAAGTGAACGCTGTCAACGTTCTTAAAGTAAGCCGCAGAGATGCTCGACTCTGGAACAAATGCCTTGACCTGATTGTGCGTGAACGAGACCCCGTATTTGGCGGGGCCGCGTCTTCAGAGAGCCAATGCTCTATTAAATACTCATCTAGAGATTACCAATTCTTAAGATTATCGTGTTAGTTATGTGTAGATTCATCACATGTTACCAGGATTACCTGACTTAGTAGGAAACTTTATTTAACTTGTTCCGTCCTATACGTATTTCAGAACGCATTTTTTTGGTATGGCAATTATCTATGGTCTTTGATTTGACACTTGACATAACTTTTTCTCTTGGAACTAACCGCGCGTTGTTGAGATTGATTTTTATTGTTTGTAATTGTGAATCTAAACGAATCCGAGTTGCTATCGACAAGTTGGTCGTAATTTAGTAAATCTTGAAATCTAGAATCCTGATTTGAGTGAAAATCTGGGATATTTTGAACAATAACGCCGAATTGAGGTTAAAATGAACCGGCTCGTGAATTGCTGATAATTTTGTGTTTTGGAACAATAACGCCGAATTGAGGTCAGATTGACTGACACGCGAACATTGGTGATATGTAATTGCATGAACATTCTACTAATACTGTCTGGACCACGCTGTTGAAGGCCAGCGTCATTTGTGAGCGTCCACACCACTTGACAACATTACACATTCAAATACACTTACACACACACACACACCACGGACGTGATCTGAGGACAGGTCCCTCGCTTGTCGTCTCCAGCTCCTTGGGTAAGTGATTATTATTATTGAAATAAGGCCTAAGAGCCTACCACAACGTAGGGCTCCGCGTAATCGCGGACAGTTTGGCCATCCAGCTTCGTTGTACTGGGATTGGGGTCGAACATAACTAATTAGAAGAACGTTGGCAATCAACTCGTTCGAAGTCAGTCAAGCGATCTTGAACCGTGAAAGTACCTATTGATCATCTTTAGTAGTAGATACAAATTTAGGGAATATAAGATTAAAACGAGTTTGCTGGCGTGATAGGTCTTTAATATAATAATTAAAAACTAAAGTAGTTTTATACTTCAAAAGCGTTATTTAAAAAAGGATATATGTCCTTAATTATAATTATTTCAATGAATATAATTTAAAACGTTAATCAACGAGAATTAAAATAGTATCATCTTATCTAGGAAATAATTGAAAGGTATATAATGTATATAATTGTATTGTCTAGCTTATATTCAAGATCTCATTTTAATCATATATTGGCTAGGAATATCGGAAAATGGGACCTGCTGTTACGAAGAGAGCATACTCTCTGGTTTGATATCAAGTTGCAGTACTAAGTTTGATCCAAGTCCGGTCAGCATTGAAAACGTAGAGTTATCAAACATACTTAGCTCTGGTCGACTGACTCATACGATAGTAAGTTTTATCAATTCATTCACCTTCTAGGAATATTATTGAGGTGTACAAATATGTATTCATATGTAGGTAATACACGCATATTAAATACTCTGTTCACCTATACATATTTCTCTATCTGGTCCATTTATCGCCCTGCGTGGCGACCTTCAAGGTCCTGTCAGTGCCCCACGGTACACGTAAATAATACTGATGCCATTAAAACCCGCATTAATGAAAATTTTATTTAATCAAACATATTATGTTTTTAAACTATAAAGAACAGGTAAAATAAGATGGCCTTCAATTTCTATTGAGATAACCTATTTCCATATTACCAACATCGAAATGTTATTCTTATTCGATGGCAGCCCGGAGCTCGGATATATAAGATAGCGCGCACAAGTACTGAGAGCTACTGATAAAATTAGACTCACATGTCCTGTTTTTATACAACTACCCTCATTATCGTTCGCTATTCTCTAATTAGTTACCTATATTACAGACATTAGAATTGTATTGTGACTAGGGCCCATTTGGCCCTGCTAGAGCTAGTTAATGCTCATGTCATTAGTATCTAATAATATCTTAACCTTAATCACGGTGATTAACAAATGAAATTTAAAAAAAACCTATACAATCAATATATTTTTTAATGATTGTCATCATAAAGAAGGCTAAATCTAACTATAATATAAGTTAATCGATCGGCAACGTCATTTAACCACGGCAAAGATTTGAAAAATCTCATTCCGGAAATTCAAAATTTCAAAAATTTGCTACGTGCGAAGCGGTGCCTAAAGGTACATGAATTGTATGTCATCTTGATCGCCGTGTATGGGACTATAGCTCGTGTAAGCAGCAGCCTAACAGTTCCATTAGCTTCGAAAAACGTACTTTTAGTGTTTTCTCCCATACAAAAAAAAAACAAAAAATCTTTTTTTTTTTCACGTGTAGTGTGACTTGTACCATCCATACGTTAATATTATGTAAAGGGAGGTATACCAGAGCCATTACAATTTTTGTTTTTTTAATTCTTTACTTTAAGTTTCTATGGGTATGGAGCTCGATTTCCAGACCACTGTGCGACGGCGACGTATACAAAAGCATATGCGCAGCCTTAAAGAATATCGCCCGAGTGACGAGAGCGGGCGCGTCACGAAGGGGTTCCTTTTCTCTGAAGCTTACTGTACCTACTCTCCCCTTTACCATCATCAATGGGACTTAAAACAATACTGTCGGTACCTCTTTATCCAACCTTGCAGACATACACGGAATAGAGTCGTATTTATTTTCAGTGTAATTTATATCACTTTTATTCTTGACTTAAGTTCTCAAATTATCATAAATATAATAAATAAGTATAATTTAAAAAATTAAAGGTGATCAATGTTGCAAAAATTTGGTAATACTCGTATTTGTTGTAATGACACGAGGGCGGAGCGCCACCAAATTTCAAAGTACGAGTTCGTCTCACTTTGGGAATCAGTGTGCCATCTATCTCTATGTTGCATATTAACAAGCTGTACATTTGAAGATTTTTTATTATTAATATTCAATGGTGTTAGGAAAATTGGGATCTATTTCGCTGTCAACGTCTTCTTATTACTTTTTAAGGCGCTCAAACCAAACGGTTTTCTCTTGGTTACATTTATACAATTCTGAGGTTCATTGGTACAATTCAGAAAGTTGATTAATTCCACCAGTCAACTGGGGATCTTCTAGCGTATGCCATTCATATCTGGAGTGAGGCCATTGAGAGGCAAGGGGAAGCACTTGCTGTTTCCCTTGACATCTCCAAGGCTTTTGACAGGGCCTGGCACGATAGCCTTATTGCTAAGCTTCCTTCTTTCGGGTTACCCACTCAACTTTGCGTTTGGATTGAAGACTTCCTGAGGGATCGGTCCATTCGAGTGGTCATTAATGGCTGCTCGTCTGGCCAATTGGCAATTAATGCCGGGGTCCCTCAGGGGTCTGTTCTCTCAGCAACTTTATTCTTGCTGCACATTAACGATCTGCTAATGCCCGGTACCTTTGGGTATGCAGACGACAGCACAGTTTCTGAGAGATATGTGTCCAGCGCGCGAGCTGGTGGGTCACAGATCCAGTCTCTCCGTGAGGACATGGTCGGGCGCTTGAACTTGACCTTGAAGGCTGTCTCCGAATGGGGCGATGCCAACCTGGTCAAGTTTAATGCAGCTAAGACCCAGGCGTGTCTCTTCTCCGCAAAAAGGAGCCAATTTGAACCGGCTCCTACTTTCCGAGGTGTAACTGTGCCGATAACCGACCGTATCGAGCTTCTGGGGGTAACATTAACTTCTACCCTCAATTTTGGCCCGTTTATCGAGGCTAAGGCTCAACTAGCATCAAAAAAGTTGGGAATCCTAGCAAAGGTGAGACGGTACTTCACACCCGAACAGTTGCTCAATCTCTATCAAGCCCAGGTTCGGTCCTGTATGGAGTACTGCTCTCATCTTTGGGATGGATCTGCTAAATACCAACTGGACGCGCTTGAGTCTATCGAGAAGCGGGCCAAAAGACTCATTGGCAACGATGCACTGGTCGAATCAAAGCTCCAGAGCCTTGAACATCGACGACGAGTTGCAAGTCTATCGGTTTTCTATCGGTTACATTTCGGGGAGTGTGCGATGGAATTACACAATCTGATTCCACCAAGCCCGTTCCATCATCGGACTACGAGACAAACGGCGAAGCGCCACCGTTACATGGTGGACATCCCACCCATACGCACCAAACGTTTTGGGAATACCTTCATTGTGCGTACGGCTAAGGAGTGGAATTCCCTGCCGGAGTCTGTGTTTCCCGATAGCTATAACCTAGGAGTCTTTAAGTCAAGAGTGAATAGGTTACTTTTAGGTAAGCGTGCTCCATCTTCGACCACATCATCACTTACCATCAGGTGAGATGGCGGTCAAACGCGAACCTATTCTAAATAAAATAAAAAAAAAACCAATCTAATTTCAACATTGGACATCAAGTGGAACGGCGATATGCCATGGATTTATGGTACTAATGTTTTTATTATGAGTACAGCTAAGCTATTTTTCCTGATAGCTATAACCTAGGGGTCTTTAAGTCAAGAGTGAATAGGGTACTTCTAGATAAGCTTGCTTCATCTTCGACCACATAATCGCTTACTATCAGGTGAGATAGTGGTCAAATGCGAGCAAATCAATGAAAATGAAAAAAAAAATCTTTTCATCACGATAAATTACATCAAAATCTGGTCAGTAGATGTGGTAGCACAAATTAAACTAACTAGTAAAACAAAAACGATTTCAACAGTCAAACCATGACTAATAAATTCTCTAGAAGATACTGTAAAATTTATTTTGTACATTGATTTGGTTTCGTTTGGTGGGCCTACTGAAATAATCAAAGTGCCAGCCAGTGCTATCATCTGTATCTCCTCATTTCATATCATTCTTTATATTTACCGCATAGCCTTTTCATTCATAATCTGGTATTCAAGAAGCATCCACATTTATTTTAGAGATGGTCTTTTGAGGAAAGTATCACACAGATTTGAGTGGACCACAGATTAGAATCAAATCTACATCTATTGGATATTATGCTCGATAGACTCGGGTAAGCTCCGATGTGTTATCTGTGGCACTGTATTCTATGCTAAAAATTAACGGGAAAGCTTTATCAACTAGAACATTGCGGAGGAATGTGTGTTGAATTTTTTTTTTTAACTAATTAAAAATGGTACTTCTCAAAAAAAGATACAATAGAAGGTATGTTATTCTACATATTAATAAACTACTCAATTTAAACTCACGCTCATAGGTTAAAAATCTTTCTTTAACGACACTAGCTATCTTACTATACCAAAAAATATGAATGAAATTATATCTGCGGTGGAAACCTAGTCAATAGTACGAATAATTAGACTTTATCTAAATATATATAACTCAAAGGTTACTGACTGACTGACTGACATAGTGATCTATCAACGCACAACCCAAACCACTGGACGGATCGGGCTGAAATTTGGCATGCAGGTAGATGTTATGACGTAAGCATCCGCTAAGAAAGGATTTTGCGAAATTCCCACGGGATCGGGATTTACACGGGAAAACCTTCCCACGCGGGCGAAGCCGCTGGCACAATTTAATATATTAACGATTCAACAATTATAATCTACATCTACGCTTATAATAATAGGCTCAATGACTACTGGATTGATTTCAGTTTTTTTTCTCAAGGATATAATTATGTAGTCAGTAAGTAGTAACTAGAAGTCGCACGGGGTTTCACTCCCGTCGACTTTACCACAATAAAAACATAACCCACCTCCTTCTGCAATCGGGTAAAATCAAAAATAAAAGTGTAAAATCCTATAGGAACCTTTCTTATGCTTCAAGCTACTTCCTCACCAAATTCCATCCAAATCCACCCTGTACTTTCGAAGATTAGCGCGTGTCAACAAAAAAACAAACTTTTCCACTTTATAATATTAGAATACATTTAGAAAGTACGGGAATTGTATGTATAACACTCAATAAAGTAAACCCAATTACAATAAAAACCCATAAAATTATTAAGTAGGCAGATAGATTGCGCAGCAAATATCCATTGCCTGTAGAAAAAAAATTCAAGTAAAAGTAGGTATGTAAAATATGTATAAGAAATTTAGAAAACCTAAATTGTGTTGTGTTATAATATAAATCAGTATATCTGTGATATCTTCGTTTTAAAAAACCGTGATGCCATAATACATATGTATTAGTTATTATTAATGTATGTCGGTAGTATTATACCTACTTATCATTTCACAATAACTACGTTCGTCCACACTTTTTTCACCTTGGTATAAATCTTTAACCAAATAAATGACTGTTAAGACATTATGATGTTAACAAAACAAAACATTAGAAAAATAATTAATCAGACAAACAGAAAAAGATAGAATTTTTTACAGTAGTTAGCGTTTGTTATTACGTAGTAAGCATTTTAAATTTGGTTATCGATCATATGAAGAATCTCATTTCTTGGGTTAATTAACATAAAACTTGGCACGAATTTGAACCAAACCAAATTAAGCAATTATTTTTTCATAAACTCCCTCTGATTACCTTTTAAGAGATATTAAAGTTTGTATACAAGAAAGCTTTTAATGCTTGGTACAATTAAGACGGTTTTTGAGGTTTTAGGAAATTGGCGTTTTATTTCCTTCTTAATAGTTTTGTTATGCTTTCAATTTTCTAGGAATAACATTGAGATGTATTCCACCCTTCGGTCCAATGATTGCTCTGTGTGGAGAAACCCCTAAATTTCTGTCGGTGTTTTTCGATGCCTCCACTTGGAACTTAGACAGGATCTTCGCAATACATAATTGAGACTGAAGCCTGCCAAACCGCATACCTAAAATAAAGACAAGTACATATGTTGAAATTATGGTATTTCTTTTTTATTGAAAATAGGTTCGTGTTTGACCACCATCTCACCTGATGGTCAGTGATGATGTAGTCGAAGATGGGGCATGCTTACCTAAAAGTAACCTTGACTCTAACTCTTGACTTTAAGACTCCTAGGTTATAGCTATCGGGAAACATAGACTCTGACAGGGAATTCCACTCCTTAGCCGTACGCACAATGAAGGTATGCCCAAAACGTTTTGTGCGAATGGGTGGGATGTCCACCATGTAACGATGGCGCATCGCCGTTTGTCTCGTACTCCGATGATAGAACGAGCTATTATTTTATTATTTTTTATTATTCTACGTATCTATTTTCATTACTCGGATTGCTACTTTTATGGAATTAATTCAATTTTTCAGTCATTACAATTTATTTTTAATAGATTAAGCAAAGAACTACACACAAACAAAGGATCGCACATATACGCACTCATTATATATTTATCTTTTTTTTAATATATACGAATATAAAAACACAAAATTCTACACAATACTCACACATGCGTGTAAACAATTTTATCATTTTTTTTAATTTTTACTTTATTCGATGATGATGGCAACTCATAGATCTGACAATTGGATAACAATGGAATAATAAAAAAAATTAAATCTTTGAAAGCTTTAGGTAAATTAAATTATGAATTTAGCTTTTTGATTAATATGAATGTGATTATTGTTGTATAGAAAAATATTTCCAATTTTGGTATACTTCTGACTGAGGTCTGTGTACAAATCTAAATTAGATTTTTTTTCCGGAGAAAACATTTACTCGTAAGACAAACCAGGACTTGTACAGTGGACAGTAAATGTTTTCTCCTTAATATGAATATTCTCATAGCGTCGATACTCATATATAGGGTCTTATAATACACAACGTGTAACAGATTAAGCCCAATGCCTCAGACACCCCAATTAGAATATTAAATTATAAGTCCAAAACAACATCCGTAACTAAATTGAAACCAAACCATAGGCATTTTTTAGAAAATAGTTATTTTTACTAAATGCAAAACGCATGTGTGTCATACAATATCCTTACGCAGACGCATACACTCATGCAATGTTAGCGGCCAACGCGACACGCACACAATTTTCTTGAATTAAGGATTGTATTAATTTGTCATAATACTGTGTTTCCATTTTAAGTTAAATGAAAGATTTTTCCATCAAAATTTATTGACACCTATTTTTTATGACGGAAATCGATTCAGAAGCCGAATCTAAACCAACTACTTTCAGGAATTGCGTTTATTCTGTTACACGTTGTATATTGCGGTTACTTCACAAGCCTCGCGTACCTACGTTAGCGTTGAGAGTAAGACATTTTCATAAATTAACTTTTTTTTAAGATAACTAGCAATGTGGTTAGAATTCACATTACTAGCAATCCTGTTAACCCCTCCAACTAAGCTAAACACGCCTGTGTCTGGAGTGGGTTCACGGCAATAGTGTAATGGGTAGGGCTCGAACCCGCGACCTCTCGATCACCAGTCCGACACCTTAACCATTAGGCTATTGACGCTTAAACTACCGCGAGGACCCATGGATTGATGACTAACTGATGACTTTGAATTTAAATAGACAGCATAGATATATGCCGCAGTGGTAGACGCCCACGGCGTCGGACGTCGGCCGACGATCTCCGGCCACCGTAGGCGCGGGCATGCGGACAGCGAGTAAAGGGCAACTCGCTGTCCGACCATGGACCATGCCCGGGTCGACGGCGCTTTGTGTTCCACGCGCGCCTCAAAGAGCGTCAGCAATATGACGAGGCCCCCCCTGTAGAGGGCCGAAGCCTGCCGGGGTCGTGGGACTTATCCCATTACCGTGACCCCGGAACGTAAAGGGCTATTGAAGGAACACCGTGGATTTTAGTCAGTAAAAGTCTGACAGTCCCTCCCGCCCTGCCCGGGGTGGGAGGACTTATTTGATAATTTTACCAAGATAAAAAAGAAGCATAGATATATGGTGTAGGTTGTGTGGGATATTTATAGATATTTTAATAAACTTTTATATAGAGACATAAAGAAACATATTTTGTTACTTACCGATGCAGTTCCTTTGTCCGAGTCCAAATGGCAAGTAAGCGCATGGGTGTCGCTTGCCTACCTCTTCAGCATCAAACCTATCAGGGTTAAATACGTCAGGTTTGTTATAATATTTTTCGTCATAGTGTATAGCCCTCGGAGATATCAGGATTGTAGTGTGTTTTTCAATTATTAAATCTGTGCCTGGTACTTTGTATTGTCTTGTAGCTCTCCTTTGAAGTGGTTCCACTATTGAGTACATACGAAGAGTTTCATCAAATACTTTATTTAAGTATTTCATATCCTTTATGGCGTCGTATGTTACTTCTCCATTATACGTTTTAATAACTTCGTCAATCTCTGCCGTCAACTTTTTTTGGATGTCAGGGTTTAGGGCAAGTTGATACATCAAGTAAGCCATGGTAGTTGCACTAGTTTCATACCCGGCTACATAAAATACAAAAGCTTGCGCCGCCACGCGCCATCACGTCTTCCGTTATTTCAACAGACGACACACTGTTTCCGAATTTTGAGCTATTGACTTCCCCAATTTGACGGAGTTCCAGTATGAGATCCATGAAATCGTGTCGGCCTGTTGGTTTACCATTTCTTTGGGAAACAATGGTTTCCACAAGATTCTTGAAGAATTTTTGTATTGGAACCGGAATAAGGGAAAGATTCAGTTTTTTAAGAAGTCCAGGATACATCATATCTAATTCATTTGCGTATGATGGTGCCGAAATAATCTTATCTACAAGTTCAAGGGTCTTTAATTGGTCTCCGAGACTAACATAGTTAATGCCGAAAGCACAGGCAGAGATAGTAGACAGCGTGTATGTCTGTAGAAGAGAATGTATTTCAAATTCATGCTTCTTCTGGCATTCTGTACTTACATGGTCCAAAAATTTATCAGCACCTTCATGCATTAAGTAAAACATGTTTCTTAACTTGCCAGATGTGAAAATGGGGCTAAACCGACTTCTCAAGGCTTTCCATGTTTCACCATCCGCGTGGAACAAATTTTGCCCCAACCCTTGCTTGCTGAATTCAACGCCGCGATCAGTGAATACTTCGAAGTCCTTAATGAAAACATGTTTTAAAATGTCCAGGTCACGCACAAGAAGACAAGGTGTTGTCATTCTAAAGACACCAACCACTTTTTCGTTTGGAAACATATAGATATCATGGAACAAGACACCTTGATTTTTCTTTCGTTGTGTTGATTCCGCCATGTTGCCGAAAAATACAGTAGGCTCTGGTCCAGCAACATTTCGGTTTTTCCAATAGTTGAATGTCCTTGTAAAGTAGTAGTATATTGCATTAACTAACACTGTTAACACGACAGGCAAATACAAAAACACCATTTCTAAGGAGCTCTTAAGACATCCTCTGGTCGATATATTATGAATTGAATTAAGACTTCGCACGATATTATATAGTAAGCGACAAACTTGATTACGGTAACTTTATCTTCTATTTATGTGTGTTATTGTTACTTTCGTGACTAAAAGCTAAATTCTGCACATTCACCGGCAACGAGTACTCATAAAACCTAAAACTGTGTTTATGTAAAGTTACATTATTTTTTCTTAACTTGACTAGCCGTATCACAATAATACTATTAACGTGTAACTTTGTTTGTTCCCAGTTCAAATAAATAAATGCAGTAGAGTTATGTTAAAAATACATACGTAAGATTTCTAAATCTATGTTGATCGAGATCTGATGAATAGTGTTTAAGTTATTGCGTGTGTTTTTTAATTTAATACATAATTATGTGATGTTCACCGATTTCTTCGCCAGTTGTAGACCGATATTCGAAATTATTTTCATTTTAAAAGCTTGTTGAATTTTAGGTCCATTATCAATAAGTCAAAATCTGATGATGGGATCACAGGGAAATCGAGGGAAACCTCCAAATTTTATAGGCACATGCGTTGTTTTTCATATAAATTCTAACGCGATCCAGATATTTGTTCCTCGTAATGATCTTATTTTGCTGAGCTGATGATGGAAGTAACAACACCTGGATGTTTCTTAAAGAGTTATCTCAAAAGTATTGATCCGATTTAGATGGGGATTTCACTCTTAAAGTTCTTATTTTGTAGGGAGAGTTTTAAAAGTGTTTAATTTTTTAAGATCAGATGAAGGTCTTTGGAGGTAGGCAATGGTATTTTTTAAGAACTAAAAGCATGAAATCCGTGATTGCTGCGTTTATTTTTTTTACGTTTTGTTAGTTTTCGACATTCCTTGACATTACATCACGCTGACGCATGACATTATTCACCCTTATATGTTTAAGCGTAATCGTAGCCGTGTTTGAGCTTAATATAATATGAATAAGAAAATTTACGAATAATAGTATTATCTAATGACGCTAAAAATGAAAAAAAAAAATAATAAAACTTAAAAAAGATTCCTATTCAAAACAAACAAAAACACGACTACGAAAAAGCGAAAAATAAGCATTGGATGTCTAATTTTTTGAAAGGCGTATCAACTCGCGCCTGTCCCGGAAAGGTGGAAATGGATGGATACCATACATCATCGTATGCTTTGCCTTTTCTCAACTAAGTTGGTCAGCTTCCAGTAAAAACGGATGTAGCTGAGTACTAGTGTTTTACATGGAGAAACTGGATTGAATACCATACGTAGCCTATCAAAACTATTCATTGGTTTGGCACCAACAGCAACCAGGTGAGTACGTATTTTTATACAAATACTTATGTACCACCAAAGGTAACATAACTTATGCATAAGTTTTAATTTACCTTCAGGCTGTTACTGAAAAATTCCCAGTAAAAAAGATTTCTTTCCCAGGGGACCGAATATGGTACTCAGTATACCACGTAGAATTGATTTTGTTCGATACCTTTAGGAGCAAGTAGCATCAACTAAAAATAACCAAGCCCAAAAATTGCCTTACCTCGTCAAATAAAGCGTTATGAAAATAAGTCCAAACCTACTCGTAAGATGAGGAAAGAGCTTGTAGTAATTCACCTAACACTTTAAGGAAATAATTGCAATATTTAGTCGAAAAGTATAGTTTGTTGTACCTAGCAACAAATTTGTATTTTATGAGTATTATTCTACACGTAAACAACATGTTAAATAAAAGTAATACAAAAATACAAAATATTTATTTTATAACCAAGAAGTTTTGAATTAGTTGGTGATTGGAGCCTCCTTTTAAGCAAGTTATGCCTGTGTTAGCCTGTTAGGTTAGGACTCCGCTCTTCTACAGCAATATAAATTTACTGACTAACTTAGATATTTGTGTGTGTATGATGTTTGCGAGATGGTGTGCGTATGTATTATGGTATGTATGAGGGTGTGTGTGTGTGTATTATGGTGTTTGTGTGTTTCATTTTGTGTGTTGTAATAGTACCTCTGTGTCTGCGTAATTCAGTGTCCTTATCCAATTTGTTACAAAAACGGAACCCTAATAGTTTCGACATGTCTGTCCGTCTATCTGTCTATCTGTCTGTCTGTCTGTCCGTCCGTCCGTATGTCACAGTCATTTTATTCCGAAACTATTAGGACTATACATGTAAAACTTGGTAGGTAGATGTATTCTGTAAGCCGCTTTCCGAATTTAAGAAAAAAATTAAAAAATATTAAAACAAAGGGGGGCTCCCCATACATAGAACTAAAACTGAAAATTTATTTTTTCATGAAACCTATGCGCGTGTAGTATTTATGGACAGGTCTTTAAAAATGACTCTGAGGTTTCTAAAATCACTTTTCAACCGACGACAAAAAGAGGAGGTTATCAATTCGACGCGTATATTTTTTTTTTTTTATGTATGATCATCGAGTACTCGAAGACGGCTGAACCGATTTGGAAAATTCTTTTTTGTTCGACTGGGTATACTTCGAAATTGGTACCATTATCACCAAAGTCAGGATCTGATGATGGGATCCTGGAGAAATCGAGGGAACTCTTCAAATATTATAGGCACACCTATGGCGTTTTGGGTATTTCTTATAGTAACTTGTGCATTTGCTCTCAAAAAGTACCATTTGGGGAAGTGGAACTGATGATGAAGACCACAGATAACCGCCGAAACTACTCAATAATAAGTATTGAGTGGATTGCGATTCGATTACTTGAATATGGATGTTAAGCACTTTATGCTCGTCACAATGCATATGGTGATGTAGAGCTGATGGTGAAGTACCAGGAGAACTCCTCAACAATTAACGGCCCAGCATTGGGAAAAGCAATATTTTGTAAAAGGTTATAAGTAGTTGACATTTAGGCTCTTGTAACTAGGTAAATTAAAAATCATCCAACTAAAAAGAGTTAAATAAAAACTTTTTAAATAAAATTAAACCGACTCCCAAAAAACACTGCAAAGTGAAAAATAACTTTAATTTCGGAAGTCGGTGCCAAAAATGAAAATACGAAACTAAAAACACCGACTACCGAAATTAAAGTTATTTTTCACTTTGCAGTGTTTTTTGGGAGTCGGTTTAATTTTTTGTTAAAAAGTTTTTTGATAAAGTTAATCGTTTAAAAGATATAAGCTTCCAAAGTGGTAAAATGTGTGTCCCCCCTCTAACTTCTATAATAATGGAGTGAAAAATGGAAAAAAAAATAATGTCTATAGATCTTAATGTAAACTTTCAAGCAAAATTGGTTTGAATGAGATCGGGTTGGTAGTTTTTGAGATACAGCATATTTTATAAAACCGCAAATATAACTTTGTAATTCATACAAACACTATGAAAAACAAAGATATTTAGCGTAGTTGTAAAAAATGTAAATAAGCTAGTTTTAAGAAATTTGAAAGGTTTTTTGTCAAATATATATATATACATACTAGTACTCACGCGGGGCTTCGCTCCCGTGGATTCTATCATGGTAAAAACATAACTCTCCTTTTTTGCAGTCGCGTAAAAAGTAGCCTATAACCTTCCCCAAGCTTCAAGCTACTTTCATACCAAATTGCATCCAAATCAAACCAGTACTTTTGAAGATTAGCGCGTCCAAGCAAACAAACAAACAAACAAACAAACAAACAAACAAACTTTTGCGCTTTATAATATTAGTATAGATTATATTATATTATTATAGTTACTACGGAACCCTGTGAACGGAATCATGGGCGAGTCTGACTCGCACTTGGCCAATTTTTTTAAACTCATGTAATTGTTTATTGTATATAGATATCTTTTTATTTATCCTATTATAAAGTTGACATGGTAGTTTATTGTACTGAATGGCAAATTTGGTACTATGATATCTTTCCGTCTTTTTGTTAGTATATTTTGATCATACGGTACATACATTCTTGTGTTTTTGTAGAACGGTATGTATGATGTATACAACATAGTTTTCCTTATTTATTATGCAGAAATAAGGTAGTGCGCGCACTGCGTTGCGTTTTGGAAACGCAAAATCTGTGAAGTATGGAGTGTCATAGAAGAGCGCGCATTGCGGTGGAATAAACGCGTGCGGTAGAGTCACCGGTGGCCCCTCACTGCAAAATTGCGGCGAGTCTACCGCAAATAATTTGTATCGCATAGGAATGTATGTAGTACCGCGCACTGCGGTGAAAAAAACGCATGTTTTGTCTGATAATGTTGCCATACATACAGATTTCTCTGTATTTATACATGCTTTTGATGTGTGATACAGATAGCACTCGATACAGATTTTTATACAAATTTCACACTGTATTGGTAAACTAGCTTGTGCCAGCGGCTTCGCCCGCGTGGGAAGTTTTTCCCGTGTAAATCCCGATCCCGTGGGAATTTCGCAAAATCCTCTCTTAGCGGATGCCTACGTCATAACATCTACCTGCATGCCAAATTTCAGCCCGATCCGTCCAGTGGTTTGGGCTGTGCGTTGATAGATCACTATGTCAGTCAGTCAGTCAGTCACCTTTGAGTTATATATATTTAGATTATGATGTTGAAACGACTACTTATCCGTACTCCACAAGTTAAAATAATAAAAGACTCGTTGTCAGATGTTTGTGCTGTTGACGAGCTGTAACTGTTAAAGAAGTATAAACGATAGCTGGGATAATCGCTTTACAATACTGTTCCACCTGTGCTTTATTTTTTTAGCCAGACTATTTTGAAAACCAAAGCTAGAGATGTGTGAGTGACGTGAGTTAGGAAAGAAAAGTGGCGCATCGATTCATAGCTTCGCTTCGTTACTCGCACTGGTTTTTTGGTAAAAGAAGAGCGCCGCAACGCTTCGCTCTCACTTCCCACGTGGCTAAACATACTTAACTTGCTTTTCTGTTAGTTGCCCTTTGAGCTGTTAGTTACTTTAATGGCTATGCTAATGTTGTTTGCTTTGAGTTGTTAGTTACTTTAATTACTGTAATTGGTCCAACCATTGTAATTAAATAAATAAAATCAACCTGCACAGCTAGCTTTGGCTCATTTTGGCTTTAAACGGGAAATAAAAAAATTCTTACATTCTAATTATTTATTAAAATCCATTTTCATGTAAAGAAAGACAAACCCTTTAACTATTTCCATATAGGTATATAGTAAATAATCCTAATCGCGGAATATAAAAGGTTTACACCTGGAGTAACACTAATATGATACTATTCATATTATTTTTCAAAAAAGCTGCATATTATTTTATAATAATACAATACATATCAAGCTCAAGCTTACTCTATGATGATATGATCATGACGACTGCTGGCTACGGAGTCAACAATTATGTAGTACAGAACAGTTTCACTTGAAAGCTTCGAAATCCCGGTTACCCCGAATACCGGTGTCATCCCGATATTTTCCTTCACAGTTTTGAGAGAAGTGGTGATGATGTACCTAATGTGACTGCCTGGGTTGGAACCCATGACCTATAAATTGAAAGTCGTGTCCGTAAGCACTGGACCAGCACTGCAATTGTATATCTAATATACTGATAAAAGTCATGCTTACATAATGAATGAAAAAACACAAACAAATATCATCAAATTCAGAATCACTTGCCTAGCCCAATAGCGTGACTTAAACAAGCCATCATCTTATGATTTCTATAGACTAATTTAATAATTTCTATAGATTTGACTTTTTTCTATAGATTCGGGTTACCAGGCTAATAATTTTTCAGAGATAAGTCCAGCCATCTCACGACGAACCCCTCGCATTTTATGTCATTCTTCTCATAGCTCAGACCTGAAGACCCTTATTTACTAACAGAGATTCAAATGTCCTTGGACAAAGGGTTCTGAGCCTTACAATAACCGACGACGTAGCGTGTTCGTAACGCTCTGATCTGGTGCAGCTACCACTGCTGAGATTCCTACAACCACTCGATTAGTAGAGGACCTATCCGGGCTACAAATATGGTGCTGCTAGCACCATTAGGTCATTTATTTCTGCACCCAGGGTGTCATGATTATCTACGTAGGCAAGTAAACAAGATTATACATATTGTAGCAAGTGAAATTCCTACAAGTCAACACTAATTTCAACGTAGTTACAGCTGAAAGCAGCTATATGATGAAAAAATCCTTTTCATTTACCTCATCAGCGACTAGATAGCGCCTACTACCTATAGTATCATCTACACCTACTCATCTATATCCTACTATAGTTCATCTATAGTAAAATACTAGTAACACTTTAAAAGGTGTAATGTAATATGACACTCTTTGGGGGTACAATTAGTTTTTAGGGATTTACACTTAACGTTTTAATTCAATCAAAATCACTTAATGTTAATATATTCGTATGTAAATGTCATTATAGTAAATCCATAACTTTGTTGAGTAATATCATGAACACTTGCTTCCCAAATCTACTTTAGACATGGGCTGAATAGTCGAAATCGGGTATGCTTGCAATATATCTATGTATATCACGCAAAATAACTTATTATTATTATTTTATCTTAGTGATAACATAAACTGTTCTATATGTATATATCTAATATGAAGTATGAATACCGAAACGCGTCCGTGAGGTCATGTAATTTACTTATGATTTTAATTTTCTTGAAATAATATTTAAATATATGCCTCCTTCTGGTCCGATGATGAATCTGTCTGGATCAACTTTTAAGTTTCTGTCGGTGTTCTTCGATGGTTCCACTCTGAACTTAGACAGCATTTTCGCAATACATAATTGAGACTGAAGCCTGCCAAACCGCATACCTAAAAATAAACACAAGCATGAAAAAAAATTACATTATAAAAAAGGTACTTAATGTTAACCTTGACTTGCACGATACTTTATTTGTAGTTATTCAAATTATAAATACGAGTATGATATTACTAGGGAGAGCTAAATCGAGATAATTAGGTATATGGTTATAATACCATCTGATCTGATGAACTGTAAATTAATATCAGTAATTTAACAAATGTTTACGGGCTTTATGGTCGTTTCTGATGACCTGTTGATAATAATCTGCTATTTATATTTTATTTACATACACACATTGATACATACATTGATTTTTATATATAGATACATTGCTGTCTCATTAAAACTCGAGAAGGGCTGGACCGATTTCATTAATTCTTTATGTATTACTAGCTTTTGCCCGCGACTTCGTTCGCGTGGGAGGATTTTCCCGCGTAAATCCAGATCCCGTGGGAATTCCCGGATAAAAAGTAGCCCATGTGTTATTCCAGGATGTCTACTATCTACTTACCAAATTTCATTGAGATCCGTTCAGTAGTTTTTGCGTGAAAGAGTAACAAACATCCATCCATCCTCACAAACTTTCACATTTATAATATTAGTATTAGTAAGTAAATATTAGTAAGAAAGATTAGTAAGAAGTAAGATAAGATAGTAAGATAAGATTAGTAAGAAGTAAGATAAGATAAGATGTTTATCAGTTGTCTAGTACTCATAGCACAAGCTCTGCTTAGTTTGGGACTAGATAGCGTTGTGTGAAAGTTGCGGAATATATTATTATTATTATACAGGGAACGTTTAAAAGGTCAGAAAGACGACGTCTGTCGGGTCAGCTCGTAAATAAATAAAGTAGCCTACTTACCGATGCAGTTTCTTCGTCCCAGTCCAAACGGTAAATAAGCGCATGGGTGACGCTTGCCCACCACCTCCGCATCAAATCTATCAGGGTTAAATACTTGGGGATCCGGATAATATTTTTCGTCATAGTGAATTCCCCTCGGTGAAATTAGTACTGTAGTGTTCTTTTCAATGACTAGATTTGTGCCGGGAACTTTGTATTCTCTAGCTGCTCTCCTTTGCAGTGGTTCAACTATTGAGTACATGCGAAGAGTCTCATCAAATACTTTGTTCATGTACTTCATATCCTTTATGGTATCGTACGTTACCTCTCCATTGTGCGACTGAATAACTCCGTCTATTTCTGCTGTCAACTTGTTTTGGATGTCAGGATTTAATGCAAGCTGATACATCAAGTAGGCCATAGTGGTTGCGCTCGTCTCATACCCCGCTACATAAAATACAAAAGCTTGTGCCGCCATCACATCGTTCGTAATTTCGACAGTGGTAGTACTGTTTACGTGTTTTCGATTGTTAATCTCTCCCATTTCACGGAGTTCCAGTATGAGATCCATGAAATCGTTTCGGCCTGATGGTTTGCCATTTCTCTGAGCGATTATGTCATCCACAAGAGTTTTGAAGAATTTTTGAATCGCAGATGGAATAATAGAGAGATTCAGCGATGTTAGAAGCCCCGGATACATCATGTCTAATTCATTTGCGTACGTCGGTTCCGAAATGAATTTATCTACTAGTTTCAAGGCGTCTAACTTATCGCTAAGACTATCGAAATTCACACCGAAAGCGCAAGCAGAGATAGTGGTCAACGTGTATGTCTGTAGAAGGGAGTGTATTTCAAACTCTAGCTTACTTTGACATTCTGTGGTCACGTAGTCCACAAAGTGATTAGCACCCTGATACATCAAATAATACATGTTTTTCAATTTTCCTGACGTAAAAATTGGGCTAAATCGATTTCTCAAGGCTGTCCATGTTTCTCCATCTGCATGGAACAAATTTTGTCCCAATCCCTGTTTGCTGAATTCAATGCCACGGTCACTGAACACTTCAAAGTCCTTAATGAAGACATGCTTCAGGATCTCCAGGTCACGTATTAGGAGGCAAGGTGTTGTCATTCTATATACACCGACAACTTTTTCGTTTGGAAACATATCGTAAATTTCTTGCATCTCCACACCTTTATTTTTTCTGCGAAGGGCGGATTCCTTCATGTTGCCGAAAAATACGGTGGGTTCCGGTCCGGGCACATTTCGGCTTTTCCAGTAGTTAAATGTCCGTGTGAAGTAATAGTAGAGAGCATAAATTATCGCTATAAGTCCGATCGGCAAATAAAAAAACCACATATTCGTGGAGTTCTTAACGCATGCACCTAACTATACGTAATGATCCATTATCGCTTGATCATTGTATGTTTATATAGGAACCTCGAACCGAAACTTGTTTGCTATGCGCTCTTGAGCACGAACTTATTGATTACATAATATATCTATTCAATAAACACGTGCTTATTGATTACATAATATATTCAATAAGCACGTGTCAGTTAAAATGAAACTAAAGGCTCATCATTCTGTTGGTCTAATATAACATCCAATTTGCTTTAATCTAGTACTGATAAATCACTTGAAATTTTAGGTAAAATATATCAAATTCCGTGACCCAAATTGGGAAATTAGAAAAACAATAAAATTTTCAAACTACACCAGTTGAAATATCAAATGAAAGGGATTACTGTATGTTTCTCAGCTCAGATATATTCCTATACATACATACTAATATAGGTAGGTATATCATACACATATCATAATTGAGAAAATTTGTATGTTTGTGTTTCAATCACACAAAATACCTGATATTATAACATAATATAGGCTACTTTTTATGTCATGCAATAAAATTGATTATTGTCTAATCTCCCAAACAACTGAGCTAAAAAATTTAATTCAAGTTCTTAACATATAGATACTGGGTCTTAGCATACGACTGGGTTCTGGCACAATCTAAATATTTTGAAATTTTCGTGTTGCAGTCATAAGACTGCTAAAAATAGCTTATACTTATCATGACTTAAACATAAGTTTAAGTTATGATAAGTATAAGCTATTTTTAACAAATTATATCATCATCTTTATACCTGCATTCGATTGATAAAGATATTTTTTCATGCCTGTCTGGTTGATCGTTCTTGTGAGCTACGTAATGGATTTAGATGTAGCTTTGACCAAGATGTAGATGAATTCCTTAAGAGATCTCATTCATAATAGACTAGCGCAGTGCCGTTCATTTGCATGTACCCATGCAAATCCGCATTATAATTGAGTCCATGAGAGCCAAAATGGTCTAACTGTAATTTTTACAATACTGATTATGTTTGAAAAAAGACGCAATAGTGGCCTCAATAAACTTCAAAAACACTTAATCTTGAGAGTGTACCAATAATAATAATATATATTTCACAACTTTTTTCACACAACGCCATCTAGTCCCAAACTAAGCAGAGCTTGTGGTATGGGTACTAGACAACTGATAAACATACATATATATTTCTAAATACATACATATTATAGATAAATTACACCCAGACAAAGAACAAATGACCGTGCTCATCACACAAACATTTGTCCTAGGTGGGAATCGAACCCACGATCTTGCGCATAGCAGTCAGGGCCACTGACCACTATACCAACGGGCCTGTCAAATAAATAAACAAATTATTATCAAATTATACGATACTTGAACAACTGTTGAACAAATTTTTAGGCCACTATGGCGTCTTTTTACCCGACTGCGGTGAAGCCCGAAAGGAGGAGGATTATTCCAAACATAATCAGTATTGTAAAAATTATAGTTAGGCCATTTTGGCTCTCATGGACTCACTTGTGAAAGAATGAAGCGTCAATGGCTTAATAGCTAAATTGTCGGCTTTGTGATCCCCACCCATTACACTATTGCCGTGAACCCACTCCAGACACAAACATATAATTTAGCTTTAGCATATAATTTATTTTGTCGGAGGAGTTGACAAGATTGCTAGTAATTTAAATTCTAATCACATGGCTAGTTCTCCTTTAAAAAAAAACTCTATGTACTTCTGATCCACCTAGCGGATAGTGTGATGTGCACGAAGCGCGTAGTGCAGTCTGTTTCGAGCAAAAATATCTTTTCCTAAAACGAACAACTTGTTCGAGCTGACCTGAGTAGGTTATAAGTCGCTAGTAACAGATGGTGAACAGTTAGGTCTTGAACCTTCCGTAATTCAAGGATAGATTAGTTTGTTCTTTTTTGCGGTCCGTAGTATGCTCAGCGTTCTTTTCCAACACCACATTTCAAAGGACTCCACCATTTGTCGTTCAACTGCGCGAATATACCATAATTTGGAGCCTCACACTATACATACGGAGAACACACTATACATATAGTCGCTTCTTGGTGGTGTTTCAAATGTTTCTGTTCTGCCAGTTTCTAGTTAAATTATTAATTGCGGATTTAGCCATCTGTTTACGCGTCCGAATTTCTTTCTGGAATGTTCTTTGATATTTAATTAATGATCCAAGGTAGACAAACTTTTCTAACAAGATACCGCGGCCACGGAACGCAAGGGTACCTGAATAAACAGAATGGGTTTTTAGTCAGTAGACGTCTTACACTCCCTTATTCCTTTTCACCTAGGAGCGAGTGGCCTTTGATGATTTTCACCGGAAAAAAAGGTAGAAAAACTCACAGTTTCAAATGAGTTGGATAAACATACCTAGACACAAAATTTACAAAAAGCTTAATGTCGAAAATCCGAACAAAGTTTACATCTATGAGGACCTACTGGATGGATTTTAATGCAATTTGGTAATTAGATAGTTGGTATCCTGAAATAACACATACTTTTATCCCGGAGTTCCCACGGGATCGGGATTTACGCGAGAAACCCTCCCACGCGATCGAAGTTGCGGGCAGCAGCTAGTATGCAATATTTTTGTTTTCCTTTTCTTAAGTAAAATTTATTTCAAAGTCGTTTAAATATGTAAATCTTTGCAACCAATATATAAACATATTTATTCATTGCATATTTGATTTAAAAATAAATTGCAGTAAGACAAAGGCAATGACTTTAAAGAACCAATTAAAGTTAGGAAGTTACAAGCAATCCACTGAATAAAACTATCTATTTAGAAAAACACGAATTGGAAATAGAAAAATGGTCACAAAAACATGTAGTAAATCTGGAGCCTGAAAGAAATATTCAAAAGTAATACGTCGACAGTTATCGAAATATACTATCGCGTATGTCATTTTCACGTTTCCAACGGATTATAGAAAGAGGTATGCACAGCATAAATAAATAACGTGTATAAATTACAATTGTACAAAAACTGAAGTAGAAATGGGAAGGTCATGAGCGAGTGAGTAATAGATTACTATGTATTACTCACAGATACATTCCGTAGTAATGGAGAAATCTAAAAAACAGCTGACCCATTTTGGAGACATGTAGCATAATTATTACAGAGTTAAAATAGGATCTTTGGTGGACGCCTTAATCTATTATTGGGTTCTTGTAGATCAAGCAAAATGATAACTATTTATACATTTAATTGAATACTAACAAAAGCATATCAATTTAAAAATATCAGATACAAATATACCTACATGTTTACTTATTTAAATTTTCTTTAGAATGAAATTAGCATTTTGCCCATTTCTTCTGCCCAAATTTCGAAATCATTTATTGCCTATAGCACTTACCAATAATGCACCTTACTACAAAGAAAGAATTATTAAGTATTAGATAATTAGTTCCTTAAATTAACCCCTACATACAAACTTACAAACAAATTTTACCTCTACAATAATAGTGGATAGAGGCGTTAGTCCTGCGTAAAAATAATTACACTGTAATTTCATTTAAATCTCAAAATTTATAAACGACTAGTACTCACGCGGGGTTTCGCTCCCGTGGATTCTATCACGGTAAAAACATAACTCTCCTTTTTTGCAGTCGCGTAAAAAGTAGCCTATAACCTTTCTCAAGCTTTAAGCTACTTCCATACCAAATTGCATCCAAATCCACCCAGAACTTTCGAAGATTAGCGCGTTCAAGCAAATAAACAAACAAACTAACTTTTCCGCTTTATAATATTACTGTAGATACTAAACGCTTTTTCTACATGTTTGCAATAAGTTGAGTTTTTTTAAATATCCAGAATCCATGCAGAAGGCATAAACAAAGAACGGCGGCAATATTCAAAATGTTTTATGAGATATCTCGACTGCAGTTACGTTGAGTTGTCAAGGGGTGATATTGTGCTAGACGGCGAGACAAGCAAAATGGCAGACTTGTCGCCGCCAGTCTCAGCTGAGTGGAATCAAGTCTGTTTAACTATAATAAAACCACTTTCTCTATGAATGGAAAACAAATATTTAAGTACGGGTAAAGTAAAAAAAAAATATGATCTGGTACTTAAATAATACGTGAAATAATTAATGATTAATGATTAGTTCAATTAATGAATCACCTTATGATGGGCATGCATATCTGACACTTATCAAAAAATTTAAATATCAGAACTACTTAAACGAAATAATAAAATATAAGTTGTCACTATCACAGTCACTTTTGTTAGTACATAAGTATACAATAATCATTGCTGCATCGTTTATTTTATTGCTGGTTTTTCACAGCATATCCATAAAATAATAGTCAACTTTCATTCGCATTAAATGTCTTGGTAATAGTATACCGTCTTTCGTTACAAAATAAATTATATTATGTTGCTAAATGCTAAATTTGATTTTTTACACTAATGAAGACTGCCTAATAGTGGTTGAAGAGTGGTAAACCGTATTCCTAAAAAAAAAATTAACATTATCTTGAAACTATAAAGTCACTGATGTTCATTATTTGTATAAAGCTGAGAATGAGTTTTTAACACACAATAAAACTCAATTTCGTAAAAATACCTAGAAACCGTTGTAACTACATATTGAGTACTAGCCGCTGCCCGCGGTTTGTACTCAATATTTATCTTGTTGTCTAAGTTGTAAAGTGTGAAAATTGAGAAATAGGTGGCGTGTATTCTGCACCAGCCCTTTATATCCACATCAGAAATCATAAGATCGATATCGATCCGTTGCTGCGTTTTGACGTAAAAGGACGATAAACAAACAAAACAAAATATACTTTGGCATTTATAATAACTGAAGGTTATATTTAGTAGAGATTGTTAGTTTTTTGTATGAAAGAATCATAGTCATCCTATACTTATGGTTAGATTTAATCATACGCTATAAGCCTGTGTTACGCGGACTATTCATACAAAGACGATACGATAACAGTCATAAATTAAGTATGTTGTATTGTTTTCTATTTGGAAGTCGGTTGTATATTTGTAATAAAATTTATTGTTAATTTTGGTTGTTAGGTACTGAATACTAAAACTAACCACTGGCATGATATGTGCAGTATTGTAGCGTTGAATCATTGAGGTAATATGTACTACGTCGTTGAATTGACATTACATCTAAAGATAATGAATGAGTCTAGCTACACATTCGCGCCGATAAGGAGGTCGGTCGGGTGTACTGGCAGTCCATTTTTAGGGTTCCGTAGCCGAATGGCAAAAAACGGAGCCCTTATAGTTTCGACATATCTGTCCGTCTGTCTGTCTGTCCGTCCGTCCGTATGTCACAGCCATTTAATTCCGAAACTATAAGGACTATATATGTAAAACTTGGTAGATAGATGTATTCTGTGAACCGCTTTCCGATTTTAAGAGAAAAATTAAAAAAATTAAAAAATAAAGGGGGCTCCTCATACATGGAACTGAAACTGAAAATATTTTTTTCATGAAACCTATACGTGTGTGGTATCTATAGACAGGTCTTTAAAAATGACATTAAGGTTTCTAAAATGACTTTTTCATAAAGTTAATCCTTTAAAAGATATACGCTTCCAAAGTGGTAAAATGTGTGTCCCCCCTCTAACTTCTATAATAATGAAGTGAAAAATCTAAAAAAAAAACATGTGTTGTAGATCTTAATGTAAACTTTCAAGCAAAATTGGTTTGAACGAGATCGAGTCGACAGTTTTCGAGATACAGTATATTTTCTAAAACCGCAAATATAACTTTGTAATTCATACAAATACTATGAAAAACAAAGTTATTTGGCGTAGTTGTAAAAATTGTAAATAAGCTACTTTTAGGAAATTTTTAAGGTTTTTTGTTTTTTTTTATTTTTTCAATTAAATATATTATATTTATTATAGTTACCACGGAACCCTTCATGGGCGAGTCCGACTCGCACTTGGCCAATTTTTTTTTTGTTTTTATGTAGGTCCACTCGTAATTCAGCTCACTAAGGCTGTGTGACTACTTCCTGTGGTGACCTCTAATAATTAAATTAAAGGCCCCCAGCCAGATTGGCAGTCCAAGGCAGCTCAACTTTAAATACTCCTTTGCTTTGAAATTGACATAAATATAAAAATATATTATAAATTTTCCATAAAAAAATTAATGATTAGATTTTGAGGAGGACATAATTAATTTGATTTAATTTATTCATTTATTCGGGCAAAAATATTCATATTTTTATAGTAGGTACACTTTAAATTAATGTTCAACGCATCACTTAATTATTTTAAACAGACAAAAATATGATAGATTACCTATTTAAGTTATTTAGAATTAATCTAAATAAATAAAATAATCATATTTTTTTATCGAGGGATCATCGAAATGAAAATCTGTTGGCAATTGGCGAATAGATTGCTGAACAAATACACAAAAATATATTATTTCATTTGATGTGATAAGGAAACATCGGCTCAATGCGTGGCGTACCCAATGCACAATAGATTCAAGGTTCAGTAACAGTTCATAAAGTACTTATTGAAAAAAAGCAAAATAACGGAGAAAAATATCTTCAAAATTGAAAATAATACCTATTATGATCCATTGCGGAGTTAGTAGTTAACCCTTTCGGTGTGGATGTCCACACCGAAAGGGTTACTAACTCAGCACAATTCAATTTTTGATGTTATTTTTATGTTTGTGACTTTGTATTGTAGTTGTTGTGTGTATCTGTACTCGAATAAATATTTATCTATTCTATTTCATTGATACACATCACGGTCATTTCTGCAACTACGAATATTATTATAATGGCAACAAAACATGACAAAACTTACTATTCATGGTACCCTACAGATTTTGATTTGCTTGCAAAGTAGGTCCTACCTGTCAAAATATTAAGTCGTATAAATATTCGTACTTACTTCTTTATAAAGTTAATCTATAAGGTTAATTTTAGTCCTTGAGCTGCAAGGGACCAAAGAATTTTTTTTTTAATTTTTTTTTATTTAAAATAGGTTCGCGTTTGACCACCATCTCACCCGATGGTAAGTGATGATGTGGTCGAAGATGGAGCACGCTTACCTAAAAGTAGCCTATTCACTCTTGACTTAAAAACTCCTAGGTTATAGCTATCGGGAAACACAGACTCCGGCAGGGAATTCCACTCCTTAGCCATACGCACAATGAAGGTATTCCCAAAACGTTTTGTGCGTATGGGTGGAATGTCCACCATGTAACGATGGCGCTTCGCCGTTTGTCTCGTAGTCCGATGATGGAACGGGCTTGGTGGAATTTGATTGTGTAATTCCATCGCACACTCCCCGAAATGTAACCGATAGAAAACCGATAGACTTGCAACTCGTCGTCGATGTTCAAGGCTCTGGAGCTTTGACTCGACCAGTGCATCGTTGCCAATGAGTCTCTTGGCCCGCTTCTCGATAGACTCAAGCGCGTCCAGTTGGTATTTAGCAGATCCATCCCAAAGATGAGAGCAGTACTCCATACACGACCGAACCTGGGCTTGATAGAGATTGAGCAACTGTTCGAGTGTGAAGTACCGTCTCACCTTTGCTAGGATTCCCAACTTTTTTGATGCTAGTTGAGCCTTAGCCTCGATAAACGGGCCAAAATTGAGGGTAGAAGTTAGTGTTACCCCCAGAAGCTCGATACGGTCGGTTATCGGCACGGTTACACCTCGGAATGTAGGAGCCGGTTTGAATTGGCTCCTTTTTGCGGAGAAGAGACACGCCTGGGTCTTAGCTGCATTAAACTTGACCAGGTTGGCATCGCCCCATTCGGAGAAAGCCTTCAAGGTCAAGTTCAAGCGCCCGACCATGTCCTCACGGAGAGACTGGATCTGTGACCCACCAGCTCGCGTGCTGGACACATATCTCTCAGAAACTGTGCTGTCGTCTGCATACCCAAAGGTACCGGGCATTAGCAGATCGTTAACGTGCAGCAAGAATAAAGTTGCTGAGAGAACAGACCCCTGAGGGACCCCGGCATTAATTGCCAATTGGCCATCAATGACCACTCGAATGGACCGATCCCTCAGGAAGTCTTCAATCCAAACGCAAAGTTGAGTGGGTAAACCGAAAGAAGGAAGCTTAGCAATAAGGCTATCGTGCCAAACCCTGTCAAAAGCCTTGGAGATGTCAAGGGAAACAGCAAGTGCTTCCCCTTGCCTCTCAATGGCCTCACTCCAGATATGAATGGCATACGCTAGAAGATCCCCAGTTGACCGGTTTTTGCGAAAGCCGTATTGCCGGTCACTGAGGATGTCGTTGGCTTCTAGGTATGCCAGGAGCTTACTATTAAGTACACGCTCCATACTCTTACAGAGTATGGACGTGACTGAAATAGGCCTGTAGTTGGCAGGGTCAGCACGACTGCCCTTTTTGGGTACAGGCTGTACGTTAGCCAGCTTCAATGCTTTCGGCACCTTTCCAGTCTCTAGTGAAAGGCAAAACAGGCGTGTCAAGATTGGAGACAATTCAGGCGCACAAGTTCTAAGAACAATTGCTGGTATCCCGTCGGGGCCACTTGCTTTGTTCACGTCAAGATTACGCAGCACTCTATGGACGTCCTTCTGATGGATGCGAATATCCGACATACACGTCTCGCATCCAATAGGAGCATCAGGAGGGTGAGCGCCACTACTATCCAGACGTGAAGACTCTGCGAAGAGAGCGGCAAACAAGTTTGCTTTTTCCTCAGCGGAGTGAGCCAGAGACCCGTCAGGTTTGAGCAGTGGTGGTAGTGAGGGGCGACAGAAGTTCGATTCAACCGACTTTGCCAGGGACCAAAACGCTTTGCTTCCAGCAGGGTATGGAGCGAGTTTGTTCCCAATTCGGCTAACGTGGTCAAACCGAGATCTCCGCAAAACCTTCTTGCTGGACTTGGCAGCCCTGTTGAAGGCTCTCTTCTTCTGATCCACGTCATTTGCTTTGCAGTTTCGAGCATCGACCCATGTTAGGTACGCCGCGTGTTTAAGCGCTTCAGCGCGATCACATTCGGCGCCAAACCAAGGTCGAGCTTTGCCGGACATTGTTAGGTCAGAGAACGGAATGTAGTACTCCATTCCCTGTCGCAAAACATCTGCCACGGCGTCTGCGCACGACGATGGATCATTTGAAGAAAAGCAAGTAGGCTGCCAAGGATAACATGCAAAGAAAGATCGCATGCCATCCCAATCCGCTGACTTGTATCGCCAAACCCGCCGAGTGCCTTTAGGGCTGAGATCGGGCGGAGAGTAGACGGATACAGACTTCACCAGACAGTGGTCGGAACTACCTAACGGTGAGGATATCGTTACCGAATATCGGTCTGGATCTGTAGTCAGCAGAAGGTCCAAGCAATTAGCTGTGTGCGACTCAACATCCGGCACCCTCGTTGCTCCCTGGACCAGCTGAGTGAGATTTAATGCAAGTGCAAGATTGTGCATTTCTCGCCCAGCATGGTCCGTGCACTGGTATGGGAAGAGCCACTCCTGGTGATGGGCATTAAAGTCCCCCAGCAACACGAGCTGAGCTGAAGGTTACCGCTGCTGGGCCGCATCTGCCGCCTCACTGATGTACTGTGTGAGCCTGGTTGTCTCCTGATCTCCGCTGTGTGAGCGGTAGACACAGGCATAAATAATTTTGTCTACTCCCGTGTCCACCAGAGCCCAAAGCGTAGAGAACCTGGAGTCCTCAAGGTTCCGGAGACGCCGAAAGCAGATGTCGTCGCGGGCGTACATACATACACCCGCACGTGGTTTAAAGTTGTGCTCCAAGGTAAACCCTGGGTATAAAAGATACGACACGTCTGACGGACATCTGATCTGCGTCTCCGAAAGAAACAACAGAGCAGGTTTATCAGTCTCGAGGTGGTGGTGGACTGCGACGAGATTTGAGCGCAGACCTCGGATGTTACTGAGATGCACTTTGAGAGAGAGGGAGTGCAGCCGCTGTTTAACTATGCTCTGTTTTTTCCGTTTCATAAATTTTGAGAGTGAAGAGGAGAGGAGAAGGAAGTGAAGTGAGGCTTCACGCTGTTAACCCCCAGACCCGCACTAGACAGATGGTATCGATTGGGGGACTAGTCTGGAGACTGCTGGGACGCCCGAGCCCCCCCGGGAATGTCCATCGGGCCCTCTCATCTGGTCGCCAACCAGCACCATGGTGCATTCCGGGATTTTTCGACAGTTGGCGGGGCAGCCTTTCATGCGTGGCTGGCACACTACTTGGGCCCCCAACTACCTGCGGTCGGCCAGCGGTGCACCGTGCCTCGGATCCCGCTACCCTCCGCGACTAGTCTCCCGATACGTCCGCACTAGTGCGAGCCAGATTGGTCTTTCAGCAGTGAAGCAACTACTTCGACCCAACTCCTTGTTAGGCTACACAGGGCATCGTACCGGAACACAGCTGGGCCGTTTGGCGGTACGTCTTTGCCCTGTGGGTGGTCACAAGCCTGCGGTTTGAACCTACCACCAGTTTGATCTCACCTGATTAGCACCACCCGGGGACCACGTGTAGGGATTCTCAAAGGGGTATTCTCCTAAGGACGCGGGTGACTCGGCCCCCAAAAATTTGCCTATATGTAATATATAATTTTAGTAAATCTAAACTGGTCAAATTAGATGGGTGATAGACAAAGACAAGCGTACAAGCTTTTTTACCGTAGACGGGTCATACTCAGAGGCTTCAAAAAGCGCGTCCGGGTTGAAATCAAGTACAAAATGGATAACCTAACAACTTGATATTTTTTCTGTAATAGGTTCGATCAAAATATTAGGCGGGGCCGGTGTTATTTTTTTTAATAAATTAAATACAAGTTAGTTAAAAAACATAAAAACCTAGAAAATATTGACCTCGGTGCCGCGTCCAGCCCCAGTTTGCGGTGGAAATTTTTTTTTGTCTTTTTTTCTCCAAGACATGACGCTATTTCGCATGTGTTCACAAAGAACTAGATAGTTATTAACTCAATCAATATTATTTATACCCCGTAATAGGGATTAATACATAAGTTACAACTGGTTGTCTCCGCGTCCGACGTTTTAAGTTGATTTCAGTGGCGCGCACCGATCCGTCTATAAATCCTACATTCTAGTGTCTTCGATAATAGTTGTTAGAGTGATATGAACTATCAATCGCGCTGCATCAGTGGTTAGGGTACCATCTCTGTGCGTCTCCATTCAAATCTTTTATTAAGGTAAGTACTCGTTTTCGGTGGCTCCCTTCAAATTGATTTCGGTGGATTCATTTTATCAAGTACTATTGGAATTAATATTTTTAAACTATAATAAAAGTATGTTTTATGTGTATTCGATTTCAAAAAAACTTTTTACCAAAAAATTAAACCGACTCCCAAAAAACACTGCAAAGTGAAAAATAACTTTAATTTCGGTAGTCGGTGTCTTTAGTTTTGTATTTTCGTTTTTGGCACCGACTTCCGAAATTAAAGTTATTTTTCACTTTGCAGTGTTTTTTGGGAGTCGGTTTAATTTTTTGGTAAAAAGTTTTTATTTCACTCTTTTTAGTTGGTCTATTTTTAATTTACCTAGTTACAAGAGCCTAATTATCAACTACTTATAACCTTTTACAAAATATTGCTTTTCCCAATGCTGGGCCGTCAATTGTTGAGGAGTTCTCCTGGTACTTCACCATCAGCTCTACATCACCATATGCATTGTGACGAGCATAAAGTGCGTAACATCCATATTCAAGTAATCGAATCGCAATCCACTCAATACTTATTATTGAGTAGTTTCGGCGGCCATCTGTGGTCTTCATCATCAGTTCCACTTCCTCAAATGGTACTTTTTGAGAGCAACTGCACAAGTTACTATAATAAATACCCAAAACGACATAGGTGTGCCTATAATATTTGAAGAGTTCCCTCGATTTCTCCAGGATCCCATCATCAGATCCTGACGTTTATGAAAATGGGACCAGTATCGAAGTATACCCTTTCAATCAAAAAAAGAATTTTCCAAATCGGTTCAGCCGTCTTCGAGTAATCGATGATCATACATTAAAAAAAAAAAAAAAAAAAAAAAAAAATATACGCGTCGAATTGATAACCTCCTCTTTTTGTCGTCGGTTGAAAAAGAGATAAATTAGTATTAATAATTCTGGTTACTTTTGAAAATATTTGGCATTTTGTTAATTATTTTGATTCCAGTGGTATTGATTTCGGTGTTTTCGGTGGAAAATAGGTGCACTATGCAGTCATGTATTTACATTTTCAGATAGTTTATTTAACTTACCAGTCACCTCTCATGTTTTTTAGTATTGTGATTATGGCAGACAGACATTAGAGGCAGAAAGAAGATCGGTTGGTTATAAAAAGATTGTCTAAAAGACGTCGGAAACTCGTATTTACAGGGATCCAGAGCTTTACGCAGTGCAAACAACGAATTTCTACGTAGAAAACTTATTCTAGTCCTCTACGTAGCTCTTCCAACAAACTCAATTAAAATACGCAGGCAGAAGGCGCAGGTATCTTGAAGAGTCGGTATTTAATAATCGGTGCAGCCAAACTTCAAATTTTATCCAATATTGAAATTTAACCTAGTAGAAGCTATCCTGCTGATCTTGCTGATGACTTCTACGAAACCGAGCAGCGCCTGTCCCATACCTTAACATCAGACCGTAGATTGCATGAAAGTGATAGCTTCTGAACGCGTGTGTCAACACATTGTGAAAATATTGCTTAAACAGTAATTGCCTTCTATATTTGTCGATGTTGTTGAAAATACTGATTTTAAGTGATGTTTGTAATATTTTTTATTTTATACTAATTTTAAAGTTACCCACCTTTTTCATTTCGTTTAATATAACAATTTAACGTTTCTTACGAAAGTTGATTTTTATAATATTCCTGTAACTTAATAAATGGGGCATAAATCTTAATAAAATTAAATGGTTTGTTGTAAAATCAACCTTTAATTTTTACAGGCATTATGGTCATAGTAGGACTAAGGCAGTTAACATAATATGTTATATTATATGTATAAACATAGTCTTTGAAATAGAAATTATTTAATATATTTGATTTCGGTGATAAGAATATTGATTAGGGAGGACACCATTTTTTAACACGCTTTTATTAGGTCGACCTGTATGTAACTAACTATGTAATGGAATCTAAGGTAACTAATTTAACCATCTTCCAAGGGTCGTAGCGTAATGAAAATTGGCAGCTGTATGTAGTTCTGATGACAATACAATAATATGGTACTGTCAAACTGATCTGATGATGGAGCCGGAAGATATGAACTGGAACTTCATGATGGAAAATCGTATCATAGCTGTTTTGGATTTCTTAGAAAAGTCTTGTAATAAACTTTGACCACTTAATAGTGGTTTCAAGGTCTGATGATGAAGCCGGAAGATAGGCACCGGCATTCCATGATGGAATATTGTCTCATAGTCGTGTTTGCATTTGTGAGAAAGGCCACGTAATGGACTTTGAACACGTTCTTTTTTGTTTTTACATACATTTATAAAAGCGCGTTTTTCTAGTGTTTTTTAAACTATTGATTTATTTAAATTTGAATACCGTCATGTCTGTTCGGTCTATATGGTTTCCTCCACTACTAATATGTTTCAAATTAGCTCTAGATTTGATATTTCATGTTAGTAATACCTGATTTAACAAAAAAAAATGGCCACCGAAGTCAACCAAATAACGTGTCTCCTGATAATGACCCAGACATACAATTGACCAAAACTTATTTATAAGTAAGTTATAAAGGTATGTATACAGCATTTCGTGGGTATATACCCACGAAATGCTGTATACACTAGCCTTAGTCTTATACAGTCATCAATTATGTGAAAATGTTCCTATTATCGGAAGACTTTTAGATATATACATATAGTTAGTATCTTGTTTAATTTATTAATTAACATAAATGTGTATTGTTATACAGACGCGGCTAAGGGCTGACGCAGATGTTGCGCGCGTGCCGAAACTGGAGAGAGGAGCGCGCGCGGCCAGCGGGCGACGCGGCCACCATCCCGCGCGCCCTCTAGACCTACACACACCCCTAGGCACTGCACTATATACGGTACACGCTACATTTACTATATTACCCTTGACTACCTCGGTGGCTTAGTGGTCGCAAACGCGACTGATAAGCAAAAGCTCTCTGTTTCGATTCCCGAGTCCTACTGAGTTTTCTTCTTCTCTTTTAACTTTTCAATAGTAGTCCGGTCTTTGGAAGTTGGCGTTGTGATTCCCCCGTGCCTCGAAAAGCACGTTAAACTATTGGTCCTTTTATAACCCCCTTTTATCTTAAAGAACGTTTTAAGTTCCTCCATGACACACATGTAAAATTTCTGAGTTCATCGGAAAACTTGAGGCTAGAGGTACCGAGTCACTCCACCCAAGCAGTACGACTGTGGAAATACTCTTCCCGTGTCAGTAAGACTAGCACAAACCCTTCCTTCTTTCAAAAACATGGTAAAAGATCTCTATCTCTCTCTTTAATTTTTTACTATTTTTTATATATCTCAGCTTTGTTATTTTTATGTATATATATGTATATGTGTATTGAGTATGTAGGTTATTACTTATTTATTGTCTATAAGTGAATAGTACACCATGGACTACCCGCGTATTTATGTATTTTCTCCTGCTGTGTCAAATCCATCCAAAGGTTGTCTGTAAAAGATCGTTTTTTAGCGATAAGACCGCCCATTGTAACACCCTTTGTAGTTTTAAAGTTCTTATTTAATTCTGTTATGGTGTACAATAAAGAGTATAATTATCTATCTATCTATCTGACCTCTCTCCAGTGGTGTCGGATTACCATCCCATCCGCCTACGAGTAAAGGAACAGAGGGTGCACCTGTCATATCTCCTGCGTAGATAGTTAACCTCCACTGAGAATGGCCGCCTTCGCCAAGGTCGGTCAGGTGGACTATATACTACATTAGCCTCACCCCCATTATGTTACTTACCATCACAACCCGAAAGAACTCCATCGCTTCCATTGTCGAGCTTCGTTGCTTTGACGCTGTTTTGTTTTGGCATGTATTTAATGCGGCGACAAACTAATCTGATTTAGCTTCGCGGGGCTCCTATTTCTGGGTGGTTTAAAAAAAAATAACCACGAAGCCTTAGCCTTCTAACCTAACCTATCCGAGTCGGGGTACTCTGAGTCGGGGTGTTAACCAATAGTTGCTAATAGTACAATGTTTGATATCCGTCTGTTAATATTAGCTACCAAGTCATTATTTTTTGTAACGAAGTAGTTAGTCGCCCAATAAGTTCTTAGTTGCCTCAAAAATAATTTGCCTTTTGTTTTTGCCAATTACGATTCTGGTTTAAAGACTTGGTTTGTTTGGCACCCAAAACACTTAAATTCTTAATAATTGTGTAAGAAATTGTTACAGTTATGTGCTTGAATACTTAGTTTAGTAACAGAAAAAATGTTTCTTTCAGGTCGGTCATGAAAAATCTTGCCCATTTGCTGGCTGTCCCTATCAGCGATCACGTGGTAACTTTCATCTCTCTAGTAGCCGCGGTCACACTGCTCTCGCGGACGACAGGTCAGTACTAACTCGTAGAAAACACTATATACTAAGGCCCACGAGCACTACAAAATGACCATAGGCCACATTCGGTCTCCGAAAACTTCAAACAATTTATAAATACAACAATATAGCGCCAAATGAATGTGAGTTATATATATGGTTTATTGATTGATTATGCACAAACGATTAGTTCATAATCGAATCAAGATTTATTACAGTCTTGAGGTGTTTAGAATACCTACTCCACTAGCGAACTCATAGATTCAACGTACATTCTAACCCCTATGTTGTTATTAAATAAAAAAATCTACCTTACCTCTTTTAATATAATTTAATAGTTTTGTTGCCAGACAGTTTCGTTAAGTGTCTATAGTTGTTGTTGTGCCTGTAGTTTATAGAAGCCGACTTTGTCTGGTCAACTTAAGCTAGCAGACAGCACTCGTATGATATGTGGATGCACGCAATTTATTCGAAACTTACTGAACTAACCCTGAAAGCATTTAAATGTTTTAAAAACCATCGCCATATGACCATTCAGATGTAAGTCTACCATTTTATTTTATTACGGGATAAACTGCAACCGTTATTTATTTGTAATTGTGCTATCTGAAGACACGGTTGGCGCAGTGCCTGAGCAACTAGCTGTTGTGCTGCATGTTGCGGGTTAGATCTCCGCACAGATTAAATGTTCGTATAGTATAAGTTGGTGCACAAATAGTGGGTAATTGATGACGATACGAAACGCACCCACGGGCCACGATATAGGAGAAATTTCTAGAATCTGGCAAAGTTTAAAAAAAGTAATTTACAAAGGCCGGAGACAAAAGATTACATCTCCAGCAATATATTTATCTATGTAGAGTCTCTATAGCTTGTCGACCTCATTTTAACGTCCTTGAGACAATGCTGTTATTCTTCTGTAGCTACAATAAAAATCAAAGACGAGATATGCTTGGTTTTACTCGGTTATAAATTTTATTTGCTTCTAACTTGTACAGAAGGTATCTACTTTGGTCTTTCGTGAAAATATCTTCAATAACAGAATTTATTGTAATAAAGCTACCATTGCTGGTTTAAAAATACTTACAGCTTAGAAAAGTATAGTTTACATAAATAAATTTGATAAAATTTTGACGAATAAAATGTCTGTATCAAAAAAGTAAAATGTAAAAAAATCCATAAAGATTTGAGCACTATGATGCGATCCAGTCGTAATTCATCCCTTAATATACGCGAAAACAGAAGTGGTATTAACAATTCTAATCAAACATCCACTTGGAATTGCTAATCTGACAAATTTAGTTAGAAGGAAGTGAGGGAACTCATTATGAATGTAGAAATGGATAATAACTTCTTATACATATTTGCCACCCGGTACCCCAGCATATAAGAACATATTTTATGCGGAATTCGAGTGATCAATATCAAATCATTGTGCTGCAAGGCCACAAGATTCGAACGATCAAATTCAAAATAAGAAGAGGATTCTATGATGCATAAATACTCCGGAAGTCCAAACTACCACATCGTTCGCGAATGCTTCCAAGAAAAAATAATTTATAGCACTCAAAAATAATGCACATTACTACTAATAATTATAAAAAATGGAATTGGATCATTAGTTCCGGAGATTACCCCCTACTAGATATGTAAATTGAAAAAGAAATCTTATCCAGAAAAAAAACTGTTTCTTTTCATGTTTTTTTTCAACTCAGAATAAAAACTGGTTTTTTACAACCTGCAAACAAACCTTTTTATAATATTTACTTCTTTATAATATTAGTATAAGTAGATAAATGTCTAAAATAATTTTAACTTGTCTTCTATTAATACATGCTTATTTCAACCCAGGCATAGCTGACTTAGATTTTCCGACAGTTCGCCGCACATTTTCCATATCCCGAACTCCATCTTTATTTGTTTGTAGGCCAATAAATTCTTCGGAAAAAAAAAAAATAGGAATGTTGTTGTGTATTCCAGAAGGGCGGTCCGCCCGTAGGTCGGCGGGAGAACGCGGGCGTAGAGCGTGCGGCCGCGCGCGTTTCCCGCACCACACACAACCGCCCATTCACTGTTAGCAGGTAAGCATTTTTCATTATGCTCATCATTCACTGTTAGCAGGTAAGCATTTTTCATTATGCTCATCATTCACTGTTAGCAGGTAAGCATTTTTCATTATGCTCATCAATTACTGTTAGCAGGTAAGCATTTTTCATTATGCTCATCATTTGCCTAACCTTTTTACAACTATGTTAGGGTCGACTTCCAGTCTAACCGGATACAGCTGAGTACTAGTATTTTACATGGAGTTAATGCCTATATGACCTTCTTAACCCAGTAACTCGGTAACACGATACAGACCGACCGCGGCAAGCGTTACTTGACCTTGAAGACGCTCAACCCATGCGCCTGTTATTATTTAGTCACCATGTACAAAGAATTATAAAAGCAATAAATATGCAGAGCTGAATGAGTTCGATAAGACCTCCTGAATTATGAAGAGAAAACAGCTTACTTACTTCTCGAAATGATGATCATCAAAAGAGTTTTCTAGAATAACATAATCGAGGTAAAAAATATATTTACCTAGGTATTGATAGCGCCCATACTTAGAATACTTAGTCTGGCTTATACGCTATCCTCGGCAAATTAGAAGGTGCAACTTTATAATAAATTATTATGTTAATAATTGCTTATCCTTCAAGACCAACTCGTGTGGCTGTTTGGCTACGAGCACCTAAGAAGAAGTTTTATTAAAGCTAAAGGCGATGAAAATCTAGAAAATCCGGTTATTTTAGAGATAAATTATTTAACTACCACTGCTGCGAAAAAGTAATAGATAATAGAGCCTAACAAACACAAAAAAAAAACAGTCGAATTGATAACCTCCTTTAAAGTTAGTTAAGAATTGAAAAACTTTTTATGTACGTTGGTTTGTTTAAGCTCGTGGCTTAGTATTAGGTAATAACTACGGCGAAACAAAAAAGCGAAGCGAAGCGAGGCGAAGCAAAGCTTGCCGCGCTTAATCTGTGGATGGATGAGCATCTTTTCATTCCGATATTCCTCTATGCTTTGGAAAGCAGCTCCAATTTTAGGTTTCAGCTGTCATTTGTACAGCTATGGTAGTCAGAAGTAAATGTAACGCCAGTCGTGTCACTGGGTTTCGTGTAAGTGCTGGTGGGTTGTGGAGACAAATATGTAGTCGCTCCTGTAAAACACTGGTACTGGGAAAAGATTAAATAGACTGGCAGCATGATGCGGAGGTATGAAAGGCTGGCACGTGTGAAAACTTAGGATTTGCGGATAATTATAAAGTTTATTTTAGTCCTATGTCTATCATTTATCAGTGAGAGGACTTTACCAACTATCAGCTCGAAGAGGACGTCTTAAAAAAACTCAATAACTTGTATGACCAGACATTAGTATTCTGTGGTATTTAAGCTTCGTGTAAATGTAAGCTTTCTGAATGTGACTTCGTTTTTCCTACTTATTTTGACTTTATATTTGTCTAGTAAAATGATTGGCCAAGGTTAAAACAAAGAACGAATGTTGACGTGTTTCTAGGAATACGCACTGCGGGGATTTTCTTCTCCCGCATTGCGTAAGTATCTGTCAAAGAATCGATATTTTTTTCTTAATTTATTCCAAAGAGGGAAGCTAATTATATCTGCTATTCAACATTTAAGGTTTGGCCAACAATTCTAGTCATCTTTATCGCCATAAATATTATTATTTGTACGAATATTAATCTTATGTAAGCTATCCCAAAGCGATAAAGAAAATGAATAAAAATAACCTAAGAGATGTAACGTACAATATAAGGGACGGCCTTGGCCTGGTTCTGTAAGACATAAACACTGACTTACACAACCCAGGAGGCGTAGGGTAAATTATATTGTGAACAAAACCACATTTTACTTGCCCGTAATTTGTATGAAGCTAACTATGCCTATTATGTCTCTTTATAATCAGACTTTACTCAGCTGTGTTATTCTGTAAGACCTCATTCTAAACTTCGAATCTGAATCCGCTGTGAGTTTATTGATTGGCATTCTAAAAACTCGGTTGTTAATTCGAATTTACACTAGCGCTACCCTTGCGAGCGTGTCAGCGAGTTGAACTAAAGATTTTGACAGATAAAGTATGAGATGACGTGAGAAGTGGCATTCGGTAAGGTAATTCCTCCGTCACTTCGACGCTGTTTACAGAATGCAAAATCAAGGTCACTTTGAACCATAAGCTATGTGAGATGCGAGTTGTTGTTCGAATTTTACAGAATCGACGTACAGGGCATTGAAATTTTCTTATAGGAGATGCAAACTAGCTATTCTAACCGAAACATGTCTATTTAAAATTTACCTATTTAAAAGAACCCGACATTTAAGACTACATTCCCCGAATTATTTAAGAGTTCTATTCGTCATTAATTTTGATAAAACTTTATGACAATCAAGTTTCAAGACTGTATCGTTGGTCCAGTGGTCGTAAGCGCGACTGCGGGGTCTTGGGTTCGATTCCCGGTTCTGGCAAAAATTGCCATTGTTTTTATATTTGTAAATATATATACAACGTGTAACGGAAATCCCATATCTATCCAAAAGGACTGAAGACAACATCTGGCATGGAGTCTCTATGCAAAGTTTCAGCTCAAAATAAGTGACTCACAGAATTGACCCCAAATTATTGGTTTCATGTTTCTTGAATACCACTAATAACAAACGTGTCACAGCACTATGAGGGTCATCACTTTCCACGTCACTAGCCAATAACACGATGATTCTCTTCGTTCTTCTTAATTTGAAAAATTCGGTCTCTGGTATCAGTGTATTGGAATTTGTAATAAGTTCTACACACGTAGACTTAGGATTACAAAACCCTTGCTATATCGTTTGTTATCATCCAAAGAAGCCGTGCACTCGGTATGTATATACCCTTAAAATTACACGTTATATATAGATAAACGGTATAGGTTTCAGAAATTTCTCAGTAGCAGCCCAGATTTTGGAAGTTGGCAATGTGATACGCCCATGCCTCGGAAAGCATCACGTTAAGCTGTAGGTCTCGGCTATCAATTGGACATCAGAAGCCAGTAAATTTGACATCGGTCTTGTCAAGGGGTATGGTGTTTCCCAGCTACTGAGTTGTGAAGATCAGAAAGCCGACCCCAACATAGTTAGAAAAAGGCTACGCAAATGATGATGATGTAAATCAACAAAGTCACAGCCAAAGTCAAAGTATTTTATTTGTTGAACATAGGTAGTATAGTACATGGTATAAAATTTGAGTTGTATCACTATTTACAAATTATGCGTAAAAACTACAAACTAAATAAAACTGTTTCAAACAAGTAACATCACAAGCAAGATACAAGTGGATCGGACATTTTTTATTTTATGCTTCTATCATCTAAAAACTCATTGATAGAGTAGTAAGCCTTTTCAATCAAAAATGTTTTAAGTTGCGATTTAAAGTGGTTTATGTTGGTCATGCTTTTTAAAGTTTTTGGTAGTTTATTGTAAATCTTTGGACCCCTGCCGAGACAACTCTTTGAGAAAAGTGCAGTATTGTGTTTTTTTTATTTTAGTGTGCTTTGGTGACGTCTAGTATTATTTTTTTCAAATTTAGACAGATTCTCCTTAACAAATATTGAAATTTCATAAATATAGAGGGATGGAAGCGTAAGTATTTTTAAACTACCGAAAAATGGTTTGCAACTTTCGGTGGTTTTTAACAAACATATGGCTCGAAGACATTGTTTTTGGGCCTTAAATGCCCAACGCTCAGGAATTTGGTTGAATATATCAACCGTACAAACAATTACTATCAACCAGACAAACTCGTACCTATTTAGCTGATGTCTATAAGACATAGTAGACTATACTTTAAACACAATGATATCAAGGCTGAAGTAGCTCACAATAATAATTAAGGCCACATCAAGTTGCTTGTTCATCATTTTGGGCTAATGCCAGCTAACTATTTTGAGAAGTACTGCCAGCTTATTTACGCCACACCTTGTATGGTTTATCTAAAATAATTTTTTTTGGTAAGAACTCTATTTGCCGAGGTCGTTGACCGAACGTGTTATATAATATCTTAATGTACTTATATTCTTTTTCTAATACAGTAGGCAGTTCACTCGGGGGGAGTTCGATAGACAATGTCCGAGGACTTGGACTCGATCAGCGAGGAAGAACGAAGCTTGTTCCGACCCTTCACAAGAGAGTCACTGGCCGCTATCGAAGCCCGCATAGCTGAGGAGCATGCCAAACAAAAGGAACTCGAGAAAAAACGAGCGGAAGGCGAGGTGAGTGTAACTGTCCTATCACCATATTTCTTCGGTCCAGCCACATATGTGTCAAGTGCTGAAAAAATTAAAACCAAAAAAGAAGAAACACTATTAGGTACAAAATTATATAATACTTATAACACGAGTGATTAAATGTTAGATAGCACACAAGAATCCACTGTAACAACAAATTGTGTGGCACACACAACTTAGCAACGGATACAAATCAAACTCAAACTCTGACGGATAATTTTTAAATTATTCCAGAACGATTTGGGGCGGACGAAAAAGAAAAAAGAAGTAAGAATGCTTGCTTGCCCCTTTTACCTTTTTACGGCTCGTTTTTATTAGAGACAGTTTTCAGCAAGTTATCGCTTTCACAAACGAAATTTCTTTCAACATAAGATATTGCAAGCTCCCACAAACATTGGCGCCACATTTGTTCAAGTGCGATAACTTGTAGTGCATTCTGATTTATGCATATTGACCGCATTTACAGCATTATCCTTAAACACATCGCTTTGTTGGCAAAGTATCTGTAAAGAACTGTGTTGACAAGTTTAGCTGTTACTTGTCATTTAAGGCGATCGTAACAGCTAATCTTATCGTAGCTAAAAACGAAGGCTTGTCATGTTTATTTGCATTTCGACGGAGTAAATTTTCCTTCCAGTACTACTTAACTGATGAAAAAATAACAAAGAAATGCATAAACCAAACAGCGTAATCGTGACATTTATGAAAAATAAGTCCTCCCCTATAGTTACCAACCAAAATACGTTATATCCTTGATTAGATAATACCAAAGCCTCTAGCTAACCTAGAACCCGGTATTAGAATTCATTGAGAAATTAATGTAGTCAATGTCCCTTTAGTCCGAAAAAACCTTCAATAGGAAACAATCGATTTGAGAGTCCTCTTATTTAGTAACGGAAAACATGTAAATGAAAAGGATCTCCAGATATATTAAGCGTTAGCGATCAAAGTACACCAGCACATAACATACCATTATCAAGCATTGCACAGGACTGGCTCTTGTTCGTCACATCATCATCGACTGCCGTCATTTAGGTCTAGCATGGTGGCATCACCTAGCTAGCGTTTAGTGCATAATAGTTCACAGTTAACAATTCAGATGGATATCAAGTTTTGTTGGTTATGATTCGTATTTTGTAACATTTTGGGCTTGCGCTAGTCACGCCTCCTATTCTGGGACCGTTTTCGAATACACGTCAGTTAGATTCAAAATTTCCCTGATGAGATGCAGGCGAAGTATTGGAATTATTCCTTCGTACATTCGGAATGGTAACATAATAGTAGGAATGTTTTAAAACAATTGCTTTTAGTAATGCCAGATACGCATCATAGTTACACAGACAGCAGCACTACACAAAATAAAACTAGCTTTGAACGCCTTCACAAGACATGCTGACTCAGAGAGACTCTGTAATAACACTTGTTGTGTGTGAGACCAACAGTATTGTTACGAGTACATAGCGCATTATAAGCTCATGATATGGACTGTCACATTAGGCTTACAGTAGGCTAGCTTATTTCAGTCATTGGATGGGTACAATGACTAAGCGTAAGTAAAATTATTATCAAAGAAAAAACGAACGGATGGAACGAGATGGTAAATGGGTAACCTCGGTGCTCAATTAAATATTCATGTTAATATTTGTCAAATGCAGAACCTGAGGTCAACGCTTGCATTTCATATTCTTGTGTAAGTAGTCTGTATGTATTATTCTTTTAAAGAGAATTCTTTAGCATTCGTTATGATATCGCCTTAATATTTGAGTAGCGTTGATGGCCGCGCTCTCGGGGTCTGCCTTTGGCTTGTTTGTAGATGATTCACGTGATGTGTGACGTGGTTGTGATGATATTGTGTGACATAGGTGCGTTACGATGACGAGGACGAGGACGAAGGTCCGCAACCGGACGCGACCCTGGAGCAGGGCCTGCCGCTGCCGGTGCGCATGCAGGGCACCTTTCCGGCGGAGGTGTCCTCCATACCCCTCGAGGACATCGACCCCTTCTATCATAACCAGAGAGTATGTATAAACTATGGCTACAGTATATACTGCACGAGCTGCGAGCGGTACCTAAAATTTCAACGTTTACTTTTTTAACTCTTTGAGTACATAATATGTATTTTAATTAACTGAGATCAGATTTGATTATGGAACGAATTTTTTTGTATCGATAATTTTTTTCTTCCGGGGAAAATCATTGAAATGAAATGAAATATTTATTTTGTAAATTGGTTATAAATAACACTTTTACACTTCATGTTTTTTTGCGTGTTTAGTTTAGCTAGATGAGGCTGGTATTTCCTAACTGACTACTGTGAGAAGAAACACCGAAACAAACTCAGAGGTCAAAGTCTATGAGAAGCATGTAGGTTCATGTCTGTGGTATTCTTTTGAGGAAATAACCACGCAAATTTGAGCGGACCTGTCCAGACAGTGCAAGCATTTGTCAGTTATCGTGTAGCTCAACTTAGAACTTAAGGAGCACAACAATTTGATGAACAATACAAAGTACATTTGGGTAGGCTACACAAGTACTCAAACCGCTTGACATCGTTAAATAAATTTAAGTGAAAGTAAAAACAACAATGAAAGTGTAACCTACATTGTCCTCACATTTACAATAATGAAATAATTATATATAAAAAATAAACAACAAACAAAAACAAAATAAATAGGTATATACTTATACAATACCTGAGAAAGCAAATATTTTAATCAATCAAAAATAAATCATTAATCAAGATTTTAAAAATAAATAAAAAAAGGCACACGTATATCACTGGAACATCTCATTACCAACCTTCTTGTCCTCAGTATAATCTTTAACTGTGTAAAAAGCTTTCTGACATAGCTTACGTTTTATAAATAAATTATACATTAAATGACTTCCCGTTCTGGGTGGAGTGTCATCCTTTTACTGACTTTATTTACTGACTAAAAATTGACCCCGTTCTTTCAGTCGCTTTTATGTGCCGGGGCCGCGGTATCTCATTAGAACATAACCGCTGCCCCGGCAGGCAAGACAACAATTAAATAATGATGGCTTGTCTTCCATTTTGCATAAAATTGTGGGATTATAGTCTCAGTGTTGATTATTATGAAATACATTGTATCTTATCTTATGATTACAGCAAATCGACGCCTTAGAGTGAAAACCTCGTAAGTGAAAAAGGAGTAACTTTTCAGGAGGAAGAAAAATCTGCGTGCTATAAAATTTTTGTACGGTTTCTTTTATGTTTATTTTTATTAATTTATATGTAAATTTAACCCGTTTTTATATCCAGAACTGTTCGATATTATGTATATATGGACAATATTATACATAATATCGAACAGTTCAGAAATGCATAATCCATGGCCTGATTACGCTAAACTGACGACGCGATGCGAGTGTGTACGTGGTTCTCACTTACTTTCATAGATAGCGTTTCGAGTATCGAATGAACATATTAGTGAGATCAGGATGTGCGTTGCAAGGATTGCTTTCTGGAAACGCAATAAAAAAAATTGGACAAAAATGTACTCCCGAGGTTTTCACTTTAAGGCGACGAAATATGTTTTACATATAAGCATAAAAATGCAACAAGTACCTAATCATAACAGATGACTTTGTTTATTACAAATTAATTATATTTATATTTATTTTGCAAGTCATGCTTAGTAGCAATTTGTTCGAGTAATTTAATCTATCAAAATCATCTGTACTATCGTAATTAGTGTCAGAGATAATTATAATACCTAGTAGTTTTATTTAAAACAGTCGTAAATGCACATGCAAGCCTGATCAGTGGTTAAACATTGTTATCAGCTTGACAATGTATTTCTATATTTAATAAAAATATATACAGGCGAAAATAAAAATAAATTATAGGGCATCGAAAAATTCGTCAACATCGCCATCAATGGGAAACGTGCCCAGAACACTGGCCGCATTGCCACGTTGAATGGCAATGCGGCCAGCTTGACCGATTTATTCTTTCTTTTTGTGTATATTTGGTAGATCTGAGAATAGGTCGTAGCCTATTTTCTTTTTTTTATATGGAAAAATAACTTTAGCCTGGTCAACCATTAGAATACATGTAGTACTAATGAAACTTCACAAGCAAGTAGACAGTTATTATCTACAAAATAACGAATCATTTAAGTCTTTAGAGCTAGTGTTCGAAATGCTAAGACCTATAAAAGTATAATTATGTCTTTTTGCTTTATTTAAACAAATAATAATCGATATATTATTCATTGCTTATCCTTATTCACAAGAAGAAGTTGAGTACAATAAATATAATAATAAATCCACTTAACATTTAAAGCGAAGTCGTAACTTTTGCGCGTTTAAAGGAAGTCCTTTAAACGCGCAAAAGTTACCCGACAAGAAACTTGAATATTTTAACGCCTCTAAAAATACCAAAACCACATAAATCGTTTCATTCAACTCATCGTAATTTAGTCACTGCCTCGGTAAATAATCAACATTATAGCTAATGTTTATTTCTATATCCCCATTAAAAACCAAACTTAATATGATGTCACTTCAGCAGAAACATGTTTTTATCAAAAAAATTAAAGCATAACGGAGAACTACTAAACAGTTGTAGGAACTCAAACGTGCTGGAGTTTCAAACACGAGTCGTTCTGATAATAACTAGTTTGAGATAAAACAACATACACACATCAAAAGTGTCTAGGGATCAACATATATTTTTGCAATAACTTTTCTCCTGATTGATATTAATTAAAATTTTCTTTAAGGATTCATCAAATAAAGTGTTTTCGTTTGTCACAGTAACGATAAACCAAGTCACCTTTGCATTAATAAAGAAATTTGCCATTTTCCTAATAAAGGGATTTTTGACATTTGAACCACTAACATTAAAGTTCGAAAAAAAGACTGAAATAACAGTTTTCTTTAAAATTTTATTGGGTAACTTAAACAATTAATAATCCGTGTTTCTACCGCGAACACTAACAACACAAGAACATCGGTTTGGCATACTCAAAATGAGTTCATCCAAATCACGCTGTGGAATGGCCGCCCATGTTCGTTGCAACAACAAAAAAAGGTCTTCTTGCGACTGGATACCCTCCATATTCGGCAGAGCTCTTCTCTGTAGCAAATCCCATGTATGCTCAATCGGGTTCAAGTCTGGCGACTGAGCAGGCCAGAGCAGGACATTGATGTTAGCTGCGGCGAGAGTCTGTCTTACAACTCTTGCGGTGTGCGGTCGTGCATTATCATGCATTAACTGAAATAAGGGACCGATTTGCACTTGTAGAGGAACGATGACGTCAGATACAATCGTCTCAGCATAAATTTGAGCATTGAGGTTGCCTCTGATCCAAATCAACTCAGTTCTTCCGCCGATCCAAATACCCGCCCATACCATGATGGTTCCACCACTATAAGGATGGACTTCCTGGCAGGATTTTAATCGCTGTTGGCGTCCAGGAGTTCTCCAGTGTCGTATACGTCTTGTATCCGGTCTCATACCAAAACGAGACTCATCAGAAAAGCACACGAAACGCCATTGTTCTTCTGCCCAATTTCTGTGTTCAAGAGCCCATTGATATCGAATCCTACGATTGTGCATTGCTATAGGTGGTACCCGTAGCGGTCTTCGGGAATGAAGGTTCACTTCATGCAAGCGGTTTCTGACTGTTTGGTCGCTAATTAAGTTCCCTGAAGAGTGATGAAGCCTCACGGCTAACATCATGGCGGTTATTGTTGGAGCTCTTCGAGTTAAGATTTGAATGTATCGGTCTTGTCTCCGTGTGGTGCAGCGATACCGTCCTCCATGGCGCTCAGCCACGGTACCAGTGCTTCGGTAACGTGTCCAAAGTCGACTGATAACACTCTGACTTGTATTCAGAGCTAAAGCCACAGTACGTTGCCGGGAACCAGCTTCTATCATTCCCACGGCTCTGAGCATTTCTTCCCTGCTTAAATCGCCGCTCCATTATAACGTTGGTTTTAATCAGTAGTAGGGAAACCGTAGCACTAATAATGTCTTCAATGCGTTGTATGTTTTTATAGGGAAAATATTGACAGCTGATTTTCATCTTTTACTCGAATTTGATTAACAGTTCCTGTTTCAAATTATGAAATGCACCAAAAAGGATCCATATAAATTTATAAAATCATAAATTTATTACAAAGCCACATCTCAATCTCAAGAAATCCGCATAAAAATGCTTGATCCCTAGACACTTTTGATGTGTGTATTATTAACATAACGATGACCACTCGGATTTTTTTGCGGTCTCATAGTGATATGCAAAAAGTATAATACACATAGCTGTATTAAATAACCCTTTGTCGGTGATTTATTTTATCGACTATATTTATACTAGCATTTGTTCGCGACTTCGTTCACGTGGGAGGGTTCCCGCGTAAATCCCGATCCCGTGGGAATTCCGAGATAAAAACTATCCTATGTCCTTCCCAGCGTCCTAAACTATTCCCATGCCAAATTTCATCTAAATCGGTTCAGTGGTTTAGGCGTGAAAAAGTAACACACAGACAGACACAGTTACTTTCGCATTTATAATATTAGTATGGATTATCGAATTCTGTTTTCAACCGACGACAAAAAGAGGAGGTTATCAATTCGACGCGTATATTTTTTTTTTTTTTTTTTTTATGTATGATCATCGAGTACTCGAAGACGGCTGAACCGATTTGGAAAATTCTTTTTTTGTTCGAATGGGTATACTTTGAAATTGGTACCATTATCACCAAAGTCAGGATCTGATGATGGGATCCTGGAGAAATCGAGGGAACTCTTCAAATATTATAGGCACACCTATGGCGTTTTGGGTATTTCTTATAGTAACTTGTGCAGTTGCTCTCAAAAAGTACCATTTGGGGAAGTGGAACTGATGATGAAGACCACAGATGGCCGCCGAAACTACTCAATAATAAGTATTGAGTGGATTGCCATTCTATTACTTGAATATGGATGTTAAGGACTTTATGCTCGTCACAATGCATATGGTGATGTAGAGCTGATGGTGAAGTACCAGGAGAACTCCTCAACAATTAACGGCCCAGCATTGGGAAAAGCAATATTTTGTAAAAGGTTATAAGTAGTTGACATTTAGGCTCTTGTAACTAGGTAAATTAAAAATCATCCAACTAATAAAAGAGAGAAAAAAACAACTTTTTAACAAAAAATTAAACCGACTCCTAAAAAACACTGCAAAGTGTAAAATAACTTTAATTTCGGAAGTCGGTGCCAAAAACTAAAAAACAAAACTAAAGACACCGACTACCGAAATTAAAGTTATTTTTCACTTTGCAGTGTTTTTTAGGAGTCGGTTTAATTTTTTGTTAAAAAGTTGGTTTTTTTTAGAATACAAGTAAGTAGGTACATAATATATTTTAAACTATGAGAGAAATGATTATTAACTAGTCCTTGATTGGTGTTTATAAAATAAATGGTTTCATTTATGGCACTATTATTATTATTTATTCATCTCAGAAAAGAAACCCATACAAAGTTTGTTAGTAGAACACCTTACATTCTATGTTAGTAATAAAATAAATTAAAATAATAAACACTAAAAACTAATTCATATATTTTCTCGCAGCATCAGCTTCACCGCAATGCATGCGAGTCCAATGCTGCAGGAAAACACAATCCTGTTTGTTCGCAATGACTTTCAGAATGCTGTTGGTACTCCCACGAATCCATGCTGTTTTTTACTGCATTGCAGACTCCTTATTGTAGCTTTCCCATAAAGAATAAGGAAGTCACAAAAATCCTTCTGTAATTTCAGAGTTTAATCTTTTGTCTTATGTTAGGGAGAGAGAAACTTATGCCCAGCAGTGGGACATAATAGACTTAAAATATCCATTAAGTCGGTAAAAAGTTAAAAGCTAAGACGAATGAATAAAATAAATATAAAATGGACTTTCCGCAATGGCCAGTCTATCCTCTTATCAACTTTAAACTCTATTAAAAACATGTTTGCAAGGAGAACATATCGTATTTTTATATCATAATTAGATTCATTATTATGAAAGTACGTACCTGCAATATAAGTGACAATGATTCAATCAATCTTTCATTTATGTACAAACAGAAAAGTTTTCATAACATGTTTATTACTCAACAGCTGGAGTCCCAATCATTATCGTCATGATAACAAAGGATAAAAATAAACCAATGTCATAGTTGATGAAAGTGCAACACCTTGGAGTCAGTGATAATCAAAATAAGTATAATCATAGTTTAACTGTATATCATTAAAACCTAAAACGGGATATTTACTATGTGTATTTTTTGTTTTGAGTTTCCGATATATCGGCACTGTTGCAAGCGCCATGATCACGGATGAACTGAAGTCATTGCGGGTGGAAGTTTATGAGCAGACAAATCGGTCTACCCTCTTTCTCGTTCGTTTTCTGTTAGCGACACCGCTACCACTGTCACATGTATCACTAAACACTCGATTCTGTTCCTGACACACAAAACTCACCGTGTCGACTCGCGAACTTTCTACGGAACTTTTTCGGTTTTTACACATTTGAACCACTGGATTCCAGGCCCTCGACAGTTGAAACTCATCCTCCCGGTTGAAATCCCGCTTTAAGTTCTAATGATACTGTTAGTGACCATGTTAGCTTAAAAACTTATATTTAACAGCATATTTAAGTACCTAGTCATGTGAGACTTAGTTTTGCACACCGAGAATTCCGTACATTGTTAAAAAATATTATTTTTTATATTTCAAAAGACTGCTGAAATAGGTCTCGGTTTCGATTTCTGGGTCAAACAAAACGTGCTATTGGCTTTACTATAAGAAATTTCTCAGTAGTAGCCTGGATTAGACTATGGACTTTAGGGGTGTGACCCCCGTGCATCGGAAAGTACGGTAAGCCGTTGGTCCCGTCTACTATTTGGACATTTTTAGGGTTCCGTAGCCGAATGGCAAAAAACGGAACCCTTATAGTTTCGATATGTCTGTCCGTCTGTCTGTCTGTCCGTCCGTCCGTATGTCATAGCCATTTTATTCCGAAACTATTAAGACTACATGTGAAACTTAGTAGGTAGATGTATTCTGTGAACCGCTATCCGATTTTGATAAAAAAATTTAAGAATATTTAAAATAAAGGGGGGTCCCCATATATGGAACTAGAACTGAAAATATATTTTTTCATGAAACCTATGCGTGTGTGGTATCTATAGACAGGTCTTTAAAAATGATATAAGGTTTCTAAAAGCACTTTTTCATAAAGTTAATCGTTTAAAAGATATACGCTTCCAAAGTGGTAAAATGTGTGTGTCCCCCCTCTAACTTCCATAATAATGAAGTGAAAAATCTAAAAAACCATATGTTGTAGATCTTAATGTAAACTTTCAACCAAAATTGGTTTGAACGAGATTGAGTTGGCAGTTTTTGAGATACAGTATATTTTCTAAAACCGCAAATATAACTATGTAATTCATACAAACACTATGAAAAACAAAGTTATTTAGCGTAGTTGTAAAAATGTAAATAAGCTAGTTTTAAGAAATTTTTAAGGTTTTTTTTTATTCGTCAAATAAATATACATATTATATTATATTATTATAGTTACTACGGAACCCTTCATGGGCGAGTCTGACTCGCACTTGGCCAATTTTTTGTCAATTGTTACGGGTAGAAGCCAGTAGATCTAACACTGATGTGGCTAAGGAGAATTGCGTTACCCAGCTTTTGGGTTGTGCAGCGGGCCTAGACAAAATCCATTTTCTGTAAGCGTTAACGCCAACGGAAAAATTAAATTGTATGGAGTTGACATTTACTAACACGTGACAATCACGTGACATGTGGTTAGCAAATGTCAACTCCATACAATTTAATTTTTCCGTTGGCGTTCAGCAGTCGCTCCATGTAAAATACTAATACTCAGCTGCAGCCGGATAAACTGAAAGCCGACCCCAACATTATAGAGAAAAGACTAAGCAGACAACCTTCTAAAATGATTTATCTATTCGCGAGCCTTTAAAAAAATCTCTTTAATTTTCTACTATAAAATAAATATGTATTTTGAAGTTTGAGGTGACTTTTAATAAGTACCAAAATAATTTTTAACTGAAGAATAATATCGTCAAGTCAACGAGAGTATTGGATAGATCAGAAGCAATAATAAAAAACGAGCATTTTATGTTTTGAATGATCATAGTGCAATGAAAAACTTTCCGTAGTAGCAAGCTAAGATTGGCGAAAAATAACTTTTGTCACAGTGTTTTATGAAGGACAAAGTTATATTTGCGTTTTTTTAAAATGTGCTATTTCTCAAAAAGTACCGATTGTATCTCGTTGAAAGTAATCATAAAGATCTACATTTTTTTTTAGTTTTTCTCTCTTATTTTAATAGTTAGATGGGGGGGGGGGGGGGGGGGCACACATTTAACCATATGGAAGTGTCTATCTTCCAAACGATTTACTATGAGACTATCTATAGACACATTTAGTTATAGCTAAATTCGAAAACTTCTTGGTGTTGATGAAATGGTTTTGACTGAAGTAGCAGAATGAGACCATACTAAGCTGGGCCAGGACGTTAGTACGGATATAAAACGGATAACACCAAAATCGAAAATCTAGAAGATGATGATACACATCTTCTAAAGATTAAAATAATATACAACGCACGTATGCATATACTTATTACCTATAGTCAAATTTATCGTATATGAAGTGAAGTTAATCGAGAGCAGAAGTGTATCGAGTGTAGGTATACATACAAATGAATATCAAATAATCATTTAGGTACATCATTCTACTTCCTCTGGCCCCAGCCACCGCGAGACACGCCTCGGGCGTCGGGGATCTTGAGCCGATCTCCGGCCACCGTATGCGCGGGTTTGGGAACCGTCCAGTTAGGATCAGGCCTGGGTCGGCGGCGCGTCGTGTTCCGTGAGTGCTACAAGGGGCCCGTCTGCATTGGTGACGGGGCCCCGTGGGGCCATTGTCTACCGGGGTTGTGGGAATATTCTAACGAGACACCGTGGCCCTGGAACTTAAGGGCAGCTGAAGGAACACTTCCGCTTAACCTAGAGCGGGAAAAATCATTCGATGATTTTCCCACTCGGAAAAAAAGGTACATCATTTTATAAGTAATGTCGTAATATTGTGCATTGTATTGTAACTCGTACATATGTTTTACTCCTACAGGAATATATTCCTAAATATGTTGTAGCAGGCCATTTCGACGACGAAAAGAGGTGTCCGCGGTGCCTACGAAATTAAATGAGCGCAACTAGCAAACGTGCACATGCGGTTCAAGGATTTTCGGTGGCACTCGGATACTCATGTTCTATAAAAAAATATTGGGTTAAATTATCTGGTGTTTCTTCAAATCAAATTCTTACAACATATTCTTCATACATTTTTAACCGAATTCAACAAAAGGAGTTTCTCAATTCGTCTTGAACTTTTTTTATTTTTTTTTTATTTATTAATTTATTTATTTATTATATACTTTATTGTACACCTTACAATATACCTCATAACTCGGAGACGGCTAGACCGATTTGAAAAATTATTTTTGCGTTTGAATGGGTATACTTTCTAGTTGGTCCCATTGTACGAAATAAGGATCTGATGATGGGATCCTGGAGAAATCGAGGGAACTCTTCAAATATTATAGGCACACCTATAGCGTTTTGGGTATTTCTTATAGTACCTTTAGTAGTTGCTTCCGAAAAGTACCATTTGGGGAAGTTGAACTGATGATGAAGACCACAGATGGCCACTGAAACTCCTCAATAATAAGTATTTCGTAGATTGCGGTTCGATTACTTGATTACGGATGTTAAACGCTTTATGCTCGTCACAATACATATGGTGATGTAGAGCTGATGGTCAAGTACCAGGAGAACTCCTCAAAAATTAACGGCTATGCATCGGGAAAAGCAATATTTTGTAAAAGGTGATAAGTTGTTGACATTATGGCTTTTGTAATTAGATAAATTACGAACCGACCCATTAAAAAGCGTGAATTTTTTTTTTGCTAAAAATAGAACCGACTTCCATATCAAAACACTACAAAGCCAAAAATAACTTTAATTTCAGAAGGCGGTGTGAAAAAAAAAGAAAATCCAAAACCAATAACACCGACTTTACCTCATAACTCGGAAACGGCTGGACCGATTTGAAAAATTCTTTTTGCGTTTGAATGGGTATACTTTCTAGTTGTTCCCATTGTTATAAAATCAGGATCTGATGATGGGATTCTGGAGAAATCGAGGGCACTCTTCAAATATCATAGGCACACCTATAGCGTTTTGGGTATTTCTTATAGTATCTTGAGCAGTTGCTACCGAAAAATACCATTTGGGGAAGTTGAACTGATGATGAAGACCACAGATGGCCACTGAAATTCCTCAATAATAAGTATTTTGTAGATTGCGATTCAATTACTTGAGTACGGATGTTAAACACTTTATGCTCGTCACAATACATGGTGATGTAGAGCTGATGGTCAAGTACCAGGAGAACTCCTCAAAAATTAACGGCTATGCTTCGGGAAAAGCAATATTTTGTAAAAGGTGATAAGTTGTTGACATTATGGCTTTTGTAACTAGATAAATTACAAACCGACCCACTAAAAAGCGTGAAAAAAAATTTTTGCTAAAAATAGAACCGACTTCCATATCAAAACACTACAAATCCAAAAATAACTTTAATTTCGGAAGGCGGTGTGAAAAAAAAAGATTCCAAAACCAATAACACCGACTTCCGAAATTAAAGTTATTTTTGGATTTGTAGTGTTTTGATATGGAAGTCGGTTCTATTTTTTGCAAAAAATTTTTTCACTATAACATCAATATAGATATGAATTTAATCATTCGAAATAAGTAATACTAAAAATATGTAGTTACTAATAATTTGTCAAATAATTTGAGGTTATTTTGTAAGCATGACTCGCAATGTGACTTGATCATCTTGATATATTATTCCTTTTACATAAATATCTATGTGAAATATTCTAGCATAATTGATGCAATAATACTTAGAAGTAATCGACAAGTAAAATAGTCAATTCATTGGATACTAAAATATTTATGCTAAAACCCGGGAAACAAGAAATACGAACTGCGTTGTACGGACATACCTTACGTGTCTATAATAAAACTTGGATTGGTACCGCTCGTCTCGTGACTGACTTGGCCTTTAAGTAGCAGCACTAATGAGTGTGTGGTTTTGTTTCAGACCTTCGTAGTCATAAGCAAGGGTAAAGATATCTTCAGATTTTCGGCCACCAACGCCTTATGGTTACTAGACCCATTCAATCCTATAAGAAGAGTGGCGATATACATTCTAGTACATCCTTTGTTCTCGTTGTTTATCATTACTACAATTCTAGTCAACTGTATTCTTATGATAATGCCTACGACGCCAACCGTCGAAAGTACTGAGTGAGTATACATTCTATTGCTACATTTTTTTCAACATTTAAGTTAGATTTATTCGATTACAAATTTCAATTTGCAATTTTGAAATACCACCGGACGACAGAACATATCCTTTCTTAGGTTCTAGAATATTAGTAGAGTGCACGCTAGTTTCAAAATTGTTAGTGTTTCAGCTAGTTTTCCAATTGATATAATCAATATTTAGATAAACGGACGTAAATTATTAGAAATTGTTTATATAGTAAATTATTGGAAAACATTTATAATATAAAACATGTATATTCAATACATAGATATCCTGAATCGCTTTAGACAGGCGTTTAGACAATTATAAATTTTCCCTGGCTGTAACGACCAAAATTCATGTCCATATTTGTCTGATATATGTTCAAAAATTACTAGATATCATTATTATTTTTTATATTCAACTAATTACAAACATGCGTGTGCAATAAAGTTCAAGATATCATAAGAAAATACTTTGGTACATATGTAGGTACCAATGATTTCATTAATCAATTAACACACCTTAACTACAAATTCTCTCATTAACTGTACATATGTATCTACATCCGTTTTATTATTATATTTGATTTTAGATGTATTACTACTCACATTTATTATACATATAATATTACTTTGCGTAGGTACATCTAATTAGAACTAATATTTGTTGATACGTTTACCTACCATTTCCTACAAGTTGAGATGCTGAACTTATCTATTGTATCTCATATTATAGATATGTTTTGTTATTATTTTACGAGTACGTTCCTCAGTGGAGGTGAATTTTTCCAGAGTTATCTTTACCGGAATCTACACGTTTGAATCAGCGGTGAAAGTAATGGCCAGGGGTTTCATACTACAGCCATTCACATACCTTAGAGATGCATGGAATTGGCTTGACTTCGTAGTTATAGCTTTAGCGTGAGTAGTAGACAATTTTATTGAATTATGTAGAAAGTTAAAATCGTTGGATTGTAGATTATATATCGGTATATATTTGATGTGTCATTTCTAGTTATTAATAGATTTTTTTTTAATAATTTAGACAAACTGTACAAGAATTGAGCAAAGACAATAAATTAATTTGATTGTAGATAACAATTTGAAGGCAATGAAAACAAAATGTTTCCTGATATTAAAAAGATTTATAGGAACAACGAATTAGAGAGTATTGTTGGTAGTGTTGTAGTGATGTATATTAACGTAGATGTTGTTGTTGTGGGTGTCTGTTTCCAGTTATGTGACGATGGGCATAGATCTCGGCAACTTAGCCGCTCTCAGAACGTTCAGGGTACTCCGAGCGCTGAAGACTGTGGCCATCATACCGGGTAATCATTATAATATAATGTTTTACCAAAAACTATACTTAAATATTTGGAGAGGTCAATTCCTTGGTTACAAACACAAGGAAAATCTCAGTATCATCATTTGTATCTCTATGAAAGAAAAACGTCATAAAATAATAAATTGCAACCTAATATACTCGTACATATATGCAAGGTAAAAGCGATTGAAACATGAACTTGACTTCTTCAAATATTTCACCCTAATAGACAATTTTGTAATAGATGTGAAATGTATGTTGGTATTTTTTTAAACTCCTATAGATGTGAAGCGTATTTAGCGATTAGATACTACGATTGGTACTAACTAGACATATTAGTTAATAACTTATTAGAACACAAATTTATGAGTGAGTTTACAATCGTTACTAAAAACATTGGAAAAGCCAACTGCAATCAAAATTATGGTGATTTATAATATTTATTGTAGTGTTCCTTAACGCGTAAACCATAACAATGTGTAAATGAAATGGTATCCGCAGGTTTGAAGACGATCGTCGGCGCAGTCATAGAGTCAGTGAAGAATCTGAGAGATGTGATAATCCTGACGATGTTTTCACTGTCCGTGTTTGCGCTCATGGGTCTACAGATCTACATGGGAGTGTTAACGCAGAAGTGTATAAAAGTATTCCCAGAAGACGGCTCCTGGGGGAACCTCACCGATGATAACTGGGAGAGGTTTTGCCAGAATGAGAGTAAGACTTCAATAAAGTATCACTTGAACTTGTATTTAAGAGAATTGTGAATTGTTGTGTGTGACACGTTATCCTCTTTTTCAGCCAACTGGTATGGGGATGGAGGGGAATATCCACTTTGTGGAAATTCATCAGGAGCAGGGTAAGATTTTTACCCAAAATCTAAATTTTATATTAACTTGAATGATTTCCTTAAACGGTGAATTCTTTGCAGTCAATGTGAACCCGGTTATATTTGTCTGCAAGGCTACGGTCCAAACCCGAACTACGGATATACCAGTTTCGATACATTTGGATGGGCTTTCTTATCAGCTTTTCGACTGATGACACAGGACTATTGGGAAAATCTTTATCAATTGGTAAGCTAACAGGAATCATAATAAAATGGCACTATAATTATTTCTTTTACTTTTTGTATACGCTTACTAAGAATATATCAAAGATCTGGACAGCTATTGTTTACTGATAATTTAACCTTTAAAGGTACTGAGGTCAGCGGGGTCATGGCACGTCTTGTTCTTCGTAGTGATCATCTTCTTGGGTTCTTTCTATCTTGTGAACTTGATCTTGGCCATCGTCGCCATGTCGTACGACGAGTTGCAGAAGAAAGCCGAAGAAGAGGAACAGGCCGAGGAGGAAGCTCTCAGGGTAAGATTTGAAAACATTAGAACAGAGGTAGATGATAATATGGATAAATGAGTTAAAAAAAGTTTTTCTGTGTTTTTTTCATTATAATGTTCAAACGGTGAAATATTAGTTAGTGCATAGCATTTGACTTCAATTCTTTCAATGTCACGTTATTTTGTATGGCTACAGGAAGCTGAACAGAAAGCAGCGGCACGGGCAGACAAGCAGGAAGCCAGAGAGCAGCACGCACGCGAGCAGGCGGCGGCGGCGCAAGCGGCGGCGTACGCCGAGGCGCACCCCGCCAAGTCCCCGAGCGACTTCTCGTGTCAGAGCTACGAGCTGTTCGTGAACCAGGAGCGCGGCAACCAGGACGACAATACTCGCGAGCGCATGTCCCTGCGTAGCGACCCCTTCCAGGACTCGGTGAGCACTCAGCCCGCGCACAAGCCAACCGAACCGCACCACGACGCACGCCGCCCGAGGAAGGTCAGCATGGTGAGTATGCAACGCTCTACACGCATCAACTCGCTGATAATGATTCTCTTCTTACGTAACATTGGCCGCGACGTTGCTCACTTAGCTATTAACGATGACTTGTACTTTTTTACATTCGTTAAGTCCTGTCGCATTCTATTGAATTCTATGAATACTAATGTTTGTTAAACTAAACATATTTGACTTGTCGAATGAATAACTCAAACTCTGAGTTTTATTGGATTTAGTTTACATTTTTCTGTATTGTAATGAATTATTGTCAGTCGAGCAGTATCTTTTCAACTTGACCCTAAGAAGAACACGCTGCTTTATGCAAGTAGTAATTCATCTCCTCAATGAGATGCTTTAATTTCACTCTTCTCTCACTCTCATCATCACGTAGCACTTTCAATAACTTACTCAAGTTGAAAAGAATTATGTTATTATTCTATGTTTACGCCAAGCTTCCAATATTTTTGTTTTTGCCGGTGATGTCCAATATTTTTCTTCTACGTTAGTGCAAATATGCAGATGAATATAAATGTCTTAGATTGCGTCCTATTATACTTTTCTTTATCTGAATATTTGCAGTTCTGTTTTTTTTAACTTAAGCTACCTTTATGTACTCAAAGCTATGTGATCCTCTGTCATGTCAGACTACTTTTGTCTTGAAGCATGTGTATTAGTTATAGGATGTCAGTCTAAAGCTATATTTTCCATACCCTAGTTGTATCTGTAACATTCTGTTTTAACATTTATCTGTGCTCATGATACATTTCCGAAAGCCTTACTTGACCACTCATTAGGTCTTATGTAGTACAAGCACAATGTACAGCACAGATAGATGCATTAGAAAACAAAAATAGATGATACATTACATATTTCCTCAATTAGATCTAGTTTGTATATTTTAAACATTTATTATTATTAGCAAGCACGATGAATATTGGATTAGAAATGTTTGTTTTATTTCATTACTGCGAGTAAACTTCTTTATTTGTTCGATATAATTTATTGTGGAACGGTTATGATTAATGTTAGCATGGCTCCTGAAAGTTGCATATTCGCTCATTGAATGATGCACTGTTGTTCACTTTAGTTCTACAGTTGATCTCCAATAATATTTCTTTAATTTACTCGCCAGATTAATATCGGCCACAAATTATTTAACTCGTTATATGATATTTTCATAAATAATGGACATCTATTATAATCATAGAATCATTTGAGTAATGTGGGATTGTTTGTAAGAAATAATATTGGAGCGAATGAGTCTATTGTCATGGTAGATTGTTTCTTTTGCAATGTGAGTGTTTACGAACGGGCCGGGCCGAAAACTGAACGTATCGACGATGAAGAGGTAGGTTCAGTCTGAATATATTATCAATAAAATGACCATATTAATATTGAAGTAACATTTAATTCCTCAATTTCGATTAGCGACATGCGGAGGCTTCAATATTTGGACGAACAAAGGAACAGTCGTCATGACTATAGATGTAGATTAAATGAAGTAAATAGCTACGATAGGACTATGAATTAGTCGTATGCAAATATGCATGTGAACCCCACAATACTTCATGTGTTTATAAACAAAGTTATTTGACTAACTATTGCTTTCACTCATTATTATCATTGTATTTCAAACCATATCGTTCTACAATAAGAGTTTTGTAAAGCATCCTCATTTTAATTTTGATCCTTGTACTTTTTCTGTCATGGATGCTTAAAATTAAAGGAAAATTCTTGTTGTACCTACTATTTGTAATAATGTAGGCATTTTCAATAAACTCTCATGGAAAGCTAGTGTGACATCACTCGTAGACCTGAACAAACCTCTCACAAGAGTTATTTTATTTCTATCACGTGTCTCGCTTCTAAGCTGCAATATTCAGTTATTATAATTGTATGCCAATTTGGTTTATTTTGTTTGTAATCTGTGTAATATGGCAATGCCTATTCTCCGTCCTTTTATCCTATTTGTTGGATGCTAGATATTTGATCGTAATAAGCTTCTTTAAATGTAATAAACTCAAAATTTTGTTTGTGTATTGAAGGTCCCCCACCCTGAACGCATAAATAAAATCAGCCAGTTACCATATGGGCCACTGCGCGAGGGCTCACAGGTTTGTCCTACAATCCTCATTGGTGTTTGTGCTCCCTACCTCTTCCTTTACAATAGGATTTACTCCACTTTTATTTTCTCTGTTTAGCTCTTGTATCCCTTACTTGACTATTAGTGGTGACCTGTATTTTCCACATTATTTTGCAGTGATTCATTATTTTATTCAGGTAACAATCTATTAATTTTCGCCCTTAATTTAACCGAGTAGACCATTACTTGCACTGATCATTTACTTTTCTTCATTATACTTTACCTTTTTTATATTCCTCAATTTCTGTCTTTTTTTTCTTGCTATTGTTTATCAGCACATGAAAGTAAATAAATCATTAACATACCAGTTATATTTAGGACTACTTACTTAAAAAAAGCTTATGTCAAAGCCTCTGCAGCCGGTTTAATAGACTTTAATACATAGTGAATCCATTCATGTTGAGTGACGACAACTATAGTGTGAGCGAATTAAAGCTACTCGATCTGAATTGAGGAAAAATATGTAAAAACAGGATAACTGATTTGAAATAAAGATAATTGTACTAATGCCAACAAAATCTTGTAAATTAGGGTGCATTTAATTATTACTGTGGATATATGTCAGTGTTTTGAAGTAGAGGTATGGCCACAGGCATCGTTATCACTGCCTGGTTCGCCGTTCAATTTGCGTCGCGGTTCCCGAGGGTCACACCAGATGGCGCTGCGGCCTAACGGTCGGTCGCGGTACCCCCCGGGCGCGGACCGCAAGCCACTGGTGCTATCGACGTACCTGGATGCTCAAGAACATCTGCCTTATGCTGACGACTCCAACGCCGTCACCCCCATGTCTGAAGAGAACGGTGCTATCATTATTCCAGTTTACTATGCTAATTTAGGTCAGTATATTTTTACATTATTATATTTTTATTCTACCAGACGCACGGCTGGGTACCACCCACACTTGGTTAATATACCGTCTTGTCGTACCAAGCGCTTCTCTTCCACATTCATTGTGCGCACAGCCAAGCTGTGGAATTCTCTGCCGGCTTCTGTGTTCCCTGCCACTTATGACCTTTCAGCCTTTAAAGCACGAGTAAATAGGCATCTTCTGGGCTCGCTCGTCCCATCTTAGACCTCATCTATCGCTTACCATCAGGCGAGATCGAGGTCAAGAGTGGGCCCATCGGTAATAAAAATTAAATAAAAAATAAAAGTAATTTTCATAAGTGCATATTTTACAAAAATTTAAATCTATTTTCTGAGTTTCAGACAAGATTTTTTTCATTTATTTCACAGACATAACTATATGAATTCGAGTATGTTTATAAAGTTAAGGCAGTTTAATAGATCATCACCAATGTTCATTAAATAAAAACTCTTCAAATATTTGCTGTTTATATTTTATTTTATTCAAGAGGAACAACAAACAGCCACTATATAAAACATAGAAACAATAAATACACAAAACACTATAAACAATATTGCAGCCCACAACGCTGTTCACAGATTAATAATTGGATACTATACATGAAAACAATAATCGCTAGGGTTACAAATGCATTATATATATATAGGATAATACTAGCTTATTAAATCAACTTACTGTGATATATATGTATATAATATGTATGGTATAATGTATACAATTTTATATAATACTCGAAAAAAAAAATACAAATTTATAGTCTAAGTTAGCTGTTTATGTACTCCAGGGTCTCGCCATTCGTCCTACACTTCCCACCAGTCGAGGCTGTCGTACACATCACACGGCGACCTGCTGGGTGGTGGCAAGGCACAAACAAAAGAAGCACGGCTTCGGAATCGCTCAGCATCAAGGAACCACAGTGTGACGTCACAGCCACACGCTTACCCACTGCCTGGCCAGGACTTTTCGCTAGCTTCAAGGCCGCTTAGAGAATATGTACGTATAAAACCTGAGTATATCTTTATTTATTTATTTCAACTTTATGTACAATAGTGGTACATGGGCGGACTTAATGCAACAAAGCATCTATCAGTCTACCTTTGGGTTAAAAAGACCAAAATGTGGTAGATGTACAAGGAAAGTAAATGTAATTATCGAAAGCATATACACATAATTATATTTATATAATAATAAAATACATACATATGCTAAAATAATAGACTAATAAATACAGTGCTTTATAATAATCTTTCTGACTAAGAGAACTCACAATACTGCGGAAATATTATTTATGACGAAAACCAAACTAAAAATAACTGGCTTTTAAGAAGTGGTTTCTCTTTTTACTTTTTCTCATTTTTATTTTACCTAAAAAGTATTAGACTCGGCCTTCTGATACCCTTAAGTATAAAACTTATTGCCCATAAATTAATTTCTAACAAGATTCGAGATTCGATTGATTCGATTTGATTTTCGAGATGTTATTAAAAATCTGACTTAGTTACCAGGAGGTAACTAAGTCAGATTTTTAATAACATCTCGAAATTACATTCTAATTGGCTGACGTAAGACACTTCTAAAAAATCTCGTACTGTAATGTTTTAGGAAATGAGCACGACTGAATGCACGGATGAAGCTGGAAAAGTATTAAAACCGTCGTCTGACAATCCGTTCATAGAATCTTCTCAACAACCAAACGTAGTGGATATGAGAGGTAAGCACATAAACAGTTTTATAAATTTATTAGCACCAACCCCGAAAGCTCAATTAATTTTGCGACATGGTTTGACAGTTAGTAATTAACCACAGAATTATATTTGTCTAAAATAGTTCTGTAACTCTAATTGGTATACAATAACATTACACCCTACACAGTGTGTAATGTAATTGTATACCAATTAGAGTAAATATACATATAATAAATATAACTAATTTGAAAATCTGTCGCTTACGCTTTTACGGCTAAACCTATCAAATGATTTTGATGAAATTTGGCATGGAGGTAGTAGTAGAAAAATCGTCCCCTACTGTCGTACTGAAATATGCGGATGAGTTTGTACAAAAGTCCACATGAGGGAAGTCGCCGGTATCATCTAGTCTATCTATAAAAATGCACAATAATTAGAGATGCACATATTTAGAGGTCTTATCGTGCTAACTGTATGTTTCAGATGTAATGGTACTCAACGAAATCATAGAGCAAGCAGGGCGCCAAAGTCGAGCAAGCGATCAGAACGGTATGGCACACACCACACACTTCTTAATATATTGATGCCGACGACTATGCTGTATCCACATTATACTTTATTTTATCAATGTTCGATGTTTATCTCGCTTTCTAACAAACCTACAGTTTATCAACGTAAGATATTATATTAACAAAGTTACACAAACACTAACAGATTACACTTGCCCGGTATTTGCTCATTATGCAACAAAAAAGCATAATTGGCAAAAGAAAATAACAGAACATTAATTTGTGGATGTCATTTATTGGCGATGAGGCGTCGCATATACCTAGAATATTGCACTCGCACGCACAGTAAGTTGAAGAAAAAGAACTGAAAAATTAGAAGAAATATATTTAACACGGAGGTTCGACAAAAAATATTATATAAAATAACAATTGAAAGGCTCAAAAAAAGAACACTTGCTACCTACCATCAACAAAAAAAAGTAGATAAAGATGATCTTGGTAAAGAGTCATCAACTGAGCATTTTTCTTCGACTGCCTACACGAGTTTTGAACAGTAGTTGCCCAAACATCCTACTTTGCGTACATACATTATCCTACAATGTTGAATACACTAACATGTTGTGTTACCTATAGTCGTATCCAGTTCCTAAGTACCCTTGTCCTTTGCGCTTTTTGCACTACCTTTATTTTCATAAGCACCATTTTTTCCGTGTCTATAACTTTAATGAGATATTGAAAACATTTTATTGTAGTAGCTTTAAAATGTTTCTGTTCCTTTTTGCATGAACTGAGACACGTGTTTTGCTTTTTTTGTTAATATGTACTACACTTAATTCAATAGTCACGACTATTACTGTTTTATGACATGCAGTAAAACCCTAAAAAACGTAAATATTATTAATACTAATATGAATATTTTTATCATGCAAAAAGCTTCAAAGATTTGCTTATATCACTCTCTATGGATAGCCACGATATTCATATTTTTTGATCTGCGGAAATCAAAATTGATGAGGTGAGCTCAACATCATTCATGAGCATTTCAAGTAGAGTTAAATATGCTTAAAAGCATTTGAGAGTATTCGAGTATTGTTCACTGCTAGTAATGTTTGAGTTTGATTTGCACGTGGTTACCTGGCACCGTGGTGTGACTGATATTCTTGTAGAGTATCTCCAACAGCACCGAGTGCCACAAGAGTTTGCGCAACCCTTCGATCATTTGGAGATAAATGACAGCCAGAAAACAACAAAAAATATGGATATTGGTGTCTAGATTTATTTAAGACTTTAAAAGTTCCAATAAAAGATTGAATTGCTAAAGCTAAATCAATCACAACTCATTTAAGATTCAACTACGTCTTTTATTGGAAATAAATCTGATTGTATTGATTAAAATAATGAGCGAATACTAACAAAAATTGTTTCTCTCTCTCTAACACACACACACGCACACTGCTGGTAAACGGGACAACAGTGTCAGTGTACTACTTCCCAACAGCGGAAGACGATGAGGATGGGCCCACGTTTAAAGAGAAGCTCCTCGAGTGCCTGATGAAGGCGATAGACTTCTTCTGTGTGTGGGACTGCTGTTGGTTGTGGCTGGAGTTTCAGAAGTACGTGGCGCTGCTAGTGTTTGATCCATTCGTGGAGTTGTTCATCACCCTGTGTATCGTGGTCAACACGCTGTTCATGGCGCTAGACCACCACGATATGGACAAAGACATGGAGAGGGCGCTCAAGAGTGGCAACTATGTGAGTATCATTTTCAGCGTCCTCTAACTTGGCACACATAGCCCAGTAAGACCAGTTTAATCCAAACAATTTTCATAACGTTAGCTATTTGTGCTTTATAAAATCTAATTTATAACTAAATGTTTGTTTCAGTTTTTCACTGCTACATTCGGTATAGAAGCCATGTTGAAATTAGTAGCTATGAGCCCAAAGTTTTACTTCCAAGAGGGATGGAATATATTTGACTTTATTATTGTGGCCTTATCACTGTTGGAGTTGGGACTGGAAGGAGTTCAGGGTTTGTCAGTGTTACGTTCCTTTCGTTTGGTATGTATTGCTCTTACTGTTCTATTTCTATCTTTAAACAACAATCCATTAATCAAAATCATTCATCTGTTATTGTGAATACTTTGTCCTGTCTTTTCTTTTATTATTATACCAATAAAATTATTTGCTAACGTCATCTATTAATGTTTCATTCATGCTTGGTATTACAGTATCTGGGTTTTCTTTCTTATGATTGTTGACTTTACTTTTCACATAGTCTTGGTTTCCACATCATGAATCACCCGTTATGTTAAGACTGATACTAATATTAATACAACTTATGTATAAATGTGGTGAAATATTTTCAGCTTCGTGTATTTAAACTGGCCAAGTCTTGGCCGGCGCTAAACCTAATTATATCCATAATGGGTAGGACGGTGGGAGCTTTAGGGAACTTGACCTTTGTACTTTGCATCATTATATTCATATTTGCGGTGATGGGGATGCAGTTGTTTGGCAAGAACTACACAGGTTCTAATTTAAAAGAAAATTTAGCATCTCTAATTAAAGAATTAAGCTTCATTATTAATTATTCAGCTTCACACAACAGAAATTTTACACTGGGCTTGATTCAACATTATTTTCATGACGGACTGATGAGTCCCCGCTGTGGCTTTATAACACGGAATGTGGCTCAAAAACGCAGGCGAGCCTGAAACGAGACACGTTATAAAGCTATGCCACGCAGCTTCAGATCATAATTATTTAAGCTTTGCATCGAGTAACATAGATTTGACTTGCAGCTTCGCTTCCGAAGGGTACTTTGATGCATCAGGTCGTCTACTGATGGGATCTATGTCGTTAAAAGAGACAAACGGAAAATTAGAACCTATAACAACAAAAGAAAGTTGATCAAAAATGTTATCGATCCAAAAGCTCTCACGATAAGAACTAACATAAATCCCACTCATACAGAAACAACTCTGTGCACATCGATAGGTAACTCAGCACACATTTGCTAATGTTGGCCCCCAACCACTCACAGCACGCACTGCAACTCGTTGAGACACGTGAGTGGTTGGGGGTCGTGGAAGGGTTCCGCAGTAGCATAGGTGAAGCGCCGGTAAGCGAGCTTGTGTGACGCCTTGTATCACAATTTGTAATTGCAGCTTCGAGTATTCAAATTGGCAAAGTCATGGCCGACACTTAATTTACTCATCTCCATAATGGGTAGGACAATGGGTGCCTTGGGCAACCTGACCTTCGTATTGTGCATCATTATTTTCATATTTGCGGTGATGGGTATGCAACTATTCGGGAAAAATTACGTGGGTAAGTGTAATTGGTGGGAGTGTTGCATGTACATTGGTGTTTGATTGGAGATGTTGACTGTTGGTTTGCGGCGGCGGCGCCCGATGTACCGCATAAATATATTTCAATAGACTTTGTGATTTATTCTATCTCGTGTTGTTTATCTATTTTGCCGGTTATGGGCAAATGTTGTGCAGAATCACGTAGCTTACGATATGGTTACTTCTTACTTGGGATGCATCTCATATTTTTAACACATTTACTTCCAAAGAAAGTTGTATAAATGAATTAGGAGGGTTTTCAAGTTGACCTCTGTTCTACTATATATATGTCCATAATTATGTCACCCTATCTCATTGTTTTATTATAATATATTTGTAATAATATAATATCCATCCATAATCAATGTGTTCTAAATATATATCACAAGTATTGAAATGGATATTAAGTTTGCCAAAATTGGCTTACATTTCGAGTCAACCCTAAAGAGTTAATAATCTCTATTTCTAATTTGTTTTTTCTTTCAATCTATTAAATAATGGTAAGCTTTTGATATATAGGAAAAACTAGTATAACTCTTGTTTTGCTTATATGCTGCTCAGCACAACAATAATTTGATTGAAATTGAAACCCTTACAATCACTAACGTTGAAGTATATTTTGTGCTGCATCTTTTAAAGCGTGGATGAAATATTTTAAACTAAATTTTTTGTTCAAGAAAAAGACATTTGATACGTTTAGAATCATGTTAACGCACCAACACTTGCTCAGAAAATTTAATTGATATCCCGTTTCTAATAAATAACGATACGATCACGATATTCAGCCCATGTAAACGGGAAGCAAATGGCATACATAATCTTCACAACGGGGATCAGCTCTCAAAGACACAAGACTCTATGACGATGACCTCATAACATGCCTTACTCTGCCTTAAGGTATGATAAGCACAAAGATTACAGGAATTGAATCGAAAATTCAAATAGAAGTCTGGATGTGTGCAATGAGCATAATACATACCTAGTTTTAGAATATGTATGAACTATTGAGTGAAAGAGACACAGTACATTGGTTACACCCGGCTCCAGAATGTGAGGTTTACACTACAATCGATCACACAACGTTGCGCTTAACAAATCCTAAACGGCCCTGATCTAAATTACTTCCCTGAGTCCACACTTTAAATGGGGCTCGCCGTCGCTATTTGAATAGTGAATATTGTGTTTATGTGCGTCACACTGTTGTGCTCATTAGACGATTGGTAAGATTCGATGTGTCCCCTTCCAAGTTAGCCTGAAACCCTAAAAGTATGTACAGTCCTCTTTCTAAAAGCCCCATGGAAAAGGCGCCTCACTTGTGAGACATTACGCTAGCTACCTTTCATGTTTCCTTTTACATCTTTTCTTTGGACATTCTCAATCTTTACGTTTTCTAAGCCTTCCGTAAGCGCTATATTTATGTCTCTAATGTTCTATAGTACTATTATAATTATGGCATGCTGTAAATATTATAGTAAGTTTGTTGTTCAAGTTTTAAAGCTTTATATTTTGTAAGCTCATAGTAGTGTAACGCATGACCTAGCTAGCTTAGGAATGTCACAGAATATTAGACAAATAATTATGGTACTAAAACACAATATTAGTATTACACAGGAGCTTTTTTATAATAGTCGCCGTATTGAAATTAATTATTAAAGAAAAATAATATTTTTAACAATAAAAGTTGCATAGACCTAATTTGGTTCATTAAACATTTGAAACTTAATTTTCGTACTGCGACGATTCTATTATTTTTTGTTAAATACAATTATTCTAAATGGCTTATCTATTACTATATTCAAAATGCAAAAAAAATATCAAAATATATCTCTTTACTTATATGTACCTATTTAAAAGTATAAGTATTTATGAAATATTCATATTTTTTGTTAACTAAGTATATTAATATTGTTGTTTGTGCGTTGTGGTTGCCTTTTACATAGATACCTCTAGATCTAAACACAAACCCGAGGCTTTTAATAAGTAAAGAGGAGATATTTTTGTGACGTGAACTGTCTTTAATTAATTGCAATCTTTAGACCCTTGAATATAGTATTAATGTGTTGTATTTATGCACAGATTACGTTGACCGTTTCCCGGACGGGGACCTCCCTCGATGGAATTTCACGGATTTCATGCACAGCTTCATGATTGTGTTCCGAGTACTCTGCGGAGAATGGATTGAGAGCATGTGGGACTGTATGTTGGTGGGAGATGTCTCTTGTATACCCTTCTTCTTGGCTACCGTCGTCATTGGTAATCTTGTGGTCAGTATGTTAAACTCAGTTGATATGAACTATTAATGCTTTACGTTTAATTTAATTTTTTTAAGTAGACACATTGATCATATCTTTAATTTTCCAGGTACTCAACCTTTTCTTGGCCCTGTTACTGTCCAATTTCGGCTCATCGAGTTTGTCAACGCCAACTGCCGATCAAGATACCAACAAAATAGCAGAGGCCTTCAACAGGATATCAAGGTTTATTGATTGGGTCAAACGAAACGTAGCCGACATTATGAAGCTGCTAAAGAACAAACTGACCAATCAGATAGCAATCCACGCACCCGGTAAGATGTGTGTCTTATTGCCCGTATGTTGTGGCATGTCGTTGTAACTCTATATCTTTGTAATTATGTAGATAAATATGTATGTATACAGTCTTTATTGTCCCAGCTTGTGTAAAATAACAATGTGTTCTATACGTTAGAAGTTGAAAAATTAACAACAGCAGTTTCATTATTAAAATTACTTATAGAAAAGAAAAGACTTGAATCGTTTGATTATAAAACAATCCGTTATTTGCAAAATCAATGGATTGGCTGTCATGAATACATAAATCAAAGATTCTGTATAATCCTCTCCTTTGATGAAAAACTGCGTAAAATATTCTAATTAGAATTGTAGCATGGATTTTGTGTATTTATAAAAAATACATAGCATGGAATTGTTTTATTGAATAAGAATTATTTGGATTGTGTGTCGGTATTTGTGAACACTGTGCGTTGCTTGCGCCCTAACGTTCCAAGTGTAGAAAGCAGACCCTGCGCGTATAAATGTCGTGTGTTTGAGTCCTCGTTACACTGTTACTTTCTATTTTGTATATATCCCTCTCATTAAATTTATATCATTTGGGATATTCACATTAACTTTTATTCGATATAACTTTTGAACAAGATTTGTTTGTCGGTAAGTAATGCATTTGTCATGCAGACCTAAAGCACAAGACGTGTTAACCACATTAAGCTTAAAATTACTGTCAAGTGTGCTTTTTCGCTGAATATAATTCCCTAACTCACTCCCTCTATATTCTTAGGTAATTAAATCTCTGCTCATCAATTAAAAATCTCATGTCATAGTGTTTGTTATTAAATTTTTCTGAAACAGCTTGACCGAATTTTATGGTTTTAGGGTTCCGTTTTATGCCACTCGGCTACGAAGCCCTAAAATTTAAATACAGTTTCGTCATGTCTGTCTGTCCGTATGTCACAGCTATTTTATTCCGAAACTGTTAGGACTACACATGTGAAACTTGGTAGGTAGATGAATTCTGTTAACCGCTTTCCGATTATATTAAAAAAAAAATGAAAATAAGGAGGGCTATTCATACATAGAACTGAAACTAAAAATGTTGTTTGACAGGTCTTTAAAAATGACATTGAGAGTTCTAGAGTTTTTTCTTAAAGTCAATCATTTAAAAGATATACACTTCCAAAGTAGTAAAATGTATGCTCCCCCTCTAACTCTTACTTTTATAATAGTGGAGCCAAAAATAAAAATCAATATTTTTTAATCTTAATAAAAACTTTCAATGCAAATTAGTTTTAACGATATAGAGTCACACATTTTCTAAAACCGTAAATATAACTTTGTATACTCATAGTGTTTGTAACACTATGAGAAACAAAGGTATTTTGTGTAAATAGAGAGAGTTGATGTTTTTCACAAGAAATAATTTATACCAATGGCAAAACGACGTTTGCCGAATCCGTAGTCTATTTACAAAATATGTGACAAACTCAAAAAGCATCTAAAACATATACAAAAAAGCGGTGTCTATTTTATTTTGGTTATATTTTTTAATGTTTAGAATTCACAACATATGCAAGGGAAAATAGGCCATCAATCCTAAAACAAACTAGAGCTAAGTTTTAAGTTGTATTCAGTTTAACTAATCTAAGTTAATAAAAACCCCGACATTAACATAGCTGTCTATTGCGATAAGCAATGAGACCTCATAGCTAATTGCAATAGGCAAGCAACAAGCTATGCCTGATACCGTTTGTATCCAACTACATTTGTAATCCGTTTACAATTACACCTAATGACTCTGATGGGGTCTTCGGTTTACCGTCCATGCTCCGAATACTATCATCGAAAAATATATAACTATGACACATATTATTGTTTTAATAATACATATCATAATGGAGGCGGATCAAGTTAAACATTCCTATTCACTTTCACGCTTTATGATATATCATCATTACATGTAACTTAATCCTATACATGTTCGTGTTCCTGGCTTTGTGTGTGTTTATGCATGATTCCTGTTTGTGTATTATATACTCTCAGTTTCAGTATATGTATTAATGCGTTTATGAATATTTCATGACTGTGATTTGCATCTTTGATGTTGTTTTACGATTAGTTTAAGTTATGCAGAGGGTCTAGACAAAGTGCAATTTTATCAGTGAATACAACTGCTGAAATATCAATTATAAAGAATCGGTCACGTGATATTTCGACAGCGTTTATCAATCTCATACTTTTTTAATGTTTTGACTATCACCTGCGCCAAGCTACCGACAGGACGTCATTTGTCTAGATCCTTGGTTGATTATAATCATTATTACTCATAAAAAAATTATAAATGTTAGTTATGATTTCAAGATAATTTAAATTTCTATTTAGAACAAGTAATTCAATCATTTATGTAATTAATGTAAAGTTTCAAAAGAAATAAATCTTCTCATTTTTATATTCACTATTTTGAACTGAGGATTTAAAGACAAGACACAAATTTTAGTAAAAAAAAAACGAATTTCACTAAGCGTGTTCGTCCTGGTCTGATTTCTATGCTTGGTCTTCGGGTGGCCCCTCCGTGAACGCACCGTGGACACACCATACGACATGTAGGCTTAAAGGCGGCTTTGTGTGGCCGCTGTGTCTCCTCAGAGCGAGTGGACAACGAACTGGAGCTTGGCACAGACCTCGACGACGCCGTACTGTACAAAGACAAGAAACTCAAAGACCAAGTAGAAGTAGCTATAGGTGACGGTATGGAATTCACTATACCAGGTAATTTATCAATATTTTGAAATAATAACATAGAAAACAACATTATATAAACAACAACATTTAACATTATATAAATAACATTGAAACACCAGATAGTACACCTCAATTATTCATACCATTTCAGGTGACAATAAATACAAGAAAGGAAAAATTTTGTTAAATAATATTAACGCGATAACAGATAATCATAGAGACAACCGGTTAGAATGTGAATTAAATCATCATGGGTATCCTATACAGGTAAATATATTGTGGAAAACAATTTAAATCCTTATTTATAGGTTTGTAACCTAAGAATTTATAGTTTATTGTAAAATCGTTATCCTTTTTTCAGGACGACGATACTATAAGCCAAAAGTCGTACGGCAGTCATAAGATTAGGTCATTCAAAGATGAAAGTCATAAAGGCTCAGCAGACACGATAGACGGCGAAGAGAAAAAAGACGCTAGTAAAGAAGAGTTAGGGTTAGAAGAAGGTAATTTTAAAATTAAGCCTTTTTGAAATATATCTCTTCAGATGGATATTTTGATAATAATAACATGATTTTTACAGAGATGGTTGAAGAGGAAGAAGATGGAAAGCTAGACGGTGGTTTAGGTAAAACGGACATCATAGTAGCAGCAGATGAGGAAGTCGTAGACGATAGTCCTGCTGACTGCTGTCCAGAGCCGTGTTACGTGAAGTTTCCATTCCTTGCGGGAGACGATGAGTCGCCCTTCTGGCAAGGATGGGGTATGCTCCGGTTGAAAACCTTCAGACTCATTGAGAACACGTATTTTGAAACGGCTGTGATTACCATGATTTTGCTCAGTAGTTTGGCTTTGGTAAGCTTGTATAATATTTACTGAGGGGTCTTTACTTATGTACTTAACAAGCATTGCATTTAAGAAATGTCTCTATTACAGGCTTTAGAAGATGTAAATTTACCGCATCGGCCCATCCTCCAAGACATCTTGTATTATATGGATCGAATCTTCACCGTCATTTTCTTCATCGAGATGTTGATCAAATGGCTCGCCCTTGGCTTCCAAAAATACTTCACGAACGCATGGTGTTGGCTTGATTTCATCATTGTCATGGTAATATACTAATCTTTATTTAGATATAATATCTGGAAATGTACTAACAATTTCTTTGCAGATTAGATTACTAAATAGTAAACCATGACTATGGATTTGACATGCATTATTACATATAGCGAAACAGTCAAAGTAAAGGTCTATTCAGGTTGGTTTTACAATTCTTTGTGAAGGTTTTAACACTACAGCTTCTGAACGCGTTGTTGATGGAAAGACCAAGTACAAAATATGATTAAATAATTATATATCTATTTGTAAGAAACATGTTGTTATGATAAAGTAAATGACGAATAGTGTGGCGTTAGTTGTCGCTCGTAAACCACGGCGCGGTGATGGCGGGCGCGGACGACATCCCGGCGTTCCGCTCGATGCGCACGTTGCGCGCGCTGCGGCCGCTCCGCGCGGTCTCGCGCTGGGAGGGCATGCGCGTGAGTAGCGCACACGACGCACAGTCGCGCAGTCTGTGGCGGTACTGTTGCGCTGCACATCCATACGCTAATCAGCGCAACTATACAAATATGTTTTCTGCGCAGCATAGAAAGCGACATACAAATAAATGTCTAATTTCACGCGGAACGTAGAACTAACAAACACTAAACGATTTGTAAAATATAAAAACTGTTCATACCTGTACCGTAACTGTACTGACTTCGTCGTGTATGATGTGCAACGCAACTCAAAGCGTGCAGCTTTGATTGTTCGATGTCTATGGCAGTGGAAACTCCGAACGGCCTCACCTCGCTGCCTCGAGCTCTCGATGTCGTACTGTTTGTTTATGGAAACCGCTTCTATGTGACTCTTTTACCCACGATCCCTGCTACCTGAAATTTACCTGTGGCCAAATATATAATGGCCATCACAGAGTGACTTGAAATCCTGATATTTTCAAGTGCATGAATAAACACGACTTCTACCTTTGTGCTGTCGTACGAGACAGTGCCGTTTTCACGTACAATTAAATGTTAATATCCTACAATAACAAGCATGTAAAAAAAACTGAAAATGGCACATGATCTTGAATGCTGTCGATGTCATAAAATGCAAAATATATAACTATACCTTGATTATGTTATTAACATGTGATGTAGCTTATTTTGGGACATCTAAGAATACATTATTAGGTACGTTATTCATTTTATTTAAGCTGTTAGTTGTTTTCTGTAATTTTATGATACATCGTAATTCTATGATGTCCCAAAACTTACTTCGATGTACAAATGTGTGTAATTTGAGTGATATATCACATTAATATCCCTTCTGATAGGTAACAAAGGCGTTACTTCTGTATGTTTTCCAAGTCTTCATCTTCCTGAAAAGATTATTCTGTCCTTAGGTTTGATATCCAGGTTGTAAGTCTTCAACCAAATTATGGAATACTCAAGTTTGGCGGTTGTGGGATCTTGTCTTATGTAAATTTGTCTTATTTGTAGGTGCAGCAGTAGACGTCAGAATTTAATTTTACCAGCAAATTGTTGAAATATAAATTGTCTCAAAATGCAACCCTTGATTTCATCAGGTCTCGCTTATAAACTTCGTAGCGGCGCTTTGTGGCGCCGGCGGCATTCAGGCGTTCAAAACGATGCGAACGCTGCGCGCACTGCGCCCACTCAGAGCCATGAGCCGCATGCAGGGCATGAGGGTACGTACCGCCCTGTGCGCCGACACACCCTATCGCTCATCCATCCACCACACACTTCGCTCCACACTTCACATTCACATTTCTATTTCAACTTCTAAGATCATAATAAACATTATAAAATTTCCAATATTCGATAACGGCCCCTTTTCGATATTTCTACATCAATCACCAGATCTAAATTTTGTTTAAAATTGTTAATTTGAACAGTTGTTACCAATTCATTGGCAGTAGTCTATTATCGAATTAACATTAGTGAATCATTTTGAAGTGGTCGGTGGCACCCCTGAATGGCTTAGTATCATCACTGTTCGTCATAAACCTCTTTTAGAAATGGTTTAATGGGATTTATTTTAGGAGAGATTTCATCCATGTTTTGGTCTCTTTTTCTATTGGTCTTATTATTATTAGCTAGATTAGAGTTTTGTAATTAATTAGTTATTTGGAATGCTAATTTATATTCTGCACCTTAGATTTTTTCTTCTTGTATCTTCATCGTACGAGCGGCAAGTCGCATGCATTACTACTAATTCCATACATTGTGGATGGCTAACTTAGAGGACAAGGTAAGAGTAGTGTAGTATTTATGTTGCTTTGAGATGTGCTTTGATGTACTCGATGTTAAATAAAATAATTCATGTTATATAGATATTTATACTATAATCATATTCAGTTAGTTCCATTTACATGATCAGTCAAAGTATGGCGTAATTCAGAATCAACATTTACTTGAGATGCTACATAGAATTGCACAGTACTAATTAAATTAATGTCCTTGCTTCCAAACTAATATTTTGCGCCCACTAACAAAATGCACGCCATTCAAATCAAATGAGAGTGTACGTGTTTAACTGTACACTCATAATACTTGAATGCTAGTCCCACGGGCAGTCTGAGTAATGCGTGTTTATGTAACAGGTTGTGGTGAACGCGCTGGTGCAGGCCATCCCGTCCATCTTCAACGTGTTGTTGGTGTGTCTTATCTTCTGGCTCATCTTCGCCATCATGGGAGTCCAGCTCTTTGCTGGTAAATACTTCAAGGTAAAGAAGATTTATGTAAATCCGCAGAATGAACCAGAAGTTATTTGAATTAAAATTTCTGTAATGACATACTTTTTTTTGGAATTGGATTAATTTAATTTTGTCTGTTTGTAGTGCGTCGATCTTAACCACACAACGCTAAGCCACGAGATCATTCCGGACCGGAATGCGTGTATTTTAGAAAACTACACTTGGGAGAACTCACCGATGAACTTCGACCATGTTGGCAAGGCGTATCTGTGCCTCTTCCAAGTTGCCACCTTCAAGGGATGGATTCAGATCATGAACGACGCTATTGATTCAAGAGAAGTACGTACATTTTTTGTAACTTTCTCTTTTTTCAGCAACTGCTACTAAGGTAAGGAAGCTTAATAAAAATAAAACATGATCTAGAAAAATGTCTTTAGCATATTTGTTGAGTTTTATTGTTTAGGTAGGTACTAAAAATACAAGCACGTGCTCAAACTCAAACTCAAAATGTTTTATTTCACATAGGCCTACATGGGCACTTATAAAACGTCAGCAGTTTGGCGCAGGGCACGGTTCGAAATTGGTCGTTTTCTATGGAGAAGAACAGGCAAGAAACTCCACAGTTACTCTTTTAAAAATATTTTTTTCAATGTATCCATACTACAGGTTAATTAGGTATGTATGAGAGGACAGTGTAGACCAATTAATACAGCACAATTTGGAATTACAAATAAAAAAATGTAAAACAAATCTAAGAGTCTACAGTGTTCTCCAAAAATCAAAAAAAAAAGCTTAATAATATATTACATTAAACCTGGACATTAGATTTCAAAAATGAAGGAAAAATTAATGACAAAAATGAAACAAAAGAAAGTCTGTCAAATCGGATAGATTATCGTAGGGAAAAATAAAAAGACACACTCACCCAAGTGGAGTAGTTAATACACTAGTCGATAACACAATTACAATAAGCCAGGGAAGCCACATGTGCAGAAGGAAAGAATCATCGCCAAGCAGTCATGTCTTCAACGTAGTCCCGAATCTTGTAATACGCTTTTTTTATAAGGACACGTTTGACGTGGGTTTAAAATTTTCCCTCGCTAAGTTCTGTAACAGACTTTGGCAACTTGCTATTATGCTATTTATGAGGAAACTTGCTTGTCTTAGCTAATCTCCATTTAGGTATAACAATTTGATGTTTGTTGCGTGTATTTATTGTGTGAATATCGCTTCTAATCTTATAAAGTCCTAAGTTTTTGCGAAAATATAATATGCTTTCTAATATATAAAGTGAAGGCAGAGTCAGTATGTCAGGTGGGCTGATGCTCATTCTGAGTTTTACAGGCTAGATTGTGGCGTAAGGCAAGGAGGGTTAACTTCACCCAGTCTTTTTAACCTATATATGGATCGGCTGGTTGGTGAGTTGAGCGGCACCATGGTCGGATGCTCTATTGATGGAAGAATGATCAACAACATAAGTTATGCTGATGACATGGTGTTGCTCAGTCCATCAATCTGTGGCTTAAGGAAATTATTGGCCGTCTGTGAGAGTTATGCGGAGGCTCATGGCTTGAGGTATAATGAAACTAAAAGCAAAGTAATCGTTTTTAAAGTGCGCAATAATACTCCATCAAGTATTCCACCCGTAAGGTTACGAGGAACTCCGTTGGAGCTCATCACTCACATAAAATACCTCGGTCATGTGGTCACGGATTGCCTCGTAGACGACCAAGACATAGATAGGGAGCGCAGAGCGTTGGCGGCCAGATGCAATATGCTTGCGCGCAGGTTTGCACGGTGTACTAAAGAGGTAAAACTGACTCTATTCCGAGCCTATTGTCAATCGTTTTACTCGTGCAGCCTGTGGATCAGGTATACGCAAAAGGCCTACAGCGCTCTGCGCGTTCAATATAATAATACGCTGAGGGTTTTGTTAGGTCTACCTCGGTTTTGCAGCGCGTCGGGCATGTTTGCTGAAGCGAGAGTAGATGACTTTTATGCTGTTATGCGCAAGCGATGTGCATCTGCGCTGCAGTGATTCAGGGGTAGCCCCAACAACATTCTAGTTACACTGGCGGACAAAATAGATGGGCCATTTGTCAGGCACTGGGCTGGTAGGCATGTGCGCACAGGCGTGCATGTCGCCAATTAAATTGATGTTATGTTTTAATTTATTTTACTAACAATAGGTTAAGTTTTTTACTAACACTCTATGGATCAATGGTCTGAGACAAATAAATAAATAAATTAAAAAAGTACATCGACCTCGCGAGGACACATTTTATATATTGCCCAGATTGCCCGCTTTGCATTATAAAAATCGACGATCGAAAATCTACGTTTGCTGCGGCCCACAGTAATATACCATAAGACATGATACTGTGGAAATAAGCAAAATAAACTAACCGAGCTGTCGCTACATAAGTTAATTACCTAATTTTTCTTACTGCATATGCAGCTGAGCTTAATCCACTAGAAAGAGTCCTAATGTGATCGCCCCACTGTAACTTTGAATCAATAGTTATACCCAAAAATATAGTTTCCGTAATAAGATCAAGTTTTTTGCCATCAAGGATTAAATTGACACTAGCTTTACAGATCAGTGTTTTATGGTCAACGCAATCAAAAGCATTGGAAAGGTCACAAAATACAACGTGTCCCAGAAATCAACGTCGAGCCGAAAACTGGCAATAGGCCAAGTCGTGACAGTTATTAGAAAAATATTTAAAAAGATCTTGGTCATGTACTTTTCAAATTTTATGGATTCAAAAATAAATCTCAAAAAGCTTGTGATGATCTTTCAAGTCTTGTGACTACAAATATTAACTATTCGTCAGTCTTTTTCTGTGACGTTACCATGAATAACTCTTCTGTAAATTAAAGTTAAAAGTTAAAACAGAACTACCTCATTTTTAAATAAAATGTTAGATTTTTGCCTAACATTGAATTCAAAATTATTACATCACCCAATTTTAACCGCGTGTAGTGTAAAAAAAGTGTACTACACTATTTTGCCAAGTAACTTTAAAAGATGGCGCGTTTAGTCTGGATTCCAAAATGGTATGCCACTTTCTATTTGCTACTTTTTAATTGAGGAAAAAAGTTATTTGTTAGTCTTAGGTGCGTTTGAAATAAAATTCAGGTGTTGGATTTCTTTAGTTATAATTTTTATTAAATCAGATTTACCAAGCTTATATTAAATGTTCGAACTGTTTACCTTCAGCTGCAATGCAAGCTCTAAATCTCATTAAAAAAGATCGCGTAATAAGATGGGCGTATCTTCTCGGTTGATGTATTCAGCGGCTTCTGCAATTCTTTGGCGCAGCTCGTCTAAATTTTGAATTGGTTTAGAGTACACGATATCCTTTAACGTACCCCAGTAAAAGAAATCTATGGGGTTTAAATCGGGTGAACGGGCAGGCCACGAAATTGTACCACCCCGCTCTATCCACCTGTCGGGGTATTCACGATTGAGAAACTCACATACTCTTAGAGCATAATGCGCTGGGCAGCCATCTTTTTGGCAACATATGCTGCCGTAAATGTTCAGTGGCACTTTTTCCAATAATTCTGGTAATTGGTTTTGTAAAAAGTTTAAATACCCCTGGGCATTTCAGTTCTCCGACAGCTCGATTGGACCAATAACTTTACCATTCAAAATTCCCGTCGACATGTTCACTTTAAACTGGTAGTGCGATCTGTCTTACCGCATCACATTTAGATTTTCCACATGCCATTCATGCAAATTGTCGAGGTTCATGTAACCGTCCTTTTTAAATGTTGATTCATCTGACCATAGAATTTTTTCAAAGAATCGCGGATCCTCTCGGTGCTTCTGCAACATTGTTTGACAAAATCGCACTCTCTCTGAGAAATAAATAGTCTCGGGGTAGCAGAAACTCGTTTCTTTTTTAAATACGCTGTGCAGTACTTTTGGGGACTCCTATGCTATGTTGAATTCCACGTACTGAGATATTTGGGTCTTCTTCAACTGCCGCTGTCTATACATTGATTAAATATGCCTGTTAGGATAGGAGCAATTGAGTAATATTACCAAGAACCCTAACAGATTTACCCCATAAGTATTCAGTATTTTTAATTTTAATAGAAACGGGCTTAAATGAAAAAGTTGGTATATCGTTATTGAAGTTTTCCTTTAAAAAAGATTCTGTTAATGATGGCGAAGAATGCAGAGATTTAGTAACCTCTATTGGAATATTGGTTAAATAATTTTCCAATTTCTCAGCCACTTTTGACTTATCTGATGTTCAAAGTCAATTCATTCTGACCAACAGGGGTTTGTGTTTCCAGTTTCTTTATTTATCACCTTCCACACAGTTTTCATTTTATTGTTAGAAATGCTAATTTTATTACTTATTGGTTTAGATTTAGCTTGGGCGCATACTCTTTTAAATATCTTTGAGTAGTTTCTCACATAATTATGGAAGGTTTCATCGGAAGTCAATGATTTTTCGTGGTATATGTTGTATAAATTGTCTCTGCTTATTCTTATTCCAGCAGTGGCCTATTCATTAAATTTAGATTTATTACTCATTTGATTTTTTTAACTGGACATGCCGTATTAAATTCGTGGCTTAGTGAAGAAAATAATATCCTATAATTTTCAATGGGGTCTTGGGAGGCAAAATTGGCCGTTGAAAGATTACTTAACATGTTATCATTAAAAACTTTTAATTTATTTTTATATAGTGGCCTAAAATTAATAGTTTTATTTAATTGTAGCTTTTTAACCAACTCAAAGGATACTAGCTGACCTGTATGGTCAGACATAACTCCACTAATTAGAGACGAGTATTTTATAGTACAATTAGTATAAATATTATCTATGCATGCTAATATGTGTTAGGCCACGAGATTATTATTTAGGATTTAAAATTTACTTACATGCATTTCAAGGTAGGAATAAAATGCTAAATAAAGAATGTATTATATTATTGTTATTTCCAGGTTGGACGCCAGCCGATTCGGGAGACGAACATCTACATGTACCTGTACTTCGTGTTCTTTATCATATTCGGCTCATTCTTCACTCTCAATCTATTCATCGGTGTGATCATCGACAACTTTAACGAACAGAAGAAGAAAGCCGGTGGAAGTCTCGAGATGTTCATGACTGAGGATCAGAAGAAATACTACAACGCCATGAAGAAAATGGGTTCTAAGAAACCGTTGAAAGCTATTCCACGGCCGAAGGTACAATTTAGAAATTAACAGGTCTTTGAAGGATGTGAAATTCTGTAAAGTCCATCTTAAATATTCAGGAAATATGCACAGTAATAATCTCAGGCATTTGTTTATATTTATATACAGCAATGCCACATTTACTTTTTCCGGGGACACTAGCTATTTGCGGAGCGTAATCTTGCCACAACCTGTTTTTGTGCAGGAGACTATGAATACTTCATTCAAAACTTGAATTTATACGACTTGCGACACCACATAATACTGCATCACCGGACCTACGACACAGAAGCATACAGATAAGACAGCTGTATAACTTACGAGAGAGCTGATCCATGTATTCTTGTTACAGTGGCGACCACAAGCAATCGTGTTCGAGATAGTGACGGACAAGAAGTTTGACATGATCATCATGTTGTTCATCGGTCTGAACATGTTGACGATGACGCTGGACCACTATCAGCAGTCCGAGACATTCAGCACAGTGCTCGACTACCTCAACATGATATTTATCGTGATATTCAGTTCAGAGTGCCTACTAAAAATGTTCGCCTTACGCTATCATTATTTCGTTGAGCCTTGGAACTTATTCGATTTCGTAGTAGTCAATTTCTCAATTCTTAGTGAGTATTCCTAAATTTATTTTTACAAGTGTTTTTATACTTTTATTGAGTCACTAATAATTACATATTTGTTTGTTTTCAGGTTTGGTATTGAGTGATATTATAGAAAAATATTTCGTATCACCAACTCTATTGAGAGTGGTGAGAGTAGCAAAGGTCGGCCGTGTGTTGCGTCTTGTGAAAGGTGCAAAGGGTATCAGGACGTTGTTGTTTGCGCTGGCGATGTCCTTACCAGCTCTGTTCAACATCTGTCTTTTGCTCTTCCTCGTCATGTTCATCTTCGCCATCTTTGGCATGTCGTTCTTCATGCACGTTAAGGACAAAGGTGGCCTCGACGACGTGTATAATTTCAAGACTTTTGTGCAGAGTATGATCCTGCTATTTCAGGTCAGTTATATAAAATCCATCGTCCGCTGTTTGCTTGGCATCAATATTCACATACACAGCTATTGTTAACTTAGACGGTCGGACAGTAAATACCGCAATAAAGGCTGCTGATGCTCTTGATCCATTCATCGTTAGTGTTTATCAGTTATGTAATACTCATATTGCGTGTCGGCTAGATGTCAACGTCAGCCGGATGGGATGGTGTGCTGGATGGCATCATCAACGAGGAGGAGTGCGACCAGCCCGACAACGAGCGCGGCTACCCCGGCAACTGTGGCTCGGCCACCATCGGCATCACCTACCTGCTGTCCTACCTCGTCATCTCCTTTCTCATCGTCATCAACATGTACATCGCTGTCATCCTCGAGAATTACTCTCAGGTAACTAAGCGGCCGTATGGAAAAAAGAAACATTATAGAAAGAAAAAATGATTCATAACTAAAATATTATTACATAAAACAACTAATTTCAGTGTCACAAACGAAGCGGACTTAGCAAATCTCGAAGTTGTTATAAGACCATCGCTTGTTTCAAACTTTCTCTTAGTCTACTCTATTAATATGATTTATTTATTAAGTATTTGTTGTATTTGACCAAAGACTACCGGCAGTGCTGTCTTTTTTCAATCCAGCCACAGTTTGTCTTTAAAAGATCCCATTTAGCGATTAGCTTTTTGCCAAAGAGTATTCTATCTTATTCTTTTCGGACCCAAATATGGTTGCGTAATTTATATATATAGTATTTGTGTGAAGCTGAAATTTCAGGGATCTCTTATGGGGAAGATTTAAGAAATACTATTTTTTTTTATAAACAATGCAATGAGACATATCAAATTAAAAAGCTCTTTATAAGAATATCAAATATAAAAACGTGTATGTTACACGAAAATATACACGAAAAGTTGCCTTCCTTTTCTGAATTTAACAAAATAAAGAATACTATTTTTTACCCATAGTTTACACGAAGAAAATTAAAAACAAACGTTTTAAAGTTACATGATAACAGATATAATTATGGTTCTATCGTGCAGAGAGTCTCAGCGCCAGTACGACTCGCACTAAGCAAATTTTTGTAATTTATACGCTAGTTGTTCGAATTCATTGTAATGGTTTCATTATTGTATTCAGGCGACGGAGGACGTACAGGAAGGCCTCACGGACGACGACTACGATATGTACTACGAGATCTGGCAGCGGTTCGATCCGGATGGCACGCAGTACATCCGCTACGACCAGCTGTCCGACTTCCTCGACGTGCTGGAGCCGCCGCTGCAGATCCACAAGCCCAACAAGTACAAGATCATCTCCATGGACATCCCCATCTGTCGAGGCGACATGATGTTCTGCGTCGACATCCTCGACGCGCTCACGAAAGACTTCTTCGCGCGGAAAGGCAACCCCATCGAGGACCCCGGCGACCTGGAGGTGGGGCGGCCGGACGAGGTGGGCTACGAGCCCGTGAGCTCGACGCTGTGGCGCCAGCGCGAGGAGTACTGCGCGCGCCTCATACAGCACGCGTGGCGGCGGCACCGGCGCGCGCACGAGTCGCCCGCGCGCGCGCCCGGCGGCGCCGCCACCGCCGTGCTGCTGGACGGCGCGGCGCCGCGCGTGGTGCTGGGCGGCGCGTGGGGCGCGGGCGCGGGCGGCGGCGCGGGGCCGGCGCCCGCGCCCGTCTGACCCGCGCTGGCGCTGGCGCTGCTGCCCGCGCTGGCCGCCGACGCGCCGCTGCCGCTGCCCGCACCGCTGCCCGAGCTCCTGAGCCCACCCAAGCGCACTTAATTATTGTTTACGCTAGTGTCGCGTGTACATACGGCGAGTTAGCGCGAGTAGCAGTGTAGGCGCGGCGGCGCGCCGGCCGGGCGTGCGCCCGCGCCGAACCCGCTGCCGGACGATTGCCCGACGAGTGCCGGACGTTTGACCGGACGTTGTTCTTTCGCGTTTAGAGACGTTCGACGTGTTTACTGGAGTGTTTTGTATTCGCGTGGCCGAAGCTTAGTGACCATTTGTTTTGCGACCGATGTTCGCGCGCGTTCTGTCGTTCCGACTGTATCCGTTCGTTTGCGTTCGCGTGCGGACCTGTTCCCGGTGAGTGACGCCGTCGATCGGAGAGGATCGTTCTCGCGAGCGTGCCCTTTTTTTATTCGTCACTAGTGATGTAATGTAAGGTATTGGATAAAATTGAGGAAACTCTAAAAGCTTATTTTTGTATTCGATGAATATCACTGTCTATCTGTAAAATTCTAAAACAGAGCTGTACTTATAAATATTGTGAAGTTTGATGATTTGTTACCGATTGTGAGATATCATTTTTCTTCCCCGAAATGGTGTCGAGCAATAGCACAAGTAGATGTCCCCGGTCCCGGCGTGTGTGTGTGTGTGTGTTTGCGTGTGTGTGTGTGTGGTGCGGCGGAGTGCGGCGCGCAGCACGCTTGTTCAGCTTCAATCACGGCTAACATGTTCGAGCACCCACTCGCGTCACCACACTTGGTTACATTACATACATGACGTCACACGAGCTCGCGCTCACGGGCGCTAGTATTATCGTATCTTAATAGACGCTTAAGAGAAGCAATGGCTACGCCGATTCATATCAATTTTGTCCGTATAGTTTAATAGTTCCAATTTGTAAGCTTCTCACTGTACCGAAACGACGCGAGGTCGCGTCTATCTATGCGAGGACGGCCGCCTGCCGGTCCTCGGGAGTAAGAGAGTTTAGAGAAATTTTTGCAACGTTATCTATATAAGCTTAACAAATCAGCTGTGAAATCGGTACCAGAATTCACTTCCGTCCTAATTCAGTACGCATCATAGGAATCGAGCCATTTTATGTAACGCGCACTTTCCACATACCTAGTTAATGTAATTGCTTCCCCTGATTACATTAGCTGCAGGCCCCGGCGGGCTTCCCCGCCGCCGGCGCCCGCATGCGGGCCCACACGCGGCGCGAGCGACTTGTGTGTGTGTGTGTCAGGCTCACTCGATGCGTGCGTCACTCGCGCCGCGTGAGGTGCGAGTGACCTGCGTGTGTGTGTGTTTGTGTGTCAGACTCACGCAGCGCGTGCGTCCCTCGCGCCGCGTGCGCCGCGTCGCGCCTCATAGACCTACAGTCTCCGACACAACGAGCGGGCTGGTACTGCTTCGACGAGTGATGCTCTTGCAGATTACATTTTGACATGTTGATAATGTTTAATGTTTATTCACGATGTACAACCGATTCGGCTACTTGAAAGACATCACTATAATTAGCAATAAGATAATATTGATATACCTAAGAGATCGAACGTCCCTTACCGAGTAAGGTAGATATTATTGAAGTATTGTTTATTTTTCGATTGACATCTCTCTAGACAGACGGCGCCGCGGCTCGCAGCGGCCGGACGTTGCTGTTTCCTCACGACGGTTCACTTCTGTGACAGTATTGTCTTTTCTAGCACAACAGACTAATGAATCATTAAATTTTTGTAATCTAACTTTGGAAGTGGTCAATTTTCTACTACTCTGTAAATATTGAGAGCTTATTGCCGGGTAGATCCCAAACCGCACGTCGCAACACGTAATTTATTATATTATGTCTACTATCTATTGATATCAGCGATACGTAATAAGCTTGAAGCAATAACGTTAACGTGTGCTCGACGAGAGGTTTCGCTTTTCATTACCTTGTACGGAACATGTCACCGAATAGTTGTGTGCCGGTTGTTTTCAATTCGTTTACATAAAATGTGAAAAATGTCTGAAGTGCAAGACAATTATAAGTGTTGCAAGGTTTAAAGAGTCAGTGTATCGTAAACTAAATGAGACGCTTACAGTTTTGCACATATTTTGCAATAATTATGTTTACAAGATAACAATTATGTAGATAATTTGATATGAAAGAGCGCGCGCGCGCGCGCGCGCGAGCGTGGTTCCCCGTCGCTGGCGCGCCGAGCGCCCCTCGCGTTACGTTCTACTCGAGGTAACCAGAGCCGTGTGGAGCCGCTCAAGCTCTGTCCTCTAATATATTATATTATATTGCGCTTTGGAAGACTGATCGGATAAGATGATCTTGAACAATTGTTTTAATGTCCTTGTTGACGTGTTTGTAAAAATCTAAAATCGAAATCTGTAACTTAAAATCACGTAAGTATTTTAAGTTGAGAAGTATGATTTAACTCGACAATACTGATGTTTCCACCTAGCTAGTGCCGTGTAAACACTAATGTATGTATGTACACCAATTGTTATTTATTAGCTATTAAGGTTAATTTACCGCTTTTCACGATATTAGTGGATGTGGTAAGCCAGTAAACATTATAAACAAGCTAGATAATTATTCGCTCTTATTACAAAAAACATGCAGTCAAGGAATCAGAATTTGCTTTAAAGAATTCCTTTTAATTCAGATGTAAACGAATTTATCCGCAAAATAAATTTAACTAGGATTCGGAATCTTATTCCCCGTTTCAGAAGTATAGAATTCAGTTGAAATGAACATAGCTAGTACAATTGTGTTACGTGATCAATTCTGATTTCTTTCAATTTTGTTATCGCAAAAATGCATTGATTAACAATATGTGAGCATTTATGTGATAAGAACTACAATCTAAGAGTATTTCTTGTTTAAAGCTCCTTATAGCGTTAGGTATCGAGGTTGACAAGTTCCATACGGCTCTACACGACATGACCTACCAAAATGTCGTTCGTCACTTTACGTTGGTGAAACCAAAGATTATAACTACTATTAGGCATATTTGCACAAAGAAGTTGTGTTTAATTAAGTTTAGACAATAAGTTATAATATCATTGTATTGTTTATTTTAACTATACTTATGACAAAAAAGTGAGTTCAGTTTGCTGAATGATAGAGGTTTAATTGAGTATTTATTATATATATTGTTGAAGTTTGTACAAAATAAATTAAGTAAACGATAAAATATAGAACTTGACTGCTTTTTTCCGCTGTTTTATTTTAATTGAGCACCACACGGGCTTGAGTGGACCTGTCCAGTCAGTGCAAGCCTTAGTCAGAAGTCAAGTAACTCATTCCTAAGTCTTTTATCCTCAAGATAGAGTAGGTATTTAACTTTTTACGTTTCCTCAGTCGTTCGAATGGATCGATCGTTTTTAGCTCAAGTCTTAAGGGTCTATACTACCTCAGCGCTTCTAACTCTTTATCTCGCTCGCACACTACTGGCCGCGGTCACGCAAGCAAGCGAGACAGGGTGGCAGGGAAAAGGCTCCAAGACACCGATAATTTAGTATATTTCTTTTTACGGTGAAAATAATGGTAATTTAAAAAAAAAAAATAACATAAGACCTGCTTTATAGTTAGTTCAATTACCTAATATGCAAAGTTTCATTATTTAATTTGAAGTTATTTTAGAATATCAGCGGTTTATTGTTCGGTTTGGAGGTAACTTTGGAATTTTTTTCTATCAAGAAAATTTTATGGAATCGTGTTTTCGTCAAACATAGTACCTAGCATTAATCCTCAACTTTACCATATATTTTTTTTCAAAATTATTGCTGCAGTATTTTCGACATAATGGAGGATCATGCTAAGCCATTTGAGGTAGTATAGGCCCTTAACAATAACAGCCGCACGGGTCAATCTTCTAGGTTGCCGAGGTCGGTCCTTTGACGGATGATTATCATAACATATCTAGGGTCCTCCGTACCTTGAAAAGCACGTTAAGTCGATGGTCCCCTCTGTCATTTGTACATCTTTGACAGTCATTACGGGTCAAAAGCCAGAAAACCTGTGTCTTAAGATCTTCAATCATACGCTGAATTTCTTGACATGAACTTTATTATTGCAGTTTACACACGTACGTACAATTCAATATTCAACATGTATTTTATTCTTGGGTTTTTGTGTCGACTCGTCGTTACGAATATACGAACAAGTCACAGCCTAGTAATATGGCGGATAGATGACCACAGAGTACATTACAATCTCTCAAAACAAACTAGCGCCCTTTCGCGCGCATTGGTGACATTAGGGTTGCATCGTTCGAACTATTTAGAACAACCTGACACCAATATTGCCAAGAGTATCGTGTTACTGGGTTGTGAAAGTCAGGTAATCAGTCGCTCCATATAATACTACTATTAAGAGCGCGCCTAAAGCCAGCAAAATTTTAGAATTCACCCCCACTCTCCTACCCGCTCCTCAGATCGACTACGATCGCGCGTGTACCTACGCGCTCGCCCGATGCGTATCTTCTGTAGTATACGTATAATAATCAGATGAAACAACTGTATTCAAAGTATGACTGCGTTATACAATATTACGAAATGTTATGTGTACGTAAATAGTAAGTTAGTAGGAGGTGACTATACCCACGGAATAGATGAATAAGGTTGGAATGGTAATGTGGGTGTGGAGCCACATTTATGATACAAAAGTCATAGCTCGACCAATTAATTCATTCACCGCGTTTAGTGCGCTTCGGAATACTTTGGAACACAGAGCTCTGGTTTAAAATGCCGTGTTGTGCAATTATAACCTGTAAAACAAAAAGTTAGACCGCAAGTATAGAGCGAGGAGGTATATCTTTCCATCAGTAAGTCGAAAATAACATTTAATTACAATTTTATTTGTAAAAAACATAAAAATATTCTGATCACTATGAAATTCCGAACATTAACAACATTATTGCAACAAGATACAAAAAATATGTATTGCCCGATGTGTACTCGCTTAATCAACGCAATGACCAAGTCCGTTTACAATGTATTGCATCCTCCCACTTCAACCATTGACGTTTCGTCCTTTGCCCTGATTGACGGCGCATGTTTATCGACATTGAGTTACCATCAGTAGCAAGCTCTCGATTTAAGTGTGTGTAATTTATTTGTGTGCGTAATTCGCATACGTAACAGGCCTCTTGTTTGTAGTTGAGCTGTGGGAGTGGGAGACAAGTGGCGACACGCGTTGTCATAGATATCAGGAACTATTTCCTTTCTAACCTCTTTTATCTGTTCTGTGACTATACCACTGATACTGAAGCCAATCCAATAAAAAATCAATACCAAAAAGTAATATTATATTATGTATAATGCGACAACAGCTACCTGCAGCTATTTGCCAGCCGGATGGACCAGGAGTGCTCAATCATGAATCACTGGAATAGCATTCACATTGAGCACTCTGGGTCTAGTCCAAAATACAGGTTGAGGTAGCTTTTGTAATAGGAATACCTCTTTTATAAATCTTGTATTGTTATTTTTTTTTGTTGCCTAATTAATTTAATAATAATAATATAATATAATTTTTTCGTCCAATGTATTTTATAAATTTGTGACATATGTAAATTAATACATTTTGAATGATTGTTTTTGAATATGTAAGTTAAGCTATTGTGACGTATTTTATTTCTTTTAATAGTATTTCAATTTTGTAGTGTCTATTTTTAAGGTATTAATGTATATGGTTTTATAGGTGCAAAGCCCGAAATAAATGATTCTATTCTATAATATTATTTTGGCGCGTGATTTTGGTGTGGCGTAAATAATGGATAACCCTGAAACTGTCGATTGGCCAGATTATCATCTATCATTTACCCCACTTATATCACCATATGCCCATGGATGACCAGATTATTGATATTTTTAATATTTTAAATAAAAATCGTACTTACTCTTACTCAAATCGGGTGCCATTTCTACAATTGGTGATTTTTTTGGATTTGTTTTTTTTATGTCACTCCTGAATATTTGTATTATCAGATCAGTATCAAGATTTTTTATTACATTCTAAGACAACATTGCAAAAAATACTTATTCTTAAATTTTAACATTTTTTTACGGAATTACGCAATTTTGGGCCCCTGTAACGAAAAAAAAAATGTACTACACTGCGGTGGCCCATTATTTTAGATAATTGCCTATTCAATGCAAATTCTAAAATGGTATAATAATAACCAGTATCTTGATAAAGTACAAAGTTATTACTGTTCGAATCTTAAAGGAGAATTTTCATACAAATTTGATTTCAAAATTAAATTACTTTAACACTGCTGTAACTAATTTTAGACTCAAAGAGAATGAGAATTTCCTTAAAATTTGATCACTATGGGTTTGTTGACAAAATAAAGACATTAGTAATTAATCAAATTTATTGAAAAAAAAACATTATACACGATGTTCGAAGTGGGCTCCTTCAGCTGCTATGCACGCTCTACACCTTCTTATGAAGGACCGTTTCAATCGGCGCGCAAATCCTGCCGACGATATTTAGTCAGCAGCCGAACGTATGCGTTGTCGCAGCTGTTCAACTGAAGTGATTTCTTCTTTATAAACTACCTCCTTTAAGCAGCCCCAGTAAAAAAGTCCAATGGGTTTAAATCTGGCGAGCGAGGTGGCCACTATGTATTGAGACGCAGCAATTCTGAAAATAAAATATTATTTCAAAACAAATTCCTTGTTATACAATCACGTCCACAATAAATTGATCTACAAAGATAGGATTTAAATACCTACTGGACATACTTAATTAGCTTCGTAATCGACATAAATATATTTCATCGTACAAACACAGATACAAACTAAAAGCTTGTGTTTATTTTGCATATACTATTCTGCCCGCGTTACCTACGACTACGAGTGACCATAGAAATATTATGTAAGAAGTGGTATAATAGGTAGATAATATTTTTTTTTATATAGAATACTCGCAAGATCATTATTGTTGTCCATTCGTGTATCTAGATTTTTGGTAGATCTCGTAACTACATCATGGGAAAATGATCATAAAATTGTATCGTAAAGAATAATATAACAAAATAGCAAAATAAATAGCTACCTATTATGAATGTAATTTATTACCTATTATCCTAATAATCTAATAAAGTACCTACTATGAATTTTTGATATCGTCGTGTCTGGGGGTGTTGTTTATGTATATATGTATGTATTTAAAAATGTATTTGTGTATGTATATCAGCTGTCTGACACTCATAGTACAGGGTCTTCCTAGTTTGGGGTCAGATAGCCGTGTGTAAAATGTCCCCACATATTATTACGTCTAGTTACCTACTCGGCCCACGAAAGTGCGTAGGTAAACGAATTTAGATCTTGTGGATCTCAAAATAAAATTTAAAATCGCCATCACAAACTTTCTCGAAAGTATAAAATGTATTTTTTATTTTTTTCAGTTTATAACAAACAGGTAACTCACAAACTTACCTTCGACAATTAGCCATCCTGTCAATTTGTAACGTTTTAGTTCTGTTTTCGGAAGTCTTTTCAATGTTTTTTTTTTGTTTCCTATTTAGTTCGAATAACAACAACAATTACAATTGAAATGATAATAACTCGGCGCAGCTAAAACACTTGAGCGTAGTCCTCTCGTCTCAACAGAGCGGTAGCGACTGATGTGTGAAATAGAAATATGCTTGAAGCTCCCGCAACGAGCGACGGAAGATGACTTCTTGCGCGGAATAAAAACGTAGTATGCGCCAAGAGTGTTTTATCGTAATAAATCCAAAACTAAAAGAAATTACATAAAATGCCTAAGCAAATCCTTTACTCTTGTATAAATATAATTAATTATCAAATTTTTTTCGCAATAGGCATTACCATTTCGAGTAAAAAACAGAAAAATATGAGAATTAGAGGTTACTTCGTTATTTTTTTCTTTAAAGGAAATGATATTATTTTATGTTTTTGATCAAAGGGAACCCTTGAAAATATGATGTAGTTATTCATATATTTTTATTTTAAGATTTGGTCTGGAATTTTTCATGTAAAATCAAATAGAAAATTGGTAATTTTGCTTTATACGCGCTCTTAACACTAGCTACATAGGCCGACATGGGGCTAGCCTAAGCAGATGGTGATACCATTAACATTTAACATTACTTACGTTTTATAAATCATTTTAATTTCATTCTTCATGCTTGTTTATTGCATAGGGCAGATTATTGTGGAAAAGTATAAATTAACACAAGCAGATGAATATTTTCAAGTACATCAAAGGCATTCTCATAAGTTTATCGAGAGAGCTCAATCGCTGTACAAAAAAAGTGAGTTATTAATTTTTGTCTTTCAGTGAGTGCTTAGGGATGTATGGACATGTACATGTGCTTTGGGGAGTGCCATCTTTATGAATCTGCATCGTAGCCTTTCTTGTAAAACAATTTCCCTATAAGTTCAACACAACCAGGTTTTAAGTATGCCGTATTCTTATGTCTATAAAATATATATTTTTTAATATATTTATATTGTAAATAGGAATTCAAAACTTACATACGTTTGGATATAGACAAAAACAAAATACACAAACTAAGACTTCCAAATACTCGTGAAAATGAAATGGGGGAAGGCAATAGAACGAGCAAGCTCAGTCAAGTCACGTAGGTTGTGGATCAATTGGCAAAAATGATCGCATCCACCGTATTATAATATAATTATACTTACTCATCGATCCAAGATGACGGAGGCCAAAAACGTGTCTCCCATTCCCCACAGCTAGCAGATGTGCACACTCAGTAGTATACCTACTAAACGACATGTTAACCAATTTTATTTCATATAATAACGCAAATCTGCACATCCCATCGGCTCTAGAACGGGTTTTCGGGCAAACCCGTATTGGGGCAAGTATCAATACTGTGAACCAAGAGGAAGGTTAAACTAGTGCGGGCGCGAGGGCAGCCAGGCAAATAGGAGATGTGATTAGCAACCACGACCGGTCGTCCAGAGTAATAATTATTTAGGATAGCAGAAAGAAAAGATCATCTGAAGTAATCCACAATGTTGCCATGGCATGTAAGTTCTTTAATGTTATCTACGTCATCATAAAGATCTTATTTTCGAACAGGATTCCAGGTTGCGCAGTAAAGTTGCTCCACAAAATAAAACTGCACTGTCTATTTTTATTTATGTTTTTATTAATAATACAAAACTTTCCTATACATTTTTATAAATTACAAAATGTCATGAAGTTTTTGGATATACTAGTATGTACCTAACAACCTAACTAGGGCAGCAAAATATAATATTATTCATTTAGTCTTTATCCACTTGTTTGATTTTACATTGATATAGAAAACATTCCGAATAACTGAGTTGCGCCCTGAAATAGAAACGTATATTATTAAATGTTTAAAGATAAACGGGAGAGATTCCTGTAAGAAAAAAAGTTGAAATATATGCAAAATTTTAAAGCTTTTCCAACATAATAGGATCCACATTTTTCTTAATAACGAACCACTCAACGATTGCTCTCCAAACAAATTGGTAGATTCATCTCGACGTTTGTTATTTAAATGATGATCACATAATGACGAGTATGTACGTATAATGGACTGACATAATATGGACGTATAATGTTCTGAACGCCAACAAAATATTATTTTCCCACACTATACTAATGAGAAACATTACTAATTAATACCCATAATCCATTGATATACTAAAAACCCAAGATGCACAGTCTCGAAGAAAAGTGACGCTCGAAACTGTCGCCAAACACTCACCACTTACGTAGTAATAGATATGCTATAAGTACAAAATATGTTTATGGAAATTCTATCTTATGACAATTGTTTAAGGTTGTTTTTACAAAGAAAATTTTGGCATTTTTGACGTGTGTACCTAGACGCGAGTGACGCGATACTATTTGAAATGAGCGCATAATTTAGAATTAAGCACTCATTTTATGCGGACGGTTTTGAGACGTTGAGTGTGCATCTTGGGTTTTTAGTATATCAATGCCATAATCCCACACCCGTTTTATCTTCTGAAAATTTATTCGGTACACAAGAAAAACAACAACGCTATTTCCGGGAAATATTTTACAAAAGGGGCAAATAATGGAACACAGGTGGGTTTTAGTCAGTATAAGTCTGAGACACCCTACCGCTTCGCCCCGATCGGGAGGCAGTCATTGGATATTTTCCAATGGACAAGAATTAATATTGATTCACACATCATTATTAGTACTTTAACACTGTTCATCAACTATTTTACCATGAATCAATTTTTTGAGGAAATAAATTATTACAAAGCATATCATTCTTTATAAAAAATTATATGCTTCATCGAAGTTATTTTAACAAAGGCAAATGTTTACACTCGTTTTGACAATAAACCTGAAAATCTCTGTTTCTCTTACTATTAGTTAAAATATTGCAACTCACCATTCTATTGCTAGGCTTTACTAGGTCTCGTTGGAGACGGGGCCAGAGCATCCCTGTGGCAACAAACAACCTCTTGTAACTATCCAGTACTCTACCACTAACTAGATTACATACTATATAAATTTAAGGAAAAACTGCTTACTACTTCAAAGAATGTGTGATATGAACAAAAAATATAACAAACGTTTCGATACACTAATCTTTACAACATCAATCTTACCTAACAAACCAAATCCTAATTTTAGAATACGGAAATTATTTAACTTTTCCATGGCATAAAAACTTAATTCTGTAGACTATATTTTATTTTAGTTTATGTTTTTAGGAATAGATTTCTCTCGTTTACCCTATTCAAAACAAGTATTATACTAAGTCACTTCATAGCGGATATGGCATACATAAGACGTACGCTACGTCACGTAGCGTAGCACTACGACGAATGTAGTGCTACGCGTCAAATCTCGAAAGCTAAATAAAATGTAGCGCTACAGCGAATGTAGTGCTACGCGTCAAGTCTCGAAAGCTAAATAAAATGTAGCGCTACAGTGAATGTAATGCTACGAGTCAAGCCTTGGCAGCAGCTGAATAATGCCGGCTCTTCACGTTGGCCAACATAGTGGCGAATGTAGTGGCCAATGCCTATTGGCCAGCGTGTAGAAGGGGTGCAATACAACCCAAGATGTACAAACACCCCCTCTACACGTTGGCCAAGCGTTTAGTTTGCTACGAGCTCCAAGAACGATCGCACGCACCTGATTAAAATTTTTAATCGACTTCAAAAAAAGAAGGAGGTTCTCAGTTAGTCTTGAACTTTTTTTTAATGTATGTTACCTCATAACTCGAAGTGGGCTGGACCGATTTAGAAAATTCTCTTTTCATTTAAAATGTTATACTTTCTAGTTGGTCCCATTGTTATGAAATCAGGATCTGATGATGGGATCCTGGAGTAATCGAGGTAGAGTAGCTTAAAATGAAACATCTCTTTTCTACTCATAAATCAGAAGGATATTCAAATAGAAAAATTGCTGGAATGATTTATCGGAGTACTTGGGTTGTAAACAGTTATTATTAAATAATTATTATTTATTGTAATAATAATTATTATCTGCGAGACCCAGAAACTTACGGAACAAACCGCAAAGGACGTACAAAATTGGCTACGACTAACGACACCTCATGTATGTCGTCTTATATTAAGAGAAGCATCGAATTCGGCTAGTACAGCGAGACAAATTGTGTCAAGAGTTGGTACTTCAGTAAGTATTAGAACTGTAAGGCGAATAATCGCCAAAGCGACTCATTTACAGCGCAAAAAAATTAAAAAAGAAGCCACCATTTACCAATCAACATCGTGTTTCCCGATTGGAATTTGCTCGAATTCATATGACATGGAATCATGAGTGGAAGAATGTAGTCTTTTCTGATGAAAAAAGTTTAACTTGGACGGACCAGGCGGATTTGCTTATTACTTTCATGATTTAAGTAAAAATGAATAACTTTTATCGAGGCGACATAGTAGCGTTGGATCTGTAATGATTTGGGGTGCCGTTTCTGTGCATGGGGCGATAAATTTAGAGATTTTATCGGGAAGACAGACTGCTGAAAATTATAAACAAATGCTTCAGTGCAAATTTAGTGCAATTAATAAATTATTTAATGGTCCAACATGGATATTCCAACAGGACAATGCCAGCATTCACACTGCAAGGGTCGTTCAGAGCTGGTTTGACAAGAATGAAATTGATGTTCTTCAATGGCCAGCCCATTCACCTGACCTAAATACAACGTGTAACGGAAACCCCATATCTATCCAAAAGGGCTGAAGACAACATCTGGTATGGAGTCTCTATGCACAGTTTCAGCACAAAATAACTGACTCAAAGAATTGATACCAAATTATTGGTTTCATATATTTCTTGAATACCAATCATAACAAACGTGTCACAGTACTACGAGGGTCAATAACTTTCCACGTTACTTGCCAATAACACGATAATTCTCTTCGTTCTTCTTAATTTGGAAAATTCTGTCTCTGGTATCAGTGTATTGGAATTTGTAATAAGTTCTACACACGTAGACTTAGGATTACAAAACCCTTGCCATATCGTTTGTTATCATCCAAAGAAGCCATGCAGTTGGTATGTATATACCCTTTAAGTTACACGTTGTACAATAGAAAATATTTGTGGGTGGCTTTCAAAACAAATATATGCTGATGGAATGCAATATAACGATAGAAAATCAGTGATTTCTTCAATTAAGTCCGCTTGGTCAAAGTTACCGCAAAAGTGACCTTCCCTATTCAATACGAAGAAGAATTTTTTGTTGCATAGTTGTTAAAGATGTATATTTATAATAATAGGATAAAATAAAAAAAAATATCCTATTATTATAAATATGCATCTTTACTAAGTAAGAGAAGTTGTTTTTTTTTTATGTGTGAGTAATGAAGTGACTCGGTGTGTACTAGCGGCGACCTGCCCCGGCTTCTCACGGGTGTAATTTACTAGTATGGAGTAACTAAATGATTATATTTTGTCTATACTACAGGATATCTTTGTATACAATATTTACATTAATTTGATCCATCTCGTAAGTTTTAGCCAGCGTTTGCAATGTACAGACGCCAGCACATCAAGCTACAACAATCTGTCAAATTTATTTAATAGATTTTCAACTTTATTCTTAAAGAAATTAGGTTCAAGGTTGATTGGAAAAAATTGACATTTTGATACAAGTGGAGAAAGTTTGTAATTGCGGCCGAGGCGGAGTTACGCCCGAGCCGCAAGGCGAGGGGGTTATGGAGCCGAGTACTGCAGTAATGAATGTCCACGTGTATCAAACGACGTTTTACAATGCACTTTAGAAGAAAAATACTTGCTCCGAAAATGACGACGCTTTTTTATTTGTTTTCCATTGAAGAAAATTACGAAAATTATGCAAAGTTGCCATATATTTTAGCTTCGATTTAAATGACTACAGGCTTTCGCAAGCATTTAGAGCCTCAATCACAATATCTGGCGGCGTAGCATCTAAATTTTTCTCATCAAAACTTAAATTCGACACACTCACGCAAAAAACACAAATTAATAAGATTTAATTTACTTTTTAAATAGATTTGTTAATTAAAAGAGAAGCAGAGGTATGAAGCCGCAAAACAACCTTATATTAAAATAAGATATTTTTTTTTATTTAGAACACAAATAAATGTTAATTTGTAGATAAAAGCAAAAATATTTTATAAATAATAATGTTTATTCAAAATCTGGAATGGTAAACCCTCGTGTATGAAAAATGAAAAAAATCTACCAGTGTGAAATACATTGCATGTTGAACCTAATCGTAGTGCGATAAGAGCCAGTTTTCGAGGAAGTGTATTGAAAAAAAAAATATGTTACGACTTCAAATGAATCATACATCACTTGAATAGACATCTTTGAATTTCTCGGCTTTTCTCTTCTATAATGTACTCTTATTACTTGAATCACTATCTATTGCTAAAATCCTGCATTAAAATCCTTTGCATATGTATCAACAATGTGTTGTTATTATGTGTGTTGTTTTTCAACAAGAACTTTGTTTTCTAAAACAAAATAAAACAAAGAATTTAGAGGAAAATGAATAAAATTTTTATTGTATCACAAAGAGAAAAGTTTGGCAATTATGAATGAAAAATGATATCTGGCAAATATCCACCACGACCACGCTGACAGATGTTGATTCTTTCATCAAAAATTTTAATCACTTTTTGGCAAAATGGAGGGCCTATTTCGTTAATGACATCACGGATTTTGAGTTTTAAGGCTGCGATCGTGAAATTTGGTTTACAATAAATTGATCGTTTCATTGGCTGTGGCACCGGCCTGTTGAAACCACATTTCTGTGATATCCATGTCATCAATAATATGCCCCAAAATTTAGTGAATAACATCTCGCGATAGCGTGATCGATTGACTGTTACCGCATTTCCAGCCTCATCTTCAAAAAAAATGGTCCAATCATGCCTCCAGACCACATAACGCACCACACAGTGACACGTTGAGCATGCAAAGGCTTCTCAATAATTGCTTTAGGATTTTCATAAGCCCAAATATGGCAATTTTGCTTGTTGACGTACCCTGACATATGACAATGTGCTTCGTCTGAAAAAATGATTTTTTCAGAAAAACCAGCAGGTTGTTCCTGAATGAACTGATCGAATCTACAGCGATTTGAATGGTCGATCAGCTTCAATTCCTGCACCAGTTGAATCTTGTAAGGCTTCAAAGCCAAATCCTTTCGCAGAATTTTTCATTTCATTTATTCAGTTCAGTTAACAATTACATTGTGTTGAACAGTACATATTAATAATTAAATAAAATTAACACATACAGGAACTAAAATTCAGAAGCGCAATTAACATTAATATGAAAAGTAAAGTTAAACAGAGGTATTAAACTAATTTAAAATATGTCAAAAAATAAATATAATATCAAATCAATCGTAATTATAATGTCAAATTCAATGTCAAAATATTAAAAGTACAATAAAAATTAAAAACAATGATCGCTGCTATTATTATAAGTGATTATTTTTATTATTTGACATAAACTCCGATACCGAGTATAAACATTTTTACAACAAGAAGCTAAACTCGGTACTGTTAAAATGTGTAATTCTTTAAAGTACTCTCTACATGAGTCTCTTTGTGAAATCCTTACTATTGTCCTTATGGCACGTTTTTGTAAAATAAACGCTTTCTGACAATTATAACTAGAACTGTTACCCCAAAGCATTATGCTGTATCTTAATCTGGATTCTACCAGCGCGTAGTACCTATATAGTCTTTAGTTGTTTTAGATCCAACATATCTCTGAGGCTCCTGAGTGCATAGCATGCTGATGAAATTGAAGAGTCAATAGCAGCTAGCTCCTGTTTCCAATTTAGATACACATCTATGTTTACGCCTAAAAATTTGACTTCGTCTACTAATTGAATCTTGTCTCCGTTGATTTGTACCTCCAAATTGTCACTATGGCGAGTTGTAGTCTTAAATAACATAATGTTTGTCTTACTTGTGTTTAGCAAAAGGTTATTGGCCGTAAACTAATCGCATATATATTGTAGGCTTTTATTTACAATTCCCATCAACTCTTTTAAGTCATTCGCCCCAATTATTATGTTTATATCGTCTGCAAAAACAACAAGTTTTACGTCTGGCTGCACGCAATGCATAAAGTTAAGCAAGTCGTTTGTAAAAATAATAAATAATATTGGTCCTAAAATTGAGCCTTGGGGGACACCACGTTTTATATTTCGAATACGCCATGTTGTGCTTTTGGATAACCCCAATTGTTGAGAACGTTGTGAAATTGACAAATTTTGATCTTCCTCAACACTGTGGCTCACCGCTCACGGCGCCGCACGGTGGGCTGAAAATCGGCTTTCATAGACTTAGGCATTTTATTTTGCAAGTGCGAGTTTTTTTGCCGGATATCACTTCTATTAGTTATAACAATATACAAAAATGACACCAGAATTGATTCTGCACAGAAACGAAGGAATTATAATTTTTTTACGAAAATTTTGTATGGAGCTAGTATGAAAAATCGAAATATCTCTAAAACGGCAGCGATAACCGTAATATCCTTATAGGGGGTTATAGTACTAATTATTTATGATTTTTTGACATACGTTACATAATGGTTGTAGATGCCTTTTTTTTTTAAAAATCGTCAATATATTTTTATTTATTTTTACATATTTAAACGTTCCTTTTAGTGTTTAAGTTGAAGAATTCAGAGCTTTAACAACTCTTATCATAAAATAGCATCACCCCTATAGACCTGAAGGACTAGACAGAGGTGTGTAGTGTCTTGTTGATCTTGTAAGATTTCCAACAATACCAAATAGTTGAATATCAGTGTCAAAGTGCCCATGCTGTCGCTTCTTTTTGAAAGATAGGGGAATGAAATTGTTAATTGATCATACCCTAAAAGTATGATTACAACATAACCGGACACATAATAATAATAATAATATCCTTATAGGGGATTATAGTACTAACATTATTTATTTTAACATATGAAACTGTTCAAAACGATCCATGAACTGTGTCAAAGTTAAGAACATCGTTAGGAAGCATGCTTTTTCCCCAAATATTAAGAATATGTGAAAAAAAAAAGACTGTATATAAACTTTTTATTGATAGGTAATTTAAATAAAACAGAAGTAACAAAAATAATATCTAATAAATTCAATTATACAAAATACATATTTGAAACTATAATTTATGAAATTATTAACTAAACATATTGGTACAATAAACTAACATAAATAACAAAAGAACATAAAGAAAAATAATTAAATTTTACAAATTTTCTTTACAACTTTCGTTGTCGGACTCCAATTCCGAGTCAGAATCCAGATCGGATATACCTACAAACTCGAACTCAGTTTCCGGAAACTGTATTAGGTCGAGAGTTTCAGCAAAAAAGGTTGTCTTCCTTTTGGCATCTAACTTCGGCCTTTGTGCACTTAGAAAAGGATCCGAAGAAACAACAAGCATATTTAGGATATCTTGATTAGAATCTTGCCTGCTTCTTTTCCGCGAATGATGTTCCCGGAACCTCCTAAAATCTTTGTTTCGAGACTCTGAGGCTTCTTCCGAGAGAGTCCCAATCGGGACAATATCATTTTTTTCGATTATGTCAGCTCCGTGTATTAATAGTTTATGTACGGTTGATGACATGTAGTACCAGTCGTATAATTCCACGTACTTTTCTGCTGTTTTGCGAGCAAAATCTTTAAATTTGATGACATCGATCTTCTCACCAGATGTTATTGCTTGCAAAATAACAGCAAATCTTTTTATCAGGTTTTGATCCAACCCAGTAATAGCTGCAGTTTTATTGGGAAACTCGAAAAACTTCCTTGCGGTATTCCCGTCATTGGTAGTTCCCGAGCCTTGTTTTACTATATCAATTAACAGATTGAGCTCCTCTTTAAATTTATTTTGAATGTTTTTTTTTCTGTTTTGTAACATATCTTTATGCTCATTACTTCTTGCTGCCCACTGTTTGAAGTCAAGTCTGTACGCAATGTGTAACAGACATTCCATGCAATTTATACGGGCATGTAGGGATGATAGGCCAAATTCATATATGTCAGAACACACAGTTTTTGATGTTACAGCATCTAAGTGGTACATTTCTGTTGGTTTTGCTAAGCACAGGTAGCATGATGCATTTGATCTAGCTTCAGAAAGGTACGTGCAGACTTTTGCGTCGATCATTGTCATCATTAGTTTATGAGTCACCCTGTTACTATTAATGCACTCTGTGGGGTTAAGGGCCTCAATTTCCTCATCCATTTTTCTTTTGTTATCAATGACAACTGCATGGCTTTCTTTTACAAAAGTGAACTGAACCGGACGACAATAAAAAGTTGAGCATGGTTTCGGGTTTGTCCATATAGTATTATCTCCATCTGTCAGTTTCAGTGGCACCAAGGAGGTCATGAAAATGCTTGAATCATCATGCTCGCCGTCCATTTTCTGCTTGTATCGGCTTTGATTGGAAGCACCATCAAATCCCCACTTCGATATCAGCTTTAACTGCTTATTTTCCACATTATCAGAAAGACTTTGAAGAATCCGCTTCACCGTGATGTCAAGTAAAGCTTGAAGTGTAATTCTAGCTGATGAATCCGTAACTGATACTGATTGATTAGGAGGGTAGCATGCAAGCTTAGTTTGTTGCAGTTTATAGTAGGATGGGTAAATATCCTTAGCACCTTCCCGAATGGCAGTCTCTCGCAACGTAATATATTGCCACTTTGAAAGCTTAAGTGAAAGAAGCAATCCAAGTGCTTTCTCTGGTGTAAATATTACTGTTTTCTTAATGCTTTCCTTGATTTTAACGGCAGCTTCTGGATTTTTGATCATATAATTGATTACAGATGCGATATCTTCATAACCTTCTTCTTTTAAACGTGCTGCAGCTGCATATGCCAATTCACAGGAATCCTCGCCTATGTGCTCACTAGATCTTCTCTTTTTCTGTTTGCTTCCCAGATCTTTGAATGGTTTTCGGGATCTTTTTGTCATTGTTCCAACAGTCGATGATGTCGAAGGTTCTGGAGAGACTGAGCGTGCTCTTGGTATCTCATCAACAGTTGGTTCTTGATTTATTAAAGTTTGCACGCAACTCGGCCAATCAATATTTGCTTGCAACCACTCTCCGTACGTATTTCTAAACTTATCAAAGAATCGTTTAGATTTCTGCCACCTGTTTAAAGCAGCTCGCGTGAATCTCCGGCAAAATTCTTTGAGAGTTACTTGATCTTCGGCAGAAAGGCAATCGCCTATGCGGGACACAATTGCACTAAACAATACTTCATGATTAAATGAAGGACACTCACTTTTTAGAAGAACAAACAAATCTAAGTTGGTGATTAAACTTTCCATTCTAAGATTTTGTAGTCGCAAAGCAAATAGTTTTAGTGTTAGCAGTTACACGGTTGTGAACAATCTAAATTATGGAACAAAATTATAGCCCTTTTATTGTATAAAGTCAATAATTAGTTAACTACCCTCATTAAAGTTATAAAAGATATGATAATAAAAATTTATAATCGTCAAAAACATTTCGTAGAACTCATAGTAGAACTAATCAATATTAGCAAATCACATTAGCTCACTAATTATAAAAAGGTGAATGCAGTTCTTAGTTGGTATTGTTGCGAGATATTTCAAATCATTTAATCACTTAATAGGCTCATTAGAATCAGAAGACTACAACCATCATTCTAATTACTTAATTACTTGTCATCAGACTCATTAGATGACTACACAATATGTTATTTTGTATTTTGAACGTATGCAAGGTTTTAAAATTCCTTTTGTGTCGATATTATTATGTGTCCGGTTATGTTGTAATCATACTTTTAGGGTATGATCAATTAACAATTTCATTCCCCTATCTTTCTAAAAGAAGCGACAGCATGGGCACTTTGACACTGATATTCAACTATTTGGTATTGTTGGAAATCTTACAAGATCAACAAGATACTACACACCTCTGTCTAGTCCTTCAGGTCTATAGGGGTGATGCTATTTTATGTTAAGAGTTGTTAAAGCTCTGAATTCTTCAACTTAAACACTAAAAGGAACGTTTAATATGTAAAAATAAATAAAAATATTTTGACGATTTAAAAAAAAAAGGCATCTACAACCATTATGTAACGTATGTCAAAAAATCATAAATAATTAGTACTAAAACCTCCTATAAGGATATTACGGTTATCGCTGCCGTTTCAGAGATATTTCGATTTTTCATACTAGCTCCATACAAAATTTTCGTAAAAAAATTATAATTCCTTCGTTTTTGTGCAGAATCAATTCTGGTGTCATTTTTGTATATTGTTATAACAAATAGAAGTGATATCCGGAACAAAAACTGGCACTTGCAAAATAAAATGCCTAAGACTATGAAAGCCGTTTTTCAGCCCACCGTGCGCCGGCGGCGATGTTTTCTGTTGAACGACCCGATCGAACACGCGTTGGTGTTGGCACATTTTGTACCGAGCCTGTCGACTCAAATTTCGCGACCAAATTCTTAATAGCGGTCTCAGAAGGACGATATGTTGTCCGAAAATATCACGAATTTTACGAAATATAACTTTAACAGAACGACCATTTTCATAGCGGATTTGAATTATTTTAATGCGATTTTCGAGTGAAATTGAATTGGACGTAGTTAAGCAGAAAGGACTCAATCCACACTTTGGCCTAAATTGAGTTAAGTATGCCATCGTACTCCTGAAAGTCGAATCTATCATGTAGTGAAAACCTTTTTTTTAAATGTACACGGAAACTAGTTTTTCTCACTACCCCGACTCAACCCACAGTATGAAGAGCATACAAAATGTATTTGCTGAAAGAACTCAGTCCGCTTGAATTGTTTCTGAGTAATGACATTCCTATGAGTATGTTCTTAAAGTCCATAAACCAGAATAAACTCAAACAGTTTGGATCCTGTCTGAGAATTAGTTTTGATTGGAAATATAATATTATCAAATAACTAAAACAACTCAAACAGTTTGGGTCGTTTCTGTGATATAGGTTTACTGACATATAAATATTTATCTTTGTTTATCAGAAACGACTCAAAACACGAAATATTTCAGAAAAACAGCTTTAAATTTGATGAACAGTACATTAGGACATAGCTGAGCAAAAATTACTCAATCTACAATAATTCACTTTTGACATAATTATGGGCTTTCCAAGTTTCAGCTGTAATTTCTCAAACAAAAAGTTTAATTTTTGCATCTTATTATTAAGAAGATAGTTTGTATGTTATTATCTGTAAATAGTCATCTATATACACTCGAGAGCAATAGAATGGCACACCCTAGATATTTACAAAAAATAAAACTACATTTTACATACATTTTACATTCTTAATAAAATTGATAAAACATTAAAAAGTAGCAATGTCAACTTAAAGGTTCATTAATTACCTTTTCAATGATACCAAGCATACCACCAAACAGTATGTAAAATGCTCAAAAGGATCTTTTAGGTGATGAAATGAAACTTACAAGTAAAATTGCAACTATTGCGTTTAGGGAACTAGACATTGAATGGAAATGAATCAGGAAAATACAATAATTATGTTTATTTTGCAAATACCTAAGTTATAAATAACACATTCACACGTCATTTTTTTTTGTAAATGTAAACTAGAAGAGGCCAATGTTTCCTAACTAAGAAACACTGAAACAAACTCAGCGGTTAACGTCTCTTTTAAAGTCCATACAATCTGTAGTGATTAAATCATATGAGAGCCATGTAGGTTTATGTCTGTTGAGCCCTTAAGAGGACAGAATCTCACAGATTTGAGCAGGCCCGTCTAAACAGTGCAAGCATTTGTCAGTTGTTGCGTAGCTCAACTTAGAACCTTAAGGAGCTCGATCATTTTGACGAAAAATACCAAAGTAGGGACATTTGGGTAGGCCAGCGTTCCAATACTCTTCGATGGCTGAATGCAGTCGTTGGAGTTGTGTAGGAGCTGGATTTCTTGCTCTTACCCGCCTTTTAAGGTTTCAATTTTAAATTATTTAATTTCACATGTGCAGTCAATCATGCTTCAGCTAATTTTCTGACTGTCCACCGACGTATGCTGACATTGCGTACTTCTCGAATCAGTTGTCCCAGCCCAACCGCGTTCAGCTGTCGATTTCATATAGGTCTCGCCACAAGAAAGCAGTCGTTGCGCTCTGACGTGGTATGTTCATTGTTGTATATTCATATATTCTTCTACGGCGTAAATTCACTCGTGAAATCAGTATCGTTAGGCAAAAAGAATGAAAACAAAATGGATTTAATCTAATTTTCAGAAGAAGATTTTAAAGTCCTTTGGCCCCAGGGATATATCATTCCTCAAGCAAAGATCGAACATTTCAGATCTATATTTACTTTAATAGGTACCCAAAGACTGTCATACATTTCATAATAACCATAATGGAAACAGCTGTATTGACTAGGATTTTGATGGATACGGGCCAAATCTTGACTTTGACTGAGGATGAGGGAAATAGATATGAGTGCTCATTTTCGCGCTGTTTTTACAATATTTTTAATTTTAATGATGGGGTTTTTACGTGTTTTTGTTAACGTGATGATTAATGTAACAAAATTTATAACTTTTATGTGATAATACTCGTTCAATTCTTTTAAATAACTTATTTTCTAGTCGATAGGTAGTTTTGAGTCGATTCTGAGAAAATAAAAAAAAATACCTGTCTTTACAAATTTAGGTTTAATTGTAAGGACTCAACCCACATTTCATCTAATATCTCGAAATCTATTGCAAAATATATCACTATTTTGATAGACAAATATAATATAAACTATCATCTTAATAATAAAGTGCAAAAATTTAAAAAAATGTAACTTTTTGTTAGAGCAATTACAGCTGAAACTTCAAACGCCCGTATCTCGAAAGTGACTTTTTGTGGATTGAGTCCTTTCTGCTTAACTACGTCCAATTCATTTTAACAATTGCCAAAGCACCTACTACGAATACCACCAAAAACTTAATGTCAAAACTATCACGTTCTTGGTGTTGCCCCAATTAAAAAACAAAGTTCTTGTTGAAATACCCTTTCGCTTAAAAGATCTAAGCGGCTAAAAGAATTTATACGCTACGGTCTACAGAGCTACGGTCACTCACTTAAATACTACATCAAGTTTTCATACAGAAATCAGGTAATTATAACGGAAATAAATATAAAAAATATGTGTTCGGTTCTGAGGCAGAGAAATTAATTAAGCTAAGGCTTTCGTAATAACACTGTCTAAAATGGGTCCTCGCGAGCCCTTAGAAATGTATTGTTAGAGGTCGATTTACTGACTGCCTTCAGTTTATATATTAGAAAGTAATAGGTAGGTACTTCGTATTGTTTAAGATTAGAAGCAATTTTCATACAATAAATACGCGCGATAAATATGAAATTGTTAAACCTATATGGAGATTAGCCAAGACAAACAAGTAATTCCTCATAAATAGCAAGTTATAAGAAGTTTTTACCTTAGTCTGTTATAGAACTTAGCGAGGGAAGTTAAAACCCACATCAACGTGTCCTATTCAGAAAAGCATAATATAAGATTCAGGACTATGTTAGAAGCTATGAAGACAAGACTTATTATGCTTGGCGATGATTCCTTCTGCACATGTGACTTCCCTGGCTTACCTAATGTAATTGCGTTATTGTCTAGCTAGAGACTAGAGGTCTATTAATTAACAACTCTACTTTCGTATGTGTGTTTGATTTTTAGTTTTCTTTTTGTTGTTTTATATTTTTTTTCCTTAATCAAATATTATACTGTTGTATTTTTTTCTTGGCTTTTTTTAAATTGTAGAATCCTTTAGGTTTCACGTTTTTAGTATATCAATGGGTTTCACTATTTAGTGTGAACGCGAGACTATATACTTACTCTTAGATTAGTTTTTGAGAAGTAATGTCATTGTAGGTACTAATGGGTATATACTGTAACTCATACCAATAAAACTGTATAATTTAAACATTGTGAGAATCAATTCCCTATGTTTTAAAAGGAGTAACCGTGGATTTTCTTGCCAGTTCTTCTCCATTGAGATCGACCAAATCGAACCGTGCACTGGCTTCTGGCGTTTTGTTTTTGTTTATTGAGTTTTTTTTTTGTAACTACAGCAAATTTCGCATCGGGTCTTGGCGGAAACCGGATTAAGTATAGCGCGACGTTGAATGTACCGCTAGTAATACGCGTTATATTAATTGGATCCATGATCTCAATTCTGAAGTTGAACTTATTGTCGGTTAACACTAACTTCTACCCTCAATTTTGGCCCGTTTATCGAGGCTAAGGCTCAACTAGCATCAAAAAAGTTGGGAATCTTAGCAAAGGTGAGAAGGTACTTCACACCCGAACAGCTGCTCAATCTCTATCAAGCCCAGGTTCTATCGTGTATGTATACTGTTCTCATCTTTGGGATGGATCTGCCAAGTACCAACTGGACGCGCTTGAGTCTTGAGAAACGGACCAAAAGACTCATTGGCAACGATGCACTGGTCGAGTCAAAGCTCCAGAGCCTTGAACATCGACGACGAGTTGAAAGTCTATCGGTTTTCTATCGGTTACATTTCGGGGAGTGTGCGATGGAATTACACAATCTAATTCCGGCAAGCCCGTTCCATCATCAAACTACAAGACAAACGGCGATGCGCCATCGTTACATGGTGGACATCCCACCTATAGGCACTAAACGTTTTGGGAATACCTTCATTGTGCGTACGACTAAGGAGTGGAATTCCGTGCCGGAGTCTGTGTTTCCCGATAGCTATAACCTAGGGGTCTTTAAATCAAGAGTGAATAGGTTACTTTTAGGTAAGTGTGCTCCATCTTCGACCACATCATCACTTACCATCAGGTGAAATGGTGGTCAAACGCGAACCTACTATCAATAAAAAAAAGAAGCACTAGTTATTATAGCACAATCAGGCTAAACTTTCCTTTTAAAATAATCATTAAATTACAGTTATAATAAGATAACAATATAGGTAGCACAATTCAGACACTCCACCGAACACGTAGCACGGCTGTGCGATCCCGACCAAGTCTCAAATCATACTGTCAGTAAAGATGGGCGTTTAAACTAAAAGCATATAATATAACATGTTATTTAAAATAAGCGAATAAGCAGATTAGTTTATAAAAGCATTTAACGTTATCTGCTTATTCTGCTTTTTGTTAAAATTAAAATGTAACCGCAAATATTGCATTCCGTTGTTCACTTTTAAAAACATTTTAATTAAAACGGGATATCGTGAACTGCTTACTTTGCTTTTTACGTTTAATAGCGTTTTCTCCACCCGATTAAAAGCGTCATGTTTTGTGTATTTCCGAAACAATTTGTTTTTGAAGTTATGACTTGGACTTGTTTACGTAAACATAAATAGTGTAAAACATTTTTTCATGTGGTGAATTGTTTCGTAGGTACCAAGGAAATCATTCTGAGACTTTTGGACTTGTATATAATATAGTTTTTAGGTGTAGTTAATTGTGTTAATAATAGTGTAAATAGTTTATAGTGTAAGTAATTGTGTTAATTTTGGCGTCTTTTGAAGTGAAAACTTCTTTAGCATCGTTGTGATCTGAAAGTTTATGAAACGAAAAAGCGACAGTAAAAAGAGATAGAAACATAAATTGCCGAATTTTGGAATTCTGTTGGGGTCAAGGGGTAGAGCTTTTGATGCCCTTTAAAATGAGCCCAAACTCGGCTATCTTGCGACCACGGGAACGAAGTTAGGTCGCGGGGGGGGTGAAGTAGCCCTGGGAGGGGGCGGGGAGGGGGGGAGGGTCTCATGGGGAGTTCGGGGGGGTGAGGGTAAAGGGGGAAGGGGGGGGGGGGACACAAATTATTTGAATATTTTTTTGAAGGTTTCACTTCTACCACGTGTGAATTGCACACAAGTTTTTTTTTTCTATAAAAACAAATTGGTGAGCTAATAAAACTGATCGGCAAAGTACGAAGGAAAGTTCATTGATGTTATTTAAAAACCAATAGGTACAACTTAAACTTAACCAACTAAAAAAGCAAAAAACATAATTTCGTTATTTTTAATGTAAGCAAGTAAATAAGCGGATAAGCAATTAAGCACTTAACGTAAGTGACTTTTTAAAAAAAACAAAACGAATAAGTTCGTTAAAAGTTTTAAGTCGTTTATTACATCTCTGACTGTCAGTAAATCGCCGCTTTAATGCGCACTAGCACTCAGTGTTGTGTAGTGTTGGGCGTTATAACATATAACAGATAATATAATTCATTATAAATTTCTAACATTCTAACCATTATTTATTTGCAACAAAGACTGTTATAAAATATATTATATTATTGTCTATAGCAAGCGCATCGGTTCGGCAACGATCGGAGATACTCGGCATTATTCGCCCGCCACTCGCTCGCCTCTTCGCCAGTCGAGTCGGTTGGCCGGCCTTGAAAATAATGTTGCCGAACTCACATTATATTAAAGCGTCACACAATTATGAACTTTAACCCACTAATAACACGAGTAAATTTTAACCACCATTAAAATAACATTATAATATACAATTTATTTTATATTAGTGTGAAGTTAGTTTCTATTACAAATTAAAGCGTCACACAACACAATTGATTATGAACTTTAACTTACATATAACAAGAGCATATTTATAATGTCATTAAAATAATTTAATTTTTATTTTATATTAGTGTGAATTTAGTTGCATAATACTGGCAACAGACAACAGTTCAGTTACTTTCTTCTGCTCTATTGATTAATGTTTAAATTTGTTTTCGTTAGTTTGCCGAAGTTTGTTTATATTTTGAACTTACGTTGCGAAGGCTCACGTAAGAGTTGAAATATATCACAGTTAAATAAATTAAAGTACCTAATTGTAAAAAGTTGTTGTAAATAATAATTCTTGTAAATATATAATATAAGTGAGTGCGTGTTTGTAAATAAATAATGTCGCGAGCACTATAATATAATATAATATATATTATAACAGTTAAAAACAACAGTTAGAAAATTATAATATAATGTATAATGCATTAGAAAAATATATCAGTTACGCCCAACTCTAGTGTTGTGTCAGAGTGTCATGTCATCGGATGTGACGTAACAGACATATATAATTCATTTACGCGACACTCTAAACTAACAGTGACATCTATGAAATCTAACTAACACTAAAATATAAAGCGCCGTAAAACTCTTTACCGAGGATTGTTTCATTGTTTATTTAATATATTAGTGTCTTATTTAGTTTATGTTCCCATCCTTTTGTCTAAATTGAAAAGAGTGGGAGTACGAGGTTTTGCCCATAACATCTTCAAGGACTATCTTTCTCAGCGAAAACAACGTGTCAAGATAGGAGACTACTTGAGTGATGCATTGGCACTCTCTTACGGTGTCCCACAGGGAAGCATCCTGGGTCCTCCTTTATTCCAGGTTTTTATTAATGACCTCTGCACATTGTCCTTTCCAAACACTAAGATTTTCACTTACGCAAATGACACTGCAGTTTTCGTATGGGGACCAAACTGGCAGTCAGTTAAGGAGAGAGCCGAACACTCTTTCTCTAAAATAATGGCTTGGCTAAGACAAATTCTGCTCACAATTAATCTTATAAAGATCAATTTCCGTCCCTTACCACACTAAGCCGCCACTTGATTGCTCAATTAAGGCATACTATCATTAAACACCAGTTACAAAGTTCTAAATAACCTAAAAGCAGACATTAGAACTACAAACGAATAAATCGAATAATAATAAGGTACATCACTAATCTCGTTTATGACGTCATCCACTGTCAGGAAGACCTGACTGGCGTGGCTGGCACGATTTTTGACAACTTTCTCGCATACGAGTAGGGATGTGATATTGTGGGAAATAATAAATAATAATCATATAGTACCTACTTATTTAAAATAATTTTATCAATTTGCTTATAATTATCATTCCGAGTCTTCGTAACTTGGCAAACTTATGTCATCCAAGTCCTTTTGCTGTCGTACTTTTCTAATAACATTCGGTATATTAACATAAGCTACTGAACGTTTTTCTTCTGGCACTCGATCCAGTTCAAAACGACCAGTCTTGCAAACGCAGCATTTCATGGGTCGCTAGGTCTTGGTTATCATCAATGTTGCCAACTTAGTGCTTTTGGCACCAGATCTAGTGCATTTCTTGATGTTTTAGCGCTCAAAATGCCATGACAGTGCCTAGTGCCCTAATTAGCGCATTTTTTAAAGTCTTAAATTTATCATGCACGTTGGTAAAAACAAAACCAATCAATGGCGCGTTCTGAAACACATTTAAATTTCAGAACGCACCTCTAATTATTATCTATGGAAATGCGTGTAGAGTGAAAATTCGAATGAATTCTACTAAAAACACTGAATTGCATACGACAAGGATAACATAGCTGTTTCCGTGGAGAATGAAACAAGAACGTCCGGTCCCTAAACTTCTCAAACAGCCACCACAGCAACCGTGAATTCAGACTGATTCCAACTCTGATTCGGACGACAATCTAATTTTTAATAACAACTTAATTATTCTCAATAAAAACTTATTTTTTTAATATTTTTATTTATTTGGTGCTCTTTTATCAAAATTAGCACTACCCTAGTGGGTTTTAGGGTTTGTTTAGCGCATTTCTTACAATAGCAGTGGGCAACACTGATTATCATCCAACGCAGGTAAATTGGAGACGTCACACCTTCAATCATTTGCGTCCCATGTGCTCCGTTGATAGATGGAGTTCTTCAGTTGTCATTTGAACTATGATTTTTTTCGACAATTTTACAAATATTATACATTGGGAATATTCAGGTACAAATAGTTGGCATTAAAAATAATTTTCAAGTAATAGTAAGCTACTCTTAATAAAATATTTCAGAAATTTGAAATAAAAGTTACCTTACTTACCCATCACTAGCTGTCGTGTCTTGACGACTGTGGCGTGAGGACACTTTTACGGATTTCGGTTAGCAATTTTTGATGATTGTTTTTTCTAGTGAAATGTAAGTAATTAATATATCTTTGTGCTATTTTACAATATTTCATTAATGTAGTTTTAAATAATAGGAAAAAGAAACACAGAAAACTTAATATGTCGTTTTCTTGTCGGCTATAGACGACGGTGGCATGTTTGGCACGTTTTCGTTTGTCCGCTATAGCCGACCGTGGCGTTCAGAAGGTTAATGGGCAGATTCATATTTTTTTTTCCTCATGAATGTAAGCTAACGAGGGAACACACCCTGGTTTTATTTATTTATTTACTTTATGGAGGACTTACAGCTAATAAAAACATAAAAAGAGGAATACATAGTCGCCAGAGACCCAATAACAAGTCCTCACGTTTAGACTTATACTTAGTCAGCATGAGTTTTACAGATCCCTCCACCGACCCCATGGCAGAGAGGATTTCTACCTACCTCAAGAAAAAATACAAATCTGCCTATAATTCCCCAACTATGTCGACGTCGCGTCGGCTTATAGTCCAACCGACTATAACTAAGCACCAGAGCTTTATATTACTTTATTGACCAATAACCATGCCTTTGTCTTCGAAAATATTAATTATATTATATATAATTAAATACGAGAATAAGCGTCAGGATGGCGGGAAGATAGGTAAAAGACAGATAACGAAATAAATAACAAACTTTCGTTCGATGTTACTATTTTTATTTATTTTTATTTCCATCTTAGTCTTACTTAAGACAAGTGTGTCCTTAACATAGGCACACATTCAAGATGCTTGTCAATACATAGGCATGTTTACCATATAAATATCTATATAGCATCTATATGTACAAATAGTATGTGTACGAAGAAAGCCCCCTGATATTAAGTAGATGAGCGTCACGTCCGCGGCGCCCCGGGCTGCGGGCCCTTCTCTAGTCCGTCCACTATGTGGACCTCGTACAACAAGCTTCTTACGTTTACTTTACGACATTTACTGGCAGTGCAACTCACTTGTGGACGATTCGTACGACAACTCATTGATTTAGTACTCATTAATGACAGATATGTAGCGCGAGAGTTAATTTACATAAAAGCAGATTATCGCGAATCGAAAACCTTCAAAAATAGTTATGTATGTATGTATTTGTACGACTTGGCTCCTTTGCCATTTAGTCCCGAAGGCTTAGTTAGTGACAGTTATCTATGGACTCGGCACCATTTTATGTTGTAAACGTCTCGGCTAGTAATTCGCGATTCCATCTCTTAATTAGTAAATATACCTTTACAGTACCAGTCGTTAATGTTTATTGGAAAACTTTATTATTACATTTTTAAAATATTATTGAAATATATTACTACTTGAATAAGTGAGCAGGCGTGACGTGCTGCACCCGCGGCGAGCGCTAGCGTCGCGTCACACTGAACGCCTTCCAGACGCTACATTATAACTCGATCACAGAATTAAAACATACTAAGTGCTGAACTAACAGATTTATATTGATATACAGTACTCTAATAACAAAAATAGGTTTTTTGGTAAAAATATTTTTTGTTTCTTCTTAACCGATATTGTTATCATATCATATTGTGCTATTTTTATTTCATTCAAAGACTCGTTGTCGAGGATAAAATCGACAACAGAAATAAACCACCGCTACGTGAACTTATAATACATCGTAGTATTTTACATTACCATGAAATGAGGTCGTAATAATACAAAGATTCAAACTTTTACTACACTAAGCGATTTACACGATGCTACGACGACTTTAAAATACCAAATAAAAAATGATTAATATTAAAAATTATAAATTCTAAGTTTACAGTCGAAAAAATATATAAAATGAACTCTATTAAAATTATAACAGGAGATCTGAACGTTTATAATGTGAGACTTATGTTACGAGATGTAGCAGAGTAGTATGCGGTTTGTCTGGAGTACCTAGCTCGCGACTAAATGCTGCCATCACGAAATCACATCATAATCGATTCGACATTCGTCTTCGTTGGTACTCGCTCTAACGCTGGCGGGCCTCGATTCGACGGTTGATAATTATCAATACCCCTTTTTGTCTAATAAATTCCTACAACAGAAATATTTTTGCTTACAGAGTTAAAGATCACAGTGTAATCAGTCAATTTAGTTCAAAAACATAAAGTTTAAGTTAAGCATCATCCAACCGTTAATTACGAATCCAGAACCGCCAAGTATTAAGAGTAAGTTGAATGATTTTAATCATGAGTACAAATAAAGCCGAAAATAACATTTATTCATTTTTTATTAATAATAATTTAGAATCATTAAATTAAATCATACTCATATAACTTCTTCGTTTATTATGAACAATCCCATTGTTACCTAACTCGGTTAGAATAACATACAAATTGAAACAATGATAACACAATTTATGAGAAAAACTGACACACACAATCTTTTATCACGAACATTTATACCATTTAACATTAATATCCTATGGTATAAAAGATTAAATATCCAATAATTTCGTCCAATTGGAGCTTGCTAGTTGGCAGAAACTTTAACTAACAACCCTTAATCAATTCATATCATAGGACCAAAATGTTATTACAATTTTAAGGCAATCTCGTTACATAGCTGAACTGTGTGGAAAGCGAAGAATAAATTAATGTAGATAGATTTAATAATTTCAACTCCTTTGAAATGAGATCCACACTTTTTTGTTGGTCAATCACACGTTTTCAAATTCGGAAAACCTCAAAAACGTCAGCGAAACACGACATTAAGGGAAAGATCACAGCAAACCCTTGGTCTAGAAAGGGTAGTCAATGATCCGCAGCCTTAGGGTGAGGTTTAGGCGTATACCATCGCGGTAACGTAAACGTATCATACATCACCTGACGATACTCATACATACAAATTTAAGTTGTCACTAATGCATATTAAAACTCGCACTAAGGGCACGTTGTATTGGTGACAACCAATCACTACAGACTCAACTATTCACGGCCTTGCAGAATCGTCCTACACGTAAATACACGGCTTTATTCCTTCTTCAAATTTGTTACAAAATTTAATGGGGATCTAAATATCTGAAGACAGAAATAACAGTTTCAAACTGTACTGAATTTGCAAGCCTGTGTTTAGCAGTGTATTTATGTGTTAATACAAGGCGTTGCAAAAGTTCGTCTCCTACAAGATCTTATCTAAGAATAATATTCTGTTTCGAATATACAACAGTTGCTGGCTTGAAAAGTGATTTGATTGGATTTTAATATTTTTGTGATGAGGTTTTCCCTACACACGCCCTTAAACATGACCGCGCATTTTTTAAACAGCCTGTATAAACGGGTCGTCATGGACAATCAGTCTACAGACACACCAGTAATTCTTATTCATTCTGTTTTTGTTAATTAGAATAACTGTTAACACACAATGAAGTATAAACTGTAACTATCTACATTTTCATACTCAAAACAGTCAAATTAAAATAAGGATCAATAAAAGCCCTTTCATCAAGATAAAACCTTTATATTATTTTGAAATTAATCGTCTTTTACCTGATAAATACAAAAATTACGGTGTGACCGTACTTACGTAAATCTTTATTGTTGAATATTACCTAAATATTATAAATTGTGACTAATTGAAGCAGCTATAAACAAATTATTTTCGTATTCCGTAGTGAATTTAACTTCTATTGATTTTAAATAATTCTATTTACACTTTTTTTTTTCAAACATCTTTTTTTAGTTTTTGTGAAATATTTTTTTACATTTTCATTTATTTGCTTAGGGGCCAATCAGAGTTAATTAGTCTTATTTTAAGTATGAAAATCCCTTGTCTATCGGAAGACAGCCGTTTTAATTAGTTACAGAGATTGGCAGAAATCATCACACTACTATAGTTGGTTCACATTAAGAAAATAGTGACGTCATCAGTGCAACTTTTTTTTTAATTTATATTTCAAAAGATTAAGTTTAAAGGATAATCAAATTAATTGTTAGTAATATATTTTAATCAGTGTCACTAGGATCTTCATTTGTATTTATTATGAACGAATTTTGGTCTGCGTTCTCTATGACGTCATCCACATTTCATGTAAGATTTTCTTCTTGTATCACGTCGTTGCATCATTTCTTCCATCGATTAGCATCGATTAAAGTTTGTCACATTGCGTGTGTCGCAGAGTTATTGGCACCAATATATTTTTTTATTTAGGCCCACACCAATTCAATAAGATTGAATTAAAATAAATTGTTTTATGCAGGTATCGCATAAAAGGCAACTGTTTTGCCAAAACATCTGCAGTCGACTAGTCACTATGAACTTAGCTTTCTAATTTGTTGCGACCTAATTGGTCGAGAGAAGCGGACAACGATGACGTCACTATTTTCTTAACGTGAACCAACTATAGCATCTTTATTACAAGAATGAATTATTTAGATTTCAAATATGTTAAGCTTATTATGCTAAAGCTGAATTTGGACCAGCGAGATTACTTCTAAAATCTACGCCAGATACGACCTAAAACGGTATACAAACTATTCATTACCCCTCTAACTCCTTCTAATAATGTCAGTGTCGAAGTAAATTCTCTCACTCGTGAACTTAAACATATGCTATCTGCTATAAGATCGGTCCCAGTACACAGGAAAGGTAATATAATGTGATTTTGTTCGCAGCTTTTAGTCTATACACGATAGAAACAAAAGCGTGACGCGGGAGTAGTGAGTGAGCCCTCGTCGCCTAGTGGCGCCCAGCGTGGGGCAGTTTTCAAGTACCCTACAGTAGTACCCGACTGATTAGGCTTGTGTAGTACATGTACTATGTACTGTTAGGACGCAATTCCGTCATGTGAACGAGAACGAACTATTCTGTTTCTGTCACTCAAATCGGTCATCTAGTACAGTGAACTAATCACCAATCCTAGCGACATCAACGGAAGCGAACTAGAACGGCTGAACGAATAAGTAAGCGAGTTACTTGAGATTAGAGACACGTGCGCGCGAGCGGGATGGACGATGTACGAACTACGATGACCTGGAGAACGAGAAACTGTGCCCGGTCATTTATGTGCATAATCTATGGCCCGGTCGTTCTATGACTCTTTGATAGTAATTGTTTTCGATGTTTTTATTTGTTATTTTAACTTTGTTAAGTGAAGTTACTCAACGTCCAATATAAGTTCAAGTTTATGTTGCTTATGCTTGGTTTTGTTTCGTGTGGATTGTAAAAAAGAAAATATGTATATAAAAATGAAGATCACTGTAAATATTTGATTTTTAAATACGCCATTTTAATCATTCATTCAATATTACTTATTTAAATGATATTCAAATTATTTAAAATGTATCATAATTAAAATGATAGTTCTAAGCCTGCAAAGTATGAAGGAAAACCAAATATGTATGCAGGTATTCCATCACGTCTGACTGATGTCTTAATTATCGATGAACTAAAATGAACTAATAGTACTAGAAGACCGAACTAGTACATTTGAACAATTGTACTAGTTCAGAGCGTTCCTGTCAGTGACCGAGTATGAACAAGCCTACAACTGATATGGCTTACCGATGTACCTGCTCAGAACATTATTTTTCGCACCGCGCTTTGTTTCCTTTACCGCTATTGTTCAGAAGCTACCGCCATGTTAGCGCGCGACGTGTGACGCGTGAGTGAGACAAATACTATCAACCTTATTGCAGTGATCTAAGCTTGATTGTAAGTTTTAAGCGTTCTTTCGTTAATCTTCAGGTCCATACTTTCTTTTCTGCGCGAACGAAGCGCCTTTTCAGTTGGGTACAACTGTACCCGGGTGTAAATGTAACATATCTATATTCAGAATGAGACTGTCACAAGGTAAGTGACAGACACGGTGCTCTTATTCCACATATTATTTACTGCCAGGTACCCTACATTGGCGCCCAGCGACTTGTTCTATACCAAGACGTAAACGTGTATATGCCACATCGTGCTATAGAAAGATAAACACAAACGTAAGTGACGAAGACTGCTCTACGAAGACCTTTCATTAAATCTAGATGTGCCATATACAGGCTGCCTTTCCTATGTGTATGGATATCATACACATACATCGCTACACAACTTATCACATCCTTGTTGGAAGAAAGCTACTTATGAAAAATCGACTCTATTGGTTGATATCATACACACTTAACACTGCTCAACTTAGAACATCTGTTTAGGAAAGGCAGCTTTACAGCCAGGTAATCGGTATTGTCATGGGGCACCCAGCATAGGACTGACGCGCCTTATGTACGATTTTCACCGACCGGGCAGAGCTGTAGCATTTTACAATCTCAAGAGCTATTAAAAAGATTATAAACCGATTAAACGTTCACAGTTGTACGAAATTTATACAAGTGAGACAGTACAGGCATGTGCGTTATGTGGTCGGCTACCATAACACTTAAAATCCCTTTAAATTTGCTCTATACACATTTAAAATGTGCGCCGGCCGGTATAAATCGTACTTAACGTAGGACAGGCGAAGTGGCGCCGTTAGTGTGGTCGGTGCGTAGTGTGGGTGTGGTGTGTGTAGCATGTGTGTGTGTGTTATGCAGAGGAGGCAAGATTACTCTGTGTAGTCCCAGCAGTCCTTCTCGTAGCCCTCGTGGACGTGCTCGAGTAGCACCTTGCGCCGGCTGTCGCAATATCTAGAAAAAAAAACGGTAACTCGTATTGGTAACTAGTTCAACATTCGACCTTCATACTCTTGCCAGATAAATTGTTAGTAGAAAAAGTGTCTTCAAAATGGAGTCACACTGAATAAGTAACGATCATCAATGACGTAAAAATATTCGGCATATAAAGTTCCAACTCTCCGGCCTAGCCCACGGCCCATTCTTTCATAGACAGAATGGGCCATAATTCTACGCGGACCCAGTGCATGTTGGTGGATATCACATGTCTTCGAATTTTCATTCTAGATGCTGGTTTCATCACGATGTTTTCCTTCGGACTTTATTTACAAATAGCAGTTGCCCGCGACTTCGTTCACGTGGGAGGTTTTTCTCGTGTAAATCCCGATCCCGTGAGAAATTGTCAAATTTCAGCTTCTTGTGCTTAATCAGTAACGGAAGCGTTTTATACACCGAGAAATTTTAATTGTTGTTTTCCCACGGCAGAAAACTTGCCATAAGGAGTACTTTCAAAGCATAGAGTAAAAGTAAAAAAATAAAGATGTTTTAGTTTTAAATTAATTAAAAAATATTCATCAACTCGAAAACGTGGGAATCAATAGTAACACTAGAGGTAACTTCTAGGTACTACTCAAATCGCACGCGCCGCCGACAAAGGGAACAGCTGTGCATAAAAATGTTCTAAGCAAAATAAACTCTCGCACGTGGTGATACGGCATAAACTAAATAGTTTGCACGCAACAACACAAAACAGCCATGGAGCCGCCGAAGAAAAGACCTATTTAAATGTTCGAAGCAAAATAAGCTCTCATGTGTAGTGATACGGCATAAACTACAAACTAACAACAATTACAAACGATTCCGCTCGCCGCCGCACATACGTCAATATTCCACATTTACGCGGCCAAAATTGAATTTTAAAAAATTACGATAAACACATAAAATGGTACATGCAGAGCTAGAAGACAGTTCCAAGAATCCTAACTGAGCCCCACCACCTACCTGCGATACACCCCAACCGCTTTCAGGTAGTCGGTACTTGACCGTCAACCCGTGCGCTTGTTTTTGCTGCTTAAAGTTACAAACACAACAAAAGTTACAACATTTTTTTTTTTTCTATGTAAGTTTTTGAAGTGAAAGTGATGGATTCTAATAACACGGGTATGGATCTTTATTTTTATTATTGTTTACTTACCCAAAATGCCCAATTCGAATAATTAGGGGGTTTCAAACATACTGGTAGTTTTAGACAAATTTTGAAGTAATTTTGAACTTTAAAGGTGAATTTGTTATATTTCTCGATGAGATACGGTCGTCATTCTTTTTTTTATTTGAAAGTACAATCCTTAGAATAAAAGAAAATATAAAAACTAGCTGCGGAAGAGTGCGGATGACAAAACAGGGGACCTTTTTAACCATTAAGATTTTATATGAAAATATAACCATTTTTTTATTAGTTAAGTAATCTTAGCTTTTCATTGTTTTAGATACTTCAAGCACATCAGGTGTGAAAATTGTTACTCGGAAATACCTTTATCTGATTATGAAAAATGAAAATTTACCGAATTTCGATGCAAAAGTGAATTATTTAGAAAGTCCGAACAACGAAATTTTGCCGCCCAATAAGATTTCAGTTTGTAAAAGAGTCTACTGACGTGATAGAGGAAGAAATAAGATACGTTGAAATTTCTGTGAAAGCATTGAAACCCACTGAAATAAATTTGAACCAAACAAAATTTTCATTTGATCATTTTTTTGAAATGACTATGGTAGATGGAAAAGTATGCAATGCTGCAACCGGCACAAAGTCTACTAGTCAGTGCTATATTTGTGGTGTAACATCGAAAGACTTCAACAAAATTGAAGATAAAAAGGAAACATCAAGTTTTACGGGTGTTAATTTTGGGCTTTCTGTATTGCATGCCACAATTAGATTATTTGAAAGTGTTTTACATTTGGCATATAAATTACCAGTAAAAAAATATAGGGAAAGGAGGTCTGAGGAAGAAAAACAACTAGAAGAAAAAACAAAGAAGCACATCCAAGAAAGATTTCGGATTGAAACTGGATTATTGGTAGACATGCCCAAATCAAATTTCGGAAATACCAATGATGGTAACGCCAGTAGAAGGTTTTTTGAAAATCCCCATTTGGCAGCAGATATAACCGGGATAAACTATGAACTGATTTATAGATTAAAAGTTATATTGGAGACAATTTCAAGTGGACATAAGATAGATTCACAGAAATACGATACTTATGCCAAAGATACTGCAAAATTATATGTAAGCCTTTATGGATGGCACCCTATGACTCCGACCATGCATAAAATATTGACACATGGTGCCACTATAATAGAAAATGCTTTGCTGCCAATAGGTCAGCTATCCGAAGAAGCCGCAGAGGCCCGGAATAAACACTTCCGTGTATATCGCGAAAACTTCGCCAGGAAATTTTCTAGGGAAAATTGTAATATTGATGTGTACCATAGATTACAACTGAGTTCGGATCCACTTATTAGCAGCCTGAGGCCCAAGAAATGATCAATCCCCAGAACATTTTGCCCGGAAACAATAAACATGCTAATGCCAGAATATCCCGACGAACTAGACTCAGATAGCGAGTAGCAAGATGAATCCATTACGTAATAATATTTTTTTTTTTTTTGTAAAATTCTTCTGTTGTATTAATTTGTTTGTAATATTGTACAAATTTTGTTTTATTTTGTGTGTATTTCTATGGATTCAATAAATAATTATGTGAAATAATGATTTTTTACCTTAATTTACAAAAAAAACTTAACTAAATAAAAAAAATACTTAAGAGATATGTAATATCATGAAGACGTGATATAAGTATACAAATAATTTTGGCCGCGTAAATGTGGAATATTGACGTATGTGCGCCGCCTTCCTATTGCATTAGTGGCGGCGAACTTAGTCTTCCCGCGAATGTCGTACGCGCAGTGCGCCTTATCAGTGCAATGGATCGTCATTACAATTATGAGTACGTCACTATGGTGGAACTGTATGCTAGAGCTGATTATGACTCCCATGCTGCCCGGCGACTTTACACGGAGCCGCAACGCTTGGAGTCGCTCCGTCTTCACGGGGTTCTGAACCCTCAAGTCCCATTGGCCCGGACGATCGTAGCAACGACACAGCGGCTACTAGATCATGGGCAGTTCCAGACACCAGCACATGCGCAGGGCAGAGGTCAACCGGCCGTTATTTCGCCAGAGCTCGACGAAGAAATCATCGAGTAGTTTGAACGGGATCCTCGGCGAAGTACTCGTAAGGCTGCGGCTAGGTTTGGCGTAAGCCGCATCCGTATCATTTAGGAACACGAAACTCGCGACGCGTTAAGAACTGCGATAGTGGACGCTTTCAATATCGTAAGAAGTGAGACAATCAATTAAAACGTGCTCGATTGTGTATTCAACGCAGTAGCTTGCATTTCGAATAATTACTCCGTTACCGGGAAGTGTAGGTAAGTACCTACTCGTACTTTTGTAAATAATGAACATTTTGAAGTAGATAAGTTAATTAAAATTATTGTAGATAATTTGATTCAAAATTTTGAAATACGCCTCAAATACTTTGTTAGGTCTCTAATTCAGAAAATTATTTTTCGTAGGTGATAAACTTGTTTTTATTTCATTTCGTGTTCAGTAAAATGCAGCTAAAAAAAGTATTTATGACGGTCCTAAGCCCGTAAAAGTATGAAGGAAAATTTTAATAACTTTTTGGGTAAAGTTTATAAAGAATAAGTTATCAGCTGATTGAAAAGCACGCGGGTGAACGGCCGCGCGGCCGTTCGGCGCTCGGCTTGCCCGAGCGTAGGTATCCGGAGGATTACTATTGATTCGTGGTCGCTTTCGAGTTTTGTTTTTCACAATGGTTAATCTGCCATTTTTTGTTCCTAATATTTTATTTGTTTATAAAACGATTGTATTACCAAGACAAAGCCATTTCACTGTGGGAAAACAACCATTAAAATTTCACGGTGTATATATTGATTGATGGCGTGATATGAAGATATGACATGATAAAAATGATTGCACCTAAGGAAAGGATTATTAAAAATAAGTAAACGAGTTCTATTAAAATGTAAACTAGCTTGGGAGGTTTCACACTACAACGACCGTGTAAAAAATAGAAAGAGACAGGTACCCACCTATACTTATCCTGGACCTTTTGCTTGATGTCAGCCAGGTTCTCGCTCGTGATATCACGCTCCAGGTACTCGGAGAGCGTCTCCGTGGCCGACTCCAGGTCCCTCTGGTTGTCCTCGAAGATCACGGACTGGTTGTTCTTACGCAAGTAGTACGCGAACACGTAAGTGTACATCAACGTCTGCCGGCATTGGCATAGAATGTCCACGGCCTTCTTCAGGAATTGCACCTGTTACCAGTCCAAATAATCACATTTTATTTTTATTTTATTAGGAAGACTTACAGCTAGAGTCATAAAATTACAACTACATTTCGAATTAGATGTAGATTCTTTAATATGTCGGTAATTAGATTGATATATTTTGATGATGAATACAGTTAAAACTTAGCGAGAAAATTTCAAAGGGTTTGGAAGTAATTACATACATAATATGAATTTCATATTTTACTTTATGCAAAATACAAATGAGAGTCCATACGATGCAAAAATATGAATGAAAGGATACATTACAGTGACCTTCTATTCGACTATTTTACAGATCACTACTGCAACGCATTTCTACAATACATCTAGCTCTACTGGAACAGGTCTCTAGGGCACCATGTTAATCAGTTATTGTGCTGTGGAGGTCAGATAGTCAGACCACCAAGTATACTACCGATACACAGCTGCATCTGGCTGGAAACTGACCCCAACATGGTAGGAACAGAATAGGCAGATGATTTTGAATGGAAAGATTCCTCCATCTCCCGTTCACTACTGGTCTACCAGACGTACAGCAGGGTACCATCCTCAATTAATCAATCATTTATTTTGTCAAACATAGGTAGGGTTACAGATAGTCAGTGTTGAAAAATATGCGCACTATGTTTTACCATATGGCGTACAAAATCAAGTCATATAAAAATAACACAATACAATTTACCTCACTTCAATATACCGTCTTCTCTTATTGTGCGCATAGCCAAGATCTGAAACTCTCTGCCGGCTTCAGTGTTCCCCCCACATATGACCTCTTTTTTTTCAGGTGGGAAAATCATCGATTGACTTCTCCCGCCTAGCGTTCCGGAGCAAAAGTGAACAAGCACCTTCTGGGCTCGCTCATCCCATCGTAAACCTTGTCTATCGCTTTCCAACAGGCGTGATCGATTTTTTTTAACTCCTGATAGGCTCGCATTTGACTACCATCTCACCTGATGTTAAGTGATGATGTGGTTGAAAATGAAGCATGCTTGCCTAGAAGTAACCTATTTAAGTCACTCTTGACTTAAAAACTCCCAGGTTATAGCTATCAGAAAACACATATTCCAGCAGAGAATTCCACTCCTTAGCTGTACGCACAATGAAACTATGTATTCCCAAAGCGTTTTGTGCGTATGGGTGGGATGTCCAACGATATCGCATCGCCGTTTGTCTTGTAGTCCGATGTTGAAACGGGCTTGGTGGTATTAGACTGTGCAATTACATCGCACACTCCCCGAAATGTAACCGATATCAAGATTGAAGTCAAGAGCAGGCTCATCAGTATTAAAATAAAGTAAGAGATAACATACTTCGATCCAGCTCATGTTGTGTTGCTGCATCTCCTCCATCTTCTCCTTGACGGAAGCGTACAGCTTGGACTCGAAGCGAAGCGACTGCATGTGGTTCATGTAGCGGTTGCAGTAGAACAGGTAGCGCTGTAGCGCTGCACGCGAGCGCTCTTGTGCATCCCGCGCCGCTTTCGCCTCGTCTTCGTCGTACCTGCCGAATAAAGCATTTGCCCACAGTTAGAAAGGGATCGAAGAGTTTTCTTAAGTTTTAAGCGGCAATAGCCTAATGATTAAAGTGTGTGATCGAGAGGTGGCGGGTTCGAACCCCACCCATTACACTATTGCAATATGGCATTAATATATTGTATTTATATTTTTTTTATTGATAATAGTATCGCGTTTGACCACCATCTCACCTGATGGTAAGTGATGATGTGGTCGAAGATGGAGCATGCTTTACCTAAAAGTAACCTATTCTTAAACCCCTAGGTTATAGCTATCGGGAAACACAGACTCTGGCAGGGAATTCCACTCCTTACCCGTACGCACAATGAAGGTATTCCCAAAACGTTTAGTGCGTATAGGTGGGATGTCCAGCATGTAACGATGGCGCATCGCCGTTTGTCTTGTAGTCCGATGATAGAACGGGCTTGGCGGAATTAGATTGTGTAATTCCTTCGCACACTCCCAGAAATGTAACCGATAGACTAGCAACTCGTCGTCGATGTTCAAGGCTCTGGAGCTTTGATTCCACCAGTGCATCGTTGACAATGAGTCTTTTGGCTCGTTTCTCAATAGTTCAAACGCGTCCAGTTGGTACTTTTTTTATAGTTGATAGGCTTGCGTTTGACCATAATCGTCCAGTTGGTACTTGGGAGATCCATCCCAAAGATAAGAGCAGTACTCCATACACGGCCGAACCTGGGCTTGATAGAGATTGAGCAGTTGTTCCGCGGTGAAATACCGTCTCACCTTTGCTAGGATTCCCAACTTTTTTGATGCTAGTTGAGCCTTAGCCTCGATAAACGGGCCAAAATTGAGGGCAGAAGTTAGTGTTACCCCAAGAAGCTCGATACGATCGGTTATCGGCACGGTTACACCTTGGAAATTAGGAGCCGTTTCGAATTGACTCTTTTTTTGCGGAGAAGAGCCTGGGTCTTAGCTGCATTAAACTTGACCAAGTTGGCATCGCCCCATTCGGAGACAGCCCTTCAAGGACAAGTTCAAGAGACTGGATATGTGACCTACCAGGACACACGCTGGACACACATATTTCAGCAACTGTGCTGAGAAAACCGACCCCTGAGGGACCCCGGCATTAATAGCTAATTGGCCAGACGAGCAGCCATGAATGACCACTCGAATGGACCGATCTCTCAGAAAGTCTTCAATCCAAACGCAAAGTTGAGTGGGTGCAATAAGACTATCGTGCCAGACCCTGCATATGCATATCGACGGTTAAAAGAAAATAGGGTATAAGCGACATTTTGGTCTGGTATTGTTTTGAAAGCCGACTGTTTCTTGTGTTCTATTATCTTATATTTTGTCAGTTTTCCCGATTGGAAAATTAAAAACTGTTTTAGTTTTCACGATGTTTTAATAAAACAAAAATTGGCCAAGTGCGAGTCGGACTCGCCCATGAAGGGTTCCGTAGTAACTATAATAAATATAACATAATTTGAAAAAAAAAAACCTTACAAATTTCTTAAAACTAGCTTATATACAATTTTTACAACTACGCCCAATAACTTTGTTTTTCATAGTATTTGTATGAATTACAAAGTTATATTTGCGGTTTTCGAAAATATACGGTATCTCAAAAACTGCTGACTCGATCTCGTTCAAACCAATTTTGGTTGAAAGTTTACATTAAGATCTACAACATATGGTTTTTTTAGATTTTTCACTTCATTATTATAGAAGTTAGAGGGGGGACACACATTTTACCACTTTGGAAGCGTATATCTTTTAAACGATTAACTTTATGAAAAAGTCATTTTAGAAACCATAATATCATTTTTAAAGACCTGTCTATAGATACCACACACGTATAGGTTTAATGAAAAAATTATTTTCAGTTTCAGTTCCATGTATGGGGAGCCCCCTTTATTTTAAATATTTTTTAAATTTTCTCTTAAAATCGGAAAGCGGTTCACAGAATACATCTACCTACCAAGTTTTACATGTACAGTCCTAATAGTTTCGGAATAAAATGGCTGTGACATACGGACGGACGGACAGACAGACAGACGGACAGACATGTCGAAACTATAAGGGTTCCGTTTTTTGCCATTCGGCTACGGAACCCTAAAAATACATCAGTTTTTCTAAAATTCTAAACTTTGAACGGCTCTCCTGAACATTTCTTTTTTGTCGCTTTTTCCCTTTGTCCCTATTTCCTTTTAACCGTCGATATGGCTAATCAATTATGAGATTGGCCACTGTAGCCGAAATCGGTTAGGACGACTACTACTACTACACTATTGCCGTGAACCCACTTCAGACACAGGGATATTAAGCTTAGCTGGAGGGGTTTACAAGATTGCTAGTTCTCTTTTAAATAAAATAATTATCAGTAAATGACAATGACATGCTACCCCTTGACACCAAGAAGGCCGAGTCTAAATTCTCTTTTAGGCGTAAAATGAGAAACCACTATGGTAACACCATCTCTCGGCGTAATATTCATTAACGCTAATCTATGATTCATTCGTTTTATGACATACTTGTCAGAGCGACTCTATAACGTTCTCAGTTCCTTTCCGCTCCCCGCCATACACGCTCGCATATAACCGCTTCCGCTCCTCACCGCAATACACGCTTGCCGCGAGGGAATCAACGCTCCCGAATTAACGCTCAAACCGCTCCGCGAAACTGATCGAACTAAGGTGTACAGTGATTCAGTGCTTGAGACATTCTTGTGATAGAAATCAGTGCTTCGAAGCAGGAACGCCGTGTCGTCGCCAAATTAAGAAGAAGGTAAGCGTGTACCAATCATATCCTGTTCCACAACCCGTTCTTTCAAAGCGTACACCGCCATCCTTAGAATACAGTCCACTTAAAATAAAACCACCTTTTCAATTCGCCTTATAAATTGGTATTATTCCGGATTCATTTTTATGGTCCTTTACATACCACACTACTTGTACCGCCTGTCATTCTTAGTTTGCTTTTCGCCATAAATATAATTATTGTGAGTTCTCTTAGGCTGAGATTCAGAGACGAGTCTAAGCTTGAACTTACACTTCCATCTGTCAAAATCAACGACTTACCCTTAAATTTGTATTCAGAGACGTTCGGAACACGTCTTAAACTTAGCGTGAACTAAGATAAGCCAAGTAGTCAATATCGACTACTTAAGACGGAACTAGCGCCACCAACTGGGCTAAGGTGTAACTAATTTCGACAATGAAAAAGTTGACATTTATTCGAGCGCGTGGTATTCTTTTCTCTTTTAGATTGTAAAATTACGATTGTAAACTCACCAATGAACATTTTGCTTTTAAAAATGGCCATAGAGAAGAGAGTGTAAGCTTAGCTAAGACCTTGCTAAGACCGAAGTAAGTTTGACAGGGACTGTGTCTCTGAATACGAATTTCTAAGATGCGCTTAGCCACGACTTGGCTTAGAGCGGTCTTCGCCCGTCTTATGTTCTTGTCTCTGAATCTCAGCCTAAGTCAGAAAGATTATTTTAAAGCACCGTATTTATTAGTCTATTTAGCTTATACATATATGTATTTTATTATTATTATATATATACATTTATACATATATTCTTTCGATAATGACATTTATTTTACTTGTACACCTACCAAATTGTGGTCTTTTTAACCCAAAAGTTGACTGGTTGAGAATGTCTTGTTGCATTAAGTCCGCCCATATACAGTGGTACCCAACTAATAAGGCGCGTCGTGGATCTACCTTCGCGCAGAAAAGAAAGTATGGCCCCGAAGATTAACGAAAGAATACTTAAAACTTACAATCAACCTTAAACCACTACGATAAGGTTCATAATACACTGCAGCTGTTAGTACCGTCTCACTCACGCGACACGGGTCGCGCGCTAACATGGCGGCAGCTGCCGACCAATAGCGGTAAAGGAAACTAATCGCGATGCGAAAATTCATTTTCTGCGCAGGTACATCGGTAAGCCATATCAGTTGGTTACTACTGTATACTGACCAGCACATAACTTGGGAAGAGTAGTTAGATGCACAGATACTTTATGTACCACTATTGTACATAATGTTTAAATAAATAAATAAATGAGCCCCGTACCTATTGCAGTTGTACCAGCTGCTGCCGTGTGGTTCCCAGGGTCCCAGGCACACCCAACAGAAGTCCGCCTTACAGTTCTGGTTCTTGCACACCATGTGGTTGCAGCCGCCGTCCTTCTCGATCGTCACGTTGCACTTCGGGCACTCCTTCGTATTTGCCGCGATCCAGTTGGACGTTTCCGAATCGTCGTCGCACTTCTGCAGGAAAGATAGATATACTCTTTATTGTACACCATAATAGACAACAAATACCAAAAAGAAAACAATACAAAAAAAAAATATGGCGATGTTCAAAAAGTGCTAAAGTTTTTAATTATTAAGTTAAGAGTGAAAATCAAATAAACAAACGTTCTAGTTCTAGTTAAATGTATGGGGACTCCCTTTATTTTAAATATTTTTTAATTTTTTTCTTTAAAATAGAAAATCGGTTCACAGAATACATCTATCTACTAAGTTTCACATGTATAGTTTTAATAGTTTCGGAATAAAATGGCTGTGAAATATGGACGGACGGACAGACAGACAGACGGACAGACAGACATATCGAAACTATAAGGGTTCCGTTTTTTGCCATTCGGCTATGGAACCCTAAAAATGAGAAAGTTCTGATATTTTTTCTTCTGTGTGACATGCATGTTTTCATTTTAGATTTCCCAAGATTCCAGTTTAAAAAGAAAAGTGGATGGATAAGGTTACTAGGGAATATTGGTTTTAGTTTGGTTTTTATTGATATAATGTTGAGAAAAGTCAAAATAATATAAGATACCTATATCCAATCTTTCTAGGCATCAAATAGTATGACAGAGTCTAATATTAATTAACTTGGACCTTTGCATTACAATATCACCCTCGTTAGTTACTTTGGTTCCGGGGATGCGGTAATGGTCTCTATGAGATACCGCGGCCCCGGAACTTAAGGGCAGCTGAAGGAACAGGGTGGGTTTTTGGTCAGTAGAAGTCTGACACTCCCTTCCACTTTACCCAGAGCGGGAGAAGTCATTCGATGATTTTCCCACCTAGGAAAAAGAAACAGGTTCCTTTGTTTCGATGTCGAGTCCACGGGTTAAGAGTATGTAGGAGGGAGGAGTCATTAGATAAATCATCTAATGGTGGTGAGTACCACCAAAAAAATATTTATTACCTAGTGCCTGCTGAAGCTACAGTTGTTGACACAACTGATTTTAATGAAAATATATTTATTATGGAATATAAAATAAATATAAAAAAATAAAATATAAAAATAATATATGGCCGGCTACATTGTCCATGCTCTGCAAAAGCAAATAAAATGCCTAACTTGTATTGGAGCGTTGATTGGTGTTACAAATCAAAACGCCTTACAATTTCAAAAAGACACTAAAACAAGTTATTGTACGGATCCACCACAGTAATAGAAATTTGTCGTCGTTGTGAAATTTATATTAAAAGGGCGATCAACGAGAGTAGTTCGAAAGTGCTGTCTCAGAAATATAATTCCAATTATTTTATGAGATCGGTTTTAAAATCACTGATTGGGTATAATTTATTCCCGGATATTAATTTTCATCAATATGAAATAGAAACTACCAATCATTTGATTGAATTAGCAAGATGCATAATTCAGAAATATGTAGACGCTCGGTTATCATTTTTCAGCAAAAACAATCGGGACCTAAAACTTAAATTCGAAAAACATTTACCAAATTAATTCATTTTAAAAATCAATAATAACAGCATACTTGTTTTTCTTTTTGTAATTGAGACTGATAATGATTAAATATTATTATGTGATTTTATTGAGTAATTTTATAATGTTAAAGTTCATTTTATCTATATCAATAACTTTCCCTCAATCAAGTAGAGCAATCCCTAACTCGGCATATCTATGAAGCTTGACTTTGAACTGACCAATTGCAGTAGCGCATTTTTTCCGCGCCTCCCAACCCGTATTGGCGAGTTGTGTTCTTCAAAGAAATCGGCCTATAAGCTCTCTAGGTTAAATACTCACTGACTATGCTAGATAAAATTTTGGTATTTTTCTTTTTTTATCAAAATGGATCGATTTCGATAAAAAAAAACTAATAATTTTACCTAGCGTAGTGTAAATATTAATCGACCCACAGTACACTAGTGGGTCGTAAGTATACTGTGGGTTGATTTATATTTGCACTGCGCTAGCAAAAATTTTGGTATTTTTAGTTTTTTATCAAAATCGACCAACTAGTATACTGTACAACAAGTATACTGTGGGAGGATTTATACTGGTTACGCCAGTCGCTTAGTGAAGTATGTCGAGAAACTTCGACAGAAATATAGAATGTTCGAGACACTAACGCCATCTAGCGGCGAGCAGCAGTACTGAGTATATCTAGTAACAATACTTACACTACGCCAGTGAAAAATTTTGGTATTTGTTCTTTTTTATCGCATTTGAACCACGGAGGTATCGTTATGACGTACCTTGATCCACTTGCGGAGCAGGCAGCAGCGCACGGGGTCGTGCCAGTTCTCTCCGCATGCGAAGCAGAAGGTGTGTCCGCAGCGGCACGTGACGGGCGCCGCCTCCACGTACGCCACCTTCAGCGCGTTGCTGCAGTCCGGCGACGGGCACCAGCGCAGCAGGCGGTTACACTGCAATCATAGTTTGGTTACCACCACCCTAAGTGACCACTCACTAGGAAATTTTTCCTAATAGCAGTTGAAACGCACTGTATGCACATCGAGTTGAGCGAAACAAAACCACTTTCCATATTTTGGTGGTCAAACGCGAGCCTTTCATCCAAAATAAAATAAAGTTTTAATAATTTTGACATGACTTTTGGGGCTTTGCGCCCTGCGGTCTCTTCATTTTCGGGCGTATTGGTGTAAAGTAAGTATGTTTAAAAAAATCGAATTATGACTTTAAGGAATTAAATATTATATTTAAATTTGATGTGAGACTCGGTTATACAAAGTAAAATAAACCGTTATTATTTTTCACCATTAAGTTTTCTTTGCAAACCGTACTTTTTGAATGACATTTGACAGATAAAGGTCACTGAAATTCCTAATAGCATTTGAAACCCCTATTACAAGGCGACACTGCCATTTGGGGTAAACGAAAGGTTTGCTTGTTAAGCAAACGTAAGCAGACCTGCTACTATTTTTTTTTAATTGAACTAGAAATGTAGGCAGTATTCACATTACTAGCAATCTTGTTAACCGTCCAACTAAGCTAAATAATTATGTTTGTGTCTGGAGTAAGTTCACGGCAACCGTGTAATGGGTGGGATTCGAACCTGCAACCTCTCGATCACAAGTCCGACACAGGCTATAGACGATTCTATTTTTTTTTTCTATTTATTTAACATGATCTGTACAATTAAACACGACAATCCAACACGTTATGCGGTAAGGAAAATCACAGAGAGTAATAGAAGAGACAGTAGACACCGCACAATTGCGACAGTTATAAGAACAAGCTATTTATTTCTGCTACATGCATTTAAATAATGTGCAGTATGTAGCTGAAATTTTTTTTGTACTACTTGAAAAAAGCTAGTAACACATGTAATAACATATTATTAAATTGAACATACAATTAAATTGAACGCAAGCCTGTGTGTTGAACCAATTTCTCAAGTAACTCATCATAATTATGATAAGCGTTTTCCCAACTACGTAGGGATCGGCTTCAGTCTAACCAGAGCAAATGAGTTCTAGTTTTTCATTGAGCGATTGCCTATCTGAGCTCAGCAACCAATTGCAAGCTCGCCAAGATACACCAAGGAGTATCGTGTTAAGCAAAACACCACAGAACAGATAAAAGAGGTTAGAAAGGAAATAGTTCCTGATTTGTATGAGAACGCGGGTCGCCGCTTGTCTCCCACTCTTTAGCTCCACTACAAGCAAGAGGCCCGTTACGTATGCGAATTATGCACACAAATAAATTACACACACTTAAATCGAGATCTTGCTTGCGACTGATTGTAACTCACTGTCGATAAACATGCGCCGTGCATCACAGCCAATCAGGGCAAAGGACGAAACGTCAATGGTTGAGGTGTGGAGGACGCGACGCATGCAGTACATTGTAAGCGGACTTGGTCATTGCATTGATTAAACGAGTAAACACCGGCCAATGTATATTTTTCCTAACTTGTTGCAATAATGTTGTTAATGTTCGGAATTTCATAGTGATCAGAATATTTTTGTTTTTTACAGATAGAATTGTAATTAAATGTTATTTTCGACTTACCGATGGAAAGATATACCTCCTCGCTCTATACGTGCGGTCTGACTTTTTGTTTTACAGATTATAATTGCACAACACGGCATTTTAAAGCAGAGCTCTGTGGTTCCGAAGTAATCCGAAGCGCACTAAACGCGGTGAATGAATTAATTGGTCGAGCTATGATTTTCGTATCATGAATGTGGCGCGCTTGCCACGCCCACATTTCCATTCCAACCTTATTTATCTATTCCGTGCAAAACACGATACCCCTTAGCAAGACTGGTGTCACACTTTCTGGCATCTGACACCTTTTACGATAATTACGGGTTAATTACTGTAAAAGGCTTACCAGCAGCTTAACGTGCTTTCTGAGGCACGGATGAATCTCGATATGTTATGATATGAATAATGATGGTCGGTGATTCCCAACTTTTATTTAATCTAGGACCAATTTAATTTCAATATACAACGTGTAACGGAAACCCCATATCTATCCAAAAGGACTGAAGACAACATCTGGTATGGAGTATCTATGCAAAGTTTCAGCTCAAAATAAGTGACTCACAGAATTGACCCCAAATTATTGGTTTCATAATTATGTTTCTTGAATACCAGTAATAACAAACGTGTCACAGCACTATGAGGGTCATCACTTTCCACGTCACTTGCCAATATAACGATAATTCTCTTCGTTCTTCTTAATTTGAAAAATTCGGCCTCTGGTATCAATGTATTGAAATTTCTAATATGCTCCACACATGTAGACATAGGATTAGAAAACCCTTGCCATATCGTTTGTTATCATCCAAAGAAGCCGTGCACTCGGTATGTATATACCCTTTAAATTACACGTTGTATAAGCGTCAATGGCCTAAGGGCTAAGGTGTTGGATTTGTGATCGAGAGGTTGCAGGTTCGAAACCACTCCAGACACAAACATATTTACTTAATTAGAGGGGTTAAAAAGATTGCTAGTAATGTGGATTCTATCCACATTGCTATTTCTCTCAAAAAAAGTTCTGCTAGCTTGAATTCAATAGAAACACAATTTTTATGATAGAAACTTAAATTAGTCTTTCAGTTGGTAAGATAAGTAAGATTCATATTTTAAATCTTCCGCGAACGATACTTTTACCTTTTGCGGACCATATATTACCTTAAGCAGACCAATGAACTAGATGAAAGTAATGTGAATGTTATAACTGACCTCCACAAAACTATTGGTGATGATGTGTTGGTACTTGAGCTTGACGCGCGGGTCGCGCACCAATCTCATGACGGTCGCGTCATCCACGAGAATATCGCACGCGTGAGCCGCGCACGCTATTGTCTGACCCTATAACAAATAGTACGTAAAAAATGTTACAAGCTTATCTTTATGCCACAGCTAAACAAATATATTATTCACATATAACAAGCAGTTTTACTTATTCATAAACTTTAGTCTTAATATTTGGTGACGTACAATATTCTTACTAATTCTACTGAATTTGTCAATGGAATCTTTACGATAATAGTGGAACTTGGAATTATTACTCAGTGGCAGCTTACTATGTTTTAAATTGACTAAGCCATGTCAAATAATTTATCTCAATTACAAAAAAAGATATGTCTGACAGACACTAATAATTTAGAGTTTGTAAATAAAAATACTAGTAATAGTATTAATTGAATGAGTTATAATAAAAAGTGAATCTAGTTGTAGCCAGTGTTCCAATTCCAACTAAATTCTCCACTAACCAATATCAGCAAATTAATTTTAACTTCTTGACTGGATGGTAAACATAATTACGGCCTTAAAAATTTAATTTATCGTTAATTTATTTATTAAACCAATTGCAACGGCGGGCCAATAAGGAGGTTTTAAACAATGTTCTAAGATTCCAAGAATATTATGTTATACATAAATAAAATAAATAAATAAATGTTTTATTGATTTAAAAAGGTAATATAAAATAATACAAATACTATTATGTTCATTTCGTTCAATCTTTTTATATAATAATAAAAATATTAAAAAAAATGATATTGTTTTGATTCTATTTCAGTCATTTCAGTTGGCTGTATTCAATGATAACACGAAGATTTATATAATAATAATAATTCAGCCTATTACATTCCCACTGTAGGGACACAGGCCCGTAATCCACGTGTTGGTGGTGGTTGCATGTCTTCCAACTTTTGCTCCTAGGATATACCGGTTTCCTCACGATGATTTCCTTCACCGATGTGAGAGAAGAGGTGATGAAATAAATTACACAAAGTAATGTGCCTGAAGAGGTTCGAACCTACGACCATTCACAAGTAGGCACCACTGCTCTCAATCAAGATTCAATTCGTCTGTAAATATTTAAATAAGAATAAAATTTAAGTGTGTTTGTGATTTCAAAAATACTGTTTTCTCAAGCTTTTATAATTTTATCCCAGAATTCGCACGAGATCGACGACAAAGCAAACGAATGCGCGAGGCACAACTAGATAATAAATTATGAAAAAAAAAACGAACGTGTTCAGTACCGAACGCACACAAAGCACTTTCTAGTATATTTTTTGTCATTAAATAGTGTATCCTTTGCATGTGTGAGATCATAACTTTGGTTATGCATGCAGAGGTAACCTCGAAGACGGAATAAAATAAAATTTTGTTTGTAATAGATACGACGCAGTGAACATCTGCATTAAGGTCGAATACTGACGACCGAAGCGAACGTCGCATATATTTCGTTTACGTTGCGTCCGTGTGTTTGTCATTTTTAACTGGCACGAGAATTTTCACCCGACTTTTTGAAAATAGTTTTTATTTTAATTAATTTTTATTTTGTATTTTAATATTAGGTCAACAACATACACACACACTTAAATATAACGACGCACTTTTGGCTCTTTCTTTTTTTCGTGGGAAAATCATCTAAAGACTCCTCCCCCGCTTTGGGTAGAGCAGAAGGGAGTGTCAGACTTCTACTAACTAAAAACCCTCCCTGTTCCCTCACTGCTATGTTCCAGGGCTGCAATATCTCGTTAGAACATCCCCCACTTTTGCTTAGGCCGAAGATTTCAAAGATGTTCAATGAATCAGATAGGCTTTTGTTAAGGATGGGAAATCATCCAATGACTGCCTTCCGATCTGGGCGAAGTGGGAGGATGTGTCAGGCTTTTACTGACTAAAACCCATCCGTGATCCGTCATTTGCCCTTCGTGTTCCGAGGCCGCGGTAACTCTTTCGAACAATTCCGCAAACCCGGCAGGCAACGCCCCTCTAGTGGGCTCTGACGCTATAGATCGACTTTCTGTATTTCCAAGTATTCAATATAGAAGAAACAAAATCGCGTAACCGTGTACAATATTTGACAGACCGTGTTTTGCCTTTTTATTTATGAACATACTATAAATAACTGATGATGATGCTGTAATATTGACCTCACTAGTTTTATTTTCCAGCAAAATTTTTACCTGTGAATTCAAATAATATTCCTGTATACTTACTAGGCCCTCCTCCATTATTTTAGTAGTTAAATATTCACACCAACATTGTGTGCAAAATCTGTGACCACACTCCAGACCCGTCATCAACTGTAAAATAAAGTGCATTGTTTATTTCTATATCATTATTTTCATATTAAAAAGGGAAATCTATCTATAGGTCATACAAGAAGACTTCAAAGCTAAATAATAAGAATAACAATCGCAATAGTCGATCTTCTATGGGAATCGTACCTATAAAACAAACGAAATGCTAAAGTGCCAATCGTACATTCAGACACTTAATGCATGTGTATTAAGTTCATATGTTCACACTAACATGCATTATATGGTTATCTATTTTACTTTATTCACACACCTAACATTTAATGTACCTATCTACCAGAAAGGCAGGTCAGCCAATAATTAAAACAATTACATTAAATAAAGATTTCAATATATTTATTCGATTTAAGGAGAGAATTGTTGACTTTACTGTTATATGTCGGTCTATGAACTACATGTATACTAAGAACACCGGTTATATTGTGTATATATAGTGTGGGAATCGCGGAGACAAATCGTCGCTGCGATAGAGCACCCAAATTCATATAAAATGGCGGTAATAGGATTAGAAAGTCGCTTCGCGCGATGCACGCTCGATGCTACTACCTTAAAGAGTATCGTATTTTTTCTTATATTGATTAAAAGTAGGGCTTGTTCCAAAACAGCGACCTTAATCATCACTAATCATACATTAAAACGCACAATATTATAGGTACCATTAATTGATACTATAAAACTAAGTTCATAAAGACGTAATTAATGTTTGTCTGTTTGCATATATATACTATTTCGAATATTCTTTGCCTGATGGAAAGCTGTATTTTCCAGGGAAAAAATTGGTAGCGTTTCTATTTATTATTTTGGGACCAAAGACAGTACCTGTGGACACGAAAGAAAACGTTAGAACAAAGCTAGTTAACGTTAGGGTATTTATTGATACACTTTCCACTACATTAGACCCCAATTAGAAAATTATGTTATTATCATAATACATACCCTGAATTTTTAGTCTTACTTGTTTAAACAGTTTTTTTTTAAGACTTTAACTTCCGTTAAATGAGTTTGATTTTTCTGTAATGTGTACTGAATGACGGAATTTATATAAATCTGCATTTAAAAAGTTACTAGTTACTTTAATTTACGGTCCATAGTTAGTTTGTTTCTACTAACAGTGAAAGTGTAATTTGTAATTTACGTACATTTAATTGCTTTGGGAAAAAAAAATATCGATATTAAAAACGATAAAAATTGATTCAGTAAACGATTCTGAACAAACTAATTTCAGGATGTGCATTAATTATGTTACATGTTGTATATACTTTAATTAAAGTTTTGAAGTCCTTCCAAGGGTTGTCTGGAATATACCGTTTTCAGCTATAAGACCACCATTGTAACCATAGAATAAACAATATTGTTAAATAGGTGTGTTTAAATTTTGGTGTACAATACAGTATATTCTATCCATCTATATTGGTTAGGTCAGTGTTGAAGCTTTAATAAACAGCTAAAAAGGTTGATGACGTTATTTAGCAATATTTGTGGAAGTAGCTTACTGATAACATTTTAACAAACTCGTATCCTGTTCAAGTTAATGTAAACATCGGAAGCTCAATTAAATGTATACCATAATTATTATATAAAATAATTGTATTGATAAGTTATGCAAGAAAAATTGTATTTTCTATACTGATGTTATATAGAAGTAAAATTTCAAGCGAATGTAAACATCGGAAGCTCAATCAAATCTAGACCATATATTGTATAAAATAATTGTATTGATAAGTTATGCAAGAAAAATAGTATTTTCTATACTGATGTTATATAGAAGTAAAATTTGTTTGTAAGTTTGTATGTAAGGGGTAATCTCCGGAACAAAGAAACAATTTTTTTTTTCATTGTTAGTAAGGTCCATTTTTTGTGAGTCCTATAGGCTTATAATTATTTCCAAATACTCGCGGACGAGGCCGCGGGCGAAATGCTAGTTTGCTAATAAAATTCCATTTATAAAGCTGTTAGTATAGCTTTATATGTATAGTAAATACTATAAACATGTTTGCTTAAGTTGAAAAACCTTAAGCATTGGTATCTTATCAATTGCTTTGGGGCACAAGATAAAGATAATAATAAAAACAAATGACTTACGGAGGTTGGAAGGATTGAAAAACATATTTCACATTCCTCAGTCCCTGATGTTGATATCCGTCTGGGCAACTGGAAAATTAAAACATTAATATCAGACCTTAAAGGTACCAAAACAACAACTCTCTTGTAGAAATATAAAGGGTTCAGTATACGCAATATACCTGCGTCCTCTGCTGGACATAGTGCCCATAGCATTCCTTTGAAAACCATTTAGATCCATCCTGAAATGAATTTTGTTTAGGCCAAATGCTAATATCGTTATTAACGAAAGCAATTCTTATGTAAACTTAAATATGTTTTTTATTATTTTATAGCACTGTTTCTACACAAGCCTTACTGTAACACAACCATAACTTTAGATATGGAATGACATTGCTTCTTTGTAAAAAAAATTGTGTTTAACTTTATTAGATCCAAAAACAATATTCTGCTATCTCTTTACTCTGATGTACTCAATAGGTATATACCCACTATCGGTGTTTGCCACTAAGGTCATTCAACTTGCCCATGGCTGCTTAAGAATGTATGAATGTATCCTGTCCTTATCCATACATATACTAATATTCTAAATGCGAAAATCTGTCTGTCTGTTACATTTTCAAGGGTAAATCACTGCACCAATTTTAATGTAATTTGGCTTTGAGATAAATGAAAAGCCGGTACCATGAAACATAAGCTTATTTGTAAAATTAGCCCCAAATGCCCCAATTTTCATCCCCAATGACTGACATAGGGAATGAAACACACCTCATCTAGTATAAATATACAAGAAAAAAGGGAGTGTAAAAGTGTTATTATTATAACAATAACATTTAATAGCAAATGCACAGTATCAACCTGATTAAAATAATATAAACAGATAACTTCTTAAGAAAGATCTTTGAAATCTTGAATCTGTTTAAGAAATGTAGGCCAAAACAAAATGAAAGTGAACAAAAACTTCTGTTTACAGTTGTATTTAGGCATTAAATTATGTAATTGGATATCAGCCAACACAAGATGTAATAAGACATAAGTATATAGTGAGGGTCAGGTTTACGAGTTCATTTGTTAAAACACTAGAACACAGATTCCTGTTTCTATGACCAATCTAGTTTAATTTATTGTAAAATATCTTGCAAAGTGACTTTATGGGCTGTTGGATTGATCTGCTAATCACCATCATCAATCATCTCATCAGTAAGTAAATAAGTTTGGCCATTTGTATTTAGGTTTTATTTGCCTCTCAGTCCCCAACTGCTAGTTTTCAATCCAATTTTAACCCATAACATATACAACACTACTTTATGAACATGTACAGTAATCATGTATTAACAATGCATGCTAGTCATGATTTTGCATTTTCATCAATGTAAACAAAAATAGTCATTGTTGTGAAATGATTGACCTAAATAACAAAGTTATCTTGCTAAGCTAAAAAAATATTGCAATAATATGTTTTATCACATTTAGGTTTCACAATTCAATAGTCATATAGAATTTATGTGATAAAAAATTGGCCAAGTGCAAGTCAGACTCGCTCCTGAAGGGTTCCGCTGTAACTATAATAATATAATATATGTATATTTATTTGACGAATAAAAAAAACCTTAAAAATTTCTTAAAACTAGCTTATTTACATTATTACAACTACGCTAAATAACTTTGTTTTTCATAGTGTTTGTATGAATTACAAAGTTAAATTTGCGGTTTTAGCAAATATGCTGTATCTCAAAAACTGCTGACCCGATCTCGTTCAAACCAATTTTGGTTGAAAGTTTACATTAAGATCTATTGATCTAAATGCAAACTTACAAGTTTCAAAAAATATACATATATATCTATTGATATATTTTTTAGAGTTTTCACTCCATTATTATAGAAGTTAGAGGGGGGGGGGCACATTTTACCACTTTGGAAGCATATATCTTTTATGAAATGGATGGGCAACAACAATGGCAACCTATTATGCTTAAAATAATCTTGTTAGCATGATGTTAGGGAATTCCCCAAAATTATATTCCTGAGTCAGTAAAAAAATTTAAATCACTAGGTACAAAACACCACATATTATTATAGGGTGAAATATACCAAATTGTGTTACAAGACATTTATAAACTCTTTTAAACACCATTCTTATTTAGCCACATACTCTTAACAGAAAAACAAACATTTTAGTGTTTCTTAAAAGTTTGTTTGTTTTGATAACAGACAAGACAAGATGATTCTATAGATGTCAACCTTTAGTCTGACAATTTTTATGTCTATACAAATAATATAAGTAATGGTAAAAAATGTAAGAATCATGTAGATTAATGTCTGTGGTGGTCATTCAAGGACAACACCACACAGATTAAAGTGGACCTTGTCCAGACATCTAGCATTTGTCAGTTTAAGCGGTTGATCAATGCTGCAGTTAAGGTAAATTTGCCTTCAACATAGCCATAATTCTTCATAACCATGAAGATTAGTCTCAGATAGTCTTTTACAAAAAGGACCTAACAGATTTAAGTGGACCCATCCACAGTTGTCAATAGTTTCCAGATCACACTTTAACATTACATATCCAATATATTGTACCTCCTTCTATTATGACTAAGTTTCGAATGACCTCTGAGGAAGTTTCAACAAATAATAGATATCTACTTTGTTTTAGAAAAACCTTGTTATATAAATTCATACCTTCGGCCTTTGTATGACTGGTTTTCTGAATGGATTAATGACTCTAGCCTCAGAGAACAACTGGTCTTGGTCCCCATCATAGAATCTTTCCATGAGCTTTTCTTTGTCCCATTTAAAATGGTTTAAAAGTATGCGGGTTGTTGTTGCTGGTATCTGAAAAAATTATTTTCATTTCATTCTACACATAAACAAAGACAATATTTAAGTCAAATGCAGAGTCAGATTTTCTGGTTGTACAACAACAAGCACAACCAGAAAATCTGCCTTATTAATCATGCATTTGGAACAAAACTTAAATGTTTTGATGGTAATCAGAATATATGACAACAATGTTATTGTCAACATCAACTCCTTCATATAAATAGTAAATTATATTAGCATCAGATAAGTAATTATTGAAATAAGCATCAATGTTATGACTCATTCCTACAACTTCAAGAAAACCTTTGTTACTTATTTTTTTGTTCATTGACATCACTTTCATTTATCACTATGAACATGCAATATTACATAGTAGATATGGCAACATAAATAACAAGGTGAAATGATTTTTAGCTTTATATGAAAATTAGGTTTGTGGAACAACAGTATTTTACTCAAGCAGAGAGCATTACCCAACTTTGTTGGTATCCTTAATAAGGTCACTCATAGAGTTTCAACATAGCGAACTCAAATAAATTAGAATGCGACACAAAAGAACGTATGGAAGTTCGACAGTGTACAAGTAACCTCATTCGATTAGGCCATTGTTTACCACTAACATACTGACCTCGACAACAGTGTTCACTTCTTTGATGCAGTCGACCATATGCTGAACGATTTCCTCCGTAGATAACACCTCATATCGATATTCCTCAAGCTCCGTTTGTCGTTCCCGTGTACTATGTGTTTCAACGTCCATTGCAAAGTCGACATCGTCTCCGCTAGACTCATTCCCAGAATCCACATCATCCTTTGTGTCATCTTCGGAGTCCATCGCCGAAACTTTGACTAAATATGTATACTAGATAATAAGGATGCAGCCAGAGTACGTCTAATGATGAAATAATTACACCTAAGATTTAGGAAAGGTCAACAATGAAGAAAATAGTTCACCCGCGGGCTGCCAAAACCTCTGACGTATGGATAGGCTAGGGTTACCAAGTTCAAAATTTAAAAATCCCTGAATTAGATCTATAAACTAACGCTATCTAAATAGACACCGTATTTATTTATTACATTTAGGTAAAAGAAATCATATTAAATATTTAGAACCAAGACTCAAATAATGTAAATATTTCTCGCCAACACTAAATAAAATATTCGATTGAATACTAAAATAGTTACAGCGGAACGAGACACCTGAAACACCATGTAACCAAGTAAATTAGTCGTGGGCGTTTTGACAAGGAACCGTTTTCAAGGTCTGTTTTACGTTCTGCGACGGTGAAACCGTTTTTACTTCGTGGGTAAACCAGTCTTCGTTTCACAAACCAGTCTTTGTTTCACGAACCAGTCTTCGTTTCACAAACCAAACCCAGGAGGTCTACTCGGACAATTTTCGTGAACGAATTTAATTAACAACATCTTAAAGGTCTTTTTTGATGTCACTTAAATTAAATTACGGTTTTTACTTTAACTTAAAACTACAAACTCTTTCGATGTATCTTGAAATTCTACAATAAGCATGTGGTTTATTAAAAATTTCTTGTAATATTCCATGCAGAAAATATAAATATACAGATAAAAATTCTATTTTTGTCGAAATTCACCGAGACACTATAAAACACCTTTCACGGTTATTGTTAACCGACTAATTTGAAGAGTACTATTTCATGCCAACGATGGGTGGGTAATGTAAGTCGAGCAAAAATAGCTGTATAATAAGTCTTCGATTTATTTGACACTCGTCACGACGTCATTCCGTTTCGTTTCGCACAAACAGTTATTTCAATGAAAAGTGAACTTTTTACCAATGTAATACAGTCAATATTTCATAACCACTTGTCAGCGCTATCGTTCCTGACGTATCAGTCAAACTCGTAAAGCTTATGTTTCGTTGATTTAAGGTGAACGCAGACTTGGCCGCACCGCACGCGCCGCAGTCTTCGCATTCGAATTCTTTATATGAAATTATGCAACCTCGCACACACACCCGCGTCGCAGTCGCCGCAGTCCCTGAAACGATCGAACTCCCTAAGCCGCAGCTGATGACGTCACCAACGCTGGCCCGCACGCGTCTATCCCGATATAAGGTTCCCGTGGAATAGTTTTCGAATTGTGTCTTTGTTGCTCTTTCACTCAAAAACTACTGAACAGATCGCAATGAAATTTGGTAAAACGACAGTTAACATCCTGGAAAAACAGATAAGCTACTTTTTATCTCGGAATTCCTACGGGATCAGGATTTGCGCGGGAAAAACCTCCCACGCGAACGAAGTCGCGGGCAAAAGCTATCCATACTTAAATACATACACTATACCCTATAATATTATAAATGCGAAAGTAACTCTGTCTGTCTGTCTGTTACCTTTTCACGCCTAAGCCGCTGAACCGATTTACATGAAATTTGGCATGGGAATAGCTTAGGACCCTGGAAAGGACGTAGGATAGTTTTTATCCTGGAAATCATCCCTAAAGGATGTAAAAAGGGTGTTGAAAAAAGAGAAGAGAAAGCGCCAGCCTCAAACTGAAACTGAAACTGAAACTGAAGCTGAAACTGTAGCTGCAGCTGAAGCTGAAACTAAAACTGAAGCTGAAACTGAAGCTGAAACTGAAACTGTAGCTGAAGCTGGAACCAAAAGTGAAGCTGAAGCTGAAATTGAAACTGAAGCTGAAGCTGAAACTGAAGCTGAAAAGTTATTTTGCGTAGTTACTACGGAACCCTTCATGGGCGAGTCTGGCTCGCACTTCGCCAATTTTTATATTTATATTTATAAGGTCATTATCGTTCTTGCTCATGTATTTTTATGTAATTACTAATCTTTTATTAATATCTAATTTCTCCGTATATTTTTCTTTTTAATTTTGATTAATTTGTTAGCTTAGATGTTAATTTTATCGTGCATGCTATGGTCTCTTATAAGTGAAAGATTACACGAACAAAATACTTAATTTATATAACCTCTATATGCATTTGATATGTATAATTTGTGTATATGTTTTGTCGGAGATCCTAAATAAATAAATAAACAATATGATGAGGTTGGTCAAGTTGGAATTGTTATTTTTTTTGCGACAGTTTACCTAGACAGATATTAATAGGCTGTTTTAGCTTTGATAACAGGTATCTACTTTTTTTGTGATGTCGTACCCTGTAGAGTTTCTCAACTCTCTGGAATTGACAGGGTGTCCCAGTCCTGTTGATGCAGGCTCTGTTATGGCACGTGACTACAAATATGTACCTTGGACGCAATGTTGTGCAACCAATAATTATGACATTCCCATAATCCCGACCGATTTGCCATCCCAGTTTAAAAGACTCCAATTTCCCCAAAACAAAGCTCAAGGACAGACGCGGGTGTACATTTAGAAAAACACTGCTTTTCCCATGGGCAACTGTATGTGGCGTGCTCACGAGTATCAAGCCGACAAAATTTACACGTTTTAGCCAAGGTAGGGAAAACCAGACATTCAGTTTACAAAAAAATTGGCCAAGTGCGAGTCAGACTCGCCCATGAAGGGTTCCGTAGTAACTCTAATAATATAATATATCGGCGCAAATACAATAATTTGTCTATTAAAATAACTGAAATGATTAAAGTTTAATAATTTGATTGTTTTACAAACTATTAATTGATTTTTAAGATGTAAAATTAACGTTTAACATGTTTCAACTTAAAGCATTGTAATTTCAGTAGTTTAATATTTAACTAGAAAATGTGGGTACATGTGTGACAATCCCTCTATATAAGACCGCACTGTGAGCGCTAGACAGATTCAGATTCATTCTTGTTCGAGCCGCTGGACAGTGCGGACCTCTCTGTAAAGTCGTTACGCTGTCAGTTGAATAAACGAGTCTCCGGTAACATTAACAAGTGCTTTTATTTGAAAATCAAACATGAGTGATCATCAAGAAAAGATTCGTGACGTCAGCTGAGCCGACGTCACACTTTTTAAAAACACATAAGACGCTGTCTCTCCGTCATCAGAAGTGGGATTCACTCACTCGAGTTGAAGTAAAACAGAACGTGACGTCCTGGATAGAAGCCGTACGGATCAAGTGGCCGTCAACGCTGAAATATTGAGATGATGAACCCTGGTGAGTCGTATTCATTTTATTTTGATTCAGGGGTCAAATACTCCCTGAAATATTATTTTGCGTCAAAGTTTACGCGCAAGCGTGTAAATAAAATTGTAATTTTCTGATTACTTTAAATTGATTTGAAGTGTGTTAACCAAAGTAACCTGCAAATTTCATTTGAGGTTATAATTAATAATCTGTTATCATAGATCTTGTCTATTTCCCGTAAAATTTTCGAATATCGAATAATATTCTGTTTCTTGAAATTCAACGCCAACAGTAGTAGTGCAAGTATTAGTTTTGTATAGCCTTGTTTAGTGCGCCGTAACACATAAGTGTATCGTGAGCCGAAATACATAACGTAGCCCACTCAATGTAGTTGTTTGGCGAGCTAAGGCTTTCTCGTTTTCCACCTAAACAACTGGAGACCGGATAACCGTATCGGCGGAATGATCTATTCCATGAGCCAGTATGGCCGAACAACAAAACAAAGGTCGCGGGTTCGAACCCCACCCATTACACTTGCCATGAACCCACTCTAAGTTAACGGGAAGCTAGTAGTGTGGATTCTATTTACATTGCATTGCTAGTTCTCTTTATAAAAAGAAAAAGATAGAGAAAACGAAAAAGAAACAAAAAAATAAATAAAAAAGAAACTTCAAGAACTTCCGAGAAATCTACGAGAACCTTTTTCTTTCTTGTTTCTTATTATTCCTACAAGCAAAAAAAAACAAAATACTAGCAATGTGGGTGGAATTCGCATTGCTGGCAATCCTGTTAACCCCTCTAACTAAGCTAAATATGCTTGTGTCTGAGAATATCATAATAGGATGATATTCTCAAAATTTAATAACATTGATATTTCCAAACATACAAAGATATTTGAGAGTTTGTGTAACAATTAACATAAAGTAACACAAGTACCTTACAAATATTCAACAAAAAAAAAATGTTTAATCTTTTGCTACATGTAAAACCTCCGTACTTTAGGAGAACCTCCAGAATGAGAATATAAAGTAATGATAGTCTCAAATTTTAATAACTAAGTCTGTATAACAACATAAAGCATCACAAGTTCCTTACAGATATTCTACTCAAAAGAAGTCTAATCTTTTGTTACAGGTAAAACCTCCGAAAACTCTACGAGATACTCCAAGAACTCTACGAGATACTCCGAGAACTCTACGAGATACTCCGAGAACTCTACGAGATACTCCGAGAACTCTACGAGATACTCCGAGAACTCTACGAGATACTCCGAGAACTCTACGAGATACTCCGAGAACTCTACGAGATACTCCGAGAACTCTACGAGATACTCCGAGAACTCTACGAGATACTCCGAGAACTCTACGAGATACTCCGAGAACTCTACGAGATACTCCGAGAACTCTACGAGAACCTCCGAGAACCTCCGAGAAATCTACGAGAACCTCCGAGAACTCATTGATATACCTAAAACATTATTTCACAACATAGAAAGACATTTGTGTTTGTATAACAGCTGATGATGACAGATTATCTGTTTTGTTTATTTAAATTTTGTATAACAATTCTTTAGTTTGTATCCTTCATTAGTGAAATCTAATGTTGTCGTTTGTCAAGTCAATTTCAATATTTTGTAAAGCGTCTCTTACATTGTGTAAATGAATGATGTTTTGAAAAGAGTAACTGTGGAGTTTCTTGCCGGTTCTTCTCCACAGAAAACAACCACTTGTGAACCGTGCGTAGCTTCTCATTTTTTTATTGTTATCCGAGACTCTAGTTATTCAACGAATTGCTTTACATAATATTAACTTTTAATAAGTGCCTTTGTCAAATAGAATATTTTGAGGCTGGTGCAGAGCGCGCACCGCCTGTCAGTATGGCCGTATCGGCGCAAATACAATAATTTGTCTATTAAAATAACTGAAATGATTAAAGTTTAATAATTTGATTGTTTTACAAACTATTAATTGATTTTTAAGATGTAAAATTAACGTTTAACATGTTTCAACTTAAAGCATTGTAATTTCAGTAGTTTAATATTTAACTAGAAAATGTGGGTACATGTGTGACAATCCCTCTATATAAGACCGCACTGTGAGCGCTAGACAGATTCAGATTCATTCTTGTTCGAGCCGCTGGACAGTGCGGACCTCTCTGTAAAGTCGTTACGCTGTCAGTTGAATAAACGAGTCTCCGGTAACATTAACAAGTGCTTTTATTTGAAAATCAAACATGAGTGATCATCAAGAAAAGATTCGTGACGTCAGCTGAGCCGACGTCACACTTTTTAAAAACACATAAGACGCTGTCTCTCCGTCAAATATAATGTGTATATTTATTTGACGAATAAAAAAAACCTTAAAAATTTCTTAAAACTAGTTTATTTACATTTTTACAACTACGCTAAATAACTTTGTTTTTCATAGTGTTTGTATGAATTACAAAGTTATATTTGCGGTTTTAGAAAATATGCTGTCTCATCTCAAAAATTGCTGACCCGATTTCGTTCAAACCAATTTTGGTTGAAAGTTTACATTAAGATCTACAGACATATCTCTTTTAGATTTTGTACTCCATTATTATAGTAGTAAGAGGGGGCGGGACACATTTTAGCAATTTGGAAGCTTATATCTTTTAAACGATTGACTTTATGAAAAAGTGGTTTTAGAAACCCTTATATCATTTTTAAAGACCTGTCTATAGATACTACACACGCATAGGTTTCATGAAAAAAAAAAAAAATTCAGTTCTAGTTCCATGTATGGGGACCCCCCTTTATTTTATATATTTTTTAATTTTTTTTCTTAAAATCCGAAAGCGGTTCACAGAATACTTCTATCTACTAAGTTTCACATGTATAGTCTTAATAGTTTCGGAATAAAATGGCTGTGACATACGGACGGACGGACAGACAGACAGACGGACAGATATATAGAAACTATAAGGGTTCTGTTTTTTGCCATTCGGCTACGGAAACCTAAAAATGTATTGTAAACTATGTTTTTGGTTTCAAAAAGGTAAATTTTAAATACTGTCTGTCTGTTTTTGGGGATGGTTGAACACTGGTGATGTTTTTTTTTAAATTTATATACGTTTTTCGCCCACCCAAAAAGGTGTACCGATTGGCAAAAAGAATTATTGGAAAAAGTGTAATATAACGCGGGCGAAGCCGCGGGCAAAAGCTAGTAATTAGAATAATTCCTGGAATTCGAATCAGTGAGAGCGCGTGTTTTTATCATAACCTAACTACTTATATTAAATATAATAAATTAAAATCCATCGCAATATCTGCACAGCGAAAATACACAAAAGTTTTTGCTCGCATTTCGATAAAGACAGTTAATATAAAAAAGCTAAATGCCATTTATGCCACGAAAAATTAAGCTAAAAATTATAATGTCGTCCGATAAAACGTATTATTCAGTAAACTGTTTCATACATTTGCAACTTGAAACCGTTTGTACTTTGTACGTTGCAAGAAACTGCAACTACTTCACTCGACGATAGTTTCGTCTATCGCGCCGTTTTCAAACCAGTTCCAACGACGACCGTTTTCTGCAACCGTTTCCGTCGTCGGAAAAACGGTTGCGTTTCGTCCGCCAAAAATTCGATAACGACCCACAACTAAAGTAAATGGCGTGTACACAATGGCTTATGATGGTTTGAAACCACAGAACATATACTCGGGCCACACAACACCAAAGAGTAAAGTAACTATAGAGGGTACGAGTACAACAACTCACTGCAACAACTATAGAGGCACAACCAAATTGTGTTCTGTGAGTACAACACAAAAAGAGGGTACGAAGGTACGAAGTGTAAGTACAGGCAGGGGCCAGGACTTCTGTGTTATGAATCATAACACAGAAGTCCTATCATAACTTATGATTATGACTTATGAGTTAATAGTCTAGTATTTGCAATCTTTTTATTTTAATTTAATTTATTAGGGATAACAAACAACAGAGTATACAAAAACGGCTTACATTTAAATGCTTATCAAAATTGATAAATGCTCACCAATTTCACTAAAACAAAGTATTAGGTTAGGTTATGTTAGATTATTTTGGTGAGCATTTATCCATTTTGGTAAGCACTTCGAATTTTTTGTTAGTAAAATAGGTAGTTTTCTGGTAGGCGTTTAAACGCCTTTAAAAACTAACAAAGTAGCTTTTTAAGAGAGTTACAATGAGAAGTTAGTGGGTTCCTAGTCAAGTAAATTTTATGTTTATTGAGACTATCTTTGAATTTCCCATAGTTAACTTTAAATTAATATTAAAAAAAAAAATTTGCAAAAAATAGAACCGACTTCCATATCAAAACACTACAAAGCCAAAAATAACTTTACTTTCGGAAGTCGGTGTTATTGGTTTTGGATTTTCTTTTTTTTCACACCGCCTTCCGAAATTAAAGTTATTTTTGGCTTTGTAGTGTTTTGATATGGAAGTCGGTTCTATTTTTTGCAAAAAAAATTTTTTTTCACGCTTTTTATTGGGTCTGTTTGTAATTTATCTAGTTACAAAAGCCATAATGTCAACAACTTATCACCTTTTACAAAATATTGCTTTTCCCGATGCATAGCCGTTAATTTTTGAGGAGTTCTCCTGGTACTTGACCATCAGCTCTACATCACTATATGTATTGTGACGAGCATAAAGTGTTTAACATCCGTACTCAAGTAACCGAAACGCAATCCACGAAATATTTATTATTGAGGTGTTTCAGTGGCCATCTGTGGTCTTCATCATCAGTTCAACTTCCCCAAATGGTATTTTCGGAAGCAACTGCTCAAGGTACTATAAGAAATACCCAAAACGCTATAGGTGTGCCTATAATATTTGAAGAGTTCCCTCGATTTCTCCAGAATCCCATCATCAGATCCTAATTTCGTAACAATGGGACTAACTAGAAAGTATACCCATTCAAACGCAAAAAGAATTTTTCAAATCGGTCCAGCCGTCTCCGAGATATGAGGTAAAACATAAAAATAAAAAAAAAGTTCAAGACGAATTGAGACCTCCTTTTTTTGAAGTCGGTTAATAATTTAAGTAATATTTAAAATGAATCCAAGTTTTATGACTTTTTTGGCTACATTCGCGTTTACTCTTCACAATGCAACGGTCTATTAGATCGTGTATTATTCTGTTTATATATTTTTTTTCTATTAGGGATGAGCCCGCTCTTGGCCTAGATCATAGCGGATGGCTGTAAGCGATAGATGAGGTCTACGATTGAATGAGCCAGCCAAGAAGATGCATGTTCTCTCTTGCTTTAAAGGCTAATTGTTGGAGTCGCGCTTTGGATTTTAAATTAAACGATTATAATGAGAGTAAAAATATATATTGACAGAATATTAATAAATAAAAATGTAACTAGGCAACCATAATAGGATAATCATAGATAATAAAATACTATCAAAAAAGTTCTAACTCTAACATCCTCCCTTTTTAACCGACTTCAAAAAAAGGAGGCTTACAATTCGTCTTGAACTTTTTTTTTTTCTCGGAGACGGCTGGACCGATTTGAAAAATTATTTTTGCGTTTGAATGGGTATACTTTCTAGTTGGTCCCATTGTTACGAAATTAGGATCTGATGATGGGATCCTGGAGAAATCGAGGGAACTCTTCAAATGTTATAGGCACACCTATAGCGTTTTGGGTATTTCTTATAGTACCTTGAGTAGTTGCTTCCGAAAAGTACCATTTGGGGAAGTTGAACTGATGATGAAGACCACAGACGGCCACTGAAACTCCTAACTAATAAGTATTTCGTGGATTGCGATTCGATTACTTGAGTACGGATGTTAAACACTTTATGCTCGTCACAGTACATATGGTGATGTAGAGCTGATGGTCAAGTACCAGGAGAACTCCTCAAAAATTAACGGCTATGCATCAGGAAAAGCAATATTTTGTAAAAGGTGATAAGTTGTTGACATTATGGCTTTTGTGACTAGATAAATTACAAACCGACCCACTAAAAAGCGTGAAAAAAAATTTTTTAGAAAAAAATAGAACCGACTTCCATATCAAAACACTACAAAGGCAAAAATAACTATAATTTCGGAAGGCGGTGTCTTTAGTTTTGTACATATTTTCGTTTTTGACACCGCCTTCCGAAATTAAAGTTATTTTTGCCTTTTAGTGTTTTGATATGGAAGTCGGTTCTATTTTTTGCTAAAAATTTGTTTGAAACTTTCTTTATCCAATCGATCCAATCCGATATGCTTTGCCATAGAGACAATTTTAGGCTGGTGTAAAGGCTTTGTTAGCAAGTCCGCTAACTGAAACTCAGTTGGTACATACTGTACTGATATTTCTCCAGCGGTCACCAATTCTCTGACATAGAAATGACGGATGGCAATATGTTTAGTTCTCCGGTGTAACTCAGGATTGTGCGAGATTTTTATGGCTGCGTCATTATCGACTTTGAGTATGGGAATCTCCTTTAAGTTTGATATCTCTGCTAAAAGCCTTTTAATCCAGACTATTTCTCTAGCCGCTTCACTAGCTGCAACTAATTCAGCTTCCGTGCTCGAAATAGCAACACATGTTTGTCTTCGACTCAACCAGGATATTGCTCCTCCTGAGTATAGACATAATATGGCCTGCTGTTGACCTACCAGTAGTTTTATCGCCTCCGTGGTCGGAATCACTGTAACAGTCCAATATACCACTATTGTAGTTTTTCTGATAAGTGACTCCATAATCCAAAGTTCCTTTGATATATCTTAAGATACGTTTCAATCTTTGAATATCATCTTTGTTTGGGTTTTCTAGTGATCTGGACACTACACTCATAGCATATGCCAGGTCAGGTCTGGTTCCGACTGTTAGATATGCCAGAACACCAACAGCTTCTCTATATGGAAATGTCACAGGTTCTTCTGAATCCTTTGCCAGGAGTCCATCCTGTCCATCTTTTATAATAGGAGTAGTTGCAGGTTTAGCATCAGCCATCCCAAAGCGATCCAACACTTTTTGTGCGTAATGCTTCTGTGTCACTGTGATATCACCATTCACGTTCATAATTTCCCAAGAAATTTGACGCATCTTTAGTTGTGATTTTAAACCTTCGTTTTAACTCAGATCAGAATCTATCACATTCTTTTGGATTTGATGCAGCTATAAGACCGTCATCAACGTATAGCGCAAGGATAATCTTATCGTTTGAACGATTGCGAATAAATAGGCATGTATCTGTATCACACTGTTTAAATCCCATGTTTTTCAAATAATCAACCATACATCTATTCCAACATCGAGGAGCTTGTTTAAGACCGTATAAGCTTCTCTTTAATCTACACACCTTCTTAGATCCATCATTATAGCCGTCAGGTTGATTCATGTAAATTTCTTCATTTAACGAACCATAGAGGAATTCGGTCGAGACATCAAATTGGGCGAGTATCATGCCTTCATTTGCAGCAATGCTTAGTAACGTCCTAACCGTTGTCGTTTTTGCGACAGGACTAAACGTTTCATCATAATCAACGCCTTTCTTTTGTGTATAACCCCGAGCCACTAGTCGAGCTTTGAACTTATCGAGACTTCCATCGGCATTTGTCTTTACTTTGAAGGCCCATTTGCATGAAACTGGCTTACAACCCTTGGGTAAGTCTACCAAAATCCAAGTTTTGTTTTCAGCCAGTGATTTAATCTCATTTTCCATAGCTTTCAACCATTGTTCCTTTTGAGCACTATTGACGGCTTCTTTATAAGATTTAGGTTCAACAAACGTGCTTATATCATCATACGCTGACATCGCATAGTCATGGTATTTTTGCGGTAGTTTCAGCTGATTCCTATCTCGTAAGATCATTCTAGAACTTTCATTTGCTAAGTCCTCTATGTATATGACCAGCAACTAACAGGTAATTCTTCATGGGAATGCATTAAACTGCGTGCAGCTTCAACTAAAGTCCTGTTTTCCCTTTCACACGATCCGTTTTGTTGGGGAGTGTAGGGCATAGTTAGCCTTTGTTTTATGCCAGCTTCTTGCAAAAGTTTCTTGACATTCGTGTTATCAAACTCTCCACCGTTATCGCTTAAAAGTTCTTTAATAGTGTGACCAGCTGTTTTACTTTCTTGAAGAACTTGTTTGAGTTTTTCACAAACTTCAGACTTATGTTTCAAGAAGTAGACATATTTAAATTTACTGAAGTCATCTTTGAAGAGAACAAAGTATCTGTACTTGCAAAAAGAATAAGGAAAAGGTCCACAAACATCAGCATGCAGTATTTCTCCAGGTTCTTTAGCCTGCACTCTTGTTCCAAATTTCTTTCTATGTGTCTTACCATAAATGGGTATTTTTCACTTCTGATGACGAAAACAAAAAAAAATGCTTTGGTCAACTTTACGTGAAATAGCTGTAAATATCAATAATTTAAGTCATAACCTACTACAAAAAAATATGTACCGAGCTTACAACTTTTTAGTTTTACTAGAAATACGCAATGAAATTTCGAACGTCCATGGTAGTGACACTGAATCCAGGGAAGTGACTTTCCATACTGTTTTTTTTTTAACCATGGAAATAACTTCAAATCATGGACGTGAAATTCTACATATTTTATATAAAAGATGAAGTCACGAATCAATAAATAATTAAAACACTGGATTTATTAAATAAAACAAATCAGGTTTAATTGCTTTGAATTTTTAACTTTAACTTAAATCACATGTTTTATCTTAAGAATTATGGTATCAACCATATTTTGTAATAAATATGAAACATATTATATATTTTTAAAAGTAACTGCTAAAGAGATCAAAATCATTGTACTTATAGCACTTTCTAATTTCAGTCTCAATAAAATCTTAATATATATTAAACACTTCAAGTTATTTTATAACTTTAGAAATATTTCTTAATTCAAATATTTCGAGGTCATCATCGCTCTCACTGTCAAAGATCCTCATCCTCTCTTTTCATCGTGTTCCTTATCTTCCTGGTCTTCAGTCTCACTATCAAGCTCGTTATCTTCTCGTTCTTCAGTCTGATCATCAAGTTCTCTATCCTCCAGTTCTTCAGTCTCACTGTCTAGTTCCTTATCCTCCTGCTCTTCAGTCTCACTATCAACCTCGTTATCTTCTTCTTTTTCAGTCTGATTATCAAGTTCTCTATCCTCCAGTTCTTTAACCTCACTGTTTAGTTCCTTATCCTTCTGTTCTGCAGTCTCACTGTCCAGTTCCTCGTCTTCCTGTCCTTTCATCTCACTGTCAAGTACCACATTCTCCTGTTCCTTAATTTCACTATCCGGTTCCTTATTCTCCTGTTTTTCGCTATCTCTGTCATACAGTATATTAAAAGGGTGTCGAGCCTACGAGACGCGCGGAAAATAGGTATTTACTGCAGCGGGCTAGTCGTGTGCGTTGTCACACACACAATGACAAGTTCGCTCGAGGCCCGCTTGCCGTTGCACGACGAAGTTTGCTAACTTTGCATTTTTTAATTTTTTGTCGTTATGTTGAATAAACTTGAAAAACGAATATTAATTATTTAGATGGTTTTATTTATCATACTAATATTATAAAGGCGAAAGTTTGTGAATGAATGTGTCTGTTTGCATGTTTGTTACTTCTTCACGCTCAAACGGCTGGATGGATCTAAATGAAGCAAGTAGGTACGTAAATAAATCACAAAAATAAATTTAATAAATTATACCTATTATATAAAAATTAACGTTTGTTTTTACTGTAGTAATACATTATCCGTTCCCTCACTATTCATCCTATTGCAATAAAACTTTGATTTTATATATTAAACTCCTCAGATTTTTTTTAAAGAATACTAGCAATGTGGGTACATTTCACATTACTAGCAATCTTGTTAACCCCTCCAACTAAGCTAAATATGCTTGTGTCTGGAGTGGGTTCACGTCAATAGTGTAATGGGTGGGGTTCGAACCTGCGACCTCTCGATCACAAGTCCGAAACCTTATCCATTAGGCTATTGACGCTTCGAAACTGGGTAAGTAGGAATAACTTCCTACTTACCCAGTTTCGAAGCGTAGCTAACGGGTAGATGGGTATGCAGTACTTATTTGAATAATAAAACCAGTATGAAATAAAAAAAATATAATTATGTAATGTCATAATAAAACCAGACTGAAATAAGTTTTGTTTATTAAAATTTCATTTAGTGCTCGTTTAAATTCTGATGTACTGTCATATTTTTAATAACATTCGGTACTTTATTATATATACGTGGGGCCATACCAAAAAAACATTTTTTCATTAATGCTGTCTAGCGAACTTACTTCGCAGAAAATATAAGCGTAATTTATTTCATAACAATATATTATGTATCAAGTGTAACTTAATTTAAAAGAAAAAAAAAATAAAAGAAATCTATATATCTAATGTTATATTGCTTATTATAACATTTTACAAAAATTGGCCAAGTGCGAGTCAGACTCGCCCATGAAGGGTTCCGTAGTAACTATAATAATTTAATATAATATGTATATTTACTTGACAAAAAACTAAAACTTACAAATTTCTTAAAACTAGCTTATTTACATATTTTGCAACTACGCCAAATAACTTTGTTTTTCATAGTATTTGTATGAATTACAAAGTTATATTTGCAGTTTTAGAAAATATGCTGTATCTCAAAAACTGCTGACTCGATCTCTTTAAAACCAATTTTGATTGAAAGTTTACATTAAGATCTACTGAGAAATTTCTGAAACCTATACCGTTTATCTATATATAACGTGTAATTTTAAGGGTATATCATACCAAGTGCATGGCTTCTTTGGATGATAACAAACGATATGGCAAGGGTTTTGTAATCCTAAGTCTACATGTGTAGAACTTATTACAAATTCCAGTACACTGATACCAGAGACCGAATTTTTCAAATTAAGAAGAACGAAAAGTATTATCGTGTTATTGGCAAGTGACGTGGAAAGTTATTGACCCTCGTAGTGCTGTGACACATTTGTTATGATTGGTATTCAAAAAATATGTGAAACCAATAATTTGGTATCAATTCTTTAAGTCAGTTATTTTGTGACCTGTATATAGATACCACACATGCATAGGTTTCATGAAAAAAATATATTTTCAGTTTTAGTTCCATGTATGGGGGGGGCTCCCCATACATGGAACTAAAACCGAAAATATTTTTTAATTTAATTTAAATATATTTTAATTTTTTCTTAAAATCGGAAAGCGGTTCACAGAATACATCAATCTACCAAGTTTTATATGTATAGTCCTAATAGTTTCGGAATAAAATGGCTGTAACATCACCGTGTTATTGGCAAGTGACGTGGAAAGTTATTGACCCTCGTAGTGCTGTGACACGTTTGTTATGATTGGTATTCAAAAAATATGTGAAACCAATAATTTGGTATCAATTCTTTAAGTCAGTTATTTTGTGCTGAAACTGTGCATAGAGACTCCATACCAAATGTTGTCTTCAGCCCTTTTGGTTAGATATGGGGTTTCCGTTACACGTTGTATATATATATTTATATTTTTCACTCCATTATTATAGAAATTAGAGGGGGGCTCACATTTTATCACTTTGGAAGCGTATATCTTTTAAACGATTAATTTTATGTAAAAGTGGTTTTAGAAACCTCAATCTCATTTTAAAGACCTGTATATAGATAACACACATGCATAGGTTTCATGAAAAAAAAAAAAAATTTTTTTCTTAAAATCGGAAAGCGGTTCACAGAATACATCAATCTACCAAGTTTTATATGTATAGTCCTAATAGTTTCGGAATAAAATGGCTGTAACATACGGACGGACGGATGGACAGACAGACAGACTAGTAGTTGTAGTAGTTATACATATTATATTATTATAGTTACTACGGAACCCTTCATGGGCAAGTCTGACTCGCACTTGGCCAATTTTTCTTTGGCTAATTCCCGTAGTAGACAGACCTTGTTATGGCACTTGGCGTATAATTTGTCGGGCATAGAGGGAATGTCAAAGGAAGCTGAAACTTGTTCTAAACCAGAAAACCCTGCTCCTATCGACATAAAACTGCTTACAGAATTATCGTTCAGATTGAGGTCTGTAGGGCTATCTATATGGTTCTTTACAATTTATTAATTCTATTTTTTTCGACACATTTGGCAACTAAAATAGAATTTCGATAGAAATCCTTTCTTAGTTGCAACTAGAGAATACAATCCCAAGCATGTTTTTCAATCCCGGGATTACGTGATTCTTGATGCTGAATCCTGGGACCCTGGGGCTATCCCCGGATTAGACTATGTGGTTTCTAATTGGTCTCAAATGTAAAAAATTGGCCAAGTGCGAGTCAGACTCGCGCATGAAGGGTTCCGTGTGTAAATATAATAATATAATATAATGTTCATCATCATGGATGTCGTCCATATGATCAACAGCCACAGGTGGTTCATTTATAGTATCATCTGAGGTAGAGCTGTCTTGCAAATAATTATGTTTTTCATAAAGTCAGTATCCAGGGAAATATCAAATATACTTAGACGCTCTTTCAATATACGAAGACAATTTTCAGCCATACTTTCATACTTCCATAAATAGGAACAACTAAATTCCAATTTTTTTTTATATGAATGAACGTTGACAGCCATGTATGGTTTATTGGATGTTGAAGTCCACTTGTCGAAAGAAAGACTAAATCTTTCACTTGCACTTTTCAAATGTTTCAATTCTGCAGTTACTTGCTTTCTGATATTTTCACTGTAATTCATGACACTTTTTTGAATGGTGACGGCTGACTTTGGTAAATCCGTGTATTTTGCAAAGACAAATTTTCTCGAATCATCTGAAGTTATGAATATACTGAATGGAAATCCATCTAATGCAATCATTCTTGCCAAAACATCATCGAGGCTATCGTCGGCACTTTTAGTAAAATAATCATTTAACTTTCGCTTGGCTGGCGGCGGTGCTGTGTTCAGATTATCAGAATCTAGACTTGTTGAAGCTGATATAAGCTTGATGTTATGTTTTGATGACAAATGTGTATGTAATCCCTTAGTCGATCCATCCAAAGTCTTGAGAATGGCTGAGCATCGGTTACATTTGGCACTATTCCTATCCTTCGCAACTAAAAAATAGCTCCACATTGACGTCGTATCACTGTGTTTTTTATGTTTAACAAAGTCTCCTGCCATTTGAAATACTTAATTTCAGATAATTGACTTTTAAATTTAAATGACGTAGGTCGTGGGTTTAAATTTAGAAAATATCTTGTAATGACCAAAGTTTTCAATATAATTAAGCATATCTTAAAACTGGAAACATATCTTACAACTATACAATAATATAGGTTATCCATCAGAATTCAGACAGGCTTTAATGTCCTCTCATACCTAATTAACCTGTATTATAGATACATTGTAAGAATGATATTTTAAAAGAGTAACTGTGGAGTTTCTTGCCGGATCTTCTCCATAGAAAACAACCAATTTCGAACCGTGCCCTGCGCCAAACTGCTGACGTTTTATAAGTGCCCATGTAGGCCTCTGTGAAATAAAACATTTTGAGTTTGAATTAATTTTTTTCTTAAAATTCAAACGCGAGCCAAAAATTAAAAAAAATCACAAGAAACAGTAGTCGGTATCTCTACTACTATTTTTTAAGAGATAACATAGAGCAATCATGCCAGTAGCGTGCAACCAGCGCACCACGCACCATGAGACCATAAGTCTAGTTTAAGCATATACTAACGGGAACCCGTGTGAAATTAGTACTTCCCACAATATGATTATAAATTAAAGCCTGTCTAAATTCTGATGGATAACCTATATTATTATATAGTTGTAAGATATGTTTCCAGTTCTAAGATATGCTTAATTATATTTAAAACTTTGGTCTATACTGTCGTATAGACCAATTAATACAGCACAATGGAATTACAAATAAAAAATATCCGATAAGTTGGTCATCATGTATGTCATTGATATACACTATAAAAAGGAAAGGGCCAAGAATTGAACCTTGCGGAGCACTCATCTTGGCTAGGGATCCTGCAGATGTCGCTCCATTAACAATAACTTTTTGTTGCCTGTTTGATAAATATGAAAGAACAAGGTCAGCAGAACACGAATCCACGAACTCCGTAATGGTGTAATTTACAGATCAGTGTTTTGTGGTCAACGCAATTAAAAGCTTTGGAGAGGTCACAAAATATGCCAATTGCATCCTGAGATTTCTTCCAAGATTCCAGAATGTGACGGATGAGCGCTACTCCTGCGTCTGTTGTTGACCTACCTTTCGTGAAACCAAACTGCCGACTATGCAGAATTCCATTTGAGTTAAAATATGATAGCATCTGGTCCAGCATGATATTTTCGTATATTTTGCTTAATGCTGGACATATGCTATAATGCACATATATCGGTCTATAGTTAGAGGGATCACTCTTACAACCCGACTTAAAAATTAGTACTACTTTACTATGTTTCATTAAATCGGGAAAATTACCGCTGTCTATACATTAATTAAATGTGCCTGTTAGGATAGCAGCAATTGAGTCAATAATATTACCAAGAACCCTAACAGATGCACTCCATAAGTCATCAGTGTTTGTTATGTTAAGACTTTAGAATGCTTTTTAATTACATCAATAGAAATGGGCTTAAATGAAAATGTTGGTATATCCTTATTGAAGTTTACCTTTAAAAAAGATTCTGCTAATAATGGCGAATAATGTAGAGATTTAGTAACCTCTACTGGAATATTGGTAAAGTAATTTTCCAACTTCTCAGCCACTTTTGACTTATCTGAGATGACCTGATCATCGATGTTCAAAGTCAAATCATTCTAACCCTGTTGGTTTGTGTTTCCAGTTTCTTTGTTTATCACCTTCAACACAGTTTTTATTTTATTGTTAGAAATGCTAATTTTATTACTTTCTGATTTAGATTTAGCTTAGGGCGCATACTCTTTTAAATATCTTTGAGTAGTTTCTTACATAATTATGGAAGGCTTCATCGGAAGTCAATGATTTTTCATGGTATAAGTTGTATAAATTTTCTCAGCTTATTCTTATTCCAGCAGTGGCCCATTCATTAAATTTAGATTTATTACTCATTTGAAATTTTTTAACTGGACATGCCTTACTAAATTCGTGGCATAGTGAAGAAAATAATATCCTGTAATTTTCATTGGGGTCATGGGAGTCAAAATTGGCCATTGAAAGATTACTTAACATGTTATCATTAAAAACATTAATTTCTTTTTAGTTAGTGGTCTAAACTTAATAGTCTTATTTAATTGCCGCTTTTTAACCAACTCAAAGGATACTAGTTGACCTGTATGGTCAGACCTAACTCCACTAATTTGAGACGAGTATTTTATGGCACAATTAGTATAAATATTATCTATGCATTGAGCTGATGTTGCTGTTATTCTTGTTGCTTCCTTGTATGTGCATTTTAAGTTAAATGAACCAAACAATGAAGGAATCTTGCAGTGTTCAGGTGACTTTACTAACAAATCAATATTTAGGTGACCACAAACGAAAACTAATTTATTATCTCTTATAAGCTTAGGTACTTAAAATTTCTCCCATTATCATTAAGAATGATGACAAGTTTGATGCTGGTGGTCTATAAACACTTAAGAAAGTTTGGCCTTCAACTTCTGTACATGCTACCTCACTAGAGCATGGAATATCGGAACCTTTTCCCAATACCGGTTTTGTTTCGATATTCTTTTTTTTAATATCGGTATTCCGGTATTTCGATATTTTTCCGATATTATGGAAATTAAAATTAAATTAAAAGTATAATAATGATATTGAGATATTGCATGACGCACATACGTTTTGCATTTAGTAAGGATAATGGTTGCGCTGATATACGATTCTTTTCGTTTATATTTTTAATTATTGGCAACACGCATAATCGCTAATTGGTTAGACATTCCCCTTCCGCATATTATCCTTTCTCCCTTGCACTAGACCTTCGTCTATTCGAGAGTGAGGGAGAGAGACTATACCGCTCTAGAAAAATCGATCGCGTCTGGATCTTCCGATGGACGATCGGAGCTTCAATGGCTGTCGAGTCGCGTTAGAGCACAAACGCATCGAATCGCATTCGAACGGTCGCGTCGTTTTGTGCGACCAATTCGTAGCAGAAGAACGGTTATACTGTGGTGGTGAACTGTGATCAGAGTGCTGGCAGTCCTGAATATCCTGGATTATCAAGGTTAGTGCTGCCTTTCCTATACGACGCTGGACTCTTATCTTTTGTTCCAACCAGCGCCGGTTCCCGTCAATTGTGTAACCGAAAACTTCTAAGTCGCATACGTTGCATTACCGCCCATCCATTTGATGGTCCTTCCCGAGTCGGATAATAATCAGCACAGCCATTCCCTAGAATTCGCTAGGTATATCGTAGTTTCGTATTCGTATTTCGTAGTCAACCCCGCATAGATACTTATTTGCCAACGCGTGGCAAGTAAGTACATCGTAATTCATTACGTCGTTTTCGTGTCTTCCTAGCTAATAATCGATTAGTAAGGAATTTCGCAACCCCGCTTAGTAGTTAATTATCGTTACTTGTAAAGTAAAATACCAATCGGTCGAGTCAAGGTTACTCGAGACCGCGTCGCGCACCCGGCCGTTATTTCGCAAAACGGTGGGTAGTTACTAAATATTTCTTATAATAATTAGTTTGATATTCATAGCTCATAAATATGGCACCGACCGATATTACTCTTAAAAGATTGATAGCAAAGAGAGATCGTATCTTTGCTCGCATGCAGAGTATTGCAGATAAAATAAAACACATTCATTCGGATGAAAGCGTTAAGGAATCATTTTTGTGCGACATCTCGTTAGTACAATCACTACGTGTGGATTTTGAAAGTGCTTTGGATGAAATTGTTATTCATGAGCTAAAATTAAACCCTGAATATGTTGTAGATTATCAATTGCTTTCTGCGTTCGAAGACCTTTTAGGGCGCATTTTACGGGCTGAGAAGAACCTGACGGCTCACTCTCATAGTGAGGTCCAAAGGTCACCTCGATTGCCGCCAATTGAAATACCCGAATTCAACGGAGATATTAAGAATTGGCCATTATTCGTCGCTAGTTATCGTAATGTCGTGCATAATAATGTTTCTCTAACAGACTGTGAGAAATTATATTATTTATTAGGTAAATTAACACATAAAGCTCGTACAATTTTCGCTGGTATTAACCCGTCTGCGGATAATTACCCACTCATTTTCGATTTGCTTTGTAAAAAATATGAAGATAGTCGACAATCGGCAACTTCATACTTAACTCAAATATTTGAATTTAAATCTATTACATCAGGTACCCCTAGTAGTTTAGAATTATTTATTGATAAGTTCGCTTCGTCGGTAGTTGCTTTAAAACATACAAAAGTCAGTGACCTGGCTGATTTTATATTATTGCATGTCGCGCTTAAAAAACTGGACCCAGACACCGTTCGTACGTTCGAATCCAATTATCAATTAAAGTCGAATGGATCCGAAATCCCATTGTTTTCCGATTTAGTTAATTTCGTTAGTGATCATATAAAGGTTTTAGAACGAACTTCGATACCTGTTGCTCGAGTCAATACTAATAAAAGGCCTTTAGATCGTAAATCAAGTAACGCATATGTGTCCAGTTCTCAACCAGTCGCTTGTAGTTTGTGTAAGGAAAACCATGACTACATTTATAAGTGTACGGTTTTTAAGAGTTATAACCCCGATCAACGTTTTAAATTCGTTAAGTCAAACAACTTGTGTATAAATTGCTTAAGTAGTGGTCATCGCGTGTCTGCGTGTGAGTCGACGTCTACATGTAAAAAATGTAGGTACAAACATCATACATTGCTATGTTTTGGAAATAGGCCTGCGTCAAATATGTCGCCGTCACGCTCAGTCGAAGAGCCGAGCGCGGGTTCGATTCCCGCGAACTCGGATGTAGCATTATGCTCAAGTGCAGTCGGCCCTTATAAAGGCTCTAGAACTGTGTTGTTGGGTACCGCACGTATCGTTATTCTAGATTCTCGTGGTCACGAACATTGCGTTCGTGCATTGTTGGACAGCGCGTCTCAGAGTAGCTTTATTACTCGCGATTGCTGTCAACGTTTAGGATTAAACATAAATAATAGACCTACTTGCTCCACTGTTAGGGGTATAGGAGGTTCGAGTAAACCCATTCAAGGTTCCGTACAATTTAAAATTCATTCTCGTTTCGATCATAATATAACTTATGATATTGAGTCGTTGGTAATAGATAGGATTACCGAACGTCTGCCAACCGCGACAGTCGACACTTCGCGACTGTCTAACTTCGAAGACTTACCGTTGGCAGACGATACATATTATTCATCAGGCCCGATTCACGTATTGATCGGCGCTTCGATTTTTCCGCACCTGCTTTTGTCGAACAGAGTTCAAGGATCGACTTCGAATTTATCGCCGCTCGCATTAGAAACGGTCCTTGGCTATGTGATCGTAGGTGACGCACCAGCATGTACTGACGGTAATTCGACCGTATCGCATTGCTGTATCGCGGACACATTAGACTCTGCTGTCCGGAAATTCTGGGAATTAGAGGAAGTGAGTGTTCCCCCGGTATTCAGCCCGGACGACCAATTGTGTGAGGAATTTTACACCCGCACTACCACTCGGGATAGTGAGGGACGTTACGTAGTAGCTTTGCCTTTCAAGGCTGATGTCGAATCCCTTGGCAATTCGCGCCAAGCAAGTGAACGGCGGTTTTACTGCTTGGAAAGGAAGATGCAAGCTTCTCCACAATTAAGGGTCGCGTATGACAGTGTCATCCGGGAATATTTAGAAAAGGGCTACATTTCATCTACGAATCCTGATTCGGCGGGAAGTTCGTATTTTATTCCGCATCATGGTGTGATCCGAGATGATAAGGTCACAACCAAACTTCGTGTCGTTCTCGATGGTAGTTGTAAAACTACTACCCGCATCTCGCTTAATGATCTCTTGTATGGTGGACAGAACCTACAAGGGAACTTGTTCAATATTATTATTGGTTTTCGTTTGTTTTCGATAGCGCTTTCCGCAGACATTCGTCAGATGTTTCTCAGCATTGGAGTCCGAGAATCTGATCGGCGTTTCCAACGCATTTTGTATCGCTTTTCCCCGCAAGAACCTTTACAGGTTTATGAATTTAATCGTGTCGTTTTTGGGCTTAAGTCTAGCCCCCTTTCATGCACTTCGAACTATTAAGCAGTTGGCTGAGGATGAGGGTGACTCCTACCCTCAGGCCAAAGATATTGTCGCTGCGGGGTTGTATATGGACGACTACGTCCATTCCGTTCGCACGGAAGACGAGGGCATTTCCACCGCTTCGGAAATGATAGGTCTCATGAAGGCTGGTCAATTTGAGCTAGTTAAGTGGACCAGTAATTCCCAAGTCGTATTAGATTCTATCCCACCCTCGCACCGCCTGCCAGTTGTCAAGGAATTCGATGAGTCCGACCAACATAAAGTACTGGGCTTGTGTTGGTCACCTACGTCGGACAACTTCGGCATGAAAATTAATACTCCCGCTCAGATTTGTACTAAGCGTACAATATTGTCGTGTGTCGCTAAAATATGGGACGTCATGGGATTTGTCGCACCTGTTGTCCTGTACGCTAAACTTCTAATCAAGCAGCTTTGGCTGTCTGATTGTGACTGGGATGATACTCCACCTGAAGATATAGGCAGGCTGTGGATTCGCTTCAAGGAAGAGCTTCCCTTGCTCTGTACTATAAGGATCCCACGTCACGTTGGTATCGTCGGCGATAGTGTGGTCACTATATTGGCTTTCGCGGACGCCAGTGAGAAAGCATACGGGGGGGTTATTTACTTCCACGTTCAAAATAGTGATGGCAATATCGTTAGGTTGTTGACCGCTAAGTCGAAGGTCTCCCCTAAAAGGGTCGTTTCTCTTGCTCGTCTGGAGCTGTGCGCTATTCTTGTGCTAGCTCAACTCATAAAAAATGTCGTAGTCGCTTGTCAAAACCGCATTATATTTCGCAACATATTCGCATTTTCGGATTCAACAGTCGCTCTCTGTTGGGTACATTCGTCGCCCCATCGGTGGAACACCTTCGTGGCCAACAGAGTCTCGAAAATACAGGACGACTTATCGCCACAAAACCTGTATCACGTGTCCGGTACGGACAATCCCGCAGATTGTCTGTCACGTGGGCTCACACCTTCGCAAATCATTGATCATCCGCTTTGGTTCAGTGGTCCTCCGTGGGCCAGCTTAGACGTTTCAAAGTGGCCTGTCATCCCCTTCAATCCCTCTTCGGTATGCGAAGTGCCCGAAGAGAAGAAACATTCGTTGCTCTCCGCTACACCAACTGAAAGATCTACTATTCTTTCTTTGGTCGATCGTATCTCGTCTTGGAGTAAATTACTTCGAGTAGTAATTTACATTTGTCGTTTCGCTAAACTATTGCCTATTGGTTACCGCATGGCGGCAGCGGATTACAACTTCGCTGAATTGCTCATACTTCGCGAGCTTCAACGCTTTTATTTCTCCACTGAATTGGTTAAACTCAGGAAAGGCAAACATTGTAGTCCTGCTTTTCGACACTTAAAACCGTTTCTCGAAGACGGACTCATTAGAGTCGGAGGCCGTTTAAGAAACTCGGATTTAAGTTATGATGGGAAACATCCCATTCTGCTTCCAAGCAAGGACCTCGTTTTGAATTTGTTAGTCGATTATCATCATAAATTGAACTGTCACGCAGGTCCCGACCTGCTAATGTCGCTCTTGCGTCAGAAGTATTGGATCCTTTCTGCACGCAATTTAATTAGGAATAGGATCCATAAGTGCCTTCCCTGCTTTCGGCTGCGCCCTAAGCAGAGCTTTCCTGAGATGGCCGATCATCGCTCTTGTCGTATCGTTCAAACCGCTAAGCCATTCGTCCACACGGGCACGGACTACGCCGGTCCGTTTAAGGTTACGATGTCTCGCGGTCGAGGTGTTCGCTCCACCAAGGCCTACGTGTGTCTGTTCGTCTGCATGACTACACGCGCGGTGCACATAGAGCTCGCTGGGGATCTTAGCACAGCTAGTTTTATGGGCGCCTTTAAACGGTTCCTGTCAAGGCGTGGCCCGGTTAGTAGAATTTATTCCGATAACGGGACTAATTACATAGGCGCTAAACGGAAACTCTCGGAACTTCACGCATTTCTTTGTTCGAAGTACCATAATTCGGAATATGGTCATACATTAGCTATAAATCGAATAGATTGGTCACTCAATGTCCCGACGGCTAGTCACTTTGGCGGCAATTGGGAAGCTAATATTAAAGGTTTAAAGTCACACCTATATCGGGTCATAGGCGATACTATTCTGTCGTTTGAAGAATTAAGTACCGTTCTTATTCAAATAGAATCGGTAATGAACACTAGACCTCTTTGTAGGACACTCTCTAGTGATCCTTCAGAGCCGCTCGCATTGACTCCAGCGCACTTTTTGAATCTCACGCCTCTGAAATACTTGCCTGCCGAGGAAATAGACGAGAGAACTCTTACTGCTAGACACGAGCTACTAGATAAGTTAGTACAGTCGTTTTGGAAGCGCTGGAGAATTGGACATCTCCATACTTTGCAATCTCGCCGCAAATGGAACACGCCGGTCGATCCGGTCTCTGTCGGCACGGTCGTGATTCTTATATCCGACAACTCGCCCCCACTACACTGGCCTTTGGGTGTCGTGGAGGAAATTTTCCCTGACTCAACCGGAGTCACTCGTATCGTTCGGGTTAAGACAACCACCGGATCCTACTTGCGTCCCGTGGTGCGTCTTTGCCCATTGCCTAACCAGTAGTTTATTTAATTCGTCTTTAAGGTTAGGTTAATATTAGTTATTAGGTATTTAGTTTCGTAGTTATAGGATAGTAATTATCGAATAGATTCGTTTTCTTGTGGTTTGCCTCACTCTTGAAGGCATCCCTTCAAGCCCGGGGGAATGGTTGCGCTGATATACGATTCTTTTCGTTTATATTTTTAATTATTGGCAACACGCATAATCGCTAATTGGTTAGACATTCCCCTTCCGCATATTATCCTTTCTCCCTTGCACTAGACCTTCGTCTATTCGAGAGTGAGGGAGAGAGACTATACCGCTCTAGAAAAATCGATCGCGTCTGGATCTTCCGATGGACGATCGGAGCTTCAATGGCTGTCGAGTCGCGTTAGAGCACAAACGCATCGAATCGCATTCGAACGGTCGCGTCGTTTTGTGCGACCAATTCGTAGCAGAAGAACGGTTATACTGTGGTGGTGAACTGTGATCAGAGTGCTGGCAGTCCTGAATATCCTGGATTATCAAGGTTAGTGCTGCCTTTCCTATACGACGCTGGACTCTTATCTTTTGTTCCAACCAGCGCCGGTTCCCGTCAATTGTGTAACCGAAAACTTCTAAGTCGCATACGTTGCATTACCGCCCATCCAGATAACATAGTAAAAAATGTCTAGGTTTGGTTTCAATTTATTTAGTTAAGTACGGATGTTGTTTTAGACTTATAATTTAAGATTGTAATTGGGGTGTCTGAAGTATTGCGCTTAATCTGTTACACCTTGTATAAGTAAATATTACAATAAACGCAAAGAACTAAATATTCAATTGGAGGAGTGACTACACAGTCATCTTATGTCTATAGAGACGAAGATAATGGCAATTCAAGAGATCACTATAGCTGAAATATGAAACGTCAGTTTTAGAAATTCACATTTAAGAGGTCCCATAAAGCCCTTTGCAGACTAGACGTGAACAAAGCCAGCGGGCCCGATGGAATACCTGCTCCAAAAGCCTGCTGAAAAAGTTGTGCTCTGGAGTTGTCACTTGTATCACACTCTTAAAATTAGAGTGGTGCCACTGTCCTGGAAGCAACCAGAATGTGCAACCAGTACCCAAAAAACCTCCAGAATCTGCAAAATGATGGATAGGTTACTCAATAATAAGCTGCTAGCATACCGTGAAGACAATGAGCTCCTTAGTCTCTTCTTCTTCGTATCGATGGTAAATTGCGTACTTTATATGTATTAAGCCCAGTCACGCAGGTCTCGTTCAGTGGCGTTTATTTGGTCTTCTAATGTACACGTTTTTAGGTCATTTTGTTTGATCAGGAACGCCGTAATCGCACTGGGTGTCAGTTTGGCATATAATGCCCCATTTTGCTAAATTGTGCTTGCAGCGGCCTACTTGGATTCGCAGTCCATTAATGGCCACTGCAAGTCACGTCCGGGTGGCAGATGTTCCTGGGGCTGAACGGAATTAGGCGGTGGTGGAAGGTAGTTCAGCTACTTAGTGACCACCAGTATTGATTCCGCCTTGGTTAGTCGACCCGAGATCTTGTGTATCTGCTGGGGCGAGGACATTAAGAAACATGGAAATGCTCTTGGAGAGTCCCTCAATATCTCAGTCCTTTGAGTGGTCAATCCGAGCAGTCATCGATAGCTGCTCATCGGATCTTATGGTTGTCAATGTCAATGCGTTATTCTTAAGAGGTCTGTTCTCTTTGCGACTCTTTTTTGCTGCTTATCAAAGACCTGCTCCAGCTCTTGGGTACGCGGATGATAGCACAGACTTAACGATATACTTATCCAGTGCTAGGGCTAGCAGGGACGAAACAGACTGTCTTAGAAAGGCCATATTGTAGCGAATGAATTTGACCCGACAATCTGGTCGAATTCAATGCTTTGAAAACACAAGTTTATCTCTTCACTGCTAAAAGGAGCCAATTTAAATTATCTCCTACTTTCCAAGGTGCATCTATACCTATCAGTTACCGACCGCTTGGAGCTCTTGGGCATTGAGTTGACGTCTAACTTAAACTTCGGCTCAACCATTGAGTCAAAAGTTTTGACTGCAGCCAAAAAGCTGGAAATTCTTCACAAGGCGAGGCGATACTTTACACCTGTACAGCTTTTGAATTTGTATAAAGCACAGGTCTGTTCTTGTATGGAGTACTGCAGTCACTTGTAGGATGGCACAGCAAGATACCAGCTTGCTGCACTTGACTCGGATAACGCAGAGTTAATAGACTCACAGGCGATGCACGTGTTAGCAGACAAGCTTTACAGCCTGGCTCATCGGCGAAACGTTGTTTGCCTGTCGGTCTTCCACAGATTGTACTTCGGAGAGTGTGCGCAGGAACTCCACGACCCGATTCCTCCATCTACCTTATACTAACGATCTATCAGACGTACTGCATGGTACCATTCTCACTTGTTCAATATACCGTTTTGTCGTACTAAGCGATTCTCCTCTACATTTATTGTGCGCACGGCCAAGGTTTGAAACTCTGCAGGCTGCTATGTTCCCTTCTACATATGACCCGTCTGCCTTCAAAGCAAGATTGAATGGGCAACTTCTGGACTCATCAGTAATAAAATATATAAAAAAGTAACATAGGGCATTCAAGGTATTGTCATTGAGATACGATCTTATTTTGTTTTTATATGGAAATAATCATTTATAAATGACATTGTAGCATACATATTATTATAATTAACCGATAAGTAATGTTTACATTAATTAAATTCAATGAAATAAGTAAGAAAGATTCTATTGCGTCTGGTTTTTTGTTTAATATCGAAAAACCGATATTTGAAATCCAATATCGCTTTTTTCAATATCGGATTTATGGTCCGATATTCCGGTTTTTCGATATTATCGAAAACCGGTATCCATGCTCTATACCTCACACAAGCAATCAACAGAGCAAGTGGTGATATATTTTTGTTCCTTATATCTAAGAGAATTACTACATAATATTAAAGTACCACCTCCTACTGAGGACCTGTTGTATACACTAGTGACAGAAAAATATTAATTTTAAACAACATTCTATCTGGTTTTAGCCAGGTTTCACAAAAACATAAGATATCTATATCATATTTATCTATTAACATTTCCTCATCTAATATTTTGCCGGAGAAACGATTTATATTCTGATGATATAGTAAAATTGTGTTATTATAACTCTCCTTTGTCACATCTAAGGGTTTAAACAATTAATTTCAGTATTATTAGATACCCTAGATAATACTGAATAGTCATTTAACCTAGGATCAGTTAAATTGTCAATAACCCAGTGTAAATTGTAAGCTAACAAAGTAGCCAATGAACTTTCGTTGTAAATTCTAAAATGAATGTCAGGATTGCAATCGGTATGCCCAAAAACCTATTACACGATGTTTGATGCAATATTTTGCAATCGACCACGTTTGCTGAGCAAGCGATATAATGCGGTCGCACTAAGTTCGCCGCGAGCTTAGTGTATTTCGAACAGCAACCGGGTGCACACATTTTCATCATTTAGCGATAATTTTAGCCCTTACGTTACTTTGTTAATTATACTTAGCAATAAACCCTTGAAGGTTATCAGTGTATTTAACTTAGTTATCCACCAAGGATGCAACTTTTTCTCCAACATTCAATATTAATATCGTATGTGTTTTAAATTGGATTTCAAAATGAAAGCCAGATTTGCAATCACCACCCCCAAAAACCCATTACACGATACCCATATCGAATGTGTGAGAAAAAGTTGCATCCGCCATCTTGGATTTTAAAATGAATTCCAGATTTGCAATCACCACCCCCAAACACCCATTACACGGTACCCATATCAAATGTTTGAGAAAAAGTTGCATCCGCCATCTTGGATTTTAAAATGAATGCCAGATTTGCAATCACCACCCCCAAAAACCCATTACACGATACCTATATCGAATGTTTGAGAAAAAGTTGCATCCGCCATCTTGGATTTTAAAATGAATGCCAGATTTGCAATCACCACCCCCAAAAACCCATTACACGATACCCATATCGAATGTTTGAGAAAAAGTTGCATCCGCCATCTTGGATTTTAAAATGAATGTCAGATTTGCAATCACCACCCCCAAAAACCCATTACACGGTACCCATATCGAATTTGTGAGAAAAAGTTGCATGCGCCATCTTGAATTTAAAAATAAATTCCAGATTTGCAATCACCACCCCCAAAAACCCATTACACGATACCCATATCGAATGTTTGAAAAAAGTCTTCATCATCACTTTCACTTCCTCAAATGGTGCTTTTCGGGAGCAACTGCACAAGGTACTATTAGAAATACCCAAAACGCTATAGGTGTGCCTATAATATTTAAAGAGTTTCCTCGCTTTTTCCAGGATCCCATCATCAGATCCTGATTTCATAACAATGGAACCAACTAGAAAGTATACCCTTTCAAACGAAAAAAAAAATTCCAAATCGGTCCAGCCGTCTTCGAGTTTGAGGTTACATACATAAAAAAAAGTTTAAGACGAACTGAGAACCTTCTCCTTTTTTTGAAGTCGGTTAAAAAGCAATAATAACATCACAAAATAGAAATACGTACTTTTTATGAGAATGGCTTTTTTTTCGAAAATTTGCACCAACTTTCTTCTAATAATATTTTTTTTTACATTTTCCCATAATAAAACAAATATTGAAAAAAAAAATGTTATAGAAATATATATTGAACAATAAAAAGTAATTGTTGGGTATGCATAATAAATCGTACTCAAAAAAAACAAAAAATATGACTTATGTTATTCAACGGATTGCTGCAATACATACGTACACAATAGATCGCGAATTATCGTTACCGGCGAAACGCTCCACGATGAGACGTGACCACTCTTTGAGCCACAGAACACTATAACCTAGCGGAAGAATGACAACTTCATACAAAAAAATCAAGACAGAATTCGATTGTGCTGCCATCTAGTTTTGTCCCACAAAACAATTCAAAGCGGGAAGATTTGAAAGCGTTTTCTGATTAGACCTACAGAATGAATTTTAATTGGAAACTAGAAACGAATCTGCAATACTACTACTATTAGTATTACTGCAGATTCGTTTCTAGCTTCCTAAAATTAACCTCCATATTTGGGGAGACTAAATAGGTTATAAAAATAACACTAAGGAAAATGGAATTATTGGTATTTATTGACATTATTTCACAATTATTTTACAAAATCTGTTAAATTATCTAAATATTTATTAAAGAGAGAAGAAGAGTAACTTCTCAAACTTTCTTTCGTAAAAGAAAAAACAAGATTGGAATACAAAATAAATTTTCCCCCTTTCTCTAATTTCTAATTACGTTTTTGTAGAGAAACCTTTTGGACCAGATTGTGTTTACTTAGATATACAAGAAAGGTCTAAAAATACAAGTAATCTATTCGTTATATAATGACTATCGGTATCAAAAGAAAATAAAATAGTCATTATAATGTATTTTTAGACTTTTAGCTAATTGTGAAAAACAGTAAACAAAAATGCAGTTTTTATGTACTAGTGTTTACACATAATATATATGAAATTAGACATTTTAAAACAGTTTCACTTATGTTTTAAAGTTTCTATTTTCTTTTTTAAGGACCGATTACTACCGGCCTCTACATATTTTCGGTTTTGTAACGTGCAAAATCTTTTTACACATATGTGAAAAACACTAGTACATAAAAACTGCATATTGTTTTGACTATGTTTCTCACAATTAGCTAAAAAACTAAAATTTACGTCACTATACATTTTTTGTATTACTGTTTTTTTTAAATCTGGATTAGATGGTGACATCAAGAAGAAAGTATTACAAATTTTGGCGCATTCTTCAACGCACGTTATTAAATTTTTAGACGCATAAATTAAGTTCTTCTTGATGTCATCATACTCTTTACATTCTATGAAGGAATGAAAATTTTCAATGTTTGTGGCTTTAAGTATTTTATCACAATCACCACAAGCAACTTTGAGATTTTTTAGGATAAACCCACATACGTAAGCACAAGCTTGTATTTCCGCAGAGTCCGACAAACTTGCTTCAAATGTGTTGTCCACTGAATCAAGCATGTCGGACATATGTGGATCTTCCCTATTTTCTTGGCTTGTGGTGGGTGGTGAGGACAACAGGTCTTTAAAATTCGACATAATTGTATCATAACTGTCGTCTTCACAATTATTTCCTGAATTTATATGGGCCAGATTTGATATGATGGTGGTTTTCAGTCCACCAATAAATTGCGAAGACGTCGGGTTGCAATTTGCACCACAATTTGCACGGATAGCGCCAAACAAATTCTCTAAAGGATCCTGCTGGAGACGTCGAGTTGCCAGTGATCGCACATTGTGTTTTTGTTTAAGCGCATGAAATATTCTGACAATGCCATTCATGGTCCAAATCCATCCGTCCTTCGAAGGCGGTGAGCTCCGGCACCCCACAAATACTAAATTTTGAAAAAATGTTTTCATTTCCTGTGACGTTGACGTCATATTTGTGGAGTGCGGTTTACCTCTTCGGAGATCAGCCGTGTCACTATTTACGGCGTCAAACAATTTGTCTATGTTTGATATTACTTCAGCTGTTACTGTTGCATCTGTAGACAATTCTCCTGAAAATTACAACAAAAATATATATACTTAAACAGATATTTTATGGTAGGAATGAAATGTAGACTACATAATTTCATGGGTATAAAACGTGAAAACCGGGCAAAACTGGAGTTGATCCTTTATAACTATAGCAGGACAAATACAAGCGAGAAGTATGTTGTGGATAATGGTATGGTGCATCTTGGCCATTGCTCAATGTCTTTTCGCGGCCCTTTAACGTGCAAACTACACTATATGGGTTTTAGTGGGGGCAAGCACTTCAGTCAAATCAATATAAAAATAATAATACCTTGTGATATTTTGGCAAACATGCCTGCTGCTACAGAGTGACTCAGCACTTGAGCAGCTAGATTTACTTTCATTTTTTGTTTAGTGTTAGGGTTTAAATGGTCGTTTCTCAACACTGGGGCAAACACGAAATTTGGGTTCATGTTGTCGAGGTCGTAAAAGTCTTGGATGTGACTCCATTTCGCAATACCTGTAAATAAATAAAAAATTGTTATAAGATTAAGTTTTAGTTACTCATAATATACTTGTAGATGACTCCACAGTAAAATGAATTCTAAGTTCAATTGATCAAACAGAAAGATTTATTATAGCTAAATAGAAGCTCAAACAGCTTTAGTTCATATATTATCACTGGTTAGAATACTATAAATTTAACATTAGTAATTCATAAATTTTACAAACAATATTAGTACTGTACAGGCAAACATCATCAATATTTACACAACTGATTAATAATGATGAACAATAATTACCTTTTCCTTTCGTGTTATCAGATGTAATATTCGTGATACAGTTTATATTATATTTAAGAAATAAGTTTCTGAAACATTTTAATAAATGAGGAGGATCGAAAATAGCCACCACTTCATTGTTTTCTATATTGAAATAGGGTTGACTTTTGGAAGCGCCCAAAATTGTAAGGGCTCTTCTGTTCACTCCATCCATATCACACACAGTTGCAGATATGCTCATTCCTATTTCGAAGCACTTATTCAATACCTAAAAAAAGATTACTATTAGTAAACAGTTGAAAATCATCATCAACAACAACAACAACAACACCAACAACAGCAACAACATCATCATCAACATCTGAAGCTTGTATGGTATGACAAAACTTTATGGTGCAGCAAACTTATCTGATCTGGTGGTTATAATTGGTACTACCGAAATAACTATGGCAATTGACAGGATCTATCATTTTTGGTTCACCGATAGCGCCGCATGACAAGGCCAGATAAGTTTGCTGCACTATTTATGCATCTTGATGTTTGCAAAAAGGTAAAGCATTTTTAAGAATAACTAAATACACAAACCTCTTTTATTAGGACTGCCAATCTATCTGATGTCACATTAGACCCTGACAAATAAAATGCAACAGGTTGCTTAATTTTCTTCCTTATGCCAGCTACCATAAACACAAGAGCATATGTGGCCTCTTGTTGAGTTGTACCTTGTAATCCATGGTCCTGGTACCCTACAATTTTGTCTTGTTTGCTATTGTACCACAAGTGTTTCCTAATGGCCATCTCATCAAACATAAGAACATAGGCATTATCTGATGGATTTTGTTTTTTAACATATTTTTTTAAGCCATTGAAAATGGTATTGTTGATGCCTGTATTTAGGTTAAATTGGCTTATTAGATATTTTAAAGTGCTTGGTGCAGGAAGACACCAGAGTCTTTGAAGGAGTCGGTAGCAGGTAGCAGATCTTTTATATAGCCTCAATGCTATGATTTTTTCTTCTAATGTCCACCTTCTGCCAGTGTGTTTCCTTTTCACATTCCTTAATTGCGATTGCAACATCAATGCAAATGAAGGTGTTAATTTTTTCACCAAAGATTGCACTGATTCGTTTTCAGTCAAGACATTTACCAAATCTTTTTGTTTTAATTTTTTTACTCTATTACGCAAATAGCAGATTCTTTTCATGTGTTTCCTACAGTTCTTATACAAGGCTGTATCATTCAGTTTCGAGATTTTCTTTGGTGACACCGGAGAAACTAACTGAAATAAAAATAAATAATGATATAAACAATTAATTAGCTAAAAATATAAAAAATTATAAAGTACTAGCGTACGTCACGCGGTTTCACCCGCGTAGTTCCCGTTTCCGTGAGAGTATAGGGATAAAATATAACCTATGTTACTTGCTGATAATGTAGCTATTCATTGCTGAAAGAATTTTTCAAATCGGCCCAGTAGTTTTTAAGTTTATTTGTTAAGAATTTAATTTAATTAACAATGCTTACCTTTTGATGCTCCCTTTTACTGTCAATAAATAATTGTGACGAGCCTGGTATAGGTGTCACAATAGAGGTCATTTTAGCAACAGGAACCAACTAGAATTAAAAAAATAAATAATGTGTAATTGATTTGGTTATTTTCAAAAATGTAGGAAAGGACCTACCTATTGAGAGAAATACAAAGCTTGTTTACCTTTTCAAAGTTTTCATTTGTAATGTCCATTAAAACCCTTGATGGCCCTGGTACAGATTCTATTGTATAATCCAGTTCAGAGACATCTTGGTGCTAAAACAATGTTAGTGTTAAAGTTTACCATAGTTGGTTTTCAATTGCATGATTTTGTGATTCAAAGAAATAACTGCAAGTGAATGCATATTTTTGCCATCTTGTAGTGCATGTACATAACACATTTTGAGCAGCTTTATAGTTACAAACTATAACAACATGTGGCAGAAAACTTATGAATTGAGTACTTTTCGGTGATTAATAGTAATAATCATGGCATAAACATATACTTCTTTCATACCTTTGAAACTGGAATGTTATCGTTACAAAATTTTTTCATGGGTTGTGCTTCAATTTCCTAAAAAAGAAAGAAATAATGAAAGAAAAAAGAAATAATTCTGCAGGTGAAGTATGCAGTGTCTCATTGCCAGTAATCACTCTCATTAAGTCGAAAATAATCGTTTTCAATTTAGTGATGCTAGATTTTCTATTATTCCCAATTTTTATTGCATAAACCAATATAAATATATCTCCATTATGGTTATGGTTGAGGGCTCTCTGTCACAGCAATAATAATTTGGATTTTCGTTTTCTCAACATATAACCATGTATGATGAAGTGCACAGCAATTTTTAAAATGCATCTTTATAACATATACAACACATTTTTTGTGATAATATTACTAACTGTAGGTGATTATAAAAATATTCACTTACATCAGTGATGGTGGTTTGTGTTTGTTTTGCTGTAGATGTTTCAAGCATATTGGCAACAGTTTGTATATTTGTTATATCCCCTAAAGATATTCTTTGAGATGGGCCAGCTTGTGGTTTAGTCGAATCAATAAGTATATGTTCAGTCTAAAAACAGAAATTATTCCATTAATTAAATTTTAGTTTGAAGCACCAATACATACCAATTTAAGTAACAAGTATTGTCATTGTAGATAATCAGTTATTAAAATATTCACTTACATCACACGGAACAGCAGTTCGAAGTAACTGTGCCTTTGTGATGTCTTTAAAGTCTGCATCTTTAAAATGCTTTTCACACAGCATTCTGTGCTCATTGTACAATTTTTTCTGATTTTGCAATGAACTATACTGCCCTACCGGAAGAATGTACTTTGCCCACAGCAGACAACTGAAAGTAAAAAAAAATTACATGTTCATCAATAGTTCTGGCAAACTGCTCAAATATTTTTTCGATATAATATAAAGATTAAGATAAGACAAACAAGACAAATGAAACAGGATAGCTCTTTTTTATGTGGGGGAATGGCAGTGCCCCCGCCAAGTAAGCATACCCTTTTCAATTTTTGTCACTACTACTTTTAAACTGCACCATTGCCTTATCTCCTCATTCCTTAGCCTATCATTCATAGTCACACGACACATGCTTCGCAAGGAACACATTTCCACAGCATTTATTCTACTTACATGCTTCTTTTGCCACACCCAACATTCACTTCCATACATAATCTTTTGTTTTCAATAAATAGATTGATTTATCTCACAAGTAATACATATTATATTAAATTAGATTGTTTAACATTAAAAACATAAAACATAAAAGATTTTTAATATTGATATGGTCAATAAATGATGTTGTTAGGTTAGCTAATTATGTAATAACTTAAAACAGAAAAACCCTTAAGTAGGGACTGAATAAATTAACCGACTTGGCATTACATGGATCTCACAACTTTTTACGGTAGAAGAACTGAGTTGGGAGACTTGGTTTTTTTACAAGTTATGTTTTTGATGGTATTAGTATTGTATCAAGTATTAAAGCTAAAAACAAGCATTAAATTTTTTAATTTGTTCTATAGAATGGGGAGTAATTAATAAATAAATAAAGCGATATTTTAGTCTTAAGCTGAGACGTTTTTCAGGTAGGTAAAAGGAACGTGTTAGTACTTACCGAATAAGGTTTTGAACTCCAGGTTTAGGAAAGCGAAACAGTTTCACGTTATGTTCGGCTGGTGAACAGCCGCACTTGAAACATTTCCTTTTATTTTCATCCATGTCACAAAGTTTCAAATCTCACAACTAAGTTATAGATCACAAAATACACTGTCTCAGAACTCGTGAAATACGATTAACTGCACCTTACATACACTAAACGGAGGAACGAAAGCTCAACTCGACGTTAAAAGCAATACAAAGCACAGAAATAACGAATTTCTGCAACAGTTCCACATAAATGAAACGAGAAAACAGAATGACAATGAATCTGACATGACATTACAACCATTGTAATGCTACTATAATTAATCAAAAATAACTACTATATTTTCAGTTTAATTTAATTTTAGACATTGTATTTTTTTGTTGTACATAATAAAAATTTGCATAACTTCAATCAGTCATTATTTATTTTTATTACATACTAAATATTTATATTTCAATGGAACGTTTCTAGCTTAAAAACTACTATTTAGAAAGAAAAAAAAAACTAGTCACATACAATGAGCCTGTGTTACAATTTTAAAAATAAGTATTATTAGGGACCTAATTTTGTGGGTCCTTCATAATGTTTTTAAAGCTGGCAATGTTATAGTTCTGCCCCGGGTACCTCTCCTACATTGCCCCATACAAAGTTGACACCCCCTGCTTTGAGCTCCCGTGGACGACTGAATTTTCGACCGGTGTACGTTGCATATGGTTCAAAATAGCGCGCAAATAAGAAGAAAAAATAAAAATTAAAACAACCAAGCGACATTTTTGAAATGTTAAAGCTGTAAATGATAGTGTGATAATTAGAGAATAATATGAATTGAAGTTTATGAAAAAAATCAACAGTTTACTATCAAAATTCAGCGACGCACGAGCATGTTTTGTAAGGATTTTTGTCCAACTTTATGTATTTTTGTTTAATAAACTATAAAATATTTTTAAATTTTGCCAACTATGTTTGCTAACACATTTATTCTAGTGTTCATTACATATTTTTGTATGGTAATTAAAGTACTATTATAGGTTATATTCCTTTAGTTGTGAAGACCGTTTTTAGTTATTTTACTCGGCGCAGGCTTAACTAACAGAGGGCTTTCCCGTTAACCCGCAATAGTATAGCATCCATACATGCTAAATAAATATTAAAATTCGAAAACAAAATGTTTTTTTTTTATATTAAAATATTCACTAAAAATGTTAAATTGACTGGCTTCATACAAGTCGGGGTTAGCCTTAATACGAGCTCTTCGTTTTCGTTCGCATTCTCTTTTTTGTTTACAAATTTCTTTTGCTGTCCTTGGTCTTTTATTTCTCACCATCTAAAAAAAGTAAAACATGTATTTGTATTAGTGATGTGCCAACTCGGAATAACACAACTCGAGTTAATTCGAGTTGAAATTCACGTAACTCGAGTTCAACTCGAGTTAACTGGGTGAAATGAAACTGAGTAAATGATTTGTTTTCGTAACAACATTTAAATAAATTGAACAGATTTAGCATAAATATGTATGGGGACCATTATAATTAAAGTAGGTAAAATTTAAATAAAAAAGAAATGTATTTATTTATCATTTATTTGTGTATGTAGGATTAAATTTTCTTAACATAAATAAAGTAAGTATTTCTATTAATTAACAACAAAACTATATTTGTATGAATCTGAACACTGTTTGCCAGGGGCGTAGCTACCGCCGTATTTGCCGTATCAATTATACGGGGCCCCCGGGCCACGGGAGCCCCCAAAGTGTGTAAGGAAAAAGAATAAAAACTTTCTAATTTATTTTATTTTACAAATGACAAAATTCTATAAAGCAATTCCTTTTTTTCCCGCCTTAAGCGTGCGTTCAAAAGTTGGCAACACTACATCGTTATGGCGGGCTGCGGGACTTCCCCGTTTTACTTACTTCATCTTCAACTCAGCGGGGAATCCCCGGGAATCCTTCATCGATATCGCGATGTACGTGTACGTTGTTGTACTTTGCATTGGATGTTAAACCACGGAGTGCAGTGCACTGTTTATTTACGCGCTTTATATAAATGTGCATTACATTGTAATTCAGTACAAACAATATTGTTCTTCTGGTTTAGCAGTATTAGTAACGATTTGTAAAAGAAATGAGTGAAAGGAAAAGAGATTATCCCAGCGGCGCTGAGAAAAGAAAAATTAAACAGAAAAGGGACGAGGTTATAAAAAAAGTGCCCAAAATTTCTTCATTTTTTCAGAGACAATATACTGTGAGTGATTTAGATTGGAAAGGTACGTACTACACTACTACCCAACCCATTTATTAGGGGCCCGTAGTGATAAACAAGGAAATCTTTTAATTTCGGTCTGTCCATCTGTCCGTCACAAAAAGTTGTCTCCCCCCTCGATTTTCACAATTATACTGTTTTTAGGGTTCCGTGCCTTGATTAAAAAAAACAAAATTCTAACTTATCTATAGGATCGATTTGTTTTGTTGTTTGTTTATCAGTCCGTATCGTATCGTTAATTGCGTGTTGAGAACTTCAGATGTGCAGTCTCGCTTTCGGGTTCTCGTTTTGTATGGCCACTACACTACGCGCTGCGTTTAAATAGCACGCAGGTGTATAGTAATGCACGGACGGGCTGCAGGTGATTTTGTATCTACTAATAGGTACGAGCACAATCCGCGTAGAATCTGTGTGCGTCTGAACTGAACACTCTCTAACTGTGACCCTTAGTAACGTTATTTATTTATATATAACTCTTTTTAGTTTAGTATCAAAGCATTCGTATTTATTTTTTAACAATTACTCGTTTATTTTTAGATTCTTCTGAAGCATGTTCTTCGTCACATATCCATCCGGAAATAGAAGAAAGCCAAGCACATACTTTATCGGATGTCCATCCAGAAATCGAGGAACCCCAAGTCAACGATTCTGATATATCTGCAGATAATGCAGATTGTAATATAATTTCATCAGATAGAGGAAATTTTGGTGACAATTTAACTGAATGCGAACGAAAAATAATTTTTAAATTGGGTCCATTTAAACCACAAGGACCATTTCCAAAAGTTTCAGAAAATAACCGACCTTTTTCAGCTTATTATTATTCATATTTCAATCAGGCAGGCATAAAAAATATAAGACCATGGTTATGTTATTCTAACGTTTTAAACAAACCGTACTGTCACTTCTGTTGGTTATTAGCAGATCGTCAAAACAAATCGTACTCCTCTGCTTGGGTTAACGGTGTTTCGGTTAGAAGCAATTTCACACAAACTATTCTTGACCATGAAAAGTCACAGCAGCATATTAGTGCCTCACTCTCTTATAATAATTGGTTGCAAGGAAATACCATCGATACTCTATTGAAAAGTGAAATCGATAGTAAAATTACATTCTGGAGAGATGTACTGCATCGTATAATTAATGTTATAATTACTTTAGTATCTTGTAATCTACCTTTGAGGGGGCATGATTCTGATTCTGGCAATTTTATGGCAATTTCACGTCTGCTATCTAACTATGATGCAACTTTAAAAGAACTTTTTCTAAAACCGAAAGGTGAAATAAATTATTTAAGCCCTACGATTCAAAACGAAATTATTAGTTTGCTTGGTACTAACGTTAGGAACAGTATTATCTCAGAAATTAAAAAAGCTCCATTTCTGACAATAATTCTGGATACAACACAAGACTTGTCAAAAATTGACCAACTATCTGTAGTTTTTCGATATATCTCGGTTACAGAAAATGATGATAATATGCCTAAAGAAATAAAAATCTGTGAGTCCTTTTTAGGATTCATAGCAGTAACCGATTGCAGTGCTGCAGGTCTGAAAACTGTCATTTTAAATTTGACTAAAGAATATGGAATTGATTTGACTAAATGTAGAGGACAGGGATACGATGGAGCAAATGTTATGTCGGGTGTGTATGGAGGATTACAAACCCTAATAAAAGAGCATGCTCCAAATGCCGATTATGTTCATTGTGCTGCGCACGCTTTAAACTTGGTTTTGAACGATGCTGCGAGACATGTTCGTGAAGTATCGACTTTTTTCGATAATTTAGAAAAAATATATACTTTTTTTGGCAATAGTATAAAACGCTGGGCTATGCTAAGTGACGATTCATCTGAAAAATATTTGATTACCCTTAAAAAGGTATGTCCTACCAGATGGTCTTCTAGGAACGACGCTTTATTAGCAGTAAAGAAATTTTTTTTACTAATCATGAAAACTTTGTACCAACTAAATTTAATTTCAAATAAAAAAGATGAACGTGAAGAATGTAAAAGTATAATTAATATTTTAGAGAGTTTTGATTTCTTAGTGCTCGTTACATTTTTTTCTTCACTATTTGAAATTATTAATCCTGTTTCTAAAGCTCTACAGCATGATAATAATGACTTACAGAAATCTAGTATTTTATTAAGTAATCTTTTAAATAGACTGTGTCAATTAAGAAATCAGAATTCATTTAATAGTTTGCTAAATGAATCCAAAGATTTAGCAAAAAAGTGGGGGGTAACAACTGTTTTTAAAAACAGTAGGCAAAAGATAACGAAGTGTTTTTTTGATGAGTTATCACAAGATGAGAGAATTTCCGACCCGGAATCCTATTTCAAAGTCAATGTATACTATTGCTGTTTAGATATATTAATTTCTCAAACTAAAGAAAGATTTCAGAGCCTTTGCAACCTGAGTAGTATATTCGAAATATTACAACCGGAGAAACTCCTATCTTCTTCAAGCGAAGAGATATTAAACGCTTCCGGAAAACTGTCTGCTAAATACAGTAAAGACATCTCACTTAATCTTTGTGACCAATTAAAGGCTCTAAAAACATGCTTAAATTCTGAAATTAAAAAAATTTATTCCATTAAAGAACTCATTGAATTATTGCTAGTAAAATTCAATAGTCTTGCATCCAGTTTTCCCGAGGTAATCACAGCATGCTTTTTATTCTTGACCCTTCCAGTTACAACCGCAACGGCAGAAAGAAGTTTTTCAAAATTAAAACTAATAAAAAATTACTTAAGAACTTCGATGGGACAAGAACGGCTGTCAGACATCTCACTATTGTCCATAGAGGCAGAAACTTTAGAAAAACTAAAATCATCATCAGCCATAAATGATTTAATAAATCAGTTTGCCGATAAAAAGGCAAGGAGAGTGAATATTTAAAATTCGATTTTTATTTGTAAAATGGGTAAATTATGTGATAAATAAATATTACTTGTCACAATATTTTTTTTTCTTTTGTGAAAAATCTTTACCTCCATATAAGGGCCTCCAAAAAAATTTTTATACGTGGCCCCGACAAGGCACGCTACGCCACTGCTGTTTGCACTTAGCATGTCCATTCACTGGCGATTCAAATACATCCCAAACAACAGATTTCCTTTTAGGTTCCGGCATTTATTCTATACAGTACCAAATAATTCGAAAAATTAACAACAATAACAACCGGCACTCCAAAATAACCTCAAATCTGCAACAGTGCAATGTTGTGTTGTTGTGAAATTGACATAATTCACATTTGTAGCGAATTAAATGAATGAATGTAGTCATAAATGATCGGCAAACTTCACGCCATCTCAGTGTCTGTCATTCGGCTGACTCGCTAGGGCGGGAGTATTCAAATCGATTAAATAGAGTTAAAGAGAATTCAATTCGAGTTGACTCGATTTAAGCCCAACTCGAGTTAAGTCGAGTTAGTAAATCGAGTTGACACCTCACTAATTTGTATGTAAAAGCGTTTTGTGTATCTATGTATATGGCAGTAATTAAACACAAAAGAATTGGAATGATCCAAGTTAAAGTTCACATCCCTGGACCTGTGGTCACATCCATGGAGGAAAAATATCCACGTAATCAATGGAAGTGACATCCATGGAAAGGACATTTTTAGGTTCAAATACAGAAAACTAATCTAAAAAATCTCATCTTTGCAACCTATTTCGGCAATCGTAATTTGACCATCAAACCTACAAAACAGCAAAACAAATGTAGATTTAACATTATATACTTACTTGGCAAAACAACCATAGTAGTGACCACGTATGCTTGACGAGTTTGAACTAGGTAATCTTATTGTTTTTTCACGACAAAAGTATTGCAGCCAGTAAGAAATTGACATCTCATTATGGTTATGACAGCTGATGGTTTGTAAATGCGCACATAAATTCGGACACACGCAGTTCTTTTTCTCGGTAAAAAGTTATTGTGACCTTTGTCCATGTAAGTGACCAAAATTTAAGTCACATATTTTAATTAGGTTTTTTGTTCTCTTTTTTATCAATTGAATATTAAGTTATAAGCTGATATGGGTCAGTATTTGTTAAAGTTTAAGATAATATCCTTATATTTTAGAAATACCATGCTAAAGACTGTGAAAAAATTATTATATCTGTAAATTTGCTTCAGTCACATCCACGGAAAAGACATTTTGACGATTATTTTTTAATATTTAAAATAATGTGATCAATAAATTTAGTATATTTTCATGTAGTCTTCACCAGACATGGTAGCACTACCTTGATAAATATATCATGTCCACGTGCCCTTTGTTATTAAAGAAAAAAATCGCTGTCACAGATAATTTTACTGAAAATGAGAAATACCCAAATGCATCCAGTGCAAAATTCGGAATCAAGTGGTACTCTAATACCTAGTTCTTGTTCGATAACTTTCTTAACATGTCGTTTATTCTGGTGAGCAAATCTCTCATGATAAAGTTGAAGACTGGACTTGAACAATACGTTCACTTCTTCACTGCTATTGCCAATAACTGTATTTGCATTGAGCTTATACAGTCCTCCATTTTTAGAGCGTTTTCCTACTAGGTAAACCTGTCCATTCACTTTTAATGAGCCAGTTTCTCTTTCAGAGGTAAAGACACTGTTATTTAGTTTATCTTGGGCAGCCAGAACTGAAAAAAGATTCTTTTTAATTGCAGGTACGTACCAAACTTCATTAAGCGTTATATCTTGCATTTTATTATTGGTAAAAGCCGTCAGATGTACAGTCCCTTTACCAAGAGCACCAACTGTGGCTCCATTTGCAGTAGTCAAAGTATATAATAATACTGTTACAGCTTTCGAAAGTAGTGAAAAAATCTCTTCGATTCGTTACATGATTGGTCGCTCCATTATCAACGTACCAACTGTCCACATCGTTATCCGATACTGCATTTACCTCTTTTCGTCTTCAACGTACATCAAGATAGTGCTTACTTTGGCTTCAGTAGTGGAAGCAGTAGAAGGTTTTGGTGGTCTACCATCTGATATCCATTTATGACATTTCTTAATCTTGTGGCCTAGTTTTCCGCAAAAGCTGCATTTCATTTTGATAAATTTATTATTGCTATTTTGAGTGGCAAAAGCTTCAGTAGATCTAGCCTGATTATGTTGACTTGCAAGAGACTTTTCAAAGTTGCATAATTGTACTGTTAAATTCTCAATATTGCGATCAGCTTTTGACAATAGTAACCAGCTTGACTTAAATGGGAAGAATGACTCGGGTAACGTGTCTAGAATTTTACAGATGAGTAACACTTCAGGTAATTCACACTCATACTCCTTCATCAGCTCAATTATCAAGTCATGCCATAAATTCTTTATTTTAGAAATATGTGTTCCCATATCATGTTGCGGATCTTTGCAATAGTGAAAGAATTCGAGAGAGTAGGTATAAGTTTTGTCATCTGTAGAACGATCAAACAAACGGTGTAACTCATCCCACACTTCTTTTGATGTCTCTAATCTCATAACCTTTTGGAGGGTCACGTCTGACATGTTTGCTGTTAACAATAGCAAGGCTCTGCTGTCTGCCTCATTATACTTTTGCAAATTGTCCTTAAATATTTCCATCTCTTGTGGGGTGGCGTCTTTGGGCAGGACAGGCTTTTTCAACCTGCATTCAACTGCATCCAGTCCGCCAATACTGCCCCTGAGAAGCTGCATTACTTTATAACGCCATGTTGCCCAATTTCCATTGCCTTCTAAATGGCCAATGTCTATCTTGAAACTTGTTGACGCTTGCATTATATTTAGGAAATTTTTCTCTCTCAAATCGCTACTCAATCTTTGTTTAAAAAACTGATTTTGAGTTAACTCATAAAGACGGCGCAGTACACTGCGCTTGAGTTACTGAAACTTCGCCGAGTTACCCATGCCTAGCTGTCATCCGCGTACCCAACCAGCTCCCAGCTGAAGCAGGTCATCGATACACAGCAGAAATAGTTGCAGAAAGAATAGACCCTTAAAGAACACCAGCACTAATAGCCACAATCAAACAGCAAACAGCAATCAGACAGCTCAATCAAAAAGGCAGGAAACCAGTTGTTGATCTTAAAACCATCAGGTTTTGGAGATATGCGGAACAGGGTGTAAAGTCCGGCAATCCCAGTGAAAAGGGAGGATCTTCTGACCAGAGAGGAATTTTTGTCTGGTGGGCAACTGCGCGATGTTTGTGATCGGGTGATTTGTATGCAGGCTAGTTGTGCGTCAAACTTTGCTTGCGCGATACTGGATTTCTATGATTAGTTTGTTTGTTGTGAGATAGATGTTGCTACAAGGTGATTACAATAAAAAAAAACGGGTTGCACTCCGGGAGTGCCGGCAGAAGTGAAAACTTGAATTAACGTTGTGCATTTTTGATATTTTGGAATGGTTAGGGAATAATTTTGCACGAATTGCTTTAATTATCAGTATAAAAGTACTATCATTTATTTGGTAGAATACAATATTTATTTATTGCGCTATCGTACACAAACATGATAATTTATATTACATTAAAAAGTTTATCTCTTAGAATATTCGACACGTTAACTTCAATCACAACGCCATCTAGACAGTTTTCTTATAACTAATGTAACGAAGTAATTGATGCACGCTTGTAGCTTTGACTGTGGCAAACAAAGTCATTTGGGGCTGTATTAGTTTCAATAAAGTCACATAGATGTCACTGTAGTAAAAAGTGCCCGTCTTACGAATTTTCGATCAGGGTCACGTGTCCCTGACGCGAGTTTAACATTTTTTACCCATTACAAAAAAAAGTGCACAGCGTCGCTAAAGAAGTTTTCACTTCAAAAACAATTTAAAACTTTAAAGAAAAGAAGATAGTACAAAATAATTTAATTTAAACAATGACTTTAAATAAGTAGCTCAGTGGGGCTAGTAGACATGCGAAAAACAGTACTATAAAAAGTAATGCCATAAGTATGGCATGACATTTCGTACCGCGTAATATGACATTTTAGCATTACGCAGTACTCTCTAAACATGACCTAAGATGACGCGCTATGCGAACTAGAGCATGGAATATCGGAACCTTTTCCCAATACCGGTTTCGTTTCGAAATTCAATTTTTTAATATCGGTATTCCGGTATTTCGATATTTTTCCGATATTATGGAAATAAAATGATCAAATTCGTTATAACGTTGTAATGGTCCAAATATTAGAATTTAGAGACTGTATCAAAGTGTGCTCTGGAAATATAAAATCACCTTCATTTATTATTAAAAATATTTCATTGCAATCTTATATCGATTCGAATTTAAAAGTATGATACACAAAAAATATAAATTTCTTAACATACTCTGCTGTGTCATTAAATAAAAAAATCAACACAAGTTAAAATAAGTGATTGAGTAGCATAATATAGGTACAACGTGTAACAGAATAAAAGCAATTCCTGAATGTAGTTGGTTCAGAATCGGCTTCTGAATCGATTCCGTCATACAAAATAGGTGTTAAATTTTAACGGAAAAATCTTTGATTTAACTTATAATGGAAACACAGTATCATGACATTAATACAATCCTTAATTCAAGGAAATGCGCTCGTGTGCGTGTCGGCCGCTAACATTGCATGAGTGTATGCGTCTGCATAAGGATATTGTATGACGCATAAAAGTTTTACGTTATAAAAAATGTATAGGTTTGGTTTCAATTTATTTAGTTCTTTTTTTTTAATATTTAAAATAGGTTCGCGTTTGACCACCATCTCACCTGATGGTAAGTGATGATGTGGTAGAAAATGGAGCACGCTTACCTAAAAGTAACCTATTCACTCTTGACTTAAAGACTTAGTTGCGGATATTGTCTTAGCCTTATAATTTAATATTGTAATTTGGGTGTCTGAGGTATTGCGCTTAATCTGTTACACCTTGTATAAATATATATTACGTTAAACGCAAAGAAGTAGATATTCAATGGGAGGGGTGACTACACAGTCATCTTATACGAAGACTACGGCAATTCAAGAGATCGCTATTGCTGAAATATGGAACGTCAGTTTTAGAAATTCCCATTTAAGAGGTCCATAAAGCTCTTTGCAGACTAGACGAGAACAAAGCCACCAGGCTGGACGGAATACCTACACGAGTCTTAAAAAGTTATGCTCTGGAGTTGTCACAAGCAACCAAGATGTGTAACCAGTACCCAAAAAACCTCCAAAATCTGCAAAGTGATGGAGTACCCTACTCAATATTAAGCTGCTAGCATACCTTGAAGACAATGAGCTCCTTAGTCTCTTCTTCTTCTTCGTATCGATGGTAAATTGCGTACTTTATATGTATCAGGCCCAGTCACGCAGGTCTCGTTCAGTAGCGTTTATTAGGTCTTCTAATGTACACGTGTTTGGGTCATTGGACACTCCAGCTAATGGGACATTGTTTGATCAGGAACGCCGTAATCGCACTGGATGTCAATTTGGCATATAATGCCCCATTTTGCTAAATTGTGCTTGCAGCGGCCTACTTGGGTTCGTAGTCCATTTATAGCTTTCCAAATAGGCCACAGCAAGTCACGTCAAGATGGCAGATGTTCCTTGGGCTGAACGGAATTAGGCGGTGGCGGAAGGTAGTTTAGCTACTTAGTGACCACCAGTATGGCTTCCGCCTTGGTCGGTCGACCCGAGATCTTCTTGTGTATGTTACGCACTGCTGGGGCGAGGCCATTAAGAAACACGGCAATGCTCTTGTAGAGTCCTTCAATATCTCAAAGACCTTGACAGAGTCTGGCACGCTAGTCTACTGAGTAAGCTTCCTACATTTGGCGTCCCTGCTGGCTTCTGCAACCGGATTTCTGATTTCTTAAGTGAGCGGTCAATCCGAGCGGTCATCGATGGCTGCTCATCGGATCTTATGGCTGTCAATGTCAATGCGGTATTCTTAAGAGGTTTGTTTTCTATGCGACTCTTTTTTGCTGCATATCAAGGACCTGCTCCAGCTCTTGGGTACGCGGATGACAGCACAGACTTAAAGATATACTTATCCAGTGCTCTAGCACTGGATCAGTATATCTTTAAGTCTAAGCTCTAGCTAGCAGGGATGAAACAGACTGTCTTAGAAAGGCCATGTTGGAGCAAAATAATTTGACCCGACAATCTGGTCAAATTCAATGCTTGGAAAACACAGGTTTATCTCTTCACTGCTAAAAGGAGCCAATTTGAATTATCTCCTACTTTCAGAGGTGCATCTATACCTATCAGTTACCGACCACCTGGAGCTTTTGGGCAAAACTTAAACTTCGGCTAAACCATTGAGTCAAAAGCTTTGACTGCAGCCAAAAAGCTGGAAATCCTCCACAAGGTGAGGCGATACTTCACACCTGTGCAGCTTTTGAATTTGTATAAAGCACAGGTTTGTTCTTGTATGGAGTACTGCAGTCATTTGTAGGATGGCATAGCAAAATACCAGCTTGCTGCACTTGACTCGAATAACGCAGAGCTAAAAGACACATAGGCGATGCAGTGTTAGCAGACAAGCTTCAGCCTGGCTCATCGGCGACACGTTGTTTGCCTGTCGGTCTTCCACAGATTGTACTTCGGAGAGTGTGCGCAGGAACTCCATGACCCGATTCCTGCATCTACCTTATACTAACAATCTACCAGACGTACTGCATGGTACCATTCTCACTTGTTCAATATACCGTTTTGTCGTACTAAGCGATTCTCTTCTACATTTATTGTGCGCACGGCCAAGGTTTGGAACTCTCTGCAGGTTGCTGTGTTCCCCTCTACATATGACCCGTCTGCCTTCAAAGCAAGAGTGAACGTACAACTTCTGGGCTCGTCTTTGAGATACGATCTTATTTTGTTGCACGTATGTACATAATGCCGGGCGCCGGCCCAAGTGTTGTACACTTTTGTATTTCCATACAAAAGTGTACAACATTACAAGTCATTTATAAATGATTATTTCCATAATCATTACTGTAGCATACATATTATTATAATTAACCGATAGGTTTTGTTTACATTAATTAAATTCAATGAAATAGGTAAGAAAGATTCTATTGCGTCTGGTTTTTGTTTCTTATAAAATATCGAAAAACCGATATTTGAAATCCAATATCGCTTTTTCGATATCGGATTTATGGTCCGATATTCCGGATTTTCGATAATATCGAAAACCGGTATCCATGCTCTAATGCGAACTGCCCGCTACAAAGAGTAAAGTAACTTAAGAGTTAGAGAAAGCGAAAGAGAAATTACGTGTAACAGTGTTATTTATAACCTATTTGCAAAATAAACATCATTATTTAATTATTATCTTTATTTCTAATTATATACATACAAATTACATTTTTAAATATTTCTATAAAACACAAAAAACATTTAAAAATATAAAATATAGTAGCCCACCGGTATCGGGAACAGGGTCCAAGCTACCGGTGGTCAGGGCTCTAGAGAGAGGAACCTCCTAACGATACGCGCCGTGTCCAGGAGTACCGCTTTCTGAAGCAAGCCCCTGATCCAGCCGCCTAACGAGAGCCTCCTAAGGTGTTGGTCGAGGCTCTTGGCTATTAAGCCATTGGCTGAGACGACTATCGGTACAACGACTGCCGAGTTCACATCCTACATGTCGACAATCTCATGCGCCAAGTCAAGATATTTGATGTGCTTATCTTTCTCGGCTTTCACGAGGTTCTCGTCATGCGGGATGGTTATGTCGACAATCATGGCACGCCTCTCGTTTCGGTCCACCACCACTATATCAGGCTTATTGGCTACAATAGTCCTGTCAGTGATGATGGACCGATCTCATTATAATGTGATATGGCCATTATCGAGAACTGGGTCGGGCACATACCTATAGTACGGCACTTCCGATTCCACAAGAGAATATTTCAGAGCAAGTTGCTGATGAATAATCTTGGCTGCAAGGTTGTGCCTATGCAAGTATTCTCCATTAGCAAGACGAGAACAACCAGAGACAATGTGACGGATTGATTCACCCGGACGGTGACATGCCCGACACATGTCAACCGTGCCATCCTTCACAATAAATTTCCGGTAGTTGTTCGTCATAATAACTTCGTCCATAATTGCACAAACAAAACCTTCGGTTTCCCCAAAGAGGTCACCGAAGCGCAACCAAGCTACGGACGCTAACTGGTCTACATCGGGTCCATGAAGGGCCCGGAAAAAACGTCCGTGTAGCTCCTTACTCTGCCATTTTCATTAGACGTTCATAGTATACAGACGTGCTTGTTAGCAATATTTAATTAACGTAATAACAGTGACCTCCTTTATTATTTTAGCTTAGTGTGATTCTTAGTAAATAATGGAAACATATTAATTTGTTTGAAAAATGGATAGCCACCCCGGCAGTTCAAGTGATCACGATACCTCGCCAGCAAAAAGGCTTGTGTCTGATTTCTCTATAGAAGTTGCAACCACGCCCGAGATCCAAAAATGGATGGCAAACATGGAGCAGCAGTTAAATGAGGTTTGCTCTATTGCCACGGATGGCAAACTCAACTCGGAGCAGAAATTGAAGATCTCCACCCTGTGCCGTAAAATTGCATCTGGTGCCTCACAAATGGCAGTTTTGTATCAGTCCCTGAAGCATAAAGCCCGTCAAGCCGTCAACATAATCGATGAATTGAAAGAAAAACGTAACCTAGCGGATCAAATTTCAGAGCTTAAGCACACTATTAAGGAGTCTGGTGTAACGGGAAATACTTCATTTGCTGACATGGTGAAGAAGGGGTCCAATAATTTCGTGCGACCAAATAACTTGAGCTCTGTAGTTATTTATCCTAGAGATAAATTAAAATCTAGTGATGAAACAAAAACTCTAGTGAAAAAAATTATATGTCCTGAAGAAATGAAGTTACACGTACGTGGAGTCCGCAAAATTAAAAATGGGGGCGTTATAATTAGCACTGAAACTAAAGAGGATGTTGATAACATCAAGGTAGCACTCAAACTGTCTCTGGCTGGACTTTTCGCCGATGAACCAAAGAAGCGCCAACCACGGATCACGATTGTTGGAGTTCCGACTGATATGGCTGATACTGATGTCTTCAAGTGTATTTATGAGCAGAACATAGCTGATAAGTTTCCAGAGATAACAATGGAGTCCTTTTTAAAAGTGGTTAAGTTTAGTCACAAATCAGGAAAGAGAGATGCATTGACCTGTAACTATGTCATCGAAGTCCCAGCTAAGATACGTAAAGCCCTTATATGTCAAGAAAGGCTTTTCATAAACTGGACATCTTGCCCCGTCAGAGATTTCACCCTGGTTACTAGGTGCTATAAATGCCAACAATACGGTCATGCAGCAAAGACTTGCCGAGAGGTCAATTCTTCATGCGGTTACTGCGGAGAAGTTGGACACTCAATGTCCGAGTGCAGTAAAAAAGAAGAAACTCTGAAATGTGCAACGTGCTCGCGCTTCAAAAAGCCCAATACCCATAAAACTGGAGATAATGAGTGCCCTGCTAGGAAAATAGCAGAATACAGATACATCAACACTATCGACTATGAGGGCACGTAGAGCATCATACTCTAGGTCAGACTTCCGCGTTGATACACCTGTTGCTGACACAGCTATCACTGGTTTATGTTCTACTAATCGTTTGTTGCTGTCTCAACACATTTGTTACCCACTAGCTGCAATAATCAAAATAAGCAAGAGTTTGTTTTTTGAGTTCGACCTAGTTTGTTATTGTTTCTGCTGACGCATTCCTTTGCTCATGATGTAGTTTTTAAGTAATAGTATTTAAGTTATTTAGGTTTATTGTAACAAAACATAAGATTATTTTTTCCATTATGAATTTGTTAAATATTGTTTCAAACATCTGTTCTCTTTAAATTATAATGTTTGTTGAAGCTCCTTCCGCCTGTGATACAGGATCAATCCTAGTACAGGCATTATCATTGTAAGACTACATAGTTTAATTAAGTTTAATTTTGTACTTTACCTATTATGATTATTGAATAAAGATTATTATTATTATATTATTATAGCCAAGGCACAAAAATACTTGTGTATAAAAAAAAAATATCATAATAAAATCTTATGTATAAAAAAAAAAAAATATCCTCCTTCGATCATTAGTGTCTAGCACTGCAGGTTTGCGCCAGTTCTCATTAGCCAAGGAGAGCGGGGTGAGTCCCTTGTCCACCGCTACTACATCTCGATGCATACCCACTTCAGAAGCAAGAAAATATTCCCTGAGACTGCATACCTCGCGGTTGTGGAGAGTTTTGGCATTCAAAAAGCCTCGGCCTCCACATTTCCGTGGGATATACAGTCTCATTACCGATGAACGTGGGTGATGCATTCGATATGCAGTCAGTAGTGTACGGACTCTCCTATCCAGGGCGTCAAGTTCCGTTTGTGTCCATTTAAGTACGCCGAAAGAGTATATCAATACTGGCATGACCCAACCATTGAAAGCACGCACCTTGTTCCCGCCCGAAAGAAGGCTATTTAGTACCTTTTTTAGGCGGCCAAAGAAGCGCTCTGTCAACGATTGCTTCATGTCAGCTACATTGATACCTAACGCCTCCGACATACCCAAATACTTGTAAGTTTCGGTTGGAGAAAGGGACCTCAGGTTTATGGAATTCGAGAGATGAGATCCCACGGATTCCACAATCTTCCCTCGCTTTACATGCATAATCGCACATTTGTCGACACCAAACTCCATCCTGATGGCACTACTGAAAGTTTCAGTTACCTTCAGTAGTCCTGTCAGTTGTAGACTAGTGGCGCCAAAAAGTTTTAAATCATCCATGTAAAGGAGGTGAGAAATAACCTGACCACCTCTTTTCAACCTATAGCCTAGTCTTGAATTCTCCAGCAGTGTGCTTAGAGGATTCAAGGCTAAGCAAAACCAAAGCGGACTCAAACTATCGCACTGAAATATACCTCGCTTGATCCTTACCGGTTCGCTGTACCTTGGGATATATCGACATCCTGGATAGCGAAGAACTGTCCTCCATTGTCTCATACATGATATCAGAAAGGTGCGTAAAGTTGCATTAATTTTATACAATTCTAGCACCCTCATGAGCCATGTATGAGGCACTGAGTCATAGGCTTTCTTGTAGTCTATCCAACATGTCGACAGATCTTTTTTGGAACGTCGAACCTGTTGCCTAATGGCCATATCAATGAGGAGTAGCTCCTTAGTACCGCGGGACCCATTCTTACATCCATTTTGAGAGGTAGGCATGATGTGATTGTCGTCAATGTGTTTGTTAATTTTAATCCTCAAAATGGATGTCAGAACCTTATAGACCGTTGGCAGACACGTGATTGGTCTATAATTTTTGGGTTCCGCGGTGCTACCAGATTTGTGGAGCAGGTGGGTAACTCCAGTGGTAAAGAACTCGGGTACTGAGCCAGATTCTAGGGCAGATTGGTACTGAGACGCCAAGCGAGCGTGCGATCTTGTTAGCCACTTGATCCAGAAGTTATGCAGTCCATCCGGCCCTGGAGACTTCCAATTAGGCAGCGGACGGACTGCATGGGCTATATCTTGGGGGCTGATAATGATTGCCCCCATTTCTTGTATTGGATCGCACGCTTGCTCGACCTCCCGGGTCCAATCACCTTCGGTGTGACTGACAGGTACCGACCAGATGTTGCGCCAGAACGTACAGAAGGCGTCATCATCGGGCAGGCACATATCAGTCGCACCTTGGTCCGGTCGCTCCCAAGCCCTATATACCCACCTTTCGTTACTTCGGAATGTGCGATTCTGGGTGAATCGCACCACTCGCCGTCTATACCTCCGGATACGGTTTGCCCATGCATATACCTTCTGCTTTAGGAAGTCGATGCGCTCTGTGACACAGGACATATAATTTTGTGGGTGAATATTGGTTCCCAAAAACGCCCGTCTCACAAAGCGCATCACTCTCGGGCGAGTGTTGCCCTCCCTAAAGCAAACAAGTTTTCCAATGAGTGCCCTGGCCTCACCAATACGGCGCTCGATCCTACACTGCCAAGCTGGCACAGCGGGTTTAGGTCGTGTAGCTATGTCATTAGAAATTTTAACATTAGCTACACGACATGCCGCGACAGCTGCGCAGTATAAGACAGAGTGGGTATCGGCGAGGTCTTCGCAGTTATCAAAATAGTCTGACAACTGCGAATCCAGAGCAGCCACCAGTGCCCTGTTCCTACTATGCATGGGCAAACGAGGTAAGCGTGGTCTTATTTCAGGCGGCATGTTGCGATATTCCCGAATAGCACACTCCAAAGCACTCCTCAATTGCTCATTATACTGGGTGCTTACGTTTGTAACTCTGTCACTACTCTCCTCAACTTGAAAGTTGGGTTGTGGTGGTGCCACCACAGTCGGCATCGGATGTGAGGTGACATAGCTACTCATGTCCGAACGGAGACGAACAAGTACGGCTTCATCCAACATACGGTTACGTTGGATGACACGCACTTGATCCGATAGTCGCTGGGCCGAAACGTTGACAGCTGGCTCAAGTACCTGAAACAGAGAGAGCATCCGACCACGGTACGCAGTCAGGTTAGTTCCCCCCTCTGTAGCCCCATAGTATGAGCGCATGACGTTCTCATTAATGGATTGAGTCCATCGCATGCGCTGCACACTTGCACCGGCAGCGGGAACCCTATCAGAGGCCGGTGGGCCTCGAGGTTCCAAGCAGGCCGGAGGTCGGCCTCTTCCCCGTCGACGCGCAGGTGGTGGTGTCGTCGGCGGCGAGAAGTATTCGTCGCTCGAGCTCGACGCAACTGCAGCGGCCGGAGTCTCTTCACTCACGGCTGGAGCTGGTCCCGGCGGCTGCGAGGTGGAGCTGAGCGACGATTCCGCAGGTCTTGGGGGTGTGGGTTGTTGCAATCGTGCCCGGCGTCTTGTCAACATTTTATCTTCATGTAATGTTTCATGTAGGGTTCTTCTTACCAAGATGTAGATGGTATGTTCTGCATTTCTACTCGTATATTAGTTCGTTCTTTGTTTCTTAATTATTATTATTATTACCTGTAATTGTACTGAATGTTCAGGTGTAATAAAAAAATATATAATAGGTACCTTTATTCTTATTTAATTATACGTTTAATATATGACAAAGTTGATTTCCCTTCATACTTAGCCCTAATTAGAAGTTAATTAACAAAATGTTATTAGTAATAATAAATATACGAAAGAAAGCGCGCAAGTTAAAATTTATGCTGTGCCCAAAGAAATTAAACCTTATCAAGAACGCAATACTGCTGTAACATTTCAATAAAAACTTCTAAACTGCGTGACCGAGACACACTTCTCGTTCGCACAATTACTCGAACTTTTACGATGCTGAGTTGCTGACCGAAGACACTCGAAGTCACCTCGAATTCGAAACGAAAATTATATGACAGTACGCGACCGCGCCGCCCATGGACTAATAAATAAAATTAGCCAAATGCGAGTCAGACTCGCCCATGTTACTACGTTCGCCCCGTACTACGTTCCGTAGTAACTATAATAAATATAATTACTTAAAAGAAACTTAAAAATTTCTTAAAACTAGTTTATTTACAATTTTTACAACTACGCCAAATAACTTTGTTTTTCATAGTGTTTGTATGAATTACAAAGTTATATTTGCGGTTTTTTTTTTATTATTTAAAACAGGTTCGCGTTTGACCACCATCTCACCTGATGGTAAGTGATGATGTGGTCGAAGATGGAGCACGCTTGCCTAAAAGTAACCTATTCACTCTTGACTTAAAGACTCCTAGGTTATAGCTATCGGGAAACACAGACTCCGGCGGTTTTAGAAAATAACCTGTGTCTCAAAAACTGCAGACCCGATCTCGTTCAAACCAATTTTGGTTGAAAGATTACATTAAGATCTATAGAATATATTTTTTTTAGATTTTTCACTCCATAATTATAGAAGTTAGAGGGGGGGGGGAGTGGGGGGCACATTTTACTACTTTAGAAGCGTATATCTTTTAAACAATTAACTCTATGAAAAAGTGGTTTTAGAAACCTCAATGTCATTTTTGAAAACCTGCCTATAGATACCACACACGCAAAGGTTTCATGAAAAAAATTGTTTTCAGTGTCAGTTCCATGTATGGGGAGCCCCCCTTTATTTTAATTTTTTTTTTCATAAAATCGGAAAGCGGTTCACAGAATACATCTACCTACCAAGTTTCACATATACAGTTCTAACAGTTTCGGAATAAAATGGCTTTGACATACGGACGGACGGACAGACAGACAGACAGACAGACACACACGCAAAGGTTTCATGAAAAAAATTGTTTTCAGTGTCAGTTCCATGTATGGGGAGCCCCCCTTTATTTTAATTTTTTTTTTTTCATAAAATCGGAAAGCGGTTCACAGAATACATCTACCTACCAAGTTTCACATATACAGTTCTAACAGTTTCGGAATAAAATGGCTTTGACATACGGACGGACGGACAGACAGACAGACAGACAGACGGACAGACATGTCGAAACTATAAGGGTTCCGTTTTTTGCCATTTGGCTACGGAACCCTAATAAACTGGCGCCGCCCTCGTATTATACTTAACGTCACCATTAATTTATTGACTCAAAACGGGACGGTTTATTTAGGTCAATAAATAAAAAACAATTTTACAAACAAACAGGTTGTCAGTGAAAAAAAAGCACTTTTTAAAAGTTATATTTATACAGAAAAGTCAGTCAGCTTAAAAGTTACAAATTAAAAAATATATATACCCGAAACGTTTATTTATACTTATCAAAGGAACAAATTTGCTGTAATATAGGTGATTTTGAGTAAGAATAAAACTCTTGGCATATTTTTTTAGATTCCCCTTAATTATCAACATCGCCTTTAGAACTGAAATTTGTAACTGGATTTTCTCAGATGTCCACAATTTGTTCATCATAGAAAAAGCTGAAGCATTTGCAGCAGGCAAACATAAAATACAGTACCTATGTTAACTAACAGAGGGCGTTCCCGTTAACCCGCATCCATACATGCTAAAAATCGATGCTAAAAAGGATGAAACAAGATTTTCAGGATGCTGAAATAAACAAGGTTACTGGAAAAACAAGAACAGAACAAAAATAAAAGCCGTAGTCACACGTCACGTTATTAATTGTTTTGTTACGGTTGATATCCTACATAACGTGTGACTACGGCTTTTATTTTTGTTCTGTTCTTGTTTTTCCAGTAACCTTGTTTATTTCAGCATCCTGAAAATCTTGTTTCATCCTTTTTAGCATCGATCTTTTTGTCGTAGTCGGGTTTTAGTTTTTTTTCTTTTTATTATTTAAACTATTTTGGAGTTAAATCACTGCGTTTCTATACTATTTACTTATTTTTTAAAAGTTCAAGTGAAGGCCTTTCAAATGATACCAAACACGGTATATCTAACTTACTTTTATTTTTTACACATTATTTTTTGACCGCTAGAGGGCGCCATGTTTAATTTAAGCAATGTTTTGGAAATGTGCATGTTACGCCCTTTTAAATGATATCAAACACGATGTGTTTATCTTACTTTTATTTTTTAATACAACACTTTTTGGGCCCTAGAGGGCGCCACATTGGGTTTTGTGACACGTCACGTAGCCTATGTTCAGCGGACGGTCAAGACGGTTCTAACGATACCTCATTTGTCGAGTTCCGATAAGCAGCTTTGGAGCTATGAGGGAACAGATGAACATACACACATACATACATACATACATACATACATACATACATACATAGCCTGTCAAAATCATAACCCTCCTTTGGCTTTGCCGTAGTCGGGTAAAAAGAATATTACCATTCGAAAACAAAATGTTTTTATATTTTTTTTTTATATTAAAATATTCACTAAAAATGTTAAATTGATGCGTAAATAAAAGAAACACTCACCCGTACGCATTCATAAATAAATTGCAACGTTGCCATCCTTCAAGTACTTTCTGTTGTAGGTATATGTATTATACACTCGGCGTCACAAAAATCGCACCTTCAAAGTCATTTTAACCCTATTAAACATTGATAGACATATGAGTATAAGATATCATTGGAAAGGCTATTTAATAAAATTTCAGAATAAAGCAACAGATTTGGTTTTTGTTTACCAAGGAATAAAAAAAAAACAAGCTAATGCAAATGAATAAAATGTGTCGTTTTATTTTTACATAAAAAATTACAACTTAGTCCTTAAAAACAACTTAAAACCTAGTGTTACCCCCCCTAGCCCTGATGACTGCTTGCATGCGTTCTCTCATGGACCTAATTAATGTAACAACAGTCTCTTGAGGAATGTTGTCCCATTCTGCAACGACGGCATCTTGGAGGTCTTGGAGAGTGGTAGGAGCAGGATCACGTGCCCGTACTCGCCGTTTCAGTTCATCCCAAAGGTGCTCAATAGGGTTCAGGTCTGGACTTCGCGCCGGCCAGCTCATAACAGGGATCCCAACTTCTTGCAGGTAGTCTCTTACAATTAATGCGGTGTGGCAGCGGGCGTTATCATGCATTAACATGAACGCACTGCCAACAAAACCCGCATAAGGGACCACGTGCTCCTCTAAGATCTCTGTTATGTACCGATGAGCAGTCAGCGACCCTTGCCCGCGAGCACTTCCAGTCCGAGAAACACACACAAGGTTCGTTTTGCCGTCGATTGACATGCCGCCCCAGAACATGCACGAGCCACCCCCGTATTCCACTGTCTCTTGAATACAGACATGTGCGAATCGTTCCCCCTGCCTCCTATACACTCTTCTACGCCTGTCGTTGCAGAAAAGACAAACCCTCGTCTTATCCGAAAAGAGCACAGCCCTCCATTGATCCATTGTCCAATCCACATGGTCGTGGGCAAATTCCAACCGGTCTCTCTTGTGCTGTGCAGTCAATTTTGGCCCTGTAGCAGCCCTATGAGCTGCAATTTTCTTCTCCCGCAATCTTCTTCTTATCGTGGAGACGCTTACAGAAGTTCTGCGAGCTGATCGGAGTTGTTGCTGCAGCTCAACAGAATTGGAGAACCGATTACGTAAAGACGTCGAAACAACGAAGCGATCGTCTCTTTCGGATGTGCAGCGTTGTCTTCCAGATCCACGTCTTCGGATATAGCCACCAGTCTCTTGGAAGCGTTGGAACACTCGTCGAACGAAAAACGACTCAAATTCAGTTGCCGAGCAACATCACATTGCCGCATCCCTGATTGCAGTAGTGCAATGACTTGAGCGGCTTCATCTGCAGTTGTATCCATCTTCAGGGTTATTTTTCTTGATGTTGTTCACGTGTGTTCACTTCTAAGGTTGGATAGCGAATGACCCACATTTAACGCGCGAGTGGAAGTCGCTACGCCCCCGTAAGGGAGCGTGGCGAGCGGCGTCGAGGCGTACGCCTCTCGACCGCGGGTGCTTTGCCGGGGCTCGTAAAAACGAGCCCGTCCTTGTAGTGCCTTTTCTTGGCGTAGTATTTCGTGTTCGAGAGTGCCTACTCAAATATGAATAGCAATCTCGCACTCGTGTGATAGAGTTCTTGTCGTGTGACTATAGGCGCGCCGCGGCGCCGTGACTCAGCGCCGTTTCTTCACGACACTGCGGCGGTCTGACCCCGCCAGGTGAGACCTCCAGTTTCCTGGAGGAGGCCCAGCGAAGGTCGACCAGCGACGAGAGTGTCGACTCTGACGCACCTATAGTGGGTGAGTGGCTTCCGTCCGTCCCGCTTCCAGAGCTAGCCGGTCACGTTTCGGACTGCAGAGCCGTGTCGTGTGTGAGTGTGAGCGGTATTGTGTTGTGAGTCACCGCTCAGTGCATCTGCACCGGATAGCGTGCGCTGCTAGCCGGTGCGGGTTATGTTTAGGCGCATGTTGAGTGATGAATGTGTGGTTCAGTAGGTGATGTGCCTATATTAGTATATTAACTTAGCACACATCACGCACTGCGGTGTGAGTCAGGTGAGCAGAGTATTTGTTTGAGTTAGCCGCGTGTAGCCTGGGGGCGGCTAAATCAGGCGTCAGTCTGGTGGGATGGGGTCGCTATCGTCCGCTACCAGGTCGCGGGGCAGGCGTCTCGCGTCAGTTGGACGCGTGTGCCACGGCGCTATCTGCTTGATATGTGGCCAAGCGGATGCGTCGGCACGCGCGAACATACCCTTCGCGAGGCGTCGCACAAACTCGTCCAGGCGCTAGATGTTGTTGGGCGCGGAGCATCTTGCGGTTCGCCTCGCTGGTGAGGACAAACCAAGCTGGTGTGGCGTACGTCAGTATTGGGCGTATGTATGTTTTGTACACGCCCAATCTGACGCGCGCCGGGAGTCGGGATGAGAGCACTGGGCGTAGTAGGTTGCGGGCGGCGCGGCCTTGCGCGACGACCCCGCGGACATGCGACCTCATCGTGAGTCGACGATCAATGTCTACGCCCAGGTATTTGGCCTGGGGTGACCACTTGATGTCGACTCCTTGAAGCTTCAGGAGCGGTGGGAGGGACACAATTATGTTCCGCTCGAAACCCGAACTGTTCTGGGCGTGGTTGTAGTGCTGGGCTGAGGTGACGCAGCAGGAGTTGCTCGAACACCTTGGAGATCGTGGGCAGCAGGGTGATAGGCCGATAGTTCTCCGGCTTCAGCACGTTTTTCCCCGCCTTGGGCAGCATTATGACGCGCCCCTCCTTCCAGGATGTGGGGAAGGCGCCCGTGCGGACTATACCTGTGAACAGGCGCTCCAGCGCCGCGACCATGCGGTGCGGTAGGTGGCGCAGCGCTGTGTTCGAGATACCGTCCAGGCCGGGCGCCTTGCGTGGCTTCGTGCGTAGGGTCTTCCTCGGGAGCTATCGGCGTAGCGAAGTACTCCCCAAGGTGTTTCTCGACTGCTGCGTTGACCCACATTTGACGCGGGTCGCCCGTTTTATACCCTTGTAGGGTGGTGCAACTAGTGACCGTTGTAATGTGTATTTTGAGAACTTTTTTTTTAACGTTACGTGCTAATGTGATTTGTTGTGTTTAGGAATTCTAACTGTTGTTAATTTAAAGGTCGATAAACATACTTTCAATCGATATCAATATTAATTGGGTTTAATGTATTCGTTGATGGCGGGACTTGCTTGAAACATATTTTCAGAGGTGCGATTATTGTGACGCCGAGTGTAATTAATTTTCTATTTTTATATGTATTAAAAAAAAGAATATTCGTCATAAACCTCTGTATCTTTATTAGTCAATAACTATATTCCTTTTCGTTAATTATTATATTATATATATTTTTCCAGCCGGCTCGACTACTCAAATTTTCGCATGGTTTCAGAAAACGGGACAATTTTGCGTCCCAGAGTTACCTACGCTATAATAGCCTACAAAATCTTAATAATAATACCAGCTGTTTGCAGCGAGAAGAAATGTACCATAAATACGCACACAGAGTTGAGATTGCTTTGCCGGTGCCCGCCGCGCGACCCACGTCATCGAGCGAATGTCCTAGGGTTGTATATGATGATATTGGTAATAAAACGAATATAGAAAAACAATTATTTTTTATTTGTTGATCAAATATGTTTCAGTTTAATAAAATGATAGATGCATTTTTTCCTTCCCTGAATTCCCGATTATTAAATTTTATTGTCGAAAATATCAGAAACCGCGTAAATAATTTTAATTATAATATAATTCCGCGCAAATAAATAATCAAAAGGGAAACAGGAGCAAAGCGGAGGAAAATCAATTGTTTTAGGTCGATCCATTATGATATTGCCAAAATTATTTAAAAAGGCTCAGGCAGGCGCGCAGCAGCCCTGAGCCCAGTGTCGGATGTACCGACGACGATACGTGAAGCGGTAGGCATATAACGCGTGGCCTTGAGCAAGTGACGGACGACAGGCATTACCATCTCTAGGGGCTAGTGTGCTAGTGTGTGCAAGTGTGTCTGTGCATGTGGTAGTGTTGTGTGAATAAGATTGTTGTGGCCGATGTTAGTGTGAGTTGTGGGTATGCTTGTGCAATAAATATACAGTAGACTAAAATCTCACTATTGTATTTAACTGTTTCCACAATTTCTTCAATAAATTAAGTGAGTTTGGCAAGCTCATCAATAGGTACTTCACTCACTAACACTAATATTGATGGCTGATGGTGCAGTTTTATTGGATTATCTTTTACTTCCTATTAAAACCCTACATGGATGATAATATTAAATTTATTTCTTGAATAATAATATACCATTTGTAATAGGTATGGAAAATAAAGGTAGAATTCGAATGGGTACTTATATAAATAAAGAATCGGTAGAATTACATACATTGCCAATAAAATAGTATTGCCATTTTGAAAAGGATTAATACGGATATATTTTAAAATATTCTATATATTTTGAAAAAATATATATTTATAAGAAACTGTTATTTACAATAATAGCTAACCATGGCTCGAACGAAATACAAACAAAAGTTCAACATTCAATATGACTTACATGCTATTAAAATAGTCAATGATGTTATTGTGGAGTCATTCTAATACCAACGACACATCCTATTAGGTGTAATATTATATCATATCAGTCCTCATAAAAATATACTGATATTGATTTTGTAACTAGGTCCAAAACAGATCACACTATTAATATAATGTTACATTCTTCCCCAGTAAATACTTAGTTTTTTGTTCATATACAGGGTAACTTAAATCAATATTGATTATGTAATTAAATTATCTAATTCATTCTGAATGGATTCAAATTGTAGAAATATAGAATATAGCTCAGAATGAGTCAATTCTATTTCAATTTCATTTTTTTGCCTAGATAGTGATAGGTATGCTTTGGGTATTTTGCACTTCTTACGAAAGTCTGAACTTAATTCTGCATTTAACTTCCATGAAAAATTAATTGAATCATTGCCTTCATCAGTTTCAATAGAACCAAGTTGATCAAGAGTGCTTCTTGTTTCTACTGACCACACTTTAACTATGGAATCAGCTATATCATTATTCAATCCGATTGTGTTGAGATCGTTTTTTAAATCGATAGGCATAAAAATGTACTTTAGCATTCTTTTAAATATGTATTGTAGAGTTTTGATGCTCATCACTAAGTTTTCTTGCTCAGTGTTAAATATTTTCTGCAGCTTCAGTCTTTCTTCTTCTGTAAATATTTCTGTACTCGAAAGTGTCAATTTAGCTACAATTCGCCGGAGAAACTGTTCAAATCTCGTTTCATCGAGCTGATTGATTATAGTTATACCCTTGCTCAAACTGCAACAGAAAGCAAATTACAATTATAGGTATGTTTAAGAATAAATAACAACAAGTACACTCATATTTTTTGTATAACCTTGGTGAAATCTTAATCCAGTGGCAATTCATTTTGAGATAACTGAAATAAATAAATATTGATCGAAAACAATTAGGTAATTGTGCAAAATAATATATATAGAAATATTTCGACAGCACTAAACCTGTAGCAAACCGTATGTATTCGGTACTGAGATACGGGCAGTGTTGCCAACTCCAGCGAAATCTTCTCGCTAGATTTATTATCTAAAGTCGCTAGAAGTCGCTAAAACTGATTCAACTAGAGACGGATCCCGGATTTACTTACTTTCCGTTACTGTAGGCCATTAGCACCCTGGAAAAGGCATGAGCAAGTGAAGAAGAATGTACTACATAAGCAATACAATCTTTACAATTAAAAAATAAATCAACACACACGCCTTATGTACAGTCAGCATCAAAATTATTGCCTTAGACGAAACTCCAAAGACTGGTTTCAGCTATCCCTTGAATTCGGGCTCGGTCTCTGATGTTTCTCGATTTTTTTAAATGTACTGCTTCTTTTTCGGAGGTAAATCCATAATTTTGTTCACCACAACTCCACAAAACAGTTAATACACTTTGTAATTAAAAATCAGGCTAGGTAGAGCGTATAAAGAATTTAGAATCCGAATAGAACTTCACTCAAACTAGTAGTGACTTGCGTAAGTACGTAGGTAGGAAAAGTACGAAAACTACGGAACATAATAAAATACGGGGATTCCCCGAACACATTGCTTTAATGTTACCACTGGTAAAGATAATTTAATTGCGAGTGAGCATTTTTAAAAAAGGTGTTGGGCATAATATGTTTTGTTTTGTTGTAGTTTGAAAAGTCGTCAGCTAAGTCGCTAAATCATTTTTGTCGTCAAATCTTTTTCCTTGTCGCTAAGGCCTAAGCAAAAGTCGTCAATTCTAGCGACAAAGTCGCTAAGTTGGCAACACTGGATACGGGTGCGCCATCAAGACTCAAGTACCGAGTAACGAAACGTTACTCACGAACACAGGTGGGCGTTTAAACGAAAAGCATATAATATAACATATTATTTAAAATAAGCGAATAAGCAGACTAGTTTATAAAAGCATTTAAAGTTATCTGTTTATTCCGCTTTTTGTTAAAATTAAAACGCAACCGCGTTTTGATAATTTCTTTTCATAACCACGTAAGTAAGAACGTGTTCAAATGAATTATGTAACAACTGATAGATGGCGCCTGATTCAATTTTAATCGATAGTAAAAAATGATTATGCGAAAATCGACCTTAAAACCATAACTTTAAGGTTTAAAATATTTACATCTTTTGTTTATGTGCTGAATCGCGATGACTTACTCAAAATTGGTAAACCTAGCAAATTAAATATGCTTTCCGTTGTTCACTTTTAAAAGCGACAATTTAATTTAAACGGGTTGCTTATACTGCTTATTACTTATTTTGCTTTTTACGTTTAGTAGCGTTTCCTCCGCTCGGTGAAAAGCGTCATGTATGGTGAATTTCCGAAACAATTTGATTAGAAGTTGTGACTCGGACTTGTTTACGTAAACATAAATAGTGCAAAACATTTTTTCATGTGCTGAATTGTTTCTGACCAAGGAAATAATTCTGTGAGTTTTGGACTTGTATATAATATAGTTTTTAGGTGTAGTTAATTTTGTTTAATAGGTAATTGTGTTAATAATAGTGTAAATATTTTATAGTGTAAGTAATTGTGTTAACTTTGACTACTTTTTCTACAAAAACAAATTGGTGAGCTAATTAAACTGTAAAATCGAATAACTACTGTATCAAAATGACGAGTAGAAGTTCGAATAACATAATTTGGAACTTTTTTTGAGAAATCATGCGACTAAAACAGCTGAGTGTAATTTTTGTAAAACAAAATATCGAAACGGAGGACCCGGTTGCTGACGAGCAAAGTAGAAAAAAATGTTTCTGAATGTGAATAAATGACTTGATGGTTTGAGGAAATAATGGAAATCTTGTAAATAATTAAAATGTACATATACTAGATAATAGATCAATGTACTTTTAAGTACGCCTGAATTTAATCGCCATCGTTACATAGTGGACATCCCACCCATACGCACAAAGCGTTTTGGGAATACCTTCATTATGCGTACGGCTAAGGAGTGGAATTCCCTGCCGGAGTCTGTGTTTCCCGATAGCTATAACCTAGGGGTCTTTAAGTCAAGAGTCAATAGTTTACATTTAGGTAAGCGTGTTCCATCTTCGACCACATCATCACTTACCATCAGGTAAGATGGTGGTCAAACGCGAACCTATTTTAAATTAAAAAAAAAAAAGTAGTTTATTATTTAACAAGTTATTAATAAATACAGATCTTAGAATAATACTAACCTACTTAGTTTAGTTTCATAATTATATAATATTATTAATTCTGACAGTCCTAAGCCTGCCAAGTACGTAAGAAAATTCATTGATTTCGTTTAAAAACCAATACTTAAACTTAACCAATTAAAAAGCAAACAACATAATTTCATTATTTTTAATGTAAGAAAGTAAATAAGCAAATTAAGCTATTAAGCAATTAAGCAGTTTACGTAAGTGACTTTTGATAAAAAATAAACGAATAAGTTCGTTAAAAGTTTTAAGTCGTTTATCACATCTTTACTCACGAATGCAATTCGTTACTCGCATGTTTCGTTACAAATGTTTCTGATCGCGCAAGTACTGTTGATACGAGTGTTGAATGCGGTTTCCTTTTCGTGTTTTACGCATGCGCGAGCATTCTGTGTATTTAAAAACATACGTTACAAATAACGATAAAAAAAACTCCCAAATATTTTTTTAAAATTATATTATGTCCATTGTAAATTCAGTTGATTTCGTCGCAGTTTACTTGTAATTCCAACCTTTATCTATTAAATCAAACTAAATTTAGATTTAAAATGTAACGTATAGATATGTTTTCTATAAATTACGAATGATGCGACGCCGTGATCTCATACCGTACGAATACGCAATACGACTCGCATAGGCGTAGGAAGGGGGGGAGCCGGGTGGGCCGTGCCCACCCCAGAATGGTGTGGTGCCCACCTGAGAATTTTTACTAACAAACAATTATGGCTGAAAAATTAAAAAATCTGGCCAAGTGCGAGTCGGACTCACTCATGCAAGATTCCGTTATGCGATACATGTTCAATTAATTTATGTGAAAATTTTCATTTCGTACGTTAAGAGTTGACGCAACTTTGATAAGCGATCATCGCTTCTACTACTGGGGGCCAGGCCCCCCCCCCCCTGGGAAACATCTCTAGATACGCCAATGACGACTCGATGTGTTGGTCTATAATTCTATATTATATGACGTATCAAAGTAACGAGTAACGATACGATAGTAACGTGTACTAATGGCTATAGTAACGAATACATACGGGTACGCTTTTTTTCGTTACTTTTACACCTCTAGACAGCACGTTATCACGGTAATATTATCATACAGTATTGTATCTCGGCCGTATCTTAGAAATAAATGCCTACAGCCGCGCGGTACGTAAACATACGATAGGGCTGCTCGCCTCTAGCATTTTAATTACATTTGCCTACTTTGCGTTTCCATTTAGTTTTGTGATTGTAAATATACTATTTTTATATAAACAAATAAAATAGTTTGTGAATTGAATATGAAGTGTTCAATAAAAGTGTGTGTTGTTTTTTGATTGGTAGATTTAATTATTATAAAAACATGTTTATATTTTTTCTAGTATTATTCATACACACAGTACAATAAACAACTATTATTAATAATAAAATACCACGTCTTTACTTTGAATTATACAAACTAACAAAACAAAACACACATGCCCCGAGGTTTTAACACAAGCGTACCTACCGTATCATGATTCATGAACCGCCTATAACTACCTATTTCACTCGTGTCAATCACTTTCCTTTACTCTATTCACTTTATTTATTAATCCAGACATATTTTTTTTCGGGAGATAAAAGGAAATACTTATCCATTAAAAAGAAACACATTATGTACATACCTACTAGTAAGTAAAATTATTTTAGTCTTAGGTACCTTTCAAAGTTTCCAGGTACCTAATCTAAAAAAAGTTATCTCTGGATGCGTTATTGACGAATTCATGCAACCAAAAACAGCACAATATATCCTACTCCTATCCTAGTTATTGTTAAAAAAACAACACACCGTCCGTTCGTCACTGCGGCACAGTCGCCGGTCGCGACTGTCATCAAACCGAGCGCACACCGAGATCGAGGCGCGTAGGTATAGCTCGCGCTTCGTCCGTTTGTATGAAGTCGGAATACTGTATACATAATATTACCGTGACGTTATCTACCACCAGCCTCTGTTAGGACCATAGAGTAAATTAAAGCAATAGCATAATAGAAAGTAATTTAAGTAATATAACGTCGTTGCGCTTGCAAAAGTCGCTATGTGGTAAATAGTCATTTTCGTTCTTTTATGCAGTTTCAATCGTTATTTTAATACACACATGCTGTAAAACAGCTATCTAATAAATGAAATATTTAAAGAGTTACCTTTGAATATTGCGTTTATCCGCGCTTATCGTTTAGCGCCTTTTGCAAGCGCAACGACGATAACGGGTTAGGACCAGTGTTGCCAACAGTTCAACGAGCTCTCCACCAGATCCAACTTCTAAAACCACCAGAAAACCACTAACAAAAATCGGCCCTACTCTAAAAATCGCTAAAATTTACACTATTTTTTTAGTTTTTACGAAAGAAAACAGTATTTATTTATTATTACTTGTATTAGTCAAAAATGTTCTTTAATATGACGTAATAAAATATTTTACGTCAGTAAATCAACATACAAGAACTTTTGTCTGCACCATCATCGTCGGTTTCACATTTATATGATGCTTTGCTACCAATTTGTTTTATAACTTTTATTGGAATATCATAATCATTGCAACATTTTTCTTCCAATCTTAAACCACAGCGTGTTTTTAATATTGCAGTTAAAATATTCAACTTCATTCTGTTCCTCTGCTTGTTTTTTATTACATTACTAAATAGTCTCAACATCGGCATTAGAATTAGGTAGTATTAAGGGAGTAATCGCAAAAGTCGCTAATTCCTCAAATCTAGATTCCTCTTGAGCATCTTTGAAATGCAATACTTCATTCCAAATTTTTTTGTATCTTTGCTCTCGTTTCATTTCTGCAAATGAATTTGTCGCCATAGATCATCAACTCTTGCCATAAGTTCTGCACTTTTATTGTGCCTACGCAGTAAAAGTAAATTAAGTACATTAATGAAGTAAAAATAATATATTTTGTAAAGTTTTAGTGACTTAGTAGTTGAGTAATAGCACTTTCAGTAATTGAAACTGAATTCTACTTGACCACTAGAAAAAACCACCAGCCACTAAAAGCAATATTTCGCCACTAAAAGGGGAGTCGAAACCACCAGTTTTAGTGGAAAATCCACTAAGTTGGTAACACTGGTTAGGACGTTTTTTTTTTATTATTTTATGTTCCTGTGATCCTGTCACCTCGAATCCAAGTCAAATTAATTCAATAGTACTCTGTACTCTGGTTCCTCAGACTAAGGAAAAAAGAATAGACATGAAATACCTACGAAAAAAGCGTGCATACCTATTGTTAGTCTGGCACAAAGATGGCGGCTTGCCGTAGAGCTGCGCGCATTATAACATCGATAGTTGAATTGCACGGTGCTTACAGAATTCAAAATTGTCGAAAATGAGTTTAACGTGTAAGAAATTCATGGCCCTTCGCTTTAAGTTTTTACTATTTTTAACTAATTTCCCTACAAGTCTTATTTCGTTTCGCAAGGATTAAAAAAATAGGCCCCCAATCCAGGTGCACACGTTTTTTTTAGCTTTCTTCTGTTTTATTTACGTGGTAATGTGAGCTATAAAAACGCACACGCTCGAAGAGTGTCACTTTACATGGCAGGCAGGGCACGTGGATACTGAATAGATGCTACTGCAATTAAATTAACTATCTGTATTCTGTACTTGTACAGGTATGTTCATAATAAAACAAATTTTACTATGGTGTGGTATGTCTATCCCATTTATTCCCAGTTGTCACCGCGGCGATCACGAATAAAAAACTGTAGCCTTGTGATCGCTGTGTTCATTGCTCGCTTTTTCCTATGAGCGAAGTATGCGACCGAAATTGCGGCCAGTACAACTGTGGCGACCACGGTCAACATAGTGGGTGCGAGTAAAAAACCTCCTACACACAGTGCCGCCAGCTGGGGAGGACGCCGCGCGCGGCTCAGGGTTACTTAGCGCTTGGAATTAAGATTGAGTTTCGTGTGGACTTCTAGTTTCTGCGACTTGTGCCGGGGCATATGTGTAGGAGCCTTATTAGAGTATCACTATTACTGATTAGCATACCACGACTGCAGTACCTGTACCTAAGGTCTATAATTACCAATGAAAAGAATAAATAAATACAAAATACGGTTTGTTTTCATCGTTTGTCAGACTATACTTATTTTTATTAACTAATAATATAACTTAACATTAATTTTTTTTATTTAAGTAGGTACTACTACATGGCTCGATCATTCATAATAAAACAAAAATTATCATTTTACACTGATTTATTTAAAACTATAAAAGCCGTTTATCCCAGTCATACTTAAGTTCTAAAATACAAATATGTATACACAATAATCAAATAAGAGCACGTTGCGCAAATTTTATACAAATATACACATTAATAAAACATGAGCATGTTGAACAAACAAAAACAAAAAAAAAATACAAACCACACAATCCTTACTTATTAATATTATTATAAGTGCGTAAGTTTGTTTGTATGGATGGATGTTTGTTACTCAATCACGGCTGAACGGATTTTTATGAAATTTGGCACAGATGTAGATTATAGTCTGGATTTTCTTACTCTGTCTTCTCACTTTTTCATTTAATGTTTTAATTTTTTTCTTCCGATATTCACATTTTGATTTTAATTTTTGAATAATTTCAAGCGCTTTATCCTGAAACAAAAAAAAACGCATTAACTTCTAGTTTTCTGCAACTTCGTTCAAGTTTTTGCCGTAAATTAATTTGAAATTACCAGTTACGCTGCCCACAGTACATACAGTAACATATTATAGAATAGAACACTTACATCTGCATAGCTAGAAGTGCTGCAGACAGGCTCCTCTTCCAGTGCTTTGTGAGAAAAAAAATGTTGTGCCTCACATTCATTAAATTGGGCTGGTAACTGTAAATAAATAACAACAATTTTTTATATTGAGTGAGTTTGTATTTAAAAGTCAAGATAGCATGGTAATTACCATAAGGAACATAATTATTATGAAATATTACACTTACATCTGCATTGTTAGAAGTGCTGCAAACAGGTTTCTCTTCCAACACCCTGCGAGGAACAGATCGTTGTTCCTCACACTCATCAAATTGTGCTGGTAACTATACAAAGAATAACCATAAATGTTTAATAATATTTACATTGCGAATTTAATCACTAACTCACGCTCAAATTTGTTTAGCTTGCATTTTAACATAGACACAACATTTTATAACCTGATATATGTATGTATCATTTTCAAAAATTAATCATTATCCATCTCCTTTTGCTATGACTATATCAGGAGTAAAAATAGTGCAGGTATATGTGTCTTAATCTGTGTGAGGAGGTGGATAATTAAAATCATATAACTTATATTAGGTTTTGATTCAGTCCGTACGAGAATTTTAAGGATGTTTTATAATTTTCAGAAAAAAAGTTATCTATTTATTCTGACTGATGTGTATTTAAACCTGAAACTTTATACCAGTATTTCAGCAATATAGAACTGCTGTTGCTGACATGCTTCTTGTCCCTCCTCTCTCTCCATAAACTGGTTTGGATTGGTTACTTGTCAGTAAGTAGGTAAACACAATAAACTTGTCTATTATCAAAACTTACCAATAATTCACTTGAAGGCAAAGCATCATCGCGCAGTCTTGTTATATTTAAAGTTCGGTTAAAACATTTATCTTCAAAATGCAGGGAACAAATAAAAATATGCTTGGTTGTAGTATTCAAATTTTCAATCCCAAGTATATACAGCCACTGTTCTTTTCTTTCTTTACATGTTGGCAATCTAAAAATCATAAAAAGAAATCGAGTTTAAATAATATTCACCCGTCGATATGTTTTATCGATAAATTGAAAATTCCGAACCGTAACTCTAACTCTCTGTTTACTAACAAATGATTTGCTTAAAAATCACATAATATCAACAGTAAAACAGTAAATAATTACAGAAAAGCAAGTGTATCTTTATAAACTTTCCCAAAAATAGCAAAATCTTTCAAAATAATAGAAAAAAACAAGATATTTTGAATGAATTCGGTTACTTACCTGTGCAACGTTTTATTGGGATGTTTTTGTTGCTTTTCATGCGGCAGCCTAACACACTGCACCTACCCATGATAAATGCAGTATTATACAAGTTCTTACACTATAAACAAGCACAATTTTCGCCTATTATCACCAAATTTTCTTAAAAACACTGAAACAAGCAAGTCGCGATGACAACTGATGTACTTGTTGTTGGCTGTGACAAAACATGGCGGCCGGCCGCAGTTAGGTATTTTGTGACATTACCAAAGTTATGTTGCCATTTTTGGCAATGATAAAACTAATGTTGTCCTTTTTTACATATGATTACTCTCACAAGTTAAAAAGAGATGCCGATATATCAGTAACTATGCCGTCGAAATGCATCATATTCCTATAACTACAGTTCGTATAGAATGTTTATGCCATGTCCTCTTTTTTTCCTTAGTCAGAGTCTGGTTCTGATCAGAGCTGCCAGGTGAAAAAAAGGTGTGATCGTACGCCAGCCACACGCCAACTACAAAAAAAAATCGTATGTTAAGGTAATTTTGAAATGAAAAGATCGTAGTGATTTTCTAGCTCTGACTAAGGAAAATTTCCTTAGTCTGAGTTTTCTAGTGATTTTATCAAATTTCAATGTCAAGTCAATTTCTCTAGTCTATGCTCTGCACAGTGTTGCAAAAGTGAAAATTAAGAAATCGGTAATTTTCCAGATATAATCAGGAGATTTTTTGTCAAAATAAAATAACAGTATTACACGCACGCATTATTAAAGTGATTTATTAAACATATTAAAGGTTAAAGGTACAGTCATTATTGACTATTCATTTTCGTACCACTTCTCACTCGCTATTTTTGTAAACTTTTTTGATCAATATTAAAGTTATAACAGGTTTGACTGTTTTCTCGGATACATCTTTTCGTGTGGAGAAGACCAATAATCGACTCCGTGGACAGCTTGTTGCGCTGTTTAGTTTTCATTAAATTTATGGATGAAAATATTCGTTCTACGTTTGCAGATGAGTGTGGTAAACAAAAAATATTAAAAACAAACGAACAAATATTTTTAAACATTCTTGTACCATCACCGCATTTCATGCTGCTAACGCTTGCTCAAAACTGGATTTCTTTCGTATTCTGAAGCAAACGCCATTCTGTGTCAATATTTTTCACTGAAAGACGCAATTTCTTTCGTATTCTGAAGCAAACACCATTCTGTGTCAATATTTTTATAATTTTTGCTGTCTAATAAATTTGGAAGTTTTCTACATATTGGTACTATAGACGACACTTCACCTTTTTTGACATTTTCCGGAGAGAAAGCCCTCAAATCCTTTAAAGGATTATTTTTAATCGGAAATCTTTGTATGATTTTATCACACGCTTCAATAAAGAATTGCATGCATCTCGTTTGGAATAAGTGGGTTTGTTCAGGAGTCCAGCTCTTATCTGTAAGCAAAGTGTTGATGGCATTTGCTCCGTAATAAACATCTCAAATATTTACAAAATTACGTGGATTTTTAAAGTCGATGTTCTCAAGATTGTTTTGTTTTCCAAATAATCTTTAAAAAAAAAAAAAAAAAACAAACAATGTTTTCAAACTATTACTAACGTGCGAATACAGAACATGTATTCTTGCTGATTCAGATTGCATTTCTCGATTTAGTTTATTAAAAATCGGTAAAACAAAATCTTAAAACTGAAGAAAGAGTATCGTTACTGGATCGTTTAATTTGTTCAATATATTTTTAGCAGTTATAACATCATCATTTAGTGAACCATCAATGAAAACTAATTTCAATACTTGATATTGCTCCAAAACTCTTGATATAGCTGCGTGTACTAACAGCCACCTCGTTTGACAAGGATGTAATAATTTATGTATCTTTAAATTTGCAAAATAATTGAAATTCTTTAAACTCAGCCGATCTTTTGGGACTAGAAGCGAAATAATTATATATATCTCTTACAACTTCCTCAACAAATCGAGGTATTTTGCTGCAAGAATAAGACGCACATAAATGAAACGATAGACAAATACATTTCATTATAAACAAATTTTCTACGTCAGCTTTTAGTAAAGTCACTACTGAATGATTACGTCCCATCATAACACTTGCACCATTAGATGCATAACCTATGATATTTTGACGAAATGGAATACCATATCGTTCAAAAAAGTCCACAATGCTTTTGTGTAATGTAATAGCATCTGCAACCACAACTGGGAAAAGTCCGAAATAAAAAACCTCCTACGTGATTATGTTTGACATATCTGACGACTAAACAAAGATGTTTGGCAGTACTCCTATCCGTGGACTCGTCAATTATCAATGAGAACTTAACCTGTCGCAAATCTTTGCAGAGAGTATTAAAGTTTTTTTGTCCGATTATATTATTTACGATTGCGTGAATCCTGGGACGTGAGCACTTTATATTTTCAGGTACTTTTGAATCTGGACAAACTTTTTGTATTAACTTGTCCAGGTGGTCAGTTATCGCGTATGGGAAATTGTGTTCAGCGACAAATGAATGAATGAAAGATGAATACAAAATGTAATTGTTGTGTTTTGGGGTTACAATTAAGTTTAATAAGTAAAAGATGACATCCAATTATCGCGCTAAGTTGTCTAGAAGTCGGAATTTAGTGAAAGAAAAAATATTATCCCACCTGCATATCACAGTTATTATGAAAATTCAGTAGCATCTAATGACATTTTGTCAATTAATGAAAGCGATTATGAAGAAAATTAATGAATACTTATTAAGAATTAGTACGGGGAAGCACTTGCTGTTTCCCTTGGCATCTCCAAGGCTTTTGACAGGGTCTGGTACGATAGTCTTATTGCACCCACTCAACTTTGCGTTTGGATTGAAGACTTTCTGAGAGATCGGTCCATTCGAGTGGTCATTCATGGCTGCTCGTCTGGCCAATTAGCTATTAATGCCGGGTTCCCTCAGGGGTCGGTTTTCTCAGCACAGTTGCTGAAATATGTGTGTCCAGCATGTGTGCTGGTGGGTCACATATCCAGTCTCTTGAACTTGTCCTTGAAGGCTGTCTCCGAATGGGGTGATGCCAACTTGGTCAAGTTTAATGCAGCTAAGACCCAGGCGTGTCTCTTCTCCGCAAAAAGGAGCCAATTCAAACCGGCTCCTACTTTCCGTGGTGTAACCGTGCCGATACCCGATCGTATTGAGCTTCTTGGGGTAACACTAACTTCCACCCTAAATTTTGGTCCGTTTATCGAGGCTAAGGCTCAACTGACATCAAAAAAGTTGGCAATCTTAGCAAAGGTGAGACGGTACTTCACACCGGAAAAGCTGCTCAATCTGTATCAAGCCCAGGTTCGGTTGTGTATGGAGTACTGCTCTCTTCTTTGCGATGGATCTGCCAAATACCAACTGGACGCGCTTGAGTCTATTGAGAAACGGGCCAAGAGACTCATTGGCAACGATGCACTTGTCGAGTCAAAGCTCCAGAGCCTTGAACATCGACGACGAGTTGCAAGTCTATCGGTTTTCTACTTATGTTAATTTTGTTAATTTTATGACTTCATTATACTACAGTGATTTATTTTAAATTTTGTTTACACCAGATAGGATTTAATTTTTTTTTTATTTTATTGAGAAAATAATAATGTGAAGTACATTATTACATTATTTTGTTAATCAAACTAGATCTCCAGTAACAGTTTCGTTCTAACTATTTTTTTTTGTCCATAAGTGTAGTTTTAAGGCTAATTCAATTTTTATTTCAATAAATGAATAAAACTATTGCCTGTATTTTTATTATTCAAATGATCTAACTGAATACTCAGTTAGTAGGTAAGCAGATTTTAAAACGTATAAGTGTCAATGTGACATAAATAACTAAATATGTATCTAAATAGCTTATATTCTAATTAATGAATTATCAACCACTTCAATTGTTACTTGATTTTATGAGTAAAAAACGAACATTTAACTTTTTTTTTTGAGCACCTCAACGCCTTGGCTGACTGATGAAATAAAACGTTTGATTAATAAGAAAGCAGCTGCCAAGTTTAAGTTCAAAATTCAACCCAATGACAGCAACAGGGAAAAATATGTGTCAATTCAATCACTGCAGCAAGATGTTTAGAAATGCAAACCGCCAATATATCCACAGTTCGGTTCAGAATGGTGATCCAGCTAAGGTCTGGAATTTTCTCAAATCATTAGGTATCGGAAAAAAGTCTCATGAAACCATTCCTAAGGACTTAGACTTCAACTTACTTAATAGTCATTTTTCTACTTCGCCTGTATTAGATAGGGCCACTAAAGCTGCTACTCTAAATTATCTTTCAAACCTTCCGGTACTTGATTACTCTCCTTTTGTCATAAGTCAATTCACTGCTTGTGATGTTAAAAAGAGTATTGTGTCTATTACGTCCGATGCTGTTGGTAGTGACTGTGTCAGTCGTAAGATGATCATTCCTATCCTTGACAACATTCTTTCGGCCATCCTTTATATCCTTAACTTCTCCATTTCTAGTAGTATCTTTCCACAAGCCTGGAAAGACGCTCAAGTTATCCCGTTACCAAAGAAATCGCATCCTGCATCCTTTTCTGACTACCGACCCATTTCCATTCTCCCTTTTCTATCCAAAGTCCTTGAAAAACTTGTCCATCAACAACTCAGCGCATTCCTTTCTAAACATAATCTTTTAAATCCCTTCCAATCCGGTTTTCGACCTGATCACAGCACTACCTCAGCTCTCGTTCATATCACAGATGATATAAGGTCAGGCATGCAGATGGGGAAGTTAACTGTACTCGCACTACTTGACTTCAGCAATGCTTTTAATACAGTTGACTTCGACATTTTGCTTGGCATTCTATGCTCTTTTAACATATCTCCTTCGGTAATTGACTGGTTTCGTAGTTACCTGTTTGGTCGCCGGCAGCGTATTTGCACTGAGGATTCTTTCTCTTCTTGGTGTGACACCTCTGCCGGTGTGCCGCAGGGTGGCGTTTTATCTCCTTTACTTTTCGTACTTTTTATTAATGCTATCACTCAAAGACTATCTTCCTTCTACCACTTGTATGCTGATGATTTGCAATCTACGAGGGGGGCTTGCGTGTAGCAAGCCCCCCTCGTAGATTTACCTGATGCCATTGGGACAATCAATGTGGACCTCGCTCGAATTAGTGATTGGAGCACTGAGTTCGGACTGAAAATCAATCCTGCCAAAACCCAAGTCATTATTGTTGGTAGTTCCCGGACTATCTCTAAGATCGATTGGTCGACACTTCCCCAAGTTTCCTTTAATAACACCGTTATTCCGTTCAGTCACGCCGTGAAAAACTTGGGGATATACATTGACAAAACTCTGTCTTGGACGAAGCAACTGCAGGAAGTCAGTCGTAAACTGTTTGCCTCTGCAGGCTCCCTGAGACGCCTGCGTAATTTTCTTCCCATCACCACTAAAATTGCAATTGCACAATCTCATCTTCTTCCTATCTTGGACTATGCTGATGCCAGCTATCTTGATTTGACCCAAGACCAATTCGACAAGCTAGAGCGACTTCAAAATCTCTGTATTAGGTTTATATTTGGCTTGCGCAAATATGACCATGTTTCTGAATTTCGTACTAAGCTCAAATGGCTTCCTATTAGGTTTCGCCGGAATGTTCATTTACTTTCTCTGCTTTATAATGTGCTATTTAATCCTTTCACTCCTTTTTATCTTAAAGATCGTTTTCGGTTTCTCTGTGACACACATTCAAGGTCCTTGAGATCATCAGAAAATTTAGAGTTAAGTATCCGTATGCATTCCACTTCTTTCTTCGATAAATCTTTCACTATACAAGCGGCCCGCTTGTGGAATGCATTACCCATAGATGTGAGGCGTGCTCAAACATTATCTACGTTCAAAAGAATGGTGAAGGAGCATTACCTCTCACTATAATTTTTTCACCTTCTTTCTCTATTATGAATTTGATATGTATTAATATATATTTATATATTATATTTTGTGGTATGTATTTTATATTATGATGTTTGGTTAGTATTATGTATGATGTTGTACACTGACAGCCCTAAATCTATCTCCTATAATTTCTGTCCATCCAAAGGTTGTCTGTAAGAGATTGCCCTGTGCGATAAGACCGCCCATTGTACACTAGTTTTATGATTTTTATCCTTAAGTGTATTGTAAGGTGTACAATAAAGTATATAATAATAATAATACCTAACCTAACCTAACCTAATTTAGCGCCTCGCGACCACCCTTGACCTTAATTCCGACAGAAGCTCCTATCCTACTTAATATTATAAACGCGAAAGTTTGTGAGGATGGATGGATGTTTGTTACTCTTTCACGCAAAAACTACTGAACGGATCTGAATGAAATTTGGTAAGTAGATAGTTGGCAGCCTGGAATAACACATAGGCTACTTTTTATCCCAAAATTCCCACGGGTTCGGGATTTGCGCGGGAAAACCTTCCCACGCGTACGAAGTCGCGGGTAGAAGCTAGTACATATAATAAATCTGTAAGTGATCGCTGCTGTCTGTACATGGAAGATATTTAGGAGAAAACTATTTTTTTATTTTATTTTTTATTTTTAGTGGTCTTTATTAAACAGCTGTGTTCTAAGATTAAACCCATTCTTTATACGTCTGTGGATTAAACAAGACCCCAAAAAAAAGTTTTTAGAATTTTTGTCTGTTTGTCTGTGCATTTGTGCACGCTAATCTTAGAAACGGTTTATCCGATTTGAATGCGATTTTCACTGATGTATTGTGGTAAATTTCACTTAACATTAAGTGTTTGTTGTATACGAATCGGTTCATAAATAAAAAAGATTTGTCAATTTAACAATCCATACTTAATATTATAAATGCGAAAGTAACTCTGTCTGTCTGTATGTTACCTTTTCACGCCTAAACTACTAAACCGATTTAGATGAAATTTAGTATAGGAATAGTTTAGGACCCTGGAAAGGACATAGGGTAGTTTTTATCCCGGAATTACCACGGGATCGAGAATTACGCGGGAAAACTTCCCACGCAAACGAAGTCGCGGGCTAATGCTAGTTACGATATATTCGTTCTTTGTTCGATAAAAATTTGTTCCATAAAAATGTTAATAAGTACCTCTTTAGTCGAATCGGTTGAAACTTAATATATTATGGACCGTAAAATGTAAATTTACGACGGTTGAAAGATTATAAATGGACATTTTAGAAAATTAGGAACATCCTATTCAAATTGAGCTCAAATCAGTATGATTAATTATACTAAATAGGGTTCAGCTTAGGCTGGCAATGTCAACGGGAATTTGAGAAACTTATCGAAAGCTTGTCAAATTCCCGCTCAGCCTCGCTATTCACTTTTAGATTACACAACAAAAGTAAGGATATTCAATTCCGGGATTTTAGTAATGAAATTAAATGGTACAATTTTGGCCTCTACCTATATCATACAGTATTCCTACCGGATGCAAATAAGACAAAACTGTTTTAATTATTTACGATTTTCAGAATTATTCTCCAAATTCATCGGTGACATCTATGCAAAAATATAACCGGAAAGGTTACTTTATACAACGTGTAACAGATTAAGTGCAATACCTCAGACACCCCAATTAGAATATTGTGAACAAGGGCAGCGACCAAGCACTAGTAAGGTGGGAGTGTACCAGTTTGGCCTATATATTAGCTCCTCTGAAGCAGCTTTGCGTATTTTAAGTTTTCTGATACTGACAGACAGCTACCAGTTATGCATCTTGACGTACATCTCGAAGGTGGACAAAGGGTGTACTTCAACCCTGATAATGTTATTTTTTAGAAAATCCAAGATGAACCACACTACTCGCATTTTTTCAACTTTGTGAAATGCATCTGCATTTGCCAAGACACAGTTATACCACGAAATTCCAGCATATTACACCTATAATTTAAAGAACAAGGTATTTTTAACCGCAGAAGACGTGGAACAGCTGTACATAGTGAACCAGGTATTTTTAAATTACATGTTATTGGTAGAGTTTATACTCTGCATTCAAATAACTCGGAATGCTTTTACCTGCGCTTGCTTCTGCACTCTGTTCGAGGTCCTATCTCTTCTGCTGAGCTCCGAAAGGTTGATAACATTGTATGCGAAGCGGCTTGCCGAGCACGTCATTTACTGGATGGGTATCGACACCGGGATGACGCTTTGTCTGAAGCATGTATAAGTGAAAATCCTCATCGATTGCACCATTTGTTTGCAGTCATGCTGGTGTTCTGCAGACTTTCAGATGCTGCACAGTTGTAGCATAAATATCAAAACAAATTGGCCGAGAACATTTTCAGGCACCCACAACCAACTAATGACAACACTGTTAGTGAGATGTTACGAGAAAGTTACTTGAACCGTTGTTTGCTTGCCATTCAAGACATAGTTATATCTATCGGGGGTAATCCTATTACTCGACATGGCCTGTCCAAATCATCATTTGATGGTGTACGTATTAATAAAGATTACGCGATGGAAATAAACTATGACCCAGCAGAACTAGCCAAAATCCTGCAAAATGATGTCTCAAAACTAACTGAAGAACAGCGTTTAATGTAATAATATATAATCGTGTGTGTCGTAGCGTGGATAGTGCTTTGGGAGAAATACTGTTTGTAGATGATCCGGATGGAACGGGAAAGACTTTTCTTACCAAGGTGATTTTGGCGAAGGTACGAAGACAAAGTAAGATTGCGCTTGCTGTCGCTTCATCGGGAATAGCAGCCGAATTATTTCCAGGAGCAAAAACTACTCACACAATGTTTAAAATTCCGATGGACTTAGACTGCACAGAGAGCCCTGTTTGTAATATATATAGAAACAGCGACAAAGCTAAGGTTTTACGTGATTGTCATCTTAAGCTGGGCATTCACGGTCACGCCATTCGGCGTGGCTCCAAACAACTTAAGTCAAATGGATGGACGCCAAACATGGTTCCCATTCATGGTCATTCTAGTTTTCTTTCATTTACGTATTTGACCGTGTCGAATAACGTTGCCATAAGCTCTGATTCGGAAGAAGAACTCTTACTTTGTGCAGCTGCTGTTTGTCATCACATAATTACTCGAAAACCGAAAAAAAAAATGGTGCAAAGAATGGCTAAAAAAAAGAGATAACTTCACACATGTTAACATATTAAATGAACTGTCATTGGAGCCAAGTGATTGAAGAAATTACCTGAGAATGGATGAACCTACGTATTTCAAATTACTGGAACTCGTTACTCCTCATATAATTAAACAAGACACCAATATGAGACAAGTAATAAGTCTTCATGAGAGGCTGTGTGCCACTCTTCGTTTCTTGGCATCTGGAATGAGCTACGAGGAACTAAAGTTTCCAACGGTGACATCTCCACAACATTTGAGGGTCATAATATCAGACATGTAAACACGTACAGCTCGTTCGACGTCTCGGCAAGGAATGAAAAGAAAATAGACGTAGGTTTGCGCATTCACGGGAGCACGGCTCCATGACACGTCGTGGTGTTTCTACACTCACGAGCCGGCGGCGCGATGTTGCGGCGTGACGCCACGACGCGGTGCGATGGATTTTGGCGGGACTGAAAATCCAGAGTTTTACGTCAAGTCAACGGATTTTAACATTCACGATAATAATTTGACTGTATATCACGCCATTTGACGCGATGGCGTGACCGTGAATACCCAGCTTTACAGTCGTTTTTTGTGGCGATTTTCGTCATACTCTGCCTTATATACCACGTGGGATAAGAGCTGATGAAGTTAGAGCTTGTCTAGACTGTAGGACTATATTGGCCATATATATTTATTATGCATTTGACATTAAATATCAAATCGCGAATCGGAGGCAACGAAAATGCACAGAAATTCCCTGATCTTTTACTCGCGACTGGTAACGGTGTGTACCGGCAACCCGTAGGAACAAGAGAAAGTCATTCCCGGTAACGGAGTAATTGTTCGAAGTGCAAGCCACTGCGTTGAATACACAATCAAGCACGTTTTAATTGCTTGTCTTTCAATTTTATTAAGGTGTCTCTGTCACTTTTTACGATATTGAAAACGTAGTGGACGTTTCACAGTTCATTAACGTTTCGCGAGTTTCGTGTTGCTCACGATACACCAGGCGCTTGAGCTCAGACCACAAATAAAAGTCTAATGGAGTTAGGTCCGGGCTATATCCCAGGTTAGATCTCGTTCAAAGTACCCGATGATTTCTTCGTCAAACTCTGGCGAAATAATGACCGATCGACCTCTACCCTGCGCATGGTCTGGAACTGCCCATGATCTAATAGCCGCTGTGTTGCCGCTACGATCGTACGGGACGATGGGACTTGGGGGTTCAGAACCCCGCGAATACGGAGTGACTCCAAGTGTTGCGACTCCGCGTAAAGCCCGGTGAGGGCAGCATGGGAGTCATAGTCAGCTCTAGCATGCAGTTGCACCATAGCGACGTACTCCAAATTGTAATAATTGTAATGACGATCCTTTGCACTGATAAGGCGCGCTGCGCGAACAACATTCACGGGAAGGCTAATTTCGACGCCGCTCAAAAGCAATAGGAAGTCGGCACGCGGCATCATTTGTAATTATTGTTAGTTTGTAATTTAAGTCGTATCACTAAACACGAGAGCTTATTTTGTTTTGAACATTTTTTGAATATTTATATCGGTATTTTCTTTGTCGGCTCCGCTTGTGTATATTGTGTTGTTGCGTGCAAACTAGTTTATCACCACGTGCGAGAGTTTATTAACCGACTTCTAAAAAAGGAGGAGGTTCTCAATTCGGATGCTTGTATGTTTTTTTTTTTATGTTTGTCCGCGCAGAACTCCGTCGCTTGCCAACCGATTTGAAAAATTCTTATTTTGTTAGAAAGGGTATACTTCCCAAATGGTCCCATGAAAATTTTATCAAAATCGGACAAGCCGTTTCTGAAACATCAACAAAAGTCTAAAAAAATATTTACGTTGATGATCTTTTCGGTTACTCTGCATTGCGTTTTTTGTTCGTGCATAACTCCGTCATTTACGAACGGATTTGGAAAATTCACTGACCCACTAAAAAGCACGAAAATAAAAACGTTTTTGCAAAAAATAAAACCAACTTCCATATCAAAACACTACAAAGCCAAAAATAATTTTTATTTCGGAAGGCGGTGTGAAAAAAAAAAGAAAATACAAAACCAAAAACACCGACTACCGAAATAAAAATTATTTTTGGCTTTGTAGTGTTTTGATATGGAAGTCGGTTTTATTTTTTGCAAAAAAGTTTTTTTTCGCTTAGAACATTTTTATGCACAGCTGTTATTTGTTGGCGCCGAGTGCGATTTGAGTAGTACCTACAAGTTACCTCTAGTGTTACTATGGATTCTCACGTTTTTCGAGTTGATGAATATTTTTTTGGATTATTTTAAAACCAAAGCATTTTTATTTTTTTTTACTTTTACTCTATGCTTCGAAAGTACTCCTTATGGCAAGTTGTTCTGCTATGGGAAAACAACCATTAAAATTTTACGGTGTATAGATTATAAAGCGGAAAATTGATTGTGAGCCATTCCGTGAAAAATTGAATGTAAGAAAAAAGTACTGTCACACAATTTTACAAACAGTTTACAAGACTATCTTATACTCTATTGAATGCATTTTTTTTTAATGTACAGTGTAGATCATTAACTTTAAAATATATATATAATGGAGTCAGTTGTTGTTAATTTAACCGATTAAAAATTAAAAATAAGAGGCAAAAAATAACATTTTAGCGTGTCACACCTCCTGTCGCAAACTTCAACTAACCGAAGTTCATGTTTTTTTTATACATACTTCAGCGTTTTTTGGGAGCTTTAATTGAATATTGCTTTTTCTCAAGTATAACATTAATTTTACTCGTAAATCTTATTGTATTACAACAAAATTCATGAAATTAAATGAAAATCAAATTAGCACCAAGGTGGACATTCCACTTTAGTCACTTCTGTTTTATTTGCTTTCAGTTTTAAAAAATTACCAAAGCAAGTTATTTTATTATCATAGTAACATTATTGTAGTAGATCAGCCATTTATTTTTACCCATCGTGCAGTTGTAACGCAGTGATCGGTGACGGAGCCGTGTTTTTAACACGTAGTCGATTAAGAAGTCCACTATAGTCACAGCAATAACGTGATACCGATAAGTTCTTAAAACATTCTTTTATTTTCGAATTATGCCTAATGTATGTGTGTATGTCGTGAAATAATTATTTCCTCCAAAATAACAAAGAATATTGAGTGTTGTCGTCATTATTATTAGTAAGCGGAGTTCGTCACGTCCATTTAGTGTCGTGACATATTAGTGGAACAATAATTGTGACGAAATGGACACATAAGGCTAAGTTTACGTGGTGCATGTTTTACCGACAACAACTAAGATGGAGTTATGTGTTTCTGTTAAATTATATTAATCATATTAGATGGTCTATCTTTTGACTACCTTAGTTAACGTTTACTATTGTTTTATTTACGGAACAGATTGGCTTACATTATTGTAGGTATAACTCTAAAAACCATAAGCATTTAATTTAATAAATATTAGTAAATTAGGATCTTTTTATTTGTATATTTCCCTTTCAGAGTTACTCCGCGAACTTTTTAATAATGGAAATATTGGTAGATATTGACAAAGTTTTATCTATTTTCATTCAAACCCGGTTTTCGTGTATAAAAGAAGTAAGTTACCAAATATTATAATTAGAATAAGAGATATCGTATTGCAATGTTATGTTTAACTTTCATGTCATGTAGTAGTAGTCCCTAAGTTTGAATAATTCTATAAAACCTGATTTGTTTGTGCCAAGTTTGCTAGGAGTACCTAAGTATTCACGTGGAAATTCAGTCCTATTTTTATTCAAATGTAATTTTTTTTTACCAAATATTACAAAATATAATAGAGAATAAGGAATATCGTACGGCAATATTTATAGTTTTAAGTTAAACTCATGTCACTAAGTCATTAATTATAGAATCTAAGCATCCACGTAAACGTTCCTACTTGATTAATACCAAAAAAGTGTGAAGACAAGCAGGCATAAGTAATTTTAAGACAAGCAGGTACACCTTCTTATATTTATTATACTTCTTTGAATGTTTATATCCTATGTAGATACAAAGTTCCTATTAATTTAATTTAACTGTTAAAAAGATACTACAAAATGTGTGAACACAACAGAAAGTATTAAAGAAAGCTTATGATAAGAAGTATAATATAATATGAAAAATTCTTTAAGTTGATTGTTAATGAAAAATGATTTATTTTGTTTGTTTGTTAATGTTTGATTTTTAATTAATATTTTTGATTATTAAACTTATTATGAACACAGCTTATGTTTCAATTTAGTAACGATGACATTTCCTACGAAGTCACTGTCACAATTTTATCTTCCAAGTTTTAGGCTGTAAACTGGAATTTGTTACTAGTAATGGTTTATTTTGGAATGAAATATAATAGAATATGATGCTAATTTTCATTTAAAATAGTTTGAATCATTTTCAAGGAGCCAAATTAACTACAAAGTAAAAGTCGCACTGACCTAAAACGTGACGAAAATATTTTAATATGTGACTTAAAGCTAGAGAAATATTTCAAATAGGGTAAACGAAATTGATTTCAAAAAGAGTATATGTATTTTAACTAAACATTGTTAAGAATTTGTAAAAGATAGTTCACATTGCTGATAAAATATTACGTTAGTGATCGTTACTAAATGGACAGTGCTTGTCATAGATCATGTTTGAAAGTTCGTTTTTTTTAAACTGTATACTATTTAGTTATAAACTATATATTTTTCTTAAACTTTGGTAAATGCCGCATCGAATCATGAAGAAAACTAAAAAAGAAAATTTTAAAATTGTCCATTTTGTCCCCTAAGTAACGGTACAATTTTTCACGGAATGGCTCTTATACGCGCTAATTTTCCAAAGTACTGGATGGAGAATGAGGTATGGAAGTAGCTTGAACCTTGAATAACGTTTAAGTTACTTTTTAACCGACTGCAAAAGGAGAGTTATTTTTTTTATCGTGATAAATGTCACGGAAGCGAAGCCCCGCACGACTGCTATAATTTCTATTGTATATTTATATAATTGTTTATACCTATTTGAATAATCACAAAATTTGGATAGATACATTGTTTTCGTATTTTTTTCTAAATTCAGTGTCTTGTACTAGTTATTGAACTAAAATATCATTGTGAGTATTTTATCGATATTTTATCAATAAATATCGATATTTTTAAGGGTTGGTATCTCAGACCAAATAAGGTCTGAGGGTTGGTATATTGATATTTATTGGTTTTCCGATATATCGTTGCGTCCCTATGCTCTTTACATATAATTAATTTAATATGTCTGTCAGTGATTTAAAAATAGTGATTATATTTTTTTTAACTTGTTTATTTAAGGGATTTATGTATGTTCACATGTATGACAGTCAATCCCATCCTGCTATTTAGAATACATTACAAAAATCGAAAAGCCCTTAAGTAGTCTAATTATTCTATCAAGCTAATATTACAACATCCCCTCTGAATTTTATGTTTATTGAAAACCTTGACATACAACCATTGATTTAAATAGTAAAGATACGGTCGTCAGAACATTTGACGGACGCGGTCGCCCTACAAAACACACTAGCGCCATCTACTATAACTAAGATGTCAATCGGCGTGGTCTGCTACTAGACGTAGCCTTGTAAGAATGGGGTGTGGTATTTTTCGAGGTACAAAGAAATACAAAAATCCTTTTAGTTTCTGAATTTTATCATAAAAATACATTTTAATTTGCTTTTTAAATAAAAAAGCATAAAAATTAATTTTGTACATAATTTAATATTATAGTAATATTATTACATCTTTTTATTTCATCGGCTGCAACGCGCGCCGCTGCAAAGTTATGTCGCACTTTTACGCGGCTTCGCGTTGTCTAGCGGTGGGCGAAACCGTTACTTTTCTGTCACTGTCACTGTCGTTCCTGTTCCATAAAAGTCACAGTGACAAAAAGGCATGGGTAATATCGGTTTTACTCTGTATCAAATCGTACCTATGTATCGGTTTTGAATATCGGATATCGCATCTATATATTTCAATATCTATATATTGGCTGAATCTGTGTGGAACTCTGAAACGAAACTGCTATGTAAGATACTGTGATTTTTAGGTTTCGGTTTTGTTCGATATATTTAACATCTTATATTTTTACATCATTATATTTTATTTGTAACTGTATACTCGAAATCAGTGAATATATTTTTTGTGTAGTGTTGACACTCCAGCGCGTATCAAAGACGCGTATCACAATATCAGTTTGAACCGAATATCATAGTGCGATACCGATATTGTGTGGTGTTTTTGTTTTATGACTTATAACTCATCATACCAACATCAACGCATTAGATACGCGGATACCTGATATATAGATTCAGTGCCGTCCGATATATAGGTATTGTATCTATATACGATTTGTATCACCCACTCCTAGTGACAAATCAACGTGACTTTGTCACTGCGGTCACTCACGTTACGAAATATGATTCCGTAGATATTTGATCCTAACAACGTTCACTGTGATTTTTGTAGCAGGAACGACAGTCACGGTTTTACAGGCTTAGGAATGTCGGAAATTCTTTTGAATAACTATGATATGTATTTATTTAACATTTATATTTAGTTTTTTTTCAAAATATCTTTTCGATACGTAGCCAGATATATTTTTAAAAGCATGTTTTGCACAAGTTTTTACTATTGGTTCAAATAACAAATAATTTAATTATCACAAGTTCACATTGCAGAATTATATAAAAAGGGCTATGATATTTTTTTTGCGTAGTGATATGCTCAAGTCTACAAAAATCTTATTTTTATAATATAAACATAAGAATTTAATTTTATTATTTTGAGCAAATTAGTATTCAAGGCGCGAGGGAACGAGCCAGAAATACGGAATAATTCGCTATCTCACTCCTGGGTTATCCGAAAATGCCCGATTGTGCGTATTACATCGTTCGTTAGATTTCGTTCCATGTCGTGACTCGTTCCATCTCGATGTCGTGACTCGGTCACTATCGTGACTCGGTCACTGTAAAAGTGTGTGTTTGTTTGTGTGTTTTTTTAGTGTCTCGTGTCACTGTAGTGATTGTAGTGTCTGTGTTATTTCACCATTGTTATTTTGGAACGTTGTTCCTTCATGATCAGTCACAGTAATCATTTGAGGAGCAAGGTAACAACGTTATTTTTGTCGTGACGTTATTTTTCGCCCATTTGTCTATGCTAAACAAGAAAGAAAATTGTTTTAAATAATGTTAGAAGTTGATTTAATGACATATTTTTAACTTATCAGTGATATGAAATGTTATATTTTGTTTTATTGTGCTTTATGTCGTAGTTCACGCAACCCTTCACGACACAATTTGGTATTTTTGCTTGTAAAACTGACGACTCCTCCCGAAGATAGCCGATCGCGTTCTATTTCACTTTGATAAAGGTAAGACCACTTTGGGACCAAGTTCGAGGCGTCATTATAACATGCGGTCCGCCCAGTCCTTATAATATATATTAGACATGTGTCAGTTATAACAAAACGCAACTGAAAACGGTTGCCTTAGCAATAACGTTAGGTATCGGTATCGTCTCAACCGGCAACGGTTATCAATCTGCAGAGTACGAGTAGCGAGCGAGTAGCTACTACTCAACGCGCAACTACGAAAACATTAGAAACAGAAACCGATGATAACCAACCGGCAACTGGCAACCATGCCTTCCCCCTCTCACTTAGCCGATAATTAGGTGCAAGAAAGAGAAGATGCGATTATCGTTTTGTTGGCATGCATTGGTTATCATGGATATCTTAAGGAAATAATATGGTCGTATATACCAATTGCTGGTCTAATGATGAAAAGTTTTGAAGTGTTTGTCGGTTATCACAAATATTTTTACTAAATAGAAATACTTTTAGAACTAAAGTTATTAATGAACTGAATATATTAGATACCAGTCATTTTGAAGTTGCTGACTAATTTGAAAGATTGTTGAGTTATTAAAATATAATAGTTTACTTGAATGTGAACTAAACTAGCTTGACTCCTCATCACATCATATCTCTTAGCTAATATGTGGAAAATGTTGTTGTGATTACATTGTTTTTTTTTTGTTATAACTTACTTATTATTATTATGTTTAATGTTATGTCTAATTCAAAACTTCTTGGTTATAAAAATAAATATTTTGTATTTGTATTTTTTTGAATTTGTAATGTAATGACGTTTTTTCCAACATGTTTCTGTGTGTGTATGTTTCGAATTATTGAGTGAATTATACTAGTACCAGTGTCGGTTGTCGGTTTTCTTGTTGGTTATTTGAAGAACTTGTTAATTGTTTTATGATTTCTGTTTTTGGAGATTTGAGACGATTTATTATTTTTCTGAGAAGAGACTATTCAAATTCTTTAGTTTCTAAAAGTTAATTGCGTAATCGTAGTTGTGTATTAAATTTAAGTATGTAAATAGACAATGCAAACACACTTTAATAATAGTATTTAGTGCTAGGTATACTTGTGTAGACATAAACTGACTTATAAAAATGAATTAAATGACATAAATCGAGTGTCGTTCAACTCCCTAAAGCTTAGCTTGTCTTTCATATAATGGTACACTCTATAATCATTACACCCAGTCTCAATAACGACAGCAATTAAATAATAAAATGTACTTTTTAAGTGGCCGAATACTAAACTTTTTACGACATCTGTTCTTTTATTCACAAATTGCACGTGTAGACGGTTATTAGTAGGATTCGTGGATTACAAACTAAAAAATACAACAAAATTACTGGTGCAGCAAAAGACGTCAAATGAAAATGACAAAAAACACACTACAAAATAGCGTTCTAATAAGATTTGTTTTTTCTAACACTAGTCTGTAATAATTCTTTTTTCATTTTCTAATATAGTTTTTTTCCTATAATATCAAAATACACGAAGTCCCTTGAGTGTAGTTATATAGAGTTAACACTGTAATAATATGATGATACTAGCTTCTGCCCGCGATTTCGATCGCGTGGGAGTTTTTTCCCGCATAAATCCCGATTCCGTGGGAATGCTGGGATAAAAAGTAGTCTATGTATTATTCCAGTATCTCAACTATCTATTTACCAAATAAGAAAAAAAGAGCAACAAACATACATACATCCTCACAAAAATAGTATAATTATGATGATAGTGATTATTAGGTGAAGGTGAGTTAGCGAGCCATGTTAATTGAATCAATCAATGTAAATATGATGATTTTTAAATGCGCCGCATTTTTTGTATATTTTTCATATAAAAAATGTGCTAGTCCTAAGCCTAGAAGAAAGCTATGAAGACAAATTACCAGTATCGTTATAATCCCTTTACTCCACTCCTTGTTATATTCATACTGTGGCTATTTTAGCTATCCAGTTGTTGTAATAACTATAGAGATTCAACAACTGAATAGTTAGATTAACTGCATTTGTGATACCGTTATTCAGTAACCGTTATCAATAACGTTATTGCCACTAATTACCGGTTAGATAACGGTTATCAAAAATAACTAATAACGCCCATGTCTAATATATATGTCAATGCATACAACCCACCCATTCATTACTTGTTCATTACTTCAAGTTGCCAGCTATGCAAAGGAGGCCCAATACCTTAGTGTGCGTTACCCCAGCAAAATAATGTCGAAAATAGTAATTTAAATCTTATAGATAATTAGTAGCCCAGCTTCTGTAATTGTTAAGCACATTTTTAAATTTGTTACACATATAGTTTTTTAGTTATTACACGAAAACATATTCTGCTGGGGTAACGTTTGAAACGTTACCGCAGCGAAACTTTTTTTTAAACTAGCTTTTGCCCGCGACTTCGTCCGCGTGGAATAGTTACTTTGGGCTAACGTTAAATTTAACCCCGATTTTGAAGCATTCTTCATTGGCGCTCCGCTCCTATTGGCCTTAGCGTAATGATACAATATAGCTGTGCCCACGACTCCGTCAGCGTAAGTTAATGTATTGGTAATATTGTTTAGATCACGTTCACATGAGGCTTAAGTACCTAGAGAACGCTTCGACCGCGAGACGCGTCGAGCGCGGCGACCGATTCTCAAAAATAATCATGATTCAGTATTCACGCGCGATGGCTTATTATTATAAGCGTATTTCATGTATAACTTTGGTGTTTCTATACCGATTTATATGATTCTTTTTACGGTTTCGTAGCCGAATGGCAAAAAACGGAATCTTTATAGTTTCGACATGTCTGTCCGTCTGTCTGTCTGTCTGTCTGTCCGTCCGTCCGACTGTCACAGCAATTTTATTCCGAAACTATTAGGACTATACATGTGAAACTTGATAGGTAGATGTATTCTGTGAACCGCTTTCCGATTTTGAGAAAAAAATTAAAAAATATTTAAAATAAAGGGGGGCTCCTTTATTTAAAATATTTTTTTTATTTTTTTATTTTATATCCCCATACATAGAACTAAACCTGAAAATATTTTTATTCATGAAATCGATGCATGTGTGGTATCTATAGACAGTTCTTTAAAAACGACATCGGGGTTTCTAAAACCACTTTTCCACAAAGTCAATCGTTTAAAAGATATAAGCTTCCAAAGTGGTAAAATGTGTGTGTGGCGGACACAACCTCTAACTTCTATAATAATGGATTGAAAAATCTAAAAAAAATATATGTCTGTAGATCTTAATATAAACTTTCAACCAAAATTAGTTTGAACGAAATCAGTTCAGCAGTTTTTGAGATACAGCATATTTTCTAAAACCGCAAATATAACTTTGTAATTCATACAAACACTATGAAAAACAAATTTATTCGGCGCAGTTGTAAAAATGTTAAAAGCCAGTTTTAAGAAATTTGTAAGGTTTTTTTTTCAAAACAATTTTATTTGGCGCAGTTGTATAAAATGTAAATAAGCTAGTTTTAAGAAATTTGTAAGGTTTTTTTTTCGTCAAATAAATTTGCATATTATATTATAGTTACTACGGAACCCTTCATGGGCGAGTCTGACTCGCACTTGGCCAATTTTTTTATGGAATAGTTAATAATGTTAACTTTTTCAATTAGGGGTGACTGAGAGTGTTATAAACGTAAGAGTAGACAAATATTATAATCAGAAAGCTTCGAACTGCTAAGCTATCCCCCTCAGATACAGTACGTCACCGGCGGCCAGCTTAAGTTGACCTCTAAAATTATTTCCTCCCCTATCGATTTTAGAGGTCAACTTAAGCTGGTTTTTGTGGCCGCCGGCGGCCTTCCGTGATTTGAGAGGTAGTTACACGTGTTATTGTGAGTCAACCATAAAAGTTAGACATATGCTGTCGTGGGATATTTTTTAAATAATTTTAAGGAGAACATTTCCGTCATGAAATGATTTGTGTAGCTTTAACCATTAAGGTTGCACACGCGACGGAAGCTTAAAAAATGGAGTAACTTCTCCCGTTTTCCCAACATTACCCTTCACTGCTCTGCTCCTATTGATTGTAGCGTGATGAAAAGTATACTATAACCAGCTCAGGAGTATGAAAAATAATTGTACCAAGTTTCGTTAAAATCCGTCGAGTAGTTTTTGTTTCTATAACGGTTATACAGACAGACAGACAGACAGACAGACAGACAAAAATTTAACTGATTGCATTTTTGGCATGAGTATCGATCCTTAATCACCCCCTGATAGTTATTTTGGAAATATATTTCATGTACAGAATTGACCTCTCTACAGATTTATTATAAGTATAGATAATGGGAATATTGAAATAAATATTAGCTATACATTTAGTTGTCTAGACGAGGTAAATGTTACACGTTATTTTGTTTTTGTTCTTTCTTCGGCTGCGAAGTTATTCGAGATTTTGCTGGAGTAACGTTTGTGGTTTTGCTGGATCTCTGAAAGGGTTAAGCGGATTCTTATCATCTTTTGTACATGACTTCTTAGGAATTAGTTTTAATTTGTTTCACAATAAAAATAACAAAATTGTACACTGTTTAAAAGTTATTTAATGAAATATAAAAACACTTCTTTAGGTCCTAACACTCTGAATATGAGGTCTAAAGACTTATTTTAAACGTTATTTGTAGCTTTTAACTACTTTCAAATGTATATGGAGTTTCATTAATATCCTGTAGGTAATTAACAAATTATGATGATATTCAGTTCTCCACGTTCACGGTTACAATGCGCGCGGAGTTATTTGGCCACCGATAAACCTGTATACGGTTATATAAACTGAATGTTATATCAATATTTAGTTGCTTAATTCAGTTATATACCTGTAAAATTTCAGAGTATTAAATACAATAATTAACGAGATAATTAAATAAAAGTCATTAGGAACTTCAAGACTGTGGTAATCCGACCAAGTTTAGGTGGTTACAAAAAAGCGACTGCGTAGAACATTATGCTGTCTTCTAAAATATGTAGGATAGTCTTACAAGTTTAGTAGAGATGTGAACACAAGTGTTAAAAAAAAACTACATATTTTTTAAAGAATTTTTATTTACAGGTAAAATAATAAGACCTACTATTTTGTAGACAAATTTCAAATATCACAATATTTTTTCCTAGATATATATTACAGATGGGTCCCCTATGTTGTTTCGAACGCCGCTGTTGCGACACACGCTGTTGCCAATTATTTTTTCACTGCCTTACAGGTTCGAAAGCTCATGGGCTCGAATGAAGTAGTCGCGAAAGACGATATTTCGAAAAACCTTTTCACTGCCTCATACGCTCGAATGCTTGTGATTTCGATTTATTTAGTCATAAAGTGTACAGAAAAATATTTAAGCAGTAATTAAATAAAATCAACAAATTAGGTGTCAACATCATCATTTAATATTATTATTAACAAAGTAACAATCAAAAATATTAGTACCTAAACTGTACATTTTTTTCTAAGGTCATTGCCAAGGATCTTCTAACAAGTTCCTTGGTCATTGCTTTATTATGACATTTCGGTCATAAAATATGACATTTCTAATTTTTTTATCTGTTAAACATAGTGTATTACATACTCTTTGTTATCTGTGTGTATCGTGTCGTGGTTGGATGTGTGATGGCGTGGAACTATAGGTTATAAAAAAATTACAATGGCCAGTAAAGTGAATAGAGTTCCTGAAAATATTGATTTCCCTAGAGAAGAGGAGAAAATTTTGCAATTCTGGAAACAAATCGATGCATTTCACAGTTGTTTAAAACAGTCAAAAAATAAACCAAGGTGAGGTGCGACTTTACTGCCAAATTTTATACGTTTCATCTGTTAAAAATTTACTTTCAAAGTATTTTCTTGTGTGCGAGATGTTTGGTTAGTCATGGTCATGATCGGTGAACGTTAATAACGTTACAAGTCAGTTAGCGCTCCATATCAGTATATGGTCAGTACCATACCTCGCATATTATTAGGTTTGAAGAAAGTCCAAGTGGCTTTCCTGGGAGTTCGATATGTAGGCTCGGCAAAATTACATTGAGTTCATCTTTTTTGCAGCCAAAAATAAGTGTAAAAAGTAGCTATTAAGGCAGGAAAATATTATTTGTAATGTAGAAGATCAGACGGCAGTTCACCTAACATATGGCCACTTATGATGGACATTTGATCAAATAAATAACTGGTGGAACTGGCAATCTTAATATCTCAAGAACAAATAATTTCATAATATTATTTATTTTCTACAGCTCTTAAAGCTTACCTAGAAATGGACTCATTAATCAGGTTCTGAAATGAAAACAAAACTCAATAACTGCATGTAACAATAACACAGATGTAGGTTGTGAGTACACAAATATATTATTGTTGGACCCGTCTGCTGGGCTCTTAGCATAGCAAGTGTTAAAAGCTACAGCATTTATTAAATTATAATACATTTATTAATTCTGTGATGTTTGATATAAAATAATAATAAGTTCACATTGTGGAATGCAAATAAATGTATTGAGTATTGAGTATCATCACATACTTAGGAAGAAAAGACTTCAATAATTTACTACACAACTATTTTTGTAAGTTTTAGTCAAAGTCAAATCTTACATTTATTTGCTTTAAATCATAGAGTGCTTCATATAATTTTAACTATAATGAATTGAACATAATAATATTTTTTGTAGGTACTTAAAAATTGAATATAAAAACATAACAAAGATTATACCAAAATGTCCTCCTACCCATAGAGCCATTTTATACAATAATAATAAATCTACAATATAATATTTCTGTAATTGTACAACTGACAAGTACCTTCTTTTAAATAAAAACTTTTGGTATAGAATTATAAATAAGCAGGGCCATATAAACACAATTGTGCCTGAATAATTCTATTCTAGGTACCTACAGGCAATTTTAATTAATGTTGTGAAACTTTTCATATAGTTAAGAATAAATTTTTATTATTTGTCTATTTCAAATATGTAAATACACGGAACTGTGAGTGGTTATTGGATTTAAATAATGGTTTGCAAGAATCAGTCTAGTCCATATTAAAAATTGAATGACTGCACTTTTTGAGCCAGCAATGTTGGACGATATTTCCTCACATGATGATACATGATTGATGATATATGATTAAAATTTGTTGAGTAGTATAATAGACCAACCAACAGTAATCCCCCCTTACCTGTTTTTGTTCAAAAATCCTTAGTATCTTTCCTTTTCTAAAACTATATTTTATCCTCAAACAGAGCAGTATGTAATTATTAGAACAGTAGACTAAATAAACATCACATTATGGTCTTAGGTACATAGTTGATCTATACTAATATTATAAAGCAGAAAAGTTTGTTTGAATGTGCTAATCTTCCAAAGTACTGGGTGGATTTGGATAAAATTTGGTAAGGAGGTAGGTACCTTGAAGCTTGAGGATGGTTATAGGCCAGTATTAAACAAGTGTGACATGAATCTTCTGCTAATATTTTTAGATTTCAAGAAGAAAGTACCTATAATGTGTGTATATCATAAACTTGTGTAATTTAGTAAATTACTCACATCTACAAGATAAATGGTGTAGCTAGTCATTCTTCTTACGAATGTTTACAAAGCATGGAAGCATGGATTATTTGCAGAATAGTAAAAAAAAGAATAAGTAAGAGTTTGAATCCCAAATTAGAAGTGCCAAAAGCTTAAAGCAATTTAAACTCAAGAAGGCTGGTTAGTTCTTATTCTGTCTCATATACACCTGCATAGTTTCTGTGAGAGTGAGAACTCAAGTTTTCGCTCAAGCAATCTACACCCACAGTTGAATAAACAATACTTTAGGAATTACTTGTTTTATATTACATACCGTAAGATCGGGGTACTTTGTCCCAAAATCATGATACTTTTTACTTCTCATTTGAGTACTTTAATTTAAGAAGCACCATGTCTCTATAATAGAAATAGGTGTTCAGTTGTGAATATAATCAACTCATAGACATAGGTAAAACTTAAGAAAATAACCCCTAAATTTTTTTTTGTTTTCGCTAAGTTTGGGCCAAAGTTGTACTTTGAAGCGGGTTAATTTGGCCCTTATTTTTTTATGTTCAATGAAAAGGCAAAGAAACCTGTTTTGATTGATTTCCTATATCAAAGAAAGATGTATTATCTTGATAAACTTGTTTTTATTGTACTGAAAAACTTTAAAATAACAACACAATATACACAATCATAGAACATGCTTTTTTTAATAATATTTTAGCAAAACTAACAGATAAATATTCTAAATAAACTAATATATTATATTTATTAAAAGTAGCTCAAAATGTGTAAATTTAATTAACATCCATTAACTAACAAATTATTTTACGAGGTGCCTATCTGTTACTAATCAGTCTTCAAAAATTGAGAATCTTTAGGTTAATAGTCAGACTTATCCGTATTAATTAAATCAATTTCAGGTAATTGTACCTGAAATTGATTTAATTAATACGGATTTGTGAAAAAGGTTTGAAAATTTGTTTTTCAATAAAAACAAATTTAGGAACATTAATGTTCTTTATCACTGCTTCCCAACGGTATAATTGTTCATTTTTTATTGCAGGTCATTTCCAGAATTTTCCTCTCTTCATGCAACTTACTAGCGCTTCTTCTACAAACGTCGATATAATTTTCCCTGGATAAACGCGTGAACCCCATTTAATCAACACATGGTCATCGACACAGTAGTCATTTCCATCCTGACGCTCCTCCTCAATATTTACTCCACCCTTCTACTCCAACGTTACAGCTCTGAGCATTTGACTGCACATGCTTTAACAAAGTTAGGTCATCTACCACTTTGTCTTCATCATTACAACTCTGAGCATCACACTTCATTTTCTTTGCCAGAGCTAGGTTTTCTTTATATTTGTCTTCGTAATGGCAACTTCGATCTTCGGATTTCTTACGTTTCGCCAAAAGTGGGTCCTCTATGGGTCTAGCATTACAATCCAGAGAATCGGACTTTGAAAACTGAGCAAGTGGTTCATCCGGTGCTGGACTATTATTTGGATTCGTAAGCTGCGTTAAAAGTAAATCGTCTTCTGAATCATCAGGTTAATCTCGTGCCTTGCCTTGCCGTGAATTATATGACTATGGCGGAATTGTTTCTCCTGCGGCATTCCCACAGAACATGACTGAAAAACTTACTTTTGTGGCATTCACTATAGTTTCCGGATACTTTGTACTACGTCTACTAATAACTCGCTTTTTGTCGGGGTCATCTGTAAGATTGCTTTCAACATAATTGCAGATATTCTTTGGTGGTATACCTTCCAATTCTCTTGTCAAATTTTCAATGAAGTCTTTGATCATTTGTTCTAAAATTGCAGCTCGGACTTTCTTTATATTGTTTGCTAATCGTCTAGATAGTGTCTTATTTCTATTAAGAAATCCTCTTACCCATTCAATTCCAGGTACATTATGTTTAAACTGCTTAACTTGTCTACCACGTGAGGATAAGTATTTTTTTTATAATAATTTTGAAGTCGATATCCGTTATCGGAAACCCATATTCGGAAAGTGGTGTAATATGGCCGACAAATGCCTCTTCTTCTTCTGTTGTAAATATTGTTGGATGGCCAGGTTTGCTGCAGTGTTTATTTTTAGTTTATTCTTTAAAGTGTGCGAGGAATTTTATATTTTAGTGCAGCTTCCCGCTAAGTCAAAATCTTAGATCTCACGTCGTTTAGACATTGCTGCAACTGTTCTTTTGTATAATCAATGTAACGACGACTTTCTGGTGTCCTTTTATAAATTTTAGGCATCTTTACGAATCTGAAAATCATCATTTAGCTGATTAAACGAGATTAGAAACAGAAAAAAAACATCGTGAGGTTACTTTGGCCCATGGGTCAAAGATACCCGAAAACGATGGCCAAAGTATACTGTAATTTTAATTGTCATATACTTCTCACAAAAATGTATTTAACTCTTTGATTTATATCACATTAGAATCCTAGATACATATCTGTTACGATTGATTATTAAAAAACACTTACACTTACCTGAAAGTATTGTTTTGTGACAAAGTTTGCACATAATAACTTCACGTGTTTTACATGTAATAACCTGTAACTCCAATTACAAGTTGACCAATCCGCTTTGTGAACGTGAAACTATTATACCGTGCGCCCCATAACACCACCTATCGATATATAGCGCGAAATACTTCAATAGCTCCTAAAGTGCGGCCTGGCGGGAAGTTCAACTTTTTGTCGTTTTGGGCCAAAGTTACACCCTAGGGCTAATGTACCCCGATTTTACGGTATATTATGTTTTATTATAAAGTGTTTTATTCAATAAATATCATTCCATGAAGCAATAGTACTCAGGTCTGTCAAAATATTCTCCATTTTTTGTAATTACACTTATGTTATGAAGTTTTTTATATAACAGGTATTCATTTTATGATGGGCCACCATTTGCAACTGGACTTCCACATTATGGCCATATTCTTGCTGGAACAATCAAGGATGTTGTCACCAGATATGCACACCAACAGGTATATAATGATTAATGCTATACCTACATAAAATGTGAAACTAAGTGAAAGTATCTCCTTTTATAGTATGCTCCAATGATTAATATTTATCTGAACATTTATTTTACTTAAGAATTTATAGTAAGAATAGATAAAAAAGAGAAAGTGAATTAAATTCCGACATTACACTTTTAGGGATATCACGTAGAGAGGCGATTTGGTTGGGATTGTCATGGACTTCCAGTAGAGTTTGAAATTGATAAAGCATTAGAAATCAAAGGTCCAGAAGATGTTGCGAAAATGGGCATTGATAAATATAATGCGGAATGCCGTAAGATTGTTATGAAGTATGCTGGGGACTGGGAAATGATCATTACGAGAATGGGTCGTTGGATTGGTAAGTATATCTGGACATTTCGGCTTTTTTGACTAGATATATGAAAGGTTAATAACATTTTCTTTATTCCAGATTTCAAGAATGATTATAAAACGCTTTACCCTTGGTTTATGGAGTCTATTTGGTGGGTATTCAAAGAACTATACAACAAGGGCTTAGTGTATCAAGGTGTGAAAGTTATGCCTTATTCCACTGCCTGCTCCACCCCACTGTCCAACTTTGAATCTGGACAGAACTACAAGGATGTTGTAGACCCTGCAGTTGTAGTGTCATTTCCTACAGCTGATGGGTTTGCACTGCTGGCTTGGACCACCACTCCATGGACACTTCCTAGTAATTTAGCGCTGTGTGTCAATCCAAAACTAATTTATCTAAAAGTGAAAGAAAAGAGCACTGGTAATTGTTACGTACTCCAAGAATCAAGACTACCTGCTATTTTCAAAAATGTTGAAGATTTTGAAGTTCTCGAGAAATTCGCGGGAGAAAAACTGAGAGGAATAAAGTATACGCCTATTTTTGATTACTTTGTGAATCAATGTCCTAACGGTTTTCAAGTGCTAGTTGACAGTTATGTAACAGACGACTCTGGTACAGGTATTGTACATCAAGCACCATACTTTGGTGAAGACGATTTCAGGGTTTGCCTATCTGCAGGTATCATTACTCGTGATCAGGATATTATTTGTCCTGTTGATCCTAGTGGTAGGTTTATGGAGCCAGTCAAGGACTTTTTGGGACAGCACGTCAAAGACGCTGATAAAAATATTATTGCTAATTTAAAAGCTCGCAACAGACTTATTCAATTAGGACAAGTTAAGCATAGCTATCCATTCTGTTGGCGTTCAGAAACTCCACTCATCTACAAGGCAGTGCCTTCTTGGTTTGTGAGAGTTGAACAAATGAGTCAAGAGCTTTTAAAATCTTGTGAAGCAACATACTGGGTACCTGAATATGTTAAGGAAAAGAGATTTAAAAATTGGCTAAAGGAAGCTCGTGATTGGGCTATTAGTCGTAATAGATATTGGGGTACACCAATTCCTTTATGGATTTCCAGCGATAGACAAGAAGTAGTTTGTATTGGTAGTATTGCAGAATTGCAAGCTTTGACTGGTAAAGAAGTAAAAGATTTGCATAGAGAAAGCATTGATCATTTGGAGATCCCATCATCAAGACCCGGGCAGCCACCACTAAGAAGGGTTTCAGAAGTATTCGATTGTTGGTTTGAGTCGGGCTCTATGCCGTATGCGCAATGCCACTACCCATTCGAAAATAAAAAGGAATTTGATGATGTCTTCCCGGCTAATTTCATTGCCGAAGGTATCGACCAAACAAGAGGCTGGTTTTACACCCTGATTGTTTTGTCGACAGCACTATTCAAAAAACCTCCGTTTAAAAACTTGATAGCAAATGGTTTAGTTCTAGCTTCTGATGGTCAAAAAATGTCCAAGAGGAAGAAAAACTACCCTGATCCTCTAGAAGTAGTTAGGAAATACGGCGCTGATGCTTTACGACTTTATCTCGTTAATTCTCCAGTTGTTAAAGCAGAGAATCTTCGATTTAAAGAAGAAGGTGTTAGGGATATTATTAAAGATGTATTTTTGCCGTGGTACAATGCTTATAGATTCCTCATGCAAAACGTTGAGAGATTAGTCCAAGAGGATAAAATCGACTATAGGTTTAACGAAAAAGCAATTAGAGAAAACGTCATGGATAAGTGGATAACGTCGTTTACGCAATCTCTAATCCAATTCGTGAAAAAAGAGATGGCGGCTTATAGATTGTATACTGTTGTGCCGAGGTTGACCAAGTTTATTGATCATCTTACAAACTGGTATTTAAGAATGAACAGGAAAAGGTTGAAGGGAGAAAGTGGTGTTAAGGACTGCCAGGTAGCTTTAGATACATTATTTGGTGTATTGTTCGATATGGTAAGAGTGATGGCACCGTTTACCCCTTTCCTTACAGAATTGATGTACAAGACGCTTCGACAACTGTTGCCTGGTGATTCACTGGAGAGTGTTCACTTCAACATGATATCAGATCCCAAGATAGAATTGGTTGACAGCGACATAGAAAGGGCTGTTCAAAGAATGCAGGTTGTTATCGAATTGGGAAGAGTCGTGAGGGACCGGAAAACGGTACCAATCAAGTATCCTCTCCCAGAAATGGTTGTTATTCACCGAGACCCTATTTATTTGGAAGATGTCAAATCTTTAGAGCGATATGTTCTAGAGGAATTGAATATTAAAAATTTGCACTTAACAAGTGACAAAGAAAAGTACGGTATAACATTGAGAGCAGAGCCAGATCATAAAATTCTTGGGACAAAATTCAAAGCCGATTTTAAGGCAATCACTCAAGGGTTGAAGGGCTTAAACAACCAGCAATGCGAAAAACTTGTAGCTGACGGATTTATTGAATTACTTGGACATCGCATTGATGTCTCTGAAGTGCGAATTATATTTCAGGCTCAAGGCAATGATCAATACGAGGCGCATAGTGATAATGATGTACTAATTCTTCTCAACGTTACTCCTGATCAGGATATGCTTGACGAAGGTTTTGCTCGCGAGGTGATAAATAGAATCCAAAAGCTGCGGAAGAAAGCTCATTTAGTACCGACAGATGATGTCAATATTTACTTCTCTGTTGACAAGTCCAGCAGTATTGTACGTATTATAAACTTGCACCGAGAGTTTATTGAGAGTACAGTAAAGGGGCCCTTGATCCCTATTAAAGAGATCAAACCATCTATGCCTGTAGTCATTGAAGAAACGCAAGAACTAAAAGGCTCTTTGTTAAAGTTGATTATAACATGGAGAAAGGAAGTAGAAGTGCCCGCGAACCCCTGGGCAAATATCGTTCTACAAGATCTAACACCTCGATTTGGTGTCTCGAATAAGCAAGGCAGTCTTATACTTAAGGATAAAATGAATAAGTTTATAACTGTAGAGAACCTCTACCGTGAAGTTACTGTTCTCTTTGGTCTTTACGGTTTGAAGTTCACATTATGGTGCAATGGGGTTCAGGTAAAAGACACTACGGATTTAAATGCTAAAACGTTGGTTGCGTCTCCGAATAAACCTAAAGATTGCGAACTGAAAACTACCCCGTTCTGCAAATTTGTTAATGTCGCGAACGGAATTAGATCAGCTACATTGTTCTTAGAAAATCCTGTGGGAAAACCTACTTTAAATGAGTATGATGCATTAAAGTTCGTTTCAGATTACTTGGGTATTAAAGCAGCTGATGTCGACAAAAACATATTTAAATAATTATTTATGTTAGGCGATTGTATGCTTGGTCCCTACAATACCAATACCGCGTAAGTAACATTTTGAATAAGAGCTCATTTTTACTTATTTAATATTATAACACAGGCCTTATTGAAAAATATGTCAGTTACGCGGTATTGCACTATCCTCGACGATATGTAGGTAACTAATTATTACCTAACATCTCGTTACATTAATTACTAACAATCAGTTCACATGTTGTCCATGATAAATTCATATAAACCATGCAGTATAGTATTTAGTGTTGTATACTATACCATAATTTCTTTCTCGTAAGAACATGGTATATTTTATTGGCGTGCTGTGCATGTCTATTGTTGGAGATGCTTGATGCTTGTAAATTATTTATCTTTACCTACTAATATTTCCTCAGACATTTTGAAGTTACACAATTAAATATATATTTATTATATTGTTAGGCAGCCTTTCCACCTGCAAACAACTCGTATCGTGGTTTGTATTATACTGCAGGGCTCGATCGAAGGATTACACGGTACATTAGAGTCCACATTGTAATACGAGTTGGTTTTAAGTCGGATATTGTAGTTTATGAGGCTGTCAGAGCACCCGGACTTTCCTACTCACATTTTACTTATTGCGCCATTTAGACACTTTAAATTTATTTTAACAAAGATAAACGCTAATCTATTTTACATAATTTGCTAAGTTATCGGAATACGTAACCATGACGTCCATCAAAGGACGACCTCCGGTTGGTGTTGTCTTGCCAAAGGACAAGGTAGTTAACAAATAAATGTAAGTAGATTCTACTATTTACTTACATTTATTTGCAAACTGCATGCCATAGGCACAATTTCTCAAGAAAACAAAATGTGTGTGGGTGTTTGTGTGTGTTACAGACGTATTCGTAATACAGTGTTAATCATATATTCGTCTCACTTGTTTCAGAAACTCTAATAAATTATTGTTGAGCCCCCATTCTTCTTTCATTGAGCGCCCTGCGATAATCTACATATAATACCTTAAAATAATCAATTATCCCCACAACACTTAGTATCTAGCTATGGCACAGAAATAAAACGAAAACTATGAGTTAAACTTTATTTTATATGTTTCCTTCATAAGTAAAACAAAATAAGCATTTAATAACATTGTTCATTCAACTATAATATCGTAACAGGTGCAGTGGAATACAACTCATTTAAAACGTGGTTTCCCTTACAATGGCTGTGGCGTACATTATAAGTATGTATATGATAAGCGAAGTGATATGAAGCAATCCTTATAGGTTTGCGCGTTCAACTTTACTCTGTTTAATAAGCTGTAATCATCCTGATCGGGAATACATAATAGATTCAAATTTACACATTATACATCACAGCTATTAACATACGACACGTAATGCGACCGCTAAAGGAAACAAACTAAAATAGCCACCGGCTACACTCAGATGTTTATTATATCTTACAGATAATGATTCAAAAATAATTGACTTATCGAACAGGTGATATTAAAACCGGTGATCAAGAATCTTTTCCTTTGCATCGGATGTGTATTATTGTGCGATTTCATACATAAAGCCTAAATTTGGTAACTTACTATATTGAATGTCATATGTTATGTAGCAGCTATACAATTATGATTGATTTCCTCTTTATAATATTAGTTTAGATAAGTAAACTTTGGTGTTCAGTCATTAACCTAAACAAAATTAGAAATAGTTAACCAAAGACAAACAACGAAACCAATGTCTTTTATTTCACTCAGAATAGGGTTTCATTTAAACGAACATGTTATATTTAGTCAACGGATTTAATAATATGACTAACAGAGATATTATCAATTATTTGCTATTAGATAGTGATTATTTCTAACGCGTTAGTATGATACATGGGATTTTGTATGTAATGTTACTAGATTTTACTAATTAAACAATAAATAAATGTGGAAATATACATAATAGATAATATGTAAGATTACAATAGCGTTTTTGATAATAAATTGGAAAATTGCTATATTTTGTTTAGCATATCACTGTATGTATCACAAGCGCAGTTTAGATATACAACACAGCAGGCTATACAGATAAAATATTTTCGTTATTTCCCTCACCACAAACGTATAATACTGTTAAAATAAAGCACTGGAAAGTATACAAAATATTTGATATTTATAATTGTATTGCTTCGTTTAGAAATGCTTTAATGGAACAAAATATTGCTTTAAAAATAACATGAACATATAATCTCGAATACATCACATATAGAATACATAGATAACAATATAATACTTATTACTAGAAACATGAGGTGCCATATACGGGGATTAAGTATAATAATGTTTTATGAAATACGATGCTGACCGATTGCCTTTGTGAACGAGCGACGGGATTAATTAGTTAAACATGTTACAGTAAGCCAACGACGATTCAATAGAGATAGATCGATATATACATATTTAAATAATATTTTATTATGCGTCAACAAGTTATATGCACTCATATCATAAGCTAAATTGTTTAAAAGAGCTAAACTGATATCTAGTAAAGGCTTCGACGTGGTCAGTAGTCGGATTCATAAGTTAGCATCGAGTTAGTTATTGCACTTTACACTAAAAATACACATCATACAATATAGTTACACTAACGTAGTCCCTACCGACTTAGGCCAGCCACCGCCGCGGCTCCAGCCGGTCGACTGACAGCGAGTGCTAATGCTAATAAATAAATTATATATTTATCTAGGACATGTTTTATTAAGTTAAAAATAGCGGATATTTCACACTAGAAATAACTAAAGATTCATTAACATTTTAAATACATTATAAGATACAACATCGCCTACTCAGTGACTAGTCTAACGGCGTATAATGGTCATCATACTCGTAACATTTGATTAGCAACAACGATAAATAGGTACATCACAAGGGGGCGTAAGGCTAGATGCGGCAATCCGGACCAGATCATGCTCTATACTGCGTCTCGCCTGCCTATAACAAATATACATCAGTTGAAGGCTAAGCAGTTGCACTTGTATCTCGGTTGTCAAGTGAAAAGTACGTACCAGGTATCGAATACACTCGCATGCCTTAATATTGCGGCTGGTGAGGCAGCGGCGAGTCTCGCTCCGGCAACTTTCGCACTTTCATCGTGCCGTCCGCGCCGCAAGAGAACAGGCGGCCAGCATTGTCTGGATATTAAGTAGATATAAACAAAAGCTTATAGAACTAGAACAAATGTAGGTCCGTTTGACATACAAACGGGTAGCTTTTAGATCTTTGGTATCGATATGAGGTAAACAAATTGACAATCATAAAAAATATAGGAGCAATGAAGTATTCATACCGATATGTATTTGCGTGACACCCTGGCCAATGTGCTTGAAAAAGGAACTCCTAGCGTGTTCCCCGGCGAATGTGTACAGCAACTGATGCGTCGTTAACGAAAACACCTAAAGCAAGGTAACGTTGAAGCTTTACTTTCTAATTAGTAACATATTTCTTCAACAACAAGAAAGTACAGCTAGCGCTAAATTAACATAAAGACGCTATATCCAGCGCAGCGGAGGCCCTAGCAGTGCGACCGCATTGGCCACCAGGCATAAGGGTGGCGCTGAAATAAAGCAACTATATTGGAAAGGGTTTCATTTTTGTGTTTAGAGAGATGCTGCTACGAGGCATGCCTTTTAAGTTTTGTCGTTTGAAGAAAAAAAACACAACTAGAACCTTATAGTACTTTTTATTGTTTTTCAAAGTATTCACCACGTAGCTTAATACACTTTTCCATTCGCTCAAACCAGTTATTATAACATTTATTCCGCTCTAAAGTGGGGGTGTTCAAAATGGCTGACTTGAAAGCGTCGACTGCTTCTTCACCGGACTGGAACCTTTTCTTAATTTTAGGAAATGTAAAGAAATCGTTAGGGCTTAGGTCAGGACTGTATGGAGGATGGTCAAGAATTTCTACTTTTTCCTGCTTCAAATACTCAATCGTTTGACGAACGCTGTGTAAGCTTTCGTTGTCGTGGTGCAGGATGATGGAAGTTCGGCGATGCCTTGTGGTAAACCAACTGTGGTATACCACTCCGCGTTAACCGTTCTACGATCTACAAGTGCAATAGTCGCAACATGGCCGGTTTTTCCAACGAACGTGGCCGCCATCTTCTTTGAAGTGCTTCGAGAACGAACAACTTTAGTCGGCTTTGGCTCGTTTTGAAAGACCCAGATTGTAGATTGTTGTTTGGAATCAGGAGCGTAGGCATAGATCCAAGATTCGCCACCACTGATGATGTCGTAGACGTGATTTGACTCTCCTCGGTTGAACCTTTGCAGAGTTTTCTTACACCATCTGACGCGGGCCGCCTTGTGATCGTCGGAAAGCAGATGCGCTGATGATGATGAGCTTTCTCACACTAAGCGCTTCATGCAAGATCTTCTGAATGGTTGTCTATGAGATGCCTAACAGAGCCTCTATCTCTCGATATGTCACATGACGATCTTCGAGAATTAGATGTCTCACAGAATGATGTTATCTTCAGTGAAGGCGGGTTTTGGGCGTCCTTCGCGAGATTTGTCACTAACACTAGTATGTCCACGCTGGAATTCTAAATACCAGCGTTCGACAGTCCGCAGACATGGGGCTTCATCACTGAACACAGATGTTAGCTCTTCAAAACACTGAAGCCGTGAATTTTCTACAACTTTAGAAGAGGCCTGACACTTCTAAAGTTGTAGAAAATTATTACACGAACATTTTCCTTAGAAAGATTCATTTTCGTACGTAACCAGGCTACTGCAACTTCAAGGCGAAAAAAATTGTATGGACTTTGAGGGGTAAATAATGGTAGATTTTGCTGTCTCACCTGTTCCGTGCGCTTTCTCTTTCTTTCATGACAGTCAGCCATATATTATGTTTACTTGTCGTGTGTCTTGTAGTATTTTGTAAGTTTGTGCTTATTATTTTCTGGCAGTTACGGTTAATTTTTTATCTTAATTTGTAAAAAGTGTGATCTTGTTCAGTAAACATAATTGTACCATAATGCCACCTAATAGCCGATTTATAACTTGTGAAGTATCGTACTTGTGAAGTCGTAAAGGTAGTGAAAAAGGAAGCTAATAGCATAATTTCCATTAGATGAGGCTCGGTAAGTATTGAATTAGATATTTGATTTTTAATTAAACTAAATTTGTAATAAAACGCTTAATCGATCTTTTAATTTTCAATTTTATTTTGTGATAGTGATGTGCTGTAACGCAAATGGCTCTTATCAATCATCGATAAATGGTGTGTCTGTTTGTAATTGTTTATAAACAATGTTAATTTTTATTAACACACCAAAAATCAGATCTCTAGTTTAGTCACAGGACATTTTTGAAGTTTTTTCTTAGTTAAAACACAAAGTATCTTCCCGAGCACCTGACTATAGAGGGTGCGTCTCATATCATATAAAGTTATTTGGTACATTTTCATTTCAATAACGTTGTAGTTAATGATTATCAAATACAAGAATAAAGAGGACATGGTCACTGACGTTCTGACGACGGAGCTTCATCGAATGAAATATGAAATGTTTATGACCGCTATGGGTTTGCGTCCAGAAGAAGATCGGGATTAAATTACTGCAATCCTTGACATAATTATATTATTTAGTCTAATAATCTGTAGTAGTTTTATAATTAAGAATATGTATACTGGATTTCTGAAAAACTACAATCCTTGCTTTATTTCAACACAAATCCTTTCTTAAATTAAAAAAAAGTTAAAAGAAAGCCCGTTACCGACCTGTATACTTTAACTTTTTTTTTTCACTAAATCACTAAATTAAATGGCATTATAATTTTACTGCATCATAGACTCTATACACCTCGCTTGTTTATGAAAAACAAAGAAAAAAGAAAAATATAAAACTGTCAAAAACAGTTTGACAAATTTCGATTAATTAATAAATTAACAGAAAAACATGTGATGAGTAATAAAATACCTAAAATGAAGGAAAATATGCAGCACAAGTGTTCAGCCAGAGGCATAGGCGTAGGAAGGGGGGGAGGCGGGTGGGCCGTGCCCACCCCAGAATGGTCTGGTGCCCACCCGAGAATTTTTACTAACAAACAATTATGGCTGAAAAATTTAAAAATCTGGCCAATCGCTTCTACTACTGGGGGCCAGGCCCCTCCTGGGAAATATCACTAGATACGCCAATGGCCAGAGGGTGTCTAGCGCTTTACGTTTTTTATCGAGTTAGTATGTTTATAATTTCACATATTTGCATCATTATTGTTACCTAGCAAATTTTGCATAATGTTATTAACCAACATTAATATTTTGTTTCAGAACACAACATTCTGCCCGAAGAGTGCAGAGATTTTATTATTTGATAAGCTCTTCGAATCATTTAATGGTCATTCTTACAAGGGGTCATCAAAAATATATAAGCAGTGCTTAAAAATAACTCGCTTCATTTCCAATTGTGGTATGATTTGTTGCCTATTTTAGACTCAATTAAATTTGAATCAGTAGTTCGTTCGTTCGTTGTTTCGTCGATTTATAATGAATCCAAAAAATCACAAATATAAAAAATAATTAAATCCATCTTCACCGTGTTTTAATTTTTGCCAGCCTCTAAAATCTAATCTTTAGATTTTAGAAGTACTAGATTGATTGAAATAAATATTCTAAAATCAAAGATTTAATCTTTTGTCGATTAGAATATTTATTTTAATCAATCTAGTACTTCTAAAATCTTTAAAATAAGAAAATATTATTAACATGTCAGGTAGACGCCACCTATCGGATTTTTTCGGTATTAAACTACCGTTACGCTACCTGGCGATCAGGGTCAAAAACTCAATTTTCGAATCAGAGTGGCGCATCTATCTCAGTATTTATATGTATCATCTATGCGCACCACCCAAAAATCCTACTACTCCTGCTACTGGCTATACTTAATTGTATTAGGTATTAGTCTACATTATAAGTTTTTAAGATAACATGGTCACAACAGTATCATTAGAACTTAAAACGGGATATTTAACATGTGTACTTATATCGGAAACTCGAAACAAAAATACAAATGTTTCATTTTTATATGGGGCTCCGGCCATAACATGTACATTTCAGCAAAGCTGGGAAACTTACCCCTGAATAGAATAAAGTAACATTTTTTTTCATAATATAAAATGGTTATTATATGTACAAAATAAAAATTAAATTAATGTTTGACGTTTCTCCTAAGAGTTATGACAGCCATGACAGGTTGTAGAAATGACGTTTACTTAACCTTGTTTTATTTTTATTCATCAGAACTAACCCACAGAACACTATTACCCTAGCGGGGACCTGATTGACTGATAGAGTTTCAACTTTCAAGACAACAAGCGGTTAATTTGAATTCGTTTAGAGACATATTTCAAAAATGTAGACTAAAGATTTTTGTAACGATGAAATCGTCACACTTAATTATGTTTACTCAAAAATATGTGCAAGAGAATAATAGTAATTTATTTTTAACACTACAAGAATACACACATTTTTTAATTATCTTCTACGTAACATTGATTTCATGATACATGATTTCAGAACGAATGAAGTATGCAAGCAAACTAGACGCCATGTTTAATAAAACATGGCAATAATTGAAAAACTATTATTTTTTGAACACAACAAATCAGGCTCAAATTCACCAGAATTTTTTTTTCCCCAATTTATAGTATTTTTTCCTCTTTTTCGATAAATGTACATCTGATGGCCGAAAATGAAACATCTCCTTTAGAACTACATATTGAAACAAAGTGTAAGTACCTTTTCCTTCCAAGTCCTCTGAAGGAAGTCATATTTTCTACGGCAGTGGAGTTAAGGTGTGTCCCTCGCATGACGCATTCGGATAACACAGCGTATCAAACATGCCTGTTATCACACTCGTGGGCTTGTCCGACGCCAAGGTTCAACGAGAAGCCGTGGTCGGTCAACGCCAATCAAACGCAACTTTACGCATACAACGCAAAACAAGCAACCTCTTCATTGAGTCAAATCGAGGGACGCACCTCAACTCCACTGCCGTAGAAAATATGACTTCCTTCAGAGGACTTAGAAGGAAAAGGTACTTACAGGAAGATGTAAATTATAAGTCCCTTCGATACGAGTACCCAGCGCGCGGTTCAGGCGATATTTCCACCAAGCTTCACGAGAGGTGAGAGAGTTTGAGGGTTCACCCCCACAACACCAGTAATTTATCACGTTTTGAGTTTTGGCGGAGCGCGGGCGCACGTTGATACGTGTTGCCAGTAAGCGAGCGGTTTTGTGAGTGAATGAGGGCTAAGGTTGTTCCGAATGAACGGAACAGGAAAGAGTGATAGTAAGGAATCGATTTTGATTGGGAGATCCTTCTCAAGTGAGTTAATAAGTGAAGTGTAATATAATGTTGCAAGTACGCGTTTGTGATAAAATACTAATAATAATAAGTATAGACAAAATAATGCGAATGGCGCATACACAAAGTAAAGCTATCAAACAAACGTAACTTTTAAGTCAATCCTTTTGTTCTTAAATTAGTTGTAAGTTAATTTTAAATCTACTAAATCTCAATATTGTTAACTAACTTTCAAGGGGAGGAACGAGACAACCCCGACACTCGTGTTATTAACTACTTACAGTTTAATGTTACCTACTGTTTGAGACATAATAAACAATTTATTTAAACGTCACCTTGATATCTCCATCTGCGGCTCCAATAGCATAGTAGTCCTCTCTAGGCGACAGCGCGACGCACTTGATGGGTGCATGGTGCGCGTGCAGCCTGTGCCTGACGGCGCGCGTACGCAGGTCCCACACGAGCACGTCGCCGCGCCGCCCGCACGATACCAGTGCGCCCAGCGACCCCGCCCATACCACGCATGCTGCACCACCCTCGTGGCAAGTCCACGCTAAAAGGACACTCTCATTATTTATACATATTATAATAAAACAGTCAAAATGTGTGTCCATACATTTCAAATTTTTACAAAAAAAATAGAGGTTTTTTTTTATTTATAATACGCTCGCGTTTGACCACCATTTCACCTTATGGTAAATGATGATGTGGTCGAAGATGGAGCATGCTTACCGTCAAAAAACAGTAATAGAGGAAGATTTTAAAAAATCTATCTGTTTTTACACGCTAATCTCCGGACCTACTGGATGGATTTAAATGAAATTTGGTATGTAGATAGTTGACATCCTGGAATGACACACAAGGCTACTTTTTATCCCGGAATTCCCACGGGATCGGTATTTACGCGGGAAATCATTCCCACGTGAACGAAGTCGCGGGCAAAAGCTAGCCGTGGATTTAATCACGATCAAAACATAACCTTCATTTTTTAAATTCGGGTAAAATAAGACATTTTCCGCTTTATAATATGTATTGGTATAAATAAGTGTTAGCTTTATATAATTATAATGCCATATAGTATTACCGTTTAGCAAGGGCGGATCCAGGGGGGGGGGGGGGGGGTCAGGTCCTAGGTGGACCACTAATTAATTTTTTTTAACATTGTTACTAGATAATACTCCAGTTTCTGTCGTTGTAAACGAATATCGGCAGTGGATGGCCAAGTGGCAGCGGAGTTAGGAAATAAAAATTATAACTGCTTGTGACTTGACCACGATTATGTGACCTGGCACCAAAGCTAGATCTGCCCTTGCCGTTTAGTGGGAATAGATATGTATTTGTAAACATTTAATCTAATAGCACTGGTAACTGACTTCTGGTTCTAAAAATATTATTTGTTCTAAACGGAAGTCAGTTTCTAACTTGTCAGTTGCTTGGCGCGTCAACTCTCAAAAGTTTTAAGGAATGGTAACTGATTTCCTGTTCTAAAAATATTATTTATTCTAAACGGAAGTTTGTCGTTATGGGTTACTTTTGTCGGCGCGCCATTGTAAAAAGTTTACGCTATAAAAGCAAGTGGAGTGCATTTTTAAATCTATTAATATATATTGAACCGTCCTGATTTCTTTTTAACCGACTTCTAAAAAAGGAGGAAGTTCTCAATTCGGATGTTTGTATTTTTTTTATGTTTGTTTGGACATAACTCCGTCACTTGCCAACCGATTTGAAAAATTCTTTTTTTTTGTTGTTGAAAAGGGTTTTCCAAATGGTCCCATGAACATAATATCGAAATCGTACAAGCCGTTTCTGAAAAATCAACAAGTCTAAAAAAATATCTACATTGACGATCTTTTCGTTTATTCTGCATTGCGTTTTTTGTTCGCGCGTAACTCCGTCATTTACGAACTGATTTGGAAAATTCTTTTTTATTCCAAAGCCTATGCTTTTCAATTGGTCCGGTATTGGTACTACATACATTCCTATGCGATACAAAATATTTGCGGTAGACTCACCGCAACTTTGCAGCGAGGGGCCACCGGTGACTCTACCGCACGCGTTTATTCCACCGCAGTGCGCGCACTTCTATGACACTCCATACTCCACATATTTTGCGTTTCCAAAACGCAACGCAATGCGCGCACGGCCTAATTGTAAAGTTGACGTTATGGCGCCGAGAAACTATGAACCATCACGACCAACCAAGTTTTGGTCAGTTTACGAAAAGTTATATTTAATATAATTTTCTAGCTAGTACCTAGTAGGATCAACTTCAGTAGCACGATTTTTCATACAAGTTTACATCTTTTATTTCAGCCTCACGGAGGTTGATTTTTGGAATAAACTATGCTGAGCCCGCTAGCTTATTATTTAATTTTCTACAGTGGACGAGTGAGGTTGAGTGGAATATTCTCAGTTCAACTAGAAATATAGTATTTTTGAAAAATGTTTCTAGAATAGTACATTATATACCTACATATCAAAAATATTTAAAAAAATCATACTCACAAACCACTAAAGCTTTCTTGGTGGGCATCAATGTGTCCCATATGGCAACGTTTTTACTCTCGGAGCTATGTCCAGCTGAAATGATTAATTACATAATACATTAGTACATATCGGAGCATAATGATTTAATTGATAAGAAGTGATGAATAGCTCACCTGTAGCTACTAAACTACAGGAACCCAGGAAGACGAAATCACTAATTCCTTTGCTATGACATTGATGGGTCTGTAAAAGAATTAAAATATTTAAGTTCACAACATTCTTCAGTGTTGTCGCAAAACGCTAAAGTAAATAAACAAATAGATTAACAATCTATCTCTTTAGTTACTTTTGTGCGAAATTATTGCTTGGAGAACGGTCTCCATAGGATTACATAGTATTTATTTAGTATAAATTAGTTTTAAATTAAGGTAGGTACCATTTTCAAATATTTTGTAGTATATCTATTTCTAGGGAATTCCACAAGTATTACTGCTGAGAAACTGATTTGCAGTTTATGTTATTAGTTACTTCATTTAATTCTATAAAATATTTCAATAAATAAATATAGAACAGGTCCGTGGAATCTGCTCTTTATACTATACCTGCTCGGAAAGTGCTTTATTATTTTTTAAAGAGTTTGACAGAAAGGACGTCATTACTGTAGTACAAATGTGCGGGTCACAAAAGTGTATGAGAATTCATTACTAACGTGCTGGAGACACTGGAGAGGGAGGGAAAAGTGTATGAAAATCCATTACTAACGTGCTGTTTGTTTTTTGTGAAAAATATACTGGCCACGTACTTTCACTGAACATTGATTTAAAAATAAATTGTCTTTTATTTTCCTCGTAGGTATAGTACCTATAAAGCACTATGTATCACTTGGAAGAAAGTGCGATTCCCAACTCGTGTGTATTATGGCCCTCAGCTGCGCTTCGGACCTCAAACTACACCCTCGTTGGTAATCGGTCACTTTCTCCCCTCAATGAACAACGTATTATTTAACCCCCTTTTTTTCAGGGTTAAATGATAGGACTACTCCCGCTCAGGGTGGAGCGAAAGGGAGCGTCAGACTGACTAAAAACCCACATTGTTCTGTAACGTCTGGAGCCGCGGTATCTTATTAGAACATTCCCGTAACCCCGGCAGACAATGGCTCTATTGGGCTATATCTTTAACTCCAAGTCGTGGATTTAGAACAGTCTATTGACGCGACAAGACATCATAATACTTACAAAGAATGGCCTAGGCGATGCCTGAGGGTGTCCCGCCTGATGTGGCGCAGGATGCAGCTGCCACATGGCCAGGTTACCATCAGCGTCTGAAGCAGCAAACTTGTTGCCGTAGTCTGAGAACCTTACGCGCGTGACCTTCGCGAAGGCGCCGGGCGCCCTAGGAGACCACACGCAGGAGGGGTGGCCCCACTCCCAGAGTTGGACTGAACCATCCGCCCCGCCTGTGAGGTCTGCAAAATGATATTGATGTATAGTTGAGAATCCACACATTTCCGATGTATTACGATCGATAAGTCTAGACATTATGTAAAATGCAGTCTCTATAATAGTGTTATACTACTTTTTTGGGAATAAGGGGCTGGCGGACCTTAATATATATAATATAGGTTCATTATAATTGTTATTTTTCCTATCCATCCTCAAATAATTATATTACAAATAAACACATTGATGAGTGGTCATGATGAAGAATCCGCTTGGACTCAGCTTAGGTCCTTAGCTAATCTTTGAGCCTTCATAATGGCCTATTCGGAAAAAAAATATTTTAATCCTTCTGGTATTTTAAACCTTCTGGTATTTTAAACTGTTTAGCAGTTTCTTTGTTCAAATTTTCTCTTGAGTATTTTAATTTTGTATACAGGTCCTTATCAGTATTCGAACTAAGTAAATGGTTCGATTTTTTAGTAATAAACCGAAAACATGGGTGTGAAAAAAAAATCATTTGTGTGAAATAATACTGGTTCAATGACGTCATTTTTTCGGAACAATCAATACCAAGTCTTAAAACACTGACTAATTTCTTACTTTAGATGATAAATGTGTTCGAGAGTTGAAATGGCGCTGAATTTATTTAAAATACTGCATCCACTTACACAATGGTTGTGATGGATGCGCTGCCATCCTTTTGATGTTGTCGATTTTGTGTTTCAGCACCTAAATATAACATTAAAATTACAATATTTTATAAGCGCCGAGATATTCCAATGACAGACAATATTCATCATCAACATATTAGATCAATTAGTAATACTAGTTAGTAATATAGACATCATCATGCATCACTATTACTAAAATAAATGTGCAATAGATAACGCAACATACAATAGCAAAAAAGACAGTGGAAACTTAACAAATAAATTGGAAACACTCGTCAGAAACATCTATAAAACGGACCACTACAAGAACAAAAAAAAAAGTGAAACTGCTGCTCTAGAGAACTGCTGAAAAATGAGAACTGATGAGAAAACAAACTGGCACATCTATGTGAACAGCCTATACGTAGAATGAGAAACCAAAACAAAATAAAAACAAAAGATATCATCATGGGAGACGAATAAAATAATCCAACAAAAAACATGTATATCGAGCTAGAAATAAATCTGGGGAGTGCGACCGCTGGCTAGGGATGTGACGTAGGTGAACCAAGACGGCGAAGGAGTGGCTAGGGTTGTCACTGACCGGTTTCATGAGAAGCTTCGAACGATGCAGCACCAGTCGACAGTATTTCGGGTCGTGGCAACCCGGGAACTGTAGGCCCTTCACCTGTGATCAACACGCTGTTGTACCACACATAGGGTAAGTCAGGGAGAGACGCCTATACGGTAGAGATGCCTACTAAATTTAAAAAATAAAATAAACATTTTGCGTGACCCGGACCGCGCCCATAAGCCGTCAGTCGAAACTTAGTGTCAGTGTGGAACGTTATTAGACGCAATTTATGAAATTTTACATAAAATTTTGGCGTTGATTCGTAAAATAAGGTAAGAGTAGTTTTTTAAAATGTTACAATAATTATGATGTTGAGGTAGCTCGCAGTGCAATTTTTACTTTAAATTCTTCACTTATGTAGTATTACATTATTTCATAACATAACATTGTGATCGTGTCCTGTTGATAATCCACAATTTTGTATTGTAAATGCTTTAGGGTGCGTTCAAAGTCAGTAGGCATCTCTCCCTTATGATCGGGAGAGATGCCCAGTGATGTTTCAGTGTTAGATGCCCAGTAAATATGATTAGTGTTTTTTTTTTTTTTTTGATACCGAATTAATACAAAAGAAGGCCTACTGGTACTAACAGAGCTACGTGGAGTGAAGAAGACCTGGAAAAGCTTGTAAAAATAATACATTGAATTTTTTTTTCAAGTAAGTAAAGAATACAATATTTCTTACAGAACTATACTCCTTCAAAGATCTTAGATAAAGTATATTCAGTTCCTTCGTATGGAATTATGGTTTAGAGTAAAAGAAAACAGCACGCAGAGGTGTTGACATTAGCGGAAAATTTGGGAAAAAAATAAAATTAAAACTAAAATTAAGGATATAAAGAAAGAAAACGAAAAGAAAATATCAAACGAGAAAGTACCAAAGAAAAGACCAACATCGAATAGGAATCGACGATCATATTTCTCTCCATGATAGTTCACCAGAAAGAGACAGAGAATACGAAATCCTTGGAGATATTTGCGTAGTGTATGGAGAGTATTATAATGCCACTAAGAAGAAATGCGACTGGTTACAGTGTTCTTTGCCAAATGTGGTTTCACGAAGACTGCAGTGAAGATCCAGCGGAATGCCTAACATGTAACAACTGATTATTCGCGAATTATTCGTGGGCATCTATCCCTGATATTTAGGCAACATATTTGAGTTTAAAAAATATTTTTAAACTGAAATATGTTGCCTAAATTGGTCTAAAATTAATCTGAATTTCATTTGGTATCTTACATATAAAATTAAATTTTTTTTTTTAAGCTATAGGCAACTCTCGCTGACTTACCCTACACTCATACATACACTTTATATAGACAAATGAGCCATCACCTATTCAATTTTAAGTCACCTCAGGTTACAAAAATTGCTAAAAAAATACTACTCATTTATTTAATAAAAATACTAATGATATATGCTGGTCTTAGATTAAGTTGTAATTTATTATTGTTTTAATATAAATAAAATTAAGGAAAAACTTGCACATTATAATCTCTGTGTCTCCTTAGTGTATAGTTTTGGAGAATAGCTGAGTAGAGAAACTAGAAACATAAGCGCGGGCGAAGCGCGAGGCGACACGAGACAATATAACAAGTACAGACACGCACACAATAACCACACCACGTTAATATGAATGACCCAGCATCTTTTAAGACATCTACTGAGGTGAATAAATGTTGACGAGACCCACGGGGAACATGCTTCCTAACATAACATTAAGGCAGCAAGTAAGAAAGACAAAACTATCACATTGATAAGATAGAGCAAATTACACAAAACCTCCTCGCGTTCTCACATCAAAAACTAGTAAGTTGTCAATGTGTTCATTAATTAACTACTATTATAATTATTTTAAAAGATGGCTCCTTTCACAATTTATTTATGATATTATATATTTATGGTACTTTCATGATAATTTCTTCACAAGCATGGTGTATGAAGTGTACAAGAGTTTAGAATATATTTTAAAATTTTCCTAACATTGATTCACCCAGTAAGTCTCAGAGCATTAGTTATTACGTGCACGTACTGTAGCAATATACGCTTCTAGGCCGGTCGGTACGCTGCTTAACCGCTGCTCCTGTTAGAATGTTATTTTTATAGTTACTTGTTAGTTCATACTTCGTTATATCACTAACCCCTAGACCTTCTAACTGTAGTTTTACCACTAATAAAGGCAAACTCATTTTAATAAATACTGACAACACTGGTGAATGACTGTCGAGGTTTTGTGTTCCGAGTCACATGTAAAATTATTATGTGGATAAAAAAATAAATAAGCCAAATAATCAATAGTTACCTGTGAAAGGACATTCCATCTTCTTTTTTTTTTTTGTTTTTGGGTACAACTTTTACAGTGTTTAATAACAAAACACTGCATATTTTTTAAATTAAAATTACGAATCAATCGTTACGTGTAGCGTCAGACAAGTCGCGTCTAGCAATGGCGCAGGTTTGTATTTGCTTTTGAATTTGTATTAGCTTTGGTGGGGCCGCTCGCGTGTGTGGCACGCTCCATCTGCCTTTTGTTTTATAATCTGAGGATTTTTTGTTGAATTTGACCCAAGTCGCGAATCTATCTCACGAATGCATATAGGAAATTTGATACATCATTAAAACACAAAAATGCGCCTTAAGCCATTCATTGAGAGGTCTTATTAGTTTTATGTTAGTCTGTGGCTTTACTGGATTAAAAAGCTTTGCTACAACCAGTTATTCTGCTAAGTAACCTAAATTAGTATGTTATTTGTGTTAATTGTCTATTTTCCAAGTCATACCAAGTAAGCTGGCAGTTAGTTATTTTATAATGTAAGCATGTTATTATAATAATTAAAGTTGGAAAAAAATATATTTATATTGTATATATTTAAGATTAAACTGTCATTGAAAAAAAAGTAGGGTATACAAAAGAAACCACAATATTTCGCCTTTGACCTTGAGTGATAGGGTAGAATAATTTCACTGCTGATACGCAAGATAACTAGTTCATACATAAAAACATAAACTCGTGCTACCGATAAAGTGATATCCATCAACCTATTTTTATATCACACTCTATAGGCAGTTAAGCTTTAAGGGCCTATACTACCTCAGCGCTTTTCATTCTTTATCTCGCTCGCACACTACTGGCCGCGGTCACGCGAGCAAGCAAGACAGGGTGGCAGGAAAAAGACTCCAGGACAGCGATAATTTAGTTTATTTCTTTTTACGGTGAAAATAATGGTAATAAAAAAAAAGTAAATACCATAAGACCTGCTTTATAGTTAGTTCAATTAATATGCAAAGTTTCATTATCTAATTTGAAGTTATTTTTGAATACCAGCGGTTTATTGTTCGGTTTGGAGGTAACTTTGTATTTATTTTCTATCAAGAAAATTTTATGGAATCGTGTTTTCGTCAAACATAGTACCTAACATTAATCCTCAACTTTACCATATATTTATTTCATAATGATTGCTGCAGTATTTTCGACATAACGGAGGATAATGCTAAGCCATTTGAGGTAGTATAGGCTCTTAAGTTTACCTCCACAATGAAAAGCAGATGTCAAGCCAAATCGTGCCCAGTACGACATCATGGTGGCTAATAGACCGCAACGATTCGACATATTTTGTATTTTTATTCGTGAAAAGACGCATAACAACTACAATAGAAAGTATCAACATTATTTAAATAACAGCCATAATTGCGCTAAGCATGTCCAACCGAAAGAGTTACTAACTTAGCATTTGCTGGGTGAAAGACACCCAGCGCCTATTGGAATCATCTATTTGTAAAATTTTTAATGGCTTGAAAAATTTATCGGTGGGTTTCCTACCACTCCAGGCCAAATGCATTGCTTATAGACTAATACTGGGAGTTACTCACCACACTGGCACCTCTTCCAGTTTGGCTAGCCATTCCGACTGGCACTTGAGGCGCGTTGGGATTTAGTGGCGAGCTGTTGCCAGTACCTGGCACTGAACCGCTGTTTGGCCTGTGTAAAAGAGATAATCTTAAAGATTTGCTGTAAGTGAGAAGAGACACACGATGTGCACAACCAAGTAGGCGTGATTTTAGGTTTTGCACCATTAAAACTGTTTAGTTAGAAATATAGGATTATATATTATATAGGGTATTTTTAACACAGATACACCTCAGAAGATGATGCAGCATGAAACACAAAATTGTTTCATGCTGCCTTTCCTTCTGAGGTGTTTCAAGTTAATCGTCTGCAGTCTACTATCATTTGAATTACTGCCCTTCGCTCTGGATGGAGCGAAAGGGAGTGTCAGGAGTTCTACTGACTAAAAAATAACCCTGTTTTTCAGTTGCCCTTGCGATGCAGAGCCGCGGTGTCTCGTTAGAACATTCCCACAACGCTTTCCCTTTAATCTTATGCTTGGATAATGCAGCCAAACTGTATTCAAGACTGATAGCGCCATGGTGTCCAGCCCTAGCACACACAGGGCAGCCTAGTAGTCACATCTTTTGGAAGCGTGAATAGCTTAATGGCTAAGGTGTCAGACTTGTGATCGACAGGTAGCGTGTTCGCATCCCAACATTACACTATTGCCTTGAACTTACTCCAGACACATACATTCCCGGGCGTCGGGGATCGCGAGCCGATTTCCGGCCACCGTAGGCGCGGGCTTGCGGACGGCGAGCAGGGGAAGTTCTCCGTCTGGTACGGATCAGGCTCGGGTTGGAGGCGCGCCGTGTTCCGTGATCGCCTCAAAGAGTCATCAGCACTAGTGACGGGGCCCTATAGGGCTATTGCCTGCCGGGGATGCGGGAATGTTCTAATGCGATACCGCGGCCCCGGAACTCAAGTAGGTTTTTAGTCAGTAGAAGACTGACACTCCCTTCCGCTCCACCCAGAGCGGGAGAAATCATTCGATGATTTTCCGACACGAAAAAAAAACGGTATTTAAGGCGAAAACGTTTCTAAAATCATACCAGTATCCGAGCCCTGGTTGGATGGGTTAACAAGATTGCTAGTAATGTGAATTCTACCTACATTGCTAGTTCTTTTTATAAAAAAATATATGTTTTGTTTTATTGATAATAGGCTCGCGTTTGACCACCATCTCACCTGATGGTAAGTGATGATATGGTCGAAGATGCAGCACGCTTGCCTAGAAGTAACCTATTCACTCTTGACTTAAAGACCCCTAGGTTCAGAAAACAGACAGGGAATTAAAATGTTTTTGTTAGCAAGAGAAGTAAGGCTCACTTGTCGTGATGCTGTATGAGCAAGAAGCCGGTGTCGGGCAGCGCGGCGGGGTCGGCGGCCAGCGCCAGCAGGTCCAGCTCGCACTCGTCCTCGGCCCACCACGCGCCAGCTCGCAGCAGCAGCGACACGTCCATCTCCTGCACCTCGCGGGCTGTCGCTACTGCTAGCAGTTTTGTTAGCAAGAGAAGTAAGGCTCACTTGTCGTGATGCTGTATGAGCAAGAAGCCGGTGTCGGGCAGCGCGGCGGGGTCGGCGGCCAGCGCCAGCAGGTCCAGCTCGCACTCGTCCTCGGCCCACCACGCGCCAGCTCGCAGCAGCAGCGACACGTCCATCTCCTGCACCTCGCGGGCTGTCGCTACTGCTAGCAGGCAGCCGCCGACCTGGGGATAGAAAAGAAATATCTATATCACTTCTTTGCTACATTAAAGTGACAAGTACAAAATTAACCTATTCAAAATTATGCAATTTTATTTTCAAAACTTATTAATTTATTATATAAAACTTAGTTATTAGACAACGTACTTAATCTTAAGGACGCATTTACGTTTTCTCGCAAATATCAATGTTTTTCCGGTCCCATTTTGATACAGAAGGAGTTAAAATTTTGACAATGTTATGGTATCAATTTCAAGATAATTTATTCATCTCCACATTGAATGCATTATAATTACACACTTCGATACATCTTTTTCACACAAATACGTTTTTAGCGCCGCAATAATCGTAGAAAATTACAAAAAATGGGGTCTGAATAAGTACGTGTAAGCCGAATCTGGAGCATATTCTTAACTTCAAAATAACAAGAAATTACAGCCTATGTATTTATCTATACGTTAAGCTAATTATTTTGAACATACGTAAAAAACTTTATGATTTATGAGAAAAATAAAATCGGTCTCAAATTTCTTCATACATTTTTCTACCGAACGCACGGCTCCGACCGTCATTCCGCGCTCAGACGCGCTCGTGAACGCAGGACTGTATCGCTTTCCTCGAAAAAATAAATACGTCGAAACCTATAATAAAGATAGTGGCGTCTTGTATACTGTGACTAGAATACGTTGATAAAATTTCGTACCGAAACAAAAGTAAGAACGAGAACCATACATATTTTTAGAATTGGATGGATATTGGTTACTGAACTTAGTATGACACAACAATTATTTTTTAACCGACTTCAAATAAGGAGGTTTCGCAATTCGACCGTATGTTTTTGTTTTTTTTTTTTTCCTCCATCATCAGATCGACTCCTGACAGTCGAGGGAACTCCTCAACGATTTACAGCAGTAACCTTTTGTTTGGGTTTGATTAATTTGAATTGACGGGAACTTTACACCTAGATTGTTTGTGACTATCATTAGAGGTCTGATGATGAAGACGAAGGACAGTTAAGGGAACTCCTCAACGGTTTACAGTAGCTACCTTGTGTTTGGACTTAATTCATTTATATTGATGAGAACTTTGCACCCATATGGGTTATAAGTGCCATTACAGGTCTGATGATGGATACCATAGACAGTCGAGGGAATTCCTCAACGATATACAACAGTGACCTTTTGTTGGGCTTACTTCATACGGTTCAATATGCCAAAATGTTCAGTTCGTACAAACACTAAAAAATTGGCCAAGTGCGAGTCAGACTCGCTCTTGAAGGGTTCCGTAGTAACTACGCCAAATAACTTTGTTTTTCATAGTGTTTGTATGAATTACAAAGTTTTATTTGCGGTTTTAGAAAATATGCTGTATCTCAAAAACTGCTAACCCGATCTCGTTCAAACTAATTTTTGGTTGAGAGTTTACATTAAGAACCATAGCATATATTTTTTGGATAATTTTTCACTCCTTATTATAGAAGTAAGAGGGGGACACACACATGCTACCACTTTGGAAGCGTATATCTTTTTAACCGACTTCTAAAAAAGGAGGAGGTTCTCAATTCGGATGTTTGTATTTTTTTCTTTTTATGTTTGTCCGCGCATAACTCCGTCGCTTGCCAACCGATTTTAAAAATTCTTATCTTGTTAGAAAGGGTATACTTCCCAAATTTCGTGTCTGAAAAATCAACAAAAGTCTAAAAAAATATTTACGTTGATGATCTTTTCGTTTACTCTGCATTGCGTTTTTTGTTCGCACCTAACTCCGTCATTTACGAACCGATTTGGAAAATTCACTGACCCACTAAAAAGCACGAAAATAAAAACTTTTTTGCAAAAAATAAAACCGACTTCCATATCAAAACACTACAAAGCCAAAAATATTTTTTTTTCAGAAGGCGGTGTGAAAAAAAAAGAAAATACAAAACCAATAACACCGACGACCGAAATTAAAATTATTTTTGGCTTTGTAGTGTTTTGATATGGAAGTCGGTTTTATTTTTTGCAAAAAAGTTTTTATAAACGATTAACTTTATGAAAAAGTGGTTTTAGAAACCTCAATGTAATTTTTATAGACCTGTATATTAATACCACACACGCATAAGTTTCATGAAAAAAAAATATTTTCAGGTTCAGTTCCATGTACCCCCCTTTATTTTAAATCTTTTAAATTTTTTTCTAAAAATCTGAAAGCTGTTCACAAAATACATCTACCTACCAAGTTTGACATGTATAGTCCTAATAGTTTCGGAATATAAAAACATTTTACCAAAAAATAAACCGACTTCCAAAAAACACTGCAAAGTGAAAAATAACTTTAATTTCGGAAGAAAAAGAAGAAATCTATATATATAAAAGAAAGTCGTGTTAGTTACACTATTTATAACTCAAGAACTGCTGAACTGATTTGGCTGAGAATTGGTAGGGAGGTAGCTTAGAACCAGGAGACGGACATAGGTTTTTATCCAGAATTCCCACGGGATCGGGAATTACGCGGGAAAACCTCCCACGCGAACGAAGTCGCGGGCAAAAGTTAGTTTTTTTTTTGTGCTTATCTGCAATCAGTTTCAAACTATAAGCAGATTTGTTCCTGGTCGTCATATCATGTTGAAGGAGCTCCTCAGCAGAAGAACCCTCAGCCTTCACCATCTGTCGCCAAGATTTTGTATGTCATGGCGCTTCAGTCGTTTAGTGTAGCTAATAGTTGCTAATACGGTAGCTAGGTCGTTTGGGTGACTTTCCAGTCGCTTTTTATATTTAATCCTTGTTATTTTTAACTCTTCCTTAACAGTTCTTATGCTCAGGGCTTCATGGATCTCTGTATTGGTGATGAACCATGGTGCATTTGAAATGGTTCTTAGAATTCCATTTTGTAGTTTTTGAATTATCTTCAAATTGGAGTCGCTAGCACTACCCCACAGCTGTGCGCCATACATCCATATGGGTTTCAGGATAGTTAGATATATTAACAGTTTATTATCAATCGACAATTTGGAGTTACGTGCCATCAGCCAGTAAATGTTTCTGAATCGCATACTCAGTTCATCCCGCTTTGATTTGATGTGTTTCTGCCAAGTCAGCCTTTTGTCCAGATGCATTCCAAGGTAGCGGACAGAGTCTCTCTGTGGCAGAGTATTGGCGCCCATTTTTACCGGTGCACAGTTTCACCTTCTCAGCGTAAAGGTGATATGTACGGATTTAGTTGTGCTGGCTTTGATTCTCCATTTCTGGATCCAGTCGTGAACCTTATCAAGGCTATTTTGTAAGATGGCGGATGCTGCGAACGGATCTTTGCTGCTTGCGAGAATTGCAGTATCATCAGCGAATGTAGCCGTAGTTACACCTTGTGTTTCAGGGAGGTCGGCCGAGTAAATGGTATATAAGACGGGGCCAAGAACAGATCCCTGTGGCACTCCTGCCATTATGTTTTGAATAGCGGACAGCTCTCCGTCTTCTTTCACTTGGAAAATTCGGTTTGTGAGGTATGACTTCATCAACAGGTAGTAGCTATGCGGTAGATACATCCTTATTTTATAGAGAAGGCCTTTATGTCCGACTTTATCGAAGGCTGCCTGGAAATCCAAAAATACAGCAGAGCAGTATTCATTTTTTTCATAGGACTCTCTTATTCTATCACACACCCGATGCACCTGCTCAACCGTAGAATGTTGTTGTCTGAAACCAAACTGGTGTCGAGGTATAACCAGATTTTCGTTGAGTATGGGTGATATTCTACTCAGGAGGATCCTCTCAAACATCTTGGACAGCACAGGTAAAAGGCTTATGGGTCTATACGATGACGCGTCTTCCAAGGGTTTTCCTGGTTTGTGTATCATTGTTACCAAGGATACCTTCCATAATCTGGGAAAATATTGTACTCGAAGTACCCCATTAAAAAGAACGACTAGAAAAACTAATGCCTTCCTGGGAAGTTGCATGATAACTTCTTTTGTGATGAGATCAAATCCAGGGGCTTTTTTGTTTTGCAGTCCATTTATTGTCCTCTTTAGTTCCCCTAGTGTCACTGTTCTTGGTGGAATTGACAGTTGTAGGTCCTGCTGCAGCGTTCGTTCGACTTTGTTTTCGAACTCCGCATTGTTGCCTTCATTAGGTGTAAAGATGTCGGCTAGGTGTTTTGCAAATATGTTAGCTTTTTCTTTACTAGTCCTGGTCCACCCAGACTGAGTTCTAATGGGATATTTATATAGCTGTGGCCTGTTCAACGCCTTTGTAAACTTCCAGAGAGAGTACTCGGTAGATTTTGTGGCAGTTAGATTTTCCAATTTATTTTGGAGTGTGGCATCATTTAAACTATCTATTGAGTGTTTCAACTCCCTAATAGCTTTGTTAAGTGCGGTCTTATCACTTTTACATCTAGTTTGATGCCATACCCTACGTAATCTTCTCTTCTCTATTATTTTGCGTTTTACCTCGAGAGGTACATTCCCAACCGATTGGCAGTTTGTTTCCTTTTTTAACCGACTTCTAAAAAAGGAGGAGGTTCTCAATTCGGATGTTTGTATTTTTTTTTTTTTTTTTTTTTTTTTTTTTTATGTTTGTCCACGCATAACTCCGTCGCTTGCTAACCGATTTGAAAAATTCTTTTTTTGTTGGAAAGGGTATACTTCCCAAATGGTCCCATGAAAATTTTATCGAAATCGAACGAGCCGTTTCTGAAAAATCAAAAAAAGTCGAAAAAAATAATTTACCTTGATGATCTTTTCGTGTATTCTGCATTGCGTTTTTTGTTCGCGCATAACTCCGTCATTTACGAATCGATTTGGAAAATTCACTGACCCACTAAAAAGCGCGAAAATAAAAACTTTTTTGCAAAAAATAAAACCGACTTCCATATCAAAACACTACAAAGCCAAAAATAATTTTAATTTCGGAAGGCGGTGTGAAAAAAAAAGAAAATACAAAACCAATAACACCGACTACCGAAATTAAAATTATTTTTGGCTTTGTAGTGTTTTGATATGGAAGTCGGTTTTATTTTTTGCAAAAAAGTTTTTTTAAAGGCGTGTTAATCCAGCAAGCAATCTGTATAAGGTTAGAAATGTATAGGGTTGCGTCATCTATCTCGTCAGGTGTTTTCAAGGAGACTTTCATATCGATTTTTTCATCAATGTACTCTCTGAGGCCTTCCCAGTCAGTATGATTATTGTATAAGGTATCAGGCCTATCATAGCTGATGATAGACGTACTAAGGGTTAAGATAACAGGAGTGTGATCAGAACTACTATCCAAGCAGGATTCTGCCTTCATGTAATTTGACGAGAGACCCTTTATCACGAAGTAATCCAACAAATCTGGTTTTTTATTTGGATCTGCGGGCCAGTAAGTTGGTTCTCCAGATGAAATACAATGGAGATTATTTTCATCAAGGCTTAGTTTTAGTTGCCTGCCTCTAGTTGTTGTTAGTCTTGAGCCCCAGTATGTATTTTTGGCGTTCCAGTCACCACCAGCCACAAATCTTCCCCCCAATGTTGAGAAGTATTCTGTGAAGTTTGTTGCACTAATTGTATGTCTCGGAGGACAGTATATTGCTGACAGGTTAAGATGCCCACAGCTGGTTTCTACTGCAACGGTTGTAGCCTGAATATGGTGTGTTCTAAATTCTGGGAGTACTTGGTGTTTGATAGAATTTCTTATTACAATGGCTGTTCCTGCATGGCCCGTTCCATCAGGATGATTAGTGACGTAGGAGTTGCATCCTTTGATGTTGAGTTTACTTTTGTCGGTACAGTGTGCCTCTGAGATTAAAGCAACATCAAGATGATTATTGGATATCAACAGTTCTAATTCAGCCTTGTTTGGGGCAAGACCATTGATGTTCCAGGTGCCTACTCTCAGCGCGGTCATTTTGATATCTTTTCAACTAGGGTGACTATGAGACTCATAAGAGTGCCCATCTGTTGTAAGATCATGTCGAATTTTTCCGACTGTTTGGTAAGTAGTTCTTCTAGTTTGCTGCTTATGCTGGCTGTAGTTGTTGGTTCGATTTTATTATTTTTTAGTATATCAGACTACTCTCAGAAAGCTCTACAGCTTTCGTTCTTGAATTTCTTTAAAATGTGGTCGTGTATCTATCGGAAAAGTTTTATTTGGCACTTCTCGTGTTTTAACCTTGAACATTGGGTTTCTTGCCATTCGTCTTTCTAGGATCTCTTTGTAGACTTCACATCCTTTATAATTGGCTGGATGTGCGCCTTGGCAAAGGGCGCATTGTGCTGGCGTGTTACGGTCTTTCTTTGGGCAATCCGAGGTTTATGTCCCTGGGCACACTACGCATCGGTAAGGTCTCATACAATAATTTTTGGAATGACCGTATTGTTGGCACCTTTGGCATTGTGGCAATGAGGTTTTCTTTTTTGGATCTTTGATTGTTATCGACTGGTGATAGATATATTTAATATTCTTCACTGCTGTGTTGTTAACTCCTGGTTCGATATTAACAAAGAAAGTTGAAATGGGTATTTTATCTGGTCCAAATTTTGAATTTATAATTTCACCATAGACTTTATTTCCAGTGTTTTCAATTGCTTCAATGATAGCACTATGTGGAGTAGTATGGTGTAGATTTTTTATGACTACTCTGTAGCAGCGTTGGTCTTTCAAGTTAAAGGTATGTCCAATGAGGCCTTTGTTTCGGACTAGAGCAATAACATTTTTGTATGATGCTATGTCCACACAGCTTACTCTTAGTTGGTTTCTGTTGACGATTTTTATTGTATAGCTGTCCTTATCTGCTGTGGACTGTACCAACTCTACAAGTTTATTAACATCTGCAATGCCGTATAAGATTATGGGTGGTGGTTTACTAGGCCGTTTTTCTGTTGACTTTTTCGCAACTTCTTTGGGATCGAGAGGTAGTCCGCTAACCCTATTGCTTGTTGTGGTTTTTTCTGGCGAAGGAGACTGAAGTTCTGCCTTTTTCGCTTGTGATTTCTGCTTACAGGGACTCTTTGCCAGTCTGGTGGTTTTGGTGGTAGCGCGTCCGAGTCCTGTAGCACAGTAGTAACAGCTTCACTCTGGGAAATACTTCCCATCGATGAGCTTCTAACTCTTCCAAACAGATTAGGATGGAGTATCTGCTGAACAAATCGTTTTCCAGTAGTATTCACTGATGAAGGGGCCTGGTTACCCTCCCCTACACAGTCTTCGGTAACAGATTTCACACCATGAGACCCGGATACCTCATGGCGCCGGGGGTTAGCCGGATCGCATGACAAATCGTATTCCTTATTTTCCATAATTTCATAAGAGGTGAGTGGGAGAGTAGTAGCAAGTGTTTCCCATGCACCTGCCCTCGGTCTTTTAGAGGATATTTAGTCACTCATGGTCTCCGATAGCCAGCTTTTTGGGTTATTTGACCGCCACCCATGGCTCGGCGTTGACGATTTTTACGGCTGGCTTAGATGTTGTACAATTGTGTTTCGTCGTTCACAGCCAACCCTCCTCTTTTTTCATCCGGGCTTGGGACCGGCAATGGCAAGATAGTTAAAGATATTTTTCACTTTGCAGTGTTTTTTGGAAGATGGTTTAATTTTTTGGTAGTTTTTATTTCACTCTTTTTGGTCGATTTATAATTTACCTAGTTACAAAAGCCTAAATCTCAACTACTTATAACCTTTTACAAAATATTGCTTTTCCCAATGCTGGGCCATTAATTGTTGAGGAGTTCTCCTGGTTCTTCACCATCAGCTTCACTTCACCATATGCATTGTGACGAGCATATTGTGCTTAATAACCATATGCAAGTAATCGAAGCGGAACCCATGAAATACTTCTTATTCCTACTTATATATTGAGTAGTTCCAGTGGCCATCTGTGGTCTTTATCATCAGATCCACTTCACAAATGGTGCTTTTCGAATGCAACTACACAAGTTACTATAAAAAATACTCAAATCACTATAGGTGTGCCTATAACATTTAAAGAGTTCCCTCGATTTCTCCAGGATCCCATCATCAGATCCTGACTTGGTGACAATGGGACCAATTTCGAAGTATACCCTTTCAAACAAAAAATAATTTTCCAAATCGGTTCAGCCGTCTTCGAGTAATCGGTGATCATACATTAAAAAAATATACGCGTCGAATTGATAACCTCCTCCGTTATTTTCGTCGGTTCAAAATGGCTGTGACATACGGACGGATGGACAAACTGACAGACAGGCATGACGAAACTTTTCTTTATTTCTTATTAATTTTTTTATCACATATGCGTATTTTATTTCCAAAGTCCCCTAGTACTCCTAATCGGGCGTCAAACACATTAATACAAAATTGAAACTAACATCTAATCAATAAGCATGTAAAGACACCCAGCGCTGGTTTTTAGTTAGCATCCACCAGTGACACACGGACTAGGGTAAATGAAATAATATAATAGAATGCGTTGGATTTAACCAAGAAGACAAAATCCGGTAAGCATTTGCCACTGGTCCCTATGTTACATTACACACTAGTTTAGGGACCAGGGGATTCATGTTTTATACAAACCCTTTTTAAACAATAGGTTACAGCTTATTATGGTCAAACAATATTAAAGAAAATATAATATTACCTTCAAGTATCAAGATTAGTTAAGTAATGTATAATATATATTGGCGAACAATGGTTTGTAAGTGTGTGTGCGCGCAATGTTGTTGTGTTGCTACTAGGATACCTAAAATTGAGCGAGTGGTAAACGTAAATGCGTCCTTAAATGAAGAAGAAATCCATTGGCGTAAGTACAACCCTCTTTTTGAATGTTACGAAATCGCTAAGACTAAAATTGTGTTTTTCAATTAATACGTTATTGAAGCAAAGAAATGGTTATGTTTATGTTCTCATATGATTTGACCAGTACAGATTGTATAGACTTCAAGACAGTTTGTTTCGGTGTTTCTTCTCAGGGTAGTCAGTTAGGAAACACCGTTCATATCTAGTTTAAATTTACGGAAAATGATGCCTTGTAAAAGCGTTATTTAATAACCAACTTGCAAATAAAGATCTTTTATAACCTTCCAATTTCAAAGCAAAAGAGTGATAGACGGCAAGCGATAGCAAGACTTCTTAGTCTTGCTATCGCTTGCCGCTTGCTAATATTATAAAGCATAAAAGTGTGTTTGTTGAACGCGCTAATCTTCGAAAATCCTAGGTAGATTTGGATGAAATTTGGTATGGAAGTAGCTTGAAGCTTGAGGAAGGCTATAGGTTTTTACCCGACTGTAAAAGAACGAGGGTTATGTTCAGTCAACGGGAGCGAAGCCCCGTGCGACTGCTAGTCTTAACATAGTATAAAGCAAAGTCGCTTCCCTGTGTCTGTCCCTATGTATGTGTTCAAGACTGCAATAGGCCAGCCAACGGTAACTGGACGTGTCCGGAACTTTTCCACGATACGTGGAGACTACCGTTGTTTTCAAAACTATAAACAGGGTTACACAATGGCCTGCCTCTACTAGGCTTCGGCCTACAACAATAAAAACAAAATGTACCACTAACCTGAGTGCTGGGGACGCCAAGTTCGACCTTCAAAGGTCACGCCCTAAGTGTGGTTTGTATGTGATATGAGGTGAGTAATTGTAACGTGTGATGTAAGTTACGGGTTCTAGGACGGTCCCAAGGCGTCGATCTTCAGATGGCGCAGTCCCGACCAGCATCACACCCAACTCGTTTCCAGCAAGCGCGCGCTACGCGTGGTAGACAATAAGGCGATGTGTTCCGAGAAATATCACTGGATTCTTGTTAATCCGAGATTACAAAGTTCAATCAATCACTGAACACAATTAATCTGTTCATATCTCGCGAGATCCAATTCGATTTACAACAAATTCCGCGTGCCGGCCGACCGACGACAAGGCGGCGTATAATTCAACAATATCCCGGGGTTTTCAACAAATGGGGAATACACTTCAACAATTAGATAATTCGCGACCCAATTATCGGTCTCGACAGGCGAATCCAACAATATTTTACCAAATAATTAACTCAACAGGGTTCCGACGACCGGCATTTTTTCCATGCAAGCAAAGTCAATCTGTCAAGTCAGAGAGGTTATGTCAAGTCCACAGATAATTAATGTTGCCGGCCAAAAGGTGCGTTCTGTTTCACGTCGGACCGAACATCTACCCCTCCCGGACGGGCCTACCCGTCCGCTAATCAATTGGAAGTCTTGACAAGGTTGCAAATTCAACACAGCTTCAATGCGGCCAAATACCGTAGCTAGTTCCTCTAAGGTGAGAACGGTGTCTCCCAACAATCTCCGCCAGCGTCCCTTTGCCGCTTTCACCGCGGCCCCAAAAATACCCCCCCAATGGGGGGCCGGCTGGCGGGTCAAACAACCAAGTGACCCCTCGGCGGGCCAAACTATTACCAATATCAACCTGGCCCTCATTAAGGAAGGCGTATAGCTCCTTCAAATAGTTACTTGTACCCTTGTAATTCGTACCGCAATCAGACCTAATCAACGAAGGTAACCCACGGCGAGACACAAATCTTTCCCAAGTCGCCTCAAAGGCCTCTGTCGAGAGGGAGGTTACCAGCTCCAAATGTACTGCCTTGGTTGACAGGCAGACAAACACACAAATAAGCCCCAACAATCTTGCTATTACGTAGGGTGGACGTCTTCAACAAAGGGGGACCAACAAAATCCGTTACGACGCCAGCAAAGGGCCTCGCCTCATTGACGCGATCAGCCGACAAAATCCAAAATTCTCGCTGCAGAATGGCCAACAGCGCATTGCAACCGGCACGCGAGCTCTTAGTGTGACGATCAGTCACCAACAATTGAACCAAGTTCAGTTATAACAAGGGCAGGAGCACCAATTTTAGGGTAAGGACAACTCACAAGGGTGATTTCAAACCAGGTCCTTCCCTCAACAGTGGTGTCAGCCGGTTCGCCAATTCCCCAAATCTTGCCTGAAAGGTCGTTCACCTTCAGGCCAACCTGTCCCGCTAACCAAGAAGACAAAAGGCAACCCCGGACTCCCGTCTCCAAAATGGCACAGACCACAATCGAGTCACCCAAGGGTCCCCAGACCGTTGGGAGGAGCCGCGCCGTGTCCTCGTTTCAGAAGTGGGAAACGACTTGTCGCTGCCGGCTGTGATACGTTCCATGGCCGGCGGCGCAGCGTCGTGGGACGCGGTGATTTCCTTCTGCGAAGTAGTCATGTCGCAGAAGGAGGCTGCGGAAAGGGAGAGGGAGATCTTGAGCGCTCTCCCGGCCCGCAGTAGGCGCACCGGGCGTCGACAGAGGGCAGACAATGCCCTATTTCGGCCCCCCTGAATGGGTCCAGGGACGGTGGACTTGGGGATGCCCGCCGTCCCCTATAACACGAGACCCGAGATGGTGGCGCGTTTTTGTTCCACGCGCGCCCTTCTCAGTAGTCACAGGGGGACCCCTGCTTAAAGAGATGGGGCCCGCAGAGGCGGGCCGGCACTAGTCGAGGGTCGCGTTGAAGAATGCTTATGTGTTCCCGCACCCTCGACGCATGTGTACGAAGGAACACGGGGTGGTTTTAGTCAGTAGAGTCTGACAGACCCCTCCGCCCGCCCCAGGGCGGAGGACATCCATGAGGATTTCCACCTCGAAAAAAAAAAAAAAAAAAAAAAAAAAAAAGGGTCCCCAGACCGTGACCGAGGCCGTTGGCAACAAAACCGTCTTGATCGGGGGGTTCCTTTAGCGGGGCAGGCGTCAATCTCTTAGTGATGCCTGGGCGGCGACCGATCGCCGCTTCCAGGCTGCCTTCGTTCACGACGAGGCCAACAATCAAACCATTCGTCCGCGCGGTGTCCCAAGCCGCTCGCCATCACTGGAGGGGCATATCCCACCGAATGCCCGAATGGCGGAGGCCGCGACTCCAGCGGGGGACGTTCCGCCAACGGAGGGGAAAGGCAGCGGCGCCGACCCGGCCACTGCTGCCTAGCAGCCAATGCGCGTTCTCCCTGACGAGGGAAGACCAAATGGCGCTCGTGGGGCTCCCGTTCAACTTGCGCGGGGGGTGGAGAGCGGCGTACGGAATCGCGGGTCTCAGCCCGGTGCTCGTCTCCGGGGTACCCCCCCCTGCGCGAACCCCCCTCAGAAGCTGGTCTGCTGGAGCGGTTCGCGTTGGCGCACAAAATCTCCAAGTGGGACCCATCACAAATTCTACACGGGCGGGGGTCGGGGCAGTCCCGATGGAAGTGGGCCCCCAAGCACGAAAAGCACAAACGGCGTGCGTTGACAATACGGCGGCGGGCACTTACGTGCAAATTCAAAAAATCCGGGCAACGCGCCATGACATGCCCCGTTGCCTTACAAAAGTCACAATGATGAGGACTCCGGGCACCAGCAAAACGGGGGGCGGGGCGAACATCAACAGGCCCCCTAGCCCGAGGACTCCGGGCGCCAGCCAAACGGGGGGCGGGGCGATCATCAACAGGCCCCCTAGCCCGAGGACTCCGGGCGCCAGCAAAACGGGGGGCGGGGCGATCATCAACAGGCCCCGTAGCCCGAGGACTCCGGGCGCCAGCCAAACGGGGGGCGGGGCGATCAACAACAGGCCCCCTAGCCCGAGGACTCCGGGCGCCAGCAACACGGGGGGCGGGGCGATCATCAACAGGCCCCCTAGCCCGAGGACTCCGGGCGCCAGCAAAACGAGGGGCGGGGCGATCATCAACAGGCCCCCTAGCCCGAGGACTCCGGGCGCCAGCAAAACGGGGGGCGGGGGGAACATCAACAGGCCCCCGGGCCCTAGTCCGTCCCTGGTCTCTGGGCTGAGAAGGTAGTGGGGGCGACCCCGTAGCGCCACGAGTGTTATCCGCAAACCGACACTCGTCTTCCAAAAATTTGAGGAGGTCGTCAAAGGGGGGAAGATGGGTGGCACCATCCCCACCATACTCCTGCTCAAAACGTGACCTCAACTCCGCGGGGAGCAACTGCAGCACTATGTGCACCAACAAGTAGGACCAATGTTCTACCGGTAACACCAAGCGTCTCAAAGCGTTGGTCGCTGAAACCAACGGGTTCAGCAAGTCAGTGCGCAACGTCGACGTGCTGACAATGGCCGGTAGCCCCAAAATCTGGTCGATGTGCACATCAGCCAGGCAGCGCTTGTTCTGATACCGTCGGGAGAGAAGCTCCAGAGCGGTCGGGTAAGAGGAATCCGTCACCGGCAAGTGCTGCACCAAGGCTCTGGCTTCGCCCTCCAGGACAGACAATAAATAGGCCAGCTTCTGGGCAGGTCCGAGGTCCGAGCGTGCATCGACAAGACTCTCAAAGAGATCTAGGAAGCCCAGCCAGTGGTCCAAGCGACCGTCAAAATGTGGCAGCTCCAGGGTGGACAGCCTACTCAATAGTCCAGGGCCTGCAACAACAGGGGTCTGCGGCTTGGCCGCATCAGGCACCCGGCTCTTCAAAATTTTCCGCACTCGAAGACATATGACATCCCCCAGGTGGATAATCTGGTCATAGTCACCCAAAATCTTATCGCGGGCTGTCTGATCCATCACCCCCAAATCCACATCCATGATGTACTCGTTGAAGCGTATGAGCGCAGCATCAGCTGACTTGATCCTCTCAATCACTTGCCCATACCGAGCAAGGGTGAGCTCTTCCAATTCCACACGCTCAACAGTTGCAGCTGCCGATGTGAACCATCTCAACTGTGAGGTCAATCCCGCAGCAGCCTCCCTGACTGCCCTTAATGAGGCCATTGCAACAATCAAATATTAATACAAAACAACAATCAACAACCAACAATCAAATATTAAACAAACAGCAATGACTTGTTAGCCGGCCAAATAGTTTCAACAAAATAAAAATTCAAATTCAATTATTTCAAGTCCAAATCCGACCCTGTACTTATTCCAAATATGAATCTAGCTTGGTACAGATGGCTAGTTACAAAATAAATAACAATTCAATGTATATCTTGTGCAGGATCACACCAATTATTAAATACAACAATTGAAGTATAATATTGAGCCGGAGAATCTCTATCAACAATCCAATAATTACTATAAATGCAATAACCAATACACACAATTCAAGTCCTATTATGTTAGACTATGTGTAATTATTATTTAGATAACCTTTCAAATTCAGATCAATGACATTCAATTATTAATTGCAACAAATACCAAACAACTTTTACAACAATATACCAACTTATGTACCAAATTATGTACCAAATTATACCAAATTCCTAATTTCACAAATAAATCCTACCTGTCAATGCAATGAAAGAGGCTGCAGTACAAATTACAAATACAACTTCAATTGATTCAACTTCAATTAGATAGCCCGGATGACATGGTAATATATTCAAAACTTATTAAGTTATAAGTTGTGTTAAGTAATTAAACTCAAGTTTTAAGTTTTCAACAATATTCAAAACTTCCAATGTACTATGTGGATCTTATAAAACCACGCTCTGCTACCAATTTGGTCAGGACTGCAATAGGCCAGCCAACGGTAACTGGACGTGTCCGGAACTTTTCCACGATACGTGGAGACTACCGTTGTTTTCAAAACTATAAACAGGGTTACACAATGGCCTGCCTCTACTAGGCTTCGGCCTACAACAATAAAAACAAAATGTACCACTAACCTGAGTGCTGGGGACGCCAAGTTCGACCTTCAAAGGTCACGCCCTAAGTGTGGTTTGTATGTGATATGAGGTGAGTAATTGTAACGTGTGATGTAAGTTACGGGTTCTAGGACGGTCCCAAGGCGTCGATCTTCAGATGGCGCAGTCCCGACCAGCATCACACCCAACTCGTTTCCAGCAAGCGCGCGCTACGCGTGGTAGACAATAAGGCGATGTGTTCCGAGAAATATCACTGGATTCTTGTTAATCCGAGATTACAAAGTTCAATCAATCACTGAACACAATTAATCTGTTCATATCTCGCGAGATCCAATTCGATTTACAACAAATTCCGCGTGCCGGCCGACCGACGACAAGGCGGCGTATAATTCAACAATATCCCGGGGTTTTCAACAAATGGGGAATACACTTCAACAATTAGATAATTCGCGACCCAATTATCGGTCTCGACAGGCGAATCCAACAATATTTTACCAAATAATTAACTCAACAGGGTTCCGACGACCGGCATTTTTTCCAAGCAAGCAAAGTCAATCTGTCAAGTCAGAGAGGTTATGTCAAGTCCACAGATAATTAATGTTGCCGGCCAAAAGGTGCGTTCTGTTTCACGTCGGACCGAACAGTATGCTTAAATCTTTAAAACTACGCAACGGATTTTGATGCAGTTTCTTTCAATAGAAAGAGTGATTCAATAGGAAGGTTTTTAAGTATATAAAATGCATAATATAATAGAGGAACACTGATCATTTTTGAGGTTTCTAATGTGATGTCGCAAATAAACACATTTTTTGCGCTTGCTTTGCAAACGCTGGCTGAACCCTACGAGATAGATAAAAATAATGTACTACAGTATTGTACACCTTAAAAAGGTCAACAAAAAAGTCCTGGATGGCATCTGTCTATCTCTTATAGATAACTCACAACAACCATTTTTTATCCTTTACTTTTTACGAGAAATACGAGCATATTTTACGAAGCGATTTTAAGCAATACAGCATTAATCCTTCTCCAATTAAGCACCATAAATACTTTGTGCATTTAATATAAATCAATATTGCCCTTTACAGAATATAATTTAAATAAATAGTTTCGAAGATATTACAAATTTAAAATGCCAAGGAAATAGCGGTTACGGCGCGGTGCCGGCGGAGGCACGGCGCGCGTGCCTATGTTGCTTAGATTTGAGCGTTGAATGTTTTGCCCATAGTAAATTATGTGTCGCACTTTCAAGAGTAATTACTAAAGAGAACATGTATGTCGAATGACAAAAAGGCTGTCAACGATGTATATAAAGATATTCTATAGTATCTATATTATTAATATTATAAAGAGGAAACCTTTGTATTTTTGTATTTTTGTATGTTTGTATTGAATAGGCTCAAAAACTACTGGACTAATTTCAAAATTTCTTTTACCATTACTTAGAGGGATTCTTCCGAATCCGTATAGGCCATATTTTATCCCGGAAAATAGATAGGATTTTTCGTGGTAGTGAAAATTGTGGAGTAAGGCGTCGAAAAAACTGCCGTACGTTAACGATTCTCGCGAACGCTGCCTATATTTAATATAAACATTGCACCCGTGCGAAGCCGGGGCGGGTCGCTAGTATTTAATATAAACATTGCACCCGTGCGAAGCCGGGGCGGGTCGCTAGTATATTATAAAACAAAGTGGGAGACTTGTTTTGCCGCGTATGTATGTATGTTCTCTCTGTAAATACAGAACAACCTTTTGCGGTTTTCATCAATGGACAGTGATTCATAAAGGTCTTAGTGTATATTTTGTGTAAGAAAAGCTAAAGGCCAAGTGCATATCGGGCCGGAGTAGTGGACCCCATAACCCATCTCAAGAAATGAACCATACCTTAAAATTATATCATTTTGTGCCATGTATCGGGACTGTATAAACCCGAAACGTAGTTTGTCGGTTTTTTTTAATACTGTTTGCACTTTAGCAGTACGCCATTCCTTTATCTACGCCACCGTCTTTTATTAATAAAACTAGCAGAAGCTCGGGGATTCGCTGCCGTGGACTTTATTACGATAAAAAATAGCCTCCTTATTTTGTAGTCGGGTAAAACCTACACCTTCCTCAACCTTCAAGCTACTTCCATACCAAATTTCGTCCAAATCCACCCAGTACTTTCGAAGAGTAGCGTGTTCAAACAAACTACACTTTATAATATTAGTATTGATAGGTATTCAAAGCTGTGTTACCTTGTTAAGACAGAAGGCAGCAATGGAGTCCTGCTCCTTATGTATGATGCGCACAGGGTTGTGTAGCTCTAAGTCCCGCTCGCGTTGACTCTGAGGTATACACCCACCCCTCGCCTCACCGGCCATCGTCTCGGCTGTTACTGATTGAGTTCGACGCCGGGAGAATACGGCTCGGATGAAGAGGTCCTATAATAAAAAAGATGGGATATAGAATCAATTTAAATGAAAGTTTCCTAAACTAACATATACCAGATGGCAGCACTGAAAAGTAAGGTCCAGCCACCTGTCAAAACGGTTCAGTTTTTTGACATACAATTAGCCAAGTCGATGTCAATGTCATATTTACTTCAAACTTCCGTATAAAGGAGACATCTAGCCTTCGTTACGTCAACTAGTGTCGGTAATCATGAATATTCATGATTGGCTAGCGAAACTAGCCAGATCTTGTTAGCTATACGGTCTAGCGAAGGCTGTGCTTATTTTTGAGCGGAGTACAGGCAGGCCTGTCTCACTCCCGGGGTTGCGGGAATGTGCTAATGAGATACCGCGGCCCCGAAACTTAAGGGCACCTGAAGGAACAGGGTGGGTTTTTAGTCAGTAGAATTCTGACACTACCTTCCGCTCCACACAGAGCGGGAGAAGTCATTCGATGATTTTCCCACTCAAGAAACAAAAAAGAAAAAAAAGCCTGTCTCACTCCGCGAGTAGGTATCGAAAACGCAAGTACTTGCGGCGGCAACGTCGGTGGGGCTAGTCCATAAGAGACTCACGCGCGATTTTTGTTACCTACATAAAAATGGAGAATTATAAAAAAAAGGTAAAAAGATACTGTGCAGTGTTTAACTGATTAAACACAGATTGCAATTCAAATTTAACTTTTTTTTACGCTTCTAATACTTTATAATTCGGGCACTAAGTATATTAAATAACTGTTACATACAAATCACCAGGCTAGCTCCTACACTATAATACAATAATCTAATATATTTGTTCTACTGAAAATAGTTAAGATCATTATCATTTTTAGGTGTTGGCTCTTAGACTATCTTGTTCGCGTCGTATGTCATTCTGATTTGATACCCACTTATCTACCTATATAAACACCTAAACATGATATTAGTCACATAATCAAGTTAGGTACACACTAACGTACGCCATGTGGATAAAAATAAAATAGTTTTCTGTTCTACCTACATACTACCACAGAATAGGTACATAAATAGCACTTTGTTCTAAGGTAGCAATCCCTATTTCTTTGATTGATTGATTTTGGGGAGTGAATTTTCTGTACTTGTACTATTAAGTATTCTGTGGTACAGGGCCGACGGCCGCTGGTAATCTATCAAGTTGATACTATTCTGCCAGCGGCATAAATGGTTGAGTTTCAGTTTTAATATCATCATACTGCAAAGGGTCTGCTAATAATGGTCAAAATCTCAAAGCAAATGTTACCTGGACCGGTTCTTGTCGAACGAGGAAACTCCACAGTCTGCGTGCGGGAGCTGCACTGAATAGCACTGAGCTGAACGGGGTATTATGCTTCTCTAATAAACATCTGTAACAAAAAAAACACGGCATGTAATTAATCTTTAAACTACTGGAATAAGCCTAGCTCTAGCAGTTTCGGAGAAGTTCTATAACAAACACAGTGACGCGACATTTTTATATATTAGAGATATCTTCGACATATAACAGCTTTGCAGCATCATTAGTCTGTTAGATGATGAAATTCGGCTTTCTTGTTTACTACGTATCACTAAAAAAGTACACACACCCAAAGCCATGATGCAAAAGCATGATGGGCTCAAGATTTTTCGAGAAACATACCACCATAAGACTTATAAGACCGTTTTGGGGATACGCGGAACAGGGTGTTAAGTCTCGCATTCCCATTGAAAATGGAGGATCCTCCGACCAGACAGGTTTTTGTCTGGTGGGCAACTGCCCGATGTTTGTGATCGGGTGATTTGTATGTAGGCTAGTTGAGCGGTAAACTTTGCTTGCGCGATACAGGATTTCTATCATTTAGTTTGTATGTTGCGAGATAGATGTCGCTATATCACTCCCCTCCGAGACCGGAGGTCGTAGCAGGATGAGTCGTCCATACATCTTGTGATGCTTGCCGGGCCAGTGGAAGGTAGGTTCCAGTGAGTCGGAACCGGAAGTCGCATAGTCCACGGTGAGTCGGAACTGTCTGCGGTGCTGCCCCCTTTGAGTCGGGGTGATATCCCAGTGAGTCGAGTTGATACTCAAGTGGGTTGGAGTAGTCGGGGTGATATCCCAGTGAGTCGGGATGATACTCCAGTGGGTCGGAGTGGTGCAGTGCTGCGTAGTTGCTGGCTGCTGCATCGACCTGGAGAGAAGTGCGTCTCTGCTTGCTGACCGGCCGAAGTGCAGGGTGCTGTGCCAAGGTTGCTGAACAAGCTGAGGGTGATGACCAGGTATGTGCGTCCACTGCATGCTGGAGGTCAGGATACCCGTAGAAGCCGAGGGTATTGGCTGGCTGTATGGCTCGCTGCTCGAAAGCTTGAAGGAAGTGATGATGACGTCACACTGAACTAGCTCTGCACGAAGGCTGCGCTGATGTTCATGCCCGGGGTCACCAGTTTGGGGATATGCGCTTGCGCGATACAGGATTTCTATCGTTTAGTTTGTATGTTGCGAGATAGATGTCGCTACAACGTCATCGTAACCATAGAATTAAGTAATATTGTTAAATAGGTGCGTTTAAATTTTGGTGTACAATATATTCTATCTATCTGTCTATCCATCATACCTGTACTTATTAATAGGAGGTCCAGTAGGCAATTGCTCGGGGAAGCATCCGGGGATATAGTCGGCGGGCGGCGCGCGAGACTCAAGTGTCTCTGTTAGCTGTTGTTGCCACTGATCTACGCGCCTGAGAGCGCCGTGGACCATAGGGCTCGTTGTCGCTAGTTCTATTTGTGGGGAAAGAAATATTGTCTGATTATCATGTACGAAGTTGTATAGACCCTAGAAATTGCAAAAAGAGCAGATGGAAACAAATAAAGAGATGGCAGGATGAGCTCAGAATCACAGCAGGCCTTAATTGAAGGAGATAGGCTCGGGACTAAGATCAGTGGAAAATGCTGGAGGAGGCCTATGCCAAAAGGCACACTGAATTAAGAGATATCTTTAAATACTAGAAACAGAAGGATTGGTGGACATCGACAGATAAGCTGGACGATACGATAACGACGACGATAATATGAACTGTTACATAAGTACTTGGTATTATAATTTGTATATGACATGTAAGGATCACGTTGTATACGATTAAGAAACAACAGTTAAAGAAAAAAAAAAAAACAAAGCCACGAAAAATATTTTCAAGCAATCTGATGGAGTAGGTTACATTTATTTTAGCTCAATCATAGATTTGATTAGGTTTAGGCAATTATTCACAAAATGCAAAACAAATAAACTTACTTTCACATTAATAATAAAACTACCAGTTGCTCACGACTTCGTTCGCGTGGGTAGTTTTTTCTTAGCGAGCATCTACGTACTATAAAGAACCCCCTGCAAAATTTGAGAGCCCCACTACTTGTAGTTTCTGAGATTTCGTAATTAATCAGCGAGTATTATTTCGCTTTTATATATATAGATTAGTATCATATAATTTTAAGACGCCTATAGATATTATGTTATGGAGTCAGGACATGGTTTTTTTTAGTATAGGCTCGCGTTTGCCCACCATCTCACCTGATGGTAAGTGATGATGTGGTCGAAGATGAAGCACACTTACCTAGAAGTCACTTACTCACTTTTGACTTAAAGACCCCCAGGATATAGCTACAAACTTGACTTTTCTACGCGTATTCGATTAAGAGTATAGAGTTGTTACAGAGTTGCTGGCAACATTCAAAAGATTTTTATTCATGTTAAAAGTTGATGTTTAAAAGCAATGTTTCCTCAAAAATGCTTACGGTCTTTTAGAAATCCCCAGTTTACGTTTCCAATGACGTAGCCACTATATACAAAACTCACCTGACATCTCAATCCCGCAGAGCTGTAAGAAGTTCTGTAACTTCTGCTGCGCGAGCCGTAGGACCGCGATACGCATCACGAGCCACGAATACGAGTCCGGGTCTGAGTGCTCCGAGTTCACTAGCTTGCGACGCTTTTCATTCTTGCTGTAAAAAGTTGGAAGTTTATTTACATAAATAGGCACACCTGCTATTAGGCGACTACTGAATATTTATATTGGTTTTCTGTAAGGAATTTCTCAGTAGTATGTTACCCAGTTACTGGGTTGTGGAGGTCAGATAGACAGTCGCTCTATGCAAAAGGCAAATACTCAGCTGCGGTTAGACTGGAAACCGACTACAACATAGTTAAAAAATTGGCCAAGTGCGAGTCAGACTCGCCCATGAAGGGTTCCGAAGTAACTATCATAATATAATATGTATATTTATTTGACGAAAAAAAAAACCTTACAAATTTCCTAAAACTAGCTTATTTACATTTATTTACAACTACGCCAAATAACTTTGTTTTTCATAGTATTTGTATGAATTACAAAGTTATATTTTCGGTTTTATAAAATATGCTGTATCTCAAAAACTGCTGACCCGATTTCGTTCAAACCAATTTTGGTTGAAAGTTTACATTAAGATCTACAGACACATATTTTTTTAGATTTTTCACTCCATTATTATAGAAGTTAGATGGGGGTGGGACACACATTTTACCACTTTCGAAGCTTATATCTTTTAAACGATTGACTTTATGAAAAAGTGGTTTTAGAAACCCTTATATCATTTTTAAAGACCTGTCTATAGATACCACACAAACATAGGTTTCATGAAAAAAAATATTTTCAGTTCTAGTTCCATGTATGGGGACCCCCCTTTATTTTAAATATTTTTTTCTTAAAATCGGAAAGCGGTTCACAGAATACATCTGCCTACTAAGTTTCACATGTATAGTCTTAATAGTTTCGGAATAAAATGGCTGTGACATACGGACGGACGGACAGACAGGCAGACGGACAGACATATCGAAACCATAAGGGTTCCGTTTTTTGCCATTCGGCTACGGAACCCTAAAAACTAAGCAGATAATGATGACCTGCGACTATGATGCCCTGTGGTGGCGGATTACAGTGTCAAATACTTCAGCAACCACGGTACCCACCGAGATGAAAAGTATAAACAGATCTTTGCTCGCCTCTCTGGAGGAGCTAAGATGGATCGAATCATTTATTTATGCATTCTATCCGTACGCAATATACGCGCTTGGTCGTGGAGTTGCGAACACCTGTCTAAAATACATACATAAGAGAGAATAGATATTTAGAATTGATAAATTGTAAAAACTTGAGATCGTGGTAACACCAATTCAATGCCGTTCGTTGAATACCAGCGATGGGTTTATCTCGCACAGAAATCTCAGTATTATGCTGAGTGATGGCGTTATGAACGTTGTACGAAGTAGTGAATGAAAACACCTGTCAGTTTAGATTGATAACACAAAATCGTTAAAGATATTTCATGATCTAGCCGAGTTTGCATCCCTATATAAAAAAAAAACAAAATAGATAGTGTTTTTAAATATTTCTATCGTTTTTGGAAACTAGGTCTCATAACTACAATCTTACTTGGCATTGGTGGTGTCGAAAATATCGTCATCTTCGGCTTCACTTTCATCCTCGTCGATATCTTCAGCGCCCGACTCCGCTGAATCATAGTCGTAATTCTCAGGGTCTTGCTCGGCCGTGGGCTGAAAATATAAACATTTGAGTTATAATTACTGTGCTTAGAAACATTACATACACAAAATCAATATTCATTTATTCAAATAGTTTGAAGTCCAGGAATTTTTAAACATAATAACGATCCCTTGAAACGCCCGCACATCACCGCAACCAACTGTTTCAGTTAGGATTAAAAAATGGCGTAATTGGCTCCCTAGCTCTTCTCTATAAGTTTATTTTTTTATATCTTCAGTCTATGTTCCGTTACGTCCGCGATATAACGGATTGAACCTTTTAGACATTCCGATTTTAACCTTGAGACATTTTGGTCTTTTTTATGGGGGTTTTATTATTGTTTAAACCAGTTTTCCTTTGTTTTTTTTTTAATGTCAATCCCAAATAACAGTTATTTTTTCCAGTTTTCAAATTACTGTCTTATAAAGGGAATTGTTCAGTTTGTTAGGGGCTTTGGCTTTACGTGAACATTAAATATAATTATAAATGACATTCATTTTGAACATTTTGTACCTAAAAGACATGAATTATAGTAATTAGGTGGCTACAAAGTCTAAAAATGTGGCACAATAAGCATGTGCAATATTGTACTATTTTGGTCAAAAAGAGTGAATTATGGTTGTTTGTATGACTTAAAGTACTATTGGATCACTTTTGATGGGTTAATTACACTCGTTGAGGTAATATAAATGAATATAAAATAAAATAAAAACCTTTCTTTTTTCATATTAATTTATTCAGAATCATAAACACGTAATATGTTCTACTTGTGCTTTGTGCGTTTTCCTGAAGTGATGTAGCATTTAATGCAAACATCCAACAAGAATAACAGACCAAGTTGTGGGCTGCAACCTGCAAACAAAATGATTTTCAATTAAGGACAGTGAACAATGGTTGGTCAGTGGGTATTCCCTGTTTTAGTAAATCATGCATTATGAGGCTCACAGTGAGTAATTAGCGACGGGGATCGCGTTTGTTGCAAATCGGATTGAAATAGAAAATGTGCTTACAAGTTGTGGAGCGGTCCATTGTCGAATTACTGTAAGTACTTCAACGTGCTCCAGACTGCGTCTTCTGCGATGTGTAATATCGGCGCTGCAATTAATGCATCGAATCGGTTCTTCATTCCCACTCGAAGTCGAAGGAACGTCCAAGTTCATAGCGGGGTTGTCATTTGTAGCCGGTTGAGAGTCCAAAGTAGAGCTGGGGTCATCGTCAGAAGCAGATTCGGTGTCCAAAGGTAATGCCGGGTCTTCATTTCGAGAGGTATCGGAGTCCATTATCAAAGAAAATCGGGTTCACAAAAAAGAAGTCGAGAACGAACATTCACAGTACACAACGGCAAAGCGAATATTTTTTTTTCAAGGACTCATTGTTGACAATGTCAGTGGAGTTGCCATGTACAAATAAAGAAAATAAAATCGATATTTTTTTAATCGTATGGGAAACTATTTGCTTGACTAAAACTAAGTATTATTGATTATTTTTAGTATGTTTAAAGAGAAATAATAATGTATGGGTAGAATCACTTAATCTTAGTGTGTTCGTAAGAGAATATTTTATTTATGTATATTTTTAAGTCTGACTGCGGGTATCGATTTTGTATGTTTGAATAAATTATCTAATCGCATGTTCAGTAAAATAGCAACACAGAAATCAATGGCTGAACTCCGTCGTTAAACTTCCTCAACAAACATACTATTTATTTAATTTATTTTTATATTTACTTTCTGGCGACCAGACATCAAGGAATATTAATTTTAAATATAATTGTATTTTTCTGTAGATATACTTTTTACAGAACAACTTGTTCAAGCAAGGCCATAATAGAACAATTCCCTTTTAAGAACTTAACACGCGGACATAACTATATTTTACTCCTCAAAATTTTAAGACCAACTTGGCGACAAAAAAGATTTGAAGTGATATCTTGTAAAGTAGCTGGTTACAATACTGTTACTAAGATTATGTTTGAATAATCGATGCAATAGAAGCAATAACAATTCGTGATAATTAGAGCAGACAGCCGACGCAAAACTTAAGCATTAGATAATGTAAGGAAAAACCGAAAATTCAATGATAGCACAGTTAGAATCTATATCATAATTGTAAAAACACGCGAAACGTGAAAGATGAAGTATGTTGTAGTCACCTTAGTAAGTAGATAAGTAAGTATACTGCAGTGTGGCGGCACGAATTGTTCTCTATACGTAGGTCTGCCTTCCTGAATATTCTTGTGCGGCGTGGTGGGACCCAGGCCTAGCAGGCGCATGTTGAGGAGCGCGCGCTTCTCCCGCAGTGACGACCAGACAGAGGTACCTTCTGGACGCTCTACCAGCTTTGGCTGTAAATTATGAAAGCTTTATTCTAATGGATTGGTAAATTCATGGAAGTACGTGATTCATGATGACAACGTAATTTGGGTGTGTGTTGGAAAATGTCTGTTTTTAGGGTTCCGTAGCCGAATGGCAAAAAACGGAACCCTTATAGTTTCGACATGTCTGTCCGTCTGCCTGTCTGTCCGTCCGTCCGTATGTCACAGCCATTTTATTCCGAAACTATTAGGACTATACATGTAAAACTTGGTGAGTACATGTATTCTGTGAACCGCTTTCCGATTTTAAGAGAAAATTTAAAAAAATATTTAACATAAAGGGGGCTCCCCATACATGGGACTGAAACTGAAAATATTTTCTTTCATGAAACCTATACGTGTGTGGTATCTATAGACAGGTCTTTAAAAATCACATTAAGGTTTCTAAAATGACTTTTTCATAAAGTTAGTCGTTTAAAAGATATACGCTTCCAAAGTGGTAAAATGTGTGTCCCCCCCCTCTAACTTCTATAATAATGAAGTGAAAAATCTAAAAAAAACCATGTTGTAGACCTTAATGTAAACTTTCAACCAAAATTGGTTTGAACGAGATCGAGTCAGCAGTTTTTGAGATACAGTATATTTTCTAAAACCGCAAATATAACTTTGTAATTCATACAAATACTATGAAAAACAAAGTTATTTGAAGTAGTTGTAAAAATTGTAAATAATCTAGTTTTAAGAAATTTGTAAGGTTTTTTGTTTTTTTTTTTTTCAAAAAATATTTTAAGTATATTATATTTATTATAGTTACTACGGAACCCTTCATGTGCGAGTCCGACTCGCACTTGGCCAATTTTTTTATTATTTGTGCCATACCTCTGTTACTAACACTAGCTATTAAGTTATTATGTTTAGTAACACTATGGAAGCAAAGAAATAGAATAGAATATGTTGCTAAGTGGCTGGTATTGTTATTAGGTAGTGTATGTATCAGACTAGCTGATCGGGTTCCAAATGTCGAGATCCGAAGACGTATGAAGGTCTTCGATATCGGAAAGCGCATTATGAAACTCAATTGGGATTGGGTAGGACACCTAGAAAGGTGCGGTTATGGCAGGTGGAGTAAAGCTCTGGCCGAGTGGAGTCCAAAGTCTGGTAAGAGAAGCGTTGGTCGTCCGCCAGCGAGATGAGCAGACGACATTGTTGCCATCGTGGGTATACCCTGGATGAGACTGGCACATGAACGTGGAGCTTGGCACAGGCGAAGAGATGCCTATACCCAGTAGTGGGTGAAGTCAGGCTGTGGATGATGATGATGAGTGTGCGTACCTGCAGTGAGGGCGCGGGCGCGGTGGTGAGCAGGCGGCGCACGCCCCCGCCGAAGAGGCGCGCGTGGTGGTGCGCGGCGGGCGCGTGCGCGCTCAGGCGGTACAGCAGGTGCGCGTCGCGCGCCGCCGTGGCCCAGCCCAGCAGCGCCAGGTACACGGCGCAGAACGCCTCCGCCAGCAGCACGGCCAGCCGCGGCGCGTCCTCCTCCTCCGCCGCGCGCAGTGCCAGCCCGCGCAGCGCCGACACGCCTGCCACATCATACCCATACCGTTAACCCATAATAGGTATATATTATTTTTATTCAAATAACATGTTGACAGAATAATACAGATAGTCCAGAAAGTAAATATACCGCGTGGAGAGGACTATGTGACGTTAAATTAAACTTCGTATTAGTTATTATATAAGTTTTAAGGTAACATGGTCACTAACAGTATCGTTAGAACTTAAAACGGGATATTTACCATGTGTATTTATTGTTTTGAGTTTCCGATATTTCGGCACTGTTGCAAGCGCCATGATCACGGATGAACTGAAGTAATTGCGGGTGGAAGTTTATGAGCAGACAAATCGGTCTACCCTCTTTCTCGTTCGTTTTCTGTTAGCGACACCGCTACCTCTGTCACATGTATCACAAAACACTCGATTCTGTTCCCGACACACAAAACTCACCGTGTCGACTCGCGAACTTTCTATGGAACTTTTTCGGTTTTTACTCATTTGAACCACTGGATTCCAGGCCCTCGACAGTTGACAATTTCAATCGGGAGGATGGGTTTCATAATATTAACATAAACTTCCACCCGCAATCTCTATATCTAATGATATAGTTATTATATTCCCAACCTACACACAAAAAATCAATCGAATGCATATATTCGTATTCAGTAGTTCAGCCACAGAACATTATTTTTCATTTTAAGCATTTTCTACATGATGTATTGATAATAGAAGAACACGCGACAGGTTAACTACCCCCAAACGCATCAGTCCAATCATTTTCAATGGCCCATCATCCCTATTAGCTCTAGCGTTAAAGATCTCGGTTTGCATCTTGACTCTGTGCTTAGCTGGCAAAGTCAGGTCTGTAATGTCAGTCAAAGAGCCAACGGGACTTTGCGATGCCTGTATCGTCTGGGGAACGTTTTACCTGCAAAAACCAAGATAATGCTTGTGCAAATTTAAATTTTCCCTATAATCGACTATGGTGCCGTGTGCTACTTTGACTTGAATGCGGTCTTGCTGGATAAGCTCGATAGGCTTCTTAATAAATGTATCCGGTACATATTTAATTTTAAAAAATATGACCATGTGTCAAGGTACAAGACCGAGCTCAAATGGATGCCCATTTGCCAGAGAATTTTGCGTGCTTTGACTACGCTTTTCTCTTTGCTGAACTCTCCTACCCTACTTACTTACTCTGACCTTATTTCTCATTTTCAATTTCTATGTTCCTCACACGCTAAAAGTCTACGCTCTTCCAATAATATTCTCTTACTCTGTCCTTCTCATACTTCTGATTTTATTCATTCTTCCTTCTATATACAGTCTATTCTTCTGTGGAATGCACTACCTCTCGATATCAGGACGGCCACCAATCAATACGCATTTAAGAGGAAGTTGTGGGATTATTTTCTTAACAAATAGTGGAAGTAGAGTTTTCATAACCCCCTTTTTCTATAACTTTTTATTAATATATATATATTATTTATTAGTTACTTAGTTAATAATTTTTCTTATGCACCTGCCATGTTATCTCTTCACCACCCATGGTTGACTGGTAGAGAATGCCTATGGCATTAAGTCCGCCTTTATACATTTTGTGTTGCATAAAGTTTTAATAAATAAATAAATATTATCCCACACGTTGCCAGCTCGCTACTGCAAAAACCTACGTCTTGTTACTCTAAAACTTATTGCCTGATACAAATCAATGCAAATTATACTGTATGCTTAAGCCGTAAGAGTCACAAAGCGTGCAGATGTCGTTCCGCAAAACGACGAAGCAAACGCGGGGCGCCGCGCGGGTATACAGGAGGGGTAGTTATATCCTCTATCTAAGTCACGGCCACTTAGTCAGTGTATCACCGGACGTGCTTCCTGTCTGTGACGCATTCTGTACCGCTTTGGATTTTCAGATACGCCCGCGCTCTTCGAAAGTAAATAAATAATAATAAATAAATAACGTTTATTTTCACCACAATATTTAACAGTATCACATATACATAGTTAATTGCAAAGTAGTATTTTGGTATGTTAAGTTTTGCAGCCAACTAGTGAGTTTGAATTTTAATTTGTGTTTGGGTAAGGCGTATATGTCAATTTGGCGAATAATTGTATTGTATAGACGTCCACTTAGAGCAGTGTCTTGACGGCTTGCGAATTTTAAGTCAAGTTGCTACTGGTGACTAATTATCAAGAGTGAGAAATAACAATATAGACGTCGTTGTACATTGTCTAGGCCATCAGGACTATCATAGCTGTATCAACCTTATACAATAATCATACTGACTGGGAAGGCTTCAGAGAGTACATGATGAAAAAATCGATATGAAAGTTTCCTTGAAAACACCTGACGAGATAGATGACGCAACCCTATACATTTATAATCTTATACAGATTCCTTGCTGGATTAACATGCCTTTAAAACAGAAACACGCTGTCAATCGGTTGGGAATATACCTCTCGAGATAAAAGGCATTTTGTTTTCTTTTAAAAAGAAAAAATATTTTGTCTTTTTAAAAAGATAGCTAACAATGTGGTTAGAATTCACATTACTAGCAATCATATTAACCCCTCCAACTAAGCTGAATATGCTTGTGTCTGGAGTGGGTTCACGGCATGTAATGGGTGAGGTTTGAACTCGTGGCCCCTCGATCACAAGTCCGACACCTTATCCATTAGGCTATTGACGCTTAAAATATAAGTGGAATGTAAGCTGAAGCAGGACCTACAACTATCAATTCCAACAAGACCAGTCACAGTAGGGGAACTAAATAGGACCATAAATGGACTGTAAAACAAAAAAGCCCCCGGATTTGATCTCATCACAAAAGAAGTTATCATGCAATTTCCCAGGAAGGTATTGGTTTTTATAGTAGTCCTTTTTAATGGGGTACTTCGTGTACAATATTTTCCCAGATTATGGAAGGTATCCATAGTAATAATTATACACAAACCAAGAAAAACCCTCGGAAGACGCGTCATTGTGCTGTCCAAGATGTTTGAGAGGATCCTCCTGAGTAGAATATCACCCATACTCAACGATAATCTGGTTATACCTCGACACCAGTTTGGCTTCAGAAAACAGCATTCTATGGTGGAGCGGGTGCATCGGATTCGGGTGTGTGATAAAATAACGCAGTCCTACGAAAAAAAGGAATACTGTTCTGCCGTATTTTCCGATATCCAAGCAGCCTTAGATAAAGTCTGGCATAAAGGCCTTCTCTATAAAATAAGAATGTATCTACCGCATAGCTACTACCTGTTGATGGACTCATACCTCACAAAACGACTTTTCCAAGTGAAAGAGGACGCAGAGCTGTCCGCTATTCAAAACATAATGGCAGGACTGCCACAGGAATCTGTTCTTGGCCACGTTTTATAAACCATTTACACTGCTGACCTCCCAGAAACTCAAGGTGTAACTAGGGCTACATTCGCTGATGATACTGCAATTCTCGCAAGCAGCAAAAATCCGACCGCAGCATCCGCCATCTTACAAAATAGCCTAGATAAGGTCGACGACTGGATCCAGAAATGGAAAATCAAAGCCAGCCCAACTAAATCCGTATATGTTACCTTTACGCTGAAAAGTGGGCGTCAATACTCTGCCACAGACAGACTCTGTCCACTACTTCGGGATGCATCTGGACAAAAGGCTGACCTGGCACCTGGCACATCTAATCAAAGCGAGATGAGCTGAGTATGCGATTCAGAAACATTTTTTACTGGCTGATGGCACGTAACTCCAAACTGTCGATCGATAAAATAAACTGTTAATGTGCCTAACTATCTTGAAACCCATATGGATGTATGGCGCACAGCTGTGGGGAAGTGCTAGCGACTCCAATTTGAAGATAATACAAAGACTATAAAATGGAATTCTAAGAACCATTTCAAATGCACCATGGTTCATCACCAATACAGAGATGAATGAAGCCCTGAGCATAAGAATTGTGAAGGAAGAGTTAAAAATAACAGGGTTTTAATATAAAAAGCAACTGGAAAGTTACTCAAACGACCTAGCTACCGTATTAGCAACTATTAGCTACACTAAACGACTGAAGCGACATGCTGGCTAAGGGTTCTTCTACTGAGGAGCTCCTTCGACATGATACAACGACCAGGAACAAACCTGCTTATAGTTTAAGACTGATTGCAGATAAGCACAAAAAAAGAACAGGCGGACATATTGAAATAAACAAAATAATACTGACTACTTAGCTAAATGATCGAATAGTGCTTGTGATTAATAAATTGATTAATAACTCGCGGGTGAGTGGTGCCTGATGTTTCGTTAATAATCTGTGATTTGATGTAATGTAATTGAGCATTCATAATAATATTAAAGGCACCAAAACATTACGTCGCCTTTCACTAGCGGTGTCGGAGCCGGCCGGCCGCCGCGAACCGCGCGCGCGCTTTATAATGAAACCGAACTGCGTTGCCATTCTTATCTTACCGTTTTTGTAATTTCAATGTTAGGATATATTTGATAGTTCATAAATGTTTCTATGAACCAGCAATGAGAGTTTCAAGTTTCAATTAAAGTCATATTATCTGCACCACGCTGTATAATAATTCTTAGATGGTTATCTATGTGGCTGAATAAACATTGGTATAATACGCGCCACGAAACATGAGACTTGACGAGCGGCAATAGCGGGGAGCTTGGCCAGGTAGTCATGTACGAAATAGTTATCCATAATTTGTGGATTCAGGGATTTTTCGATGACATTTAGATTAAAATTCTTAACAATAATATAATATTTATTACGTATGTCGTAATAAATATTATATTATTATTATTATAAAGTTTAAGATAAAAGTCAAGTCTCATCTTTCGTGGCGCGTATTGTAAAATAATGATTTATCTTAAATTCGATGGAGGTAAACTATAATGCTTATTGTAATGTAGCGATGTGCTTGACGTAGATTTATAATATCCTGTGAAATTTTATCCCCCTTTTTTTTACACAAGCGTCAATAGCCTAATGGTTAAGGCATCAAACTTGTGCTCGAGAGGTCGCGGGTTCGAAGCCCACCCATTACACTATTACCGTGAACCGTAGATACATTTGATGCTTATTAGTAATGTTTTTGGTATTGTATGTATGTTTAATGAATATAATTATTTATGATGTTAGTAGACTGACAACCCTAAATTTGTCTCCTTTAAGTTATATCGATCCAAAGGTTGTTTATAAGAGATCGCCCTGTGCGATAAAACCATCCATTGTACACTAGTTTTACTTTTTATATCTGTATGCGGCATTCGCATTATTTTATCTATACTTTTAACTCACTTGAGAAGGATCTTCCATTCAAAATCGATTCCTTACTACCACTCTTTCCTGTTCCGTTCATTCTGACCGACCCCCGCCCTCATTCACTCGCAAAACCACTCGCTTACCGGCTACACGTATCTACGTGCGCCCGCACTCCCACCAAAACTTTAAAAAGTGATAAATTACTGGTGTTGTGTGGTGAATCCTCAAACTCTCACTCCTCTTGTGAAGCTTGGTGGAAATATCGCCTGAACCGGCGCGCTGGAGACTCATATCAAGGGACTCATAATTTACATCCTCCTGTAAGTACCTTTTCCTTCCAATATCCATAAAATATATTGTAAGGTGTACAATAAAGTATATAATAATATCCTTACATATTATAAAACAAAGTCCCGCTGCGTCTGTCTGTCTGTCCATTCGCGATAACCTTTAACACGATTGACATGGGAGTTTTACCAATGGATAGAATAATTCATGAGGAAATATTCAGTTTAAAATTTATTTGAGTTGCTAGTAAATAAATAAAATAACATATATGGCCCTGCAAACCCGATATAATAGAATCCAGGTCCGAAATAATGTGATATGACCTAGATATTGAAAACACATTAGCAGTTGCTGTTCGATAGTAATTCGATTAAGTTCCTAAATCTAACAACAGGAACAACATAAATTAGTAAAATTATACCGAATTAGAACAAGTCTATTAATATTAATATAAAGAACCACTCATTATTTAATTCACCAATCTAGAAAAGTCACAAAAAACATACCTGGCCATTTGTTCGGTGGAGTAGTGACAGTAAGCTCTTCAGTAGAATGACGCCTCTGTCTCAAGATGATTTGACTAGTTGTGGACGTATCAGCAATGATACTGTTGAACGAAACAAAATCAGAAAATTCATTCTTTCAACATGGTTTAAATATTTAAGGTTGTATATTAGCATAAGTATATATGGTATGTTTTTTTATCGAAGATAGGCACGCGTTTGACCACCATCTCCCTTGATGGTAAGCGATGATGAGGTCGAAGATGAAGCATGCTTACCTAAAAGTAACCTATTCACTCTTGATTTAGAGTCCCAGGTTATAGCTATCAGGAAACAAACTCCGGCAGGGAATTCCACTCTCTAGCTGTACGCACAATATAAGTATTCCCAAAACGTTTTGTGGGTATTGGTTGTTGTTTATGTAGGCTGATTTTATTAATTTGTATTCTCTTGTAATTCTTTTGTTTTTTTTGATTGAACTGAGCTTCAATTTTTATTATGAATTGAAATGAAACTCTTTGAATAACAATTTCAGCAATTCTATGCAAAACCGTACATCCATAATAGCTTCTAATTGTTACCACATAATTTATCTTTAAAATACATCTGTGTGCTACTTTTATTTTAATGTAACCCAAATTTCAATTATGTATTTAATACAAAATGTTTTTAAAAGTATTTGCATACCCAATTAAGGGTAAAATATGGAGGTCTGTACTGTGTCGATTTACTTATTTGTATCCACATTTGGAAAGAAATAAAATTATTACTATGATTATAATTCATGATTCGATTCGTGATTTAAAACTATATCTCTATTCAAATGTCGATTAAAAGAGCATTACCTTTCTCTTAACTGTGTTAATTATTTATGTATATATTTATATTATATGTTTATATATTCTAACATTATGTATTTATTTAAGTATATGTTATTTTTATTGCATTGTAAGTATGTGTAAGTATATTTTAGTTTTAGACTTCATATATTCATATTTATTTCTCTTCTTGTTCTCAAACACTATTGTCTACATTTATTTTTCACTTCTCCTTTCGCAGGTCTGCTGGAAGAAATTTCTTAAGAAATAAGCAGTACCTTTGTACTCAGATATTATAATTATGCTTATCTTAATGTATTTTACTGTGTGTACATAAATAATAAAATAAATAATTATTATATGTGAGAAACTTGCAGCAGTATATTTTGCTCGTGAAACATACCAGTCGTGATGATGTGCGTGCTTCAAGCTAAACGTGTCGGAGTCGCACAGACTCTGGTAAATGCAGGCAGACAGGGCGACCGCTAACTCTCTCAGGGTGTGTAGGATCCTGGTTGCTGAGCCGCCAGGGATGCCCAGTTCGCCGATTGTGCCCAGCATGTCGTGAGCTACGGACTGAAAAGAAAAACATATTTAAAGAAAAGGTATGATAAATAGAGTCCATTTTTTAATTTAGTTTATAAAATCTCTCTTTGCAGTCGAACTTTCATGACTGTAGATCGCGATCACCATTCTTCAGACAGCATCAATAGCCTAATGATTATGGTTAAGGTGTTAGACTTGTGAACGAGAGGTCGCGGGTTCGAACCACACCTATTATACTATTGCCGTGAACCCACTTCAGACACAAGCATATTTAGCTTAGTTGGAAGGGTTAACAATATTCCTAGTAACGTAAATTCCACCCACACTGCTAGACCTCTTTAAAAAAAAAAAGCCGATGTTAGGCTTCTCATTTACTGCGTTAGGTGGACATACGGAGTTGCTTCGATGCTAGTTGCTCTGACCGCCGCGCCGTATCGAAGATCTCCCTCCAGATACTTGGCCCTTTACATTTGCGTTGATAATCAATTTCTCCAGATTCTTATGATGTGGCCAGATATTGAGGCCGAAGTAGCTGAGGATGCGGCAATGAGAGATAGTTTATTCTGTAGGGATTTTAATTTACTCAAAGCATGACTGTGCTTTCTGCCGCTCTCTTTAGATGATGCGAAGCCCGCACCTTAAATTGATTGTGTATACTAATACAATAGGGCGCATATTGTTCTTTGCTTGTTTGCGTTGTCAATGTTTTGGGGTTTATGTAAGAACATGATTTTATAAGTTCCATAACTAGTGTGCTAGCGTACAATTCATATAGTCTGCGACTGTTCCAAATTCTCAAATATGAACAGATAGTAAAGGTTAACAAAACAAACCTGTAAATGTCTAACAGGATCGGCAACCACAGTGTTATTGCTGGCTACAGCGGCCGCCAACAGTGGCAGCGTGGTCGGGAATGGTAGCGGAGACAACAACTGTTGATGCTGCTTGTCTTGTCCCAGCTCTTGGAGCAGGAGAACTAACTCCATGCGCACTGAGGCGAGTCCTCCACCGCCCGCGCCGTGGAGAGAACAGTACGATAGAAGTGTTCGTAGGAGAGTCTCGTTTGCTGTGACAGGAATAGTACATTTTGATACAAGTGGAGAAAGTTTGTTATTGCGGCCGAGGCGGAGTTACGCCCGAGCCGCAAGGCGAGGGAGTTAAGGAGCCGAGTACTGCAGTAACAAATGTCCACGTGTATCAAACGACGTTTTTCAATACACTTTCGAGGAAATAAAATAATGGAACGAAAAGTATTTTAATTTACTTTTCCCCGCGCTTTACCTTCGTGGGTTAAAGAAGAAGCAAAGGTATGAAGCCGAAAAACTGCCTGATATTAAAATAAAATAATATTTTTTTAAATTTAGAACATAAATAAATGTTAATTTGTAATAAAAGCAAAATTATTTTATAAATAATAATGTTTATTTCTGATATTCTGTTCATAAACACAATTTTAATTTTTATTAAATATAAGCCCTTAAAAACATACGCCTCTTTGCTGTGAAAAAAACAACAATCACCGCCGAATATACGGGAATTGTCATAGTTGTTTAATGTCAAATCTGTAGCAAAATCTGGAATGGTAAACCCCCGTGTGTGAAAAATGAAAAAAGTCCTCGAGTGTGAAATACATTGCATGTTGAACCTAATCGTAGTGCGATAAGAGCCAGTCTTCGAGGAGGTGTATTGAAAATAAATTATTTAATCAATCTCCTGCCTTTTCCCAAATATGTTGTCATCGGTTTTTTTAGTGGCCTATCTGTGGGCGGGAACAAAAGGTTTTAACATCTTTATTTTATTAATTACTAGCTTTTGCCCGCGGCTTCGCCCGCGTTAATTTACACTTTGTCAATAATTCTTGTTGCCAATCGGTACACTTTTTTGGGTTGTTAAAAAACACATATAATATTTAAAAAATCATCACCAGGGCCCATCCATCCCCAAAAACAGACAGTATTTAAAATGTATCTTTTTAAAACCAAAAGCGTAGTTTACAATACATTTTTGTAAACTACGTTTCTGGTTTTCCCATCCTTGGCTAAAAAGTGTAGATTTTGTGGGCTTGATACTCGTGAGCACGCCACATACAGTTGCCCATGGGAAAAGCAAAGCAGTGTTTTTCTAAATGTACACCTGCGACTTTCAGTGTCTGTCCTTGAGCTTTGTTTATGGTCATTGCGAATGCTGCTTTTAGGGAAATTGAAGTATTTTGAACTAGAATGGCAAATTGAAATGAAATGAAATATTTATTTTGTAAATTGGTTATAAATAACACTTTTACACGTCATTTTTTTTGGTCGGGATTATTGGAATGCGAGGAATAAATACGTTTTCACCGCTTGCTATTCCTGTCATAATTATTGCACAACATTGCGTCCAAGGTGTGTAATTTGTAGTCGCATGCCATTACAGAGCCTTAGTACGTCCAGATTACGCATTAACAGGACTGGAACACCAAGTTTAAGCCCCAACTTATGGTATGGTACCCCTGACAATTCCAGAGAGTTGAGAAACTCTACAGGATACGACGTCACTTGCTCAATATTATTGATCTGCCCTACAATTTCGTTAATCGGTGCCAAAATTGTTCTTAAACGCAGCCATTCTCTATCCCTCATATTTGTTTTCAAATTTGAATAAACGTGGTTTATTAAATTATCTTGTGTGTGTGGCACATGGCGGCAGGCGGCCGGCCGCACTGTGAGTAGGTCCTTTACGTAAAATTTTTTTGATAATTTACCTATATATTTATGTCTCTGAGATACCTACTTAAGTATATGTCTACTATTAATCTGGAAGTATATTATAGACTAATACCTAGATATAATATACAAAAGTAGATAAAAGTGTTAGTACCTACCTACTTAAAAAAATAGAAATCATTCGTATATTAACTTGATTGGTTAAAATTTAAACGACACAGTTGACGTAACGGTTGACTGGTGCATGACATGGGTTCGACCCCAGCCCTAAACAAAGATATGTATAGCCTACATGTAGTTGTGTAACTTAAAAAAAATTGTTTCAAGTGGTTCTTGAATACGCGATTTGAATGAATTGGGAGGGGGGAAAAACAAAGTTCCAATACCACTTTTACATCCTTAAGGGATGATTTCCGGGATAAATACTATGTTTGAAATCAAGCCTAAGAATAATTTAATTAGTTAATGTACGGAACTGATTGTATGATATCGTCATCTTGCCAAAAGACGGTAGGGAGCGCGGTCGCTGTAACGGCGCGGCCGCCGGCATCTCTCTCAGTGCCGGTTCGTGGTTACGGCTAGACGGACGCGCATGTTTTGGTTAGGCTCAGAGAGTGAGCCTCCGCGCGATATATATTTGGACACTACGGGAAGCAACTGGGGTTGCAAGTGCGCCTTTGTTGAGGTTAGATTGTTAGCCTCGCGTGTATTTGGACATATTGTGGGACAGGAGTTTAAAGTGTGTGTGGAGTTTGGTGTGAACGAGACGCCGCTGGAGAAGCGTCGTTGGGGCAACGAGCTGGTACATCGGCAGGATCCTCGCAAGGTCACAAACACTCACATACACATATACATTAACACAAACTTGCGAGCCGAGAAGCAGTCAACTCGAAGTACAGGTTGGTGTCTAGGTTAAGTTAGATAGATTTTAGCGGGCGCGTATCGCGTTCCATTTGCTCTCGTCAGGATCAGACCGTCTGTTGGCGATTCATCTATGGGCCCGTGAGCTGCCCGCTTTGATCCTGGCGAGAACATAATTCTGGTAGCAGAGCGTGGTTCTACCTACTGGTATAGATTTTGTACAATTTGGTACAAAATAAAGTAATTTTCATTGTAATTTGTTATAATTCCTATTGAAGGTAGACCGCACATTTATATTTTTCATTGTACCTACATTAAAGTAACGGTTGTAAGAAGGCAGATAAGTAGTAGTAACAATAGTGTAATAACAATAGGTAGATATTTGTGTGAATTGAGTGAATAACTTTGTCATAATAACTTGTTAGGGTTGCGTTTAGATACGGGAAAACGTCAGTTATTATTAATAATTGGTAAACTTATTCACTCAAATAAACTATATTATTTAATTACGGTAAAATTAAGTGTTTATAAATTATTGTTGCTTATTTGCGTGTATTGAAGTTGGTACTATGGCGCCGTCAGTAACTAAGACTATCGCAGCCAAGATTGAATCGGAATTAAGGTGGTTCTCATTAGTAGTCACGTTAGTTGGTCGTTCGGTGTGCGAAGACGCGCTATTGACGCGCGCTAAACAAGCCGACGAACGGTATGACGCGGTACTAAAATGTCACGCCGACTATTTAGCGCTTCTTGAGGACGAGGTCCCAGCGGTGGGAAAGGATGCGCAGGCGGTAGTGCGGGGTAATGTAGACCAGTGCGGTGAGATGGTGATGAGCATCATCCAGGCGGCAGCTGACATTGAGAGGTCGCGAAAGGGCGACAGTCGGGAAAAATGCAGGCTGCCGGGCTTAGGGATTATGGCGCCACTGCCTCCAGTGAATGTGCCAGAGTTTAGTGGCGAGTATGCCGATTGGCCGAGGTTTCGCGACATATTTAGTAGTGTTGTGCACTCGCGTACAGATCTCTCGCCTGCGTATAAAATGGCGCAGCTAATGGGTCGGCTCTCCGGTGAGCCTCACGACCTTTTGACTCACCTGGAAATTACGGATGCTAGTTACGAAACAGCATGGGGCCTATTAATCGACCGTTATGATAATCGGCGATTAATTATTGATGGGCTCATTGAGAAAATATTTGGGATCCCGACGGTGTCTAACGTGCATGACATAAGGTCGAAAATCCTGAATCCGGTCACGGTAGCGGTCAACACGTTAGACCGACTTAAGTTGTCGTTAGGCGATAATAGGTATATTATTGTCAACCGGGTTTTACGCAAATTGCCGAGCGAAATAGTGGCCCGGTTTGAGCAAACTCGTGGAGGTGAGTCACCCGACCACCTCCCGACCTTTGATGATTTGAGGATGTTTTTGGAGAGCGAGTGCAGGCGGGCGGATTGCCACGGGGCAACCACGTCGCGACCCCCCCCGTCACCCCGACGTACTAGCGGGCCCAAACCGGTTGAGCCCCGTCGGAGGGGACAGAAATATAACGCCCTCCAATCGCAAGTGTGCCCATTCTGCGGGGAGGGGGGACACGGTCTCACCACATGCGCGGATTTTAAGGCGCAGCGGGTGCAGAGACGCAGAGGGGTGGTCAAGTAGCGCTACTTGTGCTTCCGCTGCCTTGGCACACACTTTGTGCGTGAGTGCAACAAGACCACCGCCTGTCGGACATGCGGGGGGGCTCATCATGAGCTCCTCTGCCTGGCGAAGAGTGGGGGGGTGCACGGAGCCTTGACGGGAGGTCACCCCCCCCCTCCGAGGCCAGCTTCGGGTGAACGGTCACCCCCCCATACGGGAGGGGGGTCAGCTGCGCATCCGCGGTCGCCCCCTCCTCGGGGAGGGGGGTCAGCAAGGGATCCAGAGGGCCGCCCGAGGCCGCCGTCTCCTCCGCGGGGGGGGGGGGGGGTCGGCGCCAAGGCACGGGCGGGTGCCCGGAAGTAACACATGGGGAGCCGGGTTATGCGACTTACTCGTCCGTGCTGGGGGGCCCGCTGCCGCCCCCGAGTAGTCGCTTCTCCCCGCCCCTCGCAGAGTACCCGCGCTTGATGGCGCGTCCACCTCCGTTTGGAAGGATGCCGGTGGGCTACTTCCGACCGATGCGCATGTCACCGACGGATCGAGGGGTGTACTACCCGGGTTGGGACCCGTACACGGGGCTTCCCCCCCTCCGGCCGGAGGGGAGGGAGGTGGTCCCTGCTAGCAATTATCAGTCTGTTCATCCGTGGTGCCCACCCCGCCAGTGACGGTATTGTTACCGACAGCTAGGATTACTGTCTGGGGTACGGATGGACAGCCAGTGCACGTGCGAGCACTTTTGGACTCAGGGGCACAAGGTTGTATTGTGTCTAGCCGTCTAGTGGACAGGCTGGGCCTTGCTTTAGAGCCATCACGGGATGGCGCAGTAGGTATAGGTGGCAATCGGGTGCCTCACCTCAGGGGTCAGACTACTCTCCTGCTTGACATGGGTGACTCGGCATCGGTCACACGGGTGAATGCCACTGCGATTGTTTTAGACGAAGTGGTAGGGGTCCTCCCTCAGATACGGTTACCGCCGGCGGTAAAGGGGTTGACCGATGGATTGGAGTTGGCCGATCCCCACTTTGCGATTCCCGGACGGGTGGACGTCTTGCTTGGGTCTGACGTCCTCAGGAAGCTGCTACGGAGCGGCAAACGTGAGCTACAACCAAACGGGGTGGTGGCCATGCGTACCGCAGGAGGATATGTATTATTGGGCCCAGTACGGGGACCACAGGACACAACGGATTATAGCCCCATATATTATGGCAGCGTTCTATCAGAGGTCCTGCAAAGGTTCTGGGCAACGGAAGAACCTCCCACCGCTTCTAGGATTAGCCCGCTTGACGAGGAGTGCGAGACATTTTATCAATGTCACACGGTGCGCCTCCCGTCGGGCAGATTTATGACACGGTTGCCGTTTCTGTCGACTCGACCTCCGCTGGGGAGCTCCTGGAGTCTGGCAGAGAAGCGGATGGTGGCAATGGAGAGGCGCATGAAACGGGACTCCAACTTCCGACAGAAGTATGTGGAGTTCATGCGCAAATACCTGGCCTTGGGCCACATGTCGGTGTCCAGGGTAGACTGGCGTCATGAGGAGCACTACGTTCTGCCTCATCATGCAGTCCTGAAGACACCTGACTCCAAGATCAGGGTCGTGTTTGACGGGAGCGCGGCGACATCTAGCGGAGTGTCCCTGAATCAATGTCTGCATGCTGGTCCTAAGTTGACCAGAGACATTGCAGACATTCTTACGGACTTCAGGAGACACCAGGTTGTCTTCGTTACGGACGTGAGGATGATGTTTCGCCAAACGGAGATCCATCCAGATGACCGTCGGTTCCAGCTGATATTGTGGCGAGAGAGCCCAGAAGAACCGATGGTCACATACGAGCTGAACACAAACACGTACGGATTAAAGCCCAGCCCTTATGTAGCCATGCGTACGCTACGAGAACTGGCTAATCAGGAACGGCTTCGCTTTCCTCGCGCGGCTGCAGTTATTGATAGGGACGTCTATGTCGACGACATTTGTACGGGTACAGATAGCATTGAGCAGGCGCTCATCTTAAGGGATGAATTGTTGGCGCTCATGGCCTCCGGTGGCTATGAACTCAGGAAATGGCTGTCGAACTGCCCAGAGGTGCTGGCGGGACTGCCAGCTGAGTACCAACAAGACCCGCATTTGTTTGAGGACTCGGATAATCCTCATGCGTTGGCAATTTTAGGGGTCCAGTATCGGCCAAGTCAGGATGTCTTCACGTACAACTGTGAGGCCGAGTTGCTGGCGAAGACCTGGACTAAGCGATCGGTTCTTTCAACCGTCGCCCGAACATTCGATCCAACCGGTTGGATCGCGCCGATCACGTTCATGGCAAAGTGCTTCATTCAGAAGCTTTGGTTGGCCCAACTAGGTTGGAATGATCAGCTCACGGAGGAGCTGGCTCGGGAATGGACGGCATTCGTGACCACATTGCCATATATCACGGAGATTGAGATCCCACGCAAACTGCTTCCACAGGCAGGGGTCAAGGCCACCCTGCACGGATTTTGCGATGCGTCAGAAAAGGGGTACGCAGCCGCAGTCTACCTGAGAACAGGTGAGACCGCTGGTGCGGGAATTGTGCGCCTGGTCATGGCCAAGAGCAAGGTTGCGCCTGTTCGGACCCGCTGGACAATTCCGAAGATGGAATTGGCGGGTGCAGCCCTCCTGACGCGGCTACTGAACCATGTGGAGCAGAACTTGCGTGGTACGGTGGATCTGAGCGAGACGGTTTATGCATGGACTGACAGCCGGATCGTGTTGTGCTGGCTGCAGACTTCGGTCCACACGCTCGAGGTATTTGTGGCCAACCGAGTGTCACAAATAAATAATTCGGATACTCCTCTGGTCTGGAGACATGTTCCAGGTGAGTTTAACCCGGCTGACTGCGCATCACGCGGCTGTCCGGCGCCTGCTCTGGTTGAGCATTCCCTTTGGTGGGGGCCACAATGGTTGGAACGGCCACATGAAGAGTGGCCATTTAATGAGTGCGGACGACATTCATTGCCCCCGGACCAGGGTTTGAGGGTCAATGTGACTACAGTGGAGTCTGCCACCGTAGACCACACGCTTTTGGAACGGTATAGCTCACTGGGCAAGTTACTTAGAGTCACGGGATGGATAATGCGGTTTGTCCATAATTGTCGACGCCCTGTCGCGCAGCGAAACATGTCGCCTGTAATGGGACCTGAGGAGCAACAAAGGGCTCTTTCACTTTGGGTGAAGGTCGTGCAGGGGAACGAGTTCCAGGACGAAATCAGGGTCCTGAGGACTGGCGCGGGTCGTTTGAAGAAAGGTCTTATCCGCCTCAACCCGTTCATTGATGAGCACGGAATGCTCCGGGTGGGAGGCCGATTACGGAATGCCAACTTGCCCTATGCAGCGCGACATCCTCTAATTCTCCCCAAGAAGGGAGCTTTGGTAGAGTTGTTGGTTTCGGACCGTCACACCAGGAACTCACACGCAGGCTGCAACACCCTTCTGGGCATTTTGCAGCGTGAGTTCTGGATTTTGTCGGCACGGAGAGTGATACGGAGCGTTGTGTTTCGTTGCTTGCCTTGTTACCGACTCAAGGCAGCCACAATGCAGCCACAAATGGGAGATCTCCCGCCCGACCGAGTCACGGAGGCTCGGCCGTTTGCTGGCGTAGGGACAGATTTCGCGGGGCCTTTCATGGTCAAGACATCAAGCCTTCGAAACGCGAAGTCGGTTAAGGCATATTTGTGCGTCTTCGTGTGTCTGGCGACCAAGGCAGTTCATTTGGAAATGGTAGCTGATCTCTCTACGGATGCCTTTTTGGCAGCGTTGGATAGACTCGTTTCTCGAAGGGGTATACCGTCACTAATTCGGTCGGACTGTGGTACCAACTTCAAGGGCGCCGACCGCTGTTTAAAGGAAATTGTAGTGTTTTTGAGTCAAAATGAGCGAGAGATTGGCTCGGGCCTCGCCAGTCGGGGCATTTCGTGGTATTTCAGTCCACCTGGATGCCCCCACTGGGGTGGAATTTTTGAGGCAGTAGTTAAGTCCTCCAAGACTCATCTGTATCGGGTCATCGGCTCAACGATCCTCACCTTTGAGGAGTTGCAAACGGTATTTTGCAAAATCGAGGCGGTCTTAAACTCGCGCCCTTTGTGCCCGTTGAGCGCTGACCCGAATGACCTTGAGGCCATTACCTCAGGTCATTTCTTAATTGGCCAACCACTTAAAGCCTTGCCGGAGTATCCTTATACGGATGTAAAGTTGTACCGGTTGTCACGGTATCAGATGTTGCAGCAAATGACTCAAAATTTTTGGAAGCGATGGTCGCTGGAGTATTTGCACATTCTGCAGCAACGCGTTAAGTGGACGGACAGGACGACCCCACCCTGCGTTGGAGACCTCGTACTGGTTAAGGATGCTAACCTATCACCGTTGTGTTGGCGACGGGGGCGCATCGTTAACCTGATTGCGGGCAAGGATGGGTCTCCACGGATCGCAGATGTGCAGGTGAGGGACTCGATCCTTAGACGGGCGGTTTCAACATTATCCCGACTACCGGGAGTTTGAGCGGACCGACAACGGGTCGGTCCGGGGCGGGTGGATGTTTGAAATCAAGCCTAAGAATAATTTAATTAGTTAATGTACGGAACTGATTGTATGATATCGTCATCTTGCCAAAAGACGGTAGGGAGCGCGGTCGCTGTAACGGCGCGGCCGCCGGCATCTCTCTCAGTGCCGGTTCGTGGTTACGGCTAGACGGACGCGCGTGTTTTGGTTGGGCTCAGAGAGTGAGCCTCCGCGCGATATATATTTGGACACTACGGGAAGCAACTGGGGTTGCAAGTGCGCCTTTGTTGAGGTTAGATTGTTAGCCTCGCGTGTATTTGGACATATTGTGGGACAGGAGTTTAAAGTGTGTGTGGAGTTTGGTGTGAACGAGACGCCGCTGGAGAAGCGTCGTTGGGGCAACGAGCTGGTACATCGGCAGGATCCTCGCAAGGTCACAAACACTCACATACACATATACATTAACACAAACTTGCGAGCCGAGAAGCAGTCAACTCGAAGTACAGGTTGGTGTCTAGGTTAAGTTAGATAGATTTTAGCGGGCGCGTATCGCGTTCCATTTGCTCTCGTCAGGATCAGACCGTCTGTTGGCGATTCATCTATGGGATGAGATTGAGATTCTCGCCAGGATCAAAGCGGGCAGCTCACGGGGCTGCCCGCTTTGATCCTGGCGAGAACATACTATATATGTCTTTCCAGGATCTAAAACTATATCCATACCAAATTTCATCTATATCGGTTCAGTAAGGCCCATATTACAGAATGAATCTCAAGCATCGATCTCTGTTTAAAACTAGTTTTGAGTCAAGATTTAATTTTAGAATGTAGATTCATCACCCAAGTATGGTCGACAACACGCTTGAGCAAAAATTTCCTTGTCGGTTAACGCTTACTGTTATAGTTTTTTTAAAATAATACCTTTTAATGTTTTATCAAGAAATTAATTCTAAGATTTTGGAATATTCCGGAAACGATTTGACTCTAGTAACCGATTTCTGATTCTGATTTCGTTTTCCGATCACGTGAAGAGTGTCAAAGTTCTTGGTTTGCAACGTTGGTGCGCGCGGGAAAGTGGCGAGCTATAGAGCATTTGAGCCATTCGGGCCATTCGAGCACCGACAACCGAGCCGACAAGTCATATTGTGTGAAAGTGTGAGTAATCTAGAAGAACCTACTGTAAGTAGATTTTGTATTTTGATGTTATCATTTTTATGTTCAACATTTATTCCGAAACTTGAATAATACCATACGACCTAAATATTAAACTGTGGCTGTTATTTTACTTGGAAGCGTTTTAGTTTGTAATCCTATATCTGTAATTCTTATTCAGAATCGCCGTAGTTTGTTAGAATCACAATGTTAGTCTATACTAATATTATAAAGAGGAAACCTTTGTATTTTTGTATGTTTGTATTGAATAGGCTCAAAAACTACTGGACCGATTTCAAAATTTCTTTTACCATTACTTAGAGGGATTCTTCCGAATCCGTATAGGCTATATTTTATCCCGGAAAATAGATAGGATTTTTCGTGGTAGTGAAAATTGTGGACTAAGGCGTCGAAAAAACTGCCGTACGTTAACGATTCTCGCGAACGTTATATAATATAAACATTGCACCCGTGCGAAGCCGGGGCGGGTCGCTAGTGTAATATAATAACGAATAAGCAAATGTTGATTATAACCATTGTTTTAATAGTTCCTCTGCTTTTGTTTTATTTTATTTATTCCCATGATATAACCTGGTATTTAAGTATGCCTGCTCGTTCCATTCTACTTACTTCCATAAATCTATAGTTACTCTAAACACATTAAAAACTTAGCTTCTGATATTGTGGGTAATCCAACATTACTTATTTGCTTTTCAGTTTTTTTTTAATATAAAAATGGTCATTTTAGAATGACAATTCGAATGATGATGAAATGACATTTTATTTTGCAAATTGGTTTGTAACCAGTACAGTACATAACAGTTTTAGTTTTACACGTAACTTTTTACCATTTTAAGTTACTAGATGAATCCCGTGTTTCCTAATTTAAATAGATTACTACAGTGATGTTAATAGTTTACTTATGAAATGGTTCACCTTTCTTCAATAAGCGATTCATATCAATAACTGCACTAACCTTTTAGCCACTTTTTCCGATTAAGCGCTCTTTGCACTTTGGCTTCAAAGTCTGCCTTCTCCCTCACTAAAAGCTGGTGTAAGGTGGGCCTGTCGGGCAGCGGCGGCAGGTCGGGCTCCGCGCACAACAGGGCTCCGCCCCCGCCGCCACCGGACGCTAAGTACCCGCAGAGGCGACGCAGAGCTTCCACCTCGCGTTCTAGCCAGATGTAGAGCTGGTAGCGAAGGTGACCACCTACGGAATGTTATTATTACAAGAGCCCGTTTCAATTATATGTAATTTATGTATTTTTCAAAGGTTCATAAATATATGTTTTATTGTTGATAGGTTCGTGTTTGACCTCATCTCACCTGATGGTAAGCGGTTGAAGATGAAGCACGCTTGCCTAGAAGTAACCTATTCACTCTTGGCTTAAACTCTTATTGGCATAAACTAGGTTAAAAATAATGAGTAACCCTAACTCTAGAGCCACGTTATAAAACCTGTATTGCAAGAGCCAGTTATTTCTTTCGTAGGTTACAATATTGCAAATTTTGTGCAACAAAGGTACTTACATAATGAGATTTTATTTGAATGTGAATAATGTGAATTCTACCTACATAGCTAGTTCTCTTTAAAAAAAAAAAACCATAATTTACAAAATCTGGATCAGGTACCAATGTAGCAGTGTTTTACTGTTTTTAGTCATGGTTTAAGAAAAAGTGATCAATTTACAAATCCTAAATAACGGCAATATCAGGAAAGGAAAACTATAACTTAAAATCACATACCATCAACTTCAAACCCAGTAGCTAAAGTACTGAGTTCCTCCATTAATATCTTGAGACATGCCACAAACTTCAACTGTTGCGCCATAATATCTACGGTGGGCGTATCTTCTGCCTCCTTCTCTTTATCAGGGGTCCCATGCGCTGTCAGCTCTTCTTTTCCTTCCTTTTTGTCCATTTTCATTTCTAGTGGAGGGGTTGACGCACCCGAACCTTCGGACCTTTGACACAGAATATGATTAGCTACGCAGATTTTATATACCCATCACTGTAAACTACGCAGTGTATTTTTTTTTACGGGTGTGCACACTCTTGACCTACTTAATACCATTATTTTGTGACCTTCAAAAGGTCACAAAATAATGGTTTGTGGTATGCACATGCAGCAACTTATTTAAAAAATTGTCTGATGATAAAATTAAGAAAATAAAAAACGACTGTTGTGCATGGTACAAAAATGTCTCATTACACCAAAGACCAAATATGAACTCAACGATGGCAAATTAGATTTATTTAAAAAATTAATGAGTTCTTCAACATGGATCAATTTTATGAAGAAGTATGTACAGTCAAAGACTTGTAGAAAGTAGCAGTGCAGAACAAAGATCTGACGCCGCTACAAAAATGGCAAATCATTTTAAGGAGAATTAAGACTTCGCAAATCTTCTGAAGTTATTTTCTATTATGACGACAATTCCGCGAGCGTCGAACGTGGCTAGTCTTAATTTTATCTGTGAGGCAGATAAAATTAAGACTTGGTTTGCAAGCATGACAAAGCCGAGATTCAAATATAATCTAACTTCAGCATGACTTGCGGAGAATTTCATAACTACGTAATAAAAAACAAGAGCCTTCTAAAGGCAGCAAAAAGTAATGAAAAATATTTATTAAATAAAAAATTTATTATCTGTAAACTACTTTCATACTTAACTTTGTTGATTTTCACTAATATATCAATAATTTTCAGTTATCAGATTATTTTATTTGTATACACCTATAGATCATTTTATGGAAATGGGCAATGTTTTTTATTTAGGCCTCCTCAAATGGAGTGGTATCATGGAGACCAGATCCTGGAGATACCGCGCACATACAGACTTAAGTGACGGTAATACTAAGAGTGTAACTGAGGTGATACCTGCCTGGACACCGCTCCATTTAGTTCTGTTTTCTTTAAACTTGGTTGGACACGCTTCCACGCGTTTAGAGTAGTCTATCAAGCAAGTCTGACTATATCTTTTTTTTTAAAAAAGATTGATCGTTTTATATACCTACGACGAAAACGAATAAATTAACATTACTTTAAAAAAATCCTTTTTTTTGTTTGTTTTCTGTCCCGATTTAAAACAAATCAGACCTGGCAACACTAACTGGGCCCCTCTATGTTATAGAAAACACATGACTAAGTCCTAACATGTAGTAACATAACTCACCCTTTATCGTCTTCATCGTCCCAACTTAGAACCAGTTCATCATCCTTGTTCGCAGCGACAGGCGCGCCCCAGTCTACTTGTACCGCCGGTGCGCCCCAATCCATGTTAACCGGTTCCGGTTCTTCCTCTGTGCACAAAGCATTCAGCTAAGAACTATAGATTAGCTAGAGGATATATCTGTGGTATTATTTACTTACATTAACACTAAACTGTATTATCGTAAATATTTCCTCACCATGCATGCATTTTAAATAACATTGCAGTACAATAAATAAAATATTAAGAGAGATTCACTTTTTAGGATATGATTACACACAGGTACACACAATTCAACTACACATAAGGTTCCACCAGTTAGTTATCTTCGGAAGGATCTAGGATAACGGATAGACATCCATAGACGCTGTAGATAGCGAACAGAAAATGAGGACGTGTGTGTAAATATATTTCGTAATATTTCTAAAATGAAAAAAAAAGAAAGAAATACGCTACCACATGTGACACTGCACCGGTGTATTTATTATGGCCTTGTATTCACTTAACACACATTTAACTTGATAACATGTCAGGAGACATGTCACGGACAGTCGCATTATATCTACATGAGACAATATGCATAGTACAAGATATCTCTCGTCCTTAGAAGTACTTTGTAGTCCAGATGTCGCATGAGGAAAGAACTAACTTATACTTAATACCAAGAGTCAAGTCGTGAACACATAGCGACACGGTGCACGGTGTGGAGATGCTTGTCACACTTTGTTCCGCGACCTTACAAATGGGCGTCTTTTATGAAAACGGAGCTTAAGCATTATGCTGTCGGAAGCTGCAGCGGTTAGATTATTCGTAAGGGTAAGGCAGACACAAAATCTAACATTATAAACGCAAAAATAAAAAGCAAATGAATAATCACAAAACAAAACATAAATCAGTGGACGTACAAACGGACGTGAACGTTGCGTACTTTTGACTGGTAGATCCTCGTGTTGTCCTGAGAGGCCCACTAGCTGGCCCGAGTGTATGACGGCGTCGTCCACTGACAGCGCGGCCACGGGCTGCTTGGGACGCTCGTCGCGGACTCTCGCCGGCAACTTGGACAGGACCTCCAGGGCAAGAGCAGGGCAGCCGGCCTTGAAGTGTCCGTGCGCCGTTTGGAAGTACAGGCGACGTTCTAGACGGGTGATGCCTTCTTCTGGCTCTTGGTGCAGGAGGGCTAGGGTTCCACCCTGTGAATAAATAAATTGATTTGTTTCAATACTTTACTTCATAATTGAGGCATTGAGAGCCAGAGTGGCCTAACCGTAAAATCGACTTATTGAAAAAATGACAGCTAGATCACTCTGGCTCTCATGGCCTCAAAAATTTCAACTGTCTAAATAAGGTCAAAATGTTGAACTAAATTTTAGGCCACTGTGGTGCTATGATTTTTACCGTTTAGAGCAGTTTTATCAATTAAAATCAGTATTAACAAAAATACGGTTAGGCCACTCTGGCTCTCATGGCCTCAATTGATGATTACCAGCTATTCATTAATTTATTGCGATGGCTGTAACGCAACCCGTTATGTAACAGGAATGCCTCATTCGTGTTAGGTACATTATTGGTTATGACCAAAATTGTTTGTTTTTTTTAAATCAGTAAGTAGGCGAATGTGTTCAACGTGAGTTACATGTAACATTGGGTTTTAGTAATCTGTATCGGATATAAGAATAAACAGACCATTCTCAGGAAAAGGTCGTATTTTTTTTTTGAGATAACACTAGCAATTATGTCCATTTGCGTGTCTAGAACGTGATAGGCTCGCGTTTGACCACCATCTCACCTGATGGTAAGCGATGATGTGGTCGAAGATGAAGCACGCTTACCAAGAATTAATCTATTCACTCTTGACTTAAAGACCCTCAGCATATAGCTATCTGGAAACACTGACTCAGGCAGGCAATTCCACTCTTTAGCATTAAGCTTATTCCTGTACGCATAATGCAACTGACGGACTGGCTAATGAAATTACAAAGATGTTTTCAAAAGCATTTTTGACAAATATGTACTTACTTGGCTAGGCAGATTATGCCTCTTCAACCTGGGATGCGTCCGCAGATATACGTAGAAGTTGAACACGCTCGGCATTGGCTCATTGTCCCTCGCCGCATGCAATCGGCCCGCGTTGCTAAGCAACGTGTCCAGCGCAGCGCCGTAGCGCTTCAGTTCCCAGAGCGCCATTGAACGGATGAACGGGTCTGGGTGAGCGCGTTCTAGGTCTAATTCACCATCTTCTGTTTCTCCTCTGGGTAAGATAAAGTACAAAATTAAAATGGTACATTTTAGCATTGTAGTGTTGGCGTAAAGTCAAGTAATTATATATTTCGTCACAAAAACTCAAGTTGCTAACTAAAGATATTGAAGCGTCAGTAGCCTAATGGCTAAGCCTACGGTATAGCACTTGTGATAGATAGGTCGCCGGTTCGAATCCTGCCCATTACATTATTGTCGTGAAGCCACTCCATATACAAGCATATTTAGCTTAGTTGGAGGGGTTAACAAGATTGCTAGTAATGTGAATTTTACCCACATTGATAGTTCTCCTTATAAAAAATAGTAATAATTAGTATTATGGTAAAGAACTAGTTGACCGTGTTCGATACTAAAGATTATCGTGAAATACTGTGTGATATCAAAGGCATGAGTTCATGATTCAGGACTACTCACACACAAAACGTGATTGACAAACCACAAAGAAAGCCAACTTACCCTAATATTTCATCCATCAACAATTTCTTCAAGCTAGTAGGCAGTGGGTTGTCCGCTTCATATAGTCGCGCTACCACCATGGCTAATTGTAAGTCGCCGAGTCGTGTGATAAGCACCTTGAAAACAAAAAAGTAGTACATATTCAGTCTTCTGAAAAAACTTGCAGTTCTGGTATATTATTTGTCGACTGCTAGATCACTTCCTCAAAATGTAAACATTATACAAATTCACATGTTTACTTTGTCACACCTTTTATTGAGTGTTGTGTAAATCATATTTTTATAGTTAACAGTTTTTATTCGCTAAAGTTTGCTTGAGTACTTAAGTTTTATTTTTTGTGTGTTTTTTATACATTTCTTTAAAAAATCCCCACACTAGGTATTTCTACTGTATCGTGGACGCATTGTTATAAATATCCAGCCCCGGAAAAAATATTTTTACGGTCCTTTTTTAATCTCAGAGACAAAATTTATATTACGACCGCTGCTAGTTTTTTGCTACTAATGTAAATATAAAATCAATTATGGTTTTTTTATAATAATTTATCTTGAAACACTGTTTAGCTACTTATTTACAATATAATAATACAAATAAGTAAAATTAATAATGTAAAACGTATATTTTTGATTACATAATTAATTACATGTATTCGTTACTCAGATTCAGATAGTGACTTCATATCTGAATAATATTATGAACCATCAGAATCGCTATCTACTTCTATGATAAATTCGTTTATACCCTGTTTTTTAATCTCAGAGACAAAGTTGACATTACGACGGTTGCCAGTTTTTTACAATTCTTAAATAGTGATGTGCCACTATCGAAACTTAACGTTAATAAAATCAAGTATCGGTTTTTTATAATACGTTATCCTGAAATAACGTGTAGGTGCTAATTTAAAACGTAGACATACAAAATTAATAATGTAAGATATATATATTTTAATAACATAATTAATTACAGGTATTCGTTAATCAGATTCAAATAATGACTCCATATCTTAGGAATATTCTGAATTATCAGAATCGCCACCTACATATTTCTATCAAAAACCAATCAATAATTTCATCGACTATTATGGTCCAGATGATACATAAAAACACACAATATAGTTATTTTGTGTTTTAAAGTTATCAAATTACAACATAACAGGAATAAGAAGAAATAATTCAAACTTTATCCTTTCTTTAGTATTACGATTTTTCAGTCTTCTTATATGATTTTTCATTTCTATTTGGTTTAATATAAATAAATTCTTTTTGAGAAATAAAGATTCTTTAAACCTAAATCACATATTAATTTATTACTAGCTTTTGCTCGCGGCTTCGCCCGCGTTAATTTACACTTTGTCAATAATTCTTGTTGCCAAAAAGGTGTACCGTACCTTTTTGGGTGGTTAAAAAACGCATATAATATTTAAAAACCATCACCAGGGTCCTTCCATCCCCAAAAAGAGACAGACTTTACTATTCTTTCGTAAAGCTCTTTGTTTTGATACCTCGATGGCTTTGAAAGAAAAAAATCGCACCCTGAATATGTGATCCGTTTTAAAACTTATATATCCTAAGCGAATGAAAAATAGAGGAAAGAAACCTAAAAATGGCTAAGATATCGGACTTGTGATCGAGAGATCGCGAGTTCGAACCCCTCCCATGATACTATTGCCGTGAATTCACTCCAAACACAAGGATAATTTAGGTAAATTGGAGGGGTCAACAAGATTGCTACTAATTTGAATTATACCCACATTGCTAGTTCACTTTATAAAAACTTTGGCCAAATGCGAGTCAGACTCACCCATGAAGGGTTCCGAAGTAACTATAATAATATAATATAATATAATATGTGTATTTACTTAAAAAAAAACCTTACAAATTTATTAAAACTAGCTTATTTACATTTTTTACAACTAAGCCTAATAACTTTGTTTTTCATAGTGTTTGTATGAATTACAAAGTTATATTTGCGGTTTTAAAAAATATGCTGTATCTAAAAAATTGCTCGTTCAAACCAATTTTGGTTATTACATATATTTTTTTGAAATTTTTCACTCCATTATTGTAAAAGTTAGAGAGGGGGGGGGGGGGGTTTACACATTTTACCACTTTGAAAGCGTATATCTCTTAAACGATTAACTGTATGAAAAAGTGGTTTTAGAAACCTTAATGTCATTTTTAAATACCTGTTTATAGATACTGAAATAGAATTGATTAACGTGAGAATTATTCAAATCAGACTACGCGTTTGGCCTGTACATCGCCACATTTTGAAACACATTACCCTCCTTTGCGTCGCACAGTCGGGTAAAAAGTTACGATTCAACAAACCGGTATCTTAGGTATAACACTGCACAAAAGAGCGGGCAGCATTATTTCTAAACTTGACATTTGTATGTGTCAATTCTGTCTCTGAGATTAAAAAACAGGGTATACGATATTCTTCTACGATAGATTGATCAACTTTGGTACAACCATGAGGCACACACAGTTCTATTGTTATTTAAAACCTAACCTAACCAAGTTTTTGATGTTATTACTTGTATTTTTTGTGTGCCCTAAACTGGATCAAATAAATTTATTTTCTTTTGCTTTCTTTCTTCTATCAATAGATTGGTAGATAGACTGGTCGATAGATTGATCGATAGACTGGTCAACAGATTGATCTATGGATGGGTCAATAGATCGATGGATTGGCCGATATATAAATCAATCTATAACATTATTTGTAAATTTGATATTTGTATGTGTGAATTTTGTCTCTGAAATTAAAAAAAAAAACAGACTACGTTCTACAAATATTTGTCCCGGTGCGGGTATAGCTCCCGCGATACGTGCCGCGGCAGTTTATCACTCAACCAATGCGTCAAATATATTATTTTGTGGATAACAATGCTGGTGGTGTTAATTATTACCAAAATGTTACATAATCTAGCTGTAATCGTTTCAAGCAATATTACGCAATTATCTGTTCCCCTGAAGAAATAAAAATAATTAAAAAATTGGCTAAGTGCGAGTCAGACTCGCCCATGAAGGGTTCCATAGTAACTACGCAAAATAAGTTTGTTTTTCATAGTGTTTTTATGAAATCCAAAGTTATATTTTCGGTCTTAGAAAATGTACTATATCTCAGAAACTACTGACTCTATAATAACAGTTCAAACCAATTTTCGTTGGAAGTTTTTATTATGATCTACAGCATATATGTTTTTTTTAGGATAGTTCACTCAACTATTATAAAAGTTAGGGGGGGGGGGGGGGGGGCACGCTCATTTTACCACTTTAGAAGCGTATATCTTTTAAACGATTGAATTAAGGAAGGAATGGTTTTCCTCGGTTAACCTCGTTATATATATAAAATAGGTTTGAAGAAAAAATATATTTTTAGTTTCAGTTCCATATATGGAGAGCCCCCCTTAATATTATACATTTTTTATTTTTGTCTAAAAATCGGAAAGCAGTTTACAGAATATATATGTATACCTCCCAAACTTCAAACGTGTAGTCCTAATACTTTCAGAATAAAATGGCTGTGACATACGGAAGGACGGACAGACAGACGAAATGAAAACATGACAAAACTATAAGGGTTCCATTTTTTGCCAAGGCTACGGAACCCTAAAAATATATGGCCTGATGCAGTACATCTCAAATTGATTCAACTTTGTAACCAATTTCTAAGATTTATTGCTGCAGTGCTCCAGTAGATTTGCTGTTCACACTGAAGAAGAGAAGAAAAAGAAGAAGAATATTGGCGCAGTGTATGCGCCAGTATTCTTCTTTCAATTCATATATCTAATGCTTACCTCCAAAGCATCCTTGAGTGCACCTCCGAGCAAGAAAAAAGCAGCAGCATGCTCAAACCGCTGTCTGCCAAGCAGCACAAATGCGTTCTTTAGCGCTGCCTTACGCCAACGATCTTCCGTAAAGTCGTTTGAGAAGAACTAAAACAAAATTGAAATAAGTTTACACGTACTCGCCCAAATTTAAAAGGAATAAAATACAATAAGAATATATTTAAAAATAATGACAACCTAAACTTTCTACGCACCCGTTCGCGTGGAAAATTTCTATGGCACCCTTTACGATAAATGGCAGTAGATTTCAATTAAATCTCAGCGCTGAGCCGGGAGGTGACCATATAACAGAGTACATAAAGGCTATTAAGGAGAATGGATGTATTCATAAATCTAAGCAATGACTTTTCCACATGTTTCAAATTTTCTACATATATAAAAGCGAAAGGTCACTGACTGATTCATCAGATGACTCATCACGAAATTTCAGAAACTATAATTGCTAGGGGTTTCAAACTTTCAAATTTAAATATTTAAGCCACATATATGGCTCATATACGTAATTGTGGTTAGTAAACAATAACTTTTAACCTTTTGAACGCCATTGTCACATATATGTGACAAACGAAATCTTACCCTGAACGCCAACGTCACAAATATATGACAAAATACACGTCGCACCATATTGTGAAATAAACAATTTAACCATTACTTTTGTGTGTTTTTATTTATATAATTTAAAAGTTTCCGCTTCCGTCTATATTGTATTGCATGAAACTAATATAAATAAACCACCAATATCGAGAAATTTGTTGTTTTAAAAGTAGATGTTAAACGCTTATAAAAGGAGTGTCTCACACGCCGTAGTCTGGTATGATATGTGATATAGCTCTGATATGTGACAGCTAGTGTTGTGACGTATGATTGTAAAATCAATAAAAACTTAAGAAGATGAATATGAAATTTTAGTCCAGAGTATATTATTTGTGTATCAGTTGGTATCAGGAGAAATAAAACGATTTTTAAAACAACTCAGCCTTATACAACCATGCCTCTAGCTACACAATCAAAAATAAAATATGCAAATGTCTAATATCGACACTTGTTAACCTCATCTCTTGCGCATCCCTAGCGCAAACCAATATTATCAGTCCCTTGTACGCCATAGTCATAAATCTATGACACAACGGTGACGTCGTAAGCGCAGGCGATTAAGTTTAGTGAAGAGCTTAAATTCTTTTTGTATTTATTTATTATTAAAATATCGTGGAAGTTAGTTATATTATAAACTGCGATCATGAGTGTAATGACTACCGACTAATAACTTCTTCGAATATTAGAAGGAATTGGAGATGACGAAGAGTTCTCGGAAGCGGAATCAATACAAGAAGATGATTTAGAGGTGAGTTATTTTAAAAACTATGATTAAAAATGTTATTTTTGCGTATTTTTTACATGTAAAAGAAACAATAATTAAAATACTGATTTCAATTTCTTTTTATTACTACATTAAAATCCTTGCGTATTTTTAGATATGGATAGGTATAATATTAGATAAGAATACTTATTAGAATCAATAACCAACGTGTACACACACTGCTACATCCCTAATTCAGATGCGAGAATGTCATAAAATTGACTGGCAAGCAACGCCATTGTCACAATACCAAGACAAGTCATGTTGAATACTGTTGTAACCATATTGTAATAAATATTTTTTTTTTAGTTTTCTAATATCTGCTTTTTCATTGATAAAGTCTCTGTTAAATGCTGTGTAAAGATTACTATTTGGCATATAGTGGTAGGTTAAATAAAATTTCAGTGTCGTGAGTACGGTTTATTAGAAAATTAAAAACGAAAACAAAAACTCAGTTGTATATCGATATAAGTTTTGGAATCCCTATTTTTCATAAAGGTCACTTGACAGAAAAAGTGGCCTGGCGTCAGGGGTACGGCGATACGTTTATACTCTGGCGTTCAAAAGGTTAAACTAGGGTTAGTAGACAACACGATACGGAGACATATGTAATTGACAGCAGTGAACCATATATGCCCAATTAGCACACTACTGAAAATAGCAGCTATTTTGCAACTTTTAGCTGTACAGTAGCGCTTTAGGGCTTCAGAAAGTGGTTTTAAGTTCTATTATTGCTTCCGTAACTGCTCATAGCTGTGAATTTCACTAGAGGTAGCAGAATCTGAACCAAATGCCACTCTAGGCTTTATAAGAGTTCATTTTACAACTCATTGCCGTCTATAGCTTTAAAAGAGAGTTAAAGCATGTATGTTAAAGCTTAAACCTGCTAAAATTTTTCTATTGCCGCTGCTGTACGCTTCAGAACTGCATAAAGACTTTAATTGTAGACTTTAACGGAACTGTATAAAATATATATTTATCACTGTTCTACCACTGAAAGTTTCATTGCAGAAGTGGTTTGTACTTTTGCGCAGACTTAGGTAGCAATTTGATGGACTGTTTTACTAATAGCGACATTAAGGCTTCACAATAGAAGCAGGAGCGCGAGCGTAATGGACATTGCCAACTCATTTGGATACATTCTGCTATTTTTAATGTAGAAATCACATTTTATAAAATATTTGAGCCAGTTTATAAGAAATATGGATCTGAAATCATGGAAGTTCAAACAAAGAACTGGTGGATATCGCAAGAAGTACGGAGACTTTATCAGAATATGCAGAAATTAAAAAGACAACCGTGTGAGAATTCTGTAATTAAAATATTAGTTGAATCTTCTATTTTACATATTTTTTTCTTTTTTTGTTCGGCCAGTGTAACACTCCATGGTTTTCCCACGAAGATGGACAGATGCAAAGTACTTGTTTATATTGTTGTTCATTATAAGTTAGAATTATTTTGAAAGGCATTTTGAAAACATGGTAAGACATAGTAAGGATTAGACAATTGAAAGAGCGAAAAATATAGAAGCACCTACAAACGATCATCGTATTTTAGGGTTTTCAACGAGTTCTACGGATCTCTAAACGAATAACCATTACTGTGGTTCGATACCTGCACTAAGTACGAAACAAAAGTGATTGTAAAGACTTGAACTGCATTAGTGGTACAGGTATTACTTGGACCTTCAGAAGAGTGAAACTTAACGCTTTGATGAGCAGAGGAGAAGTATTAAGGTTGAAGTTGCAAGTTAAAGCTGCTTCTCATAGACGCCATGTTTTACAAGACAATTATTTATCATTACTTGAGAAACGTATAGGTTATTATCACAATTTGTAGTAAAATATAACTAAATATAGAACCAGCAACTTATTAAATACAAATATAGTCAAGTATGTAATTTCAATATCGTATAGGTCTGTGATACAATATTATTTATATTATAATATTTTACAATTTTACGATATTCTGAGGTAATTATTGAGGCGCGTTAAAAATACTCCAATAATATCAACTATATGCACGATAAACTAATCTGCGTTTGTAGCCACTTGCATATAATACAAAATATAGCTTAAAAACACTTACCTTCACTTAACTTATATTTATTTGTATTCAGAATGTCTGAATCAGGAACAACAGATGTATTTAATAAATGAGAGACGTGAATGATCAGTGATCCTTTATTCGTTTAGTTAAACCTGTCATTCATTCAAAAAGGCCACAAGAGCTTTAGTGAGATGTTAATTATTAGTTGCAGCTCCTGTAGCCCTTTTATGCCACTATTATGAAGTTCTAATGGAACTGTAGGTTGCAAAAAGTTGTGCCCCTTTGGCTACAAAGCGGCTGCATAAGGTCTGCAGTGCACGCTCTGACGCTTGAGCTTGGCGCCTTTGGAAATAATCGGATTAGCTCCAAAGTTCTTAAGCAACTAGTTTGTGCTAGTTGGGTGGACAGCTCACTCTATCCACGACCATCTTCAGAACCCTGTTGGGACTAGCCATGACACGAGCCACCAACGATGTTGCACGTTTGTGCATTATTATGTGGAAGCAATCAACACGCGCCGCCGCAAACATCCCTGACGCACTGCAACGCCATGGCAACCCCAACAGTTTTCTGAAGGCATTATTGAATTGGACACGGAGGGCCCCATACGATGTCCGCGAATACTTCTCCCACAAGCTGCACTTGTAGAAGGTGGTACAGAACAGAATGCTCTAAAGAGCGTCACCTTCACTTCTGCAGTACAACGTGCAAACCTGCGGGCGATCATATTCGCACGCACGGACCGGGCCCTCCGTTCCCTCTCTATATCAGCATTGTCCTTGAGGTCAGTGGTGACCAAGTGACCGAGGTATTCAAATTGTGCCACTCGCTTCAGAGAAACACCGTTAAGCCGTATAGAAGGCACATCTAGATGGTACTTGGTACCCGCCTCAAAAACAATGTACTGACTTTTTGTCTTTATACATTAAGCCATGTGTTGCCGCATAACTTTCACACATGGCTAATAACTTTGCATGGGGGCTTCCTTTTAGGACGTAGGTGCTCGTTAAGACGAGATTTTGAAAAATTGCTATGGGATCAGGATTTACACGGGAAAAACATTCCACGCGAACGAAGTCGCAGGCAACAGTTAGTGTCATATAAAAAGCGCCCGTTTAAAACTAGCCTTTGAAAAATAGCTGACAGAAATTTAATCTCTCAAAACATTTGTAATGGCTCAATACTTACATTAGTCATTTTCTCATCCCTATTGGAGCGGAACAGTCCCCACAGAAGCATCCTTTTTTTCATGGCGAGGTAGTACAAGGCTGCGTCCATAGGATCTTGTTTTTGCATGTACGACGCTCGGGCTAGTTTCTCCATGCAAGTACGGAGTAACTCGCCGCGCACCCACCAACCAACACCTGGTTGAAGAAGATGGCGTAGTAAGCATGTAGGTTTTATTTCATATCTCAATAATTAGAGCTATAAAAATGGGTCCAGATTCGTTCACTTGGGCATAGGTATATCGTTACGCAAAATACGCCCTTGGTCGCAGAGTTGCGGACACCTGTCCGACATACATACAAAGCTATATCATAGTATTTTTTTATTGATAATAGGCTCGCGTTTGACCACCATCTCACCTGATGGTATTTCGAATATTCGGTTAGATTTCATGCGTAACGTAGGCTAAGCAGTTGGCCCCGGCAGACATTTATAGACCTTTGATTAGCGTTACGGATAATCCAATAACGAAGGAGTACCATATGGCCTAGCAACTGTTATGTAGAAGTCAAAGAGCAGTCAGTCCATGTAAAATACTGATAGTCAGCTACGTCCGGTTAAAATTGATAACCGCCGCTGCATAGTAGGAAAAGACGATACGCAGTCAACGATGTGCCATCGTTACATGGTGGACGTCCCACCCATATGCACAAAACGTTTTGGAAATACTTTCACTGTGCGTACAGCTAAGGAATGAAATTCTCTACAAGAGTCTGTGTGTTCCTCTCCTTATGACTATAGTGAATAGGTTACTTCTAGGCCTCGCTTTCCATTAGGTGAAAAGGTGATCAAACCCGAAGTTAACAACAAAAAAATAGGATTGTTACCAAGTTCCCTCATGGTAGACCACTTGGGCGTGCCCTTGGTATACCCCGGTATCAAGGTGAGCAGTTGTTCGTGCGTCTCCGAGTGGAAGGCCCACACGAGGTTGCAGGTGCCGACGCCGGTGCGCTGCACGCTGGCGCGCTGGGCGAGCGGCAGGCAGCGCAGCAGGTAGCCGTAATGCTTCATAGCGAGGAGGAAACGGAGGCCGCAGTCGTCCAAGGAGTCTGGTACAAATTATGTAAAGATATAGGGTCAACTTGTGGCCAAGACAGAAAGTATTATTTCTGACTCGGTCACCTCTGCATCTCGAGATCTAGAGCACCCAGCGGAGATCTGTTATCCTTTTAAACTACGCCACGAATAATTCTTATATAAATTAATTATACAATACAAAAGATGTATGGAGCTAAGGCCCTTCACTTAACTACTGTAACAATCTTTCATAGCAATCAGTTTTTTTTATCACGAATTGGTTCTATTATCTGTGTTGATGCAGAGAAATTCATTTAACCAAGGCTTTCATAATATCAGTGTATATTTTAACGAGAAATCTGTAAACATAATTATGGATATATACTAAGTGTGAAAACTACAACGAAAATTTATTGACAGGAAATGTTCCTATTTTTCTTGAAAACCTGCAATAAAAGTACTTTCATCAATTACATTAGGTACAAATACAAGAATACCTGGCAATAACTCTTGTCCAGAATTCTGGACAACATCACCGCGCGCGTTCGTCGCTAGTCGCTCAGCGAAGTCGGCGTCACAAGTCGACACGGTATCTGCCAGCGCTAATAAGTGCATCTGGTCTAGAGAACTGAGGCCAGGCAAGTGCGTGTGGGTTAGAAGCCGGGAGAGGATGCGACCTGTAGAAATAGCAAAAAAAAATACTGTTACAAAAGGAATACCAACAACTAATGGAAAAATATAATCCCGATAAAGGGAAGCGTTCGTTTATGTCATAGCTGTCATTTTCTTTCACTGTAAAAATTATAGTATTTAAATGTGAGCATACAACACTAGAACATAAGAAAGCCTTTAATACCATAGATCAGTTTAGCATCTAAGTTTATATTGTTATTGAGCACCGGTTACTCTGTGCCAGACAAGTTTTGAATACTTACACAGTCAAATCATAATGTCTCACTCAATAAAATCATTAAGTACATTTGAGATTAGACAATAAATCAAATAATAAACTGAAGTAATGAGGGTTCTCCAGGGTAACATACTTGGACCATACTTTTATTTCACATATGCTGTACCTTGTCTTAGTCCAAAGTGTGACAAGGGTTGTCGTTCAGGCATTGAGGGACGTCTGTCAACTCCCTCATCATCACCCAATAGTAACGCATCGAGGTCATCGTCTGTATCTTGTATTGTGCCTTCAAATAATTCGTTATAGTCCTGCAAAATTAAAGAGGGTTTTAAAGTAAATAATTTTTATAATACTTCAGCAAGTGTACATTACATGTATTTCTCGTGTGTTGTATTTAGTCCCACATCTTTGGACACATTACCAATTATTTTTTAAGTTGTTTCGTTGGTAGTGTAAAACAAGCAATGGATACGGTATTAATATCATAGCGTAGAATTATGTCAAACGATTCCCTTAATTTTTATATTACACTACGACTAAACGTTAGGGATCGTTGTGACTATCAATGGGAACTCAAGTCCAATAGTGGACGGTATGGGGTAAACTGTCGCTAATTTTAAGTAAACTTATTGATACAGAGGACAAATTTGGTTTTTGTATATTTTTTTATTTTTATTTAAAATAGGTTCGCGTTTGACCACCATCTCACCTGATGGTAATGGTAAGTGATGATGTGGTCGAAGATGGAGCACGCTTACCTAAAAGTAACCTATTCACTCTTGACTTAAAGACTATGCTAATATGCTATGTTATTCCTTAAATTATTCATACGATTACCAAAAATCTTACCCTTAACGAAATACATATTATCCTTACACAAAAATAACGGTTCTGATACCTTAGCTTCTTGTATAGTGGACGGATGATGTGGGGACTCCTTGTCTGCAACAAGTAGGGTCCATAAAGGCAGCGGTGGCACCGAAGTTATCTCTGCGTAGTCTAGCTGTACGTCTTCTGTTATCTGTATTTTAGTTCAAAATTTAGTTTGATCGCATCTCAAAGGATTACACGTTCATGATACTGATACTGTTCTTATATAGAATAAAAAGAAATTCACTGGTGAATTTTAGTATAGCTTTCTTCAATTTTCTATTGATATCGACATAGGTATAAGTCATTAAATTTTGTACTCATTGCGTTGAATTATTGGCAATTGTTACGAACTCTATTATAATAAAGATCTAACATATTTACAATTGCTGTGATCACATCAAAATCTATACAAAGAACATAAAACACTTAATACAGTATCACTAGCGCGTCAATACAAAAAGCTACATTTACCTGTGCAACGCCATCTAGCGGCGAAGCAGCGCCGGCGGCGAACGACACGGAGAGCGTGCGCGAGCGCGACCAGCCGCGCTGCAACACACGTGCGACATGCAACATCGGCGCGACAAATAATCGCAAGTGTACACAATGGCTAGCGGTGCGACTTATAATCGCAGGTGTACAATGGGCAGTGGCGAAGGGTTTAGAATGCTACATGGATTTAATTAACTTGAAATAGACATTTTATGCTGGCTTTTACAAAAATTTCTAGCTTTAAAAAAAATTTGCGTTATTACTATACTAAAAATATACCTTAAAACGACGTAAATAGAGATCATTTTCTGGAATCAAATATTAGTACAAAAATGCTAATGGGGACTATCGTTTTTTTGTTCACCAGTTGGCGCCACTGTTGACTAAGGTCCAGAGGTATAGCTGTCAAAGGCGACTTTATAAGATCGGTGCCGAAACAAAGTTTTGACTCTTGAATCTCATTCATTAATTATAAATAATATCTCGTTTATTAATTATAAATAACTATCACCATATCGAGTAGCTATGCCGCAATGCTGTGCAGTTCCGTTTTGTTTGGAAAGAAAAGGAGGGCACATGTTCCCAAAAGATAAAACAGTGGCTTGTGGAGTTGTGGTGATTAGCAGGAATAAATACAGGTACTCCGACAAAACATTCTCGTGTTTGTAAAAAACATTTCAACCCTGAGGATTATGTGTTACCCAAAGAATCAAACACAGAAAATCTTAAATAATTTTATTATCTTTCTTATTCAACCAGATTTGAGTAACTTTTACGTTCTCCTCTCTTATAATCTTCTGTTCACAAAATTTCAGCCACTCCTATATTAAAGCCAAAAGTTGTACCTAATCTATTTTCTTGGAACCAAGACAGTGAGGAGAGAAAGAAAATTAAAAGAAAACGTGCAGAAAGAGCTCGTTCGCTCGAAATCGTTTTGTAATACTATGTTTTCCTCTGCGTTTCCAACAAAGTTATTGTTTCGGTCATAGTCATGAAGTCTGTAAAAAAAATTGGCCAAGTGCGAGTCAGACTCGCCCATGAAGGGTTCCGTAGTAACTACGCCAAATAACTTTGTTTTTCATAGTATTTGAATGAATTACAAAGTTATATTTGCGGTTTTAGAAAATATGCTATATCTCAAAAACTGCTGACTTGATTTCGTTCAAACCAATTTTTGTTGAAAGTTTACATTAAAATCTACAGTATATATTTTTTTAGATGTTTTCCTCCATTATTATATAAGTTAGAGGGACACACACACATTTTACCAGTTTGGAAGCGTGTATCTTTTAAACGATTAACTTTATGAAAAAGTGGTTTTAGAAACCTCCATATAAAAAAATAATATTTCTATGGAAACCTCATTGTAATTTTTAAATACCTTTCTATAAATATCACACACGCATAGGTTTCATGAAAAAAATATTTTCAGTTTCAGTTCCATGTATGAGGATAAAAAAAAAAATTAAGGGGGGCTCCCTTAATTTGAAATATTTTTTTTATCTTTTTCTTAAAAACGGAAAGCGGTTCACAGAATACATCTACCTACCAAGTTTCATGTGTATAGTCTTAATAGTTTCGGAATAAAATGGCTATGACATACGGACGGACGGACGGACGGACGGACGGACGGACGGACGGACAGACAGACATGAAGAAACTATAAGGGTTCCGTTTTTTGCCATTCAGTTACGAAACCCTAAAAAGCGTGGTTTTTAACGCTCATTGGACATACGGATGGACGGACAGACAGACAGACATGACAAAACTATAAGGGTTCCGTATTTTGCCATTCAGTTACGGAAACCCTCAAAAGCATGGTTTTTAACGCTCATTGGACATACGGATGGACGGACAGACAGACAGACATAACGAAACTATAAAGGTTCCGTTTTTTGCCATTCAGCTACGGAACCTTAAAAACATAGGTGTTACCTCGGCAAACAAGCATTCTTTAGGCAAAAAAATAAGTTTGTAAACAGTAAACAAACTAACCTCTGAATTAGCTGCTCTTCGAGGCCGCTTATTTTTGCGCCTTTTTTCTTAATTCCGCTTTCAAAAGCGTTCACATTTATCGCCAAATAATCCATATTTGCGATAATTTCATGAAAGAGATCATTTTTCAACAGGTAAATTAAAGAAATTATAATTTATGTCACGAAGCCCGCTAAAACCAGTGAAAATTTGAAATTTTTGGACCTCACGCGACACAAGCGCCTCTACTGGCAATCTTACACGCGATAGCCCCCATTGAATCGTTACTATAATTATAGCAGCTTCGATGTTAACGTTGACTGTGAAAGTGTGAACCATGTCGCATTCTAAAACCAACGTTCTTTTTTTGTTTTCTGGATATGGCTACTACGGATTGTTTTGGGCCCTTCGCCTCTGATAGTGATAAATTATTATTCATTCATGTGGGATTTATCTAAAGCGATTTCTTGTGGGAGATTAATCGCAAGTGTAAGAATATGAGGGCAATGCTCGTTGTGGGTTTATGAATGTTACTAGTTATCATTGCCTAATTATAACTATGCATAATCATGAGATTAGAATCAACAGGTGTGTCAGAACTGCGTGGCCATGTCTAAGGACACTATTCAAGTAACAAAAAAGAAAATGAATTATATACTAATCAAGACAAATCAAATAAAAACCACAGACATTCTGATCAAGGTTTTTGTTTTAATTCAATTATAGATTTGTCCCTAACAAATGACTGACTGGCTGGATGTCGACTATAGCAGTCTAGTTCTGAAATATCGTCTTTTTTATAATCGTTTCTTCACTGTACTTGATATCTTTTACAGAACATTATTCTGAAACATAACCACGTACTTCTGAAACACGTTTAATAATTAGCTATGCTTATAAACAATGAACTTCGGAATACATCCTATAATCGTAAAGTGAACTAATTAAATAATAATTAATAGTTTAGTGTTATTTCAAAATGATTATTTGTAACACCAGACAAGACTGTTGTTTTTCGATTAATCAATCAGAAAGGTTATATTTAAAAAACAAAACAGATTGCTAACTTAATTTTTAGAACTTTTGTTAAGCAAGCGACACACCACATCAAAATCACAACATTCAAGTTATTATTATTTTTGGTTTAACAAGAAAAATACACATACTGTACATAGCTTTAAGCTGATGTGAGCTTTATCATTAAGACATACAGCATAATATTCGGAAATCAATATTCATCTGAATATAAATTCAGTCAGTGGACTTAGTGACACATACAAGATGATGCAACTTAGTGTATTTAAAAAAATGGGTCAGTGTTGGTTAGTATGGTACAACCTCGAATTGTCATTTTCATCAAAATAAAATGCAGATGAATAGACGGCAGATTATAATGTAGACAAGTTATAATAATAATAAAAGACCATACCTGTCTGGATAAACTATCTTCGTCACCTTGAGAACTACGTGCAGTGTACGTTCCGCCGATACATCTGGCGAAATAATATTTTTAATAAATACAATTTATTTTATGAACGAAATTTTAACTTGAATTTATGTAGTCTCCACTTTAACCTCGATCCTAGAAGTGTGGTGTTCAGGTTCTGACATGTTTAAGTGCAGAGAAAGAGAGAGGTATACAAAATGAGGAAGACGAATATACTATCTCTTATAGCCAAATTAACACAAATGCTCACATTATTTAAGTTTAAGCAACAAGTGAAAACTTATGAAGTCGTATAAAACTTGAACGTATTGGTTGCATTATTTTTTACTTTTCTAAGGCATCATATAACAGTGCTATTAGACTTAATTTATTTCCATTATATATCAGAGTACACTCGGCTTGGGTAAGATTCCCTCACATCTTTATTCAGTATGGTCACGAACTTATCTGCTACTTCCCCGAATTACACATACCTGACTAAATGAGCGAGGATAGCTTTGACCCATCGTATTTTGCCACTGTTAAGCAGCTCCATCAGTTGCTTAGGATGGTATTGAGGTAACACCGGACACGCCATTTGTGAAGCTTCGAACAATCCGTAGTCTCGCATGTAGTCCAAAAGAGGCTGAACATACAAAAAATCGTTCTGAAGAAAATTATACCGGAGAGTTTTGATGGCATTTATTAATCAATTACGTCGATGACTGATCGATTTATTTTTTAAATTATACAGCTACAGAACCACTCCTTAGTCTTTACGACAAGACTTCTGAAACAACTTGCTGATACGGGATAAAATTAATCGATTTTATTTTAATAAAATCAATTTAAGAAGTTGTGTTGTCATTATTCTACTCTATAACGAGTCATAGAGATGTGATACATACTCACCCATTTTAAAACAGTCTAATAAGCGCACTTTGGATACTTAATTTACTCTCGACACTCAGCTGAGCGTTTTCCTTGATATCGATTGTAAATGGAATATTTTATGTGTTAGGCCTATAGTCGCGTTTTCAGTTTCTTACGTCTTCCAATGTATACGTGTTAGGGCATTTTGCACACTTCAACAGATGGGACATTGTTTGATCAGAAGCGCCGCAATCGCAGTGCGCATCAGTTTGGTCCATAAACCCTCCCCCCATTTTTCTAAATTGTGCTTACAGCGGCTTAGTTGAGTTCGTAGTCGATTAATTGCTTTAGCTGAGCATTGAAAATACAGAAATGATAACACTCTTTTTTAATTCAAAGCGTCAATAGCCTAATGGCTAAAATGTCGGACTTGTGATCAAGAGGTCGCAGGATTGAACCCCACCCATTACACTATTCCCGTGAACTAACTCTAGCCACAAGCAAATTTAGCTTAGTTGGAGGGGCTAACAAAAACAGTTTCTCTATAAAAAAAAAGTTTTATTCGCCTATATCAGAGGAAAACATCTAAATACCTGAGGTTGATCCGGCTGTGCCTTGGTCCGTCTTCTAGCGTCTCGCTCTAAGAGCTGCAAATTGATTGAGGAGACACGTTGTAGGTGGGGCGCGGATATCCGCAAGTCTGAGTCGCGAAGAGCGCGGGATTCACTACCTTCTTCCAGTTCCTGTATAAGATAATAATTGGTAAATCAATAAAATAATATAAAACAAGTAGCCTCAAAATATAATAATAGAATCTGATCAGTTTGGATTATCATACAAACGACCTTTTTGAAATTTTCTGAAAAACATATGTACTTATATGTAAAACAGTAGGAAGCATATGGCTACATAGAAACTGTATAGGGTCCACTGCTTAAGTCTTTGAATGAGACAATCAATTAAGCCCTGTCAAACATTGTTAATATCATTGCATCCCCATGTACACTTAATTTCGCACTGACGCGAAACCGAAACTTCACTAGTAGCAGTACCTACTACTAGCCCAGTTTAGAACAGAGTTTCAATAGATTGCAAGTCAAGATTGATTTTATTAATATTTAGAATAAATCATCATGCATACACACACAAATGGAAAGCAACAGTTAAGGCAAAAGACAATGTGTGAGCCCTCAATTCATTCTACCAATGCAGCTAAATAGTTGCTGTCTGACGTGCATGCTGCCCGTTTTAAGCACGATAACCTAGGCGTAACCTATTCCCTCTTGAATTAAAAACCACCACATACCTGTGTACCCATTAATCCAGAAGCCGTTTGCGGATTCTCAGGTTTCCACTGGGAATACACATGCATTTCCGAGTCCATTCCAACTACTAGTATACCGTCTCTGACCCAAGATATTTGCATAGGCAACGGAGGTAGACCATCAGCGGTCTTAAGCTCGATTCTTCGAAGTTGCATCCATCTGATCTCTTCGAGGAATAATGGAGCTGCTAGAGACGACGCCTTGCGTAAGATTGGACGGTTGTTGCTTATCGATTCTTTCATTGCCTGTAAATGTTTGAAAAGTTAGTGCTAATACAGAGTACAAAGAGCTTTTGTACTGGGTAAGGTACCTATTTTATTTGTAGTGTGCAACATTAAGTACCTAGATTAGATATATACATATAGTTTAGTTGGAGCCTTAGCGGACACATGTTAGGGTAGTGTCAGAATATACGTTGTACGGACAAGACGTTCTTTTATTTAAAACACAATAACCACGGGGTCGCCATGTAGAGGACATGGCGACCCTACCAGAGGCACGGTATCGGGTTGTGTCACAACGGGAAAAATGTGACGATGTCAGCGTCTAACCGTGGGACCGCGTCGAGTCGACCACCGTGCATTATGAGAGCGATTATGAATTATAAAAGTACACTATACTCGGCTTATGTCAAAGACTACTTATATTATATAATAAACTTGAATTCAGACATTGTTAAATAAAACAAAATGGGAAAAGAGTGTAGTAAATGTTTATGTGAAAACAAGGAAACTATCATTACACAACACGGCAGTGAAAATAACGGCGGCACTGATGTTTCTACACTACATATTAATATTTTCCACCTTAATTATATAATTCATATCTCTAATCAATCGACTATAATATATATAGTCGATTCAATTATAAATGTTATTGGTTATAATGTGTTTTCAGCCAGATGCACCAACTGTAAGTTAGTTTTATTTGTGATGGGATATTTTTTTTTTTCTGAAATATTCTGATATACATTTTCTTCTTTATTGTAAGACCCTAAAGTCAAACTAGACTTACTAATAGACTGCTAACTAACGAATCGTTAACGTCTTATCTAAAATAAATGTGACTAGTCTTTACATAATTATCATTAGATACTGTGAATTTTAACATGATGAAATATGATTTAAATTCAAATAGTGGAATGTAATAACTAGTATAACTTTTATGATCCTCTGATGATCTATATACTAAATAAAACAGTCACCATGCAATTTTTTCTGGTTTCGAAACAAGCACATCTCTGAATGTTGACCTTATATTCTTGACTATTCATAGGTTTCTGTAAAACGTCTAAGTAATATGACTATTTGTTTATTTATTATTAATTAATTACAACGGTAATTCACCAATAACAACAATTAATTCATTCATATACAATCATTCAATAACATAATTTGGTTGAATCTGGTCAGAAATAATATATTGACTTACCTTTAAATTAGCTTGGGCCAGATCACTTGACACTGGAGTGAATAAGAGTACCCTTGAACCGACGGCCACAGTTAAAATATGCGAACCATCTTCCTTTGAGACCCAGTCTAGTTGCACCAGATGTTTTTGCGTCAATGGGCAGGTGTTGCCATTCTCCATAATGCTCTTGCGCAGTGATTGAAGGGTACTGAATGATGGCACAGCAAGGAGTCCTGCTGACTTGCCTGTATCACCTTCTCCGTTGCGATTGTTACGACCTTCGTCTGATGACAGGGTTTGCAGTACCTGGAAGAATAGTTATATTAATTTCACTTCTTACTACTATCGCAACATTTTTTTATTTTATTTTATTTATAATGGTAAGTTACGATGTAGTCGACGATGGAGCACGCTTGCCTAGCAGTTATCTATTCACTCTTGACTGAAAGACTCCCAGGTTGTAGCGATCAGGAAACACAGCCGGCAGGGAATTCCACTCCTTAGCCGTACGCACAATGAAAGTATTCCCAAAACGTTTTGTGCGTATGGGTGGGATGTCCACCAATTGTATCGATGGCGCATCGCCGTTTGTCTTGTAGTCCGATGATGGAACGGGCTTGGCGGAGTTAGTATGTGTAATTCCATCGCATACTCCCCGAAATTTAACCGATAGACAGCCGATAGACTTGAAACTAGTCGTCGATGTTCAAGGCTTTGACTTGACCAGTGCATCGTTGCCAATGAGTCTCTTGGCCCGTTTCTCGATTGACTCAAGTGCCAAGTCCAGTTGGTATTTGGCAGATCCATCACAAAGATGAGAGCAGTACTCCATACACGACCGAATCTGAGCTTGATATAAATTGAGCAACTGTTTCGGTGTGAAGTACCGTCTCACCTTTGCTAGGATTCCCTACGTTTTTGCTGCTAGGCTAACATAGGCTTTACAACTTTGCAGTGATTGCAAGCGTTAGTGGTGGGTATAAATCGACACGCCCTATCAACAATGTCGGATCTGAAAATATGCAACTTTCCAGCAGAGCAGTTTAAAGTTTAAAAGCATGATAAAAATGTTATTTTATGGATTACGATTTTGAATTTTGGAATGAGTGTCATATATCCAACATCCATATATATAATCGTAATCCATAAAATAACATTTTTATCATGCTTTTAAACTTTAAACTGCTCTGCTGGAAAGTTACATATTTTCAGATCCGACATTGTTGATAGGGCGTGTCGAAATATCGGGTAAATGTTTTATGAAAACAACTCATCGAGTTATGATGACATCTTTGAATGGTGTTCCTTTCTAAACGGCAAATGTTCCATTTGCCATTGCCCTTGGTCCATTGGTAATTAGGCTGTTCAGCTACGTAAACTGCTTTAATTGATTGACTGTCCAATCAAATGTAATATGACAATATGTAACGAGATTTACAACTATTGTATTACAATATGTTTCTATAGTGACAGTAGAAACTGTTTTATATTACCTGATTCAGCCTCTGTTTCTTCTGCATAAAAGAAGTATCATGAAGATACGATAGATCGATCTGCGTATCCGTACAAACACCGACTCTGGGCAAGCTAACATTTCTCAGCGGTATGGTATCTTCTAACAGCCATTCCGCACCCCCGGTACTTTCACATTCATACACACAGACACACAGGTTGACGAAGCGAGCATCTGAACTTGAGCTAGTGCTGTTAGTGGTAGCTCCACCTTTAGGTCGAGTGAAAGAGCGGCCGCATTTGTACGCGCACGCTATGCGACCGGAGTAGGCAGCGCTTATGTGGAGGGGTTGGCCTGTAAAATACACATTTGAATTTAGAATCTGCAATTCCACTAGTTTTGAGAAAACATACACCACTACTACAGGACAAAGTTCAAATTGCATTGTCACCACCATTTATTTAGGATATATTTATTACCTATGGTCAATCTTAAATTAACTGATGCTACACAGGGTTATTGGTAAAACACTAACAACCTCTCAGGAATGTATTAGTAACATCCACGGAATAGAAAATACAGTGGAAGTGCCGCTCAGATATCGCGCGCGTGTCAACATTAAGCAGAAATGCGCAACATTAGCTTATTCACTGTCAGATTCATGTCGCGATTGGTTATCTCCAAAATACATGAAATATATTAGAAATTATGCCTTGTTGTGCAGTTTTGATCTGCAAAAACGAAATCAGAAAAATATGTATCTTGTGGAGGTGTATCGTATCATCGATAAGATTAAACTTTGTTAATTTTAAATATATTTGATTTTAATGACAATACCACATTTAATGATTTCAGTGCAAACTATACACGATCTTATTTTCATTACAACGTTTAAATCTACTTGGTCGTTATCTGGAGCAACATACTATAAATTCTAGTATCTTCGACGCTACTCAATTAGGGATGGGACACATTCGTAAAGGAGGTCCGTATCGAACTTTTATTTATTTAATTCTAACTCTTATTCTATACCGAATTTTTATTTATTTCTAACTCTTCATTTCATAGCTGGCACCATCATTCAGAAAATTGATTTCTGACGGTTTATGTGTATAATTCATAAATGTTTAACTAAGATTGCATAGAAATGTTGACGTTTTAACCACACGTAGCCTGCATCCGTCTGCAGTAGATACGGGTCGCTAATCAGACCGCCTATTGTACACTTATTTTTATAAATGATTGTCCTGTGTTAAGTTAAAATGTACAATAAAGTATATAATAATAATAATAATCACACTAATATTAAAAGACAAAACTTTGTGTTTGTTACTTCTTCACGCTCGAAAGGCTGAACGAATTTCAATGAAAGTTGGTACACGGGTAGACCATGTCCTGGAATAGCACATATGATTTTTTCCCGAGACTATATTCCCTTGGGAATATTTTCTACTTTCACGCGGGCGAAGCCGCTGGCAGCAGCTAGTAGTTAATAAAGATAACATCACATAATGTAAACCGTAACACATAAATTTCTGGATATTGACCTCAAAAAAAGGTGAAAAAGTAATTTAAATATTTTAGTTTTTCCCAAGATCCTTTAATTAAGTAAAATTAATGTTTATTGGGTCGTCAATATTCCAAAGCATAATCTATCATCAGTTAGTGGAATTTCCTACGTCTAATCATATTATCGACTTAATGAAAGCCATCACGGCAAAATATATTAATATACGCTTTCATCACCTATTAAAATTAAACATAAAACTATCAAAATAGCAATTATTAAACAAATATGTATAATTTCAAGGTCAATAAATATTTTTAATACTATCTATTATCGTTTCATTGAACACTAGCTTGTGGCAGCGGCTTCGCCCGCGTGAAATAAAAAAATATATGAAAATAATTTATAGCCTATCTATAGCACTCTAACGGTGGAGGGGGTTCGCATCGGCGTCGGGAGGACGATGAAGTACCTGGGACTCGTCCTCGACAGCCGGTGGAACTTCAGGGAGCATTTCCTGAGTTTGGCCCCAAAGCTGAACCGGGCAGCAGCCGCCTTCAGGCGACTCCTGCCTAATCTCAGCGGGCCAAACGCCTCCTGCCGAAGGCTGTACGCCGGCGTCGTGCGGTCCATGGCCCTCTACGGGGCCCCAGTGTGGGCCCTGAGCATCCGGACGCGACCACTGAAGTTGGTCGCATGCCAGAGGGTCATGGCTATCCGAATGATCCGGGGATACCGCACGATCGCCGGCGAATCGGCCAACCTCCGCCGGATTGCTGCCCTGGGATCTGGAGGCGACTGCCCTCCAGCGCGTCTATGAATGGCGCGTGGAGGCGCAGCGCCGGGGCGTATCCCCGCTGCCTCGAGAAGCCGAGGCGCGGCGGGAAGAGCTCCGGCGTGATCTCAGGGCAGTATGGAGGGAAAGACTGTCGCAACCGAAGGCCGGGCACGCCGCAATTGCGGCGGTAAGACCCCTATTTGAGGAGTGGCTAGATCGGCGTCACGGCGTCCTGACCTACCGCATGACGCAGGTCCTCACCGGACACGGAAGTATCGGGAGGTACCTGTGTCTGATGGGAAAGGAACAAACGCCTGGGTGTCACCACTGCGAGGGTCGCCCTGAGGACACAGTCGAGCATACGGTGCAGGACTGCCCCGCTTGGGCAGAGCACCGACGTGTCCTCACGGCGGCAATAGGCGGAGACCTCTCGCGCTCGGCATTGGTCGAGGCCATGCTGCGGGGCGAGAGGGAGTGGGAAGCGGTCGCCTCCTTCTGCGAAGCAGTCATGCTTCCGAAGGAGGAGGGGGGCCGCGTGAGGGAGAGGATGGCGTCCTCCCTCTAGCCCAGCCGCAGTGGTAGACGCTCACGGCGTCGGACGTCAGCCGACGATCTCCGGCCACCGTAGGCGCGGGCATGCGGACAGCGAGTAAAGGGCAACTCGCTGTCCGACCATGGACCATACCCGGGTCGACGGCGCGTTGTGTTCCACGCGCGCCGCAAAGAGCGTCAGCAATATGACGAGGCCCCCCCGTAGAGGGCCGAAGCCTGCCGGGGTCGTGGGACTCATCCTATTACCGTGACCCAGGTACGTAAAGGGTTATTGAAGGAGCACCGTGGATTTTAGTCAGTAAAAGTCTGACAGTCCCTCCCACCCTGCCCGGGGTGGGAGGACTTATTTGATAATTTTACCAAGATAAAAAAAAATCTATAGCACTCAAGAATAATGCACCTACAAATTAGGGAAAGAATTTTCAGAATCGGTTCAGTAGTTTCAGAGATTACCCCTACAAACAAACTTACAAATTTTAACTCTTTAATATTAACATAGATTCTATATTTTTGAAGATGATCAACCTTCTTCCATTACTGAGCATTTATATGATGTCGATAAATTATTACATTGCTCACACGAATAAAATACGTAACATCAATATTAAAATATCGATATTTGTCTACATCTCTATATGAGTGGCAAAAGACATTACATGTGCATGCAAATATAACATCTATTTCAAAGCGCGAATGGCAGAAAAATTTCCCAGAAATAGGCGTGATCAAAATCAGCTCTGTCAGCATAGGAGTAGGACTGCACTTATGCGCAAAAGTGTTTTCTGCATGGCTCCCGTGATTTATAATAAGTTACCTAAAAGTTGGAGGGAGCTTAATAATATTGAACTGAAAAAACAACTTAAAACATTCCTAACCGATAAAGCTTATTATCATATTAATGAATATCTTGCAGAACAATTTACTTTGACATAGATTTATTGAATCAATATTGTATGTTATTATTAATCTTGACATGTATACTTCTGATATTAAAATTTTTATTTTTAGTTTTGACATGTACAATTTGACTTTATTTTATTTTTTTACTTTTGACATATGATATTTTTTTTTACTTTTGTTTCGTTTTGTTATGTATAATTTGACATTTAATATTTTTATTTTTGTGATGTATAGTTTTGAAATTTATTTTTTTAATTATTGCTAATCTGTATCAATTTATATTATTGGGTTTAAATTAAAATTGTCATATTAATTATTTAAAACATTTGCACGCCATCGTATAGGTAAACATGTCTGAACTTTATTTTCATTTTTATGTTATCTCACATGCATTTTTATTCTGTATGTTTGGAGCAAATAAAGAAATCTTATCTTAAAAAAAAAAAAAAAATAACTTAGCGTTCCGAATAGAATAAATTGGTTACAGCGCCATCTAGCGTTGAGTAGCTGAACTAGTAAATTCTTCGATTTAAACGCCTTTATTGATTATGTGATGTCAAATAATAACAACTTTCGGTCGTTGTAATAAGACTCAATTTTTGACAGCATTAAGATGCTTTGTTAAAGTTGCGTTTCAACTTTGTAGCCAATTATATCACTGTTTTTATGTGTATAATGGACAATGATTTGCAAATGTGTGAGTTTGGCGACACTGGTTCTCGTTTTGAGAGAGTGTAGGGGCACTTCTACTTAATTTTCTGTTCTGTGGTAACATCATAAACTATTCTATGAATTTTAGTAATTCATCATATTTTAGTTCATAAGATTTTCATACAAAAATAAAAATATTTCAATTGAACGCTCTAAATGTTACGCAGTCTGCGAAGCAAAAGAAAACTAGTAATGTACGTAAAATTATTTTTGGAAAATGTATTATGTTTTCTAAAAGTCATAGAACAAAAGTTGTTGTTTATGATGTTAGTAATACGTACTGTATTACTAACATCATAAACAACACTGGTTCTCGTTTTGAGAGAGTGTAGGGGCACTTCTACTTAATTTTCTGTTCTGTGGTAACATCATAAACTATTCTATGAATTTTAGTAATTCATCATATTTTAGTTCATAAGATTTTCATACAAAAATAAAAATATTTCAATTGAACGCTCTAAATGTTACGCAGTCTGCGAAGCAAAAGAAAACTAGTAATGTACGTAAAATTATTTTTGGAAAATGTATTATGTTTTCTAAAAGTCATAGAACAAAAGTTGTTGTTTATGATGTTAGTAATACAGTACTGCGAGGTTAATATATAACCCTGTGTAAAGATAAAGTTGCATGATCATATCCAAGATTTTCAAGTACAGAACTGATTACTGTCTTACCTGGAATGTCTATAGCAGATTCATGATCTTTGTTCATCATTTCCCACTCTTTCCATGTGTAATCGAAGTCCTCGTCTTCCGTTTTAGTCACGTCACATTTCCAGAACCTGCAAAATACAAATAAAATCTGAGATTACTGAAATAATTTCGCTGATTATCATGGCATTTTTACACCAGACAGTTCACGATTGTTCTGGTATATAACGAGAGTAAAGTAATCCCAAAATGATAATAACAAAAATATTTATTCCGAAAACTTGGCAAATGGCACGAATTTAGTATTTGAGTCAGTTGTCGGAATCAACGAATTAGGAATGATATACACGAACTCCGCTCAAAAATGGTTCCACGTAAACCACAATAAAGTGGGTGGGGCGAAAATACTACAATCAAGGCGCCTTTCAGTCTGACTCGCGCTCAGTGACAGACGCCGAAAACGTTTTGACTAGTGCAAAATCGTCATTTTTATTTCCGTCCTAATAAAAAACTAACTGGGATAAGTTATGACTGATAACTAAAATAATTTCGTGTCATGTTTTCGCATACACAACCACTAGTTGTCAGTATTATGCAAACAGTAGCCAGCCAGTTTTTAATACATAACTATTATCGAAAGTTGATACAACAGATGGACATTCAATTGCACTACGTATGCTATACATATTTAGTATTAATTCGATACGGTATAAAAATTAAAAACAAAAAGCGCCGAAACTGAGATTTTATTTCTTCAAACAAAGTAAATAGCTTAGAACAACAACGCATAGAAGGATAGTACGAGTGCAAAAAGTGAGGCAACTAAAACTTAGCCATTTTTGGCTAACTTTGCTCGACGAGGCGTCAGTACTCAAGGTCACATTCTGCCGAACAGAGCTCGCGAGTAAATAATTTAAAACGACCGTTTGTAGCGTAAAGGGATGTCATAGTCCTTCAGGAAAACAAAAAACGTGTAGTCAAATTACATTTCACAAGTAAATACTTACATTTTATACATTATATTTAAGTAAATCGACCATCAAACAAAAATTCTAATAACCTAACTTATCACAATTCAATGTTGCTATCCGTGAGGAAAAAATACCCATATTGATTTCTTTTGTGCTTATTTTTGTTAAAAAAAATATAGTTTTGGCGGCAATTATGTATGCGTCAAACTAAATTATATTTATTTACAGCTACTACCTACAGTGTTTTATAACTAAAAGTTACTGTTAGTTCGAAGAGTGGCATCATAAAGATGACAATTTTATTGATTAAGATTTTTTTCATTTAAGTAATGTTCTCAATAATATTTTTCTATTTCATAAATATAACACATACTTTTAATAGATATCAAACGAGATTTTTCAAGCAATTAATACATTTCTATAATATCATTATAACACATTACACATCAAACATTCTAAACGCAATAAACGATATGTCATTTCGTTTACCTTCCGTAAATATATGTCATATAAGTCATATTACATGAAAAAACATCATCTTATTTAGTTTCATAACATAAAATACTTGATTTGATCCAGCAACATAATAGTGCGTTTTCCCATTTTTGTGGTAATGGTACTGGTAATGGTATCACTGAAAGCTATATTTGTGTGCGTTTGAAGATCGTAGACACATTCGGCTCACGCACACAAAGAAAATAAAGTGGACACACGAAAACGCTCGTGTTTTGTTCTAGACGCCTCTTCTATGCGTTGTTGTTCTAAGGTAAATAGCTTATAAATCAGAGTAAAACGCAACCACTCTTTGTAAATAAATGTGACTGACTTTATATACGTAGGCAACAAAGTGGCAACGTCGTACGCGATTGTTATCTCTTGTCGAGACGGGCGCAGGTAGTGCGGGTAGCGCGGGCGGCGGGGCCTACGATCGCGCTGGCTTTTATGTTGGGTAGAGTCAGAGCGGCAACAACGTATTGTAGATTATACTCAGATTTATCGTTTTGAACTTTGCGTATAGACATAACCGGCTGTTAGGAAAGATACATCGTGTTCGAACGGGGCAAAAACTTAAAAATTCATTTGCGACTGAACTACTGCTCCCATTTAATTGATATTTGGTACAGAGCTTGAAAATGGAACCTAATTTAGGCAGTTTAAAGGAATGTTGTACTGTTGTATCAACTCTGTATATTTTGCATTGAGTACAGAGTTTTATAAATTGGATGGATTTGATTTCCTGTGAGTGTTTTTTTATTATTATTTACTTATAATTCCCCAAAACAGAGATTCGACGAAAAAAAAAAAATACATGCTGTATATCTCAATAAACATTTTCAACGAAAATTGTTTATTTGTGATATAGGACATTTTCAAAAACCGTAAATATAACTAAGTCATTAATACAAATGAAAAACAAAGTTATTTTTATTGTCATTTGATCGATGTTACAACACAAACATCCAGTCAAATATTACTTACTACTCTCAATATATATCCCTAATCTATGCTACTACGGACGCGTCGGACTCGCTCATGAAGGGTTTCATGGGCGAGTCCAACGCGCGCTTGGACAGTTTTTACTACCTGAATATTCAGTCACATACCAAGGTTATTACTCTAGTTTCACAGCTTATAAGCCTAGAGCTCTCTCCTCTCTCTCTCTCAGGTGAGATGGTGATCAAACGCGAGCCTATTATCAATAAAAAAAAGCTCTTCTGATGGGGGTTTGTCAATAAATTATTACCAGTCTACTTTAAGAAATTAATACCTATGGAATTCGGAAGATCCTGTACTATGATGGAAATATGATTTCCATTTAAAATAGGTATTTGGTAAGTAATAAAATAATTGTTTCTTTGCCAAATTTTGTAAACTAAAGGTAAAGAGGTGTACTTAATATTAATTTATAAGATTTGAATTCATTGTAAATGACTGACTCCTACTACATACTGCATAAGGGCCTGGCCACAGTCTACGGCGGTGCGGCGGGCGGCGCGATTTGCGGTGATATGCCACAGCTCGACTAGTTGCGAGTTTGCGACCGCGGCGGCGTCAGCGGTGGACGTATTTAGAGAACGGCTAAACTATTAAAATGGTCCTATCAAAAGTGGCACGGTATTTATTGCCTTGAAGCAAATGCGTTCTTAGCTCAAGATATCATTCAGTCAAGAATAGGAGCGCACCCAGTTAACCAGAAAAGGAAAGAACGTGGCAATTTCACATTCTTTATTATGAAACTAGTACTCACGCGGGACTTCGCTCCCGTGGATTCTGTCACGGTAAAAACATAACTCTCCCTTTTTGCAGTCGCGTAAAAAGTAGCCTATAACCTTCCTCAACCTTCAAGCTACTTCCATACCAAATTTCATCCAAATCCACCCTGTACTTTCAAAGATTAGCGCGTTCAAGCAAACAAACAAACAAACTTTTCCGCTTTATAATGTTAGTATAGATAGGAACTACCTCGATATTTTTTTGAATATACGAGTACGAGAGCAAGCATAGAAACTTTTGATTATATACTCAGATTATATACATACCTACATGAAGACTTGAATGATTTGACATCCATATTTCTGGTCTACTCAGTATTTCACTAATAAATTGTTCCGTATCCATTATTTTTATAAGCTCAATGCGCGTTAAGAACATAATGATTTGTTTCGGTCGCGCGATGCCTGAATGCGTCCACCGCTTTGGCCGCGCGCGCCGCTCTGAGCTGTGGCCACCTCGATACTCGCTAGTACATTTGTTTCATTCCGCACGACTCGCCGCGCCGCAGGTCGCACCGCAGTTCGCGTCACCGGTAGCTGTGGCATACTTCATAGGTTGTCTAATGGTTGTCTACCATTTGTTTTCGCCGCTCACCGCTTGCCGCGCCGCACGCAGCGCCGCAATCCAAGCCGCGCTTGACTGTGGCCAGGGGGTAACACCATCCACGCCGTTCAATGTCACGAAACAATCCATCTCGTACGCACTCGTTGATTCGATATTGATTCATTGGTCGGAATAAACTTTTTTAGAAACGAGTTCATATAGCTAAATAAAATATTTGATTGTAAAGTGTACTTTACGGTACACCAAAATTTAAACGCACCCATTTAATAATATAGCTATTTAGCAATATTTTTATGCGACTGCCCAAAAAAAGGAGTGTTACGTTTTTGCGTTACCTCAAGGTGCTGTCGGAGCAAGCAGTGGCCATGATGTACGGTGCTAAACAAGCGGGGTAGATAGACGCCGAGCTCAGGTGACCGGCTGCGGGCGTTGCGTGAATCACGTCTACACCGTCAGGCAGCGATAAGGGGCATTCGCAGACCTGCCAAAATATACACATTATTATAATAATGATATAAGAAAACAATTGAAGGAAATGTTTCTTTAACGTAATGTATAATTTAAGCGTCAATAGCCTAAGGGATAATGTGTTGGACTTGTGATCGAGAGGTCACGAGTTCGAAACCCACCCATTACACTACTGCCGTGAACCCACTCCAGACACAAGCATATTTAGCTTAGTTGGAGGGGTTAACTAGATTGCTAGTAATGTGAATTCTACCCACATTGCTAGTAATCTTAAATAAAACATAAAAAAATTGAAACCTATTGGCGCAAATAAAACTATACTGGTAGTATACTAGTTTGCGAAAAAGAGATAGTAGGAGTGTTAAATTTACAGCTCCAACGAAAGGCATTTAGAAGAGTACCGAAGGATTTACTATCTTTTGTACGTCATGGGCGAAAGGGCCGTCCGTCACGATTTCTTCAATTAATAGGGCACTATTTAATTATTCTGGCGCTGCGACTTATTATTGATGAAGATATGAGAAAGACTGACAATTTTACTTGCTGATTAATGTTGAAATAGGCATTTAATTGTTGAAATTGAGTAATCAGAAGAAATCTTTTAATAGATTAACTACTTTGATTGATGTATTTGTTAAGAATTTAATTATTAATTCATTTAGGTTAATTTGATGTCTTATTACATGCAACTAATCTAGAATAAATAAAATAAATAATAATAATGCCTTCTTCGTAGATATAGAGATGTGTGAGTGCGCGAGCGGCGGTGGGGGTGCACGGTCGTTGTCCATAGACACGGAGTTTTTGCGGGACTCGCCTTCGTCTTCTTGTACCAACGCACTATCTGGTACATACATCATACTATTTGTGAGGTCATCTGTGAAAGATATGAGTAATTTTTCAGTAAAAAAAAATACATTTCTGGGGAGTATTAATTTCCAGTTGTTCGGATGTGCCCACGAAACTTGTTGACCATCCGAAGTTTATGTCAATCTTATCATTGAGCAAAAACTGTGGTATGTAACAAACCAGACTCACCTTAAAACCGCTTTACCATATTCGATCTATTCGGTTTTAAATGAGCAGCTTTCTAGCTATTCATTTGAGTGATTACAGCTGATGATAGGATAAGATAATTATCATCTAAAGTGGTGTCTTATTCATATAATACTAGCTTCCGCCCGCGACTTCGTCCCCGTGGAAAAAAAAATCCCCCGATTTTGAAACATTCTTCATTACTGCTCCGCTCCTATTGGTGTTAGCGTGATGATATATAGCCTATAGCCTTCCTCGATAAATGGGCTATCTAACACTGAAAGAATTTTTCAAATCAGAACGGTAGTTCCTGAGATTAGCGCGTTCAAGCAAACAAACAAACAAACAAACAAACAAACAAACAAACAAACTCTTCAGCTTTATAATATTAGTATAGATAACTAGTACTCACGCGGGGCTTCGCTCCCGTGGATTCTATCACGGTAAAAACATAACTCTCCTTTTTTGCAGTCGGGTAAAAAGTAGCCTATAACCTTCCTCAAGCTTCAAGCTACTTCCATACCAAATTTCATCCAAATCCACCCAGTACTTTCGAAGATTAGCGCGTTCAAGCAAACAAACAAACAAACAAACAAACAACTTTTCCGCTTTATAATATTATTAGTATAGATTAAATTAATATACAATATAATACCCACCGTTAGGATCAGCCTGTGAAGACACAGTGAGTCTCCACATATGCACGGTAGATCCTCCGTCCGTTCTCTCTAACACCACGATATAGAAAGGCTCGTTGAACGTGGCCGCTCTACGTAAGTCTACTATCGCTTCTAAACCAGCTTCTGTAAGGGTGTTCACTTCGGAGTTTTCTAGGCCGGAGTCTGCGTTCTCGAGTTCCATTGATGTTCGTTCACCTGAATGAGATAATAGAAATAATGAAGCATACCTGTATTTAAGTTAGCATGAACTTAGCTGCCCTGCTAATCTGTTCAATAAAATACAAGTATGCAATTTAATGCAGGATGTAATGAATCTTGAAACAGTACTTTGAATGATAAATCTGTACGTGATTATTACGAAATTAATATCAATTACTGCGTATTTATGATTATTAATGATATAGGTAATGTTATGTAAATAATAAATGCATTTCATTAACCCAAAATTTGAAATTAAATAGATTTTCGAGGTTTAAAATATAGTTCTAAAGATTCACATTAACAATATTATGTACACATATTAATTGACTCTGCCTCTTAAATTAGGAGAACCTGGATTAAAAGGCATTATAAAGAGATGATATCTGTGATTTTGTTTGAAATTAAGGTGTATTCCCGTTGTCCCCGTAGTCCGTGTCCCTGTTACAGGGGACAAAGGGAATTTAATAAAATAATTAAAATTACTTCCCGTTGTCCCCGTACGCTGTCCCCGTTAATTTCTTGTAATATATTATGTTTTTCAAATTATGTCCGTTGTCCCCGTTGAGTTAAAATTATAAGTGAGAGTGCCTTAATAGAAAGAATATTGTACCTATACGAATGAAATGGAACTAAGGACTACATATAAAATTAAAAAAACACATAATATCTAAACAATAGCTACACATGTGATTGCGACACAAGTATTTATAATTTACGAATGTATTAAAAATAATAATAAAATAAATGATAATATATAAATGTTGATTATTACCAATTCTGTAATCTAAATAAATGTGATATTATTAATAAGTATATCATTAAAGTTCTGTTTGTAGTCAATTTTATTTTAATTGTTTTTTTTCATTATGTTTAAGCTTTAAGTTCAATCCTATTTTTGTTGTTATTATCTAAATTGTTTTTATACTATGTTAATTCTGTGACGTTATAGTTAAATAGGTATATAAATGTGGTATGTTTTTATAAGTATAACATTTAAATACTTTGTGTTTCATTCCACCTTTTCATTTAAAACTAAATCAAAATAAATAAGGTATTTAGTAAATAAATAAAAATTTAAACGGGACAACGATACGTGAAATCTTAACTACCCGTTGTCCCCGTTGCCCATATGTACATAACGGGGACAACGGGAATACACCGAAATTAAGACGTTCAAAAACTAAACATTATTTCCCAAGTAGATATTTTATGACTGCGTCTGAAAAGCAAGTCACTTCATGTAAAACAAACACTCAGCTGCATTCGGTTAGACTGAGAGCCGACCCCGATATAGTTGGGATACGGCAGGGCAGCTGATTTTTTTTTTTACTTTTTATTTTTTTATAAAAGGCTAGCTTTTGCCCGCGACTTCGTTCGCGTTGGAGGTTTTCTAAAAAACTATCCTATGTCCTTCCCAGGGTCCTAAACTATTTCCATGCCAAATGTCATCTAAATCGGTTTAGCGGTTTAGGCGTGAAAAGGTAACATACAGACAGACAGAGTTACTTTCGCATTTATAATATTAGTATGGAATATGAATTCTTAGCAATGTGGGTAGAATTCACATTACTAGCGATCCTGTTAACCGCTCCAACTAAGCTAAACATGCTTGTCTCTGAAGAGGGTTCACGGCAATAGTGTAATGGGTGGGGTTAGAAGCCGCGACCTCTCAATCACAAGTCCGACAACTTATCCATTACGCTATTGACGCTTAATGTTTATGATATGACGCGTTACCAGTAATCAGTTGTTCCTGGAAGACATGCAGTAGCTGTGTGTTGTGCCAGTCGTGCGTAGCGTCCGCTATGGCGTGCAGCTGTATGATAGCGCCGGGCCGCGCCGTCGACTGCTGCGACACGATCTGTATGCGCTCGTGTAACGGAACGCCGCAGCCTTCTTCTAAAGTTGAGTCGGAAGACATCGACATTGTGTCGTGCTGTACAAAAGAGAACGTAGATAAAGCACAGGCAGGCCTACCGCGCATTAGCGCAACAAATAGAGCAGTACTATGATGTGATAAAACTATGTATTTCCCATTGTATTAGAACAGTGGTATACACAATGTAAAGGCTCTATTAAATAGGGAATATGCATGGCAGTGAAAACAGAATATAAATCTATCGAAAAGCCAACCATTTACAACAATTTTAACTAAATATATCTGTCACTCTGGCGAAAACGCTTTTTTCTACAGCAGCTTTATGAACGCGAACGTTATGTCTATTTGTATGAACGAAGTCTATGTTATACTTCTCGTTCTAATGATTAACTTTAAAGCTTATTTACATTGAGTACTTTAAAGCTTTAAAAAATGATTTCGTAATCGCTCACTAGAAGTTATTTATTAAGCAAATAAAAATGGCCTGCATATTCCCCTATTACTCTTTCATGTCATAGTAAGGCTCACTTTAACTTGCGCTAGACGAGGCCTTGTAACGCGCGGGAGGCCTAAGAAGAAATGTATAGTGTGCCTGTCCCTAGTTCAAAATTTTGAGGCACACCTATGGTAACGCCAATTGTAAAAGTGATTATTGATGTAATTAACAGACTATCAATACTGTTTTCAGCTAAGTATTATAAGAGGCATTCTCCTTGTTTTAAGCTCGATGCAAGACATTTCCAGAACGACCTAGCTTGCAACTTTTAGCTATCAAAGGAGAGCCTATATATATATACATGCATGTCTCGAACAACGAACAGATTTTAGTTATAAACGTCTTTCCTTGCACAATAACAAATCTATTCGTCATTTATAAGCTGCTGTGTAGTGACTACATCTATTTACCATTACATCTTTATGCCTTCTCTCCGAGGTGGCTATTTCGGCCAGTAGCGTGCGCGCGTCTATCACAGCTTGGAACACCCGCAGACTCTCGCCATCGCTCGCCACGAAACACGCTGACGGTGAGTTTGATAGATTTCCGAGTGTTGTGCTGGAAATAAAGATGGTTTGATGACGATGTTTTTCATGGTTTTGGTTGTTTTATGCAACTACTTTGGAGAGACAAACAAACAATTAGTTGAGAAAAATGGTTTTAAGAATATAATTTTCAAAGACCTATCCATAGACACGTATAGGTTTGGTGATTTTTTTTTAGTTTCAGTTCTATGATTTATTTTTGTACAAAAACCATAAAGTGGTTTACAAAATACCTTCCAAAGTTTCAGCTGAGTAGTCCTAATAATTTCAGAATAAAATGGCTGTGACATACGGACGGACAGACAGACAGACATTCGGTTACGGAACCCTAAAAAGGTGTTATGATAGGCGACCTTAACGCTAAAAGCGATCTTTTATGGGCAACCATCGGATGGATTTGACACAAAAGGGGAAAATAAATACGCAGGAAGTCTATGGTGTGCTATGGAAACTTTATTTTCTTTTTCATGCCTGTTGGATTTCCATAATACACCATGAACTTTCAGCGTATTTATTTTTTCCTTTTGGTAAAGACACACATAAATACAAAAAAAAATGAAACTAAAAATAAGAATTACATAACACTAAAACTAAAAAAAAAATAATTAAATAAAACTTAATTAAATAAAACCGCGTTGCGTGTGCCCCACGGCTGTGTCAAATAAGCCCAGTTCAGCAAAATGCCAGACAACTGCATATTGCCAGACGCTGGTTTTCAACTGGACCTTATGTAGTGAGAATGTGCTACAAATGTAAATCAGCTTTAAAGTGATTATAGTGTGTGTATGTGTGTGTGTGTGTGTGTGTGTAAGTGTAAGTATGAACATGATCATGGTCCAGGGCCTCAAGTCTGCTATTACAATAGTGTCAAAATAGTCAATCATTGATTTCAAAATTGTTGATTTTGACAAGTTTGGTAATATAATGGCTTTCCAATGGTCAACCACTGACACTTCATTGAACGAAATAATATGTAAAATTAAATAGAAATAAAATCTGGCATGAATAAATGTTCAAATTTAGGGGTAGTTTTTCGAAAATCATTACTACTAACGGGTTTTATAATAATGGCAATACGGCAATGTCATTCTAATACGAGACTACTGACCGACCATTATGAATGATTACGAACTATTAGCAAAATGACAATGGGATCGTGATGAAATGACGAATTTATAAAAATAGGTGACTTGGGGCCCAGGTATAAGGTGAGTCACCTGGGCAGCAAGGTGGGCAGCCAGGCCACGTTGCTGAAGGCGGAGAGGTGCGGCGAGTTGACGCGCGCCAGCTCGGACACGCCGCCCGACTTGCCCAGCGGCCCCACGCACTCCACGCGCCACATGATCAGCTCCGAGCACAGCCCACCCGCGGCCGCGTCCTCCTCATACAAGTGGTGCTCACGTTCACTATCTGTAACACCACATTATAATTTATATAATAATAAATATACATTTATTTATTTTAAAAAGTGACCAGCAGGCGGACCCGTCCCATTAAAAAAAGTTCTATTGGATCTCGCCTGCTTGTCACTTTTTAAAATAAATATGTGCTTGTTTCTTGCATTCCAGTTGAGCAGTCGGGTTTTTTAGATTTTTTAAATAACGTTTTGCGTCAATTTTTTAGTTAAAATATTAATTAACATTTTTATAGTTTTCCCGGTCGTGTCATAATGGCATCCCACCGGATTCAGAAAGTGAAAGAGCTAAGTCCATATTTTTAAACTTTCTCATTGTATTATTTTTGCTAGTAATACTTTTTGAAATCCTTGTGCCCTTTAATTTGATACGCATATTGCAGTATTCGAAAAATTTTTTTTTTCATTATGTATAATGGCTTCGCACAGCCGCCATGTTTGATTTATTCAAATGTCACCTATTTAAGAACACTTGGGCTGCTAAGACGAATGATTCATTTCATTTATTTGTCGAAACATGAGTATACATAAATGTCTTCGTATAATTCTCGGAGCGATGAAGTCGTCCCCCATTAATGCTATGCAAGTCGAGTGTGTAGACCCTCCTCTTTCTATTCGCAGACAATTTCTTGCCAATAATTTTTTTTCAAACTCGCAAAATTCCGAGCATCCCCTAATAAGCAAGCTGGACCAATTATCCTCTATTTTTAACTCCTGTAGTCGTTCTAATATAGAACTTCCATACCTTCTTCGTGCTTACCTTCAGTTCACTCGTCTTCCTTGCCCACTTTCTCAAAACACATCTTACCTATTTAATATTCTCTTGGACTTTGGTATTAACAAAGGTACTTTAGAAGCTAATACATTTTTAAACGTAAAATTTGCTCTGATTACAATAACTGGGTTACTATGTTCACCGATGCTTCCAAAGTCCCAGATGATAGCCCAGTCGATGTAGCTGTTTGGATTCCCTCTACGAAAATGATCTTAAGTTATAGATGTCCCTCGGTTACATCAGTTTTTACTGGTGAAGCTATAGCCATTTTTGAAGCCATTTCATTTGTCAAATCCCATAACATAAATAACTGTATTATATTCTCAGATTCTAAAAGCTGCCTTCAATCCATTTTGTCCAATTCTTTCCGCTCAAAATCTAGATTTCCAATTATTCTTAACATTAGAAATATCTTATTTCAATGCCACAAATCAGGAATTAATATTGTTCTAGCCTGGATCCCTGGCCATACAGGTATTTTTGGTAATGAGTCAGCCGATTAATGTGCCAAAAATGCTGTTCATTCTGGCTCCCTAGACCATTCCGAAATTTACTCTCATGACATCATCACCACATTGTATTCTATTTTATTTTATTCATGGACTCAAAAATGGCAAATATCGAAGAAAGTAAAAAGTAAATTCTATGGTGACATTCAACCCGAGATCCCCCATAAACCATGGTTTTTTAAATTTCGGTGTGCCAACAAATGAACCACACCAATTATTTGCCGTCTACGTCTTAATCATTGTTGTTCGCCCTCTTTCTTGGCCAAACTTAGGATTAAGGACAACTCGCTTTGTGAATGCGGTTTGGATGAAGGAAACGTGGACCATATTTTCTTCAGCTGTCCCAAATTACGATTCTCTTTATATGATATTTTACCCCCTTATGTTCCCCGTCCAACCTCCATTAAATGCCTTCTCTCTCTTGTATTTACTCGATTTGTTAATGATCTATGTAGGTTCATTGAGATAAATAAAATAAAGCTGTAGCGTATTATACTTTTAACAGTTCTGCACCATATTCCTAATTTACTCATTCTATTCCTTCTACCACTGGTAAACTGGTAACACATTACAAAAGCTGTCATGTCATGTTTGCGTACAAAATAATTTTGGGTTTTTTTAATACTTTTCTTTTCATCAACCAAGATACTTAACACAACCTTCTGCGTTTGATGGTCTATTATTCTACACGTGATATTGGCAAAATTGTGGTGGCTCCTCCACAAACGCCATTTAACAAGAGTTGAAGTTGAGTATAGATACAAGGCATGTAGGTTGTTCACAATAAGAAAATAAAATCCGTCATGTTTGGCCTTCTTGGCATACAAATATACAAGAAAAGTAATTAAGAAGACGTATTGGAATAAAGCTAAAAATACGATACAATTGTCAACTAAAATAAGAATCAAATTATTTAAGTAATACATTGTCGATTTAAATTAATTCAGTCTAAATATAAACAATGTCAAAATAAATTATCAACATTATAAAAATGTAATTAAATATTTGTTAAGTGTATATAAAAAAAAACTACAAACATTATTAAATTGTCACATCAAATAATTTAAGTACATATGTATACAATGATCTAATTATAATTAATGTCACTGTTAATTATCTAAATTATACAAATTACAATAAACTCTTGTTAGATTTCTACTTTGTCATTTAAAAATTACTAGATATAATTAAACTAGATATAATTTAAGCCATTTTTTTAGTATCATAGTATTAGTATGTGTGCACTTAGATTAAAAAATTACGTGTTAAACTGTTATATACTGTATAGGTTACAAGCCAATTTGCAAAATAAAATGTCATTTCATCATCATTCGAATGGTCATTATAAAATGACCATTTTTATATCAAATAATAAACTGAAAAGCGAATGAATAATTTCCTCGTTAACCAACAAGGAAATCTGCTCAAGCGTGGTGTCAACCATACTTGGGTGAAGATTTACAACTGAGTAACGATCAATTTGCAAAATAAAATGTCATTTCATCATCATTCGAATGGTCATTATAAAATTACCATTTTTATATCAAATAATAAACTGAAAAGCGAATGAATAATTTACTCGTTAACCAACAAGGAAATCTGCTCAAGCGTGGTGTCAACCATACTTGGGTGAAGATTTACAACTGAGTAACGATCAATTTGCAAAATAAAATGTCATTTCATCATCATTCGAATGGTCATTATAAAATTACCATTTTTATATCAAATAATAAACTGAAAAGCGAATGAATAATTTAATCGTTAACCAACAAGGAAATCTCTGCTCAAGCGTGGTGTCAACCATACTTGGGTGAAGATTTACAACTGAGTAACGATCTAAAATAAAGCCGTACCCAGCAGAACTATGATCAATGAATCTATGCTTGAGGAACATTCTAAAATTAAATCTCGACTCAAAACTAGCTTTAAACAGAGATCTATGCTCGAGTTTCGTTCTGTAATACGGGCCTAAGACTTTAAATCTCGCATTTTGACTTTGATTTGCATTTTGTTTTTTTTTTTTTTTATTGTTTATGTGTATTTAGAGCGATAATTTCAACACAATGTTAAAATTGTTTATGAAATAAATGAAATGAATACAAATTAAAACATTCAGCGATTGTCAGATGTGCTCCGTGTCGCTAGTTACATTCCCGAACAAATACTTGTATGGCCTAAAATATTTACTTGCACAAACGCCCAGACTTCCGAGTCTGGGCGTTTGTGCAAATAAATTTAAATGCTTGTAAGTGCACCTGCACGATACATGAGAAATCTTAGAGTGGCTAAACGTTTTTATTATAAGAAAAAGAAACATAAGATGCGACTAATATGTAGTTATTTTTTATATTATTATTCAGATTGTGTCATGTCATTGACAGTTTACGTGATCTTGTATTAGTATAAGTAAACCAGCTTCTTAATTTTACATTCACATGTACGTAAATAACGATATGGAAGAGCGGAGTCGCCCAATACAGGCTTTATTAGCTTAACGGTAGGCTCCAATAACTACATGATATGTAAACTTTATAAACGAATAAAATATATTGTTTTTTTTTTTTTTTTTGAAGATTTTATAACGTTTGCTATTTGTTTTGTAACTTACCGGATATGTTATGATGACTCGTAGTTAGAAGTAGAGGTAATACTGGATGGCATGTAATATCATTTACTCTAAACCTATGGCCCGACGCTCTTGAAGCGTGGCCTATTGATAGTACCTGGAAAAAAATATTTAGAGATATATACATTTTTTAAATTACCTTTGAAGCTTGTCTCTTGTATTCCTGGATTACAAAGTCTTAAAATGGACATTATTCTACGAAAAAAAGTAACTTTTGCCCTGGATAGGCCGGTAGAAGAGTTTATATTAGTTAATATAAAGTTAAAAAGATTGCAAGTTCTCTTTTATTAAAAAAAAAAAATGCCTATCAGAACCTTAAAAATCAAGCGGTAATGAGTCAGAAAAGAAAAAATCGGCCAACATTAATTTTCTTACTAGTTTCGCGAACTAGTAAGCAAATTAATGTTGACAAACAACTAGTAAGCGAATGTCGTTCGCATGACCATCACATTTTACGAAAAAAAAAAACAGAAATAGCCTGTGATATTCTAGGATGTAACCGACATTCGTGCCAAGTCTCATCCAAATCCACTGAGGCTTTTTTGCATGATTACAAAAATCCAAACTTACACATTTATAATATATATAATATAGTAGGATTAGTACCTGAGAAAACTTGGACTTATCGTCGAAGGTCAACTGCCAGAGGTTCAAGGTTCCATTGGTGTGATTTGTGACCATGGATATGACGGGCGCGGAGTCCAACACATCCCCTTCAGGGTTCTCCCCCAGGTCTTCAGTTGCTACGCTCATCTTACGTTGCATTTCATTGTTGTTTTCTTCTCGATTGCCTGCATAACAAGAAAATAAAAATAGGGGTATCGGGACCGGAAAGAACTTTATTCATAATGATTATGTATAATATAGACTTAATATAATTTTTAAGCCTGCAATACATGTTGGCCGAGGTTAGGCCAACGCGAGCTTTGGCAAATAGATACAAGGCAAGAAATAATGTCCACACGTTCGACAAGTTCGTCGAACGCCAATGCAGACGACCAATGTAGAAGAGGGTCTGTAGAGCTGCCCACACGTTGGCCGAGCGCAGGCGAGCGCCTTTGATTTGTGACCAAAAACCGACACCGATCCGAAGTGAGGCAAGTGATCACGAGCAACGGCGAGCGAAGACAAGTTGCACCAAATGAGCTCTATACACGTGGGCGCTGGCCTCCACTCGGCCAACTAGGCAAGTGACACCGAGCGATAGCAAGGCAAATATACCGTCTACATATTGGTATTGGCCTTCACTCGACAACGCTCGGCCAACATGTATTGCAGGCTTTAGATAAACTGTCCACAAATTATGCTGAGAGTGAATAAAAGTGTTCAATTACAAATGCGGTAGGAATATCTCAAGACCACATAGAAAACTACCAGAAACAGAAAAAAACACATTACTTGTTTGAGTCTCAATTTTAGTTTTATTATTTGTTTGCTTTCAAGAGATACAGCTCGCTGACAGATACAACAGATACAACAGCAGCACTGGTTGATCTTCAAGGTAAAGCAATGCTTGCCGAGGTCGGTCAGTGGATGGGTGCCCATCTTAACATATCTAGATTACTTTGTGCTTCGGAAAGCTCGGTAAACCGTTGGTCTAGGCTGTCATTTGTACATTTTTGACAGTCTTTACGGATAATCAGAAGCCAGAAAATCTGGCACTGTATTTGTTCTTGTTTTTGTGGAGGTCAGGCGCGTGCACAGGATTATGACAGGGTTTTTAACTTTTTCTTTTATAGATTTTTAGCATAGCCACAGCCACGCATCGTAGCATGGTGGCGATGCGTGGCTGTGGCTATGCTAAAAATCTATAAAAGAAAAAGTTTTTGTGACCGATTACTCCGCCGCATACCCTGTCATAATCCTGTGCACGCGCCTGGTGGAGGTCAGATAAGTAGTCGCTCCATGTAAAACACTAATACTGAGTAACATCTGGTTGGACTGGAAGCCGACCCTATCATAGATAGGAAAAGGGTAAGCAAATGATGATGATTAACAATTTCTTAAAATAAATTCTGAATGTTTCGTACCGTTTTCTTGATTCTCTTTATGTTCGCCTCCCTCGCCCTGAGGCCACTCCGTCTCTTCTTTCTCTTCTTGTACACTCGCTAGGGGTGTCGTCACTGCTTCCGGCGGTTGTGGACCCACTGTTTTACATTAAATAACATGTTAATGTATTTTTACTGCTTCCTTCTACCCATGACGAACTCTTTAAAACTATTACTTATTCACCCTCAAACTGGAATGTTCAATAACTGTGTATGTTTAAGAATTTTTTTCTTAGATTCCAATATTTTTATTATTTAATAAATATCATTGCTCTACTGATATACTAGGAATTCTTCCTATATCTTGGGTTAGTTCACCAAAATTTAAACTCGCATGCACAATCACTCAGATCCGGAACAACCATTTGAAGACCATTCAATCAATAATTGTTCTGTGCGGGAATCGAACCCGCAACACGCAGCGCAGTAAGCAATCGCTAAACCACTGCGCCAACTATCATCTATACTAATATTATAAAGAGGTAAAATTTGTAAGTTTGTAAATTGTAAGTTTGTATGTAGGGGGTAATCTCTGAAACTACCGAACCGATTTTGAAAATTCTTTCGCTTACATGTAGCTGCATTATCCCTGAGTGCTATAGGCTTTAAAATATCTTTATATCATGCATATTAGCCGAGCTATTATAATCTTTGTCAAGCAAGTCGGGGACAGGATCCCTTGGAATATACCCGACTTCTACGTGGACGAAGTCGCGGGCAGAAGCTAGTCACATATAATTATATTTCTGAATTTTGAGTAACCGGCGTTGCACAGAGAGGACTCCACAGTGGTCCTTTTAGACCCTTTCTATGTGCAGATGGTGATCGCCCAGGGTGATTTTAGTGAGGTAAGAATCCCATAGTCCTTCTTCCAAAAGCCCCAGGCTTTTGAAGGTTTTGCCCCCGACAAAATACGGTGGTATACATACTTGGTATGACCGGCTTAGTCCTGTGCCTCACGTACAGCGGTTGTGCAGCCGCATGGTACAAGGCGGCCGGGGTGCACATGGTGGTGGCGTCCCCCAGAGGGAAGGCCGAGGGTATCCGCGCCGAGAACGATACCTGTGCCTGTCGGATCGCGCCCGCTTGTAACTCGTCCAACCATTCGCACACCCTGAACAAAAAAAAAACCTTAAAATTTGTATGTAGCAGTCGTTGAAAATTAAACTGAATCAGTTTCATTACTTGGGACATTATGTATACATATATTTTTCCTTGCATCAGAGGAAAAAAAATACACCTTTAAAGCGTTACGACATCGTGCAAACTTCTAAGAACTAAAATAACGCCCAAAATATCAGTTTATAGACTAACTACTGTTCCAAAGTAGGACATCCTGCGATTATTTAAATCCAGGATCGTTCATTTTCGGGGGGAAAATCATCGCGTTTGGTGATTTTCCTCCGACCGTAAAGATAAAGGGAGTTTCTAATTCTTAATGAATAAAGATCCATCCTGGAAATTCAGCCGCCCTTGCATTCCGGGGCCGCGGTATCTCGTTAGACCATACCCATAAGGATAATTATTTTGACCATTACTTAAAAGCATAAACAAAATATTTCTCACTCGCTCTACTCACCATATAAGAAAGCTGCCATCAATAGGGTGTATAGAGAACAGTAGATCGGGACTCTGATGCCAATCCCGCAGTAACGATTCTATCTTAGCGTCCAGCGAATCAGGGAGATGCGTACACGTGACGTCAGTGGCTATAGAGTTTATAGACGTCGTGTTTGATAGACTCGGGTTACTGTGGTTACCGCTACCTAAATGAGAAGATGATGATTAGAGGACATTGATGCTAAGATATATTATAGACCGTACTCAACTCAAGTTGACCATTGTAAGCGTGAAACGTAGAAAGTATTGTTTTATTAGCTTAGTAAAGCCTAAGTACGATCAATACAAGTCAGCCTTAGTATGAAAAATAAACAATCAATAACACAAATCATTCAATTTGTGGGATTTCATTCAATATTGTGGGACAAACAGTATACCTTGTAACATTAGTCCAAGGATGGCACAGGCAGGCTGTTACAACACATGTTAATTACACGTCCATTTTACATGAAACAATCAACACTTAGATTGATAGTTCAGGCAAATAAACAGTATATAGGTAGGTGCTGCTTAGGATAGATTATATTGGTGATCTTGCAGTCTCCGATGAGATGAGATAGTCAATTGTTTTAAGCTATCGCAATCTTCTGTCAATCGGATGGAACTTTATACGTTGTTCAAGAGTGGGTATAATGAGAACTATTTGTTCCGTGTTTACCAGTTGGCGCTACTTTTAAATGAAGTTGTTGCCACAGTTTTTCGTAAAACCCTTTGTTTATCAAAAAGAAGGGCCCAATTTTTCTACATGCTCTTTTATTGCAGTTGTTGGTAAAACCATATCATTACTGCAAAATAATCACAACATAACATGACATAACTAGCGTAATGTTACACTTTCGCTAGGCAAAGGCCTGCCTCCATTTGTTCGAAAGGCTACAATTCTGAACCTCATCATTCGAATTGGGTAACGATCTGTTTTTCAAACTTGTCCGACATGCGGTAGGCAAGTCCTGCCCAGTCCTATTTAAGTCGAGTCAAAGACCAATATACAAACATCTTAGATAAATCCTTATTAATTGGTGTTCAATGTTCAAAGATCCTCTATCCTTAAGTAGTCTCTAGTGGCCAACGAATTAGGAATCCTAATGCGTTGCTAGTGGTACATTCAAGCGCGACATGTCACTCATATGGAATATTTTACAGTAATTCAAAATGATATTATGTTAGATATTACATTAAATCGAGAAAAATAATTAATCTGTTACACAACACTACGTATCGTATCTAACTGTACTTTTTTTTTATATTCCTGCAATTGTTTCCGATCCCTGCAATGTTCATGAGTACTATAACGCCCGAAATCTACCTAGTGAATTCAAAGTTATCTTGTATACGCTTAACTAAATGGAAGGACCAGACCTGTATGTACGATTATTACACAAAATGCGTCACATTGAAATACTCCACACTAAGAAAGCATGCAGCATGAATATTCAGTTACCTGGTTGTTCATCACTATTGCTGTTATCCTCGGATTGTATTTTAGTTAAATGATGACTTGGTCGTCTATTTTCTATACGGCAGCGTGAAATAAAGTAAGCAATAAGGCTTATAAGTAAGCGAGATTTACTCAACATTATACGTTTAAGCATAACATAATAAGGTTTATAACGGCTTTATATATTTTACTCTCAAAGAATAATAACTTGATAACAACACAATATAACGATAATCTCTATCTAAAATGAAAATTACATGTTTATACAGACAAAAATACACCTTCCAACGATTAAAATAAGGCTTCAAATTACTTCAACTTTACACACGCACACGGATCTATTAAACTTTTATGCATATTGTACATAGGGAAGCATGTTCATTGATGATGATTGTCACCCTGTATTGAATTTATTAACTATGAGATCGTTATATCAATTTAAAAATATCTGGAATTTGGCCTTCCCACTTAATTGTTTCATATTCGAGGACCTTCAAAACTACAAATATTGAAATGATGCAATCCTCGTTACGGAATTCTATGCATTATATAGTATTTAATTAAATTCATAATTCAATGCCGTTTTAATAACGTAACAAAGCTCTTAATGACTGACATAAGTCCACAGATATTACTGAAAAATGTTTACCAATGAGACTAGACTGTTTATATTTGATTGTATTTATATACACACTCACTTTCATGTTCTCCATCCGGATGTGCTGTGTGGTCCGAGCCTGATCCACCTTCGTCAGTTTCTTCTTTATCTAAAATCTAGAAAACATACACATGAAAAGTTTCTTTTTGTGAATAATAGCTCTACTATGTCGCTGAATTAATGCATTCGGTTAAGTTTTGAGACAGTCCAATAGTTCAAAACATAAAGAAGCGGTCTGGACAGGAATGCTTGCACTGGATAGGCCACTCAAATCTGTGAGCTTCTTTCCTCAAAATATCGTCCCAGACATAAACATATATGGTTCTCATATGATTTTACCAGTACGGATTGCATGGAGTTCAAAAGAGACTGACCTGAGTTTGTTTCAGTGTTTCTTTTCAGGGTAGTCATTTTGGAAACACCTGCTTAATCTAGTTTAAACTTACGAAATAAAATGACGTGAAAAAGTGTCATTTGAAGAGCAATTTGCAAAATAAATATCATTTGTCAAAGGATAGGGCAAAATGCGAGTGACCGCCTCATTGGCCTAGTGGTCGCAAGCGCCACTGCTGAGCATGCAGTCTCGGATTCAATTACCGGGTCGGACAAAATGCTTTTGGGTTATTCTATTAGAAATTTCTCAGTAGTTCGGCCGAGTTCAGACGTTGGTGTGTTCAGTCGTTACGGGTCAGAAGCAGAAGCCAGAAAATCTGACACTGGATTGGCTAAGAGATATCGTCTAACCTAGTTACTTGGTTGTGGAGCTTAGATAGGTGAGGGAGAGTCGCTCCATGTATAACACAAATACTCAGCTGTATCCGGTTATACTGAAAGCCGAGTCCAACATAGTTGGGAAAAACCAAATGCTGATAGGATGAAGACAAAATAAATATTATGATTTTGTTATAAACCGTCCAGCTTCTTTTTCTTATACATACTTTTTTAGTAAGATCGTGCAGTATAGCTTCAGCCTGGCTAGTGAAGTGCATCTCCTTGTTGTGCAACCAGTGCAGGATGAAGCGGCCACCCCCGGCCAGTGACGGCACCAGAGGAATATCCGTTTCCGCGTTTATCGAAGCTGCCAGGTGGAAGTGAAGACCTGGAATGGTTTAAATTCGTATAATAGACTTAAACAATCTTCACAAAAAGACTGGGATTCTATTTTCCTTTTCCCATCATCACATAACTGAAAAAGGAACCCGTTCAGGGTGGAGCGGAAGAGAGTGTCACACTTTTAGACATTTTGATGTTAGACATCAACATAATGTGATTTAGCATTTCGTTAATACATTAATTTATTCGTTTATCCTCGCATTGGATCACCTTGCAGCAATTACACCAATGGAGAATCGCGACAGACTGGAGGACATCGAATGGCTTGACGGTGGGCCACCTAAACTTATTTACAAAGCGAAAACCTCATTTGCCGGGCTCCATGTCGCATAAATTGTCAACACTATTTTCAGTCTTGTAAGGGTTTTCAACATAAATCATAAAATTAATTACTATTGAAGCAAAATTTATAACTGTTATGTCTAAAACATAAAGATTTTTTTAAATATAAGCACTCAGTTATATATGATAGTTTCACGATTGTATGGCGTAGTTATCTTCGAATTATTAACAATATTATACGACCCATAAAATGTTTACTGCCAATAAAAATGAAGCTTCACTTTAACGTAGTCGATAAACGACTTTACTATAAGTCGCCATGCATGATGCATATCATATTGATCACGTCTAGTGCCAGATTGAGCTGTAAAAATATATTAAATAAAAAGCTAAAAATATTAATGCACTCAATCTTTTTTAAGTGCGACTTTAATCTTGTTGATAAGACCTTTATCATTCGTAACATTTTTATTTCAACAGTTCAAACTACATATATGCTAGAATGTGCAGAGCATTCAAAAACTGTTTTAGTAACGGTTTGGATTGAATATATAAAAACAGCTTAATTCAAAATTTATATTTGAATTTAGTGTTGAAGCGACAAAAACACTTTAGAAGCCATTATTAAGAGAGTTTAGTCCTCATGGTTTTTAGTACACAAACAATCTTGATGAAACTGAATACTCTTACTGTTGAGTATCAAGCTCCAGGTGTGCTGCTGGTGGTCTTGAATAAAACTACTTGATTCCGATGGTATGACAAGTACTGTATTTCATAAGTAGTGGTTACAATTTTTTAAAAGACCGATATGTGTCCGCACGCTCAAGGTATCGGCGAACGAGTGAACGGTGGGGGAAGGCCCGAGATCGCGGTTTGGCGTGAAAGATTGGTCGATGATGTTAAGGCTGCAAGTGCCTACAGCATTTTGGCTGATGAAACAGCTGATATTGCAGGAAAGGAACAACTATCAATAGGTATTAGATATTACGATCAAAAGGAAAATAATGTTAAGGAAGAATTTATCGGTTTTGTCGAGTTACAATAAATAAATGGTCAAACAATAGCTACTGAAATTAATGGATTCATCAATACCTTAAACATTGATGTTAACAAACGCGACGTCACGAACACTTACTTAACATAACAAGATTCAAAATCGTAAATCCTCTATGGTTACAGTATCTTGAACGCCTTTGCAGAACGTTTCGTCTGTGAGTACGTGAACCATGTAGAGGTTAACAAGATTGCTATTAATGTGATAACAACCCACATTGCCAGTTCTCTTAAAAAAAAAAACTATTGCTGTATGGTTCACATACTGAGTAATGTTAAAATATTATTTGAAATTGTAATGTGTATTGACTATGTAAGTTTTTAATTAAATTTTTTAAATGTAATTTTCATTTTTATGATTCTAAGATGATTGACATAAATAAATAACAATTATAAGTGGCTTTTGTGAGTCAAGATCTGTACGATACTCACTTCCAGTATAAGATGACCCATGGAAGGGATTGTGGAAGTCGTGGGCGCTGTAAGTTGAAGGTAACGTGGGGATTGGCGCGCCGGGCTGCTTCGACGACTGCGCCGTCCGTCTGATGTGGAAACAAGTCCTGGAACGATTAAAATCAGTTGCAAGACTCCATTGTAGAATAATATAATAATTAAATAAATTAATAGTTTAAAAAACACTAGAAAAACACGCTTTTATAAATGCACGTAAAAAACAAAAAAATGTTAAGAAAACCGATAACGGATTTTTTTCGAGTTTCTTATAACCTTGAAACCAGATCGTGTTTAAATTCCATTACATGGCCTTTCTCATAAGTGCAAACACGACTATGATACGATTTTCCATCATGAAGTTCCAGTTCAGGACTTCCGGCTCCATCATCAGATCAGTTCTACAGTACCATATTATTGTATTGTCATCAGAACTACATACAGTTGCCAATTTTTATTACGCTACGACCCTTGGAAGATGGTTAAATTAGTTACCTTAGATTCCATTACATAGTTAGTTACATACAGGTCGACCTAATAAAAGCGTGTTAAAAAAGAAAATCATTTATTGCAGGCAACCAAACCGCTTAAGAGAAAGAAATCAAATTAAATGCTTAGTAAATTACTTTTAAAAGAGAAATCTATACTAATATTAGATATGCGAAAGTCTGTCTCTTTCTCTCTCTCTCTGTCTGTCTGTCTGTTACGCTTTCACGGCTAAACCGACGCCGATTGGGATGAAATTTGGAATGGGAATAGTTGAAAACCCTGGCTACAGGGTACTAAACATAATTATGTTACTTTTTTCAAAATTCAACCCCTAAAGTTTTGAAACAGGGGAAGAAAGTTTGTATTGTCGAGATGTTAATTAACGTAGGTGGGTGAAACCGCGGGGCACAGCTAGTTAATAATAATTTAGAAATAAATTAGCTTAATAGGTATATGGTTCTCAATATTCTATTGATAATAATCTGCTTTCTTGTCTTGAGCCACATGAAAAATTAGTGATGGCCAGAAACTACCATACCATGGGTGCCAAAAGACACGGCACACTGAAGCCGACCTAGATAGAAATTGTTAAACGACCTTTAGAGGTGTACCGTAACGGCTGGTTTCCTATCCAACTCTCAAGCAATGAAAAGTCTGGGAGAAACTTGCTTAGAAGTGTTGGAAATTAACTGAAAATATATTTGTAAATATTTTCGATTCCATATATCTTATCTTCCTAATACTATAAATGTGAAAGTTTGTGAGGATGAATGTATAGATATTTAAAAAAAAGTTGTGATGTGTTAGATAGTATGAATGTTTGCTACTCTTTCACGCAAAAACTACTGAACGGATCTAAATGAAATTTCGTAAGTCGATAGTTGACATCCTGGAATAACACTTAGGCTACTTTTCATCCCGGAATTCCCACGGAATCGGGATTTACGCGGGAAACCCCTCACATGCGAACGAAGTCGCGGGCAGAACCTAGTATTTACATATAATAAACTCTGAACTCGTATTAATAGATGCTCTAAGTCGAACTGCAAATACTTTTGATTCCAGAGTATGAATTCCGAGCCCGAAATTTAAATACTGGAACCTAATCTCAAAAATTATATCGCAAATCCGCTATTTTATAACGAAGCATTCTTTTCAGTTCGTCACTTCTATTGTATATTTTAAACTGTTCACAATATTTATTTAAATTATGCTCTGATTGCGTGTTGCGCTGAAATTGTTCAAGCGAGTCGATCATAAATGTCTAGAGCACGTGAATCAGAAAGGAAAGTTTACAGTCAAGGCTATTGCGATAATATGAAACGAAATTCATTGAGTTTTTGTTGATACAGTCGCTTCATTGTGAAGTGAAATCATTGACGATGATAAATGGATTTATTCAGAGGTAAAATACATTGTTAAATGCATACACACAGCATGAAATCACATAAATCTAAACTGCCTAACTCGAACCAACTGAATGCAGTGGCGTGCACTCCGTACATGCAAATAAGCTCTGCATACACTGTAGTCCCATACATACATGTCTCTCTAAATCTATACTAATATTATAAAGTGGAAGTTTGTTTGTTTGCTTGAAAGCGCTACTCTTCGAAAGTACTGGGTGGATTTGGATGCAATTTGGTATGGAAGTAGCTTAAAGCTTGAGGAAGGTTATAGGCTACTTTTTACGCGACTGCAAAAAAGGAGAGTTTTGTTTTTACCGTGATAGAATCCACGGGAGCGAAGCCCCGCGTGAGTACTAGTGATAAAAAACAATAACTAAAAAAAAAACATCTAAATTACAAACAGAGCACTTCGCGATTTACGCGCTATCTATTGCGTTTATTTGGAACTAATTCATTGGACCGGCGAACCCGCCAATTCATCGCGTAGACAGCGAACCCGGCTCCTGTGAGCGTAAGTAACTGCTTACGCTGCAGTACTAACTAGTACTGCTTACGCTTATTGCTGCTTAGGGAAAGGTGTAAGTAGGGCCCACTGCGATTGAGGAAATCTTCCGTCATAAGCAACGGTGTAGTTAAGCATGGCCTCGCTTATCAAGGGGCTTTACGAGGCTCCATTAAATGCACTACCCCCAGACTTTACCCCAGACAACTAATAGTAAAACCTTTATTCAAATCAATATGCTCTTCAATATTCTCCCACCACGCATTCATCTTTTTTTCACTATCATGAGTGAGTTCGGAACGAAAGAAAGGGGGCTTTTTCTCGCTGATGAGACTTCACAAATTTCTATATTAATCCACGCTTCGCCTGTGTTCTTTTTTATTATATAAAGGAAACTAGCAATGTGTGTAGAATTCACATGACTAGCAATCTTGTTAACCCCTCCAACTAAGGTAAATATGCTTATGTCCGGAGTGGGTTCACGGCAATAGTGTAATGTGTGGGGTTCGAACCCGCAACCTCTTGATCACAAGTCCTACCTCTTGGTGATTTAGTGAGACCTACTTCATATGCTTCAAGCGCTGCATGAACCGGTGCTTGTGTCGGTGCGTGGCGCGCTGGCGGCGAGGCGGCGAGCGCGAGTGTGACGTCACACAGCCGCCCCCCCACTCGTCCTCGGGCAGCAAGGTCTCCGCCCACACGCGGCAGATGTTGTCCACACATGACGTCACTAGCACGTTGCCGACGCTGCCCCTGGCCAATAAAGGTAATTGTTACACTTTTGATTGTGAGTAGGTAAATGCATGTATCCCTGGTCTTTACCCCGAAAGTCCAGGCGCCTTTTGAAGGTTTCCCACCGAAAACAAAAATAAAAAAAAGTAAGTAAGTACTATACCCTGTTTTTTAATCTCAGAGACAGAATTGACACGTGCAAATGTCAAGTTTTGAAATAATGTTGCCAGCTCTTTTGTGCAGTGTTTTACCTACGATACCGGTTTGTTGAATCGTAACTTTTTACCGACTGCGCGACGCAAAGGAGGTAAGGAATGTGTTTCACAGTCTATGTATCTATGAAAGTATGTTTGTATGTACCTATGTGGCGTTGTACACGCCAAATTGGCAAAATAATCGGCAAACTATATCACGTGGGGTATCGTTGAATAGGTCTTTTTTTATAAAGGGAACTAGAAATGTGGGTATAATTTACATTACTAGCAATCTTGTTCACCCCTCCAACTAAGCCGGTTTTCTTTATAATAAAATTGAAGTCTCTGTGTATAATTAAAAAAAAAAACCCTGTGTTTTGAAGTGCACATAGTTATCAACACGTTTCTAAAACACAAACTTTTTTATGATTTTACCTGTCATGCTGTCCGTCCGGGCTACATAGATAGATATATACTCTTTATTGTACACCATAACATAATTAAATAAGGACTTAAAAACTACAAAGGGTGTTACAATGGGCGGTCTTATCACTAAAAGCGATCTTTTACAGACAACCTTTGGATGGATTTGACACAGCAGGAGAAAATAAATAAATAAATAAAATAAATCTCTTTTTTTTTAACTAAGCTAAATATGCTGTTTCTGGAGTGGGTTCACGGCAATAGTGTAGTGGGAGGGGTTCAAACCCTCGACCTATCGATCACAAGACCGATACATTAGCCATTTTTAGGTTTTTTTCAATACTTTTTTTTTTCATTTAAAGCAATCGCTTAGGATATATAAGTTTTAAAACGGATTTAGAGTGCCATAATCAGGTTGCGGTTTTAATTCTTTCAAACCCACTGAGTGGGGTATCAAAATAAAGGGCTTTACGAGAGGATAACAAATAAATGTGTGATTTATTTGTATAAAACTAAATAGAAATGAAAAATCATATGAAAGACTGAAAAATCGTAAAACTAAAGAAAGGATAAAGTTGGAATTATTCCTTCATCATAAAATATTGTTATTTGGTAACTTTATAGGCCAGGTAAAGTTGGGGTTCACCTTCACTGGGTGAAGGTGGTGATGATTTTATTGGCTTAAGCCTCTGATGACGCTACCGCTTATACGTTTCTGGCGTTTCTCCATTGGCCGGCACGGCCCGGCATCGAAACCGACAATGACAATGGTGGACGCTTACTTCTATGAAATTGTAGGAAACAGTTTCTCATTGCCCCGACCAGACACCGACATTAACTGCAAGGGATGACATTAGCTGTGATGTATTTACCTTTTGATTTATTTACAAAAGGTCTATACATATTGTATTGAGTAGAGTAAGGGCACTTGAAGGCTCTATTTGTGCAATTGATCCGAATAAACTTTTAAATATGCTTCAAGACCACATTCCTAGCAATAGAAAGAAACAAGTACATTTTCATTTCAAAAAGTGACAAGCAGGCGGGACCCACCCCATTTTTATAAATATATATATGTTCGATTGGGTCCCGTTTTTATGTGTCATCTACTAGGCCATACGAGTATATTCAACGACATTATTGATAGATTTATCATAGAAATAGGTGGCGATTTAATGATTCAAAATATTCCTCAGATATGGAGTCATTATCTGAATCTGATTAACGAATACCTGTACTTAATTATGTTTTAAAAAATATATTATATGTCTTACATTATTAATTTTGTATTTCTATGTTTTAAATACCTACACATTATTTCAGGATAACGTATTATAAAAACTGATACTTAAATTTATTAACGTTAAGTTTCGATAGTGGCACATCACTATATAAGAATTGCAAAAACACTGGCAACCGTCGTTATGTCAACTTAGTCTTTGAGATTAAAAAACAGAGTATAAGTGTTAAAATCCGTCTGAAATAAGCGACACAGATGTACAGGGAAAGTTTCGGTTATACGAAACTCTGTTTAATAAATTAAATTGTTATAAACTATTACGTCAAGGAAAACCATCTCCAATTTTATAGCCATACAAAGACGACCACGACACGACGCAAACACGGACGCGGGAGAGCACTAGCTACCTACTTGGTTGACGGTTGAAAAAGATTTAAAAGAAGTACAATTAGACGCCATCACAGCTCAAGACTCCCCCCCCCCACCCTTCAGAAAAAGTAATAAGATAGATAGATATACTCTTTATTGTATACCATAAGAGAAAACAAATAAGGAATTAACTACTCAAAAAAGGGTGCAATACATTAGAAGGTGTTATCGCTAAAAGCGATCTTTTATAGACAACCGTCGGATGGATTTGACATAGAAGGACAAAATAAATACGCGGGTATTCTACGGTGTACTATTTACCTATATAAGATCACGAGAGAAGATAGTATAAACTATTACTTACTTAGGCATATACTTGCTAGTCTTCCGCCATGACAGATGTGTGACAGCCCGAGGGTGAGCTACGTATATGAACGTGTAGTTCAGCTCGGGTGGAGAGTGATCATTGTGCGCCTGCGCAAGCACTGAAATAAACGAAACATTGGTGCATGCAGCTAAAACGTGGAGGTCAGAAAAGCACTCTTCATTTAAATGAATTTTTCAGGTGGTCATATAGTAAGAGTGGTACTGGTAGCCGTCCCTAACATAGATATTAGATATGTTAGGATTATGTTGATCTTAGCACGCCTCTTTTACTCAATTAGAATGCGCTTATGTGTGTATTCTAACGAGCGCATCTAAGCCTTTTCCATTAGACGAATAATGGACCAAAAGTATAGTATATGAATTAGTTTGCAACTCAAATTCCTCACTATATGGCCTCAAAGCAATCTTAGTTTCATTGCGCTCGTAATGCGAAGTTCTAGTAACATTAAATGCATTTTATTTCGCGGCAATCTAAAACAAAGTTTTATTTACACGGGGTACTTATACATATGATAAGAATTTAAGACATTGTTGCATCTATACTAATCTCATAAAAACGAACACCGGAACAGTAATCTTCCAGCTCAACCGTACTTAGCGTATCCAATTTTACTACAAAAAAAAAACAATGCATAATGTATTGTTCGTTTAATGACAGAAAATGATGTCACTGCCATTTTCCTGCCGAAGTTTTGTTCTACAATTAGCGCGTCATTTCAATGTCGTACTGTGAAATTACAACGAGTAGTGAGTACCAATTATTTTGTTCTATAAATTAGGCGACATACCAACCATTTAGCCGTTAGATGAACACAGGTTGATTTCGGACTACTTAATGGATTCAAACAGTCTAGAGGATTGTCGATTTGTCCTTTCCAAACGTAATTTATTCGTTGATTAGTATAATTAAATTCTATAGTAAGACAAATACAACGTGATCATCATAATTAGAAATTACCATTTATCAAAATCGATCGAGCCTTTTTGGAGAAGTTCAGTGATATTTAAACGTACAACAGAAATGTTAATAGGTGTTCTCTTAGAACATCTTCGTGCCATGACCGAATGTACTAGTCCGTACACATTTCACATTATTTTTCCTATATTCCTTAGTATAATTTTTACGTTACTCATTTTGTGGTACGTGTAGTGTGTGAGTTCCATCAGTGAAATGTATAGTACTTCCAAAGATTCCTCTTCACGTAGACATACAAAACAACAATTTTATTTCTATATAGTATAACTAGAAATGATTTGAGTGTGAAAGAACTGTAATGAAGTGAGCGACTCTTTTTAACCGACTTCAAAAAAAGGAGGAGGTTCTCAATTCGTCTTAAACTTTTTTTTTTTATATATGTTACCTCATTACTCGCAGATGGCTGGACCGATTTCGAAAATTCTTTTTTTGTTTGAAAGGGTATACTTTCTAGTTGGACCCATTGTCGTCATGTTTGGATCTGATGATGGGATCATGGAGAAATCGATGAACTCTTCAAATATTATAGGCACATCTATAGCGTTTTGGGTATTTCTTTTAGTACCTTGAGCAGTTGCTCTCGAAAAGCACCATTTGAGGAAGTGGAACTGATGATGAAGACCCCAGATGGCCAACGAAACTACTCAATAATAAGTATTTCGTGGATTACGATTAAATTACTTGAATATAGATGTTAAGCACTTTATGCTCGTCACAATGCATATGGTGAAGTAGAGCTGATGGTGATGTACCAGGAGAACTCCTCAAAAATGAACAGCTCTGCACCCAGAAAAGCAATATTTTGTAAAAGGTGATAAGTAGTTGACATTTTGGCTTTTGTAACTAGATAAATTACAAACCGACCCACTAACGAGCGTGAAATTTTTTTTTTGAAAAAAATTAGAACCGACTTCTATATAAAAACACTACAAAGGCAAAAATAACTTTAATTTCGGAAGGCGGTGTCAAAAAAAAAAACAAAATACAAAACAAATGACACTGACTACCGAAATTAAAGTTATTTTTGCCTTTGTAGTGTTTTTATATAGAAGTCGGTTCTATTTTTACCCGACTGTGCCAGAAGAAGGGTTATGTTTTTCGAGAGTATGTATGTATGTATAATTGTTTGGCACGCTCTGTGGCCTGAACGGCTCGACGGATTTTAGCTTGAGAGGTATCGTTAGATTCGTATTGACTGTGAAAGTGGCACTGGGTATATCAAAATAAAAAAAAACCAAAATGGCGGATTTTTGGCGCCATATTATGCCTTCAAAAAAGTTTATTTTTCTCAAAACCTATCGAGTGGGGTATCAAAATCAAGGGTTTTAAAAGGTGATTACAAAAATATATATAAAACTTATATGGTTAAAAGTAATTCAAAGGGACAAATCGTAAAAACACGTATAAAGAACTAAATCGTCTGCGAAATCATTCACATCTGTAAACTAAAAAGCTGGAAATAAAAAAAAGTAATTAAAAAACCCAACTGCAACCTTATACTAAAACTAACTGAAAAGCTAATAAAACCAGGCCCATTTTCAATTAAATAAAAGTTGGAAGCAGGCGGGACCCATTTGAGTTTGAAACCATAATAATGGTATGGGCCCCGCCTGCTTCCAACTTTTATTTAATTGAAAATGGGCCTGGTTTTATTAGCTTTTCAGTTAGTTTTAGTATAAGGTTGCAGTTGGGTTTTTTAATTTTTTTAATTACTTTTTTTTTGCAATTTTTTTTTTTTTGTTTTATTAAGGAAACTAGCAATGTGCGTACAATAATTAACATTACTAGCAATCTTGTTAACCCCTACAGCTAAGTTAAATAAAAAGACACAAAAAGTGTCTGGAGTGGGTTCACGGCACACGGCAATAGTGTAATGGGTGGGGTTCAAACCCCCGACCTCTCGATTAGAAGGCCGACATCTTAGCCATTAGATTATTGACAATAGAACGGACTGTTTTTCCCATAGTATTTCGTAACATTTAATTACAAAATTTTATTCAAATTTCAATCATAAGTCAGTTCAGAGCATTTTGTTTATAAGGTTATCCCCTTATCTATTTATACAAAGGTGCCAAATCCGGCTTCTGTGTCTTATCAGCAGAGGTCGGAATTAGGTAGAGTTATTATGTACTTGCATCGAAATATTGATATTAATATGGATCTTCCCGGGGTAATCCCGTGTGACCAACAATATTATGTAAATTTGGCAACGTCGCACGTGCAGTGGTTTAAATTGTGTAAAAGCAAATAACTTTTTATTTAATAAATCACGGGATGTTTCTGCTCTTCAAAATTAATCCCGGAATTTGGGGCATATCCACTTTATTCTTTCGTTGTATGAAATCAGTGTAAGTACATAAATAACTCTACCTAATTCCGACCTCTGCTTATCAGGCCTGTTGTTAGACCATTCTCTTTTCATATTCTTAGCCTATTTTTAACCTATTTTTTTTAATATGCATTAATTTATTCATAAATAGTTATTACTAGATGGAAGCATGATGTCAATCGATATCAGCTCTGATGTTTATCAATTAAAAGATCATATCAGCACCTGTTTAAATGTCAGACACGACAGATGGCCGCAAAACTGACACATCAAGTTTGTTGAAATACAAGCTGTTAGGAAATCTACCGGCGCGTTAACGTGCTCATGAAAAACTCCCACTTGGGTTTTTGTTTTGGTCAGAGACCAACTTCTAGATACATGAAAAAATAAATAACCATGCATATTTTAGAAAAACATAAGACAATGTATATACATTTACTACTATTATATCTGCATTTTTTATTTATTTAAGGATCTTTGTTACTCAATAAAGCCAAAATGCAGAGGCAAATTATACACAGAAAAAGATTTTCGTCTGGATTAAAATTAACGCATGTGTTTTTCACATAGGTTAATTTTAATCCCGATAAAATGTGCGAAATTTCCGCAATTAGTATGTTACATAATAGCCCATCTCTATATTATGATTTTGATACATTTTTTAAAATGCTGAATGTCACATTTTTATAGACAGTTATGTATTGTTTGTCATAATTATTCAAACAGGCTTTATAGTGCGTCGTCTCTGTCACTCATACATGAGTCTCTATCTATAATCTGAATGTGTTATATTTACGGCCGGTACTATAAATATGTGTTTATTACCTTTGTTCTGGTACCAGATTTTGACGAGACGGTCGTTGGTGCCAGATGTGGCGAATAGAACGCCGTCCGGAGAAAACGCGAGATGATGCGCCGGAGTCGCTGTGTGACATTGCCACACGCATATCCACCCCTAGATGAAAGCAAAATTACATCTCAATGTTAACCATCAATTAATAAAGCTAAAAAAACTGGTTTTTAGATTATTTCTTAGACTTAAGAGGACCTAAGTCCTGTTACTCGATATTAATGATTATTACTTTTTTTTTATGATGTACTGAAGGTGTAGGAATACTTTGATTATTATCTTTGGTTTAATCTATAAAAGATTAGAGTTAATATTAATTATGATCTCGAGATCATGATAGGATACCTGGACTAGACTTTTCCGGGCCTGAAATAATATACCCGTGGAACTAAACGGGTCGTAATCATAAATCCCAACCACTATCTCATGAAATGTTTTATTGCAACTGTCACAACGCAAATCAAGACTACACACAAAACCAACTATTATTATTTTGACTTTGATTGATTGAAATTACGAAACATTCATTAGAGATATCAAACTACTAAATTACATCAAGATAGATTACAGAATTTGATAGGAAATTGTCAATGCTTTAAATAGCAGCATCCGTCAAGAGTCCCTTTGAGATAATAGTGAAATGCGAAACTTAGATCAGAATTCTAGTTGCGTCTCTGAATGCATCACGTAACAGCTATAGAAATATTGCGGTCACCGAAATGAGAGCATTTAAGTGGAACGCAAACAAGTATAGTCTTACTCTGTGAAGTTTAATATGCAGAACAAGTTTGGGAAACTCATTTATAAATGGACATTTACTAGTAATCTGTAAAGATTTGCATCAAGTTACTGGTTATTAAAAGGTTTGAGTAGGTGGGTTGGTGGGGAGATGATTTTATTTATACATCACATCTTTTATACGGTAATTACGTCTACTTGATCACTGTATTCATACTTAATATACTTTTGTTGGAGACCATAACAGAGAAACAAAACAGAGATAACGGCGGACGGTAGAGTATATTGTTGTATGTTTATCTTATCAGAGCGTATCACAATCTGCGTTGTACTCACGGGCTCATCTTCCTCAACTTGCTTGGGTTTGTCATCCTTGTCACCACCTATCTGGAATGTCACTCCTGAACTCGCTGGAAACAAGAAACGGAATTTTTGAAAATAAATTGGAGACGCTTTATAAAAAGCCTTAACAAGTGACTGCAATTTGAAGATTATGTATACTCCGACTTATTTGTAATATTTATGCTCGTATTGCAGTTAGCAAAGATGAATTTTGTTGAAAGGCTTCTTGATGTGTTGTTCATTAGTTCAGAGTTGATTAGGTACTATACAAGCACAAACATATTTTGACTCTGTATCTGTCCTCTTCAATATGGAACCAAAACAAAATCCCTACACATGACATATGTTTAATACCTGCAGAGATAATAGCTATCGAATCTGTATCAGGTAATTGACTGATGAGGCCAACTAACAACTAAACAAAATACTGACACACCCCTGTAGTCTAGTACAAATGAATCGATACTACAAAATTCTACTAGTTCCAGTTTCTTAACATTGTTATAAATTAGTTTCACTTCCGACACGATCAAAGTGAATTATAGCGTGGTTGATTGTACTGCCTCAAAATCGCTACTTTGCCGCATTAACAAGGTAAATTGTTGTTAAGTGCAGTTCCTTGGCGTTTTTAAAACCATTTGAGAACGCCTCGAATCACGATATCTGATTTACAGATAAAAATGTACATGAATAATGATAATACCTCTTGACGAAAGTGTTAGTGTCTCGAGTAGATAAATAGACGAAACCGATATCTTACGTTGGCTGTCATCTTGATAGAGCGACGCTTGGTGCCATAATTGCAGTAACTTGCCGCCCGTTAGCAGTCGGGTGCCCTCGAGATTCCATGACAGCGCGGTGATCGGTCCATCCGCCACCAACTTGCCGGTTTGCACCCACCGGTACTCCAGGCCCTGAACGTTAACAGTCACATGCCGCGTTGAATTGAATAATGAATCTGAGTGTGAATACAACTTCATATGACAGAGATTGACCCATCGCATTCATGTTATGGTCAATTGGCGCAGCGCCATCAGTAAACACCGAAGTTCAGAGACCTATTATGTAATAATCATCTGAAAACTCCTATTTCATTCGACAAATGTCCAAACGCACATCTCTATGACGTCACCCTAAGTGCAATTAAGTTCGACTGTAGACAATGCGTCGTTAATCTGAAGAGTCATTTAATGAATCTCTTTTTTATGTTTGTATTTCAAGAGATGCGACACATATTTAATGTCGCATATAGACTTTCTGCTAAGTATTCATGGCCTTGGCAGTAGCCTCGTAAATTTTATACCCATGAGCCGAATTATTGTTGGCTGTAAGCAATCTTTAAAAAAGGTGGTACCTTTGAACATTTAACCCATGCAGGCAATTAATATATATATATAGCAATTATTTAGCCTCAAAGGATTACTATTTACTGGACTGTGATAAGAAACAGCATCAATTAAAATGTTACATGAACTCATTGTCAGTACTAGACGCTGGAATAAACAGTGATAGTAAAGTAAATTGCAGAATATGTACATCTTTTTTGTAGTTATTAGAATATCAGTATAAAAATATTGATTATTTTTATTTTAGCATACTGTGTCATAGTTTAATGGTTTTGTAGTATAATTAATTCACTGTGAAGATGTACACTGGTGAAATGCTTTATCCAAACAATTCCACTTTGCCAGGGCTAAAATGCCACATTGCCTGGGCTAATACTGGGTCCTCGCCTTCATCAGATTACCGCATCTTAACAGTCTTACAGGGAAAATTTAATGATTTCATTTCCTGGCAATAAATATTTTTATTTATCTGCACTTAGTTTTATGTCATCAAATACACACACTTTAGCTGTTATTGTTGTAAATATCTATGTGATAACAATGCATGCATCAAGCTACTATAATTAATCTCTTTTAATCTGGCATTTCTTTATCATATTAATCAATTTTATAGTAACACTAGCTGACCCACCACAACTTCATTTGCGTGGTATCCTACCCCTACCCAACCGATACCACTACCCCTATCCTACCAATACCCTACCCCTACCCTACCCAAACCCTACACTACCCCTACCCTACCCTAACAATACCCTACCCTTATTACTTAGGGGTATGAAAAATAGTTAGTAGCCGATTCTCAGACCTACTGAATATGCATATAAAATTTGGTAAAAATCAGTAAAGCCGTTTCGGAGGAGTAAGGTAACTAACATTGTAACACAATCATTTTATATATTAGAAGAAGATTATCATGATATTTGCAGGAAATTCGATTTGCTTTCATTATTAAACTGTTAATCTTAAATTAAAGTAGTATACCTCTCTCTGGCAGACAACATTTTCTATGTCTTTATTTTTTTTTTAAATTACTGAATGTTTGTATGACTGGTATAAGAATATAAATAAAACTAGCTTAGGGTATTTTACTTATAGTACAGTAACTTACATGAGTAGTAGCAGCTGTATGTATAAGCGGTGTAGGTTCAAATATACACACTTCGGCCCCATATGATGCAGCAATCTTCCCTGTATCAGTGCTGCAGTCTAATGAGCCAATGCGAACATAACTATGGATTGCTCCCGGGATTATCTGTACCCTTTCAAAGTTGGAGGCTAAGATCACGATGTTACAGCCTGCTGCATATGCCTGTAGCAAAAGAAAACAACATAAATAATATACACAGTATGAAGACAATGAATATTGTTCATTTTCTTAATATTATTAACTAGATCGCTTTAAAGTATATTAATATAAATAATAATATTCTACTGTGGTATGGACTTATTATTTATTACAAAAGGACAGTTGAAAGTGACATTTAGAGTTGACTTTGAATAGTTTTTTACTCAATTTATACACTACCATGACATAGCATAGTGCTTGATAGATTGATTTGTCAGAAAAACAAATAAATCAACAATCAAGGACATATTTGTTTTGTCAACTCTAGAACAGGAAATAACACAAGTAGTTAGATAATCATGTGATGTGTTATTACATATTTAATATGTACTCCATCTAATAATTCATGACTTTATTCATTTGAAATAGTCTATTTACTATACAGTTATATTATAAATTTTTGGGAAGACCTAAAGTAATCATATATAAAAATGTATTTATAGATTACATAAGTTCATAAGTGGATTCAATATGCTTAGTTTCTATACATTGTGTAAAAAAAATGTTTACACAATGTATAGAATAGTAGTTCAATATTTATTTTATTTTAGCATTTATCTTGATGAATATTTATTTAACTGATTATGATCATACACTATAAATGAAAATATTCTTAAACAATATATTCATGTAAAAACTAGGTAGTGCTGTGTTATAACTTTACCTCTATAGTTATCAGTTGCCTTTAGCATTACTGTTATTTAAATATCTATAAATGACTGATGCAAATTAGCATTCAAGGAAACTCACTCTATTTGTATGTCTCCTCTGTAACTAATGTTAAGTAATGAGATACAATATGTTCACAAACAAGAGAAGATAATAGTATTTAGTGACCAAACGAAAATGTTATGCTTATCAAACTAGGCTAAATTAGATTTTCCTGTTAGGAACATCACTTCTCAATTACTGCTTCAGGTGCACAGGATACAATACACAAGACTTGGCCGCTTACAGCGATACGGATATTAATCTAAGTACTTACTGTGAAAGGTATTCCTTCTACAGAACCAACGGCAAAACATTGATCTCCTGAATTACAGGCACCACTTAATACTTGGTGACAGTTCATAATGAACTATTAAAACAAAAAACTCTTCGCTAGATGAATCCCAGATAATTGAACGTCACTGGCAGACCGTTATTAAAGAAATACATAATTTACAAAAGAAATAAATATTTTAAACATTTCAAGATCTAATTATTATTTTATTATAATTATTACGAATATTTCTCTGACACCTCACATCGAACGTGAGAGAATGACGTAGAGAAAGAAAGAGATACAAAATGTCAAGTACGTTCCGAATATTTGTATCTTACGCAGTAATCGATAATACGTGTAAGAAAATTTGGAAAAAGGAAAATTATTTAATATAAATTATAATAAAAATGCTAGTAGTATATTTGCATATGGCTCAATAATTATTTAGAAAAACTGTGAATGCACTAACAGTTTTGAAAATATCAAAGCGCAGCAAAAAGGCGATAGCAGTAATTTGGTCGCAGTTTTTGAACAAATCCTATCCGTATGTTTTGGTGATTGGGGTTACTAGCAATAAAATCCACATCCAATTTTGTAGGTCTGTTAATTAAGACCTACAAAATTGGATGTAGAGTGTTAAGGTGGCTTCATCACAGCAATTTAATTTAATATTTTCAAAATATTATTTTTTCTAAATACAAACTTTTTTCCAATAATGATACTTTGTGGTCTTTTGACAGTTAAGCTCAGACTGATTGACAACTTTGACGTTACTTCCTATGGTTGAGGAGAAGTATGAATGCCAACGCTTAATCGTCGAATGAGCTGTTTTTTTGTGTATTGATCTGTATAAAAGAATTAAGGACGCATTGGGATAAAAATTCAAACGAAGGACATTATTTTCTAAAACTAGTGACCTACAAGTGTATCTCTGAGATTTGTGTTGCGCCGTTCTGGGGCGAAGACTTCAACATCAAAGGTAAGTAAGTCTTTAAACCAATAAATCAATAATTGTGTTATCTAGAATATTATGAATTTTATAAGAATAATAGAAGCAAGACAAATGGTTATTTTGGTTCTTTGTAAATTAGTTACAGACTGGAATAACTGGACGAGATAATTCAGAGTCAAAGTCATGCGCAAACCATACAAATTAAATTTGATTCATATTATCAACTGTTGACCATACAGCATGTTGCGCGGAGGCGTTCGGTTGATTACCACGCATTCAGTATTTACAATACAGCTATTATTCAGTACTAGATAGTATCAGAGTTCTCCATACTCTAAACAAAACAATGTGTAGAATGCAGTTTCTATGTACAATACACTATTATGAGGCAGTTAGCCAACAAATATAGACTTCTACAAACTTATCCAAATTGACTGTAAATCAATATTCCCAACAATGACTGGAAATTATGTAAATAAGTACCTATTTTTGATATTATTATTTAATTAACCTTACTTATTTGTTTCTTAGAAAGTCAGGTTTTTATTTTATTCAGATTTAAATTAATTTATTCACATATCAATTACTACAGGTTACAATCATATTATAATAACAAATACACATCATAGGTTTTGGATTATGACTCAGAGCGTAATCCCATAATATGACAAACAAAAACTCTATTTCTATTTCTTATAGTTAAAATTTATAAATTTTAACTATAAGAAATAGAAAAGTTTTTTAAGAAATTTAAATAAATCCATGCCTTCACTTGATTTTACTTTTTATATTTTTTTTAGTGTAAAACTATTCCTTAAAAATGTAATTTAAATCATAACAAAATATTTATAAAGTATGGTAAAAATAATATAATTCTGTTTTTAAACAACAACATAACTATAAATAAATTAATCTATGATTAGTTAAAGCCATGACTAATTCATTTAATTATTATCTCAATAGCTGTTTGTGTATTCAATATAAATTTGTAGTGATAATGAAAAGTTTGAATCACTGGCATCTGTATCTTGCACTCGCAATACTAATTTAAATGAAGTTTTATTTTTGACCAAACACTTGTTCCTAATTGAAACTAATAACTCGCCGTATAGATGTTCAAATGAAATTTAGTATCAACCACACAAAATTCAAGAGACTTTGAACCTTAAAACTCAATGTTCCTGAGCATTTTGAAGTTTTTTTTTGTTAAACTCATACATCCATAGGTGTGCTATGTCTATGATGTCATCCATTATTTTTCTCCACCATCTGCTGAGGTAATTGAGATAAAATGGAAGGTTTGGTTACTTTTGTAATCTTTTAATACCTACCTACTTGCCAGCTCTCCAAGAGTTACTATTTATAAGTAAGTGTGTAAATTATAAAGCTGAAAGTGTTTTAGTCATAAACAAAACTGAATGATTGAATTAAATAACTAAGTAGAAAGAATTATTATTACTGAAACAAAACTCAGGCACAAAAACAGTACACCTGCTATTTCTACAAAAAGCTGTATATTTTACAAAATAACATAAATGATAATGTGGATGCTTCTATCAACATATCATAATAATGATAATAAATTCAAACAACCATGCTTATTTTACGAAGATAGTATCATTCTGAAAATGATGTTCCCTAAGTTGATAATGCTTTGACGATTTTCTGGATATTAAAAAACAAATCATGAAATAACTGGATATTCAGTCAGTGTTTATTCAAGTCAATCTATATGACTGCTTGAGATGGCTTCTCACAAGTTGCGCCATACCTCCAGATTATCGGTCCGCGCGTGGAAAAGTATAGGTACGCCGCCACCTCGGTGTTCATGTTATAGAGTGCTGCGGTCGTCACCAACCCAGTTAGGGGATCTGCGAGAGGGTATTTCTGTCCTCTGCTAACGACCGATGCGCATTCTGCGGACCGGGAGACTACTTAAAATCTCCTTTCTGCAGCTTCCTTCTACGCAGAAGGATATCACCGCGTCCTTCTGTGTCCAGCCTGACCTAGATACCTTGTAAAAAGTAGTCGGCCCATCTACCTTTTTTCGATATGCAGTTGACTCTGTGGGTTTGGTAATTTTTGCTCGACTAATTAAGAAATTAATTATTAGTTAGCTTCGCTTCACTTCGCATACTGATTAGTGTGACCCGAATCCGTCGAGTGTCGCCACTATTTGCCGTGGAAAAAACGACTTTTTCATGTTTCCATAAATCCATACTAGAAGTAATTAGATAATGCTGAAAAATGTTCATGATATGACCTTCACTAGCTCTTTACACAGCAATAAATCAATTGAATGTAGTTCCAAGGACCTTCCTAACAAGAATTACGTACAGCTTAAAATAGTACTTTCTATCCTTTATATTTCAGTAGGAGCGTGGTTGCATAGGTGTCTGAACACAAGACTTAGGTGTTAAGGATTGCGGATACGTAGGCAGTGGGCGTTAACAATCTCTAAAATAATCTTCTTGTGCAGAAAGGCGACGTCTCATGCAAGAACTAGTGTTAAAGCTTATCTCGAACATAATCTAGCGCATACCGTGCGTGCGTTAACTTACGCTACAGTAGTGAAAATCAAGTTATCTTCATCATTCGTTCTTGGTCCGACAGAGCAATCGTGCGTTGATACTAGTTAAGTTAATTTGATTAAGTTGTTAAGTTTATAAAGCTCATCAACTCAATCCCAGGTAGACCACTAGACATTACTCCTTACGGGGCCAAAACTAAGTAAATAATTTAAGTAACAAGTTTATCATCGATAGATACGATATTTTTTTTTTGTAAAACTCCGCACCTAAACATAAGATTTATCATAACACATACTGTTTCATTCTCTAAGGAATATCTGAAAACAATAACCATTAAGGCATAGTATATAAAATATATTGCGTCACATTATATATATCTATTATATTTTTTTACCTTTGTTTGTAGTATAGCATTTCATTATTACTGTTAATTACTAGCATCACAAAAGTTGGGAATCCTAGCAAAGGTGAGTTGGTACTATGTGCACATACTAATATTATATTCGGTGAGTATTAATAAAACAGTAGAAGTCCAATATACGTGCGTTTATTTAAGTACTCAAATCAATACTGTCTATATTAGGAGGTACATGATTAATATAACGATTAGACATTATACAATGATTAGTCATACAATGTAGGCATAGTACACCCCCCTTATTCAAAACAAAGGTTACTTAAATTAATACAAGTAATTATACAATAAACAAAAAAAATAAACAGTTGCATAAAACGAAAATCATAATGCTATTACCTAAAACATCAAAACCTTGGCTTACATCGTTATTATTAACTAATGTTATCCGTATTTTAGACTAACACTAACATCACTATCACTCTTATGTTTCCACTATTACATTAATTGTTTCCAATATCACTAACTATACTATTACGCGCTGTGGTGGGCGGCTGTCATAGCCCGGCTCACCAACGCGTCACTCCATCCTCGTCAACTCCAGCAGTTCCCGCCGCAGGTACCGAGCGTACCCGATCTTACAATAACGCCACATCACATATAGTATGGCCACCAGCATACATGCTATTATTATTAGCAAATACGTTTCCTACCGTAAAGATGTCCCCAACTGTGCCTCGGCCTGTGCTGCGGCGGCACTGTTCCCAGCGCCGTTCTGGGCAATAATTATTTCCTCTGTGTTTTTGCTTGGTGTACTACCCATTGTGTTGTTATTTTATTGGTTGAGTTATCTTAGGTATGTCTTGACAATGTAAAGCGCACCACAGGTTTAATAGCTCGTCCGAATCTCGCTTCATCGCTCATTTTCTGGGGTGCCAGGACAGCCTCGCACTGTATGAACCATAGCCTCGGTTGATCAACCCAAAATTCGGGTATTCGCGACGAAACACTAACAACTGCTACTTCTGCCGATCCGCTACTACTCGGTTTCATTGCACTATCTTGCTGTGAAGTCATTGTGGTTTAGGTCCAAATCCAATCCTGTTAACAGGGCAGTGAATACACTTGAGCCTCAAACGTCGTATTCCAGTAACTTTAGGTCGGGGTCACCACTATGCACGTACTAATATTATATTATATTCGGTGAGTATTAATAAAACAGTAGACGTCCAATATACGTGCGTTTATTTAAGTACTCAAATCAATACTGTATTAGGAGGTACATGATTAATATAACGATTAGACATCATACAATGATAAGTCATACAATGTAGGCATAGTACTTCACACCGGAACAGATGCTTAATCTGTATTAAGCCCAGGTTCGGTCGTGTATGGAGTACTGCTCTCATCTTTGGGATGGATCTGCCAAATACAAACCCGACACGCTTGAGTCTATCGAGAAACTTAACTGGTCGAAGCAAAGCTCCAGATCCTTGAACATCCACGACGAGTTGCAAGTCTATCGGTTACATTTCAGGTAGTGTGCGATGGATTTACACAATTTAATTCCGCCAAGCCCGTTCCATCATCGGACTACAAGACAAATGGCGATGCGCCATCGTTACATGGTGGACGTCCCACCCGTACGCACTAAACGTTTTGGGAATACTTTCATTGTGCGTACGGCTAAGGAGTGGAATTCCCTGCCAGAGTCTGTGTTTCCTGATCGCCATGCTTCATCGCCATTTGGGAGTCTTTAACTTCTAGGCAAGCGTGCTCCATCTTTGACCACATCATCACTTACCATCAGGTGATCAAACGCGAGCCAATAATCAATAAAAAAAATAGCTTTCATTTTCTGATGTATGGAAACGGCTATCCTCAACCCCCGTCATAAAGGTGGTCTTAGATCAGGACACGGGACCAAATTGATGCAATTTATGTTGAAACAACAACAATAAAGGTATAACATTAACAACGTATTATATACCAACGCCATTCCGTCGCGGAAATGAGATAGTGCAAATACTGTCTCTATAGATCCGTCCCTTCCTAAAAGCGGAATAATGGTGGTATTGGTACATCATAGAAGGGGTACTTACACCTGCAATAGGAACTAATGCCATAACGGTACGAGAATGTAAAACATCAGTTTCATAATTCATCAATCATCAGTCGTAGCCACCTTATAACTTCTAGTCCAATGTGAAAACAATTAATATAGTATTTATTAAGTAACTAGCTTTTAACTAGGTTTCCCGCGTAAATCCCGATCCCGTGGGAATTCCGGGATAAAAAGCCTATGTATAATTCCAGAATGTCAACTATCTACTTACCAATTTCATTAGTAGGTAGTATAATTCTCGTCAAATAACTTGGCAAGAGTCGTTCAATGCGCAGAAGTCGATTTTTAGGTGTCAGCGGGACGCGGGGTATGACGCAGTGCCGCTCCGAGCGCGCGATTGGTGCGTCAGTAGTTCTCGTTCAATTTGCTCCCGAATACACTTGCGTACACGAAAGTTGTACCCTTTGTTTTTGTTACGAGTTGTTATTTTAAATTTAGTTTTTGTTACGTTGATTACAATGCCAGGACCAAATACCGTTTTACGCAGACTATTAAAACGTCAGAAAGAACAGTTACACACTATAGTTAAGGAAGGTTGATATTCCGAATTCGTCACTGTCTTTAGGACACCGGGGAAAAAGAAGAATAAAAGGGGTAGCAGTTTTATTAACTAATTGTGACGACGAGAACATATTATTTTTAATGTTTTTTTTAATACATTTTTTTACTTTTAAATGTATTTATGTATTATATCTATTTTATTAATAACTAGCTTGTGTCAGCGGCTTCGCCCGCGTGGGAAGTTTTTCCCGTGTAAATCCCGATCCCGTGGGAATTTCGCAAAATCCTTTCTTAGCGGATGCCTACGTCATAACATCTACCTGCATGCCAAATTTCAGCCCGATCCGTCTAGTGGTTTGGGCTGTGCGTTGATAGATCACTATGTCAGTCAGTCAGTCAGTCAATCACCTTTGAGTTATATATATTTAGATACCGAATTAACGAATGAATTCCTCTTCTTTCTTTAACATTCTTCTGAACAGACATGATTAAAAATAAATGATGGCAATAACCACGGAATAGATGAATAAGGTTGGAATGGTAATGTGCGCTTGGCGAGCGCGCCACATTTATGATACGACAATCATAGCGCGACCGATTAATTCATTCACCGCGTTTAGTGCGTTTCGGATTACTTCGGAACACAGAGCTCTGCTTTAAAATGCCATGTTGTGCAATTATAACCTGTAAAACAAAAAGTCAGACCGCAAGTATAGAGCGAGGAGGTTTATTTTTCCATCGGTAAGTCGAAAATAACATTTAATTACAATTTTATTTGTAAAAAACATAAAAATATTCTGATCACTATGAAATTCCGAAAATTAACGAACATTATTGCAACAAGTTAAAAGAAGTATACATTGCCCGTTGTGTACTCGCTTAATCAACGCAATGACCAAGTCCGCTTACAATGTACTACATGCGCCACACTTCAACCATTGACGTTTTGTCCTTTGCCCTGATTGGCCGTGATGCAAGCTCTCGATTTAAGTGTGTGTAATTTATTTGTGTGCGTAATTCGCATACGTAACGGGCCTCATGCTTGTAATAGAGCTAAAGAGTGGGGAGACAAGCGGTGACACGCGTTCTCATACTAATCAGGAACTATTTCCTTTCTAACTTCTTTTATCTGTTCTGTGGCAATAACCATAGATTAATGGCAAGCAGTAAAAGTTACCACTTTTTTCTTCCACTAAGTGCACCATGCGCGAACTTACCCCTCACCACTCCAAAACCGTGCCAACTTACGTGACGAGGACTATAGTGTTTGTCTGTTTGTACACGCTAATCTCCGGAAGATTAGCGTGTACAAACAGACAATCAGTTTTTTTTTAAATTCTTCTTTTATTACTGTTTCTTAACCCCCCTCTATTATTATTATTGTAAAAATATGAAATGTACAAACACACTTTTTTCTGTTTTATAGATTTTATTATATATGTTACCGGCCAAACCCGATTTCAGGACAAACTAGTTTTGCCTAGGCTAAACTAGTTTTTCCTATACGCGATAGGATTAACTAGTATAGCCTAGTTCAAACTAATTTGTCCTAAGCCCGATAGGATAAACCAGTTTAGCCTAGGCCAAACTCGTTGAGCCTGATATAAATACGCACACTCTAGGATAAACTAGTACGGCCTAGTCTAAACCAATTTTGTAGATTCGACAGTAAAAATTATTCTTATTATAATGTGTTATCATCAGAGCAATATTTGGAAATCATTGAACAAGTTGAAGATGCAGAAAAATCTGACACCATTACAACAAAGGTGATTGAAACGGTTTGCTGTGTTAAAAATCGGGGACGTGAAAAAACTGATTGCACGGAGTAAAGTTAATATATAAAACTATCTTCCATCCGATGAACTTTATGATGTGATTGGCGCAGCTCATGTAGCTGCCGCTTGTATTTATCTATGTGTAGTATCTGTCATCGAAAGAAAACAAAGAAGAAAAGAGGATTAGTCTCTAAGCCCATTCTTCATTCGGAAATGAATAGTAGGTGCCAAGTAGATCTGATCAATTTTCGGACACAACAAGATGGAAATTTTAAATTTATTATGGTTTACCAAATCCATCTAACAAAATTGTTCTGCTACGCGCTTTACAATCTAAGAGAGCGACAGAGGTGGCTTACCATTTGAAAGATATATTCAGGTAAACATTCAGTTGGATCAGGCCAAGGTTTTGTGAGATGCAGCTGCAATAAAAACTGATCCACAAATAGATGCCAGTGCAAGAAAGCAACGATACTCTGCAATTCTAAGTGCCACCAAAGCAAACCATGTAAAAATAAATAACAATTTTAATAATTGAGACATAATTATTGCTTCTATTAAAAAAAAAACACTTATTATTTGTTATAGTATGATTGTTTGTATTACCAATTATCCATAACTTTTAACGACGAATCATTACCGTTTTAATAAAAATTATTACTTTTTCAAAAAAATAAATATATACATAAAATACTCCGTGTATTCTATTCAGTTTATCTATTTATATTTACTTTCTAGATATACTATAATGTTTAGACTAGGCCATAATAGTTTATCCTAGAGTGTGCGTATTTATATCAGGATCAACTAGTTTGGCCTAGGCGAAACTAGTTTATCCTATAGGGCTTAGGACAAATTAGTTTGGACTAGGCTATACTAGTTAATCCTATTGCGTTTAGGAAGAACTAGTTTAGCCTAGGCAAAACTAGTTTGTCCTGAAATCGGGTTTGGCCGGTAACATATATATGTACATATAGATGGAGTAAAGAGCGGCTTGTCATTAAGGTAAACCAAGATACAGTGTAATTGCCTTTGATAATAACGCACACTGTTTACTAACTATTACGAGCGGTTCAAAATTATCTTAATGTACTTAGTATGCCCGCATCTTGCGGTTAAGTTTCCAGAAGTTTTTGAGTAACGAAAACAGTGGATGCTTTATACGTTATCAATTGTTTCTTGTGTTACTCTCGGCTTTAAGCCAACTAATTATAGGAAGACAGTGAATTAATTACAGTAAAGCAATGCAGCTGCTTTGTATGATAATAATTTGTTCCTCTGATATGAATCAGGTTTGGTATCGGTCATTGTAGAAATACCTTCTATATATCACGCAGTACAATCATTTTAAATTGCGCGATATTGCACCTAGTATTGGGAAAACATCTAGTTTTTATGAAAATGACGATGATGTTATTTTTATCTCGTAGGATTTCCGAATAAACAGCTGATATACCCTATAAACCCTTCTTTGTACAGTACCAATAACCTATAACTGTCATCAGACTATCAGAGTTACTTACCTATATCTATTTAACATAACTGATCAAAATCGACTTGAAAGTCTATTAAGAGAATTACTTTCGCATAATTATTAGGATACCGTAGCTACTTGTGATACAAGCATGTATATAGTATGGAATTTTATTTTGTGCGTTAAGCTTTCGCCGTTCATAATTTAGTAGCGAACCCCACGGACATGGACCAGCCACGTGTAAGGTTCATCTTCCCCGGTACAAAATGAACCACATATGTATGTTTATACGTATTTGGTTCATTACGATATACCCCTAACAAAAGTGTTTTTCTCCAGGAATCTTAAAACCGTAATGGATATATCGATGCCTCCCACGTACATTGTTGCATGTTGTAACCCATAAATTGCAATATTACAGGAGAGCGTTTCAAAGATACTATTCGCAATAAAAACTGCATTTTTCAATTAATCTTTATACAATACAGTATTACTAACGATATTCACATATTGAATTGTATAAAGATTCATTGAAAAAGGCAGTTTTTATTGCTAATAGTATCTTTGAAACACTCTCCTGTAAAATTGCAATTTATGGTTTACAACAACGTACGTGGGAGGCATCGATATACACAATGACTCACTTGTGGGTTAAGAGTAGGTAGAGTTGTAAGCGTTTACAGTCCAAGTCCATTCCCGCTCATAATCAGTAAATATTTACTTTGCTTTGGGAGCAATCCCAAAATAAACCTCACAGTTTTTCAATCGCTTTACTATTCCATAAAAATGAATTTAAGGAGTGAAGGTATCTGTGAAGGACAACACAAGTCGAACACAACACAAATATTTGTATTTTTAACCGACTTCTAAAAAAGGAGGAGGTTCTCAATTCGGATGTTTGTATTTTTTTTTTTTTTTTTTTTTTTTTTTTTTTATGTTTGTCCACGCATAACTCCGTCGCTTGCCAACCGATTTGAAAAATTCTTTTTTTGTTGGAAAGGGTATACTTCCCAAATGGTCCCATGAAAATTTTATCGAAATCGGACGAGCCGTTTCTGAAAAATCAAAAAAAGTCGAAAAAAATAATTTACCTTGATGATCTTTTCGTTGACTCTGCATTGCGTTTTTTGTTCGCGCATAACTCCGTCATTTACGAATCGATTTGGAAAATTCACTGACCCACTAAAAAGCGCGAAAATAAAAACTTTTTTTGCAAAAAACAAAACCGACTTCCATATCAAAACACTCCAAAGCCAAAAATAATTTTAATTTCGGAAGGCGGTGTGAAAAAAAGAAAATACAAAACCAATAACACCGACTACCGAAATTAAAATTATTTTTGGCTTTGGAGTGTTTTGATATGGAAGTCGGTTTTGTTTTTTGCAAAAAAAGTTTTTATAACTAAAATTAACACAAAAAGAATCATCATCTTCATTAGGGTGTGCCAAGATGAGCTGTGCATATCCTACTACCCTTTCAGGGGGGTATGCGATTTTAGCTATCACGGGCATTTAATATAATTTATTAAAGAGTTCAGAGAGAAAATCATCGGGAATATATTCTTCTAAACAAAAATAATCGAAATCAGTTGACTAATGGCGAGTCCATAGAAAGAAATTTAAAACATCAATCAGATGTATTAAGGACCTCGTTCTTAATTATAAAGTCCGCTATAAATGCTATATCATTCACCTGAAACATGAAAAATAAATATAAATAGTCCCAAGCACCTCATCTCGCATCGGTTGGGTAAGTTTGTAAATTAACCAATAGTTGCAGAGTGCACTTAGTTACTGCCGTCGACGTGGGGGTCCATCTATTTTAGTAACGCTCCCCAGCCGCAGCCGCTGCTAGTCCCTCTCAATTAGCGCCTTGACTTCTCACAAAGAGAAGGATTGTAAAAAAAAAATTGACCGCTTTTTTCGACCTGCTTGTAATTTGTTTTGTTCTAACCGTTTTTATCTTTGTTGACCATATGAACCGTTTAATGAGGTCATAAACCCCGTAATTGATTGTATTGAAACTGATGACGGGAAGTGGGAGCAATTATTCCCGACAAATGTGCTAGTGTTTTGTTGACCATATAATTAGTATAACCACAGCCGCGCCAGCAAGTATTCCTGAACATTATCAATTCGTTAAATTTTTATGATAATTTTTGCAGTGTTTTCCGTAAAACATACGCATTATTAAATTCGTTAGCGATAATATCAAAATGTATAGGTATTATTATCACACTGTAAAGTTTATCATGTCACCTTGACCTTACCTTGTTAGTGCCATGAAAGCATTTTTTGTAACATTAACTCCATGTCACCTAAATGAATGGACTGTATCTACATCAATATTTTACCACCAGCAACCAAAATGTTTGCACATGATATTAACCTGTAAATGTACACTGTTTAATACTGTCCTCATAATTGACTGTTACATTAATTGCTTTTGAGATAAATTAACCGCAAACGCGGATTTTAGTTAATGGACTGGTGTATTTAGCAATTTAGCAAATGAGAAAATAATATAAATATAATATTCCACAATTTTCATTCCACGGTGACGGTAAAGTTGAACGGGAACTTGGTCCTTGTAAGGGTATGTGAAGAAAATGGAGAAAATGCATTAAACAGTTATGTGGATATTTGGAGAGGGAGAGGTAGGCCGAAGATAAATGGGCAAATTTTGTGTGGAGCGGTATGGAAGAAAAGAGATGGCATATCAGCTCACAGGACAGAATTGAGAAAACAAATGTATTCCGTTGACCCTAAGTAAGACGAGGAAAGGTCAGAAAGCGGTCGGTCCAGTCTATATATTATTTATTTTTTTAATCTTTTAAAATATATATATATTTTTTAATTAATTGACGTGATTGAATTGACGTCCTACATGATTCTTTCCAGAAACAAATATGTACTTACCTTATAATACTTATTTAAAAGGAAAGGAACTGCCGTGAGGAAAGTGATGGATGAAATTTGTCAGATGTGTGGAAGATGATGTGACTCGTGGGAGACGCACAGTGTCCGTCGTAGAACGCCAGATGGACAAAAGTCATTATGAAATTCCCGGAAAGGAGATCGGACATTTTTGTATGGACTTTGGTCCAAATGGCGTCGGCTGATGAAACCTAGTCCATATAAAAAATTGAAAAAGCTACCTATTGTTCGGCCAAAACTTATTTGCCGAGTACGAGCGGGGGTAAGTGCGAGTACTCAGCAAATAAGTTTTGGCCGAACAAGAGGTAGCTTTTTCAATTTTTCGTCTATAATAGGTACCAATTGTCTGGACTGTATAACTGTTCGGCCAAAACTTATTTGCTGAGTACTCGCACTTACCCCCGCTCGTACTCGGCAAATAAGTTTTGCCCGAACAATAGGTAGCTTTTTCAATTTTTCGTCTATAATAGGTACCAGTTTTCTGAACTGTATAACTTTTTTCTCCATAGGCCAATTTTATGGTGTCCATAGTAAAAAAATATCCTACATTTACGAACTATTATATGGACTAAGTTTCATCAGCCGACGCCATATGGACACTTCCGCCCGTTCTCCTTTGTACTTTCTACCTGTAAACAACATCCCTAAACCTCTGATTCCAAGAATTGCTTACGTCTAACATTCCATACTGATGAGTCATCGTTTATCAAAGTAAGGTAATGAGGTAAGTAAATGCAATTAAAGAAATTGGTCAGTTGCATTTGATTTATTAATTTATAATTATTAAGTTTATCAATTCACCCGCGTGCTGTGTATCTCACTGGACGTGACAATAGAACCTTTATAAGTCCTATGTGAGATATAGCTAATGCAAGTTATTACCTCTTCTTGCTCGTATCCGATCTTTGGCCGCTTCCGTGTTATCTAATATAATTTTTAGTTTACGCTGAATATTTTTGTTGTTAGCATACCTTATCATTGCGTTGTTTGCTTTGTGTGTTGGTTTACATGAGATATCTTCGTTAATTTTATCATGTAGAGTAATTAAAACAATGTAACCACCCATTAGCACGAAATGTTATTTCACTTTGCGTAAGGTAAGGTATGAAAATTGCTCTTTCAGATAGCTATTACCTAGCCTTTTAGTCTAAAGTTTACCTATGTATTTTTAAGCGACCATGTTCCATCACGTCATCTTATTGGTTCGGGTTGCAATTTGCATCACAACTTTAGCACGTTATGCACGTGCACATATTTGCGGGCGTTACTGCATACTGCATTCAAGCTCGAGCAACTAGTTTTTAGTACTAAAATTATGTCCTAAAAATATTTATACTTCCAAGATTTCTTCAAAACAGCCGATTCTATTGAAATGCAAAACTTTAAATTAGATTTTACGAAACTGTCATGTTTTATCGTCTTGCTGATATGATTACCTGCAAAATATGAAATATTTTAGCTGACAGAAAATTATATAATAACTAGCTTTTGCCCGCGACTTCGTCCGCGTGGAATAGTTACTTTGGGCTAACGTTAAATTTAACCCCGATTTTGAAACATTCTTCATTGGCGCTCCGCTCCTATTGGCCTTAGCGTAATGATATATAGCCTATAGCCTTTCTCTATAAATTGACTATTTAATTAAAAAATATTTTTTCAATTCGAACCAGTACTTCCTGAGATTATCGCGTTCAAACAAACAAACAAACAAACTCTTCAGCCTTATATTATTAGTATAGATAGCTGTTGCCCGCGACTTCGTCCACGTTTCCGTCGTTTTTTGTAAAAAAAAATTAACCTATGTCCTTCCTCACGGTTCAGTGATTTTGATGTAACAGACAGATTAACCTTCGTAATTTAGTAGGGAAATATAATATGTCAATCTATAATACTGTTGAAAAATATCGCAATACCGAACCGCACAATATTATTGTTAATAGCTGTGCCCGCGACTCCGTCAGCGTGTAACTCCTTGTGTGTTATTAAGTTAATGTATTGGTAATATTGTTTAGATCACGTTCACATGAGGCTTAAGTACCTATGGAACGAAAATACTTCAGCGCAAAGCTACCGGGTAAACTATGTTGAAAGTTGACCCGTCCGGCACGTGAACATAAATATTTCTAGAAATGCTAACCCGGGAAAGAGCGACGTACAACTGACCATGCGAGAAACAACTGGCACCGAGATCTACTCCAGCAACACGAAAAGTCTGCCCTTGAGCCTTATTAATTGTCATTGCATAACACACCGATACTGGGAATTGCGTTCTTTTAAATTGGAATGGAAAATTATTTGGTATTATGGGAATTCTGGGAATAAAGACGGTTTCTCCTGCACCGCAACCTGTTAAAATTTGAGCCTCGATTAAAATTTGGTTCAACTGGGTTACTTTTAGCCGAGTTCCATTGCAAAGTTGTGGTGGTTTTCAATTTCGGAGCAGAATAATAATCAGAAAGATTCGAACTGCTAAGCTATCGGGAGTTACACGTGTTATTGTGAGTCAACCATAAAAGAAAGATATATGCTGTCGTGGGATATTTTTTATATAATTTTAAGAACATTTCCGTCATAAATGATTTCTGTGTAGCTTTAACCATTAAAGTTGCACTCGCGACGGAAGCTTAAAAAACCGGTGAAGTGCGTGTCGGGCCACGCGCAGTGTAGGGTTCCGTAGTTTTTATAACAGCCAAGTGCGTGTCGTATTCGCTGACTGATCGTTTTGTACCATGCTCTAACTAAAAGCCAAACATGACTACCTAACTAATTTGACTTCCTATACAAATCCTCACCTGATCCGACAATTTTGCACGGAAAGTTTTAATTTTTTTAGAGATTTGTATAAAACTTGTCATAGCCGGTGTTTTGAATTTAAATACGGACACACAGCTACACTACTCAATCGTCACAAGAAACTAGCACGATACAACTGGCGCTTAGCGCCATCTATCGACATTTCTATGGAGTTGTTCGAAATTTTCGAGTCAAATACAATTGGTCGACTATTACTCGTAAAATTGTAAAGCCCACTTATGTGTGATAGTTTTCCTTTAAATTTCGTTATATATAGGTACTACTGCCGTGACATTTGAATTTCTAACTACAACCGTTTAGTTGATAGAGGGGGCGGGACACTTGACTCTAACGAAAATTGGTACTTTAAAGCTTGATAAGTCACGAACGGTTTACTTAATCAAAAAACGGTCTTACCAAACTCCTAATATTTTTGAAAGACCTATCCAACGATATCCCACACAATGGGAAGAACGAAAAAAAAAATTATCATCCCACTTTACATGTATGGGAGGTACCCTAAATAATTGTTTTTTTCAAAATTTTATTTTACCACTTTTTCGGCGTCATTAACGTGTATACTCATGCCAAAGTACAACTTTCTAGTAGCAATAGTTTTTGAGCTAAACCGTGGACAGACGGACAGACAGACGGACATGGCGAAACTATAAGGGTTCCTTGTTGACTACGGAACCCTAAAAATGGAATAACTTCTCCCATTTTCCCAACATTTCCCTTCACTGCTCTGCTCCTATTGATTGTAGCGTGATGAAAAGTATACTATAACCAGCTCAGGAGTATGAAAAATAATTGTACCAAGTTTCGTTAAAATCCGTCGAGTAGTTTTTGTTTCTATAACGGTTATACAGACAGATAGACAGAAAAAAATTTTACTGATTGCATTTTTGGCATCAGTATCGATCCCTAATCACCCCCTGATAGTTATTTTGCAAATATATTTCATGTACAGAATTAACCTCTCTACAGATTTATTATAAGTATAGATAGATAGAAATGAGGCCTTATTCATTAAAATGTATGCAGTCGGTGGTTAACTCATATACTTTCTTATGATATGGCATACGCATACAGGTCAGTCAAATTGATGGGCAGCTCGTTATTGATAATTATTTAGTACTATGCTGTTTTATCAGGAACATCTCCTCGTAGTGCTTATATTTTGAACTAGCACTTCGTCCGCGACTTCGTCTGCGTGGATTTCGAAATAACTTATAGCCTATAGCACTCCCCAATAATGCAGCGAACTACCATAGAAAGAACTTTTAGAATTGGAATACTTACAAATTTTACCTCTTTAGAATATAGTAGTATCCTTTCCTGATGTAAATTTTACTGTATTAATCTAATTTTAATGGACAGGTGAAGCATTATTTATTTATAAAAGAATATAACTTAAATCTGAAATGGTCTGATTTTAGAGCGGGTATTTAGCATTATGAAATAGATATAATATACTTTATTGTACACCAATAATTGAATTACACTTAAATAACAATATTGTAAATAAAATTGGTTACAATGGCGGTCTTATCGCTGAGAGCGATATCTTCCAGACAACCTTTGGAAGGGCTTTACGAGCTTTAATTAAAATGGGCAGGGCTATATTAGTGTACTACTGTCATTTAGGTAATATGTACACGTAGTACATATTACCTCAATGACTACAGTACAAATATTCATCAAAACGGAAAATATAATAAAAAAGACAAATATATATGTATGTAATATATAAATACAATACATAAGTACATAAAATAAATAAATGTTATAATGTGTTCTTTAACATCGTGTGGAGAAAAACAAAGGAATAATCATAAGTTTGAAAGAAAATTATTGGCAACCGAACTTTTGAAAACAGCGAGTGACTGAGCTTGTCTTACTGACACCGGCAATGCATTCCACAACCAAATAGCGTGCACCGTAAACGACTGGTCGTAAAATTTTGTGGAATGTGTAGGCATCAAAAGTCTCGAATTCTCTGATGATCTCAAATCTCTAACATGTGTGTCATGAAGGAACTTAAAACGTTCTTTGAGATAAAATGGAATCGTTGGATTGAAAAGAATACTGTAGAGTAATGATAAAATATGTGCATTCCGGCGAAGGCGAATAGGCAGCCACTTGAGTTTAATGCGAAACTCAGAAACATGATCAAATGATCATATTTAAGCAAACCAAATATGAATCTGATACAAAAATTTTGGAGTCGCTCAAGCTTATCTGCAATTCAGTTTATGTTATGAGGCAGTTATAAATTAAAAAACCTATAAGGAAAATTAATGTTGGTTAGTAGGTGAAAATAAACGTTAAATTAAGCCTGCGCCGAGTAAAATAACTCAAAACGGTCTTTACAACTAAAGGAATATAACCTATAATAGTACTTTAATTACCATACAAAAATATGTAATGAACACTAGAATAAATGTGTTAGCAAACATAGTTGGCAAAATTTAAAAATATTTTATAGTTTATTAAACAAAAATACATAAAGTTGGACAAAAATCCTTACAAAACATGCTCGTGCGTCGCTGAATTTTGATAGTAAACTGTTGAATTTTTTCATAAACTTCAAATCATATTATTCTCTAATTATCATACTATCATTTACAGCTTTAACATTTCAAAAATGTCGCTTGGTTGTTTTAATTTTAATTTTTTCTTCTAATTTGCGCGCTATTTTGAACCATACGCAACGTACACCGGTCGAAAATTCAGTCGTCCACGGGAGCTCAGAGAGGGGTCACGTCTCATCGTGGAGCGTTTCGCCGGTAACGATAATTCGCGATCTATTGTGTACGTATGTATTGCAGCAATCCGTTGAATAACATAAGTCATATTTTTTGTTTTTTTGAGTACGATTTATTATGCATACCCAACAATTACTTTTTATTGTTCAATATATATTTCTTTAACATTTTTTTTTTTCAATATTTGTTTTATTATGGGAAAATGTAAAAAAAAATATTATTAGAAGAAAGTTGGCGCAAATTTTCGAAAAAGAAGCCATTCTCATAAAAAGTACGTATTTCTATTTTGTGATGTTATTATTGCTTTTTAACCGACTTCAAAAAAAAGGAGGTTCTCAGTTCGTCTTAAACTTTTTTTTATGTATGTAACCTCAAACTCGAAGACGGCTGGACCGATTTGGAATTTTTTTTTCGTTTGAAAGGGTATACTTTCTAGTTGGTTCCATTGTTATGAAATCAGGATCTGATGATGGGATCCTGGAGAAAGCGAGGGAACTCTTTAAATATTATAGGCACACCTATAGCGTTTTGGGTATTTCTAATAGTACCTTGTGCAGTTGCTCCCGAAAAGCACCATTTGAGGAAGTGAAAGTGATGATGAAGACTTTTTTCAAACATTCGATATGGGTATCGTGTAATGGGTTTTTGGGGGTGGTGATTGCAAATCTGGAATTTATTTTTAAATTCAAGATGGCGTATGCAACTTTTTCTCACAAATTCGATATGGGTACCGTGTAATAGGTTTTTGGGGGTGGTGATTGCAAATCTGACATTCATTTTAAAATCCAAGATGGCGGATGCAACTTTTTCTCAAACATTCGATATGGGTATCGTGTAATGGGTTTTTGGGGGTGGTGATTGCAAATCTGGCATTCATTTTAAAATCCAAGATGGCGGATGCAACTTTTTCTCAAACATTCGATATAGGTATCGTGTAATGGGTTTTTGGGGGTGGTGATTGCAAATCTGGCATTCATTATAAAATCCAAGATGGCGGATGCAACTTTTTCTCAAACATTCGATATGGGTATCGTGTAATGGGTTTTTGGGGGTGGTGATTGCAAATCTGGCATTCATTTTAAAATCCAAGATGGCGGATGCAACTTTTTCTCAAACATTTGATATGGGTACCGTGTAATGGGTTTTTGGGGGTGGTGATTGCAAATCTGGCATTTATTTTAAAATCCAAGATGGCGGATGCAACTTTTTCTCACACATTCGATATGGGTATCGTGTAATGGGTTTTTGGGGGTGGTGATTGCAAATCTTACTTTCATTTTGAAATCCAATTTAAAACACATACGACATCCAAATTGAATGTTGGAGAAAAAGTTGCATCCTTGGTGGATGCAACTTTTTCTCCAACATTCAATATGGATATCGTGTGTGTCTACTAAGTTAAATACACTGATAACCTTCAAGGGTTTATTGCTAAGTATAATTAACAAAGTAACGTAAGGGCTAAAATTATCGCTAAATGATGAAAATGAGTGCACCCGGTTGCTGTTCGAAATACACTAAGTTAGCGGCGAACTTAGTGCGACCGCATTATATCGCTTGCTCAGCAAACGTGGTCGATTGCAAAATATTGCATCAAACATCGTGTAATAGGTTTTTGGGCATACCGATTGCAATCCTGACATTCATATTAGAATTTACGACGAAAGTTCATTGGCTACTTTGTTAGCTTACAATTTACACTGGGTTATTGACAATTTAACTGATCCTAGGTTAAGTGACTATTCAGTATAATCTAGGGTATCTAATAATACTGAAAATAATTGTTTAAACCCTTAGATGTGACAAAGGAGAGTTATAGTAACACAATTTTACTATATCATCAGAATATAAATCATTTCTCCGGCAAAATATTAGATGAGGAAATGTTAATAGATAAATATGATATAGATATCTTATGTTTTTGTGAAACCTGGCTAAAACCAGCTAGAATGTTGTTTAAAATTAATATTTTTCTGTTACTAGTGCATACAACAGGTCCTCAGTAGGAGGTGGTACTTTAACATTACGTAGTAATTCTCTTAGATATAAGGAACAAAAATATATCACCGCTTGCTCTGTTGATTGCTTGTGTGAGGTAGCATGTATAGAAGTTGAAAGCCAAACTTTCTTAAGTGTTTGTAGACCACCAGCATCAAACTTGTCATCATTCTTAATGATAATGGGAGAAATTTTAAGTACCTAAGCTTATAAGAGATAATACATTAGTTTTCGTTTGTGGTCACCTAAATATTGATTTGTTAGTAAATTCACCTGAACACTGCAAGCTTACTTCATTGTTAGGTTCATTTAACTTAAAATGCACATACAAGGAAGCAACAAGAATAACAGCAACATCAGCTCAATGCATAGATAATATTTATACTAATTGTGCCATAAAATACTCGTCTCAAATTAGTGGAGTTAGGTCTGACCATACAGGTCAACTAGTATCCTTTGAGTTGATTAAAAAGCGGCAATTAAATAAGACTATTAAGTTTAGGCCACTAACTAAAAAGAAATTAATGTTTTTAATGATAACATGTTAAGTAATCTTTCAATGGCCAATTTTGACTCCCATGACCCCAATGAAAATTACAGGATATTATTTTCTTCACTATGCCACGAATTTAGTAAAGCATGTCCAGTTAAAAAATTTCAAATGAGTAATAAATCTAAATTTAATGAATGGGCCACTGCTGGAATAAGAATAAGCTGAGACAATTTATACAACTTATACCATGAAAAATCATTGACTTCCGATGAAGCCTTCCATAATTATGTAAGAAACTTCTCAAAGATATTTAAAAGAGTATGCGCCCTAAGCTAAATCTAAATCAGAAAGTAATAAAATTAGCATTTCTAACAATAAAATAAAAACTGTGTTGAAGGTGATAAACAAAGAAACTGGAAACACAAACCAACAGTGTTAGAATGATTTAACTTTGAACATCGATGATCAGGTCATCTCAGATAAGTCAAAAGTGGCTGAGAAGTTGGAAAATTACTTTACCAATATTCCAGTAGAGGTTACTAAATCTCTACATTCTTCGCCATTATTAGCAGAATCTTTTTTAAAGGAAAATTCAATAAGGATATACCAACATTTTCATTTAAGCCCATTTCTATTGATGTAATTAAAAAGCATTCCAAAGTCTTAACATAACAAACACTGATGACTTATGGAGTGCATCTGTTAGGGTTCTTGGTAATATTATTGACTCAATTGCTGCTATCCTAACAGGCACATTTAATTAATGTATAGACAGCGGTAATTTTCCCGATTTAATGAAACATAGTAAAGTAGTACTAATTTTTAAGTCGGGTTGTAAGAGTGATCCCTCTAACTATATACCGATATATGTGCTTCCAGCATTAAGCAAAATATACGAAAAAATCATGCTGGACCAGATGCTATCATATTTTAACTCAAATGGAATTCTGTATAGTCGGCAGTTTGGTTTCACGAAAGGTGGTTTCAACAGACGCAGGAGTAGCGCTCATCCGTCACATTCTGGAATCTTGGGAGAAATCTCAGGATGCAATTGGCATATTTTGTGACCTCTCCAAAGCTTTTGATTGCGTTGACCACAAAACACTGATCTGTAAATTACACCATTACGGAGTTCGCGGATTCGTGTTCTGCTGACCTTGTTCTTTCATATTTATCAAACAGGTAATATTATAATATTGAAAACTTTGGTCATAACAAGATATTTTCTAAATTTAAACCCACGACCTACGTCATTTAAATTTAAAAGTCAATTATCTGAAATTAAGTATTTCAAATGGCGGGAGACTTTGTTAAACATAAAAAACACAGTGATACGACGTCAATGTGGAGCTATTTTTTAGTTGCGAAGGATAGGAATAATGCCAAATGTAACCGATGCTCAGCCATTCTCAAGACTTTGGATGGATCGACTAAGGGATTACTTACACATTTGTCATCAAAACATAACATCAAGCTTATATCAGCTTCAACAAGTCTAGATTCTGATAATCTGAACACAGCACCGCCGCCAGCCAAGCGAAAGTTAAATGATTATTTTACTAAAAGTGCCGACGATAGCCTCGATGATGTTTTGGCGAGAATGATTGCATTAGATGGATTTCCATTCAGTATATTCATACTTCAGATGATTCGAGAAAATTTGTCTTTGCAAAATACACGGATTTACCAAAGTCAGCCGTCACCATTCAAAAACGTGTCATGAATTACAGTGAAAATATCAGAAAGCAAGTAACTGCAGAATTGAAACATTTGAAAAGTGCAGGTGAAAGATTTAGTCTTTCTTTCGACAAGTGAACTTCAACATCCAATAAACCATACATGGCTGTCAACGTTCATTCATATAAAAAAAAATTGGAATTTAGGACTTGTTCCTATTTATGGAAGTATGAAAGTATGGCTGAAAATTGTCTTCATATATTGAAAGAGCGTCTAAGTATATTTGATATTTCCCTGGATACTGGCTTTATGAAAAACATAATTATTTGCAAGACAGCTCTACCTCAGATGATACTATAAATAAACCACCTGTGGCTGTTGATCATATGGACGACATCCATGATGATGAACATTTAGAAGACTTAGACAGTCAGAATCAGACTTAATCTTAATGTCACAAAATGGCCTTGCGCTATAACACATACCAGAGTTAATACAAGATGAAAACATTAATGAGCTGATAACGAAAATCCGCAAAGTTGTAGAGTGTATTTCAAAAGATAACCATTGAAAAATGAAACAGTACTTCAAAAAAACTTTTTACCAAAAAATTAAACCGACTCCCAAAAAACACTGCAAAGTGAAAAAAAACTTTAATTTCGGTAGTCGGTGTCTTTATTTTGTTTTTTCGTTTTTGGCACCGACTTCCGAAATTAAAGTTATTTTTCACTTTGCAGTGTTTTTTGGGAGTCGGTTTAATTTTTTGGTAAAAAGTTTTTTTTTCACTCTTTTTAGTTGGATGATTTTTAATTTACCTAGTTACAAGAGCCTAAATGTCAACTACTTATAACCTTTTACAAAATATTGCTTTTCCCAATGCTGGGCCGTTAATTGTTGAGGAGTTCTCCTGGTACTTCACCATCAGCTCTACATCACCATATGCATTGTGACGAGCATAAAGTGCTTAACATCCATATTCAAATAATCGAATCGCAATCCACTCAATACTTATTATTGAGTAGTTTCGGCGGCCATCTGTGGTCTTCATCATCAGTTCCACTTCCCCAAATGGTACTTTTTGAGAGCAACTGCACAAGTTTCTATAAGAAATACCCAAAATGCCATAGGTGTGCCTATAATATTTGAAGAGTTCCCTCGATTTCTCCAGAATCCCATCATCAGATCCTGACTTTGTTGATAATGGTACCAATTTCAAAGTATACCCATTCGAACAAAAAAAGAATTTTCCAAATCGGTTCAGCCGTCTTCGAGTACTCGATGATCATACATAAAAAAAAAAAATATATATATACGCGTCGAATTGATAACCTCCTCTTTTTGTCGTCGGTTGAAAATAAATGAAAATTGAACATGGAAAAGAGCTGTCACTTCTTTTGGACTGTAAAACCAGGTGGAATAGTCTTTTAACAATGCTGGAGCGATTTTATCTTTTAAAAACCTTCATTCAAAAAGCTCTTATAGATCTCAATCATCCAATTCGTTTGGAAGAAGTTGATTTTGAATTGGTAAATAAAATTGTTGATGTGCTGACCCCAATTAAATTGACAGTAGAAGCAATCTGTCGGCGAGATGCTAATTTATGCACAGCTGATTCCGCTTTGAAATTTCTTATAAAACAGCTATCTAGCATAATCATTTTTTGGCAAGTGCTGACACTTGCCAAAAAATGAAAACATCCTTAGTGGAACATATGAAGCAACGACGAAGTGATGATTTGACTGGTGTGTTGAATTAATTACAAAATCTATGAAAAGATGATGAAAATCAGTTATTATCGGATTTGGAATGGCATGACTTATTTCCAGTTTCTACACAGGCTTTAATTTGGAAGCAAATAAAGTCTATTGTTAAAAAACTTAAAAGTCGAGATGACACGGAAGAAGAAGGAAGATCAGGATCACAAACAGATGATGAGTTAAGGCCACAAACCTCCCAATCCCAACCCCAATTGACACTAAAGGAAAAGTTATAGCTGGAAATTGATAAGAGTATGAAATCCCCAGATCGTGAAGTACAAATACAAAATTAATCGGGGTTAGCAAAATATAGTATTAGACGTGAAATAAGCCTGTTTGAAAATGGAGGAATTAGTGGATATGACTTAGAAACAGCATATAAGTATCTATTGTCTATTCCTCCAACCAGTGTAAAACCTAAACGAGCGTTTTCAGCTGCTGCTTATGTTGGTAATAAACGAAGCAGGCTTGGAAGTCAAACCTTGGATGCATTGATATTTCTACGATTGTATTTTCAAAATTCGAAATAAGTTTTATTGTCTTTTTATTTCTTACAAAGTATAGTATCTTTTTGTCATTTTTTCTTTTCTTACTATACTGTGATATGTATAGTGTACCAAAAGTAAAAATATATATTTTAAGAAATTACTCGTTTTTTAGAGTTCAGTTGCCGAATGGCAAAAAACGGAACCCTTATAGTTTCGTCATGTCTGGCCGTCTGTCTGTCTGTCTGTCCGTCCGTCCGTATGTCACAGCTATTTTATTCCAAAACTATTAAGACTATACATGTGAAACTTGGTAAGTACCTAGATGTATTCTATGAAACGCTTTCCGATATTGAGAAAAAAAATTAAAAATCATTTAAAATAAAGGAACATACTACTACCCTATCATAACCATACCAATACTAATAATAATACCAATACCATAATAATACCAATCATAACAAACGTGTCACAGCACTACGAGGGTCAATAACTTTCCACGTCACTTGCCAATAACACGATAATTCTTTTCGTTCTTCATAATTTGAAAAATTCGGTCTCTGGTATCAGTGTACTGGAATTTGTAATAAGTTCTACACATGTAGACTTAGGATTACAAAACCCTTGCCATATCGTTTGTTATCATCCAAAGAAGCCATGCACTTGGTATGTATATACCCTTTAAATTACACGTTGTATATATATATATATATATCTATAGATCTTAATGTAAACTTTCAATCGAAATTGGTTTTAAAGAGATCGAGTCAGCAGTTTTTGAGATACAGCATATTTTCTAAAACCGCAAATATAGCTTTGTAATTCATACAAATACTATGAAAAACAAAGTTATTTGGCGTAGTTGCAAAAAATGTAAATAAGCTAGTTTTAAGAAATTTGTAAGTTTTAGTTTTTTGTCAAGTAAATATACATATTATATTACATTATTATAGTTACTACGGAACCCTTCATGGGCGAGTCTGACTCGCACTTGGCCAATTTTTGTAAAATGTTATAATAAGCAATATAACATTAGATTTATAGATTTCTTTTATTTTTTTTTTCTTTTAAATTAAGTTACACTTGATACATATATTGTTATGAAATAAATTACGCTTATATTTTCTGCGAAGTAAGTTCGCTAGACAGCATTAATAAAAATATATTTTTTTGGTATGGCCCCAGGTATATATAATAAAGTACCGAATGTTATTAAAAATATGTCAGTACATCAGATTTTAAACGAGCACTAAATGAAATTTTAATAAACAATACTTATTTCAGTCTCGTTTTATTATGACATTACATAATTATATTTTTTTTTATTTCATACTGGTTTTATTATTCAAATAAGTACTGCATACCCATCTACCCTAACTTGCTACTTACCCAGTTTCGAAGCGTCAATAGCCTAATGGATAAGGTGTCGGACTTGTGATCGAGAGGTCACGGGTTCGAACCCCACCCATTACACTATTGACGTGAACCCACTCCAGACACAAGCATATTTAGCTTAGTTGGAAGGGTTAACAAGATTGCTAGTAATGTGAAATGTACCCACATTGCTAGTATTCTTTAAAAAAAAATCTGAGGAGTTTAATACTTATATAAAATCAAAGTTTTATTGCAATAGGATGAATAGTGAGGGAACGGATAATGTATTACTTCAGTAAAAACAAACGTTAATTTTTATATAATAGGTATAATTTATTAAATTTATTTTTGTGATTTATTTACGTACCTACTTGCTTCATTTAGATCCATCCAGCCGTTTGAGCGTGAAGAAGTAACAAACATGCAAACAGACACATTCATTCACAAACTTTCGCCTTTATAATATTAGTGTGATAAATAAAACCATCTAAATAATTAATATTCGTTTTTCAAGTTTATTCAACATAAAGACAAAAAATTAAAAAATGCAAAGTTAGCAAACTTCGTCGTGCAACGGCAAGTGGGCCTCGAGCGAACTTGTCATTGTGTGTGTGACAACGCACACGACTAGCCCACTGCAGTAAATACCTATTTTCCGCGCGTCTCGTAGGCTCGACACCCTCTTAACAATAACGTTCTTTATACACGTTAGTACCGCATTGCGGGTGAACCAAATCTTACTTTATCTTCAAGTTGTACGGAAAGTAACATAGGTTAGGTAACAGAACTATTTTCAGCGTCTGCCTACTTCTATCCGAGATCTGAACCAGCTGATTTAAATTTAATCCGAGTAACGGAGATCTCGTGACGTTTCACAAATTAAGATTGAACCTTTTATCCCGGTCAGAACATAGCAGTAAAATTATTATTGTTATAATAATAGATATATGTATATAATTTATCCCACCAAAAACATCCTGTAAAAAGTTAGCCAAATCTCGCCTAAGCTGTTTGTTTCTCTATAAAAAGTAATCAAATATCTAAGCAAAGCGAAGCGAAGTCTAAGGATCTTTACTGCGATTTCTTTATTAATATAGTTAGATTTTATATAACCGGCCGTTGAACATACTCTATGCACTTTTACTAGTTAGTCTAGTTAATACACCGAAGTCAACGGCTAAGTCATATAAAATCTAACTATATTAATAAAGAAATCGCAGTAAAGATCCTTAGACTTCGCTTCGCTTTGCTTAGAGATTTCATTACTTTTTATAGAGAAACAAGCAACTTAGGCGAGATTTGGCTAATTTTTTACAGGATGTTTTTGGTGGGATTTCAGTTCTTTTTGCAGAAAGCTATTTTTTACTTGATTAGTTTCTTAATTATACCTTTAATTATTTTAGGTTTATTAGAATTGTTTTTTTTTCTTTTTTGGTGTATTTTTTTATTAGTAATCTTTCTTTTCTTTTTTTCCGGTTCCGATTCTTGTACAGTGGCTATAAGTTTTCGTATTGCCCATTCACGCTCATTATTTGTTCTTTTAGATGGTTTCGTGGTTTAATTTCTGAAGATCAGAGCAGTATATACGCCTAAGCCGGTTGTATTCGGTGATCGCTGAGGCTTGAGCTTTTATGCTCTTGAAGTCAATATTTATGAGGTGCACTCCATGAATATTGGTTACTCGGGAAAGCGCCACGTAGGCTTGGCCACGAGAGAATATCGAGGTTCCAATATCCATGAGAACATTTTTTAGGCTAAGACCTTGACTCTTGTGAATTGTTAGGGCATACGCCACACAAATTGGATATTGCTCTCTGTAGACGTATGCCCGGGGTATGATCTCAAACTTTGCCTTATGGGCAATAAATCATGTATCAAATTGTTTCCGAATTTGATTACTAATTGTTTAGCCTTTGTGTTGTCTTCTCCGGATCCCATTTCACTTTTTGTACCACACCTATTGATCCATTCACTAAGCCTAAGCTAACATGAATATTTCCCCTCATGTAGGTTTCATCATATCGCACGTGTATGATTGCTGGTCGGTACCATTACCATCAGCATCACACGTGTAAAATTGCATTTCTATGGCTGACCTGACACTGCAAGTTGAGTCAGTTTTACCAAAGACCAAGAAAGATATTGAGTGGAAGAGACATGAACCATCTTTGGGCATACCAACTACGCGGTAGCCACATAGTCCATCGTCGTCTTTCAATTTTGTCGACATTTTTATGAGTTTATTTAAATTCCACGACCGTTTGTGGATAATTTATATTGATAAAAAGCGGAAATGTAATACGACTGGTGGCTGCTCCTCTGCGTTACCGGGTAGGCTACTTACAATCAGCAACTACCAAAGCCGAAAACAACGTAAGCCCGAAGCCAAGATTAACAAGAAATGGATGTTTTAGCCAGGCAACTGCATTTGAAGGTTGTCTCAACTGCGGAATTAGCCTGTTTCCACCTTCACCACGAGGAGGTACTCCCAGCTCATGTTATTTTATTGAAGTACTTAGTGTGACTCTAGCACATTTTAATGTTTTCTAAGACATTTTCAAATACTTCAGACTCCAGTTTCATATTTATTTATAAGAAGGGGCTCGTCACATTGAATAACTTTTGTCAAGGCGCATTTCCATATGTCGCATAATTCAGCTGAGCACTAGGGGTTCTTCATCAGATACTTCAGACCTTCAATTTTTTATACACATCAGTAGAAGGGACTCGTCACTCTGAATAACTTTTGTCAAGGCGCATTTCCATATCTCCCATAGTTCAGCTGAGCTCTTAGGGTTCTGCATCAGATTCTTCAGACCTTCAATTTTTTAATTTCAAAAGAAAGGGCTAACCACGCTCAATAAACTTTGTGAACATAGCATGTCGATAATTTCAATAGTTTGGCTGGTCTGTTACGGTTTCTCCTCAGGGTCATAAGGTACTCCAGATCGTCCATGATCCTAGTTTTGATAGTTTTCCCTTCATATAGGCACTAAACTTTACCTCTGTGCCAAATTTCAGCTCTCTAGGTTTATGGGAAGTACTAGTTCTATTTTGATGATCAGTGAGTCAGTGAGTCTATATAATTATGTCGAAATAGTACAACTGCTTTTGCATAACTTAGGAAATAAACAAGCTACAAACATGAAATTTTGTGGTTTAAGTGTGTGCTGGTAGCTTACTAGATAACGATAATTTCAGCGTTCTAAATCTATGTAGAGGTCCCCAAATAGGGGCCTGAAAATACGCCGAAATGGTTCCAGAAAAGGATGGTACGGCAATGTTTGCTTTGCGCTCGACAGGCCACGAAATAGATGGTGGGATAAACTGGATACTAGGGGTCAAGAAAATATAAGAAGTGGAGGGAGGCCTTTGCCCCGGAGGACTGAGGAGCCGCCGAGACTTGCGCCTCGAAAGGAGAAGCCCGCGGAGGGAGCTCCTCCGAGCGGCCAGCCCACGACTGCCGGGTCTAAGGGTGAGACCTGGGCGAAAGTCGTGGGCCGCAAGAAGGCCCGCAAAGCCGCCAAGAAGGCCGCAGCAGCAGCATGCGCCCCAGACGTAACCGCAAAGGCGGTTGCGCAGCCTGCGCGACGGACTGCGCGACGGACTGCCAAAGGCGGTCGCAAAGGGCCGACGATACGTACCCCGCGTTCTGAAGCTGTGACGCTCACGCTACAGCCTGGGGCTGCGGAGCGCGGCGTAACGTACCAGTCGGTCATTGCCGAGGCCAAGGCCAAGATCAAATTATCTGATCTTGGCCTTCAGTCCGTCACCCTTAGGCAGGCTGCCACGGGTGCGCGGCTCTTCGAGGTGGCTGGTGCTGCGAGCGGCAGTGCCGAAAAGGCGGACGCTCTGGCCGCCAAGATGAGGGAGGTCCTCAACTCCGAGGACATCCGGGTCTCCAGGCCAATGAAAACCGCAGAGGTGCGGATTTCTGGTCTGGATGACTCCGTGACCTCTGAGGAGGTGGTGGCGGCCGTTGCCCAAAGTGGAAAGTGTACGCCGGGCAATGTGCGGGCTGGCGATATACGCGCCGACGCCACCGGACTCGGCGTAGTCTGGGTTCGGTGCCCTGTGGCGTCGGCGAAGAAGATCGCCGAGAGCGGCAGATTGCTGGTAGGCTGGGTTGCAGCGAGGGCGAAACTCCTGCAGCCCCGGGCTTTGCGGTGCTTCCGGTGCTTGGAGAAGGGGCACGTCCGGGCAAAGTGCACCGCCGAAACTGACCGTAGTGATCTTTGTTATCGCTGCGGTCAGCCCGGCCACAAGGCGGCCCAGTGTTCCGCGGCACTCAACTGCATCTTGTGTTCGGATGCAGGGAAGCCAGCGGGACACAAAGTGGGCGGAGGGAGCACCAAACCTGCCGGGGAAACCTCGCCTCCCCCGCAGGCTAGTAGCTCCGCGGCCGACTCCCGGCCCAGGACCGTTGCCGAGGGAATGGAATGTTAATAATGCTCCAATTCCATTTTCTCCAGGGCAACATCAACCACTGTGCCAGAGCTCAGGATCTCCTACTCCAGAGCATGGCACAGTGGTCGATTCACGTGGCTGTGGTCGCCGAACCGTACTTCATCCCCGCCCGTCACAACTGGCTGGGATGCGCTAACGGTTCGGTGGCCATTATTGGCGAGACTCTGACCGACCCGTCTCGGGGCCGCGGCTGGGTTGCTGCGGTCTCGGGTGGCATCGTCATTGTGGGGGCGTATTTCTCTCCCAACAAGAGTCTCGCCGACTTTGAGGGTTTCCTTGTCGAGTTGGGCGCCGTCGTAGGCCGCCATCACCCTCGTCCCGTTCTGGTGCTCGGGGATCTCAACGCCAAGTCATCGGCGTGGGGATCTCCGGTCACTGACCCTCGGGGCGAGGTGCTAGAAGAGTGGGCGGTGACGACCGGTCTGGTCGTCCTGAATCGGGGTTCGGAATACACATGCGTGCGGCAGCGGGGCGGGTCGATAGTGGACGTCTCGTTCGCTAGCCCCTCTATCGCCGGCCGAGTCCGCGACTGGCGTGTCGCCGTGGAGGTGGAGACGCTGTCGGACCATCGGTATATCCGGTTCGACGTCTCTGCCCAGACCGCGAGCGGCCGCCATCCAACAACCCCGATTAACGACGGCCCGCGTTGGGCGCTTAAGCGCATCGACAGGGAACTACTCGAGGAAGCTGCATTAGTCCAGTCCTGGACCTGGGAGTCGACGACGGACGGCCCCGTCGACGTTGAGGCGGTGGCGCTGTGGTTTCGGGGGGCGATGACGCAGATCTGCGACGCGTACATGCCCCGTGTCCGCCAACAGTCCGCAAGGCGCCAGGTGTACTGGTGGACCGCCGAGATCGCGCAATTGCGCGTAGCGTGCGTTGCGGCTCGCCGCCGGTACACCCGATACCGGAGACGACGTCGACGGGATTCCGCCGAGGAGGACGCGCTGTATGAGGTGTACCGCGCGTCCAAGGAGACTCTGTGGCTGGCCATCGGCGACTCAAAGTCGCGCGCCAGGGAGGAGCTGCTGGGGTCCCTGGATCGGGATCCGTGGGGGCGCCCCTACCGTTGGGTACGGAGCAAGTTGCGTCCCTGGGCGCCTCCACTGACGCGAAGCATGGAACCCCAGTTGCTAGAGGCGGTGGTGTCGGCCCTCTTCCCAGGGCGACCGGAACACGTTCCCCCGGCGATGGCTTCGCCCTCAGCCACAGACTCTCCAGAAGAAGAGGAGAGCACCGATGTCCCCGAGGTGACGCAAGCAGAGATGGGAGCGGCCGTGTCGCGACTCCGGGCTAAGAACACAGCGCCCGGACCCGACGGAGTGCCTGGTCGAGCTCTCGTCCTGGCTCTGAAGGAGCTAGAGCCCCAGCTGAGGAGGCTTCTCACGGCATGCCTCGAGCAGGGTCAGTTTCCCAGTGTGTGGAAGGAGGGGAGGCTGGTCCTCCTCAGGAAGGAGGGGCGCCCCGCGGACTCGCCGTCCGCGTATCGGCCCATAGTGCTGCTTGACGAGGCGGGCAAACTTTTTGAGCGTATCATCGCAGATCGCCTCGTCAGCCACTTGTGCAGGGAGGGGCCGAACCTGGACGACAACCAATTCGGTTTTCGTCGGGGGCGCTCCACCATAGACGCCATCATGCGCGTGAGGGCCCTGGCGGAGGAGACGGTGTCCCGGGGTGGGGTGGTGGTGGCGGTGTCTTTAGACATCTCCAACGCATTCAACACCCTACCCTGGAGTTGTATTCGGGAGGCCCTGAAATACCATCGCGTGCCTCCCTACCTCCGCCGTACAGTAGGGGCTTACCTGGAGGGTAGATGCGTCACCTATCGGGGACGTGACGGTGCTGGTCGGCACCTCACGTCGTGCGGTGTTCCACAGGGATCGGTCTTGGGACCGCCCCTGTGGAACATCGGCTACGACTGGGTGCTGAGAGGCGAACTCCCGCCGGGCGCCGACGTGACGTGTTATGCGGATGACACGCTCGTAACTGCCCGGGGGAGCTCGCACAGGGAAGCGACGTTGTTAGCCACGGCTGCGGTATCACAGGTAGTGAACCGCATCCGGCGCCTGGGCCTGGAGGTGGCCCTGAACAAGTCGGAGGCCATGGTGTTTCATGGCCCTCGACGGGCGCCGCCGCCGGGATCACACATCGTGGTCAGCGGGACCCGGATAGCTGTCGAGTCCACCATGAAGTATCTGGGATTGGTGCTCGACAGCCGATGGGAATTCGGGCCCCACTTCCGGCGGCTGGTGCCCAAGTTGATGGGCGCAGCGGGCGCGCTTTCAACGTTGCTTCCCAACTTGGGGGGCCCGAGCGCCGCCTGTAGGCGGTTGTACGTGGGAATCGTGCGGTCCATGGCCCTGTATGCGGCCCCTGTGTGGGCGCTGGACATGACGGCCGGCACTCTCGCCATTCTGCGCAAACCGCAGAGGGTGATGGCCGTCAGTCATCCGCGGGTACCGCACGATTTCCTACGAGGCGGCTTGCGTCCTGGCCGGATCCCCGCCCTGGGACCTAGAGGCGAAAGTACTCGCGTCGTTGTATCGATGGCGCGAGGAAGAGCGGGCACGGGGCTCCAGGCCGGTGCAGCGGCAGATCGCGCTGCGCCGAGAGGAGCTCCGTCAGGTCTTGGTGGCGGAATGGCGGCAGAGGCTTCTGCGCCCTACCGCCGGCCTCGCTACCGTCGAGGCGATCCGGCCAGTACTCGACGACTGGCTCGGGAGAAGGCACGGCTCCCTGTCTTTTAGAGTGACACAGGTGCTGTCGGGGCACGGCTGCTTCGGCAAGTACCTGTGCCGCATAGACAGAGAGCCGGACGCTCGGTGCCACCACTGCGTCCATTGCGGGGAGGACACGGCGCAACACACGCTCGCCGAGTGTGTAGCTTGGGAGGAGCAGCGCCGTGTCCTCACAAATGAAGTAGGAGGCGATCTGTCGCTGCCGGCCGTAGTGCAGAGTATGGTCGGCAGCGCAGAGTCGTGGGACGCGGTGGTGTCCTTCTGCGAGGACGTGATGTCGCAGAAGGAAACTGCGGAAAGGGAGAGGGAGATCTCCACTCCCTTCCCTGGCCGCAGAAGGCGCACCGGGCGCAGGGGAAGGGCGGACAACGCCCTTTTCCAGCCCCCATGAATGGGTCCAGGGGCGAGGGACTTGGGGAAGTCCCTCGCCCCCTATTTGATGGACCCGAGTCGCAGGCGCGCGCGGGTGTCAGCGCGCGCCTCTGAGGCGATGCACGGGGTAGTTCAACACCTCACTACCCCGTGCAGGAGGCGAGGCCGGGACAGACCCGACCAGCACTAGTGCGGGGCTGCGGAAGAATTAGGTTTCCCGCGGCCCCCCACGCACGTGTGAGGAGACACCGGGGTGGTTTTAGCCGGTAAGAATCCGGCACACCCCTCCGCCATTCCCCAGGCGGAGGTAGTCCATGAGGATTTCCCCCCGTTAAAAAAAAAAAAAAAAAAAAGGAGTGGGATAGAGCAGGCTAATAAAAAAAAAGAAATTAAATAAGTTATTAGGTACTTTGGTGGCCGTAATTTGATGGGCGTGGATAATTCACATATTTTCCTGGATGAAAAAGTGGTTTGACTTCAGGTCTGCATCTATCTTCACGCCTTTCATCAAAATCGGTTCAGGGGCCCTGAAAGCGTAAAAGACATAGAGAATTACACATTAATAAATTAGTAAAGTATGGATTACCGTATCGTTTTCATAATAACTCCCAATGCTATTTATACATGCATAATGTTGTTTATCAACAGAACATACCGCTGGAATGTAACCAGATCTTCTCGCTGATAAAATGTTTCCGTATTTGGATGGCCATGACAAACCACGAGAGTTACCCTCAGTTTTTTCCGAATAAGTACGTATTCATCTCGTATAAAGGATCCCATGATACCTATTTTGTTATACGACATCTATTTCTAAGAACTCTAATGGTTTTCGTTTCCGTGACAAATTAGACCGATCTACTGGCTACTGATTTTTCCAACTGCGTTTACGGTATTTTGTTACGGCACCTTTATTTGGAGGTTCCCGATTCCAATTCTGTCGAACAGGGTCAATTTGAGGGCTTACAGATCTTACCGATTCGGTATTTGGGTGCTTGCCAGATAGACCACCTGTATAAAAATACTAAACTATAGAGCAGTTATGCAATGATAAGACTGCATCACCATCGGAGCACTCAAATCTCATCTCATAATTATTGGTTGATTTTACCGGATTTTTTTTAAATTGATTTGATCTGACGAGTATCTCACTTACACAAATCAGTAATTTTCAAGAAGTCTTGTCTAGACACCTGAATGTGTTACTAATTGAAGCAATATATTTCTAGACACAAAATATTGTTTTATCTAATTAGATTCAGCCGAGTTAGTGTCTATGTAATACATTTCCATTAGGAGAGTGTATTCTTAATAGCCGTATTGAAACGAAGTCTCTGGAGAATGACATTATATTAACTACAAATGTTTCTCTTTCGATGCTAATTGCATTTGGTACGTGTGCTCTGCGGATGATAATAATGCTGGAAAGTTGTAGAAAATCATATACTATTTATAAAACCGCCATATAGCTTTCTCTACGCCGTTAGACAAGACTTAATTTTACCATGATGTGGTAAAAGTAAGTTCTTTTTTTACATGTATGAAACTGGATCATATTGGCTTAGCAACAGTTAAATACTTGCTCCAAATAATTGGGTTAAAAGCAGTGTAGCCGAAGAACCTATTTTTGTTTACCCAAGGAAGATTTTTAGGTAGTTTCGCAAGTCTTGCCGTCGTAAATAGTAACAGTACCCTAATTCTTCACCCTTCCGTTAACAAGATTTTTTTCATTCATCTAATTTTATTTAGGTTATTTTCGGCGGTGCGTATTAGAACCAGGGACCTGGGATTAAGGCTGATTATTATTCGTAAAAAGTTTCATATGTAAAGGAAACGTACATCGGGAAAATAAAGGAAGCATGTTGTCACAGAACAGATTAAAGAGGTTAGAAAGGAAGTAATTCCTGATTTGTATGAGAACGCGTGTCGCCGGTTGTCTCCCACTTTTTAGCTCCACTACAAGCAAGAGGCCCGTTACGTATGCGAATTACGCACACAAATAAATTACACACACACTTAAATCGCGAGCTTGCTACTGATTGTAACTCACTGTCGATTAACATGCGCCGTGCATCACGGCCTATCAGGGCAAAGGACGAAACGTCAATGGTTGATTAGTGTGGAGAACGCAACGCATGCAGTACATTGTAAGCGGACTTGGTCATTGCGTTGATTAAGGGAGTACACATCGGGCAATGTATACTTTTTGTAACTTGTTGCAATAATGTTGTTAATGTTCGGAATTTCATAGTGATCAGAATATTTATATGTTTTTTACAAATAAAATTGTAATGAAATGTTATTTTCGACTTACCGATGGAAAGATATAGGTACCTCCTCGCTCTATACTTGCGGTCTGACTTTTTATTTTACAGGTTATAATTGCACAACACGGCATTTTAAAGCAGAGCTCTGTGTTTCAAAGTAATCTGAAGCGCACTAAACGCGGTGAGCTATGATTTTCGTATCATAAATGTGGCGCGCTCGCCAGGCCCACATTACCATTCCAACCTTATTCATCGATTCCATGCATGTTGTCCAGTCTATCCTAATCTAGGTCATAACTTAGGTACACGTGTGGTCTTCAAATCTGTTTAGCCGTTTAAAGGTGATTGATTTACTAACATAAACACGTTTTGATAATAATAGTAGGTTCGTACGTAGGATATTATGAAACCACTTCAATCAAGACAGTTGAGTTTCTTTCAATATTCTAGTTCACCAAATAATCCATACTTCCATACTATACTATCCATCCATACTAATATTATAAATGCGAAAGTAACTCTGTCTGTCTGTCTGTTACCTTTTCACGCCTAAACCGCTAAACCGATTGAGCTGAAATTTGACATGGGAATAGTTTAGGACCCTGGGAAGGATATAGGATCGTTTTTATTACGGAATTCCCACGGGATCGGGAATGACGTGGGAAAAACCTTTCACGCGAACGAACTCGCGGGCAAAAGCTAGTAATAAATAATAACATTATTTTACTAAAGATTTACATACACAATCACTAAGCATTTAACAGTTATATTATATAATAATAATATACAAGTTATACGGTACTTCGCGACTAGATTTGGGAACCTCTGCATCGGAACTACGTGGTAACCTGTATCATGGAATACACCTCACCCCCTTTAAATCTAGCTACCTACACAATAAGTTAGTGTCGCTTTTTTACCACCCATTAGATACCTATGGCAAAAGTGCTACTTTAAATTGAACTTTAAAACAATACGTTTCTTTTAATATCCCTAAAGGCGTTGATCTAAGTTTTTTAGCGGTTAATGTGATTACTATATTATTTTTTCTTCCATGTTGTTGACCTATTTGGCTGTCTCTGGTCCGCAGTGGAATATGACGGCAGACAGACGGGCGCCCCGAGACGTTCAACCACCAAATAATGGCATCTCGCCCACGCTAGACTATAGCCAAGGTTTTTAGGGAAGTTCTGTGTTCATTGCCCTAAGATATCCGTGAGTGTTTGCCGCCGTCGTAGTAATTCCTTAGATTTATATGCGTACATAAAAAATTGGGTATTTCAGCGAATTTCGATGGAAAAACTGTACGGTTTATTGCGATGTATACAGTGTGGCAATTTAAAAGCGGTTAGGAAGGGTATTACTGAAACTGCTGGTTCAGCCGCCTGCGCCAGTTGCACCCGTTAAACCAACAACTGTAACTTCAATTAACAGTAAAAAGTTTATATTTTTGTTTTTGTCCTGATAGTTAAACATGTATGTATTATTTAATTCCCGCATTCAACGTGAAACGAAATTCAACATCCAAACCATTAGAACTGAACCTTTAGTCGGATATTAAAGGCAAAAAAAAGGCGGATATTATAGTAAGTTTAAAATGGATGGAGATGACGGCGCGGGTAGGGGTGAGAGGTAGAGGTTCCCGCGATGGTTCGCGACCCACATTTCCGAACGGTTCTTTATACGTTCTCGCCCCTGACACATTGACTTACATTCGAAACGTTCGACCTGTTTAAAACTCTGCTACCCCATCAGCAGATGGTTTTAAGGTTGATCGTTCTAGTGCTCGTAGAAAACGATTAAGTCAGTTAAGGTTTTCTAATAATAAATAGGTGTCCTTCTACTTACTTATTCTTAAAATTAGTCTCTTTAGTACCTCTACAGAACACCAATGCGAAGCACTAATTATAAAAGAAAAAAAGTGTAAGTACCTAAGTAAGCAGAAAAAAAAAACAATGTGATAAAAATTTTCAGTCGTCAACAAGACTCTCTTAAAACAGTCTGGGAGCCGGGAGTGTCGCGGAATTTACCAAATTCATGAAAAAGTTTTAATCGAGTTTTCCTATCTTGTTTATAACGTAAAATATGTTTCAGGCTATCCTTAGATGACTTTAAATAAAATGGAATCTCTATTTTATTTAAGTAGTTACAAGTCTTCTCTTGTTACTACAAGATATTTAACGTCAGAATTGAGTAAAATCTGTAATAGACAGCCAATTGGAGTTGAGGGTGTGCAGAAAAACTATTTTTTTTTTGTCGCTGAAAGCTGACTAGTTTACTGACCTTTATGGAGCTATTGGATATTATTTGAAGGCAGAAAATTCGTTCTTATTGTACAGCTAGACGAAAATGAACGTTCTAGAGATGGTAATATTGTCGATTGTGGCAATAGTGTCGAAGTTTCTTAAGTGGAATAAGCCAAGCCAGTGTCTCGTGTCGTCAGTGAGGCGGAGGGTGATGCGCGCGCATTCGCTTCGATCCGACCAGCCAGACATTTGAATGAAAAAACCGGTCACTCACGGAGCGAGTGGCGTCACGTGCGTCTGTCTTGATGACTATGATCTAATTATAACGTCGTAATATACACTGACATTCACACCATATCTACACTCTTTAAATCGTGACATAAATTTCATGAAGGTGTAGCACTGAATAAATTTATTCTGATAAATATGGGAGATAGATTTAAAGATAACAATCGTGTAGTAACTACAGATCTTGAAATACATGCACGAGTAACTCGTAGATCGTTTCAAGACCTAACTTGAATTGGGGTTAGAATATACGTACACCCCACCCATTACACAGTTGGTGACACGAATCCCTGTGCACATAATACAAAATAGACCGTAGATTTTGCGATTTTTGCTGTCCAAGGCTGATCGCAGCGCCATGTGCCCGGAATTTAATACCCATGTTAGATAAACAGAAGAATGTAAAGGCAACGTAGATCAATGTCCCTTATTATCTAAGTTCTTGTACAAAGCATTGTTCACAATTTTTTATCATAATTAATGGACACGCGATAAGACATTAGGTTTTTGTGATACTGACTCGTTAGCACTGTGTGAAATATTCGTTTGGGGAACACCAGTAAACGTTTGTATAGTTGAAGATGAGAAACCGAGACGCAGTTGAAATATTGTGTGCTGGAAGCCATTCACCTATTCCAGACCTGCCGTTAACTTTTATGTGTATTGCCTCCATACAGGTGTTACACATCGGAAGTCTTGCCAAACTAACCAATATCGTGTTGAACGTTCTCTTCATAAAACTACCTATTGAACCGTTTCATAAGTGAATAGTAAAATTGGCAGGTGTACTCAATAAACGTTTAGCGAATATAGATTGTGAATTATGATAGCAATAAAGTTAACAACCGCGGTGAAATTAAATACACCGCATCAATGGAGTTTGATTTTTTCACAGCCTTGAAGTGCGTGTAGTCGTTGTGAGGGAATATAATAATAAATGTAACGTTCTGGCAACGCTGATGTGAGCCTCCAATCGGTTATGAACTAATTAGTTTCTAAACTTGTATATAAATAAAATATTAGGTATAATAGAAGTAATTTTTGCACCAATATTTTATTACACGAGCACTTTGCCCGCGACTTCGTCGGATTTCGGAATAATTTATAGCATATATATCGCTCACAAATAATGCACCTTACTAAGTTACTACCAATTAAATAAATTTTAGAATTGGATAATTAGTTCCGGAGATTATCCCCTACGTGAAAACTTGAAATACATTGTACGTCTTTATAACACAAGTAAAGATAAAAACTTTTTTGCAAAAAAATAAAACCGACTTCCATATCAAAACACTACAAAGCCAAAAATAATTTTAATTTCGGTAGTCGGTGTTATTGGTTTTGTATTTTCTTTTTTCACACCGCCTTCCGAAATTAAAATTATTTTTGGCTTTGTAGTGTTTTGATATGGAAGTCGGTTTTATTTTTTTGCAAAAAAGTTTTTATTTTCGCGCTTTTTAGTGGGTCAATTAGTAATTAATCTAATTATAAAAGCCAAAATGTCAACTACAAAAAACTAAAAACGCGCGAACAAAAAACACAATGCAGAGTGAACGAAAAGATCATCAATGTAAATATTTTTTTTAGACTTTTGTTGATTTTTCAGAAACCGCTTGTCCGATTTCGATAAAATTTTCATGGGACCATTTGGGAAGTATACCCTTTCCAACAAAAAAAGAATTTTTCAAATCGGTTGGCAAGCGACGGAGCTATGCCCGAACAAACATAAAAAAAAAAAAAAAAAAAAAAAAAAAAAAAAAAACAAACAAACATCCGAATTGAGAACCTCCTCCTTTTTCAGAAGTCGGTTAAAAACTACAAGTTAATAACTAACATTCCAACATTCACTTATGTATTGAGATACAAATTTTATAGTACGGGAAATACTTTATATGAATAGTATCAAGTACACATCAGTTGTAAATAAAAAGAAAACTTTGTAAATATGTTTTAGATTTGCAAAAGACTATAGAGCTGCGTATTTGATGAGTGTTCCTGAGAAAAAGAATACTGATAGACTGGCAGACAGACGGCCAATAAGTGACGTTTTTTACTTTTTTAGGTGCGGAACCCTAAAAAGAATCACTCTTAATTCATTCACAAAAACAGCGGTATAGAGAACATAATGACATTATTTTCTTAATTAAGTCTGTCCTATTTGGTAGATTCTAAAAAAAGAAATAAGTACATTCGTGTGTTCTATCAACCTTTGTAAGATTACCAAAATGTTGGAAGGCAACTTGTACATAATATCCTATTCGTTTTCAATGCTGGGTCACAGACCTGCTCTCTATTTGAAAGAGAGTGGGCCGTAATCCACCTCGCAGGACCATTACGGGTAGATCAGGTGGATGTCACATGTTTTCGAATTTTCAGTCCTAGGACATGGCGGTTTCCTTATGATGTTTTCCTTCACCGTTTCGAAAATATATTTTAGTAATAACAAAATCTATGAATAGTCTTCATTGATCCAGTAAAAATAAACAAGTAAAGGGCGTTCTTTCTGACGGCGTGGGTAGTCTGTGGGAGGCCACGGGTCTGTTTTCATACCCACAATTTACAGAGAATCGAGTTAAGCTAATAGTTACGATTTTCCGCAACACTACTCAATTGTTTGCATGAATGTACTTTACTGTTTCGAAGTGAAAATATTGTTTGAGCTTATCCATCAGTCTGTGAATAAACTGAAACTGAAAGGAAGCATCAATAATGCTATATTAATTTTACTATATTTACGTAGTTACCATGCACTAGGCACTGTTAAAAATTATTTGGCTAACGAGTAAAATGTATTTTGCATGAGCATGAATTAATGAAAGTACTAATAACTTTGTCTATTTACTAGTAAATTTTTAGTTATTATAAAAAAAACAAATGTACAAGCAGTAGTTAGGCACAAAAAATTTCCACAATAAAATTAAGCTTTACTTAATTTTATTGTGGAAATTTTTTGTGCCTACTTTTGCCTTCGCTATCTACCGGTATTCGTCTTACAGTTTTCTCCAGAAGTCTTCTTGAGGCGTAGGGCAGAATTTCTAACGGACGTATCTTGCTGATCCCACAATATTTATTTTTGGTTTATGTTTGGGGACTGCGGAGGCTATAAATAACGTGAGTTTCAAAACCTGTTGCTGTTCCTTTTGAAATATCCATGCATTTGCTTTTACACTAGTGGTCAAACGCGAACCTATTTTCAATAAAGAAAAACAGTTATGTCTCACCATCAAACAAAATTGCCACTTCAAAGATAAACTTCGAGGAAATTGTGACAATAACACTAATCTGGTTTTAAGACTTGGAGTCGACAAATAGCAATTGGCTATTTAACTTTTAGTGTAGATAAGTATTTTGGTGGTGAGATACAAACAATGAAAGTAATAAAATTATGTTCAATATTTTAAATAATAGTGCAGGTGGCCAACTGCCTATGGACGATAGTGTTCATCATTATTTATAGGTATAAGGGGTAAAGATAAGGCAGTAAGTGTAAAAACCAGAATCGCCATATGAACGGGGAAATATTCTTATGGAGCTGTTGCGGTGTTTTAAAAAGTAATTAACAGTACAAAGAAAGTTTTCTTGTAGCAAATAAGATTATAATAAACTAGTACTCTCGCGGGGCTTCGCTCCCGTGGATTCTATCACGGTAAAAACATAACTCTCCTTTTTTGCAGTCGGGTAAAAAGTAGCCTATAACCTTCCTCAAGCTTCAAGCTACTTCCATACCAAATTTCATCCAAATCCACCCAGTACTTTCGAAGATTAGCGCGTTCAAGCAAACAAACAAACAAACAAACTAACAAACTTTTCCGCTTTATAATATTAGTATAGATTTAAAATTTTCATCATATAAACATGTAGTATGTGCTGATGCAAATACTTGAATCTAGTGTAATAGTAGAATATAGTTCTTTGCCAGTTTTATAATCATATTTTTTATTTTAGTGTCGTTAATCATAATATTATCCCTATTGAAAACTCTTTGTCGCACTTCGTCATTTCTAATACTCCGATATTTAGAATCCTTAAAATACCCAAAACAGAAAAGTACTCTCATGTTTCATGTTTAAAATTCCTCGAATAAGTCTGCCGTGTACTATAAATAGTTCAGACTGGGAGTTAAAGGCAATTATTGGAATGGAACGTTTTCGTGGAATGGCGCTCGTAGTACATATTGCGTGGCCAAAACTGCAGATAGAAATACCTTCATTTAGATGTTAAAAACAACGTGCCTTCCCGTGTTGTCATTCGGCTGTGAATAGGGAAATTTAGTAGTATCGCCAGCCTATAATGTACCTACTCTCTATGACAAGGAATGGGCCATAATTCACGATGCGGTTCCAGTGCTGGTCGCATGTCTTATGCCTCCTCTACACGTCTGCGGATGCGTCCGCGGACGCCCGCGGATGCATCCGCAGATGGATCACCATGAGCCGTCCACACGTCTGCAGGTCAGTCGATCAGTCTAGGTTCATTCTCGACAGACGCAACACGCATGTTTAAAAATGGATATTGAGACCGTAGCTGCCGCAGCTATTTATTTATTTAGTACTTTTAACTACTGCGTGAGTGTGCATCGCAGTAGAGTTATTAACAAATTAGGAATTTTGAATTAATTTGAATTAGGTATAAGTATTAAAATAGTAGGTACAGTGTTCAGCTTGATATAGCTTAATAAACCTAAATGTTTCTTCGGTGCTCATATTATTAGCCATTTCAACAAGAATTAAATCGCAAAAAGCACGTGTGCACTCTCAACCGCAACTCCGATTAAACTGATGCGTCGCCAGACGTGTGGACGGACGCCGGACATCCGCGCCGAAACTCTTTGATCTGTGCCACAAAAACCGACAACAATCGGATTCGAGGCGGACGCGTCTGCGGACGTTAAATACCTACAACAGATGCACAAATTAACCCCTCTATACGTCTGCGGACGCATCCGCAGATGGCGTCTGCGGACGTGTAGAGGAGGCTTTAGGATTTGCCGGTTTCACCACGATTTCTTCTTTCACAATTTTGAGAGCAGTGATAATGCTGAAAATTACACAAAGTAATATGCCTGTCTGGATTCGAACTCAGACCTACGAGGGTGACACTAAAAGTTGTTAGAAAATCAAAAACTGAACAAACTAGAAAGTTATATTATATCTTTTCAAAATAGTGTCCATTTACATCAATATATCGCTGCATTCGACGGAACCACTAAGAAAAGCACTTTACCCACTCGTCCTTAGAGGTCTCTTCGACGGCATTTTGAAACGCAGCCACGGCTCCCTCGGCGTCCGTAAAACGTTTTCCTCGAAGTTTTTAGGGTTCCGTAGTCAACAAGGAACCCTTATAGTTTCTCCATGTCCGTCTGTCTGTCTGTCCGCGGTTTCGCTCAAAAACTATTGGTACTAGAAAGTTGTAATTTGGCATGAGTATACACTTTAATGACGCCGAAAAAGTGGTAAAATAAAATTTTGAAAAAAAACAATTATTTAGGGTACCTCCCCTACATGTAAAGTGGGATGATATTTTTTTTTTCGTCCTTCCCATAGTGTGGGATATCGTTGGATAGGTCTTTCAATATTTTAAATATTATGGGTTTGGGAAGACCGTTTTTTAGGGTTCCGTAGCCGAATGGCAAAAAACGGAACCCTTATAGTTTCGACATGTCTGTCCGTCTGTCTGTCTGTCCGTCCGTCCGTATGTCACAGCTATTTTATTCCGAAACCATTAGGATTATACATGTAAAAATTGGTAGGTAGATGTATTCTGTAAACCGCTTTCCGATTTTAAGAGGAAATTTAAAAAATATATTTAAAATAAAGGGGGCTCCCCATACATGGAACTGAAACTGAAAATATTTTCTTTCATGAAACCTATACGTGTGTGGTATCTATAGACAGGTCTTTAAAAATGACATTAAGGTTTCTAAAATGACTTTTTCATCAAGTTAATCGTTTAAAAGATTTACGCTTCCAAAGTGGTAAAATGTGTGTCCGCCCCCTCTAACTTCTATAATAATAAAGTGAAAAATCTAAAAAAAACCATATGTTGTAGATCTTAATGTAAACTTTCAACCAAAATTGGTTTGAATGAGATCGAGTTAGCAGTTTTTGAGATACAGTATATTTTCTAAAACCGCAAATATAACTTTGTAATTCATACAAATACTATGAAAAACAAAGTTATTTGGCGTAAGTTAGTTGTAAAAATTGTAAATAAGCTAGTTTGAAGAAATTTTTAAGGTTTTTGTGTTTTTTTTTTTTCAAATAAATATATTTAGTATATTATATTTATTATAGTTACTACGGAACCCTTCATGGCGAGTCCGACTCGCACTTGGCCAATTTTTGATTAAGTAAACTGTTCGTGACTTAGTAACCTTTAAAGTACCAATTTTCGTTAGAGTCAAGCGTCCCCCTCTACCAACTAAACGGTTGTAGTTAAAAATTCAAATGTCACGGCAGTAGTACCTATATATAACGAAGTTTAAAGGAAAACTATCACACATAAGTGGGCTTTACAAGTTTACGAGTAATAGTCGACCAATTGTATTTGACTCGAAAATTTCGAACAACTCCATAGAAATTTCGATAGATGGCGCTAAGCGTCAGTTGTATCGCGCTAGTTTCATATTTAAATAAGTTTTATAAAAAAAAAACTTTTTAACAAAAAAAAAACCGACTTCCAAAAAACCACTAGGTACAATGTGAAAAATAACTTTAATTTCAGAAGATGGTGTCTTTGGATCTGTATTTTGGTTTTTTGTCACCGACTTCCGAAATTAAAGTTATTTTTCACATTGTAGTGTTTTTTTTTGGAAGTCGGTCGGATCAGGTGAGGATTTGTATAGGAAGTCAAATTAGTTAGATAGTCATGTTTGGCTTTTAGTTAGAGCATGGTACGAAACGATCAGTAAGCGAATAGGTACGACACGCACTTGGCTGTTATAAAAACTACGGAACCCTACACTGCGCGTGGCCCGACATGCATTTGACCGGTTTTTTTCTTTTATTTTCGGAAATAAATAAAAATCACAAGGTGCGAGGTCGAGGCTATAGGGCGGGTGACTCAGTAATTCCACGTCTGATGTCGCCAAGTAGTCGATTGTTTGCATGGCGGTGTGTGACAAGGCTTTGTCGTGGTGAGGGATGATCCTACTGTGAGGTCGTTTCTCCCGAACTTTTTCTAAGACAAGTGGCAAACAATTATTAATGTACCACCCTGCAGTACCTGTTTTTCGATCCTCTAAAACAATTGTTGCGTAATTACCTGTCCTTCCGAAGAACGAGGCCACAATATTTTTCCCACGCTTCGACCTCTTCATTTTAGTTGGCAACTCCTCGGAAGAAAACACCCAAACAGCAGACTATCTCTTAGTTTCAGGATCATAACAATAAATCCAGCTTTCTTCACCCGTAAGTATATCGAACACAGCATTTGAGTCACCTCCGTTAAATCTTTGAACCATTTCACGACACCAATCAACACGACGGAGTTTTTGGGCCACTGTCAAATTATGAGGTATCCACCTTCCTGACCGCTAAATGTTCATGGAGGTTTTTGTGCACTTGACTCATACCGATGCCTAAGCTTGTCCGAATCTGCTGATAAGGCACTGTTTTGTCAGTCTCTATCATACGCCGAGCAACACTGATGTTATCTTCAGGCCGTGCGCGCACTGCGTTGCGTTTTGAAAACGCAAAATCTGTGAAATACGGAGTGTCATAGAAGTGCGCGCACTGCGGTGGAATAAACGCGTGCGGTAGAGTCACCGATGGCCCCGGTCATTCTACCAGTGCGGTAGAACTACCGCAATTGCGGCCACCCCAAGGCAGTGCGCGCACGGCCTCAGTCGTCGCCGTAGAAGGCCGTCCCTCACGCTGATCATCGGTGAGATTAGTGCGACCACTGTAATGTCGAAAAATAATAATGGTTTATTTTACTTTGTTTAACCGAGTCCCACATCAAATTTAAATATAATATTTAATTATTTAAAGTTATAATTCTTTTTTTTTAAACATACTTTTCTCTCTTATTTTCAATGTTGCACCAAGACGCCCGAAAGAAAGAGAACGCATGGTGTAAAGGCCCAGAAGTCATGTCAAAATTATTAAAACTTTATTGTATTTTTGATGATAGGGCTCACATTAGACCACCGAAATATGAAAAGGGGGCTAGTTTTGTTTCGCTCAATATTTGTAAATATATAATTTAATAAATCCTTGTTGTGTTCACTCTACCCAAATGGTTCGATTTGACAGCTAAGACTTAACAATATGGTGCTAAGTTTTTCCTAATAGCAGTTGAAACCACGCAATGGATGAATAAGGTTGGAATGGCAATGTGGGCGTGGCGAGCGCGCCCCTTTTTGATTCGAAAATCATAGCCGACCATGCGCGACCGATTAATTCTTTCACCGCGTTTAGTGTGCTTCGGATTACTTAGGAACACAGAGCTCTGCTTTAAAATGCCGTGTTGTGCAATTATAACGTTACGTTTCATTTGTGTCCGCTATTACACTTAATAGCGGACACAAATGAAATATATATTTTAAAAAAACTTTTATTTAATAGTTATTTATCGTAATTTTTATACGACTTCATCATGGGGTAATGAAAAACACAATAAAAAGAAGATATAGCGGAAGTAAATAAAAAAAAAACTAGACGACTAATGTCACTAATTTTGAATTAAAAAGTACTCTATTAGGCCCACTAGCAGTGTAATAGCGGACACAAATGAAATATATATTTAAAAAAAACTTTTATTTAATAGTTATTTAGCGTAATTTTTATACGACTTAATCATGGGATAATGAAAAACAATAAAAAGAAGATATAGCGGAAGTCATTGTGAATAAATTATCTGTCAGCCATGACATCTGTATTTCCTAATTCCAGGGTTGCCAGGGGGTTAAATAGTATTGTATGTAGAGGGTCATGATTTCTCATTATTTTGTATATTATTATCAAAATTTATCCATTTTGAAAGTCTAAATATATCAGTTAACGCATTACGTAAATATTTTTGTTAATTACAACGTTTTTGGTCCATAATAAGTATGGCTTTGTGTTGATTTTGATAGTGGATACAAATGCTAGAAGCCAAATTATAAAAACTCAAGAAACGTCAAATGAGCTGAAAAAAATCAATCAATGGCATTCACTTCGCGAAGGCGCGAACTCGTATAGACCACAGAGTACATTTTTGCAAATACTCCTCCTACTTTTTAGATGATTTATTCATTATTTATGAAAATGAATAAAAAAGAACTTAATTCAAACTACTTTTAGTTTGAATTAAGTTATTTTTTTATTCATTTTCGGTTTTATTTCTCAATGACCTTAAATGTTTTTACTTTTCATAACCTAAAAAACGTTTTTGTTATCTCGGTATTCCCATGATTAATATTAATATTGATGTTTTTATAGTAAACAGTGTTTATTAACATTCAATTTAGTATTCATATTATAATTGTCTGTCGAGTCGAAAAAATGGGCCGGACGAAGTATGGGCCGTTGCCGGAGTCCTTTGAACTTATTTTTTTATTATATCTTTAACAAGTTATAAATACTTTCAGTGTCATCCTCGTACAACTCGTAAGTCGTGCCTGTAACCAGTGGGCCACCACAGCTTCTTAACGAATAGGGAATGTGATAAATTCATAGAAATCTAGGAATAATACAGTCTTGTTTAACAAAGCAATAACAATTTCGATCAGGACTAAATATGTAGTAATTAGTACGATACTCGAGCAAACCGTAATTAAAACCTTTATCATTTATGTTGGAATTTGGTAATGCCCTTAGTGGGTTAAAATGAATATACCTAAGTGACAAATACCTTTATTTATACTGATTTATACCTAGGCTGTACCCTTATGATTTTATAGTATTTAGTGACGCAGAGTACTTTCAACTGCGCAGGGCCCAACTGCATATTGTTACGAGCTGGGGTTCGGGATAGAAATAATTAACGCCAATTAGACCAAAATTAACACTTTAATTAAATAAACCCAAAACAAAAATGAACACAGTTATTCACAGTACAATACTTGTCACTTAACACTTAAATCGCACCGAAATTCACTTGTAAAACTTCGATTATATCGCTTCGTATCTTGAAATAAGACTGGCGTCTGCGTTCCTCTGCGATCTATTTATACCCCGGTCTATGAGTTCTAGAACATTCTTGTAAAATCGACTCACTGCCTTATACTGCCAAGAATGTTCCAGAAGCTACTTGAGATACTCTGTACTGCTACTCGCCGACAGATGGCGTTAGTGTCTCGAACTTATTAGAAGTTGGTCGAAGTTTCTCGATATACTCAGTACTGCTACACGCAGCCAGGTGGCGTTAGTGTCTCGAACATTCTAGATGTCGGTTGAAGTTTCTCGACGTACTTAGCTAAGCGACTGGCGTAACAATATTAATCTCAAGAGGCCAATATTTAGCCGATCTCCAGCCACAGTAAGCGCGGGCTTGCGGACGGCAAGCAGTATTAGCTCACCATCCGGTAAGGACCAGGCCCAGGTCGATGGCGCGTCGTGTTCCACGTACGCCTCAAAGAGTAGTCAGCAGCATTAACGGGGCCCGATAGAGCCATTGCCTGACGAGGTTGCGGTAATGTTCTAACAAAATACCGCTGGCTCGGAACGAAAAGGCAACTGTAGAAACAGGGTGGGTGAGTCATTTGATGATTTTCCTCCCGAAAAAAAATGGTAAATATTTAGATAATCTTTAACATACATTGCTGCCATTTTTAGTAATGAACTTGAAGAAATCAAGATTAATCAACTAGTTGACCGATAAATTAGATTAGATATGTATAAAGACACCCACAGCAAAAACATCTTAATATAATATATTATGTATGTAACAAGTGAAAAGAAACTGGGTAATATATAAAAATATTGTTTACATTCAGTTGGCACTGTATTATTCGCAATATCCCTGACATTTAAAAGCTAAAAGAGTCCTTTTGTCGTACATTTTGTCCGGAATTGATAAAACCGTTTAGGAGTGTTGCAAAACCCTTGTTTCGCACTGTTTCGTGTTTCTTTTTATACTGGTATTTTTATACGGTGTTTTCACAAAAGTATCTTTCCTATCATTACTGTATGTATTCTACATGAAAGCTTTAAGACATTTGAATTATAAACGAGATATTATTAATAAAACTTACGGAAATACGCAACTTTGACTAATTTAGGAATTTTTACTTGCTCTTAAGCCCATACGATCAACTTTGCTCAAACCAAGTCTCTAAGGAATGAAATTGACATTAAGAATAGGTTTTTTTTATTACTCTGAAAAACCTGACATTTTTTTAAATATAGTTTTGTTCTTTTTCATTTCAAATGCTCTCAAAATGGTGAAAAAGAAGTTTCATAGTGAGGAAAACGGTGTGTGAAGTCCTAGGACAAACACTAATAAATACACTCCTTATTGAATACCCACCTTAAAGTATACAGGATATTATGATTACATGAATGAAAAAAAAATGTATCTTTTATCCATTCAATCTTTTGGTACCCATATTTGCAAAGAAATAAACGATTTGATTTATTTTTAAGACTTGAGCCTCTATTTACAGTTCGATATTACATGGTACTGGTGGAATACTAATTTGAAGTTCTTAAATAAAAAGTTCCGTTGTCGGACTAGAAAATGAAACTACAGGCAGTCCTCGACTTACGTCGTTTCGATTTACGTCGTTTCAAGTTACGCACACTATTCCTCAAGCATACGTCATTTGTTTCGATTTCCGGCATAGGAGAATTCACTTGTCGCGATGTCAATGACTGTGGGGCCGGCGAGGCGCGGTGTCGGCGTATGGGGATTACCCCGCACATGCTGCTGATTTTGTTTAGTTACTTCAGGAACAACGGACAATCAAGACGTAATACATTAATTTCGAGTCCGTGTGGATCCTAACCCTTGAGTTTTACATGTAAACATACGAAAAAATATGTCTCGACTTACGTCGTTTCGATTTACGTCGCGTATTTCGAGAACCTAACATGCCGTAAGTACGAGGACTGCCTGTATTTACCTACGTTATGTACCGGCTAATCATGTACACAGGAAATTGCAAAAGTAAATAACGCAGGCAGCTGAAATACTTCCATATTAACTACGAATTTCTACGAATGTCATTTTATATCAGTCATTTCTATTTGCGAAGGCGCTAATATTGGCATCTTGTCGACTCGTGTCGAGAAGAATTTTTAGCAACTTATGTGCTCTGTACAGAGTGTTTCAAAAGTGTGTAGTAATAACACTAGTTTACAAATAAAAATAAATTTCATGTCCTTCCAGTGAATTTCACATCGTTTTATTTAGTGACAGAAACTAAAAACTAAATGCAAACATATATTTGTTTTATTTTTATTACGTCAAAGAATGAAGTTATCAACACATTTTATTTTAAGACTACCCACAAGTTGGTTCTGAAATCATTCTAAAGTTTTGCTGCATTGAAGTGTTCAGTTAAATAAATATTTGTATTTAAAGTGTCAAAAAGGTCGTGTAAAACACATCCTGACCGTTTTTGTTACGTTTGTGGTGAACTTATTATATCTAACAAAGGATATCCTATAACGGAATCTCTTAAAGAAGCATATTTTTGTTATTTCAAAATTTCGGTCTCTCACCAGGACAAAAAATGGGTTCCTCACGTTTTTTTGTGAAAGATGTAGGAAAACACTAAGCTCCTGGGCTGCAGGTGCAAAAAGATTTTTGAATTTTAATATGCCAATGATATGGAGGGAACCATCCAACCACGAAAATGACTGTTACTTCTGTCTCACTAAGACATTTGGTTTTAATCGGAAGAACAAAGATAAAATTATATATGCAGATGTTCCTTCGGTTACTAAACCTACCTACAGCTCAGACAAGCAGCAAGATCCAGAACCTCCCGGTTGTTCCAGTACAACATTGATGACTAATACGGAATATGAAGAAGATCAGATTCAAAGTGACACAAGTTCAGATGAATTGGTTGATGTTCATGAAGAACCACATATGATAACTCAGTCTGAACTGAACGATTTAGTAAGAGATTTAAACTTATCTAAATCCAAAGCTGAATTACTAGGTTCAAGACTGCAACAATAGAGGTTACTTGCTCCCAACACAAAAGTTACTTTTTATCGTAAGCGAAGTGAATGTTTTACAAAATATTTCAAGAAAGAAAACGAATTTTGTTACTGTTATGATATAGCTGGGCTTTTCAAAGAAATGCAGCAACCTTATAAGCCAGAAGAATGGAGGTTATTCGTTGATTCATCGAAGACTAGTTTAAAAGCAGTCCTTCTACATAATGGCAACAAGAAGCCCTCTATTACGATAGGTCACGCAGTAAATACCAAAGAAACGTATGCAACGATGTCAACATTAATTGAACTTATTAAATACAAAGATCACAACTGGATTGTCTGCGGTGATTTAAAAGTTGTGGGTTTACTTTTGGGCTTACAAAGTGGCTATACAAAATACTATTGTTTTTTGTGTTTGTGGGATTCACGAGCCAAACAAGATCATTATAAAAAGATAGACTGGCCAGTTAGAACAGAATATAGCCCTGCTAAACTGAATATAAAGCATAAATATCTGATACCCCCACAAAAAATTATTCTACCACCGCTTCACATAAAATTAGGATTGGTAAAAAAATTTGTCAAGGCTTTAGATAAAACTAGCGTAGCCTTTAAGTATTTGTGCTCAATTTTTCCTAATCTTTCTGAGGCGAAACTGAAAGAAGGTATTTTTATCGGACCGCAAATCGAAAAAATGTTGAAAGATGAGGTATTTGAAAACAGTCTTTCGGATACTGAAAGATCTGCTTGGAATTCAGTACGACTTGTTATAAAAGAGTTTTTGGGCAACAAAAGAAGTGAAAATTACAGACAGTTAATTGCTGATTTATTACATAACTTTCAACGAATGGGTGTCAGCATGTCTTTGAAAATTCATTTCCTTCATTCGCACCTCGATTTTTTCCCTGAAAATCTCGGAGAAGTCAGCGACGAACACGGAGAGCGTTTTCATCAGGATTTGAAATTTATCGAACAAAATTATCAAGGATACTGGGACCAAGCCATGTTAGGTGATTATTGCTGGTCTGTTATAAGAGAAACAGACACAAATAAATACAAGAGAAAAGCTAAGGCAATTCATTTTTTTTTTTTTTTTTTGTAGGCCTTTTTTTATAAGTCAAAAATAATAAATATTTAGGAAATGTGACGTGTTGGATTTTTTTCATATTTTTTTAAAACTCAGTAATCTCAAGTGATAAAAACAAAACACTTTTAATTTCAAGGACAAAAACCGTGTAAACTAGTGTAATTAATGATGATGTCCTATGTCTCTAAAATAAAAAAAAGTCGACCATCAAACACTAGAAATAAATATTTTTCAAGTTGTTTGATGCAGCTGGTGGCATTCATTTTAGTTTAATAACAGATATGATGTTATCAACTATGTCAGACTGCTTGAAAAGTGATTTGATTTCAATTGATTCACTTCTTTGAAAAAAGCATTTTTGACTATAGCTAAAGTTTACAAATCATCTTACCACGTTCGCTGACAGTACGTCGTTAGGCGGGAAATTAAAATAGTGCGTTATGACAGTACGTCGAGGGACGGGCCACTTATTTTTAAGAGTACGTCGTCTCACGATATTTTTTCATATAAGTATTATGAAGAGCAGTATCCACTGTCATATTATGAGCAATTTCATATTTCTTACTGCCGTAACACGAGTATTTTGTAGGTAGTTTCATATTGCTTGCTTGTGCTTGTGCACGAGTACTACGTTGATTTGTCATTTAGTATGGAAAATTCTACTGTCGTAATGTGGTGTCAGGGTAAGTGCTCACTGTCAGCGAACGTGTTATTGTATGATCCCGCACTTCTGAAACATCCACGAAGTACACGAGTACCTTCTTATGCATCCTAAGATTTTAAATCTTCGTTTTTCTTATAGGAACTAATCATAGCTCCCCAGTTTATCAACGATGGCCAATTTCTCTCTTTACACTGAATTATAGTCGTTTGACATCCGCAATCTTTGACAAAGGATCTATTTTATGGGCTAGAGTTGTTGTTGAGTCAGTCACTTTTTATTTTGAGTTACTTCTATAACAAGAAAAAGTACGGTGTCACCTATTTTGAGTCTTGACGCGATCGATTGACCAAGTTTTCGAGCCCAAATTGATTACGTTTATTTAAAATCACAGCTCAGCTGTCAAAACACGCCGGTACAAAGAGATACAATAATAATTTTAATAATATTCTATTACTATTATTATAATGATAGGACAAGAATGAAAAACCATGTTGATTGCATTTTTGATGGACATAATCTATCCTGTTTCCACATAATTATGCGACACGGTGCGAGTCGAGATGTCGATACGTTAAGGATCTGACTTTAAATCGAATATTCGCAAATCGTTTCGAAATTGTTTGGAAGCGGATTGATATCGGGTTTACATGTGAGGGGCGAGGCTGCGCGCGCATTCCTACGATTCCGTAGCGCTTCGAGCGCTTCAGTCGCGTCCGAGCTACGTGGACTATTGACTGCTACGCCGTAGCACTACGATAACAAACTCAGTTATACTCACATACCGTCTAAGTGAATCAGTGACGTGATCTCAAAGGAGTCGCGGGAACTTATTGAGAAAAAGGACCCAAGGTATGTCATATATTATACCAAATAAAACATCATAGTTTTTGATAATCTTGAATTTTGTGACAATGATGTCGTAATATCTAGAGCATTCTCTTTTACTGATGGATATAAGTTACAAAATGAATGCGCTTATATAAAATGGAGTCGATTAAGAGACCATACTTATTTATTGCTTTTATTGTTCCAAGAAAGCGTTTCATTAATATTTAAGGGAAGGAATTATCTTAATATTTATTATTTCACGAGTTCATTCATGAATCAAGTGCTTTTGCTTTGTATCTTTCTTATATTTGATACTGTGTTTAATAGTCTCGATTATATTTTATCGCTTCGCACTTAAAAATCATTGATGTATTTTAAAACCAGCTGCCTTTTCTGTCTTTGAAGAAGTTAGAACTTCGTGTCTGTTACCAACTCTTAAGTATGTACGTTATTTTCATAATTTCGTTATGGTTGTTCAGAACTTTACGTTATTGAATAATTTCGCGATTAAAAGATAAACGCACATAATACACATTCCTTTGTTCAGGACTAGAGCTGCATGTGACGACATTGCATCACTATCGAACAATCCTTACTAATATTATAAATGTGAAAGTAACTCTGTCTGTCTGTGTGTTACACAATCACGCCTAAACTACTGAATCGATTTAAATGAAATTTGGTACGGACATAGTCTAGAGCCTGAGAAAGGACATAGGCTGCTTTTTAATGCGCAAAAAGGCTGTAAGGGGTTGAAATAGGGGATGAAAGTTTGTATGGAAATTACGTAATTTTTAAAGCTATAAGCTTGAAACTAACTTTTTCGACTTTTGATTCGAAAAAATGTACTTAAATAATATATTACCAGTAAAATATTATAAATAGCTTATTTTAGTATGAGTTTTATTTTCAAAATAATTAGTCTAAAAAATTAAAAATGCTGCCGAGTCACTATTCCGCGTGAACGAAGTCGCGGGCACAGCTAGTCCATTATAAAGCTCCTCTCACCGATTAGATCAATTAAGAACAAACTAATCATAGATTACAATAATCTCCCAGATCAAATGAAGCCTTCAAAGAAGGTGTCACTGATTAACTCCGATTGGGAAGTGACGACGTTTCAATATAATTATAACTTTTAAGACTCCACGGCTAGGGTGATAAACATAAAATATATCCGATGCTTATAGTCCTACGAAGCCGTAAAAGGCGATGGAAAGAGTTAATATAACTTCATTTTACGTCTTCGAGGCGATAGGTAGAGTTGTTAGTAAACTAACGTTTGTCGCAACGTAAGTTTTTTTATCATAAAGAAAACTAGCATTGTGGGTAGAAATCACATTCCTAGCAATCTTGCTAACCCCTCAGCTAAATATGTTTGTCTGGAATGGGTTCTCGGCAATAGTGTAATGAGTGGGGTTCGAACCCGTGACCTGTCGATCGCAAGACCGACCCCTTAGCCATTAGGCTATTTACGCTTAGTTTTTTTGACTTGTTATCCTAACAGTAGAAATACATGAACATTTATGGTAGATCATAGCTGCAGCGTTGAGGATCAAGAAAAATGTTCAGGGAATGTTTAATACCTATTCAATGCCAATTGCCGATTTCGAGGATTTTATATACCTATCCATCTCGTTGCGTCTTTTAGCCACCACTCACGGGGAAAAGAGGTGGCCTATATTTCAAAATGGGTGTTATTAAAAAGGGGAGTCTTTATCGGCTTTCAAGCAGGCTTTATGTCTATAAGTAGTCGCGGTGCTTATTACAGACATCGGAAAAGTGTTACGTCATGCAATAGTATTCATAGTTGAAACGAGCTATTTGTGCGGGTATGAACGCTTGAGCCGTCTTAAGTAAGATTACATTTAAACGTAAAACGCACATTTATTGTAAACCCTTTTGGTTAACGGAGTGTTAAGTTTAAGTAATACGTTCATAACATGTCGTGCCCACACGAGATCAGACAAACAGTTTGTTTAACAAGTTGTTTGTCAGAATAAGGTAAAAGTTAGTGGTTTTGTTAATGCATGCCTTGAGCCGCATTTCAACTACAGACAGTCTGAATGATTAAGCGACAAAACTCTTAATATACAACTAGGGGTCGGGAGACTCGGGACATTTCCCACTGAAATGTTTCGCTAAAGACAAAACTGGTAACAAAAAAGTAATTAAAAGTATATAAGCTCACACCTCATTCCCATTTTGAAAATATAAAGAAAACATTTCATATTGTAATTAAATTTTATTTTGTTTGTTAGTTTCGTAGAGGGGATAAGAATTTATCCTTTATCGAGTTGCGTGTCGCGTGATTTATTTTAATTGTACCCACGAGCTTTAGTAAAAAAGATTTACATAATAGGTATATATACTACATAATAGGTATATTTATATACATAATAGACAAACTTACTGTACGTAATTATTTGTATCTACATACCGAGTTGAATAGATTTTACATTAAGTTTTTATTGATTGGCATTGACCGCCCCCACACGGACAGGGCCATTGCCTGCCGGAATTGCGGGAATTTTCTAACGATACCGCGCTAAATATACCGCGGCCCCGGAACGTAAGTGCAGTGAAGGAACAGGGTGAGTTTGTAGTTAGTAGACCTCTCTCTTTCGCTCCCCCAGAGCGGGAAGAGTCTTCAGATGATTTTCCCAACGAAAAAAAATTAATATAGTGTAGAGATGGGTTGTACTAGGTAAATTTGGGACTAGGTGCACCTATTCTTAGTATTTAAAAATACGTGATCCAGATACCTATTCCACCTAGTCCCTGGTCCACCTAGTATCAATTATTACTTATCGAATGTGGTCATGGTGCACGTACTTAGTCCAAGTAATTTTTTTTATTGTGGCTACTAATTTTGCAGGAAACTGCTAAACAGCAAATGAACACGGTATTTTGATTAAATTTTACGATGACGGTCTTTAAGCTTCACGGACTCACCTCGTTGCCACTTCTCCTGTACTTGATATTTCTATTGAACTTAGGGTGTTAGCACCAGCAATCAGTGATAAGACTAGGTAGGTACCTAGTAATTGGACTTTATACTCGAGACTAGTCAGTAATCATTCGATCCGAGAATACTCGATCCGAATGAGTACCACCTAGTCTCGACAAGACTAAGTATTACGAAGTATCTATTTACTTAGTCTTTTCGAGACTAGTTGGTACTCATTCGGATCGAGTATTCTCGGATCGAATGATTACTGACTAGTCTCGAGTATTGAAAGATAAAGATGGGAAGACTACGGAATAGCGTAGTTAAAAAAGGACAGAATATATATTCTTGCACAACACGCGTGCGCGTTGCGTTACTTTTATGTACTTTGAATTAGGGTTTAAATTCAAGTAACTGACAAACGAATGATTTTGACAAACACGAATGAGCGGTAAAGCAGGTTTATAACGTGTTGAGTGAATGGAATGCAATTACGCGTTAGTGCTATGAAGCCTAAGAGCAGTTGGATTTCGCAATACTTCATGATACTAGGTGTTGTCAAAGTGAGAATAGGTGCCGCCTAGTATCGAAATTTACCTATTCTTCGGATCTGTTCTAGTAGATACGACTCATCTCTAATATAGTGTTTTCATTCCTCGTATGATTTACTAGTACTCACGCGGGGCTTCGCTCCCTTGGATTCTATCACGGTAAAAACATAACTCTCCTTTTTTGCAGTCGCGTAAAAAGTGGCCTATAACCTTCCTCAAGCTTCAAGCTACTTCCATACCGAATTGCATCCAAATCCACTTTCGAAGATTAGCGCGTTCAAGCAAACAAACAAACAAACTTTTCCGCTTTATAATATTAGTATAGATTTAAAGGACGCGACTGTTTATTACAAATTTATGAATCCTTTTAGGATTCCGGTTCTTCGTGTATTGTCAACAAACAACTGGATACCTACTACTGTCAAAGAAATTACGTCACCTGAAAGAGATTGTATAGATAGAAATTCATTTAATCCATTACCATATTACCTAGATATTGAAAAACTGGAATTAGATACCAATTTTATATTTATACTAGGTTTGCCAGCGGATTCCTATATTTCTATTCACCAAAAATTTCCTCACAGGGACAACTAAAAGATTGTGTTTGTACATTCCGAATTTCATTCAAATCCGTTCAGTTGTTGATGTATGTGAAAAATAATAAAAATAGTAATTCAGGCTATTACGTTCCCACTGCAGGGACACAGACCCCTTGTATATGAGAGGGAATGGGCCGTAATCCACCACGTGGGCCCAGTGCGGGTTGGTGGATGTCGCATGTCTTCCAACTTTTGGTCCTAGGACATACCGGTTTCCTCACGATGTTTTCCTTCACCGAGACCAGTGGTGATGAAATAAATTATACAAAGTAATGTGCTTAACGGGGCTCGAACCCACGACCTGCAATTCACAAGTCGGGTCCGTAACCACTGGGCTGGAAAAACAAAAGACGATCATAATTAAAAATATTATTAATTTATATTAGGATTAAAATTTACTCCGAGTAGGTACAAAGAGAGTCTTTTATTTTGGGGTATATTTGCAGGGTTCCGCAGAAACAAAAAGTTTATAGGAGCATTTAGTTTTTCGTATTTCTGTCGGTCAAGCAAGACCCTTTGAAACTCGCGGAAGACTTTGGGAAAAGATATTTACTCCAAGGGTCCCTTGCAGCAAAACCAATACCCTAACTAACTAACTACCTAACTCATTTAGTAGTTATTATATTATTGACGTTTCACAAACAATTAAGAAATCTGTTGGATATTACGGTTTTCTCGGAACCATGAACAACAAAGACTTGGCATCATAACATGCGTAAAGGATACGCCGTTTTGTAGATACATCATATATTTTTTTGCGATCAAAAACATATTTTGGCAGTTAGGGAACTGACCATAACAATTTGTGTACCATCGACGTATCGGAGAACATGTTCAACTACAAAGTAAACTTTCTCCTTCAACCTTTATTACTTATTAGCATCTTTTCATCATATTAATATAATACGGTGCTTTCAAACTTTAGAAAATTCAGCAGGTTAATTATTGTTAGCAATGGATGTCATTATTCTTCTCATTCTCATTATTATATTTGGGGTCGCTCATAATGAAAATTGGTTCGAAATTATTTAATTATTGTCGTGGTTTCGAGTCAAGGTTACGGATCCCAATACTGTACGTGTCGCAACATACACTTGGTCGATGTTTTAACTGAATACTTATTTATTTTATAGTGTACCTATGGATACTTATGAGTTTATTTCTTAAGCTTTTTGTGGTCCACCTTTTATGCGAAAAAAAAACATAATTACACATGTCGAACAAATACAAAATGTATAGTTTACTCAGAAAGTTGGTCTTGAAAACACTATAGGTATCTCTCCATCCAGTTCTAAAGGTTGATTCTCCAATCCGTGGTTTTCTTTTTCTGAATATTAAGAAAGCATGCATCACCTCTTGAATTGACAATCCTATGCTGCAAGGAGCCCTACATTATATTCTTCTATGCAATGTTTACAGAAAATCTACTGAACTCTGGCCGAGTTTCCTATCACGGCGTAAAACTTATATTCGAGCACTATTGTGAAATGTAAGCCTCGCGGACTTATTGCTGTCATATACAAGTTTTCATACTCCAACATTACGTAATCGCTCAGCGAACATTCTAAAAATAATGCTTCCCTCTCGTCCTTTGAAACGGTTCCGCCGTGAAGTTTTCTAGACATAATAGAGTAGAAAGTTCACTAATACGGCTCCATTAAAAGTTAACAGAATTATATCATTAAGTCGCCTGTGTTGCTTTGTTACACAAATTCAAAATATGATAATTTACTCTTCGTCAAAATATGTTAATTTTGTAATATGTAAGATCTGGGGACCGTTTCACTTTATAACACCCCCGAAAGCAGGTTTTATTACTAATTCTGTCTGATTCTGGCCATTTTCATAATTGTTTGTTCAGAAATAGCTCTCGCTGCACCATAAATGTCAAGCTACGTCGATGTACATACATACGTGTGTTTTAGAAAGCTTAATGAAACCAAACGCACCACAATAGACAGATGTTACCAGCCGAAACAAATACCGCTCGCCCTAAATTAGATTTGTTCATGTTCACACTTTTCTCTTTGTGAATTTTATTCCCTCGTATATTCAAACAAAAACTCACGTTCGTATAAATTAACCCAGATGATTTACATAATGCTGGATCTTCATTTATCGCTCGCGTACAGTCTCTGCTTTGACCTTTATATTGAGCTTCGTAAGATTAATGGCTATACAGATATAATTTTGAAGGATAATCTCGTCAGTTAACAATGTAGAAGGATATCGTATATGTAGTGATTGTAATAGTCGGAGCTAATGAACCCGAATGGATGTTATCTTTGATGTTCTGTGATTGGTAAGTGAAGCGAGATGTCCGCTTGTTTAAAGCCGCACTGATGCCCTCATTGGCTATTTGTAATTGGCAATTTAGTCAATATATAAAGTTGTGCCACCAATATAACACCATTAAAATGAAACTAGCTGCTTCATTTGATTTTTATTAGCAGATGTTAACGCAGTCACGGTCGTAAGCGTGAGCTCAAGGCCTCATAACATCAGGGAAAATTAAATAATTCCATTAGCACGTTCGTTATTATAATTTAAGGATTTAAGTAATGAGGTCTGACATAAACTTGTAATTTAATGTCAGTTATTTGGTTGATACCAGGACTTCAACAATTTACATTTGTGTTTAGTTAAATGTTCTTTGTGTATGTATTGTGTATATGTCTGTAGATCTTAATGTAAACTTTCAACCAAAAGTTGAAAGAGGTCGGGTCAGCAGTTTTTGAGATACAGCATATTTTCTAAAACCGCAAATATAACTTTTTATTTGGTTGGTTTTTTTTATTTGGTGTAGTTGTAAAAATTTAAATAAGCTAGTTTTAAGAAATTTTTAAGGTTTTTTTTGTCAAATTAATATACATATTATATTATATTATATTATATTATTATAGTTACTACGGAACCCTTCATGGGCGAGAAAAAAAAAATGGGTAATGAAAAAGAATATGAATGTTTTTACAATTTGACATTATACGATTCAGCCGTAATAATGAAAATGGATGTGTCCTTTCTCAAAAGTTTCATCATCGCCTACACACGCCGTATGTTCTAGAACGGTTTAATAAAGAGATGGGAATAAGTTTTTTTTGTCAACGAGGCTGGCTACATGTTCTATTATATTCTTGTACCATATTCTTCGTAAAAAGGTACTTACTAAAAAACCTATAATACTGAACTTTTTGATTAATGATCTTCTTCCTCGTTGACACGAAACACTTCAGCTTTTTAAGATATTGATAAAAAGACACCAAAGTAAAGCTTCGCACAAAATCTAGCTTTTTCAGGTTTATTGAAAGTTTGAAGACTAATTTTACTGATCTTTGTGGAAATTCAAGCTTTACTGAAACGTAAAGAGGTGTAATTAATGTTAAGCGTGGTTACGAATGAGTTGCTACATTTCATGATTGGGTTTGCTTATAGACATTTAATTGTTGTCTTCATATTCAATAGACGTAAAAGTTGTAATTTCGTATCATTCGTTACGCCTATAAACCGAGTTGTAATTGTGAACGAAAATTCGTCCATAATTAAAAATTAAGTACGTAATGAAATTACTTTGAGCTTCAAAGGTCGTATAAAATGATTGGGGCCCGCTCACAGCCGTGCAAATTTTAATATCACCAAAATGAGTGAAACACGAGAGACAACCCACGTATCGCGGTTTTATACTACTTATTTCCACTTTCCTTATATATTCATGAGTATCACAAATCTTTATAAAACCACCATTATCAAGTTTAAAGTAGCATTACATTGTCTACCTTCTTTATGAAACTACTAGCTTCCGCCCGCGACTTCGTCCGCGTGGAAAAAAAATCCCCCGATTTTGAAACATTCTTCATTAGTGCTCCGCTCCTATTGGTCTTAGCGTGATGATATATAGCCTATAGCCTTCCTCGATTAATGGGCTATCTAACACCGAAAGAAATTTTCAAATCAGAACCCTAGTTCCTGAGATTAGCGCGTTCAAGCAAACAAACAAACGAAACAAACTCTTCAGCTTTATAATATTAAGTATAGACTAGTATTCACGCAGGGCTTCGCTCCCGTGGATTCTATCACGGTAAAAACATAACTCTCCTTTTTTGCAGTCGCGTAAAAAGTAGCCTATAACCTTCCTCAAGCTTCAAGCTATTTCCATACCAAATTGCATCCAAATCCACCCAGTACTTTCGAAGATTAGCGCGTTCAAGCAAACAAACAAACAAACAAACTTTTCCGCTTTATAATATTAGTATAGATAGATAAGATCCAATTAGACGTAACCGTGGGCTCTCTGCGAACAAAGATACGAGCTTTGATGTCGGTGCATTCGACTTCATTTAAGCCGGAGCGCCTACTGTTATCTAGGTAAGTGGTTGCGTGCTGACATAGTTGCAGACTTGCAGACGTCTAACTCAGATGCTTAGGGCTTTCGTGCAAACAATATTAATGTAAAGACACCCACCCACTTACATTTAAAGAAACATTTTTAGGTAGGTACATTTTGCTAACCATGGTTTTCAGGACTAATTTTAAGCTAGTTAATGCCCTGTTTAAACTAAGCTAGCGTGGATACGCATTTAATGCAAGCTTTTATAATACTGCGCACTGAATCAATTCAACCGACATTTTGCACACTAATCAATGACAGTGGCATCATTCATACGATTGACTGCTATCACAATATGCTGTATTACCTAAATATAGCAGCCAAACAATCGAATTTAGCCAAACAATAAAATTTAGGTAATGAGATTAATATTCCAATTTCATTAGTGTATAGCGTAGCGCTACGCCGTAGACCCCCCATGTCTGCAAAGCGCTACGAAGCTCTACGAGAATAAAGCTAAGCAAACATTGTAAACGTTTCTTTACGATCCATTTTTATGTTCTGTGAACATTTTGCTTACTACATATAAATAAACATTTTTTAGTAGCTATTATAATTTCTTATTGCTTTACATTCCATATTATTTTTGTTGTCATGAATTTCGAAACGGATACAATATGTCCAGAATTTTTAATTCTTAGAGGATGTGTCGATATTTATTTTATTAAACAGGTTTACTTTATTTAATTTTCTGTTATAAAATTAAATGAGAATATTACTGCGAATGGCACTAACGTGACGGTGAAAACACTATCTTCTGTTAAATTTAAACTGTAAGTATTTCAAACTAAACTGTCTCCACATTAATTCGCCGCTTTCAAAATAGTACAACAAAAGCTCATTTGTGTATTTCTATTTGAGTCACTCACGATCGATTTTCAATCAAACAACAGGTTGAGTGATGTATCTGTAATTGTTTATAGTTAATAATACAACGTCGCTAGCTTAGAAATTAATGGTTATAATATTATGCATAAGGAGTTCATAGACCGTTGACCCACATTAGTGCACGTTATACTTAATTTTTCTAAACTAAGACATGTATATCCCTTGAGACCCTCGGTATCACATATGATACCGAGATTCAATAATTTATTTCCGCGCTATCTAGAAGTTTTGCTGAGAACTAAGTACGTAGTAAGTTTGGTGGTAGGACTGTGTGTCGTCAAAATGTGGTTTCGGTGAATTCAACGGAGTTTAACAGTTGTTTACATTCAGTTGCGCTGTTGTTTACATTGTTTAAATTCAAGAGGATATGACTTGATTTTATACTCTGGGTCTCAAGCGGATACAGAAAGCATTTTACGTACTAAATCTATGTTACATTTAAATCACCAAAATGCAATATATAAAACTAAAATTAGTAACGAAACCGAATTAATCTTAAACATTTTAGTCTTTAATTAAATTAAGCTAAAATAGCGTAAGTTCGTCCGTTCATTAAAATAAATTGTATAATTAAAGCTTGAGAGATTTTCCCCGGCCGACGCTGGGCACCGATATCGTATTACGAGGCCAAAGTTATAATAGATTATCAACTATCCATTAATAGTGTGAGCGGACAGTGGCTGGACTCGGCAATAGTGCACATTAAACTGTACTACCGTAATAGGGTTATTGTTGAACAAGCCGGCGATTACATAATGTTACTTACGGTTCCCGCGACCGTATCGATCCGTTAATGTGGCACCGTGCCAATAACAAACTCGGCTACCCTGCTCTCTGTACCGGCCGGCTCATGAGTACAGGGACTTGCGCCCGATGATAAAAGTTTCGGTGTTAAAACTGTGAGTGCTCTTAGTGGCCGTGGCGGCTACACGTGCAGAATAATTATTTCGTAACGGCCGGTCTGCTGCCAAACTTCAAAACTAAAATTTTATCAGTTACCTAGCAGCCGTACTTTATAGCAACTTGAGTTGTTAGTTAACTAACTTAAAAGAGGGCGGAGGCTCACAATACCTCTGTTTCCATTAATGTTTGCTCGCAAATTGTCAATCGATTTCGATGATTCTTTTCTTTGTTGAATCTAGCGAAGATAATATAATGAAGAATTTCGAACATAGACAGTGGAATGGAATTAATCTAAGTTCTCAACAAATCAAAGCAAATATCTGTTTATTGTTTACCTAAGCATTACATAAAATCAGCTTTTAACTGCAAGGCTACGGAACATCCTAGTACACCTCGCTAGTTATGTTTAACCCAGAGACAACTTTTCTCACATCATGAGCTGTTGTAAAAAAGCCTATTGTAATTTGGGTTTCGTGTTGCGTATGGTGCGTGACTTTACAAATATTAAAACGGTTAAGGCTTTATACAATGCATTGGTGAGAAGTCAATTATATTTTGGATATGGTAGGATATTACGAGCTGAGCGTCAGCAGGGATCTCGCTCTCATCTCGTTCATGTTCAAAATATTTAGAGGGTAGTACATAACACAGACATATTAGGGCAAATGAGTTTGTGTGTTCCCGAAAAGTACCCGTGGCAACATCGGCAGCCACGGCTGCTGGTGAAGCCGCGCGGACGGACCAATCTGTTGAGCGAGGCGTAACTAGACGCGTGCGCTCTGCACTCTCAACCTCTTTGCGACTGATTCAGACTTAATTATTCTGTTGTTCATTGCGTGAATTCACAAGGAGTGCTTAATTTGTAATTCTTGACAAGAAATCAATATAGATGTAAATTACTACAATAAGTACTCTATCAAATTAGGTTAGCCTATAAGGATTTGTGAAAAGGACAAATAAAAATAAACAGTCTAGTAAAACATTTTTAATGAGTATATCTCATAAAAATAATGTTTGACTAGACTGTAGCTTCTGCCCGCGACTTCGTTCGCGTGGGAGGGTTTCCCGCGTAGTATATCCCGATCCCTTGGACATTCCGGGATAAAAAGTAGCCTAAATATGTGTTATTCCAGGATATCAACTATCTACTTATCAAACCTCCCCCTGCTTAAAAAGATGGGGCCCACAGAGACGGGCCGGCACTAGTCGGGGGCCGCGTTAAGGATATTTGTTCCCGCAGCCCCCGGCGCATGTGTACGAGGGAACACGGGGTGGTTTTAGTCACTAAGAATCTGACAGACCCCTTCGCCCGCCCCAGGGCGGAGGACATCCATGAGGATTTCCACCCTGAAAAAATAAATAAAAAAAGGTTAGGTTATTTCTATTCATATATCATCATCAAATACCATCATAAAGATAGTATTTGTCTCAAAGCAAAGTAGATATTCACTGACTATGAGCTGGACAGTGCTTGGACTGCTACAGCGCACGGCGGAACCCCAAAACAGCAAACAGCACGATTGTTTAGGTTGCCTAGCGCTGGAAGAGATCATTATCTGTTTAGCCTTTTCACAACTTTGTTGGTGTCGGCTTCCAGTCTAACCGGATACAGCTGAGTGTTAGTGTTTTACATGGAGCGACTGCCTATCTGACAGGCGCGTGCACAGGATTATGACAGGGTATGCGGAGGAGTAATCGGTCACAGAAACTTTTTCTTTTATAAATTTTTAGCATAGCCACAGCCACGCACCGTAGCATGGTGGCGATGCGTGGCTGTGGCTATGCTAAAAATCTAAAAGAAAAAGTTCTTGTGACCGATTACTCCTCCGCATACCCTGTCATAATCCTGTGCACGCGCCTGCTATCTGACCTCCACAACCCAATAGCTGAGTAACACGATAAACGGGTAGTTTCTGGCTTAAAACTACCCGTAAGGAAAGTCAAAGGTGTACATATGACAGCCGAGACCAACGCCTTAGCGTGTTTTTCGAGGCACGGAGGTATATCGTTATGTTAAGATAGTGACCCATTCACAGACCGACCTCGGCAAGCGTTGCTTAACCTTGAAGGCTGTTATTATTTAGCCACGAGCTCCTCCTGTCACCAATAGAAGTATAAAATAAAATAAAAATAGTTTAAAAAACACTAGAAAAACACGCTTTTATAAATCACGTAAAAACGAAAATAGATCGTGTTCAAAGTCCATTACGTGGCCTTTCTTACAAGTGCAAACACGACTATGATACGATATTCCATCATGGAATCTATCTTGTCTTATCTGTCTATGGTGTCTATCTTCCGGCTTCATCATCAGACCTTGAAACCTAACCGTGGTCAAAGTTCATTACAAGACTTTTCTAAGAAATCCAAAACAGCTATGATACGATTTTCCATCATGAAGTTTGAGTTCATATCTTTCGGCTCCATCATCAGATTAGTTTGACAGTACCATATTATTGTATTGTCATCAGAACTACATACAGCTGCCAATTTTCATTACGCTACGACCCTTGGTAGAGGTTAAATTAGTTACCTTAGATTCCATTACATAGTTAGTTACATACAGGTCGACCTAATAAAAGCGTGTTAAAAAATAAACCGTCTTCCTGAACTTCGAAAGCCAATAAACAAAATACGCAACTTCCGAAATTAAATTTTCGAAAAAATTAAGGAAATAATTTGTATTTACTAATTTTTATTTGGAAATTGTTTAACACTTATATTTCTCGTAGCTACCTCCTGAAGAATTACTTTTGCATTCTGGTTATTGTCAGAAAATACTTAGCATTAATAGTGAAATTCGTAGAAATATCAATTATTATTATTATTTATTAGTATTGTAGAACGTCAATCCGTTTCTAGAATGGTAAATGATCTAGCTAATTTTATTATGCTACATATTTTAACAAGAATATAACAATACTACCAATAATATTCTAAATGCGAACGTTTGTTAGGATGTATGTATGTTTGTTGCTCTTTCACGCAAAAACTACTGAACGGATCTCAATGAAATTTAGTAAGTAGATTTTTATCCCGGTATTCCCACGGATCAGGATTTGCGCGGGATAAGCCTCCCACGCGAACGAAGTCGCGGGAAAAAGCTAGTTCTTTATAATCACTGATCCCATAAGTTTTGCATTTAGATTTGGAAATTGAATTAAGTATTAATCAACTTGATGTTTCCTCTTTACAGATAATTTAACTCGAGGATAGGCGCAACATCACAGCCATGGCTTTCGCCGGTCTAAAGAAACAAATCAATAAAGCCAATCAGGTGAGGGAGTTTATTATTACACGTTATTTTTATAAAGAGCCCAGTGTTAAGGAAAATATAGGAATCAGATTAAAAACTTTTAAAGAAAGCTTTGCGGATTATACCTTCGGCGAATATCAAAACTTTTGTCAGGTTTAACAGCTTATTATTATAATTCAATACTTATAAGTGCTGGTGAATATTTCTTATTTATATTTCAATAACATTTTCTTTCGATTTCACTTTCAAGTTTATATCCTGTTTATATGTAAGTCTATTGGCGGCCTTTGTATTGTACCTACTTACTAGAGTCCGACCGAAACTGGTTTTCCGGCCGAAACCGAAACCGAAACCGAACTTTCGGCCGCGGCTTCAGTTTCGGCCGAAACCGAAACCGAAACCGAAACTCACGTGGTCAAGTATAAAATTCCTTAAAATACTGAAATTTGGTGCATTTTACCCATTATTCTGCATTAATTAGAACATGAAATGGAAACACAGTATATTAATTTTGTTGTAATCATTTATTTACTTAATAAAATATAAAAAATATTAATAATATTTTTATTATTTTTTCAAATTAAGTTCTCATAGCAAAATGTTTATCAGTTATCAATAATCAAATCACTATTTGTTACTGTTTCATTTAATAATAAGTATTGGTATTTTGAAATCTTATTACAATCTTATAATCTCTTTTTTACATGTGACTTGATTTGTTAATAACAGCAAAACAAAGTTACTGACTCAATATTTAATTTTTTTTTTTTTTTTATTTAGAATAGGTTCGCGTTTGACCACCATCTCACCTGATGGTAAGTGATGATGTGGTCGAAGATGGAGCACGCTTACCTAAAAGTAACCTATTCACTCTTGACTTAAAGACTCCTAGGTTATAGCTATCGGGAAACACAGACAATTATATAAATCATTCAAGTACAGAAACGAAACAAAACTTACATGTAAACAGTTCCATCAAAACATAACCTCTAAAGTATGTTTGCGTCGGGCGCACTGACTAAGTTGTGTTGCTAGAGAGCTATCCGAACGGTGCACGACAATTCCCGAACAGGGCCGCCCGCGCCAGCGTCCGCCAAAGCGTTGCCGCGAGAAACAAAGTTAGGCGAGCGTGCACGACAACTTCCGAAATCAGTTTCGGTTTCGGCAAAAGTTTCGGCCAATTTTGGCCGAAACCAAAACTGCCGCCGAAACTTGATTTTTGGCCGAAACTTGGCCGAAACCGAAACCGAAACCGAACTTTCGGTCGGACACTACTACTTACGTAAGTATTACGTAAAGCTTTTTCATTCTTAGGAATTGTATTTGAAATAAACTCATAGCAATGAATAATGTATTTATAATGTACCTAAATTATCATAATACTTTAATAAATATTTACAAAGTCTGTTGATGTTATACGCATGAAAAAAAAAAATAAAGCGAGGAATCGACTTTTATGTTTATTTTCAACAAATTAATTAATTTATTTATGTACACACATGACACTTACAAAAGAAAAAACATATACACTACTAATTTTTAATTAGTACAAAAAAAAATGGGGCTCTATCCGTACCCTTTACTGATCATATTTATGTAGTCAAAAGTAAAAAAAACGAAACCCCAAAATTGTCTACGAAAATTTGTCATAACTGGTAAACTCATAATTGAATCAATCATTCATAACAATTGCTACTAGAAAATACTACGCGCAGTGCTAGTCCAGTTAGATCGTCATTCATAAATCCCGGCAAACTCGCGTCTAAGCTCAAGCCACGCCCCCTCTGGCCAGCGGTCCTTTTTACAACGAGTGAACGAACAAACAGTGCCAATTTGTTAGCGGAAGTGTGCGCGTGCTTTTTAAACATAAGTTGTTACGTTTTTTCTGTCGCGATGGCTTACCAGTTTTCATCTCGGGAGTACGTGGCTATGTTGCGTGTGTACTTTTGGTCTGGTGGCCGCTGTTCGTATGTACAGGGAAGAGTACCCAAATGCTCGCTAGCCAAAGGTTCGGACTGTGGTAAATGTTTACCAACGTTTACTCGACCATTGATCATTCCGCGCAACGGCCCATCGCCAAGGACATGGAAGACCGGCCCAAAACCTTTACGACGATGTAGTGGACTACTTTGAAGATCCCCGGCGAAGTACGAATGACGCAGCTCGTCATTTTAATATCAGCCAGTACTGTGCATAGACGATCATTAGTTCGTCTGGATTTCACCCATACCACTAAAGAAAGGGTCAAGAATTGACTACTGTGGATAATGAACCAAGGATGGAGTTCTGCAGGTGGATACTGAACAACACAAGCAAATGGCCCAATTAAAGTATGTAGGTAAAGTTTGAATTTAATAAGTGCCTATTATTTTTCGTGAACGTTTTATTTTACTTTTTTTTAATTCGTAAAGCTTAAAGATGCGTCTAAGCTACCTACAATTACGATAACAGCTGTTGGAGGCGGGGCAAGTTTGAGCGAGACCGCGTGACCGCGACATCACGATTAATGAATACATGAATGGCCTGTACAATATGTCCGTAAATTGAGTGACATTTTGGGATATAAACAAACGCTAATAACTTTGCTATTTATCAATATTATATAGTGAGACTTTACATATATAATAACAAGACCTTTTCTAATAAGCCCTTTAAGTATTTGTACTAATTAAAAATTAGTAGTGTATATACAGACAAAAGAGCACAAAGGTGCTGCTTATTTCCTAAGAAATTTCTTCCAGCAGACCTGCGACAGGAGAGTTGAAGAGGAGATGATAGACACAGTGTGTACAAATACTAATTACGATAAATAGAACATACTTAGCTAGTAAACTATAATGATATGATAAACAAATATATACATACATAGAGTTAAAATACATATTTATATTAATGCTATAAAAATATATACCTATAATAAATATAATATAAAATTACGGGATGTTAGATAGTTAATGATCTTTGACTAGCTTTTTGAAATTACTATTAGATTTAGCTTCGCGGATTTTAGCGGGAAGTGAGTTCCACATTCGTACTGCATGAAAGGAGAAGGAGTGGGAATAGAAACGGGTGTTATGGGATGGGAAATTGAGATGGAGTTTAAGGTGGGATCTACAAAGGGCATCAGTAGGACGAGTGAACGAAAAACGATCGCGCAGGTAGCTAGGATATGCAGGGTTGAATAGGATGTTGTACAGTAGGAATAATATTCGAGTGTTCCTGCGAAGACGGATAGGGAGCCACTTGAGATCCTTGCGAAACTGAGAGACATGATCGTATTTCCTCAGACCAAAAACAAAACGAATACACAAGTTTTGCAAGCGCTTAAGCTTACATAAGAGCTTAGATTAGGTGTTTAACCCTTAACACCAAAGCTATCAACAAATAAATCCGAAGGCCTTTATGAGCTTAAAATAAACGGCCTTTTAAATTGAAAACATATGATAAAGGTAACCTAAAGCATAGCTGAGTAAGACAGTTAAAATAAACAACGAGATGTCTTTTTAGGGTTCCGTAGCCGAATGGCAAAAAACGGAACCCTTATAGTTTCGACATGTCTGTCCGTCTGTCTGTCTGTCCGTCCGTCCGTATGTCACAGCCATTTTATTCCGAAACTATTAGGACTATACATGTAAAACTTGGTAGATAGATGTATTCTGTGAACCGCTTTCCGATTTTAAGAGAAAATTTAATAAATATTTAAAATAAAGGGGGCTCCCCATACATGGAACTGAAACTGAAAATATTTTCTTTCATGAAACCTATACGTGTGTGGTATCTATAGACAGGTCTTTAAAAATCACATTAAGGTTTCTAAAATGACTTTTTCATAAAGTTAATCGTTTAAAAGATATACGCTTCCAAAGTGGTAAAATGTGTGTGTCCTCCCTCTAACTTCTATAATAATGAAGTGAAAAATCTAAAAAAACCATATGTTGTAGATCTTAATGTAAACTTTCAACCAAAATTGGTTTGAACGAGATCGAGTCACCAGTTTTTGAGATGCAGTATATTTTCTAAAACCGCAAATATAACTTTGTAATTCATACAAATACTATGAAAAACAATGTTATTTGGCGTAGTTGTAAAAATTGTAAATAAGCTAGTTTTAAGAAATTTGTAAGGTTTTTTGTTTTTTTTGTTTTTTCAAATAAATATATTAAGTATATTATATTTATTATAGTTACTACGGAACCACGGCCAATTTTTTATATTTAAATTCAATTTGGCTTAGCGTCAGCATTTCACCTCGCGACATATTCTACCATCGATTCTGCTGAAATATTTTTCAATTAACCGGTTGAATGCGCACCAGCTTTATTAAAGTTTTTAGATAATATAACAATCACCCCGTTTTGTAAGCTTAGTTTCCGCTCCTCAACGTTATGTTTCCTGTTAATGACTGAAATGTTCAACAGTTTGCGAATATTACTGTGAAATTCAGGTCTGTTATTTATTTAGTCGCCTTTAAACCTGATGAAAAATAAACTGCGGGCACCTCGACCCCGGCGATACCGTCTGGCTCAAAGCTCTAGGCACGTACCTACTGAGTAATGAATTCATGAAAAGATTCACGACTGCGATAGCCCTTGCTATAAAGTTTTTAGTTTAACTTTACGCTTTGGTAGCATTGAATCCCTGTAGACTCATAATTTATTACGTTTCTGGCACATTGGTCTACGTGGACCGTTTTCTTTTTACTTTTTTATTCGTGATTACGGAGAATGATGACACAAGGAGCTCTTGTTATACGCGGAGACAGCGCTTTACCTCCGAGTCCTTATACCTAATCTAAACATTTTCAATCTCATCAAATAGTCGGTCTTCTTGTACTTTTTCCTAGTATTACGGCCCACTGATAGCAGTCATATCATACTATGCTGTTATTTTATAATTTCAATGGTAATAATGGTTTTGTTTTTTTTTTATTTTCGTGGTAAGCTTATCTCATATACGTAGTAATGTCATTACCTGATTGATAAACCATATAAAGTGTAGAAAAGTTAATCTGACTGTTTATTAGTGTCTAATACGCACGAATTCTAATCACTTTGCAAGTTGATCATTCCATTGGAAAAAAATCTGTTCATTACTTACACAAAGTACAGAGCTGTAAAAATCTCACCATAACGACTTAGGTAAAGGGAAAATGAAGTGAACTGATAACCCATCCAATCAGGATGCAATAAGAGTCCACTTCAAGCTCATTCCGTCTTAGTTTCACTGCGATAGGTTTCCCGAATCGATTGGCTGATCTGTTAGCCCGGAACAAACCTACAGTATAAGCCATACTTTACTCGTAACGGAAGACAAGCAAATCTAAATTGATTGATGGCTCGACAATATCGATAATGGCAAATCTCGATTACACCCCAAAACTATCTTTGCCCAAAATCTATGGACAAACTCCCATTAATACAGAGAAAATAGCTTTTTCTATTTGTAGCTAAAAGTTGAACTCAACTTAAATTGGACTCCTAATTATAAGTCGCGCGGATAGCTGTGTAAACTTTCTCAAAGGGACGAAAATATTATTCGTGGTTACTTCTAATTCATTTTATTTGCCAAATGTAATAAATAAGTAACATTAGCCCTGAATGTTTTGTATCACACAACCATTTCATTTAAGTTTCCCGTCGCATTACTACTGTAGACTTTCTAGCAGAAACCGGTTTGTTTTTTGAGGTAACAATTGTATGAAATCATTGATTTTTGTGTATGTATACATGTGTAATCAAGTCATCACTCTAAATACCAATCAGTTCTAGGTTATTTGCTGACCTCCTAGTTATTTTTAGGGTTTCGTAGGGTTTTTTGTATATCAATGGTTTCGTACCTCAAAAGGAACCAAGGAACCCTAATAGGATCACTATGTACGTCTGTCGGTTTTTTGATTGATAAGGAGTGTGAATTACAGATCCTTGTGAAAATACGAACCTTCAATAATGTGCAATTCACAATTGCACTGCACCAAAATCTGTTATAAAATCTGTCTACTATGCTCTCTGTCAGTCGCAGCTTGAATACTGTATCACCACATGGGGTGGCACATGTAAAACTCATCTCTTAAAAGTTGAGAGAGCACAAAGAGCACTTCTAAAGGTTAGTTTATCTTTACCTTTTTATCACCAACTACTGATCTCTACTCGAAATGGGAGGTACTCACTGTGAGACAGCTCTTCATTCTAAAAACGGTAATAAAGCAACATGCCCTAACAACTTTTGATCCAGAAAGAATCAGAAACAAACGTCGCAAACATATAGTCTGTTCTACATCGTCCTTCAAAACTAAGTTTGCACATCGGTTTTTCTGCTACCAGGGTTCAAATTTACATAATAAGGTAAATCGAGCCTTAACGCTATATCCCTTGCCAAAAACCAAATGTAAGTCTTTGGTTTCGGACTGGTTACAAAATTTGGATTACAATTTTACAGAAAGTCTACTCCATTCAAATTAAATTAGTACGATATAAGTTTATAACTTGAACCAAAACCTTCTCACCTACACTTCGGCACACTGCACCTGACACTTAACACTACACACTAACATTACACACTCGCATAGACACACAAATACAGGCGCCTTAATTTTGTTCAAAGTTTTTTTTTTAACTTCTACCCCCAAAAATATAATAACTTAAGTTTTTAATCCTAAAATCTTATATCTAACGGTAAATTGTAATATAATGTTTGTTTTTTTTTTATTTTATAAGTAAAACTTTCTGTTTTTCCGTAGGGTGGGGACCTGGTGATTTGTAATACAGGCATTTTATGCCTAATTCAGACACCAGCTCCTCACATTGCTATCAAATTAAAAAAACCTATTTGTGAAATCTAGAATAAGTTTGTCATTGTGAGGAGAAATAAATAAAGTTATTATTATTATTATACAATACTAGTACTCACGCGGGGCTTCGCTCCCGTGGATTCTATCACGGTAAAAACATAACTCACCTTTTTTGCAGTCGCGTAAAAAGTAGCCTATAACCTTCCTCAAGCTTCAAGCTACTTCCGTACCAAATTGCATCCAAATCCACCCAGTACTTTCGAAGATTAGCGCGTTCAAGCAAACAAACAAACTTTTCCGCTTTATAATATTAGTATAGATACGGAAGGACAGACAGCTATGACAAATCTAGTATAAATGTCCCGTTTTGTGCCATCCGCTACGGAACCCTAAAAAGCGATTAAACACTGCCTTTGTTTTTTAAATTCTTTCTTCGTGTTTTGTAGCTTATCAGTTCGTCTGTCTTGATTTTGAACTTTCTCTCCTTTTTTATTTTTTGCGTTTCTCATTCTGTAAATAAATTGTCATCTAATGTTGTTTAGTGAGCGTCCGTTGTTGTGGATTTTACGACTGCCACCGGACCGCAAATCGTTTCCCGCAATAAACTGTCCGGTCTGTTTACTATGCAATTTTTTGGTCACGTAAAGCACGATAAAAAACAACCAAGGCCATATGAAAACTCGAAATATATGAAATATTCAGTTTACAATTTGATTCTGGATAACTTTGGCATGTTTTTACAGCGTCAGCGAGTTTCCAGTTTACCTTTGTCAGCTTTGGATGAAGGTAGGTGCTTACGGATTTGGAAGCTGATACAATAAAGAAAATTAAACATTTATACATTCGATGTGTTAAGAAATTATATATTCGACGGAATATAATTACTATAGGTACAGTCAGTACCTATTCAGGATACGTCAATCGATTGAACACGCGTCCTCGTTTTATATGATTTGTAGGAAGTTAACTTAGCGATAAACACAATTTCCGCTAATCTCGAAAATTGTCATTATATCACACCAAATATTTCACTTCCATAACATTTGGGATGTTTACATTTGTAGTACATCGCATCTAGGACGTAGCAAGTCTTGTAGTAATGAATCATAACTACTGTTGAAATGACATCATAAGGCCAACTTTATTGATCTCGGTAAACGTTACAATACACGGCCTACGCCTTGTTGTAGACATGCCATATCCGTGTTCACTTGAACACTTGGTAACAAATCACCACGTCGCACAAACATGGAAGTAATTTAGCTATTTTAGTTCACTCGATCGATTCGTGTTATATAAATACAACTTTCATCTACTTAAAAATGAATCATAAAATTGTAACCTGGTAACTGGTATTTTCATAATGACGATATATTCCTTCACTTTATTTATTCAATGGTACACTAAGAGCTAATAGACACCAAAAAATATGCGTGTTTTTTACTGTCATTTATAACGCGATTATGTTCTGCGGAAGATGATGATGTGCGTTACATCTAGGAGGATTACAGCAAATGTTGGGAAAATCTCTTATCCCACCTTAGGTGTTAAAAGGGAAGAGCGGGCAGAGAGGGTGGCCGTGACCTAGCCTGCCCTATATCGACGAGATGCCCCAATTATTACGACCTTCGCAGCTTCTCTCGAGTCCTGCGACATTGAAGCCGGAGGTCGCTTAGATCGCTTTAATGGAGTTTTGCATGTAGTTGATACTGAGATAGAAGGCAATTTAAATTATGTTGATGAAACTCAACAATATGGCGAGATATGTACTATATCAATTATATTTTTGCGGTGAGAAAATCATCATGCTCTGGGCGGAGCGGAAAGGAATGTCAGACTTCTATTGACTAAAACGCCACCCTGTTCCTTCAATTACCCTACATTCCGGGGCCGCGGTAACGCGGTGGAACATTTCTGCATCCCCGGCAGATATAAGCAATATAGATATCTATACCCTTACCTCTTATCGATGACTAAAACCGATGACATGACTGCAATGCCAGCACACTATTTGAATATGTACTGTGTAAGATCGAATAATAATTGATTAAATTCCCACTACTCTATGATCCTTTGTAATAAAACATACCGTATAATATAATTCCCCATATAATACAGTATTTATCAAAAAATTCTATTCGTGGCGCAATATTCGAGGTCATCTCGTACGCGTCTAGGGCACGGGAGAGATTCAACCTCAATCCTTTTAGCCTCGACATAGTTAGGAGTAAACTTAAGCTAACAGGGTATAGTGATGGATAGAGGGGAGAGGTGCTGCTCTTAGAACCTTCCTGAACGGATTTGACTGATTGAGTTATTCATAGCCTACATATTTCTAATTATATATTCTGTGTACTTATATACTTCGTCGGTACTGTGTATTTTAGGTAATTATTTACTTTGTATGCCATATTAGACTTATTAGATATGTTATTATACTTGTATGTATTAATCTTGGCTTAGGTTAGATTAGGGTACCTATGTATGTGGTTAAATAAGAATAATGGAAGGTTACCAAAGAATGGACGAATGACCACAAATGGGAAACAAGATGATAGTGCAGGAGCATGATGTAAGCATTCGTAAACCTACAAGTTTCCCTGGAAGATTAGCGCAGTGAAAACCAGGAGCCATGTTTTATTGTATCTGTTTTTTTTCCTTATCTAAAAGTTATGCAGTAAAACCACAAACGTTGTTTATGAGTCCGTCCCTGCTTTTATGACGGCCACGAGACATGACAAGGATCTTATTTCTCTGCTAACAAGGTCTTTGTTAAGGCCCCCCGAGACGATCCAATTAACGGTTTAGATAGATAGGTCTGGATAGATAGATAAAACTTTTATTGGTCAATAGAAGACACAACACACAAAAGCACATTAACATATAACACAAAAATTACAGAAAAAAAAATTAAACCGACTCCCAAAAACACTGCAAAGTGAAAAATAACTTTAATTTCGGTAGTCGGTGTCTTTAGTTTTGTATTTTCGTTTTTGGCACCGACTTCCGAAATTAAAGTTATTTTTCACTTTGCAGTGTTTTTGGGAGTCGATTTAATTTTTTGGTAAAAAGTTTTTATTTCACTCTTTTTAGTTGGTCTATTTTTAATTTACCTAGTTACAAGAGCCTAATTATCAACTACTTATAACCTTTTACAAAATATTGCTTTTCCCAATGCTGGGCCGTTAATTGTTGAGGAGTTCTCCTGGTACTTCACCATCAGCTCTACATCACCATATGCATTATGACGAGCATAAAGTGCGTAACATCCATATTCAAGTAATCGAATCGCAATCCACGAAATACTTATTATTGAGTAGTTTCGGCGGCCATCTGTGGTCTTCATCATCAGTTCCACTTCCTCAAATGGTACTTTTTGAGAGCAACTGCACAAGTTACTATAATAAATACCCAAAACGACATAGGTGTGCCTATAATATTTGAAGAGTTCCCTCGATTTCTCCAGGATCCCATCATCAGATCCTGACGTTTATGAAAATGGGACCAATATCGAAGTATACCCTTTCAATCAAAAAAAGAATTTTCCAAATCGTTTCAGCCGTCTTCGAGTAATCGATGATCATACATTAAAAAATATATATATATATACGCGTCGAATTGATAACCTCCTCTTTTTGTCGTCGGTTGAAAAAAAGAACAACGTTTGTTCTGTTCTTTTTTTTTTTCTGTAATTTTTGTAGTCCACATACGTTTGTATACATACAATCAAAAATATTATAAACGAAAAAAGAAACAACCTTTAAAAATGTAAATCGGTGACGTGTGTGTCTCCAAATTGCACCAAATGGGAGTCCAGCTCAGCATGTGCCAGGCAAATATGCCTGACGCTGGTATTCTGCTGGATCCCAGTAGCGGTACTTCCGCGGACGTCGAGCAGGTGGCGTAATTATAATTAAATAATAAAAAAGAACATGAGAGTGAGAGTAGTGCTTTGCGAAATGGTTTGTGCAATACTGACAGAGGCAGTATTTCCGATACCGACATAAGATGATGCTGAGAGAAATATATTGGAATTAGTGTTTAGTTCATAATTTTACTAACATAGAATGTAAGATGTTTTAGTAATCAATTTTATATGGATTTTGTCTAAAATATTAATAAATAAATAGATTTGCTGTGATTATCATTTTGTGCTCCTGCCTGCAGCAGGTACCTAGTGACAAAGAAGAGTTTGCAATCGCCTCGCCCAATTCGTTCTGTGAGTTTATAATAAACTGTCGAAGCCGACTTCTAAATAATGTATCCAACCTTTTAATTTGTCTTATTGGCGGGGGAATATGGTCCAGCATTTGGATGCAGCGTACTTGAAACTGCCTCTGAAAGCAGCTGTCTTGTGCGGTTGAGTAGCAAGCTGTTGCGAGCACTATCTGCTTCCGCATTCCCTTCTACCAGCGATCCAGCTCAATTTGTTATAAAGATAGCTCAGTTGCTTGTACTTTATCACTCCAAACAGAAGGCAAGCCAGATGCAACTTACGACGCGACTTCATTTTGAAGATAGTGTCTATTTAAAAATGGCGTCACGTGAGTTCTCGGTGGAATCGTAAAGCAAAATCGAATCGAATCGAGCGCAGGCGTTTTGCACCCTCTGGACCAGTCGATCAGTTCTAGCCAGCAGTCGAGGGCCAATATTGTATCTGCATAATTTAAATTTGAGAGTACGAATGACTCAACGAGTTGGATTCACAGCTCCTCCGATAGATATGGCCTTATTTTGTAAAGGACCTTCAGCCGATAAAAACAAGTACGCACTGATACTGCCACATGCGCTTCGTACCTCAACTCAGCGTCCATGTTCAGACCCAGATTACGTGCCTCACTGACTCGACTGACCGACTCACCCTGCAGGGTAACGTTGAGTGTTGCCGGTACGACACGGGTTTGGCACTTGGTTCCAAAGAGTAAGTATTTTGATTTAGTAGGATTAAGTACCAAACCGTTGTCCTTAGCCCAAGATGCTATACTGTTGAGATAATGGTTGAGATGCTTTAACGCACTATCATAGTCACTCGGCTTAAAAGAAATGTAAACTTGCACATCATCAGTATAAATATGATAACTGCAATGCTTGGGAGAATTTATAATGTCTGCACAATATAAAATAAAATTTTCGGCAATTTTGGATAGGCAAGGCAGAATGCTAATGGGCCTGAGAACTTTTAGGTCCGTTGGATTCGTAATTTTCGCCAACGGTCTAACGAGTTCTATTTTCCAAATGTCAGGAAACGTCGCTGAGTCGATCGAACTGTTCACAATATCGGTGATCGCTTTAAGTGTATGTGGGAGAGTTAATAAAAGCATATTCAAACTAACCCTATCACAGCCTTCTGCATTAGATTTAAGCTCGCGAAAGTATCTCATTATTTGATTTGAGTTTCGGTTACTGATTGTAATGCGAAAGTAGTGTTATCATCTCTGAATCGATGAGATTCGAAGAAATTACGTTTGACTGAAACACGTAAATTTTGGTTTGACTCAAACCATTTTGATCGTTTACAAAGGTAGTTTGAACGGTTTGTCAAACATATACGAGTTTGAAGCACGTTTGATGCATATTTTTGCGCCTTTTGATTGTGTTCCGACGCGTTTGAACAATCTCGGCTTAGTTTTGCGTTGGATTTTGTAGCGTGAGCTTGTATGTGATGAAAATGTCGGACGAATATATTGAAATTGAAACCGTACTGCGCAGTGCTCTTTGACAAACCGTTCAACCCGACATCAAACGGTAGCATCAAACACGTAAGGTTTGAATCCAACCGTTGGACCGTCTCGGGGGGCCCTTAGAAAGTCCCGCCCTCTACAATTTATTCTATACTAACCGTTGTATTCCAATGAGCCTTTTTGCTACGCGGATGTGTGAAACGAAACTGCATTATGAATTTTAGGTTCTGTGATACTAGCTGCTGTGTCCAAGTTGTGCCGATAACATTTTCAGCTGGGTCCATAAGGTTGTTTGAGTTTTACATCCAAAATATGTTTCATTTACTATAAATATCTAATTGTAAGCAAAAACTCCATCGTGGTATAAATAATATGTATATCTATACTAATATTATAAAGCTGAAGAGTTTGTTTGTTTGTTTGTTTGTTTGCTTGAACGCGCTAATCTCAGGAACTACTGTTCTGATTTGAAAAATTCTTTCAGTGTTAGATAGCCCATTTATCGAGGAAGGCTATAGGCTATATATCATCACGCTAACACCAATAGGAGCGGAGCAGTAATGAAGAATGTTTCAAAATCGGGGGATTTTATTTTTTCCACGGGGACGAAGTCGCGGGCGGAAGCTAGTGTATTATAAAGTCTACAATGAGAGGAAATTAGGAGAATAGCTAAACTTTCAATTGACTTCATAATTATGTTCTGGTGTAAATCCAAATTTCAATTTCTAGTTTTCCGAGTACCCAGCTTATACTATAAATTGCTTCAAGATATAATAATATAACAAATGGCTGCTTCGTAACATAATTATAATGTACGCGGGTCTATTCCAAGAATTTGGGTCCATTCATAATGGAAGCTACATATTTTCCGCCACTTTGAGAAGCCGCTAATCTTTTCATTTTTTCCCGTTTACATTAATACCCTACGGCTTATTAAATTTTGTATCGTTTATTCTTATTACATCTAGACATTTTTATTTTAGTCTTAAATATTCATCAAAGACTAGAATATAGGTATAATTATAATTCATGACAATTCATCCGTGAATTGGGTGGCTAGCGATTAATTACTTATAAATTGACACAGAATAAGCACTAATTGTGTTCATAGTGAGTCATTTACGCAGAAGCTTTCCCAGTTATTACAGTTTTACAGCGGGCAAAATCCGGCCAAGGCTACGCTTCGACCCAGGCCTTTGTTCCGCAACGCTCCCAATACTTCCGCGGTTTATCCTTTGTATAAAGTTTTTTACCAGTAAAATGCAGCGCATTTAATGCTTTCACTCTTTTATTAGTTTCCCTTTGATAAATGTTTAAGGTCTTCATTTAAAAAGTATGAAACCATGGCGCCTTTCCTGTTCAAGTACACGATCAGTGGGTGGTAATTTTAATAAGTAAATACTTGCTTGCTGATGAAAACGAGTAGTATTTGTATAAAGTGATAGTTATAGAATTATTTATTTTAGATATAAATTAGCCAGTTATTCTTAGAATGTTTAATTTCCATGTTAAGTAGATACGAATAACGGGGGTGGCAACAGTTCTATTGATGTATTGGTATCGTATTCTTATACTATACTAGAACTCGCGTGGGGCTTCGCCCCCGTGGACTTTATCACGATAAAAACGTAACTCTCTCTCTCTTGCAGTCCGGTAAAAAGCCTATAATCTTTCTCAAGCTTCAAACTACTTTCGTACCAAATTTTATCCAAATCCACCCGAAGAAGAAGAACTTTCGAAGATTGGCGCGTTCAACAAACAAACAAATTTTTCGCTTTATAATATTTGTATAGACTAGCTGACCCGGTGAACTACGTACCTACCTATTTTTTTATTCTCCATATCATCTCACCTTTTAAACCATGAGAAAGAACATAATACAAAAAGAATTAAATGAAATCAGTCCAGCCATTCTCGAGTTTCAGCGATACTAACAAACAACAATTGATTTTTATATGTTAGATTCAGAATATAAATAACATTTTGTTTTATTTAATTGCAGTATGTCACAGAAAAGATGGGAGGTGCCGAGGGCACCAAATTGGATTTGGATTTTGTGGAGATGGAAAGAGTAAGTACAGCAGTAACTATTTGCTTTACAGAAACAATAAAACTCCAGATACCTATGTCAGAAAAATAAATATCAATTCAGAAGTTATTTCAGACTCGAATGTAATAAAAGTGAAGACGTTTACGTTAAGGTCGTATACCGCTTCCGAATAAATTTTGTTTGTCAAGGTTTATGAACAAACCTTACACATGATTTATGTGCAAGGCTCAATTTACGAGTTTGGTATGCTACCCTAATATCTCATTTGACATCATCAGCTATCCTATTTTTTACATGAATATCTAAGAACTAGTACAATTAATATATTTTATAGAAAACGGACGTTACCTGCGAGCTAGTAGAAGAATTACAAGCAAAAACGAAAGAATTCCTGCAGCCGAATCCCACGGCGCGGGCGAAGATGGCAGCCGTGAAAGGCATTAGCAAACTGAGCGGCCAAGCTAAAAGCAACACCTACCCCCAGCCGGAGGGCGTGCTGGGCGACTGCATGCTGTTCTACGGCAAGAAGCTGGGGGAGGACACCGTCTTCTGTAAGTTACATTCTACAAATTTTAATATTTTGCGCGTGTTTTTCGAAGATGGTGAATAAAACTTTGTCATTCAGATGGACACGGTATGGCGGGAAGGACGCACTGGCGTGAACCGGGCGCGCGTGTGACACGAGCGAGCGCGGAGTAGTCGCGGCGCGGACGCTTCGCACCGCGTGCACGTCGCGCGGTGGTGGAACGCTACTCTGGCATCGCACAGACGCCCATATTTTTTTTGTTTCGTTAATCATTACATTTTCCGTTCCGTTCTATCGTTTCGCAGTCACGCGACGTGCACGCAGCGTGGACGATGCGGGTACCACGCGCTCCCGTGGGATTTGCGCGTACCCGGCCAGTAAACGCCAGTATGATGGAAAACAAACTCAGTGACAGTTTTTAGCTGTAATCATTCATTTTTGTTTTTTTTTTTTTAATTTAAATTTCTATCACCTGGCGTACATTGGAAGTCTAAGATAAGTTTAGTCACCTAATGAAAACAAGCCTTAGCTATCTGATATTTATTTCCATACTTATCGTTTTATAAATTTATACTTAGATCATTATAATTTATCTAAACCGTTCTTTTCAGGGCACAAAAAATTGCAAACCTAGTTTTACTGGACTACGGTTCGATTCCAGTCCAGAAATCGCCCCATACCATCGAAACTGGGTCTACTATTTAGCACTCTGTTTCTGTGGTATGGGTTGAAATATAGCAATCAGATTGTTTCTGGGTATCTGGGATTAATAATTTAATAATATAATAACTTCTTAGCGAATTGTCTCATCGAGATGGGCGAGGCTCTGAAGCAAATGGCTGACGTAAAGTATTCACTGGATGACAACATTAAGCAGAACTTCCTGGAACCTCTTCATCATTTGCAGACCAAAGATCTTAAGGAAGTTATGGTGAGTTCAGTAGATAAGTTTTGCCTATATAGTTTTATACCTTAAGCTCATTTAATTTTTTTTAAATCATACTTGCATGTCACCAATGATATAGTCTAGCTCGTAGTGTGTGGAAACTTCTTTTTGTCTGCCTACAGCATATTTTCAGTGCTTATCAATCACGTTATTTCTTAAACGAGCTGTTTCACAACGAACCGATTATGTTTGGACTGTAACAAAGCCAACTGCGCTCGCAATTATCTGTGTTTTTAAAGAAACATTTCACTGATTAGTTGAAAATCATTTTCAGCATCACCGGAAGAAACTACAGGGCCGCCGATTGGACTTTGATTGCAAACGGCGAAGACAGGCTAAAGGTGATTACCACAAATTAAATTAATTCATGAATCCTTATTTTATTTGTTTGCATCTTTCAATATTTAAGTTCTTACTTTTCTTTTTTCCGAATGTATTGGCCAGGCCCAGGTCGGGCCAGTCCTTACATGAGCCCAAGTCACAACACACCAAGACAGGGTATGTAGGGAAATATTGAATAATGCTACTCTAAACACAATAGTCCTGTAGTTCAGAGCTAACACGTCATTCAAAGCCTCATTAGATTTTATTCAAATTGTATAATTGTATAATGTGCGCTCGTTTTTTCCATGTTTTTGTTCCTGTCCTCCGTCTACGTTGCTCCTAACCACAATTCATAACCTGAGTATTATTTTCATCGTTTGGTTTGTATGCACTTTTTGGTTTTGTTTTTTTTTTCATTTATTTTTGTGACTAATGTCGTATACGTGACTGTGCTTGTGTACGTGCCATACGTTTGTGAAGCGATCGTATACATCAGGTGCTCACATTGCAGACGATGAAATCCGACAGGCGGAGGAGAAGTTTGCCGAGTCGCTTCAGCTGGCCCAGATTGGGATGTTCAACCTTCTCGATAATGATGTAAGTTGACTTTGATTAATCTTTCTTCCCCTATCACATTAGATTGCAAATGAGCCAATAGTCCACCTGTATCAATAGTACTTGCCATGCATGCGAGCAGCTAATACGCATCTAACCCAAAGACATTCGTCGAAATATCAAGCGCCTAAATTACATCAATGAAACACTTAGTATATTAGTCCCACACACACGCACATACACACACCACACATAAAAACCCAATCCACGTCCACCCCTTTGGTCTGATGAGACATGATAAATCTGTCCTGTAGGCGAGTGACCTGGAGTCCTGAAATTCTGGGTTTCCTTAGTTTAGGCTCCAGTCCACTCTTTGAATATTGTAACATCGTAATTAGTACCTAAGTAATTTTAAGATATTGTTAAATCTATTCATACAATTGTGGTGGAAAATAAACGTATGTTACTATTTAAGTTCACTGAGCAAGGGCACTTCTACAGGTTTTCAAGCATTTTTCATACGAATGATGTTTCCAGGTCGAACAAGTAGCACAGCTAACGTTCTTCGCAGAGAGTCTACTGGAGTATCACCAGCAATGCACGGAGATCCTCAAAGGACTCGTATCTACACTTATGGAAAAGTGAGCAAAAAATACCCTTTTTTTGAAGCTTTAAATAGATATTGTACTGCCCAAGCCCACGGTTTCTCTGAAATCCATAAAAAGTTACAACGTTACAACAAATCAAACCAATTTTTATTTGTAAACACGGATAGTTATATGAAAGATCTTTGGTTTATTATCAATTATTTCACAATTTGGGCTAGCTTCATGTTGTACCGATTTGACTTGTTTGAAAATAATTCTAAAAGCAGAGGACCTGGGTTATATGTAGCAAATATGTAGTACATAGTTTAACTACTCATCTCAATGAGTTGTTTCGGTTACGATAATGAAAACTCAGAAAATTCATAATTTTATTTATTTGATTTTTATAAGAAGAACAAAAAACAGTTACATTATAAGAAGTTATAACTAGTTTAGCAAAAATTAAGTACTAATTAATATGGGACCCACTACGAAGTACACAGATGACACAGGAGTTTAGAAAAAAAGAGTATATAATCGCTAAGTAGCGTTACGAAAATTTCTGAATTATAATTAGTTATCATATTACTCAGGCACTAAAGATGTTTTTGTCTCCATTATAGGAAAGAGGAAGCGGTGAACCGTCCCAAGATGGAGTTCGTACCAAAGACCTTAGCGGATCTCCACATCGAGGGCATCCACGACTTGAACAATGGTAGGCGGTACGGTTCCACCCAGAGTTTGTCCCGTCCCCGCCAACACATCCCCCCTTCCTCCTCTGTCGGCGACCTAAGTAATACAGACCCCTTCAAGGCTTGGGAGGCACCCCCTCCCTATCGAGCCCAGTCCAGGCCTGCGCCGGGGTTCAAACCGCACCCGGCGCCAAGAAATCAGACCAATGGAAGGGACCCTTGGAAAGGTGACTTTGGTTTTATTTGCAGGGTTTTTTTTTGTTCGGTTTTGGTTGTGGATTGCGGGTTATAGGAAAGGCACGTAAAATTAATTGATTGCTAGCAACAATGCATACGTAAAGTGCGCAATATTTTTCCAATTTCACAAAATGATTTTGCTGCAGCAATGAGTGCAACATTTATTTACCATGATTTTGCTTAAAGGTGGCGGTCTTTATATAGTTTTGTTGTTTTTGGGAGCAATCCATGGTTGAAATCTGACAGCACTATTTCACATATTTCATTGAGGACATTTCGCACGCTTCGGTGCACATCGCAGGTTCCATGGCACATGGCAGGATCATAAAATAGATAGGTTCAGAAGATTAATTCCATACAATGAGCGAAAACAGGCGCACTCACACATAGACACGTATATACATATGTCGACCATAAACAAACGACTCGCAAATCCTTGTACGTGAAGCGTTCCTTGAACGAAGGAAGGCCTTCTTGACCTATTAATTTTATGCAAGACCGGTGGACTAATAATACACATATCACTCATAACTAACCACGGTATACATTAAAATAATATTAATTTCTTGGAACGGACGAGACTAGCATTAAATGTGGGTAACTTTGGATTTGGCACCAGTCATGCGCGATATTTCATACGCTGTCAAGGAGACATACTTACATAAGATTCAAATTAATAAAACGTTTAGCTGGAAACAGTATTTTTCTTTCCGTTATGAAAATCAGATAATAATTTGTATAGTATTTTTATGTGTAACTACTGTTTGCATCAATATATTATACAACGTGATATTTCTATCAGTATCCATTTTTTTTCAGTCTATAGAATCAAGACTTTGAAAGATACATACGGCCTTACTATTTGGATAGTGTTAAAAATCCAATATTATTTTTGTATATATTGTAACTAACGATTCCCAAACCCTTTTTGTAAATAATCTTGTATGGAGCAAAAGGAAGCTTTAACAACTAATTGTATATGTAATGTAGTTACGTCAGCCGCTGCAACGTAATGCTTAAATAAATTAATTTGTTCGTGTAAATTTTTATTTCAATATGACATAACATATGCCATTAGTTAGATTCAAGAAATCTATTTGCACTTTCAGATAGATTCACATAAAATGATTTTTTGATTTTTTTATTTTATCATGTATAAGAAAACGCGTTGAAATTATAAGAAACATAACGCCTTGTAGACAGTAGAAAAAAAAAAACAAATTAATAAACAGATAATGTAAACATTTTGTAAGTTCCGATAAACCTTCAGTTTATTTTATAGAGAGAAAGAGAGAGATAACGATAAAAAATAAGTTTTTTTGGTCAGCCAATCAGAGCATAGCGGATGGAGGTCGTACACATATTTCCTGTTGAATGTACATAAATATGTGTATCGTTGAGACTGTGAAATTTTTATATTTATAAACAGTGAAAACTCGATTAGCCGGAATAATTATATTGTCGGTAGACAATCGGATTATCGAATCGAGAAAAGGTTTAGAGATCAAGAGCCAACTTTTTTTTTTTAAACCAATCATACAAAGCTCTTTTAAAAGTTGTTTTTCAGTTTCTTTATTACTTTTCGATGCTAACTATCTAATTGGCAAGCGTACTCCAATATTGAATCGGTAATCGTGCGGGTAATGCCAATTATAACACGTACATACTTGTATAGATTCGATTATTTTCTCGAGTCTCCACCGTAGTTAGTATTCCCGCCACAATAATGTGTAATTGCCATCCTGAACCACTAGGGGTTAAAAGGGATAGTGCAATTTCTACTGTATAGCTCCGTCTCTCTCGCACACAGGGATCACGATGATATCAGCACTCCATAGTACGGCTAGTCGTTCGCTTATGAAAAGATCTTTTGTACATAATTTTAGGTTACTTTATGGACATAACATTTTATTTCTATTTTTTTTTCAAGCTTCTCTTGTTCTGTTTATAACCAAAGAGATAACTCACAGGCGTGGGGACGGTTATTGACAACTTTTTTTACAGGTTGCCGAATATCCTTTTCCTATATCCCTCCACCCAATATTCTTCTTAATTATATTCAGATCAATATTTGTGTCGATGCAATTAGTGTAGCCAGTTGCCAGTTTTAAACAATGTCACAATAGATTTTTTTCACAGTTATATTTTTTAGTACTGGCAACACTACTTGCAGTTTATTGTCTCCTTTTTATAGAAATTAAATCGATGTTTCTTTCCATGTTTATATAATGTATGTTTAGTCTCTGGTAGGAAAGCAAAGTATGGTCTTTCTATCTTCCTATTCCTTTGAGTAGTCGATATTTGATGTCTCTTTCTTATTTCTGAAGATGTTCGATGTTCAGTCCTTTACAGACGAACTAATTGACATGCACATCTCGAAGAATTAAAGCTACAGTTTAAACTTTTATAATTCTTAACAGCCATTTTAGAGAAACGAAATATAATTTTATACATTCTGATAAAAATTATCGATTGTAACCAAAAGATCGATTCTAATATCTATTTCGAAAATAACTTCGCAATTCCGAAAAAACTTCCGCATTTAAGAAATAACTTTTCCAACTTTCGCATTTTTGTGGGCATTGTGTATATGGTTTGTTCACGTTGTACGAAGCTGGTTCCCACGCCGGCTCCCCGGAGCACAAGCCGCCATCGAACCTGGAACTGTTCCCTGGATCCGGCAACCCGTCGCGCTCAACCAATGGTAACACGAGAACACATACATCATGAGAGATTGCATCTTTTTAATCTGCCTGACTGTACTGAGATTTTAGACTGTTTTTTTTTAAATGATTGCTGTAAATATGACATACTTACATAACGTACCGCAGTCCTAAAGTAGTTACCCATTCATATTTTCGTAATGTTCGCACATAATTTCAAATTTAAAGTAGTTTTAGAGAACATCTACAAATTTTTATCTGTCACGTATATGAAAGAGCAAATTCATAACAATGGACAAACAATTTTTTTTTTTTCATAATTTTCTATGTCTTTGATACATCTTAGATTTTATTAAATAAACGTTACTATCTATATACTTATCGTCTTACATTGTTTTTTAGAAATTTTGAAAGTAAAATGCAATCTTTCACACACCATACACCCAAACAGATCGTTTAGAAAAAAATATATCGAGTAGTTTCATAAAAATGCTTTTATATTTTGTTGAAAACTTAACTGTATCTACTCGGAATTTAATTATATAAAATGCAAAACAAAACACAAACGTAGACTACCTAGATTATGATTTGAAGTTTGTAACCTTGCTTTTAAAAAAGGTATCGCTTTTCACTGTTGCTTAAAAACTTGTGTGGCGTTTTTGTGAAGTCTTAGAGAACCCTATGAAATAAATTGTCTTTTAGCTAAAAACTTAGACTGAAACATATCGCAACAGGGCTAAACTAAGTTTTTAACTAAATAAAAGCAAGTTGTGCATGTCAAAGCCATAGAATCACACCCGTGTGGCGTTTATTAGTGGTCGTTTGAATGTGATACATTTATGATGGCATGCGCTTTCCAAACTTCAGCATAGCCACATGGTCATATCTTGTAACTGTCAGACATTCATTTCAATTTGATACAATAATAACCATACCTTCATATTCCCATGAACCTCGATTGCAGTGTTTTACCAATTAGGATAGTAGATACTGTGGCTGTAAGTGTCATAATAAGTACATAGCCACAAATTTTAATTACATTTTTAAACTAATTACCCGACTGCGGCGAAGCAAGGAGGAGGGTTATATCTTTACCGCGTATGTATGTATGTACAATATGTATGTCTGTTCCTTTGTTCCCTCGTAACTATTAAACCAGTGAACAGATTTGGATAAATTATACGTCGTTAGATTTGTCTTGATGGCGCGAGTGTCATAGGATAGATTAAAATAAAACCAAATCACCACAAAAACAATCAGGCGCCATATTGTCAAAAAAAAAATTTCAATAATCGACAAACTATGTCAAATGGTGTATCATTAGACAGATATTGATTGATATTGAGGTTTCTTTTACCATTTTTCATTTTGGGTAACCGTTTAGGAAATATAACGTTTTAAAACGGAATTAACTAAAAAGCTGAAAATAAAAAACTTAACACTTTTTAAAGTAAAAATGTGCTTGTTTCTTCCATTTCAGTTGAGCAGTCGGGTATTTTAGATTTTTTAAATAAGTTTTTTTTTAGTTATCTAAATTATGACACTTCGGAACACATGGTAACTTCTAAATGGCTAAAACATACTTTTCAGCGTCAATCAATAATAGATACTAAACATACAAATATAACATTTAATTTCCTGGTAGCATATTTTTATCTAATGTTTGGTATCTATGACTCTGAATACAAGGATATCTAAGTAGTTTGATGCTGATTAGTGTGTTTTCGCCCTGATCCTCGTAGTAAATATGGCACTATACCATCTGCGGTCTGGCAAATAGGGACTTTCTAATGAATCTTCAATTTATTATTCCGTTCATAAAACCTCCTTACCGTACTGCTTACAATTTTTCTTAGAAAATATTTCAAAACAGTAACCCATCGCTTTAACGGGGTTCAAGCGCATGGTCAGTGCTCCAGAGAAAACGAAATGTCCTCAGAATACGTAACTTGACCAGATGTACAGGTTACTGAATCAAGCCCTTGATTACAATAAATAAAAATAAATGAATAAAGCCTATAACTTATAATGTTACATCAAAATTATAGTGAAACCCAAAACTGACTATGATCTATGTAGGAATTAGGTAAGTTCTATAATAAGGTTAGGTATTGGAGACCAACGACCGTCAATGCTAAAAGTGTCGTGTTTACTACAGGTCTGCCTCATTTTAGCACCCTACAGCGAAAACTAAACGCTAGCGAAGCGCCCTACGCATTACGCCCTTTTTAGATCCTAATATAATCTATGATTTACGTAATGCTAGACGAAACCTACGCAGCTTAATGTTTAATTTCGCTGCAGTGTGATAAAAACCAAAGTACTGGGTAGCTTGTATGTTCGTATTAACTCGGGTTGCCCCCGCAGCATCTCCATTGCCGTCGCCAGTTAAATCTCCCGCACGAACCCCCGTGGTCGCCATCAAGGGACCCTGCTGCACTGCTCTCTATGACTTCGAGCCCGAAAATCAAGGCGAACTAGGATTTAAGGTAACTTTATGATCTTCTTATTTAATAAATTATTTATTGACCTACACACAAGGTATTGAAGAAAAAGGAGATACACATAGAGTGTGCACATATGCTGGAAACAATACAAGTAGCCCTGGGCCTGAAACTAGGCACAACCTGTATCTTGATAGCCCAGTATTTCTATTTGGTCAGATTGATTTCGGACTAGGACTCGTAATGACTGTCTAAAATCTACGAACAAGAGCGGGAAGCAGTGGTGTAACAAGCTTTACGAGGCACAGAATCATTGTTTCTTTCTATTTTATACAAACCTCTTCACACGATATCTCAAAATATTTTTGCATACACGAAAGCCTCTTAGGGCTTATCTGTGTACTGACGAGTCGTAATTTATTCTTTATCTGATCACGATTTCAGCATGTAATTAATATAACTCATCGACGAACTGATCAAAGCTGCTTAAGATTGAATATCGACCCGTCTGGTTGTTATTATTGTGGTATGGGCTACATTCATATTTAGAGATCCTCCACACTAGCGTCGTCCTATATACATATATCGCTCGTGATCCTGCGTTCGGCAGCTGGTCAGCGTGGGTGCTGGCATTACGACGACTCTCGCAAGAAGCTAATGTGGGGATCTCTTATACTTTACAATATAATTTCCACTGTTTCCTTTTAGGAGAACGACGTAATCACGCTGCTCAACAAAGTTGACGATAACTGGTTTGAGGGCACGGTGAACGGCAAGACCGGCTACTTCCCCATCAGCTACGTACAGGTGACTGTGCCTCTGCCCAACATGTAAGCTCGAACCATAATCCACCACCGACGTATTCATTCATTCCCTAATGTAACACAACTTATACTGCTGCGAAGACAAACCGAAATAAAGGGAGATGCCATACCACCCGCAAGGAATCTCAATTAGAACGATGGTTACGCCGGCCGGCACAACCTTTGTAAAGTTTGTGTTACACCTCTTACTCATTTGTTACAACGTCACGTTACGCAGTATTACGTAGATTTGAATCTAAATATTATTGTGTCAAAAGCTCAATCGCAAGCTGTTTATAGTTAAACCTCTTTTATTATGCTGAATAATTTTATGAAGTAACTTGATCGGTTCAAACTTTTTGTCTTCCGGTGTATTTTACAATCTTGTCATCTCTTTATCGTAGCAGAGTTTCTTTGATAATATTTCATCATGGCTTTCAATATTAAATACTCAAAATGTTAGCAATCTTCCAAAGGATAGAAAACGTAATAAAATTGAATGTTATTTATTGACTTTTCTACATGTAAACATCTAATCTAATCTCAATGAGATAATGCTACGAATTTTACTTATGAAATTATTATTTGTTTTACCTACCTACTGTTTGCATTTATTGCCAAAATAAATAATTATTTAATATAAAAAATTATTGTAATAGAAATCATTGTAATCATGTTGCCATTTTACTTCATGACGATTTATTTTAGTAATGAGTTGAAGTAAATTGCCGTTATTTTATGTATTAGGTATTTTTAATTTTATAAGTGACTACGCCAAATATACCAACATCAATTGGAGTACCTTTACTCAGACTCGAAAGTCGAGGAATCATATTGATTGTTAATAACTGGAGTATGAAGTACTGTCCACATGACAAAAACTTGCTGTGCGTAAATATGTGGCAAGTGTATGCTGAACTGTTACGTTGCATTCCAAATAAATACAGCTCAAGCTTATCGATGTGGATACGATAAATGAGATTGATAATTTTAAGCAAAGTGATACGTCAATGTCAATCGCAATACATTATTGCTAAGGACTTGCCACGATGCAGCAAAAATTCTGTGAAGTGATATTTTTAAACTAACGTTTGTATATTAGTTAAACATCGTGCATCTTTTATTTTTAGATGCATCTCCCCTTGTATAGTATTCTCCTTTGACGTACATTAGTTTATTTAGTTTAATATCCTTATTTGTACCGTAAAGTAAAGGCACAGCAACGGGATATTATTGTATGTATTAGGACTATTATAAAACTAGATAACACATGCGATTAGATTTTATAGTTGTATGTTTGCGGGTAATTATTTAACTGAATGGAGAAGGTATACAATGTAACGTATATTATACAATTATTGTGAGAATATGATGGATGGAGTTGTAAGAGATGTTGAATTATTGCCTGAAATCTATGGCGTTTCGATGTTTGATGTATTATTGGCAAGCTATAAATATATAATGTAATTGTGATAATTATGTATCATGCTGTTGGTGCGGTGTCCTACCATGTATTTTTTTCATATTAACACATTATGTTATATCAATATGTTATACCAGTCCCCTATTTACTTTACAACACTTCGCATAATAAACCATTTAGTCATTACACTATCTAGGCTACCTATTTTAATATATTTTAACGTGTATGATTGATACCAAAAAAAAACGAAATTAGTAAATGTACATGGCCTCCATTCAATAGTAATGTTAAATGTACTTTAATGCACTTGAGAGGTAAGGTCTTAAATCATCATATTATAGTATTCACTTTGTCCGATATTGATGTTGCAGTTATATTGAACATAGTAATTTATAAATTCATCGCATCATTATTGTCGTAAACGGACCCCATTGTATCACATTTCTGGCATACAAAAGACAATACCTAGATCTAATGTTAGTTGTATGTAAGTTCATAAATAATTGTTCTATCTTCAAGTGTCTCTTAATATAAGTATTTTGAGTAAATAAATATATTCATCAATGTTACGAGGATATCATGTTTCAGTGTTTAATGTGAGGTGATACGGCGTGCACTGCACGTAGCAATACGTCCGCCACCACGAGCCATATCGCAATGACCTTCTCAATATACATACCATTTAATCGAATACAGTACGATCTTATCACTATTCTACAGAACGGAATTAGACTGTTGTTGTTTTAAATGTGTATAAATTCTACTAGCTTGGGAACGAGTGAATAATTGATGAAAGATGTGGACGTGTTCGATAAACTAGCCTGCACACTATAGATACTGTAGGTACTTCATCATGTACAGTCGCGAGCACAAACATGTATGCAAAAAGCGAACAACATTGAATTTAGTACCGAATTTTACATACCGGCTACACGTATGTGTTGGAGATATCTTATACAATATCAACATTATGAATATGTAAAAAATCTGCTACTTTACATGAAACTTTTGTGCTCATGATTTTATCAAAGCACTTATATTGGATATGATCAAATCATTTCCAATATATATTTTTAGTGAGTTTTCATGTTATATATTTAGGGTAAATACTAGTTTATCGAGCACTAGTTATGTAGTTGTCCTATACTGTGTTGGTTCAGTGTTGCTTCACTTGTTACGGATGTCGAATCATTGGTTTGTATGGTAATGATACTTGTTGTTTACAAACTTCGCAGTTGACTCAATGTATTTTTAAAACAATGAATTATTGAATGGTCACTTTACATTCAAAATCATTACAAAACATGCCAGTATATTAGATAAGCTATTAAGTAGAGTTATTCAAGCAACAAGTCGCATTACCTTAAAAGGTGATTTGTTAGCATACCAAAGTATAATTATTACATGTCAAGTAGCACTATCATTATATTGGATCCCAAAATATTTTGCTATTGATGCGAGTACCTACGTCTGTTATGGTGTATTATTCTTGTTCATGTTACTGTAATCTTAAAATACTGTAATTTCATAGATTTAAACTTGTCGATTTACGAGATGTAATGCAAATATTATTGATTTGTATTAAAATTTATCCCGAAACTTATTGCTCGTTTTCGCCTCCTAATAAAATGTTAACAATTAAACACTTATGTTTGTTTTATTTTTATACACTAAGCCGCTCCTGTACGTAAGCGAATGATTTTTCTAGGTATGTATAAAAGTGTTGCACCTGGTGAGATTATTTTTCTTTTGCCGAAAATGGCATTGACACTTAGCACCGAACATGTTAATTGGAGTTAAAACAATTCAACAACAGCTTTACATTTTACACCAGTCTACAATACCGAAATTCGTTTTACCGTCACGAATAGAGGCCAAAATTAATAATCTACCTAATCAAAACAACAACAACAACTAATACACTTACTCACTCTATATGAATTGTCTGTGTATAATTTTAGTGTGTAACTGTTTATTTTCCCAAATAAATAAAATAAAAATATTATAAACGTGAAAGTAGTTTTATCTGTCTGCCACACATTCACTCCTTCCTTACCCCTTTCCCCATTTTGATAAAATAGGTTACAAATATAGGAAGGAGTGGACTGGAGAAATAGAGTAAGTCGAGATAAGTAGGTAGCTTATAATTATACAAAAGCTACCTACTTTTTTTTTAACCGACTTCTGAAAAAGGAGGAGGTTCTCAATTCGGATGTTTGTGTTTTTTTTTTTTTTTTTTTTTTTTATGTTTGTTCGGGCATAGCTCCGTCGCTCGCCAACCGATTTGAAAAATTCTTTTTTTGTTGGAAAGGGTATACTTCCCAAATGGTCCCATGAAAATTTTATCGACATCGAACAAGCCGTTTCTGAAAAATCAACAAAAGTCTAAAAAAATATTTACATTGATGATCTTTTCGGTTACTCTATATTGTGTTTTTTGTTCGCGCGTTTTTAGTTTTTTGTAGTTGACATTTTGTCTTTTATAACTAGATTAATTACAAATTGACCCACTAAAAAGCGCGAAAATAAAAACTTTTTTGCAAAAAAATAAAACCGACTTCCATATCAAAACACTACAAAGCCAAAAATAATTTTAATTTCGGAAGGCGGTGTGAAAAAAAAGAAAATACAAAACCAATAACACCGACTACCGAAATTAAAATTATTTTTGGCTTTGTAGTGTTTTGATATGGAAGTCGGTTTTATTTTTTTGCAAAAAAGTTTTTTTTAAAGTAACTACCCTTGCGAAGCCGCGGATATAAACTAGTATATCGTCGCTGCGCCTGCCAAATTCCATTTGTGCAATTTTTCATTTTAATGTGCACTTTTTTGCTTAAAAAAATTCTAGCCCCTTAAATAACGAATAGTTTTGGCAACTTTTGTATTTTTATAATATATTAAATAAACTTTCGTGCTGTGGTATCAATAATTTTGCCGAGTTTTTTATTTTCAATTCAATAACATGTTTTTTGTTGTTTCCCAAAACCTTACAAAAATCACTTATGGAACTTGGCAGGCGCAACGACGATATAAAGAAGTATTGTAATTATGTTGGTTACTTTACGTACATCCATATTGACAAATTCTTAGTAAAATATTTTTTTAATTCTTTTGCCTTAAGATTAAATTAGAGAATGTAACTGAAATAATTACATACTTACGTAGGTAGATATCCGAAACAGTGCGTGACGACCTACTTAGTAAAATATAAAAGATCAAAAAATTACGTAACCTCTACCAAATGGGCTTGTTTGTCTCTAAAGACATAACAAGCCTTGAGTTGCATCAGACAGGAAAGGAAAAAGATATAGTGCAAATATAATAGTATCTAGTTATGTGTATGACCCTGATGTGCCTATAGTACAAATAGTGCAAACATGTTAATCGAACCATATATGAAAGCCTCACTCGGTAGGTTAAATTCGGTAATTTATTCTACCGAGTGAGAATTGATGGCGTGCAGCACTTTAGAACTACTTAATTACCAAACCTTCATAAAACGACCGTAGAAGGAAGATAGATAATAATTTACATCCAAGCGACACTTAGAGGTAGCTGATACCATTAATACTATTAATATGGACCTTGCTCGAATTGGTGATTGGAGCGCTGAGTTTGGGCTGAAAATCAATCCCGCTAAGACGCAAGTTACCTATTATTGTTGGTAGTTTTTGTACTATCTCCAGGATTGATTGGACGGCACTTCCCCAGGTTTCTTTCAATAACACCTTCATACCTTTAAGTCACACTGTGAAGAACCTGGGAATACTCATTGACAACACCCTATCTTGGACTAAACAACTACAGGAAGTTAGTCGTAAAGTATTTGCTTCTGCAGGCTACTTGAGACGCCTTCGTAATTTTCTTCCTATCTCCACTAAAATTGCAATTGCACAAACTCTCCTTCTCCCTATTCTGGACTATGCTGATGCCAGCTATCTCGACTTGACCCAAGACCAACTGGACAAGCTAGAGTGACTTCAAAATCTCTGTATCAGGTTTATATTTGGCTTGCACAAGTATGACCACGTTTCTGATTTCCGTGCTCAGCTCAAATGGCTTCCTATTAGGTTTCGCCGAAATCTTCACTTACTTTCTCTACTTTATAATGTGCTCTTTAATCCTTTAACCCCTTTTTATTTTGAGGAAGTTTTCAGTTCCTCTGTGACACACATTCTAGATCCTTGAGATCATCGGAAAATCTAGAGTTAAGTATTCGTATGCATTCCACTTCTTTCTTTGACAAATCGTTTACTATACAAGCAGCTCGTATGTGGAATGCATTATCCATAGAAGTGAGGCGTGCTCAAACGCTACCAGCGTTCAAAAGAATGGTGAAAAAGCATTACCTCTCACTATAACTTTGCCCCTTCTTTCTCAATTATACATGTAATATTTATTAGTGTATGATTTTGGTATTGTATGTATTTTACATTATTATGTTCAATTAATATTATGATGTTTGTACACTGACAGCCCTTAATCTGTCTCCTTTAAGTTTGTCCATCCAAAGGTTGTCTGTAAGAGATCGCCTTGTGCGATAAGACCGCCCATTGTACACTAGTTTAAATGTTTGTATCCATAGAAATATTGTAAGGTGTACAATAAAGTATGTATTAAATAAATAAATAAATAACCAAAATGGCAACGGCTAGCTATATATTACATTTAATTAGCTCGTTGGGCGATCGGAAACGGTATATACTCCTTAGCACACCTTTTAGTAACCAGAATCACTATTCTTGAAGGAATAAGTTTGGCTTACCTAACTTGGACTCTACGCAGCCCGCGCAAAGTCGAGAACTTAGACAAATCAATAGACTATGAATTATGAAAATCGGCCAACGCCTATGAGGCTATGGCCTATACAACGCCACATAGGTACAAACATATATACATAGACTGTGAAACACGTTACTCTCCGCAGTCGGATAAACATACAAAAATAAATAAATACTAAATCATACCCTGCTTACTGAAGGGAATTTCCTGCTTCGCGCATACGGCTATAATATAGCGATTTTGGCGCTGCCAATCTTGTTTTAATTTTAGATACTTTAGTTTTAAAAATTGGCCAAGTGCGAGTCAGACTCGCCCATGAAGGGTTCCGTAGTAACTATAATAATATAATATGTATATTTATTTGACGAATAAAAAAACCTTAAAAATTTCTTAAAACTGGCTTATTTACATTTTTACAACTACGCTAAATAACTTTGTTTTTCATAGTGTTTGTATGAATTACAAAGTTATATTTGCGGTTTTAGAAAATATGCTGTATCTCAAAAACTACTAACCCGATTTCGTTCAAACTAATTTTGGTTGAAAGTTTACATTAAGATCTACAGACATATATTTTTTTTAGATTTTTCACTTCTTTATTATAGAAGTTAGAGGGAGGGGACACACATTTTACCACTTTGGAAGCTTATATCTTTTAAACGATTGACTTTATGAAAAAGTAGTTTTAGAAACACTTATATCATTTTAAAGACCTGTCTACAGATACCACACACGCATAGTTTTCATGAAAAAAAAAAATATTTTCAGTTCTAGATCCATGTATGGGGACCCCCCTTTATTTTAAATATTTTTTATTTTTTTTTCTTAAAATCGGAAAGCGGTTCACAGAATACATCTACTTACTAAGATTCACATGTATAGTCTTAATAGTTTCGGAATAAAATGGCTGTGACATACGGACGGACGGACAGACAGACAGACAGACAGACGGACAGAAATATCGAAACTATAAGGGTTCCGTTTTTTGCCATTCGGCTACGGAACCTTAAAAACCAGTAACTATCGTTTGATTTAATGAGCACTGGGGGGCCTGGGCTGAAGCCCAAAAAGCCCTTAGGTAGATCCACCCCTATGTCCGTCTCGCGGCTTAGCTCAGTAACTATTGGTACCACAGAAATAAAAAATATAGATTGGTCCCTACTAGAACGATGAAATACATATTTTACTGTAAAAATAATCCCATAAAAAACAATACTTGTCAAAAACCCAAGTCTCGCAACTTAGTTGTTCTACCGTAAAAAGTTGTGAGATCCATGTAATACCAAGTCGGTTATTAATTTATTCAGTCCCTACATAAGGGACCTTCTGTCTTAAGTTGTTACGTAATTATCTAACCTAACGACATCTTATAGTGACCATATCAATATTAAAAATCTTTACCGTTTTAAATAAATAGATTGACTCGGCCATCGCATGAAAACACAATATATCTCACAAGTAATACATATATAAATTAAATTGTTTATTGCGATTGCCAAGTCAATCTATTTAGATTTGTTGATTTTTTGTTCGTGTAAATTAAGAAAGTTCCTATGTCGTATTATTTTTGATCTCATATTAATATTACGGGTAAAATATTGAGTTATTGTCTGACATAATGAATGTTGTTTTGTTTAAAATTCATTTTTTTTTATGTTCCTTTATAGATAGTTGGAAGAAACTGAAACTTTTTTCATGTGGCCAATTAATAGTTTAATCACGGCCAGTTTCTAAGATTTGTGGCTAGTAACTACCAAAAAGTGATGGTTTTTTGTTTCTATTAAAATTTTATACGACATGTTGTTTTGTTTTACTTCTAAAACCTCAAATTACATAAAAGAATATGCATATTATTGTGTAGCATTACAATAAATCTAATATCATAATTTATTTATACATAATCCAAGTATGACTTGGCGAAAATGCTTAAGTGGCCAGTTACTGGTGGTTTTACCCTACCTATATTCTATCTATCTATCTACGATATTTCCTAAATATTGTAATACTCTGACGTAATCCACCACGCGGGTCCAGTGCATGTTGGCGGATTCCACTTCTTCGAACTTTTGTATTCCTAGGACATGCCAATTTCCTCACGATGTTTTCCTTCACCGATCTGAGATGTGACTCAGGCTGGCTGGACAAATCTTCAAAATAGCTCACATTTAACTATGTCAATAGGGCACTTTATGTGATGGCTAAACACCCTTATTTCAGAGTTTGTGACGCTACAGAATCTTAGATAATCGACCGAAAACGTGTCCATCCAGCTTGAAAAACCACTTTTCGCTGGTCTCTCAATCTCTGTAACGGAAGTGATTTTCACGACTTTTTGCATATCAACGGGCGTTACATGAGTTTGTGACAGGCTTTTATTCCTCCTCGGCTCGAAAACTTGGTCAATCGATCGCGTCAAGACTCAAAATAAGTGACACCGTACTTTTTCGTTATAGAAGCAACTCAAAATAAAAAGTGACTGACTCAACATCAACTCTAGCCCATAAAATAGATCCTTTGTCAAAGATTGCGGATGTCAAACGACTATAATTCAGTGTAAAGAGAGAAATTGGCCATCGTTGATAAACTGGGGAGCTATGATTAGTTCCTATAAGAAAAACGAAGATTAAAAATCTTAGGATGCATAAGAAGCTACTCGTGTACTTCGTGGATGTTTCAAAAGTGCGGGATCATACAATAACACGTTCGCTGACAGTGAGCACTTACCCTGACACCACATTACGACAGTAGAATTTTCCATACTAAATGACAAATCAACGTAGTACTCGTGCACAGGCACAAGCAAGCAATATGAAACTACCTACAAAATACTCGTGTTACGGCAGTAAGAAATATGAAATTGCTCATAGTATGATAGTGGATACTGCTCTTCATAATACTTATATGAAAAAATATCGTGAGACGACGTACTCTTAAAAATAAGTGGCCCGTCCCTCGACGTACTGTCATAACGCACTATTTTAATTTCCCGCCTAACGACGTACTGTCAGCGAACGTGTTAAGATGATTTGTAAACTTTAGCTATAGTCAAAAATGCTTTTTTCAAAGAAGTGAATCAATTGAAATCAAATCACTTTTCAAGCAGTCTGACATAGTTGATAACATCATATCTGTTATTGAACTAAAATGAATGCCACCAGCTGCATCAAACAGCTTGAAAAATATTTATTTCTAGTTTTTGATGGTCGATTTTTTTTTTATTTTACAGACATAGGACATCATCATTAATTATTACTACACACTTTTGAAACACTCTGTACAGAGCACATACGTTGCTAAAAATTCTTCTCGATTTACGTATAAAACTTCGGGCTGGCAATTCAGAATCTCAATAACGGGAGCGTTTTGGAATATGGTTCCTTTACTTGGTGACGCAATGTGTGTCAGTAATAACGTTTGATTTATGGCGTCACATGGAAGGGTTGACGAGTAATCAATAAATAGTTAGTGTCCAGCCAGCTAGAGTTTAAGCTGGCTGGACACATGAATCTCCGCTGTCTGATGATCTACAGTCTTCGAAATGTATTCAAAATGTTGTGACGGGGACGATAATGATAACCTGAATTTGTGAAACTTTGCGTAGTTTCAAAGATATTGATCATTTAATTTTTCCCATACAAACATCCATTATAACGTGAGGTGACCATAATTTTTACATAAATAAAGGCTTTCATTTTAATCGACTAATCAGTCGATAGCAGCCACGCCTGCTTTGTATTTGATTTTTCCATGGGAATAAAAGGAAATAAGAATAAAAGGAGGAATAAAAGCCTGTCACAAACTTATGTGACGCCCGTTCATATGCAAAAAGTCGTGAAAATCACTTCGTTACCTAGATTGAGAGCCCTGCGAAAAGTGGTTTTTCAAGCTGGCTGGACTCGTTTTCGATCGATTATCTAAGATTCTGTAGCGTCACAAACTGTGTGCGTTACCCCAGCGGAATGTTGTCGCTTTTTAGGATTTCGGCTTGAAAGATAATTAGTACCCCATTTCGTGTAAGTGTGCCCGAAATTTAGAATTTGTGCGTCCAGCCGATCCAAAGGAGTATGAAAAATAATTGTACCAAGTTTCGTTAAAATCCGTCGAGTAGTTTTTGTTTCTATAACGGTTATACAGACAGACAGACAGAAAAAAATTTTACTGATTGCATCAGTAAATTTTTTTTAAGTAAAACTTGGTACAATTATTTTTCATACTCCTGAGCTGGTTATAGTATACTTTTCATCACGCTACAATCAATAGGTGCAGAGCAGTGAAGGGAAATGTTGGGAAAACGGGAGAAGTTACTCCATATTTTAAGCTTCCGTCGCGTGTGCAACCTTAATGGTTAAAGCTACACAGAAATCACTTCATGACGGAAATGTTATCCTTAAAATTATATAAAAAATATCCCACGACAGCATATGTCTATCTTTTATGGTTGACTCACAATAACACGTGTAACTCCCGATAGCTTAGCAGTTCGAAGCTTTCTGATTATTATAATATTTGTCTACTCTTACTTTTATAGAACTCTAAGTCACCCCTAATTGAAAAAGTTAACATTATTAACTATTCCATAAAAAAAAATCATATAAATCGGTATAGAAACACCAAAGTTATACATGATATATTATATCAAATAATTATCCATTCCAATTTAAAAGAACGCAATTCCCAGTATCGGTGTGTTATGCAATGACAATTAATAAGGCTCAAGGGCAGACTTTTCGTGTTGCTGTAGTAGTGTAGTAGATCTCGGTGTCAGTTGTTTCTCGCATGGTCAGTTGTACATCGCTCTTTCCCGGGTGTGCAGTTCTAGAAATCTTTATGTTCACGTGCCGGACGGGTCAACTTTCAACATAGTTTACCCGGAAGCTTTGCGCTGAAGTATTTTCGTTCTATAGGTACTTAAGCCTCATGTGAACGTGATCTAAACAATATTACCCAATAAATTAACTTAATAACACACAAGGAGTTACACGCTGACGGAGTCGCGGGCACAGCTATTAACAATAATATTGTTCGGTTCCGTATTGCGATATTTTTCAACAGTATTATAGATTGAAATATTATATTTCCCTACTAAATTACGAAAGTTAATCTGTCTGTTACATCAAAATCACTGAACCGTGAGGAAGGACATAGGCTACTTTTTTTTTACGAAAAACGACGGAAACGCGGACGATGTCGCGGGCAACAGCTATCTATAGTAATAATATAAGGCTGAAGAGTTTGTTTGTTTGTTTGAACGCGATAATCTCAGGAACTACTGGTTCTAATTGAAAAAATATTTTTTAATTAAATAGTCAATTTATAGAGAAAGGCTATAGGCTATATATCATTACGCTAAGGCCAATAGGAGCGGCGCGCCAATGAAGAATGCTTCAAAATCGGGGTTAAATTTAACGTAAGCCCAAAGTAACTATTCCACGCGGACGGAGTCGCGGACAAAAGCTAGTAATATAATAATTACACTGGGTAAGAAATGTACCTGACTGGGTTCGAACCCAGGACTTGCAACACGCAAGTCGGAGCCTTAACCACTGGGCCACTGCTACTGCACTAAAAGGCGATAAATAATCATTGGATGTCTAATTTATTTTACAATAAGGGCTCATTTAGTTGAAGTCGGTGCCAAACAAATTGAATAGATCACACGCGTGCCCGGAATGCTGCGATCGTAGCCTATAAAAACTATTTATTTGGCTTACCACCGACTTCAATCAGGTGAGATTTTGCTTATTAGTGCAGTAGGGTTTTTGTTTGTTTAGAAGTCGGTTAAATTTTTAGTTATACCTTCGGTTTTTGTTGAAAAAAAATAACACTGAGATCAGAAGAGAAAGATATTTATTATTTCAAACAATATTGAAAGTCTAAAGGTACTCAAAGCATATTTTAAGAGGCACATCAGTTTCCACCACGAAGACGCAGTACCAAGTGAAGGGTCGATTCCTTTTGAATGTTGTAGTCGGAAAGGGTGCGTCCATCTTCCAACTGTTTGCCGGCAAAGATAAGACGCTGCTGGTCTGGAGGAATGCCTTCCTTGTCCTGAATCTTGGCCTTGACATTCTCGATAGTGTCAGAAGCCTCAACTTCCAATGTGATGGTCTTGCCGGTCAAGGTCTTCACGAAAATCTGCATACCACCACGGAGACGCAGTACCAAATGAAGGGTGGATTCCTTTTGGATGTTGTAGTCAGAAAGGGTGCGTCCATCTTCCAACTGTTTGCCGGCAAAAATAAGACGCTGCTGGTCTGGGGGGATGCCTTCCTTGTCCTGAATCTTGGCCTTGACATTCTCGATAGTGTCAGATGCCTCAACTTCTAATGTGATGGTCTTGCCAGTCAATGTCTTGACGAAAATCTGCATACCACCACGGAGACGCAGTACTAAGTGAAGGGTGGATTCCTTTTGGATGTTGTAGTCTGATAGGGTGCGTCCGTCTTCCAACTGCTTGCCGGCGAAAATAAGACGCTGCTGGTCTGGGGGAATGCCTTCCTTGTCCTGAATCTTGGCCTTCACATTCTCGATAGTGTCAGATGCCTCAACTTCTAATGTGATGGTCTTGCCAGTTAAGGTCTTGACGAAAATCTGCATACCGCCACGGAGACGCAGTACCAAGTGAAGGGTGGATTCCTTTTGGATGTTGTAGTCGGAAAGGGTGCGTCCATCCTCCAACTGTTTGCCAGCGAAGATAAGACGCTGCTGGTCTGGGGGGATGCCTTCCTTGTCCTGAATCTTGGCCTTAACATTCTCAATTGTATCAGAAGGCTCCACCTCAAGGGTAATGGTCTTGCCGGTCAAGGTCTTCACGAATATCTGCATACCACCACGGAGACGCAGTACCAAATGAAGGGTGGATTCCTTTTGGATGTTGTAGTCAGAAAGGGTGCGTCCATCTTCCAACTGTTTGCCGGCAAAGATAAGACGCTGCTGGTCTGGGGGGATGCCTTCCTTGTCCTGAATCTTGGCCTTGACATTCTCGATAGTGTCAGATGCCTCAACTTCTAATGTGATGGTCTTGCCAGTCAAGGTCTTGACGAAAATCTGCATACCACCACGGAGACGCAGTACCAAGTGAAGGGTGGATTCCTTTTGGATGTTGTAGTCTGATAGGGTGCGTCCGTCTTCCAACTGCTTGCCGGCGAAAATAAGACGCTGCTGGTCTGGGGGAATGCCTTCCTTGTCCTGAATCTTGGCCTTCACATTCTCGATAGTGTCAGATGCCTCAACTTCTAATGTGATAGTCTTGCCAGTTAAGGTCTTGACGAAAATCTGCATACCACCACGGAGACGCAGTACCAAGTGAAGAGTGGATTCCTTTTGGATGTTGTAGTCGGAAAGGGTGCGTCCATCTTCCAACTGTTTGCCAGCGAAGATAAGACGCTGCTGGTCTGGGGGGATGCCTTCCTTGTCCTGAATCTTGGCCTTGACATTCTCGATAGTATCAGATGCCTCAACTTCCAATGTGATGGTCTTGCCAGTTAAAGTCTTGACAAAAATCTGCATACCGCCACGGAGACGCAGTACCAAGTGAAGGGTGGATTCCTTTTGGATGTTGTAGTCGGAAAGGGTGCGTCCATCCTCCAACTGTTTGCCAGCAAAGATAAGACGCTGCTGGTCTGGGGGGATGCCTTCCTTGTCCTGAATCTTGGCCTTAACATTCTCAATTGTATCAGAAGGCTCCACCTCAAGGGTAATGGTCTTGCCGGTCAAGGTCTTCACGAAAATCTGCATACCACCACGGAGACGCAGTACCAAATGAAGGGTGGATTCCTTTTGGATGTTGTAGTCAGAAAGGGTACGTCCATCTTCCAACTGTTTGCCGGCAAAGATAAGACGCTGCTGGTCTGGGGGGATGCCTTCCTTGTCCTGAATCTTGGCCTTGACATTCTCGATAGTGTCAGATGCCTCAACTTCTAATGTGATGGTCTTGCCAGTCAAGGTCTTGACGAAAATCTGCATACCACCACGGAGACGCAGTACCAAGTGAAGGGTGGATTCCTTTTGGATGTTGTAGTCTGATAGGGTGCGTCCGTCTTCCAACTGCTTGCCGGCGAAAATAAGACGCTGCTGGTCTGGAGGAATGCCTTCCTTGTCCTGAATCTTGGCCTTGACATTCTCAATAGTGTCAGATGCCTCAACTTCCAATGTGATGGTCTTGCCAGTCAAGGTCTTGACGAAAATCTGCATACCACCACGGAGACGCAGTACCAAGTGAAGGGTGGATTCCTTTTGGATGTTGTAGTCTGATAGGGTGCGTCCGTCTTCCAACTGCTTGCCGGCGAAAATAAGACGCTGCTGGTCTGGAGGAATGCCTTCCTTGTCCTGAATCTTGGCCTTGACATTCTCAATAGTGTCAGATGCCTCAACTTCCAATGTGATGGTCTTGCCAGTCAAGGTCTTGACGAAAATCTGCATACCACCACGGAGACGCAGTACTAAATGAAGGGTGGATTCCTTTTGGATGTTGTAGTCTGAAAGGGTGCGTCCATCTTCCAACTGTTTGCCGGCAAAGATAAGACGCTGTTGGTCTGGGGGGATGCCTTCCTTGTCTTGAATTTTAGCCTTTACATTTTCAATAGTATCTGAAGGTTCCACTTCTAGTGTTATAGTTTTGCCTGTTAGTGTTTTAACGAAAATCTGCATACCTCCTCGAAGACGCAGAACAAGATGGAGTGTGGATTCCTTCTGGATGTTGTAGTCAGAGAGTGTGCGTCCGTCTTCCAACTGCTTGCCAGCGAAAATCAGTCGCTGCTGGTCTGGGGGGATGCCTTCTTTGTCTTGGATTTTAGCCTTTACATTCTCGATTGTATCTGAAGGTTCAACTTCAAGAGTAATAGTTTTACCCGTCAAGGTTTTCACGAAAATCTGCATCCCACCACGGAGACGCAAAACAAGATGAAGAGTTGATTCCTTTTGGATGTTGTAGTCAGACAGTGTGCGACCGTCTTCCAGCTGCTTTCCAGCAAAGATCAGTCGCTGCTGATCTGGGGGAATGCCTTCTTTGTCTTGAATTTTAGCCTTTACGTTTTCAATAGTGTCGGATGGCTCTACCTCAAGAGTAATAGTTTTACCCGTCAAGGTTTTCACGAAAATCTGCATTATGATAAATCTGTAACAATCGAGAAAAGCTATTAGGGACGGTAAAAACGATAAATTTGGTGGAAGTCTTGACGCGAAGGCTCTCAAACTAGGACAAAGAACAAAGAAAGTTCGCGATCACAAAATGGCGTCGTAAATCCGCCTATGACTGCTGTTATAAATATGAAGATGACAACGTCATTTTACAACTAGGAATATATTAGAAAGGAGTTTGACTACAATGAATCAATCAACAATATAATATTCAGAAGAACTCACCAATTTAAACTTAGCAGAAATAACAAGATCAGTATAAACTTAAAATAAACACAAAACACTGTTTAGTCAACGAGAGTCAATCTCAAATTGATTTTCTTTTTCTTTCAAAATTCGAGAAACAGAAAGCATGAGTAGGCAGAATGAAAATGAATGAAAGATTTGTCATTCACTCCTTGAATGATTACAAATTGATTTCTTGATATGAACACCAGTCGTTTGAGCAACTTGGGTAAACAGTACATCATAACAAAATATTTGAATTATTGGGCGTGTAAAATGACCGTCCTACGATGTTTCATTAATTATATTAATATTTCATACTGAATGTTCTCTGACTAATTATATATTTTTAGGGTTCCGTAGCCGAATGGCAAAAAACGGAACCCTTACAGTTTCGTCTTGTCTGTCTGTCTGTCCGTCCGTCCGTCTGTCACAGCCATTTTATTCCGAAACTATTAGGACTATACACATGAAACTTGGTAGATGTATTCTGTGAACCGCTTTCCGATTTTAAGAAAAAAATAAAAATATATTTAAAATTATGGGGGGCTAATCATACACGGAACTGAAACTGAAAATATTTTTTTTTCATGAAACCTATGCGTGTGTGGTATCTATAAAAAGGTGACTGAAAACATTGAGGTTTCTAAAACCACTTTTTCATAAAGTTAATAGTTTAAAAGATGTACCCTTCCAAACAGGTAAAATGTGTCCGTCCCCTAGGGTTGCCAACTTTTATTAGGAGAAATAGAGTACATCTGATTTCAAATGAGGTAAATAAAGAGTACGGACTTCCAAAAAAGAGTATTATTTATTTAATATTTATAAAAAAAAAATGTTCTTTTTGCTGCACATAACAATATTTCATTGTTTTTAAAAGAATTGTGTGACTCCAAACATTCTAACTCTAAAGAACAATGGGTCATTTTGTATGGAGCCTGTACCCACCTTTGTAGCATTTTAGACTAGGTGTCATTTAAAAGAGGCTTAATTGACTAACTCAAAAATAAATGAAAGAATGAATGAATGAATGGGAGACCGAAGTTATGAGAACTTCTTTATTACATTTTGAATTGTCAAGTGTTATAATAATCGCACCTCTTTCTGCTTTGTAGACCAAATAAATAACCAGTCGTTTTTTCTGTCTAAAGAGAGACCGACTTAGCTTCCTACTGTTCGTTTTTGGTACGGAAAAAATATTAAATAAAAACCATCAGTCTTAAAAAGCACAGTTTTATTACAAAAGACAGCATCATTTTTAAATCGTGTTGTTACTCTCAATAATTAAATCATCCCACGCACTTGCCGGACCTACGAAATTATCTAGGTGCCTGCCAACACCTTTTTTTTCTCTGGATGGGAAAATCATCGAATGACTTCTCCCGCTCTGGGCGGAGCGGAAAGGAGTGTCAGAATTCTACTGACTAAAAACCCACCCTGTTCCTTCAGGTGCCCTTACGTTCCATACACCTAAGTACCATATTATGCTAACAGTGTGGGCACAGGCACCTAGAGTTCTCATACCCGTCATGCAGAAGCAATAATAGGCTTCGATGACGTATTTAGAACCCTCCTATAAGGTGGAACTGACGTTGGCTGCAACTGCTCTGGATTTGCGAGTTCCTGGTTATGTTCTTGTTCGAACCTGGCTTGCTGTCGTCTTCCAGCTACCCAACATCGATGACATATATACTGAAGTTGATTGAGGGCCATCTAAAAGAAAAAAAATCCTCAGATTACGTACTAAAAACAACTTAATACTTATAAAAAAAAAACAAAAATTCACGACAGATGTGTGAGTGAACAGAGACACCGTGAACACGATGAACAAAAGTTATGTTTATACTAACCTCATTTATGTTAATCCGTTCCATCACATACTCTGTGAAGCCTTGATTATCTTCCAAATAGGCTCGTGTCAGTATATACCGGTTTCGGTCACGAAGTACTGATCTTGTACACGTAATACACAATACGCGGCGTTCACCTTCCATTTCGTCGAAGCAAGTGAGTAATATTTAATCCAATCGTTAAGCAATCCGCTGAAGCGCACTGAAGTCCCTTGTGTAGGCTGAGATTGTAGATAAAAGTACGAATAAAATAAACTAAAATGACATAAATGCGTGCGCTCAGAGACAGTTCCAAACAGGTACCATAGATTATTATACTCTTTGACAGGTACTAACTATTAAGAACAAAAGATCGAGGCGGCGCGGCGTCACCGACTACACGCTATCTGTTTCACTCGCACTTATGTGTACGTCGGCTCTGCTGTTCTACTCACTTACCGATGGTAGCTATGTAGGTATATGGTTGCATATTGAATGCCAATTACGACACACCGACGCTAGCGCATAATAGTTCGAAGTACCTGACAGATAAAATCGTAAAAACGTCGAACGTGCGTGGGTCGATTTTACTAAGGATTTTCGGTATTTTTAACGTCGAATATCTTTTCCCCCCCGCAAGCTACAAAGTTGCCCACATACAATAAATATATATATTTTCAAAGACCTTTCTAATGGTACCAATTTCAATTTGCTACATGGGTGGGTACGTTTTGTTCCATGTTCTTTATATAGATCAAGAGCTCATTTTTAATCAATTTCAATGAAGCTCTGTTTCTCTCTTCCCGCCACTTCACATTCATAATCGAAAAGATTCTCTCAGTAAGTGCTGAAGTGGCCGGAACAGAGAGTATATAGCTAATATATTTTTTAAACAAATAAATTCGTCAGGATATTTTTTAAAAATAAATCGCCATTTTCTGCAGTGGACTTTTGCGTAAAATCTGTGATATTTAACAATTCACCTTGGAGTTCTTTTAAAATGATAACTTCTGATAAAAGCTATCCATTATGTATATTTAGTCTTCGTTCGAATTGGGGATACCAACATATTAACAGTAAGTGGTCGACTTTTTTTGTTTATGATAATGGGTTTGCATAATATTACATGACTGGCACTAGTATAGGAAACATTGTATAAAAAAGAGTATTTTAGCATACTCTATAAGTCTTATAGATTATAGAGTACGCCTGCATGATATAGAGTACAATACTCTATTTTAAAGTACGGTTGGCAACCCTACCGTCCCCCCCTCTAACTTCTATAATAATCGAGGGAAAAATCTAAAAAAAAGTACTGAAGATGTTAATGTAATCTTTAAATGAAAATTAATTTGAACGAGATTGGGTTAGCAGTTTTTGAGATATAGCATATTTTCTAAAAGCGCAAATACAACTTAGTAATTCATACAAATACTATGAAAAACAAAGTTATTTGGCGTAGTTACTACGGAACCCTTCATGGGTGAGTCTGACTCGCACTTGGCCATTTTTTTTATTATTATTGATAACTACCTGTGCCCCACGGTTTCTGCCGCGTTAATTTGAGGGAAAAATTTACAAAAAATAATATATTCTGTTACTTTAAGATTATTACTGTACTGTGTAACAGAGAAAATAACTCCACAAGAAATGCTCAAGTACATGTATCACGCGCGCTCACCGTTCATCACCACCCGCTGGTAACTCTGCAAGATAATAAGTAGGTACAGCTTATTATCTCGTAGAGTTATTTTAAAACTATGATATCTCCTAAGATATTTATTGAAATCAACAGCAATTTTGTTCAAAATTATTATTTTTATTATTATTTATTTATTTGTTATTAAAACATGTTACATTAACATCTTAAAAATAAGCCAATGTCCCACAAAACCGTTTACACGGTTTGTCTGTGAGTACAGATATTTAAAGAACTAGATATACATTTCTTATGACATACACATTATGGAAACATACACATACATATTTAAATAACTATAACATAAAAGTAAAAGGGAGAATGACATTACATCTTACTAATCTTACTAATATTATAAATGCGAAAGTTTGTGAGGAGGGATGGATGTTTGTTACTCTTTCACGTAAAAACTACTGAACGGATCTGAATGAAATTTGGTAAGTAGATAGATGACATTCTGGAATAACACATAGTCTACTTTTTACCCAAAAATTCCCACGGGATCGGGATTTGCGCGGGAAAACCTTTCTACGCGTACGAAGTCGCGGGTAGAAGCTAGTTAATCATATTTCACAAAAGGTATATAGGTAAGTACATAATTATGTATTCTCGCCAAACTGTAAAGACTGGCGGGTTAAAAAAACCGTAGAAAATAAAAATAAAAAATACTTGAAAATATTGAATAAAAACAAAATTAAAAATTTATAAATGACTAATATACCACTTCTTGAGTGCTTTTGCAAATCTACTCTTTTTATTCTGATTTAAGATATCTGCAGGCAATGTATTGTGTAGGTAAGGTACTCGCTTATCTATTGTTCTATCACCAAAGTAATTATTTACTCTAGGTACATTAAATTTACCTGCAGATACTGTCCTCGTTGCGTGGTTATGGGTAACTAGCGAGTGACGCTCCCAAGTGCCATAACTGTTTACCAGGAGGAGATATTTATGCTTTACTCTAACAGGAAGAATTTTACAAATTTTGAATAGCTTATAATTATAATTGTCTTTACATGAGTTTTTTGTTTTATTGCTAACTAATAGCTTCAAAAATCTAATTTGCTGAGCTTCTAATAAATCTAAATAACTTTTAAATGTGAGTCCATAGCAGTCAAGAGCGTAACTTAGTATGGGGTCGACTAATTGTAGATAAAGGCACTTGAGAGTGCTGGTTGGCACCTTAAAACTAAGATGGTAGAACTTACCTAGTAATATCCTAAGTTTTTTACACAAATACTCTACATGATTTGCCCACGAAAAGTTCTCATCCACCTTCATACCGAGGTATGTTACACATTTGGCTAGTTCGATAGGTTTGCATTCAAAGTTAATCTGGTTATTATGGATACATTCAAAGTTATGTGTATAAATTGGAGGAGGATCGTTGGGTGAAAGCGAGTAAGGAGAGCGTATTATTACGATTTTGGTTTTTTCTGCGTTTAAACTATTCCGTTGTCATGGGACCATTCAACTACTCTGTTTACGTCAAGCTGCACAAGTCGAAAAGTTTCGGCGAGGTCGGTGCCGGCACGAAGCGCACACAGGTCGTCCCCAAACATGTACGCTGAGCAGTGGCGGAGTACGCCGCACAAGCTGTTCACGTGCATCAGGTAGCATACAGGTCCACATGCCGAGCCCTGCGGCACTCCGCACCTCTTTTCCCTCGCGTCGCTGTATGACTCGTCCACCTGTACACGGTAATGTCTTGATGTCGTATAACGTATATATTGGGATAAGTGAGTGATTTTTATTTTCAAGAAAAGACCTTCGCTAATTATGCGTTATTTTAAAACAAATTTAATTACCATGAATAGGTAATAATGAGTCAACCTTTAAAGATAGAGATATGGGGTCGTGGACTTTTTTGAACTATTTAAGGCGAACAATCCTACAGTACAATATTTTTATGTAACTCCATTAGTTCAGGCAGCGAACGCCAAGATAGCTCTCAGCGGGCAGGAACTTTTCTTACTCACTTACTGCTTATCGTAATATTATAGCCAAATGTCAAAATATCATCATAAATTGTAGCCTATTGGTTATTCTGGTGTATAAGCTATATTACTGTAAACTTTCATCTAAATCCTTTTTTTTTTGTTTAAAGGGCTTTGTCGCTTAGCGACCACATCGCCCAGTGCGAGAAAAACAACATTCAGTTACTTATCACTAACTTACGATCTACTTATAACTAGTTTGTACAAGAGTTTTGCTTTATCGGACAATGTAGAAGCAAGCATAGCGTTACAAATGCCAATGTTATTCGTTTTAAGCGGTCCAGAAATACTTATTCTAGTATTTTCGTTGCGGATACATTCCATCAAAATATGAAGGACATCATCAACCACTCCACATGAATCGCAATATGGTGACGGAACTTTTCTCATTAAATAATTAAACTTATTCGATGGGATATGTCCGGAACGAAGTCTTAAAGCGATAGTCATTAAATTTTTATTAAGATCACAATCGATCCACGGAACCCGAGATATCTCTGGCTGGATAGTTTGGTACCAAATGCCCTTTTCTTTTGATCTTTCATTAAAATACTCCTGCCAAAGTTCTAAACACTTTCTTTTTGCCATTCTAAAATGGTCCGAATACAGTGGGGTGATTTTCATAGGAACACCATCAACACACGCTTGCTTGGCGAGCTTATCTACCACATCATTTTCTTCATATTGTACGTGCGACGGAATCCATTGCAAACGTACTGTTTTGAAGTCGGAATGAAGTTTTAAGATTAATTCATATATAGCGTAGGCTGTTGGAATACCTCGCATGTGAGAAGTGTTCCGAGCCAAGTGTTGCAGCGAGCTTTTGGAGTCTGTCAGAATCACGAATTTATCGCCATTGACCGACTGAATATAAGATAAGGCTTCCAATTCCTAACGGTAGTTTTTGCGTGAAAGAGTTACAAACATCCATCCATATATCTATACATTCATCCACCCAAACTTTCGCATTATAGCATAATATTACTAGCTTTTGTTTGTCACATCATCCGCGTGGGAAGTTTTTCCCGAGTACAGTCTGATACCAGAGGAATTCTGGGATAAAAAGTAGCTTTGTGTTATTCGAGGATGTCTACTATCTAATTACCAAATTGTTGAGATCCGTTCAGTAGTTTTTGCATAAAGAGCAACAAACATACATACACCATAACATAGGTAAACCTCACAAACTTTCGCATTTATAATATTCGTAAGAAGTAAGATAGTAGGATTAAGTAAGATAAGTAAGTAAATGATTTATTTCTCGCCACAATACAATGGTTTTATACATTAACAATATATTATAAATAATATAAAAGCATATTGTGGGAGACTGGTGCCTAAGCTAAGCTCATGGTCTGTGTTTCAGGACACCAGGCCTCCTCCTTAGTTATTTAAAACTTACAAATTTATGAATAGAATAATTTACAGTAGATTATGGTAGAAAATTATACAACACAGAAAACGAAATCAAAGATCAAAAAATAAAATAACAATAAAACTACAAAAAAATAATAATAATAAAAATAGAAAAAAGATGTGTGTGAGTGAGAGTGTGCGTTAGTTTGAGTGTGTGCAAATCGCACGCTTCATCGACCGCACGCAATTATACCATGAGCAGGAGGGGCTGGAGGGATGGGCACGATGCTGGCTGACAGCGGCCTAACCTGTCGTGGAAAGAGCGCTGGCTCACGGAGCTACCGCGAGCCACCACGGCTTATAATTTATTGTTTATAATTTTTTGGTGGCGTGTAATTTTAAATTTATAATACCTTCTAAAGCATACATTTGATTCATATAGTGTGAATGACAATTTTTATCTATATTAAATGGCAAAGCTAATTGACGCATTTATTTAGCTATGGATTAATACTGAACAGAAGACAACAGCCTCTAAAATGATGTAATATTTTTAATTGAAATTTTGAACATAAAAGCAGTTATTGTGGATTAACCATAAGAGATAGAGACATGCATCGCGGACTTTTTTGTAGATTTACAATTCTGTAGTACATTGCTTTAGTGTATCTCTACGTCTACTGGTTTACAAGGCGCACGAGTGTAAAGCCAAAAATCCGTTCAGTAGTGTTTAAGAAAATCAATAACATACAGACGGACAGCTTTTGAGGACTTAGTTTTATCATATATATAAATAGATAGATGTTACTCAGTTGAAAGAGCAGCCATCAATATTGAAGGTGGAATCACACTATTGAAACGCCACGCGACTCAACCAAACGCGATGTGTGTTGAGTTGAACCAAATCGTATTATTTACTATGCCCAGAACCACATTATAAACACCCGACGCGACGAAATGCGCGCAAACGCCCGTATCCGTACCCGCCAGATCAACGTGTTCCGGTGGTGGGGGTAAATACGCTACCCGACGCATCGCAAGTAGTGTGTTTCTAGTCCAGACCCGACGCCACGCGTCATTTGATCGAGAACTTTCTCCGAAAACATACACTTTTTGAGCACCCTTTTTTCTTTGCACCTTTTAAAAATGAGAGACGAACAATTAATCTATTTATTTGATTATTTATTATAATTATCATTTATTTTATTGATTTATTTCATGCACCCAATAACGTCTAGTCATTTTCTTTTTCTTGAATCGTTTAAGTAATATAAATGTACCCAAAATATGCATCAAATCTTCTTCAAAATCTTTATCTGACTCAATATTTAGTAGATCCATAGCACACGACCATACTGCTGTGCAGAGCCTGTATTCAGAAATTGCGAGCCTATCGTGGCATCGCGTGTTGGTATAGTAGTATTCAAATAACTTGGCAAGAGTCGTTCAATGCGCAGAAGTCGATTTTTAGGTGTCAGCGCTTGTCAGCGGGACGCGGGGTATGACGTAGCGCTGCTCCAAGCGCGCGATTCGTGCGTCAGTAGTTCTCGTTCAATTTGCTCCCGAATACACTTGCGTACACGAAAGTTGTACACTTTGTTTTTGTTACGTTGATAACAATGCCAGGACCAAATACCATTTTACGCAGACTATTAAAATGTCAGAAAGAACAGTTAGACACTATAGTTAAGGAAGGTTGAAATTCCAAATTCGTCATAGTCTTTAGGACATCGGGAAAAAAGAAGAATAAAAGGGGCAGCAGTTTTATTAACTAACTAGTACTCACGCTGGGCTTCGCTCCCGTGGATTCTATGACGGTAAAAACATAACTCTCCTTTTTTGCAGTCGCGTAAAAATTAGCCCATAACCTTCCTCAAGCTTCAAGCTACTTCCATACCAAATTGCATACAAATCCACCCAGTACTTTCGAAGATTAGCGCGTTCAAGCAAACAAACAAACAAGCAAACAAACTTTTCCGCTTTATAATATTAGTATAGATTATGACGACGAGAACATATTATTAATAATGTTTTTTTTTAATACTTTTTATTCACTTTTAAATGTATTTATATATTATAACCATTTTATTTATAATACCGAATTAACAAATGAATTCCTCTTCTTTCTTTAACATTCTTCTGAACAGACGTGATTAAAAATAAATGACGGCAATAACCATAGAATAATGGCAAGCAGTAAAAGTGACCACTTTTTTCTTCCACTAAGTACAATTTGCGCGAACTTACCCCCACTACTCCAAAAATTTGCCAAGTTACGTAACGAGGACTATAGTATTATTTTCTTTGCTATAATGTGTACGGAGCACATGGGGTGTCGGCACATTGTGTCGCGTCACGTTTCAAATGTATGTTTCCAAGTGGGTTTTGTTGTGGTGAAGCGGTGCCACCACCTTGGACTAATAGCAACACCAATCATTATGTCAAAGATTTGATTGAACTAAACTGAACGGACTGATTGAACCATTCTTGAATCTATTTATTTTATCATCTGTGTCGCGGGCGTATCGGAATAAAATTGACTTCTCAAAAATTATTATAGAATATTTTTGTCATAATATAACAATTGTTAACAAAACTTGCTTAGTTTGAGTGACAAAAATGTGTTTACATTGAAAAGCTGCCCTTGGTTTACTTACAATTCCATTGTTTCAACAACTTGTAATTACTAGCTTTTTTTCTTTTGTAAACACGTTTGAGATATTTCCTAAAATTTTATATCATACAGAGTCTGAATAAACTATGAGTCACTGGTTTAGCTCTAACGCATACAAGTGAAGCATTTCAGATCTAAATTGTTTGTGTTTTGAAAGATGGCCGATTTAATTCGTGCTATGGGGGCGCCTATAGGACCCCCAGTAAAGGATAAGTTGGGTTCACCATCCACGGAATCTGAGGACGGTGGGGGTGATATCGCAGAGCTAGCAGCGGATTTAGAGTTGGATGAAGCTGACGGACCTAGCACTAATGGTAAATAAATCAAGCTACTAATTACCTTAGATGGCAATCTTTGTTGATTTTCATGTAATGATACTCTGTAACAGGCGAACGGCAGGCAGTGCTGGCCCCTCCTGAGACTGAGTGGTACCATGGCAGGTTGGATAGATATACCTCTGAAGAAAGATTGTGGGCTGCGGGGAAACTGGGGAGCTATCTAGGTAAGAAATTGTAAAAAGCACTTATCTGGACTACCACTACCAAAGTTAGGTTCGGAGACATGGATATACAGAGTATGATTTTTATATGTAAGACTTATCTAATTATTGAAATCAAGTTGCAAAGCTAATTCTACATCAATTATTAAGAACTTATGTAGCAGTTTTAATCCAAAAAGCAGGCAAGACAATAATGTTAGCACAAGACACAAGAACTTACCTATCTTCTTATTGTGAGGGTAGTAAGGTCTACCGACCCCATACACCCTAGTGTCAGAGTTTCTAGACCGCCTAAAGGGCCTCTTACCTATTATAATTTATAATCACAGTCTCCTAAATGCATTTCAGTAATTAAATAGGTAAGTATGACAACAATGATTTCCCTACTATGTAAAGTAATATAATATGTAATATAATATAATATGTATATTTATTTGACGAATAAAAAAAATCTTAAAATGTTCTTAAAACTAGTGTATTTACATTTTTACGACTACGCTAAATAACTTTGTTTTTCATAGTGTTTGTATGAATTACAAAGTTATATTTGCGGTTTTAGAAAATATGCTGATTTCAAAAACTGCTGACCCAATTTCGTACAAACCAATTTTGGTTGAAAGTTTACATTAAGATCTACAGACATATATTTTTTTTGGATTTTTCACTCCATTATTATAGAAGTTAGAGGGGGGACACACATTTTACCACTTTGGAAGCTTATATCTTTTAAACAATTGACTTTATGAAAAAGTGGTTTTAGAAACCCTTATCTCATTTTTAAAGACCTGTCTATAGATACCACACACGCATAGGTTTCATGAAAAAAAAATATTTTCAGTTCTAGTTCCATGTATGGGGACCCCCTTTATTTTAAATGTTTTTTAATTTTTATTTCTTAAAATCGGAAAGCCGTTCACAGAATACATCTACCTACTAAGTTTCACATGTATAGTCTTAATAGTTTCGGAATAAAATGGCTGTGACATACGGATGGCCGGACAGACAGACAGACGGACAGAAACTATAAGGGTTCCGTTTTTTGCCATTTGGCTACAGAACCCTAAAAATGAATCAAACATAAATATACTTAAACTGAATTTCTTCCTTGTTGTTTAAAATCAGGAACACACTATATTTGATGAGGATTATTTATAAATATATTTCAAGGCTATTTTTTATGAACCACCAATGAGTGTTTACACCTTACCACATTTCATACTTCATAGGCCTTATTCTTAGATATTATTTACTAGAGGTTTGGTACCCATACAAAAAAAACCAATACCTTGGTTTTATAAGATAAGATAAGATACTTTATTTTGCAAATATGGGTAGTACAAGACACACATACATGTGTTGTAAGGGTTATAAATAGTTAGATACATTTTTATTTGAAAAACATGTCAATGGGAAAGGTAAAGTGATTTTACACACTTTCTTTTAAAATACTTAAAATTGTTTTCACTTTAATCCAGTGAAATTATTTTAACAATGTTAGCATATTTAATTACCTATTATTCATTAAAATGGTAACAAAGACTAATGAAACAGTTCCCATGTTGTTTTCTATAAGAAAGGGTTATGCAATTATAATGAATGACATTTCCTATAAGAACTGATAACATGGCTACAATGTTAGATACATTGTTCTGTTGTTTTCACTTGTTCAACAAAGATAACACAATGAACATAGTTATTATTGTATGAGGTTATTAGTCTTTTTTAGCAAGTTGTATTACAAACGTGGTACAATGGATTGTTACTGAATGCATGCATTCACAACAGAATAACATTATTTGAAGACTTAATATTCCCTTTACGGTCTAGGTCATAGAATTCTTCACAGACTACAACTATCTACTATTTAATTATAATTTCATTATGTATGTTGATTAATTCAAATACAGGAATTATTTAAATTCTATTTAATAAGCTACACATATTCCTTTTGAATCCGACAAAGTAAAAATAGATTTCCAGTATGTTTGTTTTTCCTATAATACTATTTCGAAACCTTGGGGTAGAAAGGTCGTAAAAGCTATAAACACATTATGGCTTATGAGCTTTCTACCTCAAGGTATTGATTTATTGATAACTAGCTTCTGCCCTCGACTTCGTCCGCGTAGAAGCCGAAAATATTCCACGGGATCACATCCCCGACTTGCTTGACAAAGATTACAATAGCTCGGCTAATATGCATGATGTAAAGATAATTTATAGCCTATAGCACTCAGTGATAATGCAGCTACATGTAAGCGAAAGAATTTTCAAAATCGGTTCGGCAGTTTCAGAGATTACCCCCTACATACAAACTGACAATTTACAAACTTACAAATTTTACCTCTTTATAATATTAGTATAGATCAGCCTATAACATTCGCACTCCTGGGACACAGTCTCTCTGTGAAAGGTTACCAACACTGAGCCCCGCATGATGGATTATTTATTTATTTAAGAAGTATGGAGAACTAATAGCTATTAAATACAGGAAATAACTAGTATACTAGACAGTGAGCCAGTCCTCACGTTTAGAGGCAGGAAAATCATACAGTGAACACTTATTATTATAAACCATATCATACAATATTCAACATGATTAAATAAATACATAGCAGTAACTTCAGATATTAATAAATTTCAAAAAATCAAGGCTTAAGCTTCTTCTGGCTGCAATCACACTTCTTGTAAAAGGGTCAAAATCATGCTGCTTACACCTGTTATTAAAGCTTCTGCTTGCACACATAATAAATGAGTTATGTCTATACTTAGTTGAGCTTAATGGTACATGTAAAGGTGGATTTACGTTTTAGTCGGAATGCTTAAATTAACTTTAGATAAGAGATCAGGGCTATCAATATTATTGTTTTAATTTTTTAACATTATAGATACTGGTCTATAAATATTAACCTATACAATGCTTATAATTGGTTTATGTTGACCATCAAGTAACTAAGTGATGATCACTCGCTGAGTCAACCTTTTATACTATTCCATAATTATTATGGACTAGCATACATACCTTAGTAGTTCCGTTAAATAGTATAATTGTACCTTAGTAGTTCCGTTAAATAGTATAATTGTACCTTAGTAGTTCCGTTAAATAGTATAATAGTACCTTAGTAGTTCTGTTAAAATCACAATGCTGCTTAGGACTGTTCAGTCATGTTGCCAAAAGCGATAAGTATCTGTGTTTCTAAAATAAGTTTTCTCAAGTGCTTTGAGTTATTTACACAATACAAATTTATTAATATAATAATTATTACCCAAACATTTATATTTTTGATTTTTTGGGCTTTCTGTATTTTTGTTTGTCCGGGCTAAATTCTGGAATGACTGAACTGATTTTTTTGTAAGACTTACTAGATGATAGCGGTGGTTATAGTGCAACATATAGGTTCCTGTTCCTTTGTATCCCGGAACGCCGGAAACCCACGTGAACGAAGTTGCGGGCTCGGCTAGTTTGATATATATTTGCTTATTCTTCTTGATCCCAGCCTTTTTATTTTGAAGCTTCTGTAATTGATCAAGATGTCTTCTTAATATTGTAAAAACGTAAAAAAAAGCATAAACAAAAACTTATTGTCTTTCTTTTCAGTTCGAGAGAGTGATCGGAAGCCAGGATCGTATGTTCTGAGTTACCTGGGCCGCACTGGAATCAATCACTTTAGGTAAAATACAAAAAATTTGCTATAAAATATTTCCCTGTACGAATTGTTGGCTTCCATGTATTGTTCGTAATAGTTTTGTTGATTATATTAAATTACACAATTTCTATTTTCTACTTTAATTATGGGTATTGTCATGTACAGAATAACAGCGGTTTGCGGCGACTATTACATCGGTGGTCGTCAGTTTGACTCGCTGACTGAGCTGGTGGGCTTCTACAGCCATTGTTCTGATCTCCTGAAGAGAGAGCGTCTCGTCGAGCCAGTGCCTCCACCCGAACCTGTCAATGATAAAAAGGTAAAATATTTTGAGTTCCGAATTTCTTACAACACGAAACCTGGTATAGCATTACATGGCATCTTGTTACCGTTTGCCTATCACAGACAATTCGTTTTAAATCTGCTCTTCTACTGTTTTAAAATTTGTACTTGTTTGTAGAGCCCTAAATCTATCTCCTTTAAGTACTGTCCATCCAAATGTTGTCTGTAAGAGATTGTTCTGTGCAACACCACCCAGTATACACTTGTTTTATATGTGGGCATGTAAATATACTAAGGTGTTCAATAAAGTACTTACATAATAAATAAACATCTTTGACCTAAACAAGCACGCCTAACGTAATTTTTTTTTTTTTTTAATTTTGCAAAAAATAGAACCGACTTCCATATCAAAACACTACAAAGCCAAAAATAACTTTAATTTCGGAAGTCGGTGTTATTGGTTTATGGATTTTCTTATTTTTCACACCGCCTTCCGAAATTAAAGTTATTTTTGGCTTTGTAGTGTTTTGATATGGAAGTTGGTTCTATTTTTGCAAAAAAAAAATTTTTCACGCTTTTTAGTGGGTCGGTTTGTAATTTATCAAGTTACAAAAGCCATAATGTCCTCCTATTAGAACATGCAACTCGTTAAATCTGTTCAGAAAACGTTTGCGACAGTATTTGATAGACGCACAGCGAAGACTGGACATGGTCAAAATAAATGTGTCCCTGATATGATGCTGTGTCAATTTGAGTGGAATGTTTGTGTTTACGGGCGATGCGCTTGCAACTACTGGAAATACACATATAATTATTATGTATTGTATATAAATATTTATTGGATTCGTAAAGTACTTTATATTTCTATTTTATGTATATTTCCTTTATTACATTATGTATATTATTATAATATTATATGTATATTTTTACTATATTATATGATAAACTGATTGACATCCATACACTCACTATTAGGACCAGTTGAAAACCAGCATTGGGCACTAGTTGTCCGGCTTTTGCTGAACTGGGCCTATTTGGCGCATCCGTGAGTCACACAGTAATATTAATCATCCTGGATCTATTCAATTTCACTTTTTTAATATATTTTATTTCATAATAATATGATTTTGTTTATTTTTTGTAAGTTTTTTTTTACTGTGTGTAGGTACTTGTGGCATGTGTCAATAAACGTTTTTTCTTTATTTTTCTTTCTTTCTTCTTTTACATAATATTGCTTTTCTTGACCATCAGCTCTACATCACCATATGTATTGTGACGAGCATAAAGTGTTTAACATCCGTACTCAAGTAATCGAATCGCAATCCACGAAATACTTGTTATTGAGGAATTTCAGTGGCCATCTGTGGTCTTCATCATCAGTTCAACTTCCCCAAATGGTATTTTTAACCGACTTCTAAAAAAGGAGGAGGTTCTCAATTCGGATGTTTGTATTTTTTTTTTGTTTGTCCGTGCATAACTCCGTCGCTTGCCAACCGATTTGAAAAATTATTATCTTGTTAGAAAGGGTATACTTCCCAAATGGTCCCATGAAAATTTTATCGAAATCGGACAAGCCGTTTCTGAAAAATCAACAAAAGTCTGAAAAAAATATTTACATTGGTGATCTTTTCGTTTACTCTGCATTGCGTTTTTTGTTCGCGCATAACTTCGTCATTTACGAACCGATTTGGAAAAATCACTGACCCACTAAAAAGCACGAAAATAAAAACGTTTTTGCAAAAAATAAAACCGACTTCCATATCAAAAAACTACAAAGCCAAAAATAATTTTAATTTCGGAAGGCGGTGTGAAAAAAAAAGAAAATATAAAACCAATAACACCGACTACCGAAATTAAAATTATTTTTGGCTTTGTAGTGTTTTGATATGGAAGTCGGTTTTTTTTTTTGAAAAAAAGTTTTTATTCGGAAGCAACTGCTCAAGGTAGGTACTATAAGAAATACCCAAAACGCTATAGGTGTGCCTATAATATTTAAAGAGTTCCCTCGATTTCTCCAGGATCCCATGACCAGATCCTGATTTCGTAACAATGGGACCAACTAGAAAGTATACCCATTCAAACGCAAAAAGAATTTTTCAAATCGGTCCAGCCGTCTCCGAGTTATGAGGTAACATACATAAAAAAAAAATGTTCCAGACGAATTGAGAACCTCCTTTTTTGAAGTCGGTTAAAAAGACATCTTAGGAGACAAATATTTCACCTCTCCCAACCGCCCCTGCTTGATCACACGAGGCCTTAAAGAGTGTGAGGGAATACGGGGAAGTTTTAGTCAGCACGAGTCTGACAGGTCCCTTCCAGACGCTTCAGGGTCTGCCCTGAAGTGTTATGGCTGTCCCCTGGGACAGCCATAACGTAATGACGAACTTATAGATTTATAGCATAGGAAAATCTATGACAGTCTATAGAGTCTATGGTCTTAAAGAGACGTCTTAAAAATATTATTCCTTCGGTATCCATGTCCGATATCCATTCGGCTGGTTTTATTTTGACGGGACACGACAGTGCTATTCCCTGCCGGGGTTGTTAGAATAATTATCGAGATACTGCGGCCCTGGGTTGCAAGGGCAACTGAAAGAGCAGGGTGGGTTTTTGGTAAGTAGAAGTCTGTCACTCCCTTCCGCTCTAACCAGAGCGCGTTGATTTCATACAATCTTTCGGAGGCATCAAACAAAACTAAGTATGAGGTTTATATGGGCAAAGCTAGAGGGATCTGGTCTCATCATCTTCAAGTATATGAAACTACGACTAATGTGCTACCAGAATGATGCCTTATCAGAATGCTACATATCACCTTAACGAAAGTGCTATGTTCGAAATTATCCTTCGTAATCGAAACGAGGATTTTCGCAGGGGAACCATAGCCCGAAGAATCCTTATACTTACGAAATAACAGTTAGCAGGATAGATAATCGCGAGCACTTCCGACGTTTGGCTCCAAGACTGGACCGGGCGGGGGCTGCACTCAAGCGGCTCGTACCCAATTTAGGGGGGCCAACACCTCCTGTCGGAGGCTCTATGCGGAGATCGTGCGGTCCATGTGTGGGCGCTGAATCTTCAGCGTCTCAGAGGGTCATGGCCACCCGGATGATCCGGGGAGGCGGCGAACCTTCTTGCCGGAATGCTGCCGTGGGATCTGGAGGCGGTTGCCCGGCGCGCGTTCACAATTGGCGCGCGGAGATGCTAAGCCGGGGTGAAACTCCGCTACCGCGGCAAATCGCGGACAGAGCTCCGGTGCGATCTCACGGCAGCATGGAAAGAGCGGCTGTCGCAACCGGAGGCTGGGTACGCTGCAATCGCGGTGATAAGTCCCCTCTTTGAGGAGTGGCTGGAGAGACTCCACGGCGTCCTCACCTTCCGCCTGACGCAGGTGTTTGGGGAGATACCTGTTTCGGATTTAGCGGGAGGACACGCCCGGGTGTCGACATTGCTTGGACCATCCGGAGGACACGGTGGAGGTGTGCCCCGCTTGGGCAGAGCTTCGCCGTGTCCTCGTTGAGATGATCGGCGACCTCTCGCGTCCGGCCCTGGTTCAGACCATGGTGCAGAGCGAGAGGGAATGGGATACAGGCGCTTCCATCTGCGAAGCAGTCATGCTAGCGAAGGAGGAGGCCGAACGCGCAAGGGAGAGAAAACTCTCTTCCTCACGCCCCAGCCGCCGCGAAAGATGCCCCTTGGTCGTCAGGGATCGTTTTAGAATGCTCGGGTTAGGCCATACAAAACCTAGTTTTATTCCCAGTATATTCCGGAACGAGGCTTAATATGTATTTCGAGAGTGTGGTTGTATCTATACATATAATAAAACTAGAACTGTCAATTCAGTACATTAAAAATATCAAAAATTAATACTACTGTCACTAAATCGATACAAAACCCAACAATGTAATTAAAAATGTCTGTCTGTCTGTTTGTTCAAGCATCAAGCAAAAACTACCGGTTCGATTACAATGAAACTTGGTATAATTATACTCTAACATCCTGGGCAGCACACTGAATACTTTTTATACCGGAAAAGCACAATAAAAAACATCCCTAATTTTGCGGTTCGATCCCTAGACACAATTACAGTACTAACCGCAAATAATAAGTTTGTCATACGTTACGTTACCCGCAGTGGAGTTCACTAACGTTGTGATCTGTGTGAATTTAGATAGGAAAAGCTCGACTTGTGGCGGTGCTTCCAAATATTTAACTTCCTGTAAAATGACGAAAAATGTTACGAGCCTTTTTAAATGGATGTACCGTTTCAGTATAGGTCAAAACTTTCTACTCGCCTACCACCTCTGAATGATGAGTTTTTATTATTTCATGTTAATGTATAATATGTTTTTTTTTTTTGTTGACAGAGGGTAGTAGCAATACTGCCGTACACGAAGATGCCTGATACAGACGAGCTCACCTTCCAAAAGGGAGACATATTCTTTCTGCACAATGACATGGGTGACGGCTGGCTCTGGGTCACCGCACATAGGTAAGGTTTTTGCTTTACCATGGCAATAGCAGCATAACATTTTTATAGTCATAATGTATCTTAATTTTCCAAGTAACATGGCTCATCCTGTCTCTTTGATGCTCCGGATATTTGTATCCGTATCTGTATCCGCGGATATCCGAGGAAAAATAAAGATCCGTATCCATTACGTTTCTCGCGGATCTTTTACCTTATTAAAATGATTCCAAATTAAACTAGAAAACTTCTTAGTAGATATTATTTTCCCTTTTGTACCATAACATACACAAACGTTATCGACACGGCCTAGTGTCACACTAAACAGTAAACAAAACAAAAGTAATACCCGCGCAATGCAAGTCGAAACATGTCCTGCCTGTCGTTGCGGCGAGCGTGGCTTCAACTATTGTTTCAAGGTCTCGCGCGCTGACACGTATTGTGTAAGAAAATAAAGATCCGTATCCGCATTGATGTACATTTTTGACGATCCGGCACATCAGTAGTAACAATATTTTTTAAACCCTATGTTAGTATTACTTTACTAATCACTAAACTAGAAAAAACATGAATATATGTGAATCATTGCCACACGCCCAATACAAAGGTGGACAGCTTGTAGCACTGATTCACATATAAACATTCCAGTTTGCTCGCCTTACAGCTAGTCAAACATAGGCGGAAGGTTTAAATGGCTTAAATATGTAGGAATAGGTAATATAAATCTATAATCTAAACTAATATATACACCGTTAAATTTTGATCGTTTTTATACTTTGAACCTGTGGTTTTACTTACAAAATACTATTTATTAAAAGCTTTTACAGCAATGCAACTCTTAAAATAAAAAAAATAGCAAGTGATAAGGTAAAACTCACAAAATGCATGAAATAACTAGTAGCGTCACGAGATAGTTACCTACGTAACGACCGACCGCGACGTACCTACACTGCGCGATCAAGTAAGGCGGTTCACCCACTGAAGATGCGTCCCGCCGCGGTGCGCGGAGCGACGGATAACGCGCGCGGCGACGGAGGCGCAGATCTGCCTTACTTAGTGGTGTAATTTGCTCCCCCGCGCGGTGATGCAGATTACGACGGCCTCGCGCTAAATAAACTCATATGTTCACTGTGTTGTCGATCGTCGTGGAGAATGGACAAACTTGTCAATTTCAAGATGTTGCAGTTATATTGTCATTTTGGTTTTTGTATACAAGAATGACAAGACACTGCGTCCATAGAAGATTTTGGATACATCCCTATTTACGATCGAGGTCTATATATAAGTGGGTCATTTGCACTGAATTACAAAGACTTAAGAACATATGAAGATAAATTCTTTAGCTACACACGTATGTCAACTGCATCTTTTGGTTATTTATTAAGCAAAATTCGAGCGACCATTACTGGAACAGATACAAATTTTCGTCCTTGCATTACGCCGGATGAAAAACTTTGGGTTACACTGAGGTAAGTAAAAAATTACCTTTACCTACCTATACTTCAACTGATGATTAGATGTAACATACACCGCATATGCCGCGTATGTATAATCCGCTTTAATATTTTTCAATGACGGTAACTGCATAATTTTCTATTATATTATTAAAACTAGGCTTTAGATTTATGTTATGTTTATTGATCAACAATTTTTTAGGTTATTTCTTGTATACAGCAAAATACCCTATTGTGATTAGTTTCTTTTAGTGTGTAATAATACAAAATAAAACAATATACTTAGTTAATCACAGCTCAATTTTGAAAATAACTTGTTTTAATTTACTTCTAATGATTCATTCTTATTTTTTATTAAAAAATCACAGCCGTTTATTATTATTAAATTTATTATTTTATTATTATATAAAATTGATATCCCAAATTGCAGGGCCTTGCTCAATTTCATATATAAATTTGTCTACGTTGAGATCCATCGTGCAAACATCTTTACAGTACCAATCACGCCCGGGACTGCGGAGCCAGTGTGTCATATCCCGCGGCACGCCCCGCGCTCCCGCGCAGATTGGCAGAAACTGCGCGCGGGGCGCCTTCCCGCGCATTCCCGCGTTGGCAGTGTGTTGTGCTAGGCGTGATTTCTATATAAATTAAGATATTTGCATACAATGGTAAAATCTGCCATCCCGCGCTACGCGACGGGGCGCGGTGCAGTGGGTGGAGCGCCTTAAAGGTTATTGACTCGCTCAGCTGATGTTCACGTAAACGAATTAAATGATTCCAAATTTACCTACATATTTTTACGGGCTTAGGACCGACATAACTGCTTTGTGCCTAGGACATACCTAATAAAATAATTATGCTAAAAGTGGTAGGTACCTGGGTGAAATGCAGAAAATATGTCACTAATTCTCAAAAAGTTACGCATCTGAGAAATAACTAAACTGATAAAATTAATAACAAAACTGATACTATAAAGGTGAGTTCACACAATATGGTCAAGGCAAGCCAAAAACAAAACTAAAAAAATTCAATAAGTCAGGTTTGAGGGCTTCACGTGTCACTTGATCATGGTATGTTTTATATCAAATGTGCCGAAAGCACATTGTTTTAATCTTGACGTACGAGAAGTTGTCAATATTTAGTTTCCGAGATATTCACTATAATCAAAATAAAACAAAAAAATGAAAATTTAAATTCATTTATTAGTATCTATTTCACTAAGTTGTAGTAATTGTACTAAACTTTTATTTATCCTCTAATCAAATAAAAATAATTTGTTTATCAATATTACTTTTAAATGAACTTTCTCAACTAAATTTTTGATACTTGCAGTATAAAATTATACTTATGTCAGTCTAATTCAGTCTAATCATGTTGTTTTTATTTTAATCACAAGAAATAATCTCAACAGTAAATGTCTAATCATAAAACAAAAAAAAATGAAAATAATCGATATAAACCTCTTATTTTCAAAAAGATAAAAATTAAACAAGGTGACATTTAGTTGGCAAGATAAACAGCTTCTTAGTCATTTTGTACTAAACCTTTTTTTACTAATTCAATATTACTTTTAAAGGAACTTTCTTAACTTAATTTGACCATATAAAAAACTTTTTACCAAAAAATTAAACCGACTCCCAAAAAACACTGCAAAGTGAAAAATAACTTTAATTTCGGTAGTCGGTGTCTTTAGTTTTGTATTTTCGTTTTTGGCACCGACTTCCGAAATTAAAGTTATTTTTCACTTTGCAGTGTTTTTTGGGAGTCGGTTTAATTTTTTGGTAAAAAGTTTTTATTTCACTCTTTTTAGTTGGTCGTTTTTTAATTTATCTAGTTACAAGAGCCTAAATGTCAACTACTTGTATTCATTTACAAAATATTGCTTTTCCCAATGTTGGGCCGTTATGTGTTGAGGAGTTCTCCTGGTACTTCACCATCAGCTTCACTTCACCATATGCATTGTGACGAGCACATTGTGCTTAATAACCACATTCAAGTAATCTAATCGCAATCAACGAAATACTTATTATTGAGTAGTTTCGGTGGCCATCTGGTGTCTTCATCATCAGTTCCACTTCCTCAAATGGTGCTTTTCGATACTGGTGCCTATAATATTTGAAGAGTTCCCTCGATTTCGCCAAGATCCCATCATCAGATCCTGACTTGGTGACAATGGGACCAATTTCGAAGTATACCCTTTTAAATAAAAAAAGAATTCTCCAAATCGGTTCAGCCGTCTTCGAGTACTCGGTGATCACTGATTATACATAAAAATATAATTATATATATATATATATATACGCGTCGAATAGATAACCTCCTCTTTTTGTCGTCGGTTGAAAATTACTCTTGTATTAAATGTCAGTCTTATTCAATCTGATCCAATTGTATTTAGTTTAATCTCAACAATAAACGTATTATTATATAAAACAAACAAATGAAAATAATCGAAACAAACTTCTTATTAACAAAAAAATAAATCTTATAAAAAAAACAAGGTGGCATTTAAAGACATGACAAGTTAAAGAGATTTTCTAGTAACTGAACAGTCATAAACAAAATAATTATTTAAACTATTAAAATGAAAATCCTTCTCTCAAATCTTATTTAAAAAAATATTCTCATCGTCACTACTGAGATCATCTCTTTGGTTGATATTTAAATCATAATTCAAATAAATTTTGGTCAACTTTAAGGGACCTTCCCTGGTTAAATCCAAGTAGGCGCAATTTCCAGCAGAAAATTTTACGTCGCTCAATACTGTCACCTTATTTTTGTTCCGTGAAGCCAACTCCCTGTTATAAAACAGTGAAGAATTTTTGTCACTTTCACTTTCATACCATGGACTATCATCACTCTCTGCATATAAGTTGCTATCCATTTTCGAATCTGAGGTAGAATACTGTATTACTCGCTTTTTCTTCCTACGATCTTTACTTTGCTTATTCTTATTTTCTTTTTCCCTCGAAGAGGACCTTCTTGCTTGGGGACTTACTTCATTTTCTTTGTTTTCCATGCTCGTTTCTTTTTCTCTGCCATTTGTATCAACTGGTGTAGTGGATGATTGATCGGTCATATTTTTTTTTATAATATCTAGACGAATAAGTTTTTCTCATTTCTCGTTTTCCTTTATAACTTAAATCTTTTATTTTGCTGTTTCGGGCTTTAACAAATTTCGAGATGTTTTTTTCTTAATTCTTCATATTTTATTTGATTTTCTTTAAGACGCTCACGGTACTTTTTTGCCTTTCTGCATTTGATAGTGGCGCCATCTCTGCAATATATATATATATATATAATTTTAGAAATAGATTGATTCAGTATTAATTGTATGTAAACGCAGCCTTACATTTTCTCAGTTTTGTTACGTAACGAAATAATAACGAAATTGAATAGAACATCTGAGAATTTATAAACTAAAATGTTTATATCTCATAGCTTTTGATAAGCAACTAATATTACAGCGGATTACAATATCATAGGAAACATGTGCATAGTTTCCTTTACAGAAAACATAGTTTTAAAGCATAAAACATATTGATTTATCACCGTTAATCACCCTGATAAAATACACAAGCAAATTGAATACTCACCGAAACGCACACTTTCTCCGCCGTAACAAAACGGCTGCAGTTTGACATTTGTCAAAGAACATTCGAAGGTAATGTGGCTAACTTAAAAAAAAATACGGATTCGTTCTAAAACTTTACGTACGTCTTTAAATTTCCCATAACGAATCCTGAGTAACGAAACATTTATTTTTAGAGACAATACATTTAGACTACATAAATATAATAAAAAAGGCGTATTATGAGAACCACATAAATAATATAATATTTATTGATATGAAGAAACTGTTAAAATAAAAATTAAACGAGTAAGTTCATCAGAAAAAAATTAATAAATAATGTAATGTGTAACGAAATGAAAAGGACACTAATAAAATGTATGGAAATAATTTTAACCCATTTTTCAAAACCTATTAAGGATTTGTTTTTGTTATTACGAAGTTATAAATAAATGTTTACGATGTTGGTTATAAGGTATAATATTCAAAATAAATATTTATTGCGCATTATTTAAACATGCTATTAACTCAATGCAATTTAAAACCATAGGACACAAACAAATTCAAAAGTTCCAAGTTTTCTGCATTTCACCCACCTACATTTAAAAATCAATCTCGACAGGCCTGTTAATTATGGAGTATTTAAAAATGTGGAATCAAAATTATGTATAATGATTTAAAAAATAAATAGTTCTAATTACATGATTTAAAAAAGTTCTGTTACATACCTAAATCACCTTTGTATTTTTATTTATTTAACACTTAGCGACAGGTAAAAAGTGTTCATAAAAATTCGTAGGTAAGTACCTAATCAAAATTATTTACAACCATTTTAAAAGAGTTCTGTTATAAACCTAATAATTAATCACCTCTGAATCATCATTAGTTAGACTTCGCGATATCGTAATAATTGTTCAAACTGCATACCATTCCTTTGGATACCTAATCTTGCACGTTTAATTAAATTGTCTTTGTCACTTTTTAAAACATCGTATGCGTCCTGTATTGCACTTTTCATTTGTTCACGAGTTTGATGCTCGTTTCTGTACACTAATCGCTTCACTTATCTCCTCAAATAAAAAAGATGTAAAATTGCACCATGGCAACGAACTCCAGGCTGGAGTACACGTAAATCCGAGACGCCATTATTTTCGCGCGAACACACCGATACGCGGTGGCCTCTTAGAGAAACTGATTTTTTATGTTATGACGTGTTACTCCTGTGCTGCCCATAGCGCGCGGGGCGCGTGGTGTGCGCGGGGCGCGCACCTTTCGTATTGCCAATCAAATGGGGTTTGGGGGCGGGGTTTGGTCTACGTTTGGGTATTTTTTGTGAGTCCACGTGGACTAGGCGAACGCATCATTGTTGTTATAATTGAATGGTGTCTACTAATGGTTCGCATTATTTATTCACTCAGGCGTAAATAAATTCGACATATTATAAAAAAGTTTTTATTTTGTAAAGATAAATTTTACAAATCGATAGTGTTTCATGGACTGGTTCGACCCTCCACAGTATTAAAACGGTCAACATTTAACCGTGTATTATAAAGCGGAAAAGTGTATTTGTTTGTTTGAACGCGCTAATCTTCCAAAGTTCTGGGTGAGATTTTGTATGGAAGTAGTAACTTGGGGAAGGTTATAGGCTTACCCGACTTATGTTTTTTATCGTGATAAAGTCCTCAGAACAATAAGTAAAGCATAGAAACCGTGTAAAAATAACAACAAAGTACAATACGCTGCACTCTTTTTAGGGTTCCGTAGTCTACAAGGAACCCTTATAGTTTCGCCATGTCCGTCTGTCTGTCTGTCCTATAGTTGCAAAACTTCTGAAAAATTCGGAATAATTCCGGAATACTTCTGGGAAAGTTTCTTTATATCGGAATTATTCAAAATGAATTTAAATATCCCTCTGTGCGCCGGCCGCTGCCGCCGCGCTGCGTGCGCTGCGATGGCGGTGTGGGGTGCGGTAAGAGGGGAGATGCTCCCCGGAGAAGTTTTCCCCCCCGCGAGAAAGATTCGTACCCCGCAATCGAATGTTTCCGAATGTTTCGCCCGAATAATTCAATAGGAATTAACGTGTTTGTTTGTTGTGTGGTAGGTGAGTTAATTATTGTTCAGTGCGAGAGTACGTACGATACGAGAGTAAAATATAAATGATTATTTTATTATAAATGAGATTGGTTAAGTATATGTTGATATTTTTATAGGTAGATATGTTAGCCTGCGATTAACAGGACTTTTATAAATGTCAGTTGTGGAATAAAAAACTAGTTAGTTTGTATGTAGCTCTGTAGGCATCGCGAGTATTCGTGAGTCGCATAGGTAGGTATTAATCATTACCTACCTACTTAACGCGTATAATAGCCCAGTCAATAAAAACAAATAAAGGCAAAACTTGCAAGCAAAAACGTTTTGATGCGGTTTTTAGAAAAGTATTTGTTATACTTAGGTAGGAACAGGTTTTGGTATATTAACCGACACGAAAGGTCGATTTTGGTTCGTCCATTTCAACCATTTCATTTTGGCACACGATGCACCAAACACCCTGTATAATGTATTAAAGTTTTGTGTGAATTAGAAGAGAGACCGTGGGAAGCCGGGTCGATAGTCGATAATACTATTGACGCTATGCACCGAACATATTATATGTTCGGTGCATAGCTAAGTGCTGAAATAATAGTAATGATCATAAACGTGACACAAATCATGTTTTTTAATATGAGTTACAATTTCATTCAAGTAGATAATGCCCGTTAGATATTCTTCCCTTGGCATCAATGCGTCCGTTTATTTCCCGATATTTCACATCCTGCCGTTAAATGTACAACTAATGCGTAGTTCCATTGAACGGTAATTGTATTTAGAAAGGGTGTAGCGTTCGTAGCATAATTTATTTACAGGTCAATGGCGTTGGTCAATGGTCACTATGGTAGGAAGGAAGTCAAAATAGTAGGCGTGATTAGATCTTTATTTTGGCGTGATAATGCGCCGTTTGGTTAATTTTTGAAGTATTGAATTGAAATGAAGATAAATACAATTATACTTTGGTATTATGCGAGCCTCGAAAAACGTATTCACTGTTGTAATATAATCAACCTAAACCTCTCTTCGTGCTTCCCATTTGTGGAAGCACCATCAAGTTTTAGTTCAAATGGATCAAATTATCAGACGAACTTTGTCCTTAATTCTGAATGTGGCTTTGGATGACCGAGCTTGGGCCCAAGCCTCTCTTCCCATCCGCATGGGAGGGCTCGGAATCCGCAAAATTTCTAGTATTAGTTTACCGGCTTTCATTTGCTCGGTCCACAGCACTGAGAAATTAATCAGGAATATCCTGGCTTCCACACTGATTGATTTCAATGTGCCGTGCTTCACTGAGGCTATTGATGCCTGGAATCTCGCTTGTCCGAATTCTGACCTACCTGTTATACCATCTTCCCAGAGGCGGTGGGACGAGCCGCTCTGCAGAGTAGTTCTGAATAATTTACTAACCACGTCTGCTACTTCTGCTGAGTGTGCTCGTCTGCTGGCTGTGGAAAAGTGGGAATCAGGTCTTTGGTTACATGCTCTACCGTCCTCAAATCTAGGCACTTTGTTCGACGACACCACTTTCCGCATCGCTGCTTCACTACGCCTAGGAGCCCCTTGTTGTTCCCCTCATCGCTGTAATTGTGGGGAAGCGGTCAACAGCCTCGGGCACCATGGTCTCTCTTGCAGCCGTAGTGCGGGTCGTTTTGCACGACATGCCAACTTAAATGACATTATCCGACGAGCCCTTGTCACCGTCGGCGTTCCAGCCGTATTGGAACCCATTGGACTGGCGCGTGACGATGGCAAGAGACCGGACGGCATGTCATTGTTTCCTTGGAAGATGGGTAGGCCTTTAGTGTGGGACGCAACTTGTGTCGATACTGTCGCGCCATCCCATCTTCCCAGTTCATCATGTTGTGCTGGCGCTCCCGCTGCGGCTGCGGAAAACCTCAAGCGTTGTAAATATAGACATCTCGGTGATAACTATATTTTCGAGCCGTTTGGGGTCGAAACTCTCGGACCATGGGGCCCGTGTGCTCACAGCCTTTTTAAAGAAATATCGAAAAGGCTCGTTGACGCTTCCCGCGACCCAAGGGCTGGCTATTTCTTTGGTCAACGGCTAAGCATTGCCATACAACGAGGCAATGCCGCCAGTATCTTGGGTACGTTGCCAGCCGACAGCGTTGAAAATGATTTTTTTAATGCTTTATTGTAGTTTGTATTTTAGTACATAATTTTGTATATTTGTTGTGATTATTGATCAACCTCATACTTTTAAAAGTCATAGGTGGGTTTATGCAAACTAGAAAGATTTTCTATTTTGCTTAATTTCAGTAGGAACTCTTTTTCTTTTGCTCAAATGAAACAAAACAAGAGTTGTTCTTGGTATTCTGATCACAAAAAAAAATCATACGTGAAATGTGTGCTTAATACAGGTGATAATTAATTAGGACAGTCATTAGTGAAAAATTTAATTTATTAGCATGCCATTTTCCTTATGTGCCTCAAAATATGACGTTTACCTGTTTGCTTTGTTGTCGTTGTTCTCAGTTATTGTAAGCAATAAATATGTGTAATTTAGAAAATGATTTTTCTTTAAACAGAACTGGGGAGCAAGGAATGATCTTCAGAGAGTTGGTCGAGGATCTGGATCCATCAATAGACCCTAACACCGTGTTCTCGTGGTTCCATCCTAACTGCACAAAGAGCGAAGCTGTGGACATGCTAGTCAAGGCTGGGCCGGGGAGCTTCCTCGTGAGGCCCTCGGACAACTCACCCGGAGACTACTCCTTGTTCTTCCACATTAACAACCAGATACAAAGGTTCCGAATAGAGAAGAAAGGTGTAAGGTACCTTATGGGAGGGAGGACGTTTGAGTGTTTAGATGCTGTCATCAACAGGTACAGAAAGGAGCAGATTGTTGAAGGACATACTTTGGGACAGCCCGTGAGTTTGTTTTCTTAACTAAATACTTTCTAATTTTAAGGTATTTTTAGCTTAAATAACTGCCGTATGGATCGATCTTTGGAGTAAAACAAAGATTTTCGAAGTCTGTCTGTGGATTATGGCCATTAATAAATAACGAAAGTCTTTCGTGTCTTGGAAAATCATTTAAGCAGCCGATATGGATTGTCATTTGAAGATCTATGACTGTCCTTAAAGATAATTATTCCAAAGCCAGAAAATCTTACATCAGTCATTATCACGGGGGGTTGTGGAGGTCAAACTGGGGCAGTCATTCCATGTAAAATACTAACACTCAGCTGCATCATCTGGGTAGACTGTAAGCTGATCACAATATGGCTGGGAAAAGGCTAGGAAGAATATAAATTATTGTTGATATAATATGGTTGCGTGTTTTCAACCTTGTAGAAATCGATTCTTAATATTTGTCTCCTCAATATTGTCTAAAATCACGGCTGAACTGAAATAAGCATGTTTCAAGAAAATTAAATTTTGCTTTACCAACCAAATACCGCAATATCCGCATTGGAAACAGTTTATTGAGAGCTATCACGGAAAAGATATTTGTAAACATTTTATATGTATTCACAATAACTTGATAAGATATGAGATAGTATCAAACTTGCATGATTGTCTTTGAGTTGGACGTTTTTATCTGTTATCATTTACAATATAGCAATTGCAGCAAAAGGATAACAATAACATAAAATGCTTCGAAGTTATACTCAATTTGACAGCTATTTTGCGGTAAGATTACGTTGTATTACACAAGAGTTACCTCCATCCTTTAAGATGTTATCAAACTTCAAAGGGGAAATATAGCCTAAGTTCATCCCATAAGAAAATTGCCTCCATTTTTAATTTTAATGGTGAGTGAGTGTTTTCTCTCCTATTATAAAGCAGTTTGTGCGGAGGGTGATGGGTACACTAGATAATAAGCTATTAGGTATTAGTTACTAACGTTTTATGGTCCGAAATAAAAAGATTGATTTATTGATTTAACCCAATTTGTTTTCTCACCAGTTGATAGCCGAAGGCCATGTCATCGAACCTCAGCAAAGCACAACCGGGGCAGCTGCGGAAAAGATCTACGCGACCTTGCGTGAGTGCCGTGACCAGATAGGTCTGAAAAAGACCAAGGGAATCAAACACCAAGGGTACCTTAACAAGAAATCAGATAAAGGAGCCAAGAAATGGAAGGCGTTGTACTTTGTGCTCTTACAAGAAGGAACGGATACGCATTTATACTTTTATGATTCGCCGAAGCGAACGAAACCGAAAGGATTGATTGATTTATCTTGTGCTTATCTCTATCAGGTAAGGGCCCGGCTTACTTACTCATGAAATGTTTTGATGGTAGCCTATTTGATTTTTTTTATCAACATTTTCTTTCTTTCCTTATTGTAAGTTGGATGCAGAACATCACTCTTGTATAAGACAACATAAACAAACATTCTGAAACACTTTATAAAGTACAACATTTTTGTAAAGAAACGAAGATAAAGTATAGTATTGTGCAGGACTAAAATAAAAGGTCGCGCGAAAAGGTTTCCGAATGCTTTATATTTTGTACATGTTATTTTACTATCCTTTTAGGTATTTCTGATATTCATAAGTAAAGTATTGTGTACTTCTATTCCTATTTGATTTTCTTTTCAAAGTTGTAAGCGTAATAGGTAAGCAGATAAGTAAGATGATCTATTCATCTAAAGACCCTATTTTGTCCCACTCTTGGACAAAGCCCTTCCTCTCCATTTCCCACACAACTTTATCATTTGCTAGTTCGAGCTAGTCTTCGATAGGATTCGAGCTCTTCCCGCCATCTTTTGTTTGGTCTGCCGCGACATAGGCATTTAAAAGGATTTGCCTAGACAGTTCACACATAATATGTCAGCTGACACAAAGTTCCATATAGGATTTTATAAAGTTCAACAATTCCAAAGTAGCTCTAACTCTTTGTGATGGTTTCTTTAAAAAGTTTTATAGGCTTATTTCTAAATATTATAGATAACATCTATTTAAAATTAATCTCGAAGTTTTTTGGTTTCTAGGTCCATGAGTCTCTTTGGGAGCGTGAATTCTGTTTCCAACTGGTGGAGCGTGCATTACCGTGTCTGTCAACGCACACGTTTCTCGCCGCTAACTCTGCGACTGAAGAGCGCGCGTGGCTCGACGCGCTGAGGCCCTTATGTGTGCCGCAGCAAGCTAGACATCAGTGTAAGGTATGTAGAAGAAGAATAGTACATTGTTCACCGAGAGGAGAAAGTGACCGATTACCGTCGAGGGTGTCGTTTGAAGCCCGAGCCGTAGGCGAGGGCTTTAAAACACCCGAGATCGGGAATCGCACTTTCTCTCGAGTGATACATAGTGCTTTATACTACACCTAGGAGGAAAATAAAAAACTAAATCTTTACTAATTGAAATTTATATTGAAATTGTTGCAGTTAGTGAAGCTTAATGTAACACTTTTTCCATTAATGTTTGTTTTGAGATGTTTGCGACAATGTAGGAGGAATAACTGGCTGTGCTATTGGCACTGCGCTCGTAGAAGGCTGTGGTGCCAAAGGGGCAACTGGCTGCTGAGGGGCATTTGGCATCGCCGCGCTCGTTGATGGTTGAGGAGATGAGTCTTGATGCACATTAATCGATCCCGATATTTGGTTATTTATTCGTGTTTTGTTTTCTACGGAATTCTCTATGTAACCTTCTGCAACAGCGGACGATTTCCAACCACCGTGGCGTTTTATTGTGGTTAAATCAGCACCAGTATCGGCAAGAATAGTCACTGAAGTTCTGCGAAAGCAGTGGCCAGTGTATTCTAGTGGATTGAGTAAATTAAGGTAGGAAGCTATTTCTCTTGGCACAGTACTTATTTTGTTTTTCCCAATTACTTGTTTCGTACATTTTTTGTTTTTATATTGTAGTAAAAACCGATTGGTTTTGGGGTCACTGGGGCGAATTTCGTTATATTTCTTCATTATCTCATAAAATAAGCCCGATATAACAAATTATCGCTGAATTTTGGTTTTTGTGTTAGGAATATTGTCAATTTTTCCATTTTCGAGGATTTCGATATCGTCTGTTGTCATATCCACAAGTTCTTGCGAACGACAGGCCCCATTTACTCCTAAAATCAAAATAACCTGTAAACAAAAATATCAAACATGAAAACCTAGTAGATTTCTACTCATAAATAGGTACGTAATAAATCATAAACCAGTGCATTTTGTTCATAAACTTACCTTCATCAACAAATATTTGTCATCTGAAGTATTCTGCAAAAAGGAATAAACATCCTTTGTAGTAAGCACTTTTGATTTCTTACTACGGAATTCCTCCGACTTTCTTTTCAGAAATGCTGTAAGCTTTTGTATTCTTGAATATTTATGTCGTTTCTTGTCAATATAGTACTTTTCAACATTGAGTACATAGACCATAACGTACTTGGTTTGTATTTTTGCGCTTTTTCACTGAAATAAGCTAGCAAAACAGTTTCAGAAAAAGATGCCGCATTTTTTTCACTTTTCCATTGCAAAAAATCGTCATAAGTTTTATTATATTTTTTAATTGATTTCTGTGGTAAAAGGTTATCAATCAGTATTTTTGCTGTTTCCTTCAACTGCGGCGGAGTTAAAAAATCTTCATCATCACTATCACTACTTATCATTTTGATAGTTTTATTTTACTTTCTACGAAAACTGAATCCTCAAACAACACACAAATTGAAAATGGCGCCAATGGCGTCTGCAATTTTCACATGTTCTTTTTTCAAATTGTTTATCCTGCCGCCGCAGGGTCACATTGCCAGCCCGACACCATCCAACACACAACTAGTGGCCAGTGTCATTTTGCGAACTTGGAGATAAAAACTCACTGTAAAAACTTTTTGGCTTTTGATATTTAGGTTACCGGCGCATAGTCTTACCCAACATTAAAAAAGAAAAACCACGAAAGAAATGGATTTTCATACACTTTTCTCTCCCGCTCAGATGCGTTTTCTCCCCGCATATTTGTTCGATATGCAATGACGTACTTTCTACCGTAAATTTGATAAAGTATCAAGGTACTTTCCAAGCAGGTGTAGTATAAAGAACATTTATCGTGTAGAATAGTCTTGTTTTTTTTTTATCGGAAATATCATGGAAATATTACGATTAAATGCGTTTCTATGGTTGTTGGCAACATTCCAGCTTGTTACCCACATCGATCCGCCGACGCAACGACACAAGTGTCGTCACCGCATTATTTTTATATTTCTCTATTGTTTAGTACAGAATCCGTCAAAATTTCTAAAATGGAACGCACTAAAAACAAGATCAATTTGATTGGTGGACTGTGGTCACGTGATACCCCTCTGACCGCCACTCCTATAACATTTTTGCATCGGCACAAAACGCGTCAGCTAATGACAATACCAAAACACTGTGAAAAGTGTACTGGTGCATCACCTTGATCGTCTCCAAGTTTTGAAGACCCTTATATCCTCGTCTGCTAAGGTGTTGGTTTTGAGATTGAGAGGTTGCGGGTACGAATCTCACCCATTACACTATTGCCGTGAACCCACTCCAGACATAAGCATATATAGCTTTGTTGAAGGGTTAACAAGATTACTCACATTGCTAGTAGTGACCAAGACCTCCTTGTGTATTTGGTCTTCTTCTTCGAATCGATGGTAGTTATCATTTAAATATTATGTTGGGCCCAGTAGGTGGCCACGCTAGTCGTGGCCTCAGTTGCGTTTATAAGGTTGTTAAAGGTGCACGTATTTGGGCACATAGGACACTCCAGCAGATGGGACATGGTTTGCTCAGGAGCACCGTATTCGCTCTGGCTGTTACTGTGGTCTATGATCCCCCATTTTATATTTTATTGTTATGGGCGGACTTAATGCAACAAGGCATTCTCTAGCAGTCAACAGACCACAATCTATCTGTGTTTATTAAAGATAAGTATCAATGTCGGTAGAATTCACATTACTAGCAACCGCAATTTACCGCTTGTAAACCCCTCAAACTAAGCTAAACATGCTTGTGTGGAGTGGGTTCACGGCAATAGTATAGAGGGTGTGGTACGAACTTGTGACGTATCGATCACAAGTCCGACACCTTATCCATTGACGCTTTGTGCCTGCAACGGCCTGCGGTCTATTTGGTATGAATATTGGTTTTCCGCATTGATATATATATTACTGCGTAAGGACTGGGCGGACCCCGTGTTATAATGACGCCTCGAACTTGGTCCCAAAGTGGTCTTGAGCGGTCGTAAGTTTTACAAGCAAAAATGCCGAGTTATGTCGTGAAATACGACAAAAAGCACAAAAAATATCATAACATTTCATATCACCGGTAAGTTAAAAATATGTCATTAAATCAACTTCTAACATGATTTAAAACAATTTTCTTTTTATTTGTACCAACCTTTGGCCAAGACGACGCGAAGCCGCATAAAAGTGCGACATAACTTTGCAGCGGCGCGCGTTATAGCCGATGAAATGAAAAGATTTAATAATATTACTAAAAGATTAAATTATGTACAAAGTTATTTTTTATTGTTTGTTAAAAGCAAATTAAAATGTATTTTTATGTAGAAATATAAATTTCGAAAAAGAAAAGTTTTTTTTTATTTCTTTGTACTATCGGCCAAAGATACGCATGCTCACTTAAAAAAATGTTTCTGCGGAAGCGCAGCTAGTGACAAATCACGTCTCTTCCTGGTTTCGCACAATTAGAGACAATATGCCTTTTCTTTAGTACAGGGCGTGTAACATTAGATTAATACTTATTATTACGAACACTACTAAAATACGCTTCGTGCATTCTATTGGTCAAAATACATGCATTAGGCGATCGAGTTGTGAGCCGTGTTATGCGATTATAGCCTTAAAGGTGAGCATGCGGAAGATTGGTCGATAGTACCTCGAAAAATACCACACCCCGCTCTTACAAGGTTATGTCTAGGAGCAGACCACGCCGATTGACATCTTAGTTATAATAGATGGCGTTAGTGTGTTTTGTAGGGCGACCGCGTCCGTCACATGTTCTGACGACCGTATCTTTACTATTTAACCGCCAAGCACTTCTATAGAAGTTCGGGATTTTCGTGCCACCAGCGCCACAACTTCTATAGAAGTTGTTCATTTTAACAATCTTATTAAAATAAATTTACTGTGATTAAAAGCTTTGTTTCATTTTATTATTTAAGATAGCACTGTCTACTACCCTGTTTTTTATTTTTCTACACGAAATAAGCCCTAGTTTGTCCTAAAATCGGCAAAAACAGAAACTCCGAATTTTGTTACTTTCCTCAGAACGCCAATCACTTCATATCAAGTTGGCCAGTGAGGTGCCGTGAAAGGTTGATTTCACCATTGAAATATTTATAAATAAAGAAAGTTACGAATATCGAAAACAATTTGAGGTCAATAAAATATGAACTTAGTTATCTACTTCATTACAAAGGATAGTAGATGAATTTCGACTTTCAGGTAGATGCCGATACGTAATTATAAAGTTGTTACCAATTCTTGTCGATAGTTATTTTCCCATCTCTACAAAACAATTGGTCGTCTATGCCCCTGTGCGCCACCGAGTGCCACGAACTACTATAGAAGTTGGTCAGTGACGTCATAGACGTGCGGCTGTCAAGGTCACTTTGGCATAGTGCAGCACAAAATCTGATTCGCGCGCACGCATCTTTCTTTCTTTCACTTGATAACAAATAGAAAAATGAGTGAAGAACTTGATTCGGACGAACTTCTTAAAATTTTGCAAGGTGTGGAATCGGACTCGGAGTATTTTGTGGACCACATTGAACCAGAAGATAATTCTGAGGTATGTCTAACTGGATGATAACTTTAGCTGGTTTAATGGCAGCCCCGACGGATATTCCTCGGTACCATTTCGTTACATAATAATTGGGTTAAGTCGGGGGTTTTGAGTTATTTTATTCTTTTTCAATTAGATTTTAACCGTCGTCGTGGGTTTTTTCAATTTTTTTAATTTTGATTAATTTTATTTCTGACTTTTTAGAGAGCATATACGAATTGTAATTGCTGATGAAAACCACATTTAAATCGGACAATTCGTTTTAATATTATTGCAATATTATTTTGCACTAATATTGTACCTCCCTCCCTCCGCGCCCTCTAGTGAGTTGCAGACGTAATTTTTATTATTTGGGAACATGCATTAAGCTACCACGTACACATTGCTGAAAACAGATTTTTTATTATTTTTTTTTTTTTTTAAAACGTGTAGGATTTACTCCTGTATCGTGTATCTGTATTATAATCGGACATTTCGTTTTGATTATATTGCAACATTGTTTTGCACTAATATTGTGGCGCCGCCCCCAAGTGAGTTATAGCCATGGCACCTGTCTAAGAACATGGACTCATCAAACACAAACCTGTTATTGAAAACCGCGTCAAAATCGGATCATTAGTTTAGAAGATAGGTGGGAACATTACTTTGCACAAACACACAAACATCTCTCACCCTAAACGCATATACCTGCTCCGTTCCGTCGTGGGTAAATAGAGAAACGCAATCTGTGCGCGGGGTCCCTCGCGCGCAGTTGGGTAAACGCTACCGATACATGAGTTAAGAAAAGAACAGAAACAACACTTAAAAAAGAATGCTTTGATAAGTACACGGCTACAAGCGTGATAGAATTTAAATATATAGGTACTTTTTCCATTTCAAAAAACACTTTAAAAACAATTAAAAATTCTGCCACTTAGATACCTACGGTAAAAAACGTTGACTGAAGTTATTAAAAAAACCACAGGAATAAACAAAAATAGAAGAAAGACCATAGACCCCATCCCTGATCAGAATCGAATTCAACGTGCCCTCAGTGCCAATAACTTGATATGAAGTTAAAGAATGAGATCATGAAACAAATAGAGATGTACCCCATTCCTTATAGTTCTAATTGAGTTATGTATTAGTTTCTTTGATACTCATAATTTATACTGTTTTTTCTTATTAAGGATACTGTGAAATAAAACAAATCTGGAAATATTTAATCAGTTTGTATTTATATTCGTAAAATCAACTTTAAATCTTAACTTTACGCGTACAAATCTTATTCATCGATATGACGATATCCCCATCACTACTGTTTACTGTATATTTAGTTATACATTTATAGCTTGGCGCTCGGCGAGGCATTGCGTTTTGTGTACGATGGCGGCGAAGAGGTTAAATGAATGGTTTTCCTTGTGCAGGTAGCGCGCGTGGTGTGGCTGCGGGCGCTGCGCGTGCGCTGCCTGACGGCGCACCGGCTGCCCGCGCGCCTGGCGCCGCGCCCGCACCTGCGCCTGGCGCTGGGCGCGGCGCCCGTCGCCTCCACCAAGCCCAAGCCTTCGCCGGACCCCCACTGGGACGACGAGTTTGTGTTTGAGTAAGTACTAACACCAACACTCACCCAAACGATTATGTACGTGCGCTGCCTGACGGCGCACCGGCTGCCCGCGCGCCTGGCGCCGCGCCCGCACCTGCGCCTGGCGCTGGGCGCGGCGCCCGTCGCCTCCACCAAGCCCAAGCCTTCGCCGGACCCCCACTGGGACGACGAGTTTGTGTTTGAGTAAGTACTAACACCAACACTCACCCAAACGATTATGCACGTGCGCTGCCTGACGGCGCACCGGCTGCCCGCGCGCCTGGCGCCGCGCCCGCACCTGCGCCTGGCGCTGGGCGCGGCGCCCGTCGCCTCCACCAAGCCCAAGCCTTCGCCGGACCCCCACTGGGACGACGAGTTTGTGTTCGAGTAAGTACTAACACCAACACTCACCCAAACGATTATGTACGTGCGCTGCCTGACGGCGCACCGCCTGCACGCGCGCCTGGCGCCGCGCCCGCACCTGGGCCTGGCGCTGGGCGCGGCGCCCGTCGCCTCCACCAAGCCCAAGCCTTCGCCGGACCCCCACTGGGACGACGAGTTTGTGTTCGAGTAAGTACTAACACCAACACTCACCCAAACGATTATGTACGTGCGCTGCCTGACGGCGCACCGCCTGCCCGCGCGCCTGGCGCCGCGCCCGCACTTGCGCCTGGCGCTGGGCGCGGCGCCCGTCGCCTCCACCAAGCCCAAGCCTTCGCCGGACCCCCACTGGGACGACGAGTTTGTGTTCGAGTAAGTACTAACACCAACACTCACCCAAACGATTATGTACGTGCGCTGCCTGACGGCGCACCGGCTGCCCGCGCGCCTGGCGCCGCGCCCGCACCTGCGCCTGGCGCTGGGCGCGGCGCCCGTCGCCTCCACCAAGCCCAAGCCTTCGCCGGACCCCCACTGGGACGACGAGTTTGTGTTCGAGTAAGTACTAACACCAACACTCACCCAAACGATTATGTACGTGCGCTGCCTGACGGCGCACCGCCTGCCCGCGCGCCTGGCGCCGCGCCCGCACCTGCGCCTGGCGCTGGGCGCGGCGCCCGTCGCTTCCACCAAGCCCAAGCCTTCGCCGGACCCCCACTGGGACGACGAGTTTGTGTTCGAGTAAGTACTAACACCAACACTCAGCCAAACGATTATGTACGTGCGCTGCCTGACGGCGCACCGCCTGCCCGCGCGCCTGGCGCCGCGCCCGCACCTGCGCCTGGCGCTGGGCGCGGCGCCCGTCGCCTCCACCAAGCCCAAGCCTTCGCCGGACCCCCACTGGGACGACGAGTTTGTGTTCGAGTAAGTACTAACACCAACACTCACCCAAACGATTATGTACGTGCGCTGCCTGACGGCGCACCGCCTGCCCGCGCGCCTGGCGCCGCGCCCGCACCTGCGCCTGGCGCTGGGCGCGGCGCCCGTCGCTTCCACCAAGCCCAAGCCTTCGCCGGACCCCCACTGGGACGACGAGTTTGTGTTCGAGTAAGTACTAACACCAACACTCACCCAAACGATTATGTACGTGCGCTGCCTGACGGCGCACCGCCTGCCCGCGCGCCTGGCGCCGCGCCCGCACCTGCGCCTGGCGCTGGGCGCGGCGCCCGTCGCCTCCACCAAGCCCAAGCCTTCGCCGGACCCCCACTGGGACGACGAGTTTGTGTTCGAGTAAGTACTAACACCAACACTCACCCAAACGATTATGTACGTGCGCTGCCTGACGGCGCACCGCCTGCCCGCGCGCCTGGCGCCGCGCCCGCACTTGCGCCTGGCGCTGGGCGCGGCGCCCGTCGCCTCCACCAAGCCCAAGCCTTCGCCGGACCCCCACTGGGACGACGACTTTGTGTTCGAGTAAGTACTAACACCAACACTCACCCAAACGATTATGTACGTGCGCTGCCTGACGGCGCACCGCCTGCCCGCGCGCCTGGCGCCGCGCCCGCACCTGCGCCTGGCGCTGGGCGCGGCGCCCGTCGCCTCCACCAAGCCCAAGCCTTCGCCGGACCCCCACTGGGACGACGAGTTTGTGTTCGAGTAAGTACTAACACCAACACTCACCCAAACGATTATGTACGTGCGCTGCCTGACGGCGCACCGCCTGCCCGCGCGCCTGGCGCCGCGCCCGCACCTGCGCCTGGCGCTGGGCGCGGCGCCCGTCGCCTCCACCAAGCCCAAGCCTTCGCCGGACCCCCACTGGGACGACGAGTTTGTGTTCGAGTAAGTACTAACACCAACACTCACCCAAACGATTATGTACGTGCGCTGCCTGACGGCGCACCGCCTGCCCGCGCGCCTGGCGCCGCGCCCGCACTTGCGCCTGGCGCTGGGCGCGGCGCCCGTCGCCTCCACCAAGCCCAAGCCTTCGCCGGACCCCCACTGGGACGACGAGTTTGTGTTCGAGTAAGTACTAACACCAACACTCACCCAAACGATTATGTACGTGCGCTGCCTGACGGCGCACCGGCTGCCCGCGCGCCTGGCGCCGCGCCCGCACCTGCGCCTGGCGCTGGGCGCGGCGCCCGTCGCCTCCACCAAGCCCAAGCCTTCGCCGGACCCCCACTGGGACGACGAGTTTGTGTTCGAGTAAGTACTAACACCAACACTCACCCAAACGATTATGTACGTGCGCTGCCTGACGGCGCACCGCCTGCCCGCGCGCCTGGCGCCGCGCCCGCACCTGCGCCTGGCGCTGGGCGCGGCGCCCGTCGCCTCCACCAAGCCCAAGCCTTCGCCGGACCCCCACTGGGACGACGAGTTTGTGTTCGAGTAAGTACTAACACCAACACTCACCCAAACGATTATGTACGTGCGCTGCCTGACGGCGCACCGCCTGCCCGCGCGCCTGGCGCCGCGCCCGCACCTGCGCCTGGCGCTGGGCGCGGCGCCCGTCGCCTCCACCAAGCCCAAGCCTTCGCCGGACCCCCACTGGGACGACGAGTTTGTGTTCGAGTAAGTACTAACACCAACACTCACCCAAACGATTATGTACGTGCGCTGCCTGACGGCGCACCGGCTGCCCGCGCGCCTTGCGCCGCGCCCGCACCTGCGCCTGGCGCTGGGCGCGGCGCCCGTCGCCTCCACCAAGCCCAAGCCTTCGCCGGACCCCCACTGGGACGACGAGTTTGTGTTCGAGTAAGTACTAACACCAACACTCACCCAAACGATTATGTACGTGCGCTGCCTGACGGCGCACCGGCTGCCCGCGCGCCTGGCGCCGCGCCCGCACCTGCGACTGGCGCTGGGCGCGGCGCCCGTCGCCTCCACCAAGCCCAAGCCTTCGCCGGACCCCCACTGGGACGACGAGTTCGTGTTCGAGTAAGTACTAACACCAACACTCACCCAAACGATTATGTACCATTGGCAAAGTCGATACCTTGCTACACAAAATATGGAAATGACTGATTTTTTATTAGGATTCCATACCCAAAGGGTAAAACGGGACCCTATTACTAAGACTCCGTTGTCCGTCCGTCTGTCTGTGCTGTATCTCATGAACTGTAATAGTTAGACAGTTGAAATTTTCACAGATGATGTATTTCTGTTGCCGCTATAACAGCAAATACTAGAAAAGAGAATAAAATAAATATTTAAGGAGGCTCCCATACTACAAACGTGATTAATTTTTTTTTGCTCGTTTTTGGTCGAATTTGAAAATGGCAACAGGTAGACGCTTGAAATATTCTCAGAATATTTAGTTATATATTCACTTTAAAAGTAAATAATTAAATTAAAATAAAACAAATATTTCAACGGACATGATATTTTTGTAGATAATGGTACGGAACCCTTCGTCCGACTCGCACTTGGCCGGTTTTTATTGATGGTTGAAAATGAAGCACGCTTACCTAGAAGCAACCTGTTCAGTCTTGACTTAATGACTCCCAGGTTAAAGCTATCAGGAAACATAGACTCCAGCAGGGAATTCCACTCCGTAGATGTATGCATAATGAAAGTATTCCCATGTAACGATGGCGCATGGCCATTCGTATTGTTGTCCGATGATGGAACGGGCTGGTTAGAATTAAATTGTGCAATTCTTTCGCATACTCCTCGAAATGTAACTGTTAGAAAACCGATAGTTCTATCTGTGGAAACTTTCATTGTTATCTTTGCACTTGTGTTTTTAATTAGGATAGATGAGTTGTACCTAATATTTTTATAAATAAATTATTAAATTATTAGTTCAAATAATGTACAGTGTGCCCATTCAAATCAGTGTATAAAATACCTCGAACATAAAGTCTTAAATTTTGTTAAAAACGTCTTTCAATATTATTTTGCAAATATTGTTTATTTTCAATTTACAGCGACGTGCCTCCCGATGTAACTTCGTTTACAATCACAGTCCATAATACGGGGAAGAGAGGAAAAGAATCTGAAGTAAGACAATCCACTTTATTCATTTATCAATTTAATTTATAATGAATACAGTATATCCAAAATGCTCGTGTATGATTTTGTATTTCAGGTTGCTGAACTAACGATCGAACTAGCGAATCTCGCGAACGGTGAAGAGATCGAGGAATGGTATCCACTCGCAGGAATGACGCCTATTGGCGAGTGGGGATCTTTAAGATTACGTATAAGGTAAGCCACATATGACCCGTCAGCATTTAAAGCAAGAGTGAAGAGGCATCTACTAAGCTCGCTCGTTCGATCGTAGACTTACCATCAGGTGTGTTCGAGGTCAAGAGCGAGCTCATTCGTAATAAAAAGAAAAACAAATTACAATTATTAGTTTTCTTAAATATTTCTGTACCAAATTTTGGTATATATTTGTTCGGTTGTGTTTCCACAAACCTCATGCTTCGTCAGAATCGTCCACTGCTGGATATTGTATGATGGAGTGGACTTCTTAGCTCATCAGTCCATTGATTGGACAAAATTGAGACAGTTTTGAAATATCATTAATGAAATCGCATAACATAAACTGCACCCATTTTCATTATTTATTTATTTTATTTAGAGAAAGCTAATAGACTACTGGCAAAACATAAAACAGAATGTGGACAGGGAAAGTAACTAATTATATTAACATACTAACATCTGACTTTTAAAGAAAAGCAATACAAAATTATCACTAAAATCTATACTAATATTATAACGCGGAAAAGTTTGTTTGTTTAAATGCGCTAATATTCGAAAATACTGGGTGGATTTGGATGATTTTTGCTATGAAAGTAGCTTGAAGCTTGAGGGAGATTTAAGAGTATAATTATAGAGAGATATAAGCTAGACTTTTTATCCGACTGCAAAAGAACGAGGTTATGTTTTTTTGTGATACAAGTCCACTGGAGCGAAGCCCTGCGTGACTGATCGTTATAAACTAATAATGAAATAAATAATAATATGCACAATTGTGTTGTATTTTCCAGATATATGCAAGAATTAGTGATGCCTCGTGAAGAATACAATCCGCTGCGACAGCTGCTGTTGGAGCCGGGTTTGCCTGCCGTGAAAGCTTTAGCGGATCTGTGCCGCACTGACCGACAACCATTGGCCACTTGTAAATATTGCTTTTACTTATTTCGCACATTTTTCTGGGATAAAAAGTAACCTATGTCTTACGCGAGGTTGTAAACTACATAATATAGTTATTATTATGAATAACAAACTATAGATACACAAGCCAACTTTGGTCCAAATCCGTGTAGCCATTTTTACAGGACTATAACTTCACAAATATAAAAACTTTTACATTTATAATACTAGTAGGATTTCTGCCGGGCACGCCGCAATTGCGGCGGTAAGACCCCTCTTTGAGGAGTGGCTAGATCGGCGTCACGGCGTCCTGACCTACCGCATGACGCAGGTCCTCACCGGACACGGAAGTTTCGGGAGGTACCTGTGTCTGATGGGAAAGGAGGAAACGCCTGGGTGTCACCACTGCGAGGGTCGCCCTGAGGACACAGTCGAGCACACGGTGCAGGACTGCCCCGCTTGGGCAGAGCACCGACGTGTCCTCACGGCGGCAATAGGCGGAGACCTCTCGCGCCCGGCATTGGTCGAGGCCATGCTGCGGGGCGAGAGGGAGTGGGAAGCGGTCGCCTCCTTCTGCGAAGCAGTCATGCTTCCGAAGGAGGAGGCGGGCCGCGTGAGGGAGAGGATGGCGTCCTCCCTCCAGCCCAGCCGAAGTGGTAGACGCCCACGGCGTCGGACGTCGGCCGACGATCTCCGGCCACCGTAGGCGCGGGCATGCGGACAGCGAGTAAAGGGCAACTCGCTGTCCGACCATGGACCATGCCCGGGTCGACGGCGCGTCGTGTTCCACGCGCGCCTCAAAGAGCGTCAGCAATATGACGAGGCCCCCCGTAGAGGGCCGAAGCCTGCCGGGGTCGTGGGACTCATCCCGTTACCGTGACCCCGGTACGTAAAGGGTTATTGAAGGTACACCGTGGATTTTAGTCAGTAAAAGTCTGACAGGTCCTCCCACCCTGCCCGGGGTGGGAGGACTTATTTGATAATTTTACCACGCTAAAAAAAAAAAAGTAGGATTTCTGTAATTGATCAGTACATGTAAGCACGTGAATGCTGTAATCATATGAAGAGTACTTTTAATGCATAACTAAACATTCTTATCTCAAGATGCATGAGTAAATCTACGTGTAAATGGGCTATGATGCAAGAACTACTTACTGTGTTTTATTTATTCAGTGAATGGTCAAAGTACGTGTTAGATGTTTGGTATGCATTATTGTTTCGGATCTTCGTCATAACATTATATTTAAAGCGAAAATAGCCTATTGGCTAAGGTTCGACCACGGAATAGAAAATACAGTACATAATTTTCTGTTCTGTGGGTTCGACCTTGTGATCGAGAGGTCTCGGGGTCGAACCCCACCCAGACACAAGCATATTTAGTTTAAACAAGTTTGCTAGTAATTTGAATTCTACTCACATTGCTATTTCTCTTTTTTATGTATTAAGATGTATGGTATGCAATATAGCTTCGTATCTTCGTCATATAGCGTTTTTTAAAATTATACGACTTGACTTCATCACAATCTTCTATATTGTTTTTTGTTTTATAGTGGAATAAACCCATTAGTCTTATGCAGTAGCAGTCAATGTTAATGATCGTCTCAAAATCTTTCATTTTCAGCATTACTGCATGCCTTCACGGAGTGCGGCCGTGGAGCCGAGCTAGCCAGGGAACTAGTGAGCGCGGAGGTGGCTCGCGAGACTGACCACCGAGCCATGTTCCGTGCTGCGTCGCTCGCTACCGCGCTTGTTGACGAGTTCATGAGGGCGCACTGCAAGCCCTTCTTGCAGGTCAATATTTTTATATCTTTGTGAAAGATACAATTCCGAGTCCAAATAATACATTAGAATTGTATTCCATAAATTGTTTGAAAAAACAGCCAAGTAGCAAAAACGTAACCCTTATTGATTCGTCATGTCTGTCTGTATATATTTTTACTAATTTTGGCAACTTAAAAAGTATTTGTTATTATTTATTTGTTTTGTTATTGAAAGTGGATGTAATGCTATATGTAGAGTGTATCATTGTATGGAAAATAAGCAAAACCAACCAAAGCGGAGTGATTTCGACGCTTCAGGGAGTTTTTCGTTAAATCGAGTGTCGTTATATGGAGTTTACATTGTATTATATTTTCATCCATGGTTGAGTTAGACCAGAGTTACAAATATGTGTTATATGTTATGGGGCGACAGGCCCGTTGGTATAGTGGTCAGTGGCCCTGACTGCTGTGCGTAAGGTCGTGGGTTCGATTCCCACCTAGGACAAATGTTTGTGTGATGAGCACGGTCATTTGTTCTTTGTCTGGGTGTAATTTATCTATAATATGTATGTATTTAGAAATATATATGTATGTTTATCAGTTGTCTAGTACCCATACCACAAGCTCTGCTTAGTTTGGGACTAGATGGCGTTGTGTGAAAAAAAAAAGTTGTGGAATATTATATTATTTGCAGGCAGCCATTTCGGAAACTGTGCAAAGACTAATAGACGCGAAACAATCAGCAGAATTGAATCCAACGAAAATGGATTCGCCTGACGACGCGTGCAACAATGCTGAATTTCTGCTCATGATACTTGATCAGGTAAATAAGAATTTCAACTATTTAATAAATTGCGTGGTTTAGAAATCCATGTGTTGTTTTGAAATGAAAATCCCAACATGGCTGTTTTCCTACAGCTTGAAACTTTAATGGTTGTTTTCCTGCGGCAGGACGGTTACCCATCAGTAGTAGTATCGAAACATAAAGTTAAACTTAAAAAAACAATGTTTTTTTTTTCAAATTATTACAAAAATATAAACTTGAAAGCGCGAGAATCATTAGTAGTGCGCGCGGCGTCCTTTCCTTCCGCAAACCTCGTACGTGCAATGCGTTATCGTTTCTAAAATAAATCGTCATAAAAGTTAGTATGTCGCTATGGTGCAACTGTACGCCAGGGCTAATGACGACTCCCATGCCCGGACTTGACTCCGTTAGCCTTTTTCTTGTGGTCTGAGCTCAAACGCCTGGTGTATCGTGAAGAACACGAAACGCGCGACGCGTTAATTAATAACTGCGATAGTGGACGCTTTTAATATCGTAAGACGTGACAGAGACACAAAAATAAATGAATTTATTATTACCTTAATAAAATTGAAAGATCAATTAAAACGTGGTCGATTGCGTATTCAACGCAGTGGCTTGCATTTTGAAGTTTGAACAATTACTCCGCTACCGGGAAGTGTAGGTAAGTACCTACTCGTACTGTTGTAAATAATGTACTTTTGTAAATTGAAAAGCACGCGGGTCAACGGCCGTGCGGCCGTTCGGCGCCTGGCTTGCCCGAGCGTAGATATCCGGAGGATTACTATTGATTCGTGGTCGCTTTTGAGTTCTTTTTTCAAATGTTAAATAGGTGTGTTTAAATTTTGGTGTACAATAAAGTATAATATTCTATCTATCTATCTAATGGTTAATCTGCCATTTTTTGATTCTAATATTTTATTTGTTTATAAAACGATTGTATTACCAAGACAAAGCTATTTAGCGTTGAGAAAACAACCATTAATATTTCACGGTGTATATGCATTTGTTCGAGAGCCATTAAACATGGTCAAATCCTCCAACCTTATTAGAAGAGATTATGATGTGCCGTAAATGCATTTTTAATGCAATTCTCAAGTGTGGCAATAGGTAGTCCTAGGCTTTTTCTGGCGTTCAACGTCCGGTGCCTGCACGGCACGCTCGTGCATGATTCTAAGGAAAAAGTTGAATGTTGTCCATTAAACAAAATACACATTCGAAATTTAAGACTGACATTAAATGTTCGCTGGGGATGGAATGTGAGATGAAGGAAGGTCAAAAAAGATGAATGGGTTGCGTGAAGGAAAAGGAGTGAATGATACCGTGACGTCTGACAGCGAAGAATTAAAGAAGAAAACATGTTGCGCCGACCCCTAGTAATTAGGATAAGGGCAGGAAGATGATGATGAAATGTGCATTTCTTCCTCATTTGTAAATACTCTCAGCCAATTTGTTTTTGTTTATTATTGTTGATAGGCTTACGTTTTGCCACAATCTCACCTGATGTTAAGCCATGATGTGGTCGAAGATGAACCACACTTGCTTAGAAGTAACCTATTCACTCTTGTCTTAAAGACTCTCAGGTTATAGCTATCAGGAAACACAGACTCCGGCAGAGAATTCCACTCCTCAGCTGTACGCACAATGAAACTATTCCCAAAACGTTTTGTGCGTATTGGTGCGATACTCAATCATTATCATGGGGGATGGTGAAGTTTATATGGTCGGGATTGTCTTCGCATTCTGGTACTGAACATCTGGGGAAGATAAAAAAGACAAGTTATTAATTTATAAGTTTTAAAATGTCAGTGGATGGCATTGAGAATGTAAGTACATATATTTATGTAATGTATTGGTTTATTTATAAGATTTTGTATTTGTTTATTGTTTTCTATGCCTAGTGCCTGAAATAAAGGATATATTATTATATATACATAAAATTATGCCTTCTGCCCATTCTATGCCACCCAAAGACTATAAAACCACTTGTTATATACTCTCTGATGCCACTCAAGACAGGTTTTTTTTCAACCGACGACAAAAAGAGGAGGTTATCAATTCGACGCGTATATTTTTTTTTTATGTATGATCATCGATTACTCGAAGACGGCTGAACCGATTTGCAAAATTCTTTTTTTGATTGAAAGGGCTTCGAAATTGGTCCCATTTTCATAAACGTCAGGATCTGATGATGGGATCCTGGAGAAATCGAGAGAACTCTTCAAATATTATAGGCACACCTATGACGTTTTGGGTATTTATTATAGTAACTTGTGCAGTTGCTCTCAAAAAGTACCATTTGAGGAAGTGGAACTGATGATGAAGACCACAGATGGCCGCCGAAACTACTCAATAATAAGTATTGAGTGGATTGCGATTCGATTACTTGAATATGGATGTTAAGCACTTTATGCTCGTCACAATGCATATGGTTATGTAGAGCTGATGGTGAAGTACCAGGAAAACTCCTCAACAATTAACGGCCCAGCATTGGGAAAAGCAATATTTTGTAAAAGGTTATAAGTAGTTGACATTTAGGCTCTTGTAACTAGGTAAATTAAAAATAGACCAACTAAAAAGAGTGAAATAAAAACTTTTTACCAAAAAATTAAACCGACTCCCAAAAAACACTGCAAAGTGAAAATAACTTTAATTTCGGAAGTCGGTGCCATAAACGAAAATACAAAACTAAAGACACCGACTACCGAAATTAAAGTTATTTTTCACTTTGCAGTGTTTTTTGGGAGTCGGTTTAATTTTTTGGTAAAAAGTTTTTATATAGTCCGATGATGGAACGGGCTTGGTGGAATTAGACTGTGCAATTCCATCACACAATTCTCGAAATATAACCGATAGAAAACTGACTGGTTTGCATCTCCGATGTTCTGGAGCCTTGTCTCGACCGGCAATGGGCCTCTGGCCCGTTTCTCAGTAGACTCAAGTGCATCAAGCTGGTATTTGGCAGATCCGTCCCAGAGATGAGAGCAGAATTTTGGAGAGATTGTATTACTCAACTAATTCACTTCAGTTGAGAGTGAACAGACATAATGTAAGTGTTTATGTGGTGTGTCCCAGATAACGCTGTCGATCTTCACGTCCCCGGAGGCGTGTCCGCGGCCGGTCCGCTATTTGTGCGGCTGCCTGCAGCGCGCCGCCCTCGCCAAGTGGCCCAACGAGCGCTTCGTGCGCACCAGGGTCGTCTCAGGTACGTTCTACTCAATTTTAACAATCATTAAGTGAGCTACGATAGTGGCGACGAAATAAACTCGATAAAACATACATAATAAATAAATACGATAATCATCTTACAGTTATACCCAACTAACCCAGGCGCGTCGTGAATTTCGTTCGCACAGAAAATAAATTACCCAACTAGCACAAATGGGCTGCATTAGGGCTTTGCAGCGTATCCGATTATTACTTATGGTATTAGACGTAAGCGCTAGAGCGTCTACTACAGACTTAAAACAGCCGCTTTAGCGCTATTTGGGCGCCATTTTATGCAGCCTAAAGTTCCATTTAACCTGCACAATGGTTGCATAAAGGTTCCTTAATAGCTATAACGATTTATTAACGCTGTACTAAAGCTCTCGTAGCGCTACTTTTGAATGATTTTGAACTACTTTTAACGAATGAATTGATTATAGTTCTTTATTGTATATCTTCAGTTGACATTATTTGTAATATTTTGGTAAAGTGTTTTCATCGCCATCATGAAAATAAAACAAAAGTACTTAAGTAAAAGTTTGTATTCTGTATTAGCAAGATATATAAAGATACTTAAAACGCTGTCCAGTTTACTGTAGATATATAAGATAATTTTCGAGTAATTTTAACGCGCTTTTATGATATTTAAAAAAATAACAAAAGATATGTGATATTTTTTATTTGTTATACAGAATAAATTTTATTTCCGTATTTTTACGTGTCGATAACTTACTATTCGCAAGTGGCCGATTGTTTACCGGTACATTTAATACACACTTAACTAAAAAACCAATGTATATCAACTCAATTTTGCAAGTGAATTATAAGTTTTCTTAAAAAATCATGGCGTCATTGTAATGTAGTCATGACCTGCAGTTTTAGCTCTAATAACTCCCTTTTGAGAATCATAGCGCTAATTTTCACCCTTCTAATGCTTCCAGTGATTTTTGTTCCCCTAGTGCAACTCACAGCCACAAAAAGCTCCTATTTTCCTGTTTTTGAGGTTATAAGATATAGTTACGTACTTATTCGAATGGTTTCCATTTTGGAGATCCGTGGTCTACCCTTAAAAACGTTCACTTAACATAGCCATTGTACGCTTCTCAACTTTAAAAACAAATCCAAGATTACGGTGTTTTAATTACGATACTTGACTTTACACCCGATATTTCTACATAAACATGATACAGGTTATTTTTCAAATAGATAATCATCAAACGTCTCAATAATAGTTTACATTATTTTGTTGTCGGTAGAAATAAGATCCAGTTACTTTATGGTTTAGTTATACCTACTTATACTATAATATGAAGTTTAAACATTTCAATTAACTACCTATTATTGTTTTATTACCGAATGCCTTTTAATATAGTTAAAACTATAAATGCAGACAAGGAAGAGCTGTCAATCTGCCCTTCAGGATGGGAAATATCGCTAGATCAGAATAAAGAAAATCTGTCAAACGAAGACAATATTCCGATTGAAAAGATATTGCCTAATGATGATAAGAACGTTGCACAAAAAAAACCGTAATTTGGCTAAAGAGGTTAATGGATCCTGTGATGGTACTGCGCCAAATCCAAATGTTGAGACTGATATCTTTATACAATAAGAACCCAAGAATAGGCTTTTTTATTAAGTTTGTGATTTGTGAAATGTTGAGATTAATCTTCTTTAAAATGAAAAGCATAAAAATTAAAATACTTTGAAATATTAGATGATTAGCAGATTCACTGGAATGTTCAGCAATGTTTGACGATTTTAGCAGGTTTTCATAAACCTTGCGTACTTTCCTGCGATAACCTCCACTTTTATTAAATGTTGTATAATAGTTACAAAAGCGTTAGTAAAATGGCGAATGGATTGAGCCTGCAAGGAATGACTATTGCTACTAAAGGCAGTAGTAGTTTTTAGTTACACTGATGAATTTTTTGTAACTATAGTATGCATAAGAGTATCTATTTTTTCTATAATGAAACTTATAGTAGTATAATAGTGGTTACTATAACTATAACCTATAAAGTTACAATGGAAACAACTGTACAGCTGTGAGTGGCAGAATGACCTTCGTAATTCTCATATAAAGGTGTAAGTGGTAAATGGGTTCTACCGTGAACTACTGTGAAGGCTAGGGTAGTATTTGATTCAGCTTATAGCACTTTAAGTAACTTTTATAGCTATAAACGTTTACGGATGCAGATATGCAACTTTGAACTGCTTTTTGAACCCCTAAACCGCTATTTTACAGCCGAAAGTAACAAAATAGGCTGCTATTTCCACTAATGTGCTCGTTGGGTATGGCCCCGAAGATTAACGAAAGAACGCTTAAAACTTACAATCGACCTTAGGTCACTACTTTAAGGTTCATAATACACTGCAGCTGTTAGTTCCGTCTCACTCACGCGTCGCGCGCCAACATGGCGGCAGCTGCCGACCAATAGCGGTAAAGGAAGGAAACGAAGCGCGAAAGCCAAAGCGAAGCCAAATACGAAATTTGGCTCAGTTAAAGTTTATATGGATACGGAGTGCAGAAGGCAAATATTTCAGTAATATATGGTTGAATTTCGAAAACTGGGCGATATCTAGTATAGGTAGCGGCACGTAAGTCTAGCGCTGAACGATACGCGGAGGGGATTGCTGCGCATGGGTACTGTCGCGCACGTAATACAATTATTAGCTAAATAACGTTAATGACATTATTTTCATGTAATGTCAAATAGTAGGTCTAGCGCTGAACGAAATGTAGAGGATAGCTGCGCATGAGTACTGTCGCGCATGCAAATAATATTACCTATACTTTAATAAATAGTTTATCTCTAATGCCAATGTCCAAGGATTTATAGTAGGTACCTAAGATATAATTTTTAACAAGTTTTGTGGGGAGTATAAAAATAAAAACATTATTTGTTAATTTGAAAATTTTTATTTTAGATTTAAGTCTAATCTGAATCAGAGAATCTACAGTGAGTCTTAATCTACAGAGAACCATTCTCAAATTTACAGTAATGCTGTCCGAATGACTGAGTAAAGTATTTGTAGCCGAATGACTGAGTAAAGTATTTGTGGCTTCGTCAATCTCACTTTTAATTTGTTTCAAAGAATCAATTAATTCGTTAGATTCCCTTTTTAAAAAGCAATTCACGTCATAAACCATTTTCCTTGCCTGTCTTTTCAAACATTTTCCTTGCCTGTCTTTTCAAAACAGTATTTCTTCTAGGTATATTCACTTTAAAGTCACAAACAAACTAAAAAATTAATTTAACAAACAAATTCAAACTTAACAAAAAACAACAACAAAAAATAACAGCAATAACAATACAATTAATGACGCGACTGTACACGGGATGTGCGCGGAGCGTCGTATCGGCGCGGGGAACATAATGCGGCTGGAGAGTCAATCGGCGCTACGCACGGCCGCCCTTCATCCCGCTAGCCCCCCCAGGTACCTTAATTTTTACTTCTGCGCAATAACGGTCACCGCTAAAGTTTCGTGCCGCGACTTATATATATTAATACATGAAAAAAAAAAGAACTTGTGCTACTTTTTTTCGAAAATTGTGCAGACGAAGGACTATGAAATTAGGCACAGTAATGCATTGGAAATAATTTAAATTATGAAATGTGTAATTATCATATATTATATAAATATACGACAGCTATACATTTGAAAAAATGGCGTTCCTCACTTCTGAATATAGGTAGATTTTTATCGAGGCGAAGACAGTTGGTGCATACAACCATAGAAGTAATAAATTATGTTAAATAGGTGTGTTTAAATTTTGGTGTACAATAAAGTATATTCTATCTATCTACAGTGGTATCCAACTGATAAGGCGCGTCGTGAATCTTCGTTCGCGTGGAAAAGAAAGTATGGCGCCCAAGATTAACGAAAGAACGTTTAAAACTTACAATCAACCTTAGATCGCTACTATAAGGTTCAAAATACACTACAGCTGTTAGTTCCATCTCACTCACGTGTCACGCGTCGCGCGCTAACATGGCGGCAGCTGCCGACCAATAGCAGTAAAGGAAACGAAGCGCGGTGCGAAAGTTCATTTCCTGCGCAGGTATAGCTGTCGCTAAATAACTTGGCAAGAGTCGTTCAATGCGCAGAAGTCGATTTTTAGGTGTCAGCGGGACGCGGGGTATGACGTAGCGCCGCTCCGAGCGCGCGATTGGTGTGTCAGTAGTTCTCGTTCAATTTGCTCCCGAATACACTTGCGTACACGAAAGTTGTATCCTTTGGTTTTGTTACGAGTTGTTGTTTTAAATTTATTTTTTGTTACGTTGATTACTACAATGCCAGGATCAAATACCGTTTTACGCAGACTATTAAAACGTCAGAAAGAACAGTTAGACACTATAGTTAAGGAAGGTTGAAATTCCGAATTCGTCACTGTCTTTAGGACACCGGGAAAAAAGAAGAATAAAAGGGGTAGCAGTTTTATTAACTAATTATGACGACGAGAACATATTATTTATAATGTTTTTTTAAATACTTTTTTTTCACTTTTTAATGTATATATGTATTATATCTATTTTATTTATAATACCGAACTAACGAATGAATTCCTCTTCTTTCATATTCAACATTCTTCTGAACAGATATGATTAAAAATAAATGATGACAATAACCATAGAATAATGGCAAGCAGTTAAAGTGACCACTTTTTTCTTCCACTAAGTGCACGATGCGCGAACTTACCCCCACTACGCCAAAACGTTGCCAAGTTATTAGGCGACAGGTATACATCGGTAAACCATATCAATTGGGTAGAGTAGTAGGATAAATAAGCGTGGTGTGTGTCGCAGGCTTCATCTTCCTGCGGCTGATCTGCCCGGCGCTGGTGGAGCCGCGCGCGTGGGCGCTGGTGGGCGCGCCGCCGCCGCCGCACGCGCAGCGCTCGCTGCTCATGGTGGCCAAGTGCCTGCAGAACCTCGCCAACCTCGTCGAGTTTGGAGCCAAGGTAATAATAATAATAAAGTATTTTACATCTCTCATATTCGGTAAGTAGGTCCTTATTACCCCCAAATGGGGCTTGTAGGTAACCAATTAGCGCTCTAGGGTAATAATGTAGCTAGAAAAGCCATAGGGCGGTAAGTAAGTAAAAAAAAATGTCTTCACTCTTTCAAAAAGTTCGCGTACATCTAACCATCATACTGGCAATAGACATCATGCATCAGCCTTGTCTTCGTATGAGTATAATAGTCATCAATTTTAAATATCGAACGGCGAAGATCAATTTCGTTCTTGAAAAAAAAATTAAAAAACAAAGATGGAAAAAGGCGGGAATAGAAAACTTATATTGTTTATTCTTGTAATGCCGGTTTTTTTCTACTTATCTCACAATCGAGATGTAAAGCAGAGTAGTTAGCTCGGGTGTAAGCATCAATTGCACCCTCGAAATAAAAATATCTTGGGCTGCAATTGATGCCTTACAGCCCTTGGCTACTAATCTACTATTATTGAAGCCTTATACAATTATTATAAAAAAAGCAAATTTACAATATTCATATTCGGCTAGGTTAGGTAGGCACATAACTTGAAACTTCCGATACCCAAACTAGGACACGTCCTGTATCTCAGGTGTCGAGGTTCCTTCCAAGCTGGTCACAAAAATATAATCTTCTAACATTCTAACGAGATACCGCAGCCTCGGAACGCAAGGGCAACTGAAGGGGCACGGTGGTTTTAGTCAGTAGAAGTCTGACGCTCCCTTCCGCTTAACCCAGAGCGAGAGAAGTCATTCGATGATTTTCCCACCCAGGAAAAAAAACAGATTACTTTGTTTCGATGTCGAGTCCACAGGTTAAGTGTATGTAGGAGGGAGGAGTCATTATTAATTTATTATTTTGTGAGAGTAATTAAAACACCACAATTAGAATATTCACTTAATCTTTAAACGTTTATTAATCGTTTTAATTTATTTGGAAGTAATGCGTCTAACTCCTAACACACAAGCGGGATGAATGAATAGAACGATAGAGGGCAGGCGAGTACAGAGCTTAGTTGTTTTGAAACTTGTTTATATTAATTTTTGTAACTAATTTATGTAGAAATTCAACAGTCATTATATAAATCATCTAATGACTCACCACCAAAAAATAATTATTACCGAGTGCCTGCTGAAGCTACAGTTGTTGACACAACTGATTTTAATGATGGGCAGGGTGGGTGGTTTTAGTCAATAGAAATCTGACACTCCCTTCCGCTTAACCCAGAGCGGGAGAAGTCATTCGATGAGTTTCCCACCCGGAAAAAACCGGTACCTACGTCATTACTCGTATTGCGGGCTTAATCCAGCGGCTTCGACCGCACGAATGTCGTATTATTTTATTTACGTGATTGTACCAGAATTAAGTCTGTCCCAAACCAGATTTCTGGCTGTACCAGAATTCAAGTTCAAGTATTTATTTCAAATAGTCCTTACATATTTTTTCTATCTTTGACAAACACAGATAATTTCTTTCTTAACGTATAAATTAAGTACAGATAGAGTAAACGACGGTGTCTGAGCTAGTATTAACTGTGTGACTGACACCGGCGCCTTCCTCCTACACAATATAAGAACAAGTACCTACAGAACAATGTTTCTTAGAGTTAATAAATTATGTGCTTGAGATCTGTCATAGTATAAACTATGTAAGTATATACACTTAAAATTGTAATAATATATGTGTGTGAGTGTGGGTGGGTGTGGTAGTGTGTGCGTATTTGTAGTGGGAGAGTGGTGTGAGTGAGTGAATGTGTGTGTGTAATTGTAATTAAGATAATCTCGTGAACAAGCCTTCAGTCTCATCATGGGATAAATTCTGTAAAAATTTTGTTACTACACATATACTAAATGTATAACGTTTGTTTAAATGGAACACATTACAGTGCCCATTAATTTTATTATAAAGAAAAGGGCCTAGCGTGAAGTATTGACGTCTTGCCAAAACTGTTTTGCATTGGACGCTTGGGCATACAAAATCTTTCCGCCGTTTGTTCAGTAGCCGTTCCGGATCATAGTGTAGTGATGAGTGCGTACGTAAAATTATGTGGAGCACACTGAGCTGTCTCACTGTTAGAACGGAAATATCTTTGTATAACTGGCTAGTATGATAGCGATATGGTTTGTTAATCATTACTTTCAAGACAGCTCTTTGAGCTCTCTCTAACCGAAACATGAATTCTTAAAAGTGCCACCCCAAACCGCTATACAATAAGCTACAAGAGATTGGACAAGTGCAAAGTATATAGTTTTTAAAGGCGGTAGGTCTACCACCCTCCTCAATTTCTTCATCGGAAACATGAACTTACGAACACGTGATACAGTTTTATCAATATGCAATATCAATATTATCAATATAGATTCCCAAGTATCTGACGCAAGACATTTTTTGTATATGAGGACAGTGGCAGGAATCGCGTGGAGCGAAGTTACAGCTGTAGCTATGTACCCTGATATTTGATAAGGATGGCCGTGTCGCATTGTTTGCTGAGAAGGGGATGTAGTGGGTTTTTGTTACATTTAGCGTAAGTAAACTAGCGTGGGTGGGCAGCACACTGCCCTGTGGCACCCCAAATGTGAGGCTCTCATCACAGCTAATGTAACTCCCTACTTTTTAACCGACTTCTAAAAAAGGAGGAGGTTCTCAATTCGGATGTTTGTATTTTTTTTTAATGTTTGTCCGCGCATAACTCCGTCGCTTGCCAACCGATTTGAAAAATTCTTATCTTGTTAGAAAGGGTATACTTCCCAAATGGTCCCATGAAATTTTATCGAAATCGGACAAGCCGTTTCTGAAAAATCAACAAAAGTTTAAAACAAATGTTTACGTTGATGATCTTTTCGTTTACTCTGCATTGCGTTTTTTGTTCGCGCATAACTCCGTCATTTACAAACCGATTTGGAAAATTCACTGACCCACTAAAAAGCACGAAAATAAAAACTTTTTTGCAAAAAATAAAACCGACTTCCATATCAAAACACTACAAAGCCAAAAATAATTTTAATTTCGGAAGGCTGTGTGAAAAAAAAAAAGAAAATACAAAACCAATAACACCGACTACCGAAATTAAAATTATTTTTCGCTTTGTAGTGTTTTGATATGGCAGTCGGTTTTATTTTTTGCAAAAAAGTTTTTATACACATTGGCTTCTATTCGTAAGTTAATCCTGAAATATTTTAGTGCAACTCCTCTTATTCCAAGCTTCTCCATTCTCTGTAAAAGGATGGGAACAGATACCGTGTCGAAGGCTTTGGCTAGATCCAGGAAAATGCCAATAGTTTTTGTTTTGTTATCAAGGTTCCTAACAACATGGTTTGCTAATTCCATTACAGCATTATTTATTATTAGCAATTAAAGGCAGTTCTAATCAAGATCATCCGTGTTCCAAACTTCATCTAAGTTTAGTCTGCGTTTAAGTTGCTATTTATAGACAAAATACAAAGATTGGTACTTTTGAGAAGCATGACGTTATAGCCGGGTATTAAATGTGAAAAGTGGTAAACTAGTTTTAAAAAACGTATAAGTACGTGTTAATGACACGATATGATGTTCATTCAAATAAACCACCCAGCATTGTATTGCTGCGTCTTGAACACTTCCCACGCATGCCATAACCGTCCCAATCCTTTCTGTATTAATCCTTACTCAGGTCATAAGTCTATCCAGCATGATAACCACTAAAAAAGCTACCAAGAAAAAAATCTCAAGCTTTACCTTTCAAAAGCTAAAAAAGGTAACGCCTTGGTAAAGGTAAGGTAAAGCTTGACATGTTTTTCGGAAATCCATATCAAACTTAGAATTTGGAAAACATCATAGAATTTGGATATTTTTCTGTAGTTATTCGTTTCCTATAGATACGATCGACAAAAAAAAACTGTCAATACATAAAATTGTTGATTTCCGCAGGAGCCTTACATGGAAGTGGTGAACCCGTTCATCTTGAAGAACAAAGAGCGTATGGTTGTGTTCTTGGACCAGCTAAGCAATGTGCCTGACCCCGGCAACCCGCCGCCCAGTCCCAACAACAACTTTGATATAGGTAAGGGGAAAGCTTTTGCATCTCTTAATGGGATACCTTATTTACATGATAGATCTGTACTTCTGTTGTGTTAATGCCTTGATATGTGATAAACTTTATCTCACCAACAACTTCTATATTAATATTATACAGAGGAAAGTTAAGATTATAAGTAACTAGCTTGTGCCAGCGGCTCGCGTGGGAAGTTTTTCCCGTGTAAAGGGAATTTCGCATAATCATTCTTAGCGGATGCCTACGTCATAACATCTACCTGCATGCCAAATTTCAGCCCGATCCGTCCAGTGGTTTGGGCTGTGCGTTGATAGATGACTATGTCAGTCAGTCACCTTTGAGTTATATATATTTAGATTTTGTTTCTTTGTAACAGATAACGTCAAAAACGACTAGTCTGATTCTAAAAATCTTTCACCATGTTAAGCTACATTATCAGCAAATAACTTAGCCTACTTTATTTACACTTAATAACCTTTTCATGCGAACGAAGTCGCGAGCAGAAGGCAGTATGTTTTTGACATTGTTATGAGACTACTATGCAATAAATACAAGACGACGATTAAATAGAGTGAGGAAACCAGTTCAAAAAAGTTTTTGTAAACAGATTAGCTGATTGACTTACAGTGTGTTTGTGAGAAAGATATAAAAATCGTTTTGGGGGTTGTACGTACGGCTAAGGAGTGGAATCCCTGCCAGAGTCTGTGTTTGCTGATAGCTATAAAACCTGGGGATCTTTATGTCAAGATTGAAAAGGTTACTTTTAAGTAAACCTGCTTCATCCTTGACCAGATCATCATTTACCATGAGGTGAGATGGTGGTCAAACATTAGTCTCTTAACAGTAAAAAAAATTATGTGTTGCAAACAACTAGTATTGCAACCAACTAGTATTGCAACTTTTCATATTTACATTGTCATAAAAATATATTCAACAACATTCAAATCTTTGAATTGTGTATGACGTATAATACTCGATCACACCTGATGGTAAGTGTAACATCAGGTCTACGATCGAACGAACGAGCCCAGAAAATGCCTATTCACCCTTGCTTTAAAGGCTGACGGGTCATATGTGGCAGGGAACACAGAAGCCGGCAGAGAGTTCCACACCTTGGCTGTGCGCACAATAAATGTAGATGAGAAGCGCTTCGTATGACAAGACGGTATATCGACCAAGTGTGGATGGTATCCTGCGGTACGTCTGGTGGACCGGTAGTAAAAGGGGGATGAAGGGATTAGGTCGTGGAGCTCTTGCACACACTCTCCGAAGTACAATCTGCAGAAGATAGACAGGCAAGCAACGTTTCGCCGGTGAGCCTTTTAGCTCTGCGTTCGATCGAGTCAAGTGCAGCTAGCTGGTATTTGGCTGAGCCATCCCACAAGTGACTACAATACTCCATACAGGATGTATTCTTATCTTGTAATGTTCTTTTACAGCGAAAGAACTGGCAACACTCCACCACATATGCGTGTCGCATCTGACAGAGCTGCAAGGACTGGCCAAGACTCAACCCGCCATCAGGAAGCTGGTGACCGTGACCGAGATGCTCACCAAACACAAGCACAAGTATCTCGAAATGATCAGATAGGATACAACTACTAATACACAGGTACGGGTAGATAGATAGATATACTCTTTATTGTACACCATAACAGAATTAAATGAGGAATTAAAACCTACAAAGGGTTACAATGGCTATCAAGAAAATATTGACTGATTATTATTTTCATGGTGCGATGTTCCTGGTTAGGTCAAATGACGTCACACTTAAGTCGACATCAAAACTTTCTTTTTTTTTTCGGAGATTATCATAAAATGACTCCAGCTGCACTGGGTGAAGCGGAAAGGAGTGTTAAACTTCTACCAACTAAAATCCACCCTGTACCTTCAATTGCCTTTGCTTTCCGGGGCGGAGGTATCTCGTTAACGTTTTTTACATTATTCTCACTATTTTTTTAGTTTTCAGTTATATTTCAATTCCATTATGTTGAATATAATCAGGGCTGGGCAAAATACATGCTTTGCTTTAATTGAAATACAAATTACAAAATACTCTATCGCAAGTAATTAAAATACGAAATACAAAATATCTTTAAGTAAGGTATTTGAAATATAAAATACAAAATACAGTATTTTAGCTATTTTTAATTGAAATACAAATTACAAAATACAAAATAAGTAATCTAGACCAGGGGCCGAGTCTGCTATTGCAATAGTGTCGGAATGGTGGATCATTGATTTTTAGGGTTCCGTAGCCGAATGGCAAAAAACGGAACCCTGAAAATATTATTTTTTCATGAAACCTATGCGTGTGTAGTATATAGTAGACAGGTCTTTAAAAATGACATAGGGGTTTCTAAAACTATTTTTCATAAAGTCAATCGTTTAAAAGATATAAGCTTCCAAAGTGATAAAATGTGTCCCTCCCCCCTTTAACTTCTATAATAATGGAGTGAAAAAACTAAAAAAATATAGTCTGTAGATCTTAATGTGAACTTTCAACTAAAATTGGTTTGAACGAGATCGGGTCAACAATTTTTGAGATACAGCATATTTTCTAAAACCGCAAATAGAGGGTGTTCGCCGGCAGATTTTATACTTAAAAAAAACAATATATAATCAATAATATAAAGAAAGACAAAGTTATTTATTTATCATCTTACAAAATAATAATGCGGATTTTAGGTTTTAAAAATCACTCCACTCAAATGGCGTCCTTCTAGCCGCAAACATTCTTGCAATCTTTCTTTCATGTTAGCGAAAACTCTCTTGCAAAGTTCTGGACTGATAGCCGCAATCTCGCGTCGGATATTTTCTTACAGGGCTGTTGGCAGGCAGGGGGTTGATGGCGAATTGCTGTAGACACGAGATTTGAGGTATCCCCACAGGAAAAAGTCGCAAGGAGTCAGATCAGGTGATCTAGGGGGCCAGGCTATGTCGCCAAAGCGACTTATCAATTTTCCAGGAAAAAGTGGTCTGAGTTTAGTCATCGAGTCCCTGGAGGTGTGTGCCGTAGCCCCATCCTGCTGAAAGTGGGTTCAGTTATTGTAGCTAGCATGACAGTGCAGCTCCGGTATAAAAAAGTTGTCCAGCATCGCGCAGTATATAGTATATGCGTTAACGGTTTCACCTCTGTCGTAAAAATAAGGTCCAATTAAGCCATTTCCAGAAATGGCGCACCAAACTGTGGTCTTCTTCGGGCTGTGGAGAGGCTTTTCATGGATTTCTTTTGGATTGCTCGCACTCCAATAACGCGTATTCTGTTTATTAACGTACCCTCTTATGTGAAAATGCGCCTCGTCACTAAAAAATATGTTACATAACCGCGTAGGTGTAGAAAATCGTTCCAGAATGACTCTAGCATAATTTTGCCTTTTTATGAAATCATCTTCTTTCAATTGTTGGATGATTTGGAGCTTGTATGGATGGAACTTCAGTTTTTTTTTAATAATTTTGTGAACTGATGTCTTTTTCAAACCCGTTGATGCTGCAATCTTTCGAACAGACTTACGCGGATTTGTCATAATTTCCCGTCTCACAAGTTCTGCGTTTTCAGGAGTAGTAACAGACGTTGAAGGTCCAGGCCGAGGCTCATTTCTGACTGATCCAGTTCCTCTAAACTTCTGTACCATATCAATTGGTTTGACGGACCATCCTTTAGTCGTCGGATATCGAAGAGAGAACAAAACCGACGCCTCGCCACATTGATCGAATTATTGTTCGCGAAATACGCCTCAACTGCAAAAGCGCGGTGCGCTCCCGTCCACTGACTCATGGCTACTAAACAACCCGCAACACTCCCGCGCCGAATGATACCCCGCTTCCCCCGCTGACGCTTTGCTAGTCGCCGTGAGCTCTGTTCAAAGTGTAAAATCTGCCGGCGGACTCCCTGTATAACTTAGTAATTCATACAAACACTATGAAAAATAAAGTTATTTGGCGTAGTTGTAAAAAATGTAAATAAGCTACTTTTAAGAAAATTGTAAGGTTGTAAGGTAATTATATTATATTATTATAGTCACTACGGAACCCTTCATGGGCGAGTCTGACTTGCACTTGGCCAATTTTTTATTTGTAGATTTTGACAAGTTTGGTAATCTATTATTATAATGTTCAACCACTGACACTCCATTGAAAGAAATGGCTTAGAATGGTAATCTCGTACACAATGACAAATGAATGACTGACTAAGGCTGCCCGCCCACGTCTGATAATTGGTGACCGATTTTTTGTAGGAGAAAAATAGAACACACTGATAGCAATAATGCAACGCACACGTCCTACAAAAAGTTGGTCAGAAATAAAATCGGCGCATCCCGACCGATCCGATTATCGGTGAAAAATTGAACGTTCGGAAATGTAGCGTAAAACGCACACTACTCACCGACAGTCGGTCGCATGCACTTGCGAGGGAAGGACAAGTGTTACGATTCAATAATCTCTGAGAGATTATTGGATGAACAAATGTTCCTCAAAAGCCAAAGACAAACCTTTCATGATTAATTTACATGATTGTCTGGCAGTTTGAGTGCTTTTGCGAGGCCCCCAAACGTCCTTACCTTGGTATTGTTCGTCAAATCGTTAAGCTCCTTGTTCTAAATTGAGCTATACTTCATTTGACAAATGCTTGCACTGTATGCACAGGCCCACTCAAATCTGTGAGCATCTTTCTTTAAAAGACCGCCTCAGACCAAAACCTAAAAGGTTCCCATATAATTAAACCAGTATAGATTTTATGGACTTTAAAAGAGACGGACCCCTGAGTTTGTTTCGGTGTTTCTTCTCAGGGCAGTCAGTTAGGAAACACCGGCCTCATCTAGTTAACATTTACGAAAAAAAAAATGACGTGTAAAAGTGTTATTTAATAACCAATTTGCAAAATAAAGATCATTTATCATTTATAATAAATAAAAATAATAAAATAAAAATCATTTATTTTCAGACATAGTCCATAGATTAGATTAAAATTATGTTATTATTGTTCGTGTTATTATTATTATTATAAATTAATTTGATTCATTAAAATTAAAAACAAAAATTAAAATTATACACACAAAATCACAATAAATAGGTAAAAAGATAAATTATAGTTACAAATACAACAAAACAAATGACACATGCTCCCGCTCAGCAGGCCCGCCGAACCCCCGTATCATGGAGTTCTGTGAACCTACTAAGCAGGACAGTGTCACTTCTATCGCCCACCATCCTGAGCACACTGTTACGACTCCTTCGCACTCATGCCATTACCGACGCAACCTTCTTGCGCATAATCGCATAAAAGTCTTCGACATGAGCGTCCGCAAACATGCCGGAAGAACTGCAGTATCGAGGAAGACGAAACAGTGCCCTGAACACGTTATTATATTGGACGCGCAAGGCATTGTAGGCCTTTTGTGTAAAGTTCTCCCACAAGCCACTGGTGTAAAACGTCTGACAAAATGCTTTAAATAATGTTAATTTGATTTCAGCTGTACACCGAGTGAACCTGTGTGCCAACATGTTACCACGCACCGACAATGCCCTGCGCTCCCTTTCTATATCCAAATCATCACATACATTCTCAGTAACTATTTGTCCCAAGATATTTAAATTTCGAAACAAGGCCCAATGGTACACCATTTAGTAAGGGTGGTATATAGCTGGGATCCTTATTATTGCATTTAAACATCATGAACTCACTCTTACTTTCATTATACTTCAGGCCGTGTTCTGCAGCATAACTTTTACACACCTTTAACAATGGGGCGTGCAACTGTCAAAGTGGCGCTAGTAGCACACTTACCAATATCAACGCAGTTTCTCTATGGAACAGTAATGAATTCCTAAATTAGAGACAGTTATTGAGAATTTTTCGATTAAAGAACATGTATTATGTTCTTTAATCGGAAAATTGTACAAAAATCAATTGAAATCAATGAAATGAAAATAAAAAATATTACCACAGATAACCATAGATGATACAGATAACTATATAATATCTCACAATCTAACTAACACTGACAGTGACAAAGGTTCTAGGTAGAAGATCCTTGGGTTCTTACGGTGGTGGCGCCATCTGCGATTAGCTTTCACTTGCACGCCCCATTGCCTCAAGCCACCAATTGAGGGGCTCAGCAGCACCATATCGTGCAGCACCATCAGCATAGCTTAGATTATTAACACATAACCTCATCAATATGGCCATCCGACATACATGCTGCTGAGCTCCTCAATTAGATGGTTGACATAAATGTTAAAGAGCCTCGGTGACGTCAGACCCCCGTGCCTTACGTAAGTAAGGCAGGGGGGCCTAATAAGTATTCATCAGAGTGTTCATCATTTATCATTATCATTTATCATTTCCTCTGTAAATCCACCTTCCTCCTTATAAAAAGTCTGACGTGGGCGGGAACCCTTACGCGGTAATCTGCTAAAATTTTTACAGTTCCAACCGAAATTTGGTCAATTAGCACCATTTTGTATTGTAATAAATATAGGCTTATCTATTTAAGATAATTTAAAACACATAAATCAAAATAAATCAATACACCGGCCGCTAAACATAAAAAAACAGATGAAACGTCAGTAAGCAGTAATGTCACATTTGACTTTGACAGCTAAAATATTATTGAATTGTATAGTTTTACTACATTTCTATTAACAGGTTTTATAATAATGGCAATACAACTATGTCAATTTATAACACAATAGGGTAGTTTCCTGTGTTACAAAATAATTATTTTATTTGGTCCATTAGGTAGATTTTCAAAAAATATTGGTCACATATTTTTTGCTTTTTCAAGTCAAGAAAAATTCAAAAAGATGGAAAGCTTCAAAGTACAGGAGAGGGGCTGCTGACATCACACATTGCTAAGAATTATACCGAGATGTGACGTCACGCGAAATTTCAACTCACTGTATCATCTTAATTTTTCAATTACGTGAAAAAATAAAAAATACGTGTCCAATGTTTTTGTTAAACTACGTGACGGACTAAATAAAATATTTTAGGAAACTACCCTATTCTACTAGGAGACCATTATGAATTTAACAGATTACGATCTTTTAGCAAAATGACAATGGCATCGATTGACAATTAGGAAATCAATGATAGACCATTGTGGCACTATTGCAATAGCAGACTTGAAGCCCAGCACGGGCTGAAAAGTAGAGGAAAACATCATGAATTAATCAGTAAAACCAGAGTATCCTTTCATGAACACTAAATTTTTAAATGTACTGTCAGACAAACAGCGTCCTGTTGGAGAATTAATAAAACCTGCTAAAAAAACAATCTTTCTACAGGTCCTGATGAGCACAAACTTGTCTTAAATTGTTTGAACCATTTTCGTTCATTCTACACAGAACAGAAGCTTTATTTATTCCGTGTTTGGAAAAAACTAAAACAAACCGTTATGACTTGACAAATTGACATCTTAGCTTGACACTGACAATTTGACGTAAGTCCATTTTTTGCGTTTTGTGGCTGCTTTACGATCATTACACTCTCGCGGTCTCGCCTCGCTCTCACACTCACGATCGCTAAATGAATGAAGGTTAAATGTATTTTAATGTTAAAATGTATTTTGAAGCCCCAAGTATTTGAAATACTAATTACATAATACCTCGGCGTCAGGTATTTGAAATACGAATTACTAATTACATTTTAAAGAAGTAATTGAAATACAAATACCAAATACGTATTTGTATTTCAATTACGTATTTTAATTACAAGTAATTCAAATACTGCCCAACCCTGAATATAATATTATCATTATCATGAAACTTCTCCACTGAATCAATTTTGTGACCTTGGTTTTCTTTTGTTCCAGGGTAACAAGCAGTAATTGTATCGGAGTATCGGTAAAGGTAGCGGCAGACGTAAGTCTTCCGACGTAGAAATAAGGAATTTCCAATAGTCGTTCATGCATAGTCATTGTTAGCTTTAGTCTCGTATTACTTTAACGACAACGTACGCGAACTACACGTTTGTTTCAAGCTTATTCGTGCCAAAACGTTACGTTTCTAAGTGCTTATTTTACATACCCTTAAAATACTTCCTTTTATATGCAATTTTATTTAAAAATGAACAAAAATCAGCTCTCTAGTATTGTAAGACCTATTTATTGATTTTACTTAAATCAAACATAAACAATTTTAACATTGATATAAGTTAACTTGAGCATTTATTTTAATTATTTAGAATAAACTATGAGCTATAAATTTAACATGCTCTATTTATTATATTTAGGCGTTCAGTATTTATTTTTATTGAGAGGTCTTCTTTAATTGATATACAAGGCAATCTTTTGCTAAAATAAAGATGATTCGATTATATTCGTGGGCGTCCATATTCGCCAGCAATAATAAAGTTAAGATCATCGTACTTTTGAGAATACCTCTTACTGAAAATGCTTTAAAGTTATAAAGAATAGAATTAATATTAACAATCCTTTTGTACTATTCGATTATTTAGACTTTTGTACTTTATAGTCCGATTATTTTATTAGTATATCTAGATGTAGATAACTCTAGGAGTAAAGCTCGACCATCATTCGTAAGACACCAAAAATGTACTAAGTAAAGTGTATGAATGTGATAGACGTGAGTCGTGACTAGTGAACTGGTGTTGTTTGCTAAATTACGTTTTTGAATGTTGCACTTACAATAATTGCTGTGCACCTCGACCTTATTCATTCTCTGTGATAATTGTCGCATTATACGTTTCATGAAATTTTGCATTTCATTCTGTGATTGATGATTTAATTCAAATTTTAATAATGATGACTTAAAAGATTTTATTAATGCGTTAGGGTGCCTACTGATTCGTTTGCCTTATTATACTTTTTTGGGCTATGTTGGTGATTTGTATAAATCTGTAGACTGGCTGACTTGAAATTAATCCAGAATTCTTCCCTTTCCTCTTGCTCAATGAATGTGTTATTGTAGACAGTTTATATTTCTAGTGCCATATATTCTGTACTTTATATACTTGCACTCGCTTTACATAACAATTTTACTAAACAGCTATTGAAACAATCGCTGTCGTTTTCTGTGACACAAATAACACAGGCGACGCAACGCTATTATAAAGTATTTATTTATTATCTTCATAGATTTAATTAGATTAAAGAACCTCAATCAACAACTGTCTTTGGCATTGTAAAATCTACAAATCTTTATTTTTACAAAACATTTTGATTTAGTCTTTATTTCATACAGAGAATTTTAACTTTATTGCAAACGAATATTGATTTAAATGTGGAACTTCTCTTTTGCCTTAACTCCGCCTTTCTTTTTGCAAAGCCGTTTTATACTGGATAGTTGAACAGTGCTGGATTATCTCGAAATGACTGGTAATGTAATAACGCGCATCAATGCATCGAAGTTCATTTATTTATTTAGTAATAGCTTGTAGGACTAGTGAATGTGTCGTCGCAGTATTTAAGTGTGTTTAGCTTACGATAGGACAATGTCTAGACTGAATTAAGCCCAATTAGACATGTTAGTATTACGTATTATGCACTAGATTTTCCACAAAATTGTAACAAAAAGTGATAAGAATTTGCAATATTCGGCCCATTTGATAAAAATTTTGTACTGAAATTCAGAGATTATATCCATAGCATAGGAGTTGATATTGTTAATATTTTAAAACATTTTACAATGCTTATGTTTATTTTATTACAATTTTTAGGTGTATTGACAAATTATAAGCTTACTGGAATTGCTATGTTAGTACTGATTGATTGCCAATCATACAAAGTTATTTGATAAAATCATATTGGTTTTATGATTATAATGAGTCGTATTTATAGTATATTAATTTTACAATTCAATGCAATATTTGCAAGCATGTTTAATATTCACAGTTTTATGATCGGCACAGTTTGTAAAGTGGTTGCACTAGTTAATATCTGCATATCACTCAGCTGATGCTTACACTTAATATTTATATATTTGAAGGCATTTATTTGTTTTCATTACAGTTATTCAGTTATGAAAAAATAATTACAAGGTATATGGTTAGTATTAGATTTTGTGACTGTTTTGTAATCTCTTTATATTCTATCCCTTAGCATTTTCTATTTTTAGAAACCCAGACACGTATAAAAATAAAATTACAGAAAATTAAGGAGTGTTTTATTCCATCATATCTTAAAGTTATGTCTGCCTTGTTCATCATCTTATTGGCCTTTTCCCAACTATGTTGGGTCGGTTCCCAGTTTAACTATATGAGTACTGAGTACTAGGACTTTACCATGTAAAGTCCTAGTACTCAGTACTCATATAGTGGGTATACTCATACTCAGTACTCATATAGTGCAACTGCGTATCTGACCTCCAAACTCAGTAGCTGGGTAACATAGTACCCCTTGGCAAGACCAATATCAGTAATTTATAAGCTTGCGTTTGACCACCATCTCACCTGATGGTAAGTGATGATGTGGTTGAAGGTGGAGCACACTTACCTAGAAGTAACCTAAGTCAAGAGTAAATCTCTTGACTTAAATATCTCTAGGTAATAGCTATCAGGAAACTCAACTCCGGCAGCTATAACCTAGGAGTCTTTAAGTCAAGAGTGAATAGGTTAGTTTTAGGTAAGCGCCTATACGATTTCAACGGAGTGTATTAAAGTGAACTTGGAGGGAATATCTTATCATAAACGTGGACTCGGCAGGATAGATCCTAAGCTACAAAAAAAGTCGTGGGACATGGACAAAGATATTTATTTTTTGCAAGGAATATTTTACTTTTGCGTTTTCATGAAACATTCAAGACATTACGGTTTTATACAAACATTGCAGACTTTAGAAACTTTTTTTTCATTATTTGTAGCTACTTTTTGTGTATCACCCAGCGCTCGACGTATTTCGTAACATCCACCCATAGATAAAATAAATAACTAGATGTGGTCAACAGAAGAAATTATATCGGAACCGTGTGTCTCCAGTTAGGCGCTGGGCGGGGCAACAACTACACATGCAGTTTAATAAAATCAATAGATACGCACTCGCGCACACACCCGCATTTCCTAAATCAGAACAACAACCAAACAAAACAAACAACCTTATTCCGTCAAACACAGCGTGTATTTACCATGCACCTTAGAATTTACCCACACAAAAACATCGGTCGCTATCGTTGTGCTGTGCAAAAGCAATTTATTTTACATATACGCTAGTGATTGACTAAATCGGAAAGTTATCGATTCTTCCATTTGTTATTGTACATTTTTTTGGGCACCTGAAAATGAACCAAATAAAAAATGGCATGTCCAGAAAATATTATAAAAACAATAAACATATTATTAAGAACATAACATTACATCATTATTATTAAGTACTAACTACTAAGTATTAAGGGCTACCCTGGCGCTTTCGACTTAAATCTTAATATTTAATTATCATAGTGATAGGTCAAATAGAAGTTGATGTTAACTTACATTACGCTCTTGATCGGAATATACCAGCCGTATAGGTTGTATAGAATCCTGAAAAGTTGAATGACTGATTTTATGAATGCCCTAAAACATGAGAATAGCTTTCAGTAATAAAATAAAATTTAACCCACTTCTGCAAAAATCAGTTGTACTCTTAATTTTGGAATTGTCCATTCAGGCTGGAACATTTCTGCGCTGAAGTGAACCGAGCATTTATGGTGCTATTTTTTGTAGGGTACCAGTTAGGTGGCATGCCTGTGGCATCAATCCATTCCTTTTTTATATTACCATCTTTTGGAAAGCTAAAAAGTACGAAAACCACTTATTTATCATTTACATACATCCTAAGCTACTTCTAAACGTCACCATATAATAAGCATCGCAATAATTACGTAACACACTATAAATCAAGATCTGAATGATTTTGACGTATATTGCTAATCCATTGCTACATATGTTCGAAATATTGGTCTGCTCAACAACGTAAATACCACAGTGAGTGTTGTTGATTTAGCATAATGAAACCGATTCCTACTGTAAGTGTGTTACGCAATTACCCCGCAGGTAATAGTTTAGTAGGTTATAATAGGTTTTTGTTATAAGAAAAATCCTAGTTAGTAGAGAAATTGTTAAATATATGAAAACAAACACACATCCATGCCTAACAAATAAATAGCATGAATATATTGACTTATTTTAAGCTAAATTCACAAACATATTATCTGAACCATGCCGATTATTATAACGCATTCGAAGCTTCAACGGAAGTTAAATACAAAAACCATAAAAAATAAAGAAACAGCAACATAGGATAAGGCATAACATGCGATAATTCTAAACCGAAAACACCACCGATTATTAACCTAAAATTAAAGTAACTTACTTTACGAATATTGGTTACGCATTTCTCTACTACTCTGTAAAAATATCAAAATAAGTAAAACACATTATTTACACCGGGCTAAAACGGTTGACAGATTGAATAATAAACTATTGTAGCGACAGCGACGTCGGAACTCCTTACGCATGCTGCGGGCGTAAAATATATTGTTTATTTTTTTTTACTTTTTTGTACACTTGACATTTCAACGTATTTTTATTTCTGTCATCTCATGTAAAATAAAAGTTAAACATATTTTCTTAGAGGTTTCCGTATGTTATAAAAAACTTTTACCAAAAAATTAAACAGACTCGGTAGTCGGTGTCTTTAGTTTTGTATTTTCGTTTTTGGCACCGACTTCCGAAATTAAAGTTATTTTTCACTTTGCAGTGTTTTTTGGGAGTCGGTTTAATTTTTTGGTAAAAAAAAATATTTCACTCTTTTGAGTGGGTGGATTTTTAATTTACCTAGTTACAAGAGCCTAAATGTCAACTACTTATATTCATTTACAAAATATTGCTTTTCCCAATGTTAAGCTGTTATTTGTTGAGGAGTTCTTCTGGTAGTTCACCATCAGCTTCACTTCACCATATGCATTATGACGAGCATATTGTGCTTAATAACCACATTCAAGTAATCGAAGCGGAACACATGAACTACTTATTATTCCTACTTATATATTGAGTAGTTCCAGTGGCCATCGGTGGTCTTCATCATCAGGTCTACTTCACAAATGGTGCTTTTCGAATGCAACTACACAAGTTACTATAAAAATACTCAAATCACTATAGGTGTGCCTATAATATTTGAAGAGTTCCCTCGATTTCTCCAGGATCCCATCATCAGATCCTGACTTGGTGACAATGGGACCAATTTCAAAGTATACCCTTTCAAACAAAAAAAGAATTTTCCAAATCGGTTCAGCCGTCTCCGAGTAATCGGTGATCATACATAAAAAAAAAATAATAATATACGCGTCGAATTGATAACCTCCTCCTTTTTTGTCGTCGGTTGAAAAACCCCTAAACTATAATAGCAATATTTCATTCGTCAATCGACATTGCTGTCGATAGCCTACGTTAGTGGATCTGCACAAGCACATCACTAATTCGTCGCAAGAAGTGGCGGCCTCACTACGCGATGAAGCCGCGTAATACAGTTTCGTATGTTATTTTTACATTGCTTGTCCAGTTACTTAGTGACGAACTCAGGTAGTGGTTAAGGAGCAATGTATTAATAGCAAAAGTAGTACAGTCGTTCTGATATTCGAAAACAAAAATAACATAGTAAAACCGATAAATATTTTACGATTTATTGTTTTTCATGATTTTAAAGACAAATATTGTAAAATACTTGTACTTACATATGGTAAGTGTTTCCATGATTCACATAGTTTTGATTTTGGCTTCGGTTTTTACAAGATACCACAGAACAACTCGGCATTCATATATGTTATCACGATCGCCGTCGAAAGCGCACTAGTTCGCAGAGACGGCCACTTGCCTGTGACATGAGCCCTGTGGCCATGTCGCGCGGACACCGATACGCCCTCTTACCACTTCTCCTATATTTTTGATTTCTGTGCATCCACCACAACGTCGTCTAACCAGTTTTCCGTCTTTCTTCTCCAGTTCTTTGAGCAAATGTTTTGTTTGAGTTAGAGAAGGCTGTGAAAGGCTTGAATAAGATGTGCTGGGAGTAGGCTGTGTAGGTCCTTGTGATGATTGATGTGCTTTTGGACTATTTACCTGGAGCAGTTTCTTTACTATCTCCATCTCTCCTTGCAAAATTGTGCACTTATTACGTGGATTTCTTTTGTTGTATAGGTAAATAGCTTTGATTATAGCCACGCCGAAGAGTACATCCACTGCTATTTTCCTATACCATGTCAAAGATTTCCGAATTGGGGAGTAATAAAGCCATAATGTTTACAGCCCATATATGGGCTGTGGACTCCTATAGAGATTTTTCTAATAAAAATTATCAAATAAGTCCACAGCCCACATTTGGGTTGTAGTAAAAAACCTAACCCGGGGGGGGTTAGGTTTTTTACTACAACCAAATACCCCCCAAATGTACACCTATTGCTGATAAGCCATCATTATACACCATATACTACTCAATTTTATCATAACATCTATTGGACTTAGGACATGCTTTATACACTAAACGCCGGACTGTGAACCTGTTAAAGGTGAAAAGTCCACGATAAATTGATGTCTTGTCACCGTGAATTTTATTTAGTCCAATAGTGGGACACAGGCCTTCTGGCTACGAGAGAGAATGGGCCGCAAACCAACACACGGGTCAAGCACGGGTTGGTAGATGTCGCGTGTTTAGTACTTTTAGGGTTGTGTAGTCGAATGGAAAAAAATGGAACCCTTATAGATTCGTAATCGTGTATAATTATATAGTCATAATTTGTGTCTGTCCGTCCGTATGTCACAGCCATTTTATTTAGAAACTATTAGGTCTACATAGTTGAAACTTTTTATACAAACAGAAAAACAATAAGTGGAAGTGAAGACTCCCCATAAATGGAACTGAAACTAAAAAAATATTTTTTCGTCAAATTTATACCTACGTGTGGGTTATCTAGAGATAGCATTTTATTTCAAAGACTGAATAACAAAGTAATTTTGTGTATAGTCTTCGTCACGTAAGTTGGCAAGGTTTTGGCGTAGTGGGGGTAAGTTCGCGCATCGTGCACTTAGTGGAAGAAAAAAGTGGTAACTTTTACTGCTTGCCATTATTCTATGGTTATTGCCATCATTTATTTTTAATCATGTCTGTTCAGAAGAATGTTATAGAAAGAAGAGGAATTCATTCGTTAATTCGGTATTATAAATAAAGTAAGTAGATATAATACATAAATACATTTAAAAGTGAAAAAAATGTATTTAAAACAAACATTAAAAGTAATATGTTCTCGTTGTCACAATTAGTTAATAAAACTGCTACCCCTTTTATTCTTCTTTTTTCCCGGTGTCCTAAAGACAGTGACGAATTCGGAATTTCAACCTTCCTTAACTATAGTGTCTAACTGTTCATTCTGACGTTTTAATAGTCTGCGTAAAACGGTATTTGGTCCTAGCATTGTAAATTTGTAATCAAGGTAACAAAAAATAAATTTAAAACAACAACTCGTAGCAAAAACAAAGGGTACAACTTTCGTGTACGCAAGTGTATTCGGGAGCAAATTGAACGAGAACTACTGACGTACCAATCGCGTGCTCGGAGCGGCGTTACGTCTTACCCCGCATCCCGCTAACACCTAAAAATCGCCTTCTGCGCATTGAACGACTTTTTGCCAAGTTATTTGACTACTATGGAATCTGTCATGGTCATGGCGGTCGACTCGCACTTGTAAATTTTTTGATCCTAGTACATCTTTCCTCACGATGTTTTCCTTCACCGTGAGAGCAGTGTTAATGATGAAAATTACACTGCCTGGCTTCGAATTCACGACTACTCTATGGAATGTAGCTTGACGGCCATAAATAGTGCAATTTCGAGGTAACTCCGAAATATAACAAACAGGCTGAAACTCTATATCATTATTCAAGACTTCGAAGCTTTGACTCAACCAGGGAGTAGAAGTAAGGGACTTTTTTACAGGGACTAGCAATGTTGATAGAATTCACATTACTAGCAATCTTGTTAACCCATCCAACAAAGCTATATATATGCTTGTCTGGGAATCCAACTGTACGAGGATCACCGCTGCGAGGGGCTGTGTCCCTCTGAGGTGCGTGTCTTCACTGATGGTTCCAAAACAGGTACTGGTACGGGTGCAGGAGTCTTTTCGGAGGATCTCAACATTCGTATAGCCAGACCTTTGGGGGTCTACAACACAGTGTTCCAGGCCGAATGCCTGGGAATCTCACTGGCAGCTTCGGCCATCATAAACAGGGAATTTGAGGACCACTCAATACGTATACTTTCGGACAGCATGGCGGTCCTGCAAGCACTGAACAGCCACATAGTTAACTCCGGGCTGATCTTGGAGTGTCACAATCTCCTTAACCAGGTTGGTAGACACAACAATATAACCATTCAATGGATCAAAGGACACAGCGACTCCCGAGGCAACGATGCAGCGGACGAACTCGCTAGAAGGGCGTCGAGTATGGGACCCGAACCCATTGAACCACTCCCCTTCGGTTATCTGCGTCACCTGGTAAGGAAACGCACCAGAGACCTACACCACAAACTATGGGAGGACCATGGTGAGTGCAGGCAGGCCAAAGAGGCTCTCCCGACCCTTGATGGCCGCTTGTCGAAACAGGTCCTTAGACTATCTAGACCGCAATTGCGGCTGGTGACAGCTGCCCTTACCGGTCATGGATCATTTAATAAACACCTCTATCTAATAGGAGTCACAGACAGCCCACTCTGCAGAGCCTGCATGGAGGAGGACGAAACAGCAGCACACCTGCTACTGAGCTGCCCTGTAGTCGCGGATTACAGGACTAAATACTTCGGCAACCCAGATACCCTCCGAGAAATGGTAAGCAAAACAAGGGCGTTGCTCGCCTTCCTGGAGGAACTGGCATGGATTGAGTGAAGAGAAATCTTACCCCTTACGCAAAATACGCGCACGGTCGTGGAGTTGCGGATACCTGCCCGACATACATACATACATACATACATGCTTGTCTGGAGAAGCTTCACGGCATTAGTGTAATGGGTGGGGTTCGAACCCGCGACCTCTCACTCATAAATCTGACACCTTAACCAATAGGCTATTGCCGTTTCTCAATCAAGACAAGTGTATCAAGTTGTTATCTGGCTGGTCCATCCCAGAGAGATGAGAGTAGCACTCCATACACTATCGAGCTTATGCATGAAAAAGGCTGAGTACCTGTTCCTAGTGTGAAGTACAGAAGTATGAGATTTGATATACACTCCTGAATGTGACAATTCCATGCAAGTCCCAACTGAAACCGGGATGATGGACTTGCCTGCAGGCTATAACTCACTACTATAGGTTTATCTGTTCGCCACAATGAACAGAATTACATTGTCCAGGCTACATGGTAACTAAACAAATGAATGACAATGTTTTGTCTTGTGTAATAATGCTGCATTTGTTCCATAATGGATAGAAGAAAATATAAAAATGCTTTTTGATAGGAAATATTTATTTACAAGTGTAAAAGTAAGCAGTTTAATAAGTAATTATTGTTACAACTATTAAAAATATAATATTCTTATTACAATTTATGTCAGAAATAATATACTAAATGCCATTATAATGCAGCTCACAGCAACATAGGGAGATTTCCTTTCACCAATCCTGGCACACTTCCAAAAGGTTCCAAGTAATCTGAAAATAAAATCAATACTTAACTAGGTATACCACAGAATAATAGAAGTTTTATGGGAAAAATAATATGCCTAGAAGTCTTTTTCAAAGTGGCTGATAACACCATTGGTTTTGGAGGTCCAAAGTCTGCAGGAAATGGGGAAGTGTGAATGTGGATTTAGTGGCATTACTTCTACTACAATGAGAAATCATTGGCATGTTCCTCTACATATTGTTAAAGGTTTGTACTCTTAACAATTTAGTAATGCAATGTTATGATGTTAAATTAATAATGGTAAAAGTTTAGTAATCGGCTGCAGGAGGAGCGGGTGGAGGGGGAGGGGGTGAGGGGGGTTCTGTGCCCCCTTCTCCCTGGCACCACTCCCATGAAAAGGTAACTCACCGTTTCCGAGAAAAATGACTTTTTGTAACCTAACCTCAAAACACTCAAAGTAGCCTAAAAAGCGTAGTGAAAAACTCAAAAAATGGCTAAAAGGTGTAGTTGGAGCCCCGCTTCGTGGGGCTCAATGGTTTAAAAAAAAATAACCACGAAGGGGATGGCGAGGTCTGTTCGCTCGCTCACTAGACCTCGCCATCCCCTTCTAACCTAATCTGTCCGAGTCGGGGTGCCCTAAGTTCCGAGCTCCGGCCATCACCTTCGTGGTTATTTTTTTTTTAAACCATTGAGCCCCACGAAGCGGGGCTCCAACTACACCTTTTAGCCAATTTTTGAGTTTTTCGAAAACCTTTTTGTTGGAGTAATGCCGGGGAGGAGAGGAGCACCCCTGCCCCGTCACTCTACTCCCACTGCCTTCCTCCTGCCAAATAATACTAACTTTTCCGAAATTTTTATTCTAACCTAAAAACTTTAACCATGGATATCACCATAACCATGGGGTTGCGCGGGGGGGGATGGTACAGGGGGGTAGCACTACTCCCCCCCCCCACCCCTCCCCTCCCACCCCGACCCAAAAATCGACGGGCCATAAAGGAAAGTTTTACCGGTTTCTAGATCCAAGCCTTAATGATAAATAAAACTAAATATATCTGGCAAACTAAATTCAATTTACTAGTTTAAGCTATAAGGTTGAGCATAATTTTATTTAAATTGCAGTTTTCATATTGTGTTAAAAATTAAGGGGCAAATAAATGAATTAAAACTGTAATACAACATACTATACTGTACTTGTTAACCAGCATAACGTAGGTCAGCAGTTGCTGACGGCATTCATAATTATTAAGCATTCATTTTCGTTTAGATAACCTAATCGATTCAAAGTTACTTACCCTGTCTTATTTCTATCCATGATACTAGGAAAGAAAGATCTTAAGTACGCACAGGTGCATATTAGAAGTAGTATTACGGACAGCAAGCTTTGAAAATTAAATATAGCACTCTGAAACAAATTTAAAAACAAGAATAGTTTACATCGCTTTTTCTTATGACAAATATAGACGTGTAGTCTTCTAAAATAATAGATAAAGGTTTTACCATTTTAAAAGTTTCTTATTTGCGATAATTTCTATATATTTAAAAGTCTTCTGTAGTTTTTGCCTTCCACTAGAAAAATAATTTAAAACAATATTTGCGTGGCGTAGATTCGCAAACAACAATTCAACAATTGACTGCAATTGACTGAAACTGAATTGACTCGGACTCGCATAATTTTGACAGCTGACAACAACTTTCATTGACATTACAACTCAGCAAAGCATTCGTTCAGTAATCATTGAGAGAGGAAATGTAAAGTCAGTGTTCAGCAGTAATGATCTAATAACGACATCAACACGACGTAACAGAAAATTCCAAGATGTCATACAGTAAAATAACCGTGAATAACTAAAGGCATTATTTTGTATTTGTCAAAACTCTAAAAGTAAATTCTTAATAACAAACGGATTTGAGACTGTGACAAACCAAGGAAAAACCCCATGTTATGACTACTAGAGAAGTCACCACACATGACATCACTACTGCGTTAGTACGTTCCGTTTAAGTGTGGTCAATTGGCCGCCATTCTTAGGTCGTGCGCGCACTGCCTTGCGGTGGCCGCAATTGCGGTAGTTCTACCGCACCGGTAGAATGACCGGGGCCACCGGTGACTCTACCACACGCGTTTATTCCACCGCAGTGCGCGCACTTCTATGACACTCCATACTTCACAGATTTTGCGTTTCCAAAACGCAACGCAGTGCGCGCACGGCCTTAAACGCAAAGCAAAGAGTAAAGTAATTATAGAGACGCTTGCCAGTTCTTGAGCGTATATGTAATTTTTTGTTTTATACGAAAAACATGTTCTAAAGCATTAAATATGCAATCGTATTTTTTATGATATTGCACTAATAATTCAACTAATACGGCGGAGTGCAGAGGAATAACTTCTCATCGGTGAATAACTAGATATTTATATTTGAATTTGTCATAGACTAAAAATTAAGATGTGACAATTTGTGTACAAGCTGACAATTCTTTTTATAGCGGAAGATAATAATCTAACCTTAGAATACAGAAAGAACACAGTACTTTTGTATATAGAGAACCGTCATATCGCGTGACGAGTTTTACCCGTGTCCAATTTATTTAAATTATGACGTCTTGTGTCGTTTCTACCTGTAATAATGCAGCGGGGCTGAATAAAAACAGGATGGGATCACATTACACGAGTATAGGGCTGCCATCCGTCCGGGTTTCCCCGGATTTGTCCTAGTTTGGACAGCGTCGGATTCTTCCTACAAGCGTCCGGGTAAAACCCGGACACATATTGGTCTTACGGGTACCAAAAAGCACGATCTGTGTATTTCATCTTATAGTTTTTGTTATGTTGATTCATTAAAAAGAAAGCCTTAACTGTGTACAATGTTATCAGTAAATAAAAAAACCATAATTAATCATCGTTGTTTTTTTTTAGTTTCAAGTACAAAAATGTATTTTTCTACGGTGTCCGGGGAATAATTGTGATTTTACTCAAATGTCCGGGGTTTATGAAGTCTCTGTCTGGGGCCGGCAATTTTGGTGATGGCAGCCCTACACTTGTAACTAGCGCATTCACTTATCGTCTTATTTAATTATTGAATAAATTGTTTAGTTTGTAATGTGGATGCATTATTCCTCCGCTAGGAGTATATGTCACACATGTATGGAGTGTGTGTATGATGTATGTATACTCCTAGCGGAGGAACTATTTTTTATATTATGTCTATGGGAGGAATAATGCATCATGCATCCATTTTGTTAGTGTTGCCAATATAAGAGTTTTGATTTCCCTTCTTTTTACTACCTACTGAGGGCTTTTATTCTTTTATTTTATATTAATAACTACTTTAATTAAAAAATATTTACCAACTTAAAAAAGAATGGTTATCAGTGCAACCCGTATACAACGTGGAACAGAATAAACGCAATTCCTGAAAGTAGTAATGAATTTAAATAATGATGTTTATTTTGCAAATAGGTTATAAATAACACTTTCACACGTCTTTTTTTCGTAAATATAAACTAGATGAGGCCAGTGTTTCCTAAAGCCTCGTCCCCACTAGGAACTTTTGTCAAGCGACATGTGTCCCCGGAGACATCGGGCGATGTCGCCCTACATCGCCCCACGTCGCCCGATGTCTTGTCTCCGTCCACTTCAGTTCAGTCGAACCTATCATGTCTCCGGAAAAGGTAGTGTTGTACAGTGCGGCTTATATAATGATGAATGCATCAGGAACAAAAAAGAAGAGAAGATGGTGGATTAAACAGTACTTGCGAAACAAAACAAGTGTATTTAATGATTTCAGTGTTCTAGACGGCTCATTTCATAATTTTACTCGGATGTCATCAAACAAGGAACAGTTTCAACAATGTCGCGGCGATGTCGTCCGACGTCGCCCGACATCGCCCGATGTCACCGGGGACACATGTCACTCGACAAATGTTCCTAGTGGGGACGAGGCTTAACTGACTACTCTGAAAAGAAACACTGAAACAAACTCAGAGGTCACCGTCTCTTTTAAAGACCAGACAATCTGTAGTGATCAAATCATATAAGAGCCATGTACGTTAATGTCTGTGGCGCCCTTTAGAGGACAGAATCAAACAGATTTGAGCAAGCCCGTCCAAACAGTGCAAGCATTTGTCAAATATCGCGTAGCTAGTTGGTTCAGAATCGGCTTTTGAATCGATTTCCGTCATAAAAAATAGGTGTTAAAATTTTGACGGCAAAATCTTTCATTTAACTTAAAATGGAAACAAAGTATCATGACAAATTAATATAATCCTTAATTCAAGAAAATGCGCTCGTGTGCGTGTCGGCCGCTAATATTGCACGAGTGTATGCGTCTGCGTAAGAATATTTTATGACGCACATACGTTTTGCGTTTAGTAAGGGTTATCCTTTTTATAAAAAATGAAAATTTTATAAAAAAATGTCTAGGCTTGGTTTCAATATATTTAAAAAATGAAAGTTGAAAAATAATTATTGCATGCTGTAAGACATAATTTGTTACATTTTGTTCATTTTAGGTTCCACGTTTGGTCCGTAAAGATGGGGAAACAAGTGAAGAGACCTGGTTACCATTCAATCATACTTATGTATATTCGTTGTATTTTCGCGAAGAGGTTAAATTATACTACTAAAGCAGGAAGGCGTTTTCTGAAGTTTGCTGAACCTTGTGTAAGCTGTAAATAAAGAAAAGTTTGTTTTACTTTAAGTACTGAGGTTAACTTTAATTAATAATAAATTATGAAAAAAAAGATCGAATGAAGCTTGTTAGGTATAAAGCTACCTATGTCACTTCTGTAGTCAGTCGGCAGTTTAGTCTATATGGGTGATAATGTGACATGAAGTAGCAGAACATTGAACGAAACGCTTAAGCGCCATGAAAATCTCGGCGCTTCCGACCTATTGGTCGCGAGAACACTACACCTTAGAAGCGTTCTAGTGCTGCGTGTTTTTACTGTTTTGTTAGACGACTAATTATGGTTTCAGCGCTGCATCGAACTTTAGTTTAAACTCTTGCCAAAATAGAAGTATGTATAGAACATATTCTTTGCTTACTTGCTTAGGATAGCTCCTCTAGTATGTAGTACATTATACATATATTACCTCTATGGTTATGACCTATATTTTTCTGGTCGTAGAATACCTGTATCTTTCCCAAGCGAAAATTCTCTGCATTTTCTCTTTGTATAATTGTATAAGAAAGTTTTCCACTTTCTCGCAGGCAAACGATTGGCAAAAGGGCTACGTATGAGGCATGTGTGATATTTCGATGATCAGCAACGAACTAACGCGAGGACAGTATTCTCATCGTAGCAGCTATATGATGATACAAGAACCACTGAGTGAATCCATTCAACAGTGAAAGACTGATACGCTCTCCCACGTACCCCTCTCGCCGCGATCTCAATTTAGCCGGGATTGTGCGCTTGAGTCGGCAGACAACTCATTTTGCATCGCCGTGTGAATGTAACATGACTTTTGTATGAAACCGAATGTTTTTTTTATTTATTGGTAATAGGGTCGCGTTTGACCACCATCTCACCTGATGGTAAGTGATGATGTGGTCGAAGATGAAGCACGCTTACCTAAAAGTAACCTATTCACTCTTGACTTAAAGACCCCTAGGTTATAGCTATCGGGAAACACAGACTCCGGCAGGGAATTCCACTCCTTAGCCGTACGCACAATGAAGGTATTTTCAAAACGTTTAGTGCGTATAAGTGGGATGTCCACCATGTAACGATGGCACGGGCTTGGCGGAATTAGATTGTGTATTTCCATCGCATACTCCCCGAAATGTAACCGATATAAAACCGATAGACTAGCAACTCGTCGTCGATGTTCAAGGCTCTGGAGCTTTGATTCGACCAGTGCATCGTTGCCAATGAGTCTTTTGGGCCGTTTCTCAATAGACTCAAGAGCATCCAGCTGGTACTTGGCAGATCCATCCCAAAGATGTGAGTAGTACTCCATACACGACCGAACCTGGGCTTGATAGAGATTGAGCAGCTGTTCGGGTGTGAAGTAACGTCTCACCTTTGCTAGGATTCCCAACTTTTTTGATGCTAATTGAGCCTTAGCCTCGATATACGGGCCAAAATTGAGGGTAGAAGTTAGTGTTACCCCCAGAAGCTCGATACGATCGGTTATCGGCACGGTTACATCTCGGAAAGTAGGAGCCGGTTTGAATTGACTCCTTTTTGCGGGGAAGAGACACGCCTGGGTCTTAGCTGCATTAAACTTGACCAAGTTGGCATCGCCCATTCGGAGACAGCCTTCAAGGACAAATTCAAGCGCCCAACCATGTCCTCACGAAGAGACTGGATCTGTGACCCACCAGCACGCGCGCTGGTCACGTATCTTTCAGCAACTGTGCTGTCGTCTGCATACCCAAAGGGACCGGGCATAAGCAGATTATTAATGTGCAGCAAGAATAAAGTTGCTGACAGAACCGACCCCTGAGGGACCTCGGCATTAATTGCCAATTGGCCAGATGAGCAGCCATCAATGACCACTCGTATGGACCGATCTCTCAGGAAGTCTTCAATCTAAACGCAAACTAGCAGAAATCACGCGACTGAAATTATGCGACTCAGAAAATTACGCTCATCTGGCTTCACCCTTACTCTATCCGCGTTTTCTGACCGGAACATGGATTAAAATAAGTACCGACCTACATAAATTTCTCCACTGCCAGATATGATATTCTAATATTCCACAACTTTCTAATATTCCACAACTTTTTTTTTTTTTTCACACAACGCCATCTAGTCCCAAACTAAGCATAGCTTGTGGTATGGGTACTAGACAACTGATAAACATGCATATATATTTCTAAATACATACATATTATAGATAAATTACACCCAGACAAAGAACAAATGACCGTGCTCATCACACAAACATTTGTCCTAGGTGGGAATCGAACCCACGACCTTGCGCATAGCAGTCAGGACCACTGACCACTATACCAACGGGCCTGTGATATGAAATTAAAATGTTCACAGAATTCAATAGCTGACTTGATTACAGAATATACAATAAGTATGTTGTAAAGTGCTATCCCTACTACTACTTCCTAGGCTTTTATGGGATACAATCGCCTCCTTGTGCGAAGCAGTCATGCTAGTGAAGGAGGAGGCTGAACGCGCGAGAGAGAAGCAAATCTCTTCCTCACGCCCTAGCTGCCCCGGGCGTCAGAGATCGCGTGCCAATATCCGGCCACCGTAGTCGCGGGCTTGCGGACGGCGAACAGGGCTAGCTCACCGTCCAGTAAGAACCAGGCCCGGGTTGGCCTTTACTTAGCACAATGTTAACGAGCAAATGTCATATTTCTATAACTAGGACTCCGTCAGCAAAATACAGCCCGTAAGTACCTATTAGATACTCGAAAGGAACGACTGACCTTTGTCCGACTAAAAACGAACGACCGACTAAAATTCCACTCTATTCCTTCAATTGCGCTTGCATTACGGGGGCGCGGTGCCGGTGCGGGAATTACCTTAGAAGTGTGTGTGCTTATATTATAATCCCCTATAGCATAGTAGCAATTGTTATGGCAAACGATACACTAATGTGAAATTGTATTCTTTTGAAGTTCAAAGAAATATATTTCGAATATCTCGTAAAGCTACCGGCTGGCTTCACTACCGCGTTCATCTGCGTTCACCTTCTACCGGAGTTATTTTAAAACTGTGATGTCTCTTAAGATATTCATTGAAACTGAATGATGTAAAGGGCAATTTTGTTCAATATGTAATTTCTTATGATGAATTACGCATTTATGTCGGTAAGGATTAATACCATGTTTATAAATTTAAACATCTTCGCCAATAATGCATTATTTTAAATCACATTTTATTACCATAAAAAAGGTTAGAGTCTGGCTAACGAAAGCGTGACCAATGACGGAAGACAAGGCGGTAAGGTTGAAAGACCATAGCCTGCCCAATGGGCGAATGAAAAAAAAAAAAAGAAAGCGTGACCTGGAGTTTTCTTAAAAGTTTAATATGGCAACATTATTAAGCTGCCAAAGTCTGTGATTACAATTGTCAGTAATTTGTAAACACAATTAATATTCAACAATAATCGCTATAATATGGGTACAACAATAAAAAGTAACGTGCGAAAGCTGCTACATATTATGATCAGTAAGTTTAAACAAAAACAATAAGAGGAAGAAATTGTTTTCCAAGAAAAACAACAATGTTTAGATGCAATCTCGGATTTTTTAGGTTAGTACGACTTTATAATGTTGATCCTTGGTGGCTGATTATTACCTATTTACGATATTATGATACTTTTTTTATCTTTATAGATAATATTGGAGATATTCAAGGAATCTGCGACTTGTTGAAACCTTAAAAAGTTTGTAGAAAAAATCTTTAATAGAAACTCAGACTAAGTTCTTAGAAGAAATATCTTCATTAACTGGTACGTATGTTACGGTTAAGAATGTTTAGTTGATGAGTTGTGTTATTTGACATTATCAAATTGTTTGGGTACCTTAATTTTTTAATATGCATTTTATACTTCGTTTTGCAGAGGTTGTTGGTGTCACAACACTAAAAAAAAGGAAGGATCTGTGAATGAATGGATGTGGAGCACTCCAGGAAAAAAATGATGGATTTAGACAGTTTTGATATTGATGCAATAAGAAATAAAATCAATGAATTTTATATTGTGAGAAAGGAGGTCCCAACATTGCGAACATTGTTAGAAGAATTACATTCTAGCATTGGCTTTAGTGGATGTAGAGAAACTCTGCGTGAAATATTAATTGCTAATGGGTAAAAGTTAAAAAAAAAATGAACGAACGGTTCTTGTCGAACGTTTTGATATTGCTGCTTGGAGACATCTTTATCCACGAGAAATTGCTGCTAAACGAACGGAAGGAAAACGAATCATCTATTTAGATGAAACATATGTACACAAAAATTATAAGCCTAAAATGTCACGGCAAGGTCTGACAACGAGTGGTGCCCCTAAAACAAAATAAAACATTACAACAACTCATTTGGCTGAATAAAAAAAAAAAAAAAATAAAATCTTTTTATTTCAGACATTGGGTCCATACATCTTCAAAATCATCATCAATTCATCTTAAAAAAAAAAAACATCACACACATCGAATAAAATAAATTATGACGTAATTTAATTTAATTTATTAATTTAATTTAATCTACTGATTTAATTTAATCTATTAATTTAATTTACTGCACATCTTACAGATTGATGATTGACTGATGGATTTAAGTATTTGCCTCCCTCTGGGGCACCGGGCACGCGCACTTGTGTTTGAACCCAGTGTCCCAGAAGGGGGCTGTCTAGCTTGTGGCTGAGCACGTTCAGGATGGTGTTGGTGCTCCTACGCGTACGGAACATCAGCGAGGCGATGCGGCGCCGCAACACAGTGTGGAAGCCGTCTGTGTGCGCATGCGCAAACATTGCAGACGCACTACAGCAGCGTGGGAGCCCCACCAGCACCCTGAACGCGTTATTATATTGTACTCGGAGAGCGTTGATGGCCCGCTGCGTGTAGTTGACCCACAGATTGCAGGTGTAGAGAGTTTGGCAGTATGCTTTAAACAGAGTGATCTTTACATCTAAACTACACCTAGCAAATCTGCGTGCCATCATGTTACAGCGGACCGCCATCGCCCTCCTCTCCCTTTCAATATCTCTATCATCCTTTAAATCCTCGGTGACCACATGGCCGAGGTATTTAAACTCACTCACTCTTCGAAGAGCGACAGCGTTAAGCAACACAGGTGCCACATCCCCCAGTTTACGACCCCTGGCTTGAAACACCATGAGCTCGCTTTTCTGCTCATTGTACAGGAGACCGTGTACTCTAGCATACTCCTCACATACGCCTATCAGCTTCCTGAGTGAGGCCACTGATGGGCTGAGCAACACCATATCATCTGCGTAGCTAATACTGTTGATACAGTGACCATCAATCGAGCATCCCACTCCGATGTTGCTCAGCTCATCAATCAGCCCGTTCACGTACAAGTTGAAGAGTGAAGGAGATGTTAACCCCCCCTGTCTCACTCCACACTCCAACCTGTATTCATCAGAAAGTTCTCCAAGCCATTTGACCTGGTTAGTTTGGTTGTCATACCAATATTTAAACATACTAATCAGCTCACCCGGCACACCTGAACACTTCAATTTACGCCAGAGAATATCATACCTAACCAGATCAAAAGCCTTGGAGAGATCAAGAAAGGCTGCATAAACAGGCGTCCTCCTGTCTGTGTAATACCTGACAGTTTGCTTGAGAGACATAACCGCGCATTCTGTCGAAAGTCCGGGCGAAAGAAAGGGCGGTAGTTGCACTTATCAGAATTATCTCCAGTCTTGTTTTTAATTATAGGCACTACCACCGTCTTCATCAGCTCATTGGGCAGGTAGGAATGTCTAATACAGAGCGTGAATAACAGTCCCAAAAGCCTCGGGAGGTGTGGCCCCGCATGCTGAAAATGTTCGATGCTGAGGCCGTCGTGTCCGGGTGACTTCCCTCGAGTCATGCCTTTTATTATTAAAGCAACTTCTTTTGCTGTGACACGCTTAGGCACCGCTGACACGACGACCTCCGCATCCCTAGTCTGCTCACCTTTCAGCGGAGACTCCACTTGAAAGTGACATCGAAACACGTTTGCAATGTCTTTTGGTTCACAGATGCCGTTGATACTCACAGGGACGCTAGGTTTAGGATTTAATTGTTTTGTTTGTTGCCAAAATCCTTTAAAATCTTTGTTTTTATGTTTAGTAGCTAAAATATTCATTTTTATTAATTCTTGGTTATTCTGACAATAGTGTAGTTTGCTTTTGAATTTTTTTCTAGATTCATACATTTCATTATAAAACTTACCACTGTTAGGGCGACCATAACACACCCAGGTTAAAAACTTCTGCCTAGCCTCCCTGTGAGCGTCACGAACATACTTGTTCCAACCGACAATATGACGACCGCGGTGCCGTCCTCCACTAACCCCACGATCTCCATAACTATCAACAGCAGCCTCCTGTAACGCTGTTACAATGCCACCATAAAGCGCGTCTATCGCTGTCAAGTGATCCTTGCTACTCTTACTACACATGCTATCACAACACTGTTGGAATTCATGAGGGAAGCCAAATTCTCTCAGTTTATCATTACAACATTTTGTATATTTTTCTATTTGGCTTAAGTCCCTGTCTCCCCATAGAACTTTATTGGCTTTGATGAACGGCGGCTTAATAATTCTACAGACTGTTTTCAAGTTACACTGAATCTCTACTGGACAGTGATCAGACCAGAAAATGTCGTAGCACACCCTTACTGAAGTAACCGTCTTCAGGGCAGAATCAGTAACAATACAGTGATCCAACCACCTACGGCAACCGTGCGCTTCACTCACAAAAGTATAGGTATTCGAATTCAAGCCCAACATCTCTAGGTCGACACATGTCCAGTTAAGCTCATTACAAAAATTTCGAAGTTCATTTCCAAACAATTCCCCCGGATGAGCATTAAAATCCCCCATGATAAATACACATTCAATATTGTTACTCTCAACTATTGACATAATTTCGCTTAAACATTGAACAAATTCCAAGAGATTGTCAGAAGAGTCAGTAGGCATATAGATAGAAAAAACGAGTATAAACCGATCCGACACACACACCTTAATTGCACTTATTCGTTTACTTTTACACGGAATGACAGACACATAATTACACTTACTGTTTCTCCATAGAAGTGCTACACCGCCATACGGTCGCCCCCGCAGTATACCACTTGTTAGGTCTACCGCGGATTTGCCGCAGTATCCGAAATCACTGTTTATTTTACCGAGTTCAGGGATCTCATGTGGCAGGAGCCACGTTTCTTGCAGTGCAATAATATCAGCCGTTAGGCAAAGACGTCTTACACACTCCGAGGATCTTTTAAGCGACTTACAATTGAAACTGATGAATGTTAAACTTTCATTGTTTGTTGTACTATCCATTTATATTTATTATTGCACTAGTATCAGATTTCTTACATCTGTCTAAATCTCGTCTGTTGAAATCCACGAACCGGCGGAAAGCTATACCATCAGGCCATAAAGAGCAATCCAAAAACAAACTAAGCTTCTCCTTGGGAACATACATTTTATATGAGTTGTATTGTTTCTGTTGCTTAGGTTCGATCTTTTGTAATGTGACTTCAACATTTGTATTGCTCCTTATGTAGTCAACTATATGATTCTCGCAGGTTTCCTTATGCACATTATTTATAAATAGAGGGACACTGATATTTGCGGCCCTAAAACTATCAACTATTTCCATGCACGTTCCTTTTTTACTCAGAAATCGATTCCTGTACCTTTTTCTTTGTACAACTTGCCAAACTTCGTCAGCTTGCTGCGTAAGTATAGCGCTATGTGGCTGGGGCGTTCGAGTCAGCTGATTGTTCGCCGCACCTACACATACAGAGGTATTAGCCGTATTAGTCACCGCGGCAAACGAGGCACCCTGCGTTTGATTCTCGGCGAGCACCGCTGCGCGTGCGACGTCTGGGCTGCGTGCGACAGAGAGATCGTCGCCAGACGGCGGCGCGCGTGAGCGAGACGGGGACAGTGGGTGTCGCGCCTGAGTGCGCTGATCACAGTGTACTTTGTGGCGCTGATCTACCTCCTTATCAATAACGGTCGAATAATTGTTATCGCTCATCATGTTAGGTGTAATATGAATAATTCCCGAGGGTCCACTCTCGCAATTGAATTCTGAACTGTCTAACATTCTACTCGTACCTCGTTTTTTGTTGACAAAGTGGTCCCGTTCAAAATTATTAACTATCGATGTTTGCTGAAGATTAATGACTTCATTTCGTAGTCTCCAAAACTGGTCCATAGGTGTATATGTTTCCTTGATAGTCTCAATCTCGTGTTTGAGTATTATAAGATCCTTCAATATCCGCGTCGCATCCAAATGATCGAAAGTGACCGGGGGTAATTTTTGTAGGTCACGAGCGACAAAAATCGGCATTTCTTCAGGATCTTTCTGTTTTATTAATGTGATTATGTCTTCTATTTCTCTTTGCGTTTTACCTTCCCTTTTTCGGTTTATCTTTCTTCCCAAAGTTTTGACTGAGGCAAATAAAAGATTTTTTGCAGCACTAATTTCGTCCGATGTGAACGCCGTGACACACAGTCTAATCATGGAATCCTCGTCCATCACATCACACTTGTTCTGAATAAAGGCCAGAACCTCACTTATAACCACATTACAGTTCGCACACTTTACCATTTTAGAGGTCGTTGACCCAATCGCATTAGCCATTGTAACGTACGCGCAGAAGATTGAAAAAAAAAAATTATGTAATAAATGTGGAAAATAAAATAATACAAACAAAGAGATCACATAACAGAAAAAGTATTGGAAAAAATCTTAATAAGTGTAGGTGATGACGACTCCGCTGATACAGAAGAAGTTGAATTTTTGGACTCGGATTTTGAGTACGATGATTAAATAATTATCATAACCAAAATGCCTGTAGTTGATTAAAAAAAAATGTTGAAGAAATTTAATAAACTATATGTTAAGTAGGTTAATATTATGTATATACTAATAAATAAATCTACACATTCGTTTTTTTAATCAATCCATGACAGTCAAGGCTCCGAGACACCAAACGGAGTCTTTAAAAACATTATGTGGTATTATCCCTAAAAAAGTTCGTAAACAACTATTACCTATATAAATTGATAGTCGTAAATACATAAAATTTCCAAGTATCAAAACATTTCTCTCCTACTATGGTCAGTAATACCACATAAAGATTTTTTGAATTTGCCGCGTTTTCTCAGGTCACGCTTTCGTTAGCCAGACTCTAGTGATTTATTTTTAGGTCCTTATTTCACGCAAAAACGGATCGTTATGGTTTTGTTGTGAAGATAGTGAAATGGCTGGAGATTGACATATTTGGCTGAAAATAAACTATATTATACGCGAGTGAAGCCGCAGGCAGAAACTAGTTCATAAATAAATCAATGGCACCAGGCATGGTTGGGCCGAACTCGCATACAGTGTTCAAGAGGGCACCACCACGGAATTATTTTATCATCAACTAGCAGTCACATGGGGCTTCACTCCCGTGAACTTTTTCACCTTAACAATATAAATCTAAACCTTTTCCAAGTTTCAAGCTACTTCCGTACCATTCCATCCAAATCCATATAGTACTTTCGATTATTATCACGTTTTAACAAACCTCTATGTATCTGCCCAGGGGCTGTTCAAGTATTACGTAAGCACATTTTTTGCAATTTTTAACCCACCCCTCCCCCTCGTCAGCAAAAGTAAGCAAAGCTCTTACCCCTCCCCTCCATACTTACGTAAACATTGGTACAATTGATTGATTCATGAGCAGCAGTTATAAATCTAGAAATAAGGAATAGGTTTGGAAAGAAGTCTGTAACGCACATAATATTCATTTAAATAAACTTTACTTATACGGAATTCAACAATTCATTATTTGTAGGAATCCCCGAAAATGCATTTCATTTTGAAGCATAGATAATGTGTGTTGCTATATGTGTAAAAAATTAAATAATTACTGCTGACGTAATCACCATCTAGATCCCCTACCCCCCATGTCATCAAAAATAAGCAAAGCAAAGACCCCCACGCCCCCCTATAGTGCTTACGTAATACTTGAACGGTCCCCCATGGATAAATCGGCAATCAAGATAAAGTGCATTTATGTACATAACAATCGGACTAGGTGTGGCTAAATAATGCAAACGTAGAGTTTTTAGTCAAAAAATATTTTTTTTATTTCTTTCAACTTTCAACCAGGAATACGTCTCAATGTACATTTGAAATAGTAGGTATAACCTGGTCAATTTAAAAATAATTAATTTGGAGGAAATATGTATAGAGTTCGTTTGCATCTCTGTATGAATAGGTATTGTGAATACCAAGTCTTTAGTCTCATAATATTCTCCCATTGTCCAAAAACAATTTTAATGCTAAAAAATCAAGAGATCTTAAAAACAACTATTTTTTAACCGACTCCTAAAAGTGGGAGGTTCTCAATTCGGGGTTTGATTTTTAAGTCATAATCATAACTATAAACAGAAAAAGATGCAGTGGCGTAGCGTGCCTTGTCGGGGCCCCGTATAAAAATTTTTTTGGAGGCCCTTATATGGAGGTAAAGATTTTTCACAAAAGAAAAAAAATATTGTGAGAAGTAATGTTTATTTATCACATAATTTACCCATTTTACAAATAAAAATCGAATTTTAAATATTCACTCTCCTTGCCTTTTTATCGGCAAAGTGATTTATTAAATCATTTATGGCTGATGATGATTTTAGTTTTTCTAAAGTTTCTGCCTCTATGGACAATAGTGAGATGTCTGACAGCCGTTCTTGTCCCATCGAAGTTCTTAAGTAATTTTTTATTAGTTTTAATTTTGAAAAACTTCTTTCTGCCGTTGCGGTTGTAACTGGAAGGGTCAAGAATAAAAAGCATGCTGTGATTACCTCAGGAAAACTGGATGCAAGACTATTGAATTTTACTAGCAATAATTCAATGAGTTCTTTAATGGAATAAATTTTTTTAATTTCAGAATTTAAGCATGTTTTTAGAGCCTTTAATTGGTCACAAAGATTAAGTGAGATGTCTTTACTGTATTTAGCAGACAGTTTTCCGGAAGCGTTTAATATCTCTTCGCTTGAAGAAGATAGGAGTTTCTCCGGTTGTAATATTTCGAATATACTACTCAGGTTGCAAAGGCTCTGAAATCTTTCTTTAGTTTGAGAAATTAATATATCTAAACAGCAATAGTATACATTGACTTTGAAATAGGATTCCGGGTCGGAAATTCTCTCATCTTGTGATAACTCATCAAAAAAACGCTTCGTTATCTTTCGCCTACTGTTTTTAAAAACAGTTGTTACCCCCCACTTTTTTGCTAAATCTTTGGATTCATTTAGCAAACTATTAAATGAATTCTGATTTCTTAATTGGCACAGTCTATTTAAAAGATTACTTAATAAAATACTAGATTTCTGTAAGTCATTATTATCATGCTGTAGAGCTTTAGAAACAGGATTAATAATTTCAAATAGTGAAGAAAAAAATGTAACGAGCACTAAGAAATCAAAACTCTCTAAAATATTAATTATACTTTTACATTCTTCACGTTCATCTTTTTTATTTGAAATTAAATTTAGTTGGTACAAAGTTTTCATGAATAGTAAAAAATTTTTCTTTACTGCTAATAAAGCGTCGTTCCTAGAAGACCATCTGGTAGGACATACCTTTTTAAGGGTAATCAAATATTTTTCAGATGAATCGTCACTTAGCATAGCCCAGCGTTTTATACTATTGCCAAAAAAAGTATATATTTTTTCTAAATTATCGAAAAAAGTCGATACTTCGCGAACATGTCTCGCAGCATCGTTCAAAACCAAGTTTAAAGCGTGCGCAGCACAATGAACATAATCGGCATTTGGAGCATGCTCTTTTATTAGGGTTTGTAATCCTCCATACACACCCGACATAACATTTGCTCCATCGTATCCCTGTCCTCTACATTTAGTCAAATCAATTCCATATTCTTTAGTCAAATTTAAAATGACAGTTTTCAGACCTGCAGCACTGCAATCGGTTACTGCTATGAATCCTAAAAAGGACTCACAGATTTTTATTTCTTTAGGCACATTATCATCATTTTCTGTAACCGAGATATATCGAAAAACTACAGATAGTTGGTCAATTTTTGACAAGTCTTGTGTTGTATCCAGAATTATTGTCAGAAATGGAGCTTTTTTAATTTCTGAGATAATACTGTTCCTAACGTTAGTACCAAGCAAACTAATAATTTCGTTTTGAATCGTAGAGCTTAAATAATTTATTTCACCTTTCGGTTTTAGAAAAAGTTCTTTTAAAGTTGCATCATAGTTAGATAGCAGACGTGAAATTGCCATAAAATTGCCAGAATCAGAATCATGCCCCCTCAAAGGTAGATTACAAGATACTAAAGTAATTATAACATTAATTATACGATGCAGTACATCTCTCCAGAATGTAATTTTACTATCGATTTCACTTTTCAATAGAGTATCGATGGTATTTCCTTGCAACCAATTATTATAAGAGAGTGAGGCACTAAAATGCTGCTGTGACTTTCATGGTCAAGAATAGTTTGTGTGAAATTGCTTCTAACCGAAACACCGTTAACCCAAGCAGAGGAGTACGATTTGTTTTGACGATCTGCTAATAACCAACAGAAGTGACAGTACGGTTTGTTTAAAACGTTAGAATAACATAACCATGGTCTTATAATTTTTATGCCTGCCTGATTGAAATATGAATAATAATAAGCTGAAAAAGGTCGGTTATTTTCTGAAACTTTTGGAAATGGTCCTTATGGTTTAAATGGACCCAATTTAAAAATTATTTTTCGTTCGCATTCAGTTAAATTGTCACCAAAATTTCCTCTATCTGATGAAATTATATTACAATCTGCATTATCTGCAGATATATCAGAATCGTTGACTTGGGGTTCCTCGATTTCTGGATGGACATCCGATAAAGTATGTGCTTGGCTTTCTTCTATTTCCGGATGGATATGTGACGAAGAACATGCTTCAGAAGAATCTAAAAATAAACGAGTAATTGTTAAAAAATAAATACGAATGCTTTGATACTAAACTAAAAAGAGTTATATATAAATAAATAACGTTACTAAGGGTCACAGTTAGAGAGTGTTCAGTTCAGACGCACACAGATTCTACGCGGATTGTGCTCGTACCTATTAGTAGATACAAAATCACCTGCAGGCCGTCCGTGCATTACTATACACCTGCGTGCTATTTAAACGCAGCGCGTAGTGTAGTGGCCATACAAAACGAGAACCCGAAAGCGAGTCTGCACATCTGAAGTTCTCAACACGCAATTAACGATACGATACGGACTGATAAACAAACAACAAAACAAATCGATCCTATAGATAAGTTACAATTTTGTTTTTTTTAATCAAGGCACGGAACCCTAAAAACAGTATAATTGTGAAAATCGAGGGGGGAGACAACTTTTTGTGACGGACAGATGGACAGACCGAAATTAAAAGATTTCCTTGTTTATCACTACGGGCCCCTAATAAATGGGTTGGGTAGTAGTGTAGTACTTACCTTTCCAATCTAAATCACTCACAGTATCTTGTCTCTGAAAAAATGAAGAAATTTTGGGCACTTTTTTTATAACCTCGTCCCTTTTCTGTTTAATTTTTCTTTTCTCAGCGCCGCTGGGATAATCTCTTTTCCTTTCACTCATTTCTTTTACAAATCGTTACTAATACTGCTAAACCAGAAGAACAATATTGTTTGTACTGAATTACAATGTAATGCACATTTATATAAAGCGCGTAAATCAACAGTGCACTGCACTCCGTGGTTTAACATCCAATGCAAAGTACAACAACGTACACGTACATCGCGATATCGATGAAGGATTCCCGGGAATTCCCCGCTGAGTTGAAGATGAAGTAAGTAAAACGGGGAAGTCCCGCAGCCCGCCATAACGATGTAGTGTTGCCAACTTTTGAACGCACGCTTAAGGCGGGAAAAAAAGGAATTGCTTTATAGAATTTTGTCATTTGTAAAATAAAATAAATTAGAAAGTTTTTATTCTTTTTCCTTACACACTTTGGGGGCCCCCGTGGCCCGGGGGCCCCGTATAATTGATACGGCAAATACGGCGGTAGCTACGCCCCTGAAAAGATGTTTATCTACTCTTCAAATGGAGTACCAGTAAAGTTAGTAACGTTCTGATAAAATATGTGATAGGTACACTACTTATCTTTATATTGTTGGTTGATAAATAAATATAGTCGAGTGTTTATATATAAGTGATTAAATAAGATTATTGACTCAGTTGTTAGTCTGTCGTTACAATGGTCCTGTGGGAAGCAAAAGACAAAACATTTTTGATTACCGGAGGTGCTTCTGGTCTTGGGGCTGAATACGCGCAGACTTTCCTGAAAGAAGGAGCAAAGGTATTTATTTTTTTAACTCATTCTAACTTAGGCTCGATCGTATGAAAGACAAAACATTTTGTCATTACAAGAGTTGCCACACCAAGAGTAGTGGTAAATTGCCGCTCGTTTCTACGAGCGGCAATTTACCGATCATTGAAATGGTCGGTGCAAGTCTTTGGATTTTAGGTCTTTTAATAATGAGGTTTTCATAATAATTCTTCGATTCAACAATAAAATAATGTAATTATTTGTAAATTTTTTCACCATAAAAATACAGTAGCATATAACACATCAGTATACAGCATGGGAGCATCTGTAGCCGAACTAGGACATCCCCTGTATCTCGGCATACAGCGTTAAAACCCCTAGATAACAATAATAATAAATTAGTTACTTACCTAATAATAAATTAACCCAGGTCGACATGAGTTAACAATAATAATATAAAAAAATACATTTATATAATATAGTTTTAATTCATTGCAATGTGTGTACATTGTGTGTAGAAAAACACCGAGTTCTTTATTATCTATTTAAGCATGGATTAATTTAGAATTGTAAGTATGGCCTCTGTTTCTTGTTCAGAATGTTTAAAGGACTTCTGAGTATGTAGTAGATAACGTATTTTTTAACAAACTCGCAGAGGAATTTGCAATCGGTTATTATTATTATAGATAAGACCTAAGAGGCTTTTGTGTATGGCCACAAAGGGGTTTGGAATGTTCTAACGAGATACCGCGGCCCTGGAACGTAAGGGCATCTGAAGAAGCCGTGTGGGTTTTTAATCAGTAGAAGTCTGATACTCCCTTCCACTCCACCTACAGCAGGAGGAGTCATTTGATGATTTTCCCACCCAGAAAAAAAAACTCCGTACTAATATTACAAATTCAAAAGTAACTGTTTTTTTCTCACAAATAATCCTTCAGGGGGTGATAATTATAGGAGATATAGGATGAAAGTTTGTATGGGTAACCCAGCATTCCTAAGTTAGGGATATGAAAATTCAAATTTATTCTAGGAAATAAAGATATAGCTAGGAAAAAAGTATGATACAGCGTTTTTGAAAAATCTTCTCATAAGGTGGTATAATAGGGGTTGAATTTAAAACCCCATTTTAAGAGATTTAAAGGATTGGAAATGTGGGTAGGTAGTACTAGTTCGTAACTTGAGGTAACATTTAATCTTTATTACATTCGACGATTTTACTACGATTAAATAAAAAATGATCTGTTTTAAGGGAACTTTTACGCATAGCGTTTGTCTGTCTCATTGTACCCTAAACATACATAAGGCAATACTATAAGTAGGCCATAAATTTGAACAAAACTTTCGCATCAACTCCATTGGGACAAGATTTTATGAAATATGCCCACGTCAGTCTTGTTCAAATTCAAGGTTAATATTCAATTATTTCTAGCAGACTCAGATCATATAATATATACATTCCACCAATAAATGGTGTTAGTCTTCAACAACCCCACATTGTTAACAATCGGGCGAAGTAGCTTTTTTCATTATAAATGCACATTTTTTACTTGGATATTACTACAATTAACTTTGAACGAATGGATACGCGGTTAAAAGTTATTTTTTAACCGACTTCAAAAAAAGGAGGTTTACAATTCGACTTGAACTTTTTTTTTATGTATGTTACCTCATAACTCGGAGACGGCTGGACCGATTTGGAAAATTCTTTTTGCGTTTGAAAGGGTATACTTTCTAGTTGGTCCCATTGTTACAAAATCAGGATCTGATGATGGGATCTTGGAGAAATCGAGGGAACTCTTCAAATATTATAGGCACACCTATAGCGTTTTGGGTATTTCTTGTAGTACCTTGAGCAGTTGCTTTTGAAAAGTACCATTTGGGGAAGTTGAACTGATGATGAAGACCACAGATGGCCACTGAAACTACTCAATAATAAGTATTTCGTGGATTGCGATTAGATTACTTGAGCACTGATGTCAAACACTTTATGCTCGTCGCAATACATACGAGTATGGTGATGTAGAGCTGATGGTCAAGTACCAGGAGAACTCCTTAAAAATTAACGGCTATGCATCGGGAAAAGCAATATTTTGTAAAAGGTGATAAGTTGTTGACATTATGGCTTTTGTAACTAGATAAATTACAAACCGACCCACTAAAAAGCGTGAAATTTTTTTTTAAAAAAAATAGAACCGACTTCCATATCAAAACACTACAAAGTCAAAAATAACTTTAATTTCGGAAGGCGGTGTGAAAAAAAAAGAAAATCCAAAACCAATAACACCGACTACCGTAATTAAAGTTATTTTTGGCTTTGTAGTGTTTTGATATGGACCCGGTTCTATTTTTTTATTAAAGCGTGACTGGCATAACAAATTTTAACTAAACAAAGTCCCCCCGCTGCGTCTGTCTGTCAGTTCGAACACGATAAAGTCAAAAAGAACCGAACGGATTTTCATACCCAAGTTTTTCACCAATGGACGAAGTAATTCAGTGTATTTTAACTGAAATATGATGATGTTTGTTGAAGATGTCGGTACCTATTCTTTACGTTTTGACCATTTTCGCGATACGAACTTCTAAAATATTTTTTATTTATTTCAACGTCAGTGTGTCGTCGGCATGCCGCCATAGAATAATAACGCATAGAAAGCTAGTACGAGTGCAAAAAGTGAGGCAACTAAAACTTAGTCATTACGGCTAACTTTTCTAGGCGAGCCGTCAATACTTAAGGCACAGATCCCCCAAGTCTAGAACAAAACACGAGCGATTTCGTGTGTCCACTTTATTTTCTTTGTGTGTGTCAGCCGAATGTGTCTACGTTCTTCAAACGCACACAAATATAGCTTTCAGTGATACCATTACCAGACAATTACCCACAAAAATGAGAAAACGCACTATTATGTTGCTGGATCAAATCAAGTATTTTATGTTATGAAACTAGATAAGATGATGTTTTTTCATGTAATATGACTTATATTTACGGAAGGTAAACAAAATGAGATATCGTTCATTGCGTTTAGAATGTTTGATGTGTAATAATAATAATAATAATAATATTCCACAACTTTTCACACAACGCCATCTAGTCCCAAACTAAGCAGAGCTTGTGGTATGGGTACTAGACAACTGATAAACATACATATATATTTCTAAATACATACATATTATAGATAAATTACACCCAGACAAAGAACAAATGACCGTGCTCATCACACAAACATTTGTCCTAGGTGGGAATCGAACCCACGACCTTGCGCATAGCAGTCAGGGCCACTGACCACTATACCAACGGGCCTGTCAGTATGTAGTAATGTGTTATAATGATATTATAGAAATGTATTAATTGCTTGAAAAATCTCGTTTGATATCAATTAAAAGTATGTGTTGTATTTATGAAATAGAAAAATATTATTGAGAACATTACTTAAATGAAAAAATCTTTATGATGTCACTCTGCGAACTAACAGTAACTTTTAGCTATAAAACACTGTAGCTAGTAGCTGTAAATAAATATAGTTGGGTTTGACGCATACATAATTGCCGCCAAAACTATTTTTTTTAAACAAAAATAAGCACAAAAGAAATCAATATGGTTATTTTTTTCCTCACGGATAGCAACATTGAATTGTGATAAGTTAGGTTATTAGAATTTTTGTTTGATGGTCGATTTACGTAAATATAATGTATAAAATGTAAGTATTTACTTTTGAAATGTAATTTGATTACACGTTTTTTGTTTTCCTGAAGGACTATGACATCCCTTTACGCTACAAACGGTCGTTTGAAATTATTTACTCGCGAGCTCTGTTCGGCAGAATGTGACCTTGAGTACTGACGGCTCGTCGAGCAAAGTTAGCCAAAATGGCTAAGTTTTAGTTGTGTCACTTTTTGCACTCGTACTATCCTTCTATGCGTCATTGTTCTAAGACTTAAGATCACATTCCGCCGAACAGAGCTCGCAAGTAAATAATTAAAAACGACCATTTGTAGCGTAAATGGATGTCATAGTATTTCAGGAAAACAAAAAATGTGTAATAAAATTACATTTCACAAGTAAATACTTACATTTTATGCATTATTTTTACGTAAATCGATCATCAAACAAAAATTCTAATAACCTAACTTATCACAATTCAATGTTGCTATCAGTGGGGAAAAAAATCCATATTGCTTTCTTTTGTGCTTATTTTTGTTTTAATAAAAACTGTTTTTGCAAAAAATAAAACCGACTTCCGTATCAAAACACTACAAAGTCAAAAATAATTTTAATTTCGGTAGTCGGTGTTATTGGTTTTGTATTTTCTTTTTTTTTTTCACACCGCCTTCCGAAATTAAAATTATTTTTGACTTTGTAGTGTTTTGATATAGAAGTCGGTTTTATTTATTGCAAAAAAGTTTTTATTTTCGTGCTTTTTAGTAGGTCAGTGAATTTTCCAAATCGGTTCGTAAATGACGGAGTTATGCGCGAACGAAAAACGCAATGCGGCGTAAACGAAAAGATCATCAACGTAAACATTTTTTTAGACTTTTGTTGATTTTTCAGAAACGGCTTGTCTGATTTCGATAAAATTTCATGGGACCATTTGGGAAGGTTTCCCTTTCTTACAAGATAAGAATTTTTCAAATCGGTTGGCAAGCGACGGAGTTATGCGTGGACAAACATAAAAAAAAAAAAAAAAAATATACAAACATTCGAATTGAGAACCTCCTCCTTTTTTAGAAGCCGGTTAAAAAATATAGTTATGGCGGCGATTACGTGAGCGTCAAACTAAACTAAACTCTTTTGCAAAAAAAAACGGGCCCTTTAGATTTTTTTCTCTACTTCAATGAAGAAGAACAAGAAATAGGTTTTATTAATTTGACGATGTATTGGCATGTTATTTGAAGCATCCTGGCATGATTCTTTACGTTCCAAATTTAAAATTTGAAATTAATAAAAGAAAAATGATGATTATTGTGGATTATTCTAAAATTGCTTTACTAATGGCGCGAATTACTGAAACGATTTTTAACTGTTTACGATATTTTAAACCTTTTTGGATATTTTCTGCAAATTAAACAATTTAATCTTTCTTTTTTCATTAATTACCACTTTTTGATATGAGTGATAAAGCGATAAGGGCCGGTAAAATTATAGCCCTACTTGAAGAAGGTTGTTCGCAAACTTACGTGTCTCAGCGGCTAAATGTGAGTCGTTCAACTGTCCTGAGGACTTGGCAACGGTATCAAGAGACCGGTTCGGTCAAAACAAGACCCGGTTCGGGAAGAAAACGATGCACAGAACCAAGAGATGACCGCTTTTTGGTGAGTCAGGCGTTGCGGAATCGTAAAGCGTCAAGTGTGGACCTGAAGAAGAGCCTTGAAGAAGTAAGAGGAGTAGAAGTTAGCTTGTGGACGGTCAGGAAGAGGCTTTTGGCTGCCAATATCAGGAGTTACCACCCAGCTCGGGGCCCTAAATTACTCCGTGAGCACCGTGTTGCTCGACTTCAGTTTGCTCGGAACTGTGCTTCATGGACTCTGCAGGACTGGAATAAAGTATTTTTTTCTGATGAAGCTAGAATCTTTGTGTGGAGAGGACCGACGCCGGCGAGTGCTGCGAAGACCACGGGAACGCTATGCGGAAGTGTGTTTCGAAGAAATCACTCCTTATGGCGGAGGCTCCGTTATGTTTTGGGCAGCAATTAATTTGACGGCGCGTACGGAGTTAGTTTTCATAGAAAATTGAACATTAAATGTACACCGGTACATAATGGAAGTCCTAATTCCATATGCACAACCCACATTGACTGCACTTGGGGAAGATTCCATTTTTATGGACGACAATTCTCGCCCGCACCGTTCTGGCGACGTGGAAGCGTACATGCAAGAAGTTGGGATCCGTCGTTTAGATTGGCCAGCTCGAAGTCCTGACCTCAATCCAATTGAGCATGTCTGGGATGTTCTAAAGAGACGGGTAAGATCAGTGCAACCTGCTCCACAAAACATCAGGGAGCTAAAAAGAGTCATTGCAGAAGAGTGGGAACGTATTCCTCAAAACGTTATTAAAAACATCGTGGAAAGCATGCCCAGAAGGATTCAAGCTGTGATTTTGGCAAGATGAGGTCACACTCGTTATTAGGTTTTTATATTTGTAACTTTATTTAAATATGAAAAGTAAAAAAAAAATCTTGTCTTTATTGCCGACCACTTCTTATTGTTTGGGCGTGTACATCGGTTTTAAAGAATCCGTCGTTTCTTTTCTTTTAATTACCCGAATTCACTTCACACGATTATAAGTATACAGACTACGTCAAAGCAATAGATTTCATTTAATTAACTCAAATCGACCTTAGAACGTAATTTTCCTTAGGTGCCCGTTTTTTTTGGAAAAGAGTGTATATTTATTAACAGCTACTAGCAGTGTTTTAAAACTAAAAGTTACTGTTAGTTCGAAGAATGGCATAATAAAGATTACAATTTTATTGATTAAGTTTTTTTTTTCATTTAAGTAATGTTTTCAATTATATTTTTCTATTTCATAAATATAACACATACTTCTAATTTATATCAAACGAGATCTTTCAAACAATTAATACATGTCTATAATATTATTGTAACACATTACACATCAAACATTCTAAACGCAATAAACTATATCCCATTTCGTTTACTTTCCGTAAAAAACTTGTCATATAAGTCATATTACATGAAAAAACATAATTTTATCCAGTTTCATAATATAAAATACTTGATTTGATCCAGCAACATAATAGTGCGGTTTCCCATTTTTGTGGGTAATGGCCTGGTAATGGGCCTAAAAGCTATATTTGTATGCGTTTGAGGAACGTAGACACATTCGGCTCTCGCACACAAAGAAAATAAAGTGGACACACGAAATCGCTCGTGTTTTGTTCTAGACACCCTTTCTATGCGTTGTTATTCTAAGCATGCCGCATTGTCACTCGGACTAGTATCTATGTAGCTAATTCCTAAAAGCCTTTTAGTAAAAGGGATCCATTTGCGTGCTCTAATGATACCATTGATAGATCAGTAAATTCACACACACACGGGATGTGAATAGTGTTGCCCAAACGAGATGAGAGATGAGAGAGAGAGACTCTGTTACATTGTTCTGAGATCTCAACTACCGTTTAATAAATAGCAATAGGATAATCGCTAATTGCAAGACTCTTGCGAGACTCTCGTTTGGGCAACACTAGATGTGAATAATTATTAACTTTTTATAGAATGTAGCTATCCTAGACATTGCCGTGGGGCACTTCAACCAAGGGGCTCTGGGAACGTGCTTTAAGTGCCCGGTAGGTAGTGCCGGTATAGGGCCTAATAGGTAGTATCTTCCTGAGGGATATCTTTCGAATATCACACAATCGTGACAGCGGCAACAAAGCATTAAATTTAGAAAAAGAAATGATTAGATCATAATTATGTTGTCAAAATAGTTTATTCATTTTTACAGAATGTAGCTATTCTAGACATTGCCGAGGAGGTGGGCAAGGCAACAGCCGAGCGTCTGAACAAGACTCACGGCAACAAAGTGGTGTTCATCAAATGCGACGTGAGCAAGGAGGAAGACATCACGAGCGCGTTCGACTCCGTGCTCGCTCAGTTCCAGCAGATCGATGTCATCATCAACAATGCGGGCGTCATGGTGGATGCACCTCACATGTGGAGGGCTGCTACTGACGTCAACTATGTAAGTGTTAATAAGCTTAGGTAATTAATGCCTGACGAGGTTGTGGGGATTTTCGAACTACGGCTTCTGAAGGCAAAAACAACTGAAGTTTAGTCAGTAAGAGTCTGACGCTCCTCCAACCAGAGCGGGAGTAGCCATTTTTGTCTCATCAAAAAAAGGCATGAGTAGATAATTTATGTCACCTTCATCTAACTCGCCTTTTCCGTTGAGGTTGTCCTCTAGTGTAATCGAATACATAATGATGACATCAACATTAGGTATCTTTACAATAAAACGGTTTAACCTAAATATTCTTTTACTAATTATACTATATTATTTACTACTATTTTTATAGGTGGTTTTTTCAGTAACCAAAATGTCTCCCTGCTTCTTGAATGCAAATAAACACGTATTAAACTATGACTCGCAACTATATTTAAGCATACGATATCAATTTTGAATGTTATGTTAAGAAATCCTATACTGAAACCCTCACATAAATAAATATTATTGCTGTCTGCCAAAATGACTAATATCTAAATATTAACTTTGTAGCAAGGATTAGTTTCCTTTACATTAAAAGGCGTTAAATATATGAGGAAAGACGAAGGTGGAGTCGGCGGGACGATCATCAACGTCGCTTCAACAGTGGCACTGGGAAAATTACCAGCCTTGCCAATTTACAGTGGCTCTAAAATGGCAGTTCTACATTTCAGCCAATGTTTAGCGGTGAGTATAACCATATAGATCTATACTAATATTATAAAGCAGAAAAGTTTTTTGTTTGTTTGAACGCGCTAATCTTCGAAAGTACTAGGTGGGTTTCAAAAATTCTTTCTGAGTATGATGAAGTTCACTCACTCAGTTTTATGAGGAAGGCTATTTAGTATTACGCTACTGCTCTCGGTTTTCCTAAAATAAGGGTATTCGTGAAGTAAGTCGGAAGAAAATACACCGCTAAATTGCTATAATCGCGTGCGCTGGCGAAATGCTGAGATATACGTAAAGATCATGTACTACAAAAATATATGGTTTAAAAAATAAGGCATAACTTTGTAGTATTATTATTATGCGGCCGTATTAATTAATACTTACGTTCCAAAATAGTCTCATTATCAAGAAATTTTATGAAGATAAACTTTGTCTTTTACAGTATATAATTTGGACTTACAGTTTAGGAGAAAATGTAAAATTAAAATTGTTCAACAACGTTATTTACCGAAATGGCGCGCGGATGCACGGCAGCGCGTCGAGTACAGTAACACCTACAATCTCCGATACATAGTAACAACAACTGGTAACAAACCTAAACTTTCGTTGCTAAACTTGGTTTCATTTCGATTTCTTTGCTACGAAACTTCCTATGTAAGTGAAAATTGTTTCAGCATTTTTTACGTCAGATGTGTGTTTTTGTCTATACATTTGAATATTTTTATTTTACTTGAATAAGTAATTTAATCCCATTTTTTACTGACTTTTAAAAGGAGATCGTTAAGCATCGTTTAGTTTAAAGTTTATAAGTAGTTAGTTTATTCCTTTCGTTTTATTTTAGTTCCATTGATCTATACAGTTATAAAAATACGTATTTGTAGTCTATATTTTTACAATTCGTAATTTTGTGTAGGGGCACAGATTACTAATAAGTTACTAACGTAACAGATCCATCACTTCCCTGCAAAACGAAAAATACCTACGCTATAATTAACTAAACTTTCTAGCTGTCAAGCGACACGAGGAAATATGAGCTTAAATGCTTTGACTCAACGGAGCGTTTCAAGTGCACAGCGGGCGATGACGACGGACGGTATGAAAATACCTTAGGGTTGACAAAATGAAATAAAATACAAAAATGTTTTAAAACGATTTAATTTTATAAAATGGTCAATTTGCTTTTTACCTTCTCCAAACGTTGCATTTGTAAACTTGATAACGGCAAAAATTCTTAATCTAATAAAAAGTTTGATCAAGTATTCATGTTGGAAGCGTGGACACAAAGACTTAAATGATATTGAGTTTAATACATCATACAATTTGCTCCCAGGCCGTCCCATCAAGTTCGATGAAAAGTTTTGTATAAAAGCAATTTCTAATCTTCTAACATAGTCATTGAATGTCTCCGGTGGTACTTTCAAACCACCATAAAAGGAAGAGCTCTTGTTATATGCTTTGAAATGTGTGAATATTCCAGAGTTATTCACATTTGGTATTTTTTTTAATTCGTCTGCGAGGGTTGGACAATTATGTTTTTTGTTGCATTTAAATAGTAAATACGCAGAAATATACGTGGGAGCATTTTGCATGGGTAAATCAAAACGATAATCAGTATCACCGGCGGGCGTGCGGCGCCCCTCTGCCACTTGTGCGTTCGAACACACGGCTAGCCGGTAGGTACTTATCGCGCGACCTTGAGCGAGTGACGGAGGCCTGGTAGGGGATTCTATTCCTGTTTTAACCCCCAACGCAAAAAGAGAGGTGTTATAAGTTTGACGTGTCTGTGTGTCTGTCTGTGGCATCGTAGGACCAATTATGATGTGGTTTTTTGTTAGAAAGCTGACGTGATTGAGATGGTTCTTAGCTACAATTTATCAAGATCTGTTCAGGTGTTTCAAGGTTGTCGGGGTTACCTTAAATTTTTATTTCATCGTAGGTAATATATAGGTCTAACAAAGTCGTTACTTTTTTTTAAATTATATCTTCGAAGCAAAGTCATAGTTGTTATAGTTTTCACAGAACCAGTGCAGTGGCTAGACAAACGGCACTAATACTTCGAATACATGATACCTATAGATTTACTTTTTAGTTTTAAAACAGTTACAATAAATAAAGCGCCGTAGTTGCGGAAATGTTATAGACCACTATAGATTCGTCATGTCTGTCAGTCCGTCTGTCACATTCATTTTATTCCGAAACTATGTATTAAGCCTACAGAGTTGAAACTTGGTATATAGATGTATTCTGCAAACCGCTTTCAGATTTTTATACAAAAATATTTAAAAAAAAAGCATTAAGGGAAGGCTCCCTGTACATGGAACTGGAACTAAAAAAAATATTTTTTCATCAATCCTGTACGCGCGGGTGTTGGTATATATATGTCGCAGCCAACTAGCTTAAAAACAGCGCCGTTCAACTAGCGGCCTGAATGATATTCAGCCGTAGTAGTGTCTGTTACAACATTTAATAAACTGGCTGGCTAATGCTTAGGCAATTCGTACGATAGGGTGACCATGTGACAAGAATAAAAAAGATGAAACATCTGACATTTTAAATTCTTTATTTAATATATTTAAAATGTAAATATGTAAATAACCTATTACTTATTATTATCAACGTTAATTGAAAATCATGAGATCAAATAGCGTAACTTAATTACTAAGAATATAATATGAAGGTAATAAAAATATTATTTGTTAGCACAAGTTAAGCTCCATGGAAGCTTAACTTTTGGATCCGCAAAGAATTTTGTTTTTAAAACAAGCTTACCTATAATTGCGACATTGATTCACAGCAGGCTTATAATTACATTTTTGGAATCACTGGCGACCGAAAGTTGACTGACTTGCCATAGCCTCTCTCAAAGAAATAAAGTTCTGAAATTACATCGCCATAGTCTGTATCTGAGTACTGCAACTCTTGCCATGAAAACCAGTTATTAATAGTAAGTACCATACTTTGTTCCAACTTTATCGTTTCTTATATCAACAATTTCCCCTTGAATATTTTTCTGGGCCGCGATCCACTTTGGGTATACTTACCAAAACACTATTACCAATATCTAACTTAGGCATTTTTTTAACGCTAGTGTCAATCATCTTTCCGGCTGCACGCTTAAGTCCTTTGTGTGCTTCGTCTCTCTCTAGATTTATATCCTGTTCAATCTGACACATAACACATATCACTTTGGAACCATAACCTTCTTTACCCAACGTTATTCCGCATGTTGCATAAATAACAATATTGCAGGACTCACATCTGTGCGCTCCAGTGTCGTCGTTATGGCAAACTACACAGGTGAAGTTTGATTCTAAATCTATACTAACTAGTACTCACGCGGGGCTTCGCTCCCGTGGATTCTATCACGGTAAAAACATAACTCTCCTTTTTTGCAGTCGTGTAAAAAGTAGCCTATAACTTTCCTCAAGCTTCAAGCTACTTTCATACCAAATTGCATCCAAATCCACCCAGTACTTTCGAAGATTAGCGCGTTCAAGCAAACAAACAAACAAACAAACTTTTCCGCTTTATAATATTAGTATAGATATTATAAAGCGGAAAAATTTGTTTGTTTGTTTGCTTGAACGCGCTAATCTTCGAAACTACTGGGTGGATTTGGATGCAATTTGGTATGGAAGTAGCTTGAAGCTTGAGGAAGGTTATAGGCTACTTTTTACTAGGGAATGCAGAACCGGTGCTATTTTAAAGAACCTGGATTTTCGGGATCTTCTGGCTTAAGAACCGGGATTCCCGGTACTATCGATACTTTTGATACTTTAATAAGACTGTGTACGAGAGTTGAAAATGTGGAAACGGAGAAAGTAAAAAAAAAACCAAAATGACAGGGCAAAGTAAAAACATTTTAATCAAATCAAATAAAACGTTTTATTTCTTGTTTTATAGACACTAAATCAGTCTTATGTAGTATAATTTTACTGGTAATTACGCATATTATGCCAGCAACACTTTTTAACATTGAATGATTTTTATACCTAATCCTACATAATATATAACAGAAACATTTATTAAACATCTTCACTTTACCAAACAAATTAACATGACTCTTATTACAATTCTGCATAACCAAATTATAATTTAAAACTTACGGAACATTTACAAAAAAAGGAACTTTGGAGTTTTAGCGTAGCATTAATCAGTCTCAATATTTATTGATTAGATAATCTTAACAAACATTTTTTAATTTTTAATCTTATATAATAACTAGTACTCTCGCGGGGCTTCGCTCCCGTGGATTCTATCACGGTAAAAACATAACTCTCCTTTTTTGCAGTCGGGTAAAAAGTAGCCTATAACCTTCCTCAAGCTTCAAGCTACTTCCATACCAAATTTCATCCAAATCCACCCAGTACTTTCGAAGATTAGCGCGTTCAAGCAAACAAACAAACAAACAAACAAACAAACAAACAAACTCTTCAGCTTTATAATATTAGTATAGATTCAACAATAGTTTGGAACAACTTCAATCGACAAATTCTTTAAATCAACTTGACTCTAATTTTACATTAAAAAAAAATAACTTTAAACTTCAATATTTTTGCAAAATTTAAACATAGATATTCATCCTTACAATACTATAAATAAAAATACCCAACCTATAAAATTATAAGAATTTGGAATACTTGCTCAGACCAATATTACATTGGTCTGATTCTTATAGTTACAATGGGGGCACTCAATAACCTAGGTACCTGTTTATTTATTTTTTAGAGTATTTCTCTCCTGCCTATATAGTGATCTTAAAAATATAAGAGTGTCCAAACTCTTATCACTTAAACGTGATCTTATTTTATTACAAAGGTACCCAGCGGAATAAAAAACTCTTTCCGGCTCTACACTTGTCGGTGGAATTGATAAAAGAAAGTCGAAAGCCTGCGACAAATAACGTCTACGATCCCCTCCGTTCTCAAAAAGAGCCATTTCGATCCTCACATTCGTATTAAGATCTTCACTGCGAGTCATTCTTGTTCTTTTACAAGCAGTAGCTTTTTTAAGCTCTGCATTAAGCTCCTCTTTTTTTTGATTGAGGTTCACTTTCTATGTCTTCATCTGTATCTGACGGCAATTGAGCTGTTTCCAAAAAAGAATCCCCTAAAGTACGCCTTAGCAGTTTCACTATCTTCCTGCATATTTCGTCACTACTTGGCCGAGTAAACACTGACAAATCTTCATCATGTGCGTTAGAGAAGTACATTTCAGGGTTTTGGAAATATGTTAATATTGATGTTTCCGGCAATCGACGTTGCCTGTATCTGTTTTTCAGCATCGTCAACATTTTTGCGGCTATACTGTTATTTATGGTGGACAATTTATTTAATGCGAATTTTACAGCAATATCTGCTGTTAATAGTGTCGCATCTCGCTAGCATAACGCTTCCAAAATTGTTCTGATAATGTCAAGTACCTCGTAAAGTTCTGTCATATTCTGCCAGTCTTCTTCTGTAAAACATATAATTATATGACTTCACATCAATTAGTGCCTTCACTATGCACGTTCGAAGTTTCAGAAACCGCTCCAGAGTATTTGCTAAACTGCCCCATCGCGTTTTCGAGTCACTTGTCAGTGCAAATTCTTTATTAAAATCAGCGATGACATATTTTTGTAGTATGTCGTCGTTTTTAGTTGGTGATTTCCTGAATAACTTGACAACGGTTTTTACCTTTGAAATTAGATCGGAGAGCTCGCTCGACGAACGAGAGTTTGCATATCAATGCAAACTCTCGTTCGTCGAGCGATGAATTATTTGATTCCACAACCTCCACGGCATCCGAGTCGTCGTCAGAACCGTTGTCAGAAGCGACATATTCATTGGTGCTGTTTTTCCGAGCTAATTCCGATAAAGGAACGTCGTCGTCGTCATCACTTGATTCAGCGTCAGCAAAACTGATTATCGGTTCCATTGGTTCTTCAGGTATTGCATTACTTTTCTTGTAAAATACATCAACAATCGCAAATTGAAGGGCATGGGCAATACAAGTTTGGTGGTAGAACGTCAGAAATTTTCCAAACTTAATCATCATACTGCATCCGTCTGTTGTTTGAGCTACGATATCTTTTACTAGAGTCACTCCAAACTCTGTTAACTTCAACTTTATTTCTTCGATGCATCTTTTTGCTGATAATGAACCGTGCACTCTTATTAGTCCTAGATTTTTGAAATTTTAGGGAAAACGCTGTGAGTGCAAATTCAGGCTTATAATATATCTTCTGTTGCGAATGGACGTCCACTCGTCAAAAGATATAGAAAATTCCTTCTGTTAATAGTTTCTGGATTTCGCCGATCAGTTGTTATTTTCTTTTGTCTGCTTGTTTTATTACAATATTTTGAATTGAATTTGCAGCCTTCGGCAATTTATGTCCGGATTTTTGAAACAGAATTCGCAGTTTCAGACTCCACAAATGTTCGGAAAGGATATCCATCCATAGCTGACATTCGGAAACCATAAGTTCCATGGAAGGATTTGCGTCAGATTCGTAGTAATCAGTTAATTTCGCTTTTTTCTTTGGTATTATTACAGTATTTGTCGATGTTGAAGGAGATTCGACACTTTGAGGAACTTGACTATCTGCTGTGTTCATGCTTATGTGATGCACATTTTTCAAATGCTTTTGGAGACCACTCGTACTACCTCCAGTACACTTCAAATTCTTTTACACGTTTTGCATTTCACGTTATTTTTGTCTTTAGATCTAAGGCAATAATGCCATACTGACGTTTTATCGTTGGCTTTATTAAGGACTGCCTCAAAATCCATCGTCTGTAACAAAATATAGAGTAATTATTGTAATTCAAAGTTAAACGAAAAACGTTGGTACCGACTAAATTACTTGATGTTTAATCAATACAGTGCACTGTAGTTTTAAGGTAAAGTATGTAACATTAAAAAAAGCTTATTAAAAATATCATTAGAACAGCTAATATTATTCGTCTACGAATAAAATAAGCTTCCCAATCCCACGTAGGTTGGTAAACAAACAGCTAGTCGTACCTAAACTACTTCTTGCTTAATTAATACAGTGCATTGTAGTTTTATTATGCCGTAAGTAACATTAAAAATAAACTGAATATGTAAAACTTTAGAACAGCAAATTTTATTAGTGTACGTATTAAATAAACTTCCCAATCCCATGTCGATTGGTAAACAATCAGCTGCTCGTATTTCGTGTTCAAAATGAGGATGGAGAATGAGAATGGTGGCTACATTAACTAAATAATTATATAAAGCCGCTCATGTTTCATTAATTTTGTTTTTTAAAAATAAATACTCACTTTCCAAAAGAAGTAGTCTTCTTTGAGTAGTTTTTGCAAAGCACTGTATACCGAAATCCCACTAGCACAACATTCCGAAGACGCGATCACGATCTAACTAAGCGGGACGCGCGTCTACAAGATGGCCGCCACCTGCCCCTCCCGCACCTCCGCACCCTCGCGCATCATGCTCTTGAATTACTAAGTAGCAAAGGTGGTAGCTAGGTAGTATAGTAACAGTGCAGCGGACGGATTTTAGGCAATAAAATTTGAAAAATTCTAAACGCGAAGTATCTTTTGCCGAAAGTACCGAAAGAACCGGGATTTGGTTTTGGAAATTCCCGTTCCTAAAACGACGCAAATTTCCGGGATTTCCCGGTACTTTCGGTTCCGGGATTTCCCGGGACTATTCACTACTTTTTACGCGACTGCAAAAAAGGAGAGTTATGTTTTTACCGTGATAGAATCCACGGGAGCGAAGCCCCGCGTGGGTAGTGTTCAATATTTCCCATTACGGTTTTCAAATTATTGTCATAGTTGTTACTGTAACAACAATGACAATAATTTGAAAACCGTGTACTACTGTGTGTAGCTTCAGTTGACTCTCGCTCTGTTAAAGTTTTCAATTGCTCCTCTGTTTCTACAGTTAAAAGTAAAGACGTTGGAATATCAGATTAATTTAAACCTGCTTTAGGTTCACTTCTAAATAAAGCTTTAGACAGAGATCTTCAAATTATTCGATGGAATGAAGAACTTTTGAAATATTGCACGAAAAAGCAGCCCACAGACCAGTTTGTTGATTTGCTTGCATTCATCCATGCTCACAGCATATTTTCGACATCTTGGTTGCTTCTTTCGATACTGCCTTGAGTTTGAGGATGACGCGGGTTCTCATGAACAGTTTTGCACTCAAGCACATTGCAACTAATTCTTTTATTACATTTGCAGTGACTTCACGACCATTGTCCGATTGCAAAATGTAGGGTGCTCCAAATATTAAAAAATCTTCATCAGCTCGGAAGCTATCTCAACAGGTCTCTTTGTTTTAAGCGGACGGTTGCGTTGTCTTGGTAGTTTAAAAGCCCTTTAAACTTGCCATCGGGACAGGACTGAAAATCCATAAGGTCGACTTGTCCTCTTAAATTAAAATCTCGTGAGACGATTTGCTTTGTCACAATACCTTTTCTTGGTGTGTTTCTTTTAGTTTCACATATAGGACACAAAGACACAAAAATTTCTACTGCTTTCTTAGGAATATAAAACCTGTTTTAAGTCATACAGTATTTTATCTCGCCCACCATTATCACAGGATTTATGGACATCTAACAAGATATCAAAATACTGTTCTCTAAAAAACAAGTAAAATGCGTACTATGGACTTAAGTCTTTTAAAAGTTAAACAATCTTTATTTGCACTTGTATAAGATCGTATTTGCTCATCCAGTAATAATCCATGGTCGTCCTCTATCCAGAACTCATGGACACCTGAACTTTTTTTGAGTCGTTTATAACCTCCAAAATTGTTTCCGATGTCCAAGCTTTTCTATGAGATTCTGTAAAGATAAAATATGAATCACATTTATTATATGCTCTTAGTAATCAACTTATTACACAATTCACAGAAAACAAAGAATATTTACGTAAAAAAAAAAACAAAACAAAGTTACCTTGGTGCTGTTCGTCATATTCAACAAGTTTTCGATCGAAATTTACTTATTGCTCAAATCAGTCACAGCTAAATTTACATTATTTTTGTCACTACACTCTTCCATTGTACTATTTTTAGTTAAACTTTGATAGACACCGACAATTTTGTTGTTTACTGTCGCCATATTGACAGTTTTGAGAGATTCGTTGCTAGGTGGCAGAAAGTAGTACTAAATTTAAATGAACAGGCTAGGCAAGTAGTTAAATTACGTTATCGATCCAAGTCATTTGCCTAGCTGTTTGATCAAATGGCTGAATATCATTCAGGCTGCTAGTTGAACGGCGCTGTTTAGTAAAGAGGCTAGGCTGTTGACTAAACGGCTAATTAAGCTAGTTGGCTACGTCATATATACAGTATGTTAACTAACAGAGGGCGTTCCCGTTAACCCGGAATAGTATAGCATCCATACATGCTAAAAAAATATTACCATTCGAAAACAAAATGATTTTTTTTTATATTAAAATATTCACATTTTTTTTTAATTTAAACGTAAATGAAACACTATGTACACGCGTACGCATTCAACAATAAATTGCGACGTTGCCGTCCTTCAAGTTTTCGCGGTAGTAATATTAGTAGGATTATACGCGGGTGAAACCGTGGGGCACAGCTAGTTAAGAATAAATCAAAACCACGGGCTATTTATTGATTTCAAGTTTTTAAAGTTCCTTCAATCTGCTTATTAACTACCTTGAAATATATTTCGCTCCCGCGCACTATGGGACAGAACCGTGCGTACCGTCTCAAAAATCTGTAGCTTTTTTGTTGATTGAAGTAAATAGCTGAAATTTGGCACGTAGTATCTCCAGAGTATATATAATCCAATAATGGCACATTTATTGTCAAATAATAATAATAAAAAAAATAAAACAAAAATAAAAATGTATTTTTTTAATATTAAACCATAGTTTGTTTAATTGATTGAATTATAATTTTACAGTTTTATGATATTAAACCTATTTTATTTTATATTAAGTACATATTAATCTTAAATTTAAATAAATAACAAATATGATACTCCAAAAATATATTTTACAATTAATGTACGTAATTACTTCTATTTAAATAGCTAAGAGGTTCTTAGCTTCGTCTAACAATTCTTTGGAAATAGTGACTGATGGTTTTCTGATAGGTACTTGATATGTATGGATCGGGCATAAATATAAGACCATGAAATACGTCTTGATTCGTTGCGGACCTAGAGCATTTTCTAGCGTGATGCAATCTAAATTTTTTGTAATCTTTATTACGAGATTCTTGAGCATCCTCAGATAATTACCAAGGGCTAGAACAGCAAAATGTCTTATTATACTTTCCCCATGTATTAAGATTTTATGTACTGAAGAAGGCACATTATACCACATATATTTTGTTACGTACAGTTGTGCGGTTGCGCGAGTATATTCATCAAATTTTTCTGGATTTACAGCAATGCCGGATGCCAAAGTTTGAAGAATAACATAGAACCTTTTAATAAGTTCCTCGTCAACTCCTGTAATTTCTGAAGCGCAATAGTAGTTCTCAAAAAAACGCCGAGCTGTATTACCGTCATGGCTGTTTCCACTTCCTTGTCGGGGCTTATCAACGTGCAATCCCATTCGGCTTCGAAACAAACTTTGTACAAGCTTTTTCTTGTCTTTTTTATTTTTTTTATCTTCCGGAGTTGCGCAGCTCATTTTTTAAATGAAAGGTTATATGAAATATGTAAAATTAACTCCATGCACCTGATCCACGCGTGCAACGTAGACAAACCGTATTCGTAAGCATTTATATTATCTGGCTTTGATTCAATCTTCTCCAAATTATTCATTTCGCTTGGTTTAGCCCCACACACCGTACATACAGCTCCAGAACTTATGTCAGTTAGAACTTGTGTAACTTTTCCATCCACCATAATTAGAAATAGGTCGTGACTTATTTCAATTACCTGCTTCATCCACCGTGAAATCTGTTGCATTGCGACTTTCATGCAATAATTTTTCCTTCATGATCCTTTTTTCATTTCTATCACAACTCCGCATCATTGAAACAACAGTAGCTTCTTCGAGTTCTCCTTCAGACCGCAATCCTTGAACGTATGCATTATGTATATTACTCGAGTCCATTTTCTTGTACCAACTCCATATTCTTCCTTTTTTTCGATTTCTCTGATAGATCTTCATATGACTTTGGCGGACGTCTACGTTCTCCAGATGTTGTAGGTGTAATATCCAGCGGTGCTTCTTCGAATTGTACTTTAAATTCACCGTCTAACCACGATGTATTTTTATCAAAGAAACGTTCTTAAGTTCGGTTAGATTTGGTCCACCGATCGTTAAACGCTGTTATAAGCCATTTTTGAATACGTTTTACAACTAATTCACTATTTTCAGACGACAAATGGTGGTGTCTTTTAAGTATTTTTGAATATCTTATGATTTCGTTCCATGATCAATGAAAAATTCGCATAATACTCGTCGAGGCACAACAAATTCACTCATTTTGGTTTTACTTTTAAGTACAATTTTTTCCCGAGGTTGGTGAAGACTATATTATGTCAAAGCACACTAAAGTACTGGTAAATGACAATGTAAATCAATAACTTTAATACTGAAACTTTGTGTGAAAAAATATTATTATCTAGTGTCATTATCACGTTCCTAACCACTATCTATGAAGGTGGTTAGTAGTACTGATATAATGTACAATAACAACTTTAACTACCATTTCCTCCCTTTTCCTTCACCGCGATAGAGAAATACATAAACTACCTGATAAACATGCAATTCATACAGTGATAACAAAACATAAACCACATCTGACCGAACGATAAAAAGAAATTAATACATTACTCAATACTCCCACCTTACCTAAAGATTAAGTAAATAGATAATATTATTTAAGAAAAAAAGGTCAAAAGTAAACTAAATATCCAAAAATCTCATCAATTACAACTAAAATAATTTTTGGTATATTTTGTATTTTTCCGCCCATCAGGCATTTTTCGTTTCATTTCAAAGGGGGCAGATTCGGGCAATTATTTTTTTTTGCCCTGACTTCTTTATTAGCTGTTATATGTGATGCTATCAAAATTACGACATGGGCAGACATTGCTAACTGTCAAAAGTCTATGTAAAGTTTCTAATAAGGATAGAATATTAGGTCCTGAAATAAAAATTCTATACCTCCCCAGTTTTCACATAATAGTCTAACTAAATTATTTTTAAATAGAGTACTTCATAACCATTCTAACCATATATCACACTTATAAATTTGCTGTGAAAATAATGAAAATATGACCATGTGAACTGGTGAAATTGTGTTCTACATAATTGACATAATTTTGAGCGTCAACTTGCAAGCCTTAGTCTAATAGTAAAAATGAGAAATAGTATATTTTAACTGCTATATAATATGCATTGGACATTCAGTTAGACATGTGCATTAACAAAATATTCAATAAAGAACATTACGAAAACCTACTTTTGAGACGGTACGCACGGTTCTGGCCCATAGTGCCGCGCCGCGGTGCGCGTCGCGTGTTCTATTCCCACGTTATAAAAATATTTAGTATTTTAATAACGTGGGAATAGTTATACGTTTTTCAATAGATATGGTCACTAACAGTATCGTTACAACTGAACTTTTGTTTGCTGATAAACATTTACCCACAATCACTTCAGTTCATCCGTGATCATCTAGCATTCCGAAATGTCATCATTAGAACTCAAAACATGTCGTTTTATGTTGTAATGATACTACAAAACGTTAATAATAGTTTTTTATAGATGCCACGATCAAGGAACTAGTACCTAAACTGGAATGCGGACGCGAAGCTCAAATCCGTTCCGAAGAGTTATACCCTCGAAGGACCTAGCTATCTCTTTCTAGTAGTGTGGATATCAATTCGCAATAAACGTAAGGACAATTTTATTTGATGCAATATTTGCAGGGTTTTTTAGACACTTATTATTAACCTTACAAATGATGTATTTCTGTTACCGCTATAACAAAAAATACTAAAAATTAATTAAAATAAATATTTAAGGGAGACTCCCATACAACAGTTGTGATTTTTTTTGGCGCTTTTTATAGGTAATGGTTCCGTACCATTCATTACCTACCTATAAAAATACCCTTCATGCGCGATTCCGACTCGTACTTGGCCAGTTTTTTTCTTAACAACGTATTAAATAGAAAGAAAGAAATAAATTCAATTATAAATACAAAGGTCTGTATCGGTCTGTTACGCTTTCACGGTTAAATCATAGAGCCGCTTTCGAAAAAATTTGGCATGGAGATAGTTTAAAACCCTGGGAACTATATAGGCTTCTTTCTATCTCAGATTTTTGAACAGTTGTTCGTAGCGCGATATAAAAGAATTCTACGTGGGCGAAAAGATAGTTCTCAATATATATCTGAGGAACTTATATTGAGCGCGCTAATTTCTATAATAAACCCTTCCTTATGCGGGCTAAATGCAAAATTGGTTTTGTTAAGCAGACTTTATTGCGTTGAATTATAAACTTTCAAAGTGGTTAAGACCCGTGATACAAATACAATTATTGCAGATACAGAATTAATAACAGAATCACCAGCTGGCAACTCTTCGAAGGCTTGGCCTTGATAGGCAGTGGTATAGACTTCCAAACAAACGTGCATTAATTGGTAATCTATGTTTATTCGACACTTGTACGGTTAGAACCAGTAGACTAAAAATAAAATGATGCAATGTTTATATATAATTAAAACTACTAAAACCCTTCATGAAAAACGATGATTAGAAATAAAAAGAATAACAGAAGAGATATAATTTATTTCTGTATATATTTATTTAGGTTAACCTACAATTGTTTACACTATACATTTGTATGAAACAGTCATATTACATTTATAAGTGTAAAAATTAATTTCAGGCTAACACCACATGTGCTATTTAAGGTTAGAAATCAATATTATTAACATACATAATTCTAAACATAAAGGAGGCAGATCGAATGATAATTATAAGGTTATTATTATTAGGTTGGTTCTATATTTTCTAGTTCCTCATATGTTGCAGCTGCAGGTTTGTTACAAGATTGGCTTGACACACAACCCTAAAAAATGTATTACACTATTATTAGTTAAAAGTATGGAAATAATCTTTAAATTATGAATTATTATTATTTGTCGACATTAACTAACTGCAGTGGATAAAAGTTAAGTAATTAAGTTATAAGTAATTATTAATATAATAAACTACACTTGTAAGCAAGTTTGTGTAGCTGAGTTTTTGGCCAAAATGATATAAAATATTTTTGCCATCAATTTGCTAAGCAAAAGTAAATAAAACAACTAAAATGTCGACTTTTATGCTCATTAATTTGACTCCTTTCATAACTTTCACTTACCAGATCTTTGAATGTGCCCAGTACAGGTTGAATATTCTTTTCTTTAGTGGGTTTTAATATTATAGTACTTAAAACATTTATTTGTTTCGCTGACAGGAATCTAAAATAATAATAGATTGATGAGAACAAAATTGTAGTATTTATGGTTAAGATAGATTCAAAATGAAAATTCATCTTGCTATACTCATATTCTATTTCGAAACGGTGATCTTCATGTCATTTGTAAAGATTGATAACTTACTTTAGGGAAAATCAACATGACGAGGCCCCCTCTGCAGAGGGCCGAAGCCTGCCGGGGTCGTGGGAGACATCCCGTTACCGTGGCCCCGGTACGTAAAGGGTTATTGAAGGAACACCGTGGATTTTAGTCAGTAAAAGTCTGACAGTCCCTCCCACCCTGCCCGGGGTGGGAGGACTTATTTGATAATTTTACCACGTTAAAAAAAAAAAAAGGGAAAATGGATGGAATTGCATCATTTGATCTTGTTTCGAAATGCAATATTACTTCGAGCTTGAAATAGCGGCTACAAATTTTGGAACCGTTTCTGACCCTTTTCTGTGTAGAACACTGAGCAACTGGTCTCGAAGATCATCATTTTTAGGAAAGCTTAAAATAACAAAAAATAATATATAATGAGAAGAAAGAAAAATAATAAATAAGAAGAATAAAGAGAAGAACATCCACTTTTACATTGAAAACATAGTCACCCTAAATGCAATTTGTAAACAAAGTCACAAAACTTACTTAAAAAGGGAAATTCCAGACCCGGGGTACCCTTTTCACTCTTGCAATTAACCACAAAACACGATCTTACCATGGTTACAATAACTTGCACTTTAATATTACGAAAACTCACAAAATTAAATATAATTAAAATTTACAAACATACAGATGTCAAGTAAACGTCAGTCGGCAACGTAGTAATTGCCAGGTATAGTATAATATATCACTACTAATTCTTGCAAATTCCATTTTTTTTTGGTTTAAACATCTTGTGTTTGCATGGTAAAATAACTTTAATTTTCATTAATATGCATACAGTAATAATGGTAATTCATTTTAAAGATAGAATTCCAAAGAAGTTTAAAACTAGGTGTTATTACTACAACAGACAGGTCGAAAAAATTACCATTGAAATAAATATTTTTAATCTGACACACTGAAGAAAGGGACACAGCCCACACTCGCACTGTCTCGCTCGGAACGAATAGTTCCTTCAGTTTTATGCGTGCAAGTTTATACTCTATTGTTTAACAGCTAAGAAAGACTTTCGGTAATCTTTGAATCATTCGTAAGCAATCCAGTTAGTAAGTAGAAGATCCTTGGCCACGATGCAGGATATATTCCTTGTGTGGGGAAAAGTTTATAAAGAAAAATATTTTCCAAGACAGTCATGCAATGCTTCTGCTATTAGGTACTATTCGTACTTAGAAAACCCAACTCTTAACCTAACTTCATAGCCATAGACGTCCTTATTTTTTATTAAGCTTGTATGGGCGTGGACTGTATTTATATTTATTCATTCGACATACGTCGATAGCTCTCAAATAAAACTCTCAATCTTCAATCACTGATTTATTCGATATCCTCACAATTTCACTTAAGTCTATTTATACTGTCTATACTAGTCTATACACGTTTAATGTTCACTATAGAGTCTTAATTCCTAATGGTGAACGCAGACCTAGCCGCACCGCAGTCTCTACAGTCCCCGCAGTCATCGCTTTTTGTTAATGGCCTCGCACATCTATCCGCGCCGCAGTCGCTGCAGTCGTTCCCGTCAGTGTTGCCAGATTTTTGAAAGCATTATCTATCCGAAGATTTAAAACATCTGTATAAAATCTGTATCTGGTATTGGTATTTTGCTCTTTTGTGTAATTTTATCTGTAGGTGCTATAATAGGGAATAAGCAAGTAATTATTTATACGAGAATAAGTAATTTAATTATAAACCGTTGACAGAGATTCTCTGTCTACTTTATAACTCTGGCAACACTGCGCGCCGTGGATGCGAATGACGTCATCCGCGCTGCGTGCGGGTGACGTCATCAGCTGCGGCTAGGGGAGTTCGGTCGTTTCAGGGACTGCGGCGACTGCGGCGCGGGTAGGTGTGCGAGGTTGCATAGAACTTCATATAAAGAATTCGAATGCAAAGACTGCGGCGCGTGCGGTGCGGCTAGGTCTGCGTTCACCATAAATGTTCTTTACACTTTCACAACATTGCTTCAGTACTTATACACGTTAACTATTTACATGAACGACTCGAACAACTTATTTCACTATTTACTTTCACTACTACGCTTGATATTCTTCAGACTTGGTACTTATTTCACTTCAGGTGTTTCTTCTTAGCCGGTTGGTTGGATACTACGACTACTCGATTTTTTTTTTTTTTGTGTGTGGCGTCTCGCAGGTCAACCTCTGAGGTTGTCGGCTGCTTAACCAGGCTTGCCTGTGGATGCCTTAATTAATAAATTAATTAAAGCCTCCAGCCAGGGCTTATTAAAAAACTTACAAACTAGGCGACTACACGCTAAGGGCACCCCCTGTGAGGTACGGACCTCGGCTTAGGGCGTCGCAGGGGAGGGCAGCTAGGGACAGGCTGGATCATATCATTATTATTATTAATAAGGGAATTTAAAGCTACTGGCTCAGCGTCGCGGGCTGGCTCTGGCAAGGGTCGGGGTGGACTATTACGGGGACGTCGCGGCGGGCCTCGGCGGCGAGGACGGAAGGACGGTCGGTTTTTGTGTTTGTGTGCCACTGTACTTGTTTCCCTACGGCTCTCTTGGAGCAGGGTGATTGCGTCATCGGGAGTGACTAGGGTATGCCTTGGTCGGCGAATCTTAGAGATACGCGAGGGTTCGTATTGGGCGGCCGATACGATAAGGGGATTCCTATGTTGGATTGAAGTTTCAAAGAAACGTTTGGAGACGCGTTTCATGAACTGCTGGATGGTGGGCATCTTGAGGTCTACGTGAAGAAGCTCATTTCGAACATAAAAAGGGGCTCCCGTGACTCTACGGAGGAATCGATTTTGGAGGGTCTGCATCTTGTGGAGGAGGTAGGGCTTTGCGTGTGCGAAAACAACGCAGGCGTAGGTCATGATGGGACGGATGACCGCGGTGAAAATACGCAGCTTGCACCTGAGTGATAACTTGCTGCGAGAGCTAAGAATGAAGTGGAGCCTACCTAGAGCGAAAGCGGCGCGCGAACGTGCCTGCTTTATGTGCTCAGCGAAGGAGAGGTGTCTACCGAGGACCACGCCGCGCCGGTCGGCTTGCCGTACATGGTAATCGGACGGTGGGAGGGTGGGTTTATCCGCGGTTTAGAAAAGAGGACTGCCTGGCTTTTGTCTGGATTGACTTTGATTCTCCATTTCCGGAACCGCTTGGCCAGAGTGTTTGCGGAAGTTTGGAGAGTGCGAGCGATGGCATCGGGTTTAAGACCGGTATAATAGATAGCCGTATCGTCGGCGAATAGAGCTAGCTGGGTATTTTTATGCTTCGGAATATAACTAGTGAATAGCGTGAAAACGAGGGGGGATACCCAAGAAGCAAAATGTGGTCGAGTAATTGTCCTGGAACCACCATTTCATCAGGACTATAACGGAATAGTAAACGATTATAACCACGAAAAAGGGCCCAATTTATAGGCGTATATTATCTAATTAAATATCTATAGTAGACTTGTTGAACACCACTTCGATCAATAACGACCTTATAGTTAGACTGCGTAGAACTATTTGCTCCCGCGAAGCTAACTATTAGCGCTTAATGGAACTAAACACGACAATAACGTAAGCAGTGAATCTCTTAAAAGCTCATGCAAAAGTGTTGTGACCTGGTGAATACCTATTGCTGACAATTTTTTTATTAAAGGTAAGTTATTGATCCATTTCTTATTATAAATAATATCTGAAATATTAAAAGTGTAGTTAACAGTCAAGACGTTATAATGTGTGTATAAATGTGCATGGCGCACGTATATTTTTGGTGAAGTATTATCAGATTTCATCAATTTTTTTTACGCGCCTCCTGGAATTCGCGTTATCGATAAGTTGATTTTTTAAATAATATTTGGTTCAGTAAGATATACAATTAAAAGTCGCCATTTTCACAGAGTTGGTTTTCACAAATACATTAAAAAACCTTTATAGGCGTACTTTTCTTTAAAATGGTGACCATAAGAACCATTGCTTGGCCATATTGTTTAGAGTTAGGGTTCCGTTAATGTTTCTATAACCTGTCTCATTTTAATGTTTTTGTTTAGCTGAAGAGGACGATGTTCCATCCAGCAGTGCAAACAGAGGTCGTCAGTGTAGTCATACATGCCAATGGACCAGCTGCTTCAAAATAGATATTTAAACTTAAGTAAATCTTAAATTTATTTAAAATGTTAAAAGTTTTCTGTTTTGTAATTTATTGTTTTAGCTAATTATACCTACCTACGTTTCAAGCTCGCCACGCCATGTGCCACAGAATTTTTTATGTAGTAATACTACTACTCTCGGTAGTTGCTTAAATTATATTATAGGTATATAAAGCAAGAATACTCTGAGATTTTGTTTTGAAATTTAGATTCTAAATAAATTTAGAACAAAAACATCAGTTTTTGTTTCATTGTTTAGTGTAATTACCACATAGACATTATAATTTTTAAATATAGTTAGTTTTGCATGACAGTCACCTATACGTACTACGTACCTATACATAAATTATTAATTTCCTATTCTTTGTTACGTGATTAACTTACCTATTTGAAATACCTCTCGTAAGTAATTTATTTTTACTGAAATCCAAAGGATATGGAAAGACTTATTAGTCAACTACTATGTTAATAGAAAAACACCTGTCTATGCTTGTTTTCTGGACCTGGTGGATTACAGCAGGCTCTGGGCCAAACTTGGAGAGGTAGGGGCTCCCACTGAATTTATTAACATCTTGTCCTTTTGGTGGTAACCATCAGAAAAATTATGTAAAGTGGGGAGTCGGATGAGTATGCACTTAAATGCGGTGTCCAGAGAGACCTGTCCTCTCCAAGACCATTTATCTTGTATGTTAATCAGCTGATTGAGGGGCTCAGTAACACCCACGTTGGTTGTCATATGGATGACGTCTGCGTTAACAACATCAGTTACGCTAACGATATGGTGTTACTGAGTCCGTCGCTCAGTGGATTGAGAAAACTGCTCGGTATCTGTGAGTCATATGCGGAAGCTCATGGTCTGCAGTACAACGAGAAGAAAAGTATGTTTATGGTTATTATAGGTAAGAATAAGTCTCCGGAACATGTACCTCCAGTCCGTTTAAACGGAGTACCTCTAAAACGTGTCTCTAAAATTAAGTACCTAGGACACATAGTTATAACTGAGACCGAACGAGAGCGAAGGGCGTTGTCAGTTCGTGCTAATATGTTGGTGCATAGATTTGCAATGTGTACAATAGACGTAAAAGTGACACTGTTCAGGGCCTGCTGCCAAAGCTATTGCACTAGCGCTCTATGGGCCAGCTATACGCAACGGACCTACAACGCTCTTCGCGTATAATATAACAATGCTTTCAGAATTCTGGTGGGACTCCCACGTTTCTGTAGCGCTTCAGCCATGTTTGCTGACGCAAGAGTCGATGATTTTTATGCCATAATACGTATAAAAGCTGCATCTCTGGTGTGTAGGATCCGGGGGAGAGAAATCTGAAGATGATATCAGAAAGGCCGGAGTCTGCAGTGCTAGGGAAGCTTATTCGACTTCACGTAACGAGACGACGCAATTTTTTGTTTTTAAAAATATCATTGTTATTTTATTTTTTGACGTTATTGGATTTTTATTGGAATTTATTTTATTTTATTTGTATGTGAATCATTATTATTCTTCTATTATTGTGATAAATAACATGTTTAATAATATTATTTAAAACTATTTATGAAGTTTGACACTGACAGCCTTATATCGTGTCTCCTTTAAGTTCTGTACATCGAAAGGTTGTCTGTATGTAAAAGATCGGCCTGTGCGACAAAACTGCCCATTGTAAACTAGTTTTACTTTTTGTTTTCATAGAAATATTGTATGACTAGCTTTCTGCCCGCGACTTCGTTCGCGTGGGAGGGTATTCCCGAGTAAAATCCCGATCCCGTGGGAACTCCGGGATAAAAATCAGACTATGTGTTATTCCAGGTTAAATTAAAATCCATTCAGTAGTTTTTGCGTGAAAGAGTAAACATTTTTATTAGGGATCCCTATTTTTTTTTTAATATGTGATATAGCCTATGCCACTCAGTGAAGATGCAGCTTTCTAATGGTGAAAGAATTTTTGAAATCAGTCCAGTAGTTTTTGTATGAAAACGTTATATACATACAAAAACACAAATGTTTCCTCTTTATAATATTAGTTTAGATGTAAAATAAAGTATATAATAAATGAATAAAAGATATCTAAGTTACCTATTTAAATAAGTAATTCAAGCACTGGTATGATTGTGAAATTGAAGACTGTTGAATAAGTATTATAACATAAGGAAAAAAACCCAAATATTATGCAAAATTAAGGCAGCGAACCTATTTTAAGAGAGAACTTTAAATAATTTCAATTAAAACATTTGTAAGAAACATTTGGTTTTATTGATATCCTGTTATCGCTCAGTTTAGTTCTACATTTAACATGATCGGTAAGTACTTTAGCAGTATACTTTAAGAATAGGAGTTAATGAGAAAATCAAATCAAAAGAAAATTAAATCAACCGATCAGTCAAATAATAAGGCCAAAAAAGTTGATCTTAAACTTATATTATTCTGCTCGAATTCTCACATGCACTTTAATTTCTCCTTATAATTTAGTTGCTACTGTAAATCCATCTTGATGTGGAATCATTGCTGTCCCAAAAATGCGTCCAAATCAGGCTTAATTCAAAATTTCTGATAAAGAATTTAACGTCGCATGTCTTGTACGATAAAACACCGTTTTGTTCAGAATTATTCATATAAACATTTTGTCTCAAAGTTTCGCTGGAACTAATGTGTACGGATCCTTCTCCTATATCTACGATACGTTCTTCGCCAAATACGAAGTTAGAAACCGACACTTGAATTATTTGGTTATGAACTTTTTGTTTGTAAGAACCTCTTCTTTTAGTCGTTTACATTTATTCATATCCACTTTTGAAAGAAAAGTAAATAGCACGACACGTCGGCAACAAATCAAAATGTGCGTACTGAGACTACTCGTATAACAGCATTTGCAAAACTATTATAAACCGATGTATTCTTGTACAGGACACCACGGATATAGTTTAGGATACTAAGTATATTATACCGAACCTTTACAATCGTGTTAAGATTATAATAGTATTGGTTTAAACCACTATAAAGCCGCTCCATTTAACTTAGAATTGTTCTATAAAGTGAATTTATAAACCCTTATAAAACCAATTAATAAATACATATGGTTTCCAGTATGTTTAGTTCTGTGCATCACTCTTATTGCCGTATTTTACTTATAACGATTCTGTAATGCTTCTTGTTAGTAGTTATAAGTATAGCTTACCAGTTTAACTACTCTTGAGTGCGTTTACACGCTCATGATACTTTTATAGGTCACCTAAGCTTATATTGCACCCTTAATTTGTATCTATAAGTAATTATAAGTTAATGTATAAGATCAGATATACTATTAAACCCAACTAACTCCATGGTTGCTATTATAAGCATGGCAGCCGATACTAGAACCGTTAAAAGATAATTATAAGCGCTGGAGGCCTATAACACCTGAACTATAGGATAATTTTGCTTCTTGGGTAGTACGGAGCCTTGAGGAACTCCTGCGCGAATGGGATGGGGGGAGGAAAGCTCCCCCTCAATTCGATAACGAAAGGTGCGATTCGATAAAAAGTCCCGTAGGATGAGCACGAGACGGTCAGGCACGCCGAGTTGGTATAGCTTATAGATTAAGCCATTGTGCCAGACTTTGTCGAACGCTTTCGCTATGTCGAAGAATAAGGCTCCCGTTATTGCGCCCCGTTGGAAGCCGGCGCTGACGTGTTCTACGATGCGGTGGACTTGTTGGATACATGAGTGTTCGGTTCTAAATCCGAACTGCTCATTGGGTATTAGACTCTTTACTTCGGCAAAATCTTTGAGCCGCTTATACCGGGTGAAATTGAATAGACACGACAAATTTAAATATACAATAATACGTGTTGTCAAGAAAATTTAGAACATATCAAATGTAAAATTAAAAAATAATTTATCAGTGTTACGAAAAACGTTAAAATAATTAAAGTATCAAAGAATTTCACGTACCTACTACCGTTTTCGTGTAGTGGGCACGATTTAGGTACATTCTCGCTATGAATGAATCGCGCCGAGCGGAGCACCTTCGTCCGCCCGGCCGCACGCGCACCGCTTTCGCGCGCGCAATTAATAAAAATTTTGTGAAACCAAATTTCCCTTTATACTTTTGTCGGCTTAGGACTATCAAAAATACAATAAAAGTAAAATAGTAAAACAATGTTTTAATGTAAGGTATAACCTGAATAATGTTTGTTACAACAACAAATTACCTATTGTATTTTTGGCGTATTTAAAAAGTTGGAATTACAGTATTTACAATAATTATTAAGTATTTACAATAAATTAAATCGGTACACTTACGTGTATTTTATTAATTGTTCAAAATGTCCACCTTCGTTTTGTAAACACAATTGAGCACGGCGCCACAAATTGTCCTTAAGTTTTATTAATACAAAAGTTTGTGATTTTACAGTTTCGAATGCGAATTATTCTTAGAATTCTACATGGTAAGTGATGATGTGATCAAAGAGGGATATTTTAGCCGAAATCTTCACTGCGTTTCACGTAGATTTCTTACGGTGTTGTACCACACGACAATATCGAGATACTGTACGTTTGTTAACGGTTCACGACTATTTCGTCTCATCCTAGGGATTGATATGACACAAACACAAGACAATACAAATTATTCGCAATACGTAAAGTAGGATTTGCGGAATGCGCGCGCAACCGTGACCTACAAACGTTTTAGGTCGACTAATGAACGAAGCCAAGGCGACCACTCTGCCGCCCACCCTGCGGCAGGGTGGTCGCCGGGATGGGATGCGCTGGCGATTATGCGAGGTTTGGCAACGTCGCGCGATACTTACACTAGAAAATAGGCAAAATTAGGTGAATGACCGCTATGAACGGCAACGTTTAATAACATGAGTACTCCACGATTATTATTGAGCACTGCGATGGGTCGGACGAGATTTTTTGATATTTTAATTTTTCTTATTTATTTGGCCTATTAATTATTTTGTTCGAATACCGATAATTCCTACTTAAATAAAGATAATAACATCAATGGACCATTTTAAAACGATAATCACGTTTTTTTTTTAACGATTTAGATTGTAGAAAAAACAGTTTCTAATTACTATGTTACTGTAACTGAAGCTCCCATTTCTTTTTGTCGCATTTATTCAAAGTCATCCTGTATATAAGCCTTCCATAGATTTTACCGAGGACGTTGAGTAAGCTAATGGGACGGTAGCTAGACGGGTCAGACTTGGGCTTGCCTGGTTTGGGAATACCTATGACGGTGGCCTGTTTCCAGGTTGCGGGGAACATATTATTGCTCAATGCGCCATTGAAGATGGCAGTCATTAGCACTATAAGTTGGGCGGGAAAAGTTTGAAAACCCTATTGGTGATGCCGTCAGAGCCAGGGGCTTTTCGCGGTTGGAGACTTTTAATGATATCCTGGACCTCATCAGGAGTGATGGAGGCCCATGGGCGTAGGAAGGGGGGGGGGGGCGGGTGGGCCGTGCCCACCCCAGAATCGCCTGGGCCCACCCCAGAATTTCTACTAACAAACGATTATGGTTGAAAATATAAAAAAAAATACTAGCCAAGTGTGAGTCGGACTCTCCAATGAAAGATTCCGTATCCAAACAGATTAGCGAAAATTAACTTTGTTTTTCATAAATTACCAAGTTCGTTCGTCAACCGTTTGTATAAATTTATTTATTTATTTATTCTCAAGGCAATTACAACAGGTAACAATCCACTTATTATAACAAATACACATAATATGTTTTGGGCTGATTGTGACCCAGAGCGTAATCGCACAACATGACAACAACAACAAAAAAGAAATATAAATTTAACTACAAGCATTAGGTTACAGAAAAAGTGTTTAAAAACTAAATTAGTGTAAAAATGACCAAGATATTATATATGCGGTTTTTGAAAATGTGCTTTATCAGAAAAACTGAGCTAGCAGTAGGTACGTATCTCGTTCAAACTAATTTTCGTTGTAAGTTTGCATTTTAAATACTTCTTTGCCCTTTCTTATTTTAAAAGTAAGAGGTTATAAATTTTACCACTTTAGAAGTCTATATCTGTCAAACGATTGACTTTGAGAAAAAATGGTTTTAGAAAACTCGATGTTATTAAAAAAAATCTATCTTCTAGATAGACACCACATGCATATGTTTAATATTTTTTTTTAGTTTTATTTACATGAATGGGTAAGCCCCCTTTATTTTTTTATTTTATTTAATTTTGCATAAAAACATGGAACCGGTTCACATAATATATCTACCAAGTTTCAACTTTGTAGTCTTAATAGTTTCTGAATGAAGTGGCTGTGACATATGGACGTACAGCCATACAGAATGACCTCCGCCCATGTGTTTAGATTTGTCTGATCCCGCTGGGCCTTCTCCAGGCTACTGGAGGTCGCACCTGTTGGGCCGCCGAGGTGTCCTGAAGAACCGACGCCGAGTTACGACATCGCGGCGAGCCTACAGTTTCACTTTCAAGTAACCACACATGGGTGCACGCCAAAAAAAAGCCAAACTTTCTCAAATTTAGGGTTCCGAACCAATAGCCTATAGATTCATCATGTCTGTCCGCCTGTCTGCCCGTCAGTATGTCACAGCCACTTTATTCCGAAACTATTAAGATTACACAATTGAAACTCGATGGGTAGATGTATTCTGTGAACTGTTTTACGATGTTATACAAAAATAAAAAATAAGTGGCTCCCAATAAAAGGAGCTGATTTTTTTCTACCCTATACGTACGGGGTGCGTTTTTAGATAGGTATTTAATGAATGACATTGAGGTTCCAAAATATATTTTCTTGAAGTCAATCGTTTGAAAGATAGATCTAAATTTTAAAATAAAAGAGCGTGAAATCTAAAATCAATATGTACTGTAGATGAACACTAGCACACTAACACAACAAAAATTTGTTTGAACAAATTGAGTTATAGTCAGCAGTTTTTGAGAGATATAGCACATTTTCAAAAACCCCGAACATTACTTTGTCATTTATACAAAAAATACGAAAAACAAAGTAATTTATTGCTGCTACGGATCCCTTCACGGGCGAGTCTGACTCTCAGTTGGCCACTTTTTAGGGTTCCGTAGCCGAATGGCAAAACACAAAACCTTTTTAGATTCATCATGGCTGTCAGTCTGTGCGTCCGTTTGTCACATTATTCCGAAACAAGTTTCAGCTCTGTAGTCCTAGTAACTACAGAGTTGAAACTTGTTGAGTAGACGTATTCTGTAAACTCGTACAGAAATGAAGAAATATTGGATCGAATTGTGACATGAAGAAAACTGCAAAAACAATGGCTGAATCCAGGTCAAACGCCGTAATAATGCCCTAAGGCAAAGCTTACCAATAAAAAAGTAGTGGTAACTGTTTCGTTCTGCGATGCTACACAATATATTCGAAAATGGCTGGATTGGGATCAATAAGGCTTAGGCATCATGTCATCCATGCCATCTGTTCAAAATGCCATCGTTCTTCTTATGAAAACCCACATAATCTAGGAAAAATTATTAAAGACCTAAACCACCAAAGCGAAAAAATTGATTTACACATGCACTTAAACAAACCAAACTATTATCTAATAGTAAAAACCTAGAGATCAATAACTATTAATAACCATTCTCTTGAGTATGTGGAAGAATATGTTTATCTAGGGCAGATCATTTCATAGAAAGACCAATCCATTAAAGAAATCAACAAAAGAATAACTACTGGTCTCTAAACGGGGTAATGAAATCCACTGAAATAAGCAGAGAACTGAAAAGGAAAGTTTTTGATACATGTGTATCTTCCCTGCCTCAGCTATATGGCTGTATCATAGAGACAGTCTAGTGTACTGCCAGAGAGCAATGGAGAGGAGCATGTTTGTCTTCAAGAGGCAAGACAGACAAAAGAGTGTCGCGGATGTGCTAGAAAGTGGAGAAGTATCGTAACTGGTATTCAAGAAATGGCAAAAGAAAAAGAGGAAGGCCAGCGAAGAGATTGGTGGATGAGTTAAGACAAACCGCCGGAACCAACTAGAGGAGGGTTGCCAGAGATTGACAGCAGTGGAAGATGTTAAAAGAGGCCTATGCCAATAGGCACACTGAACTTACACATACTATAAACTTAAAAGTTAGCCAAACAGGAAAGTTCAGGAAGAAAAGGCTTATTGGTTGATTGAACTGATTGGTAGTCTATTCGTAGTGTTTTTTACTATAGCCTTCTCACGTCTGATTTGGCAATAACAGCAGATGTTTACTGTGCTGAACTTTGAACAATGATGGTGAAACTAGCATTGAAAAAGCCTCAACCCTTGAATTGATCATCACCATTATTGCTCCATGATAATGCATGACATCGCGTACTGCACAAGAAACCGTTGTAACTCTGCAGGAGCTGCGGTTAAACCATACGTCATCTTTCGTACTAGCCAGACCTTAGTCCAACGGACGTCTTTTTGTGATTTTCAAGGAGGTAAAATTTGTTTCCCAAGAGGCAGTACTAAATTACTTTCACACAGTTTTTCAAATCAAGATCCTGAGAGTTCTATCGCAAACGCATAAAACATAACCTTCCAATTAGATGGTAACAATTTATAGATAATGAGTGTATATTTGAGATACTTTGCATCTATACTCGCTACTACGGAACCCTTTAAGGGCGAGTGCGACTCGCAATTGGCCATTTTTTGGGAATATAATTCACTTTTCAGATTCTTATCGTTGACCCTACTGCTGTGCTACATGATATATTGATTCATGTTCATTTTTTTGACTCGTACAGTAAGCGTTAACGAATAGGAGATTATCGCTTCTAACACTTTTATTGTTTTTTTTTTTTGATGGAAAAATCATCACATGACATCTCCCGTTCTGCGTTGTTCGCCATCCGTCGTCGTCTCTCCCTCACGCGTTCTGCCTCCTCCTTCGCTAGCATGACTGCTTCGCAGAAGAAAGTGGCTGTATCCCATTGCCCCTCGCCCCGCACCATGGTCTGAACCAGCGCCGGGCGTGGGAGGCCTCCACCACCCATCCGTATGCTCCACCGTGAATCGCTTCTACCACTGGGGAGACCACTGGGGGCCAGGACCTCCCTGGAAAATATCTCTAGATACGCCAATGTGGAGGCCAGTGGATTATCGGGATCTTCGACGGGCGGAAGGGAAGTTCTACGTTCTACTTCGGCGTTCACCATATCGAGGTGGGCTTGGTCTACTGGTTGAGAGCTGGGAGAACACTGGGACTCTAGGCTGTTGGATAGGCATTCTGCTTTTTCAGAGTTATCGAAGGCGATACTCTTATCGGGACGAATGAGAGGAGGCATTGTGGCCTCTTCAGTGGATCGTAACTTCCTCTGAAGCTGCCAGAAGGCAAGATGGGTGGGCTCAAGTTCACTCAGCATCTTGTCCCAGCTCGCATTACGCTGCTCGGCAATGCGTTTCCTTACAGCACGTTGTAAGTTGCGCATGTGAGCTTGGTTTGCGGTGCAGGGAAAAGCGCTGTACGCACGGATGGCTGCGTTCTTCTCGGTTATCAGATTCCGTACATCGTCTGGGAGTTTCCAGCGGTGGTCTTCCGCTACTGGAACTTCCCTTGAACAAGCGTTCAGGACGGATTGTACGTGATCTGTAAGCGAGTCGATCGCCGCCGTCGTGTCAGTGACTGAGACTATGTAGTCAGGAATGGTGTCCAAGTGAGGCGACGTGGTGGATTTCAGTTTTTCACTTACTTTCCTCCAGTCGGTGATCAATTGGGTCGGGGGAGGTACGACTACTCGACAAATCCAGCCGTCTTATATTCTTTGACACGAGGGTCGAACTCGTGTAGGGGCCACGATATGATTTTACAAATCTACCAATAGTGAGCGAGAATCGCATGTCGTGACCTTGAAGTTGTTTACGCACAAACTTTCTCTTTTCGGACTGGTTTCGACCTGTCGGATTTGGTACAAGGAAACTTCTCGAAGTTACTTTACAATATGTATGATAAATTATAATGATTCTAACATGTGTTCCTTATTTACCTACATGTTAATTCCTATTCCTACTTACATATTGTCCTAACTTATTCTGATTTTAACTATCTTACTTATATTAAACTTATTCTAATCACGGCAAGCTCGTAGTCCATTACAAAGCTATTGCACAGCTTTTATCGCGGGCTTTGAGCGCGGCGACCGAATCAAGAAATTCCGTAACGAAAATAAACCTAACACCCTCCACTCCGACCGGCACAGTGGTGCGGCGTTGAAAGCCGTGCATCGTCTAACGTCATTTCAGTTCGGCAGACTTCGGCACGGTGTTTTGTGTGCGTGCGACTGGACATATGCGTGTCGTGTAGACTAGCTGATTTTTTTATCTCCTCCCACAATTTTTTTTTGTATTCCGTCTGAGTGAATTCGTATGTTTTTCTTTTAATTGCTACATTCGCATTAGGTTATATCTGTAACTATTATCTATACTAATATTATAAAGCGGATAAGTTTTGGTTTTTTAAACGCGCTAATCTCGAAATTAAATATGGATGAAATTCGGTATGTAGGTTAGGAGGTAGCTTGAAGCTTGAGGAAGGTTATAGGTAATTTTTTCCCTACTGCAAAAGAAGTAGGGTTTTTATACCGATAAAGTCCACGAAAGCGAAGCTTCGCACGACTGCTAGTCTGTAATAAAAGTTGTAATAAGTACAATTTTATATTCCAGGTGGATCCATTCTACGACAACACGGGCATAAGAATTTTGACCTTTTGTTTAGGACCCACTGACACACCACTGCTGTATAACTTGGAAGCGAGGGCATACGAACCGAAAATAGGAAAAATTATGGTCGATATGTTTGTGGCTAATGATGTATTATTTCAGAAGTAAGTACCTATTGTTATTTTAACTATTTACCACCAAGTGCCTCCTAAACGCAAGGCTGATGCGGCTGAAAACTTATTGAAGAACGATTATAACTATAAGCTGAACGGTCGTTGTGTTTGTGGTGATTCCAGTAGTGAAGGATTTTTGAGTGAGATAATATAGACGAAGATACTCGTAAATATAATCAAAATTCATAGACCAGTAAACTTACTTTTGCCTATTTGTCATGGGGAAAAGCAGAAAATACTGTACGAAATGCCACTAGCTTTTTTCGCGGAGAAAAAATATCAAATGAGGAGTCCTTCGATGTTTTTCCGCTCTAACTGAAGCGAAAGTCAGTGTCAGACTTCTACTGGCTAAATACCTACGTGTGTGTGTTTCTTCAATTACCTTCGCGTTCCGGGGCGGTGCTATCTCGTTAGAAGATTTCCGCTACCCTGGTAGGTTCAGCTACAACCCATACATACTCCTTTTGCTTCGTTTAAAGCAATAAATCTTATGTTCATTTGCAGGCCTGCGTCAGCAGTAGCAGTCGTGCTTGATATGTTCAAGACTGGAGCACCGGGTTCCATTTGGTTGTCTCGTGACAATAAACCAGCTGAAGATATTACAACAGTTATTGATGGTGTTTTTAAAGACTTTGAAAAACTTTTGAACTCATAAAACCGGTGTTAAATAGATAAATTGTTTACATGCATCCCTATTTTTTTTATTTTGCACATTTCATTAATCTTCTTCTTGTTTCGAGAAAAAACATCTTTGGACACTTATTTTGGTCTAGTTGAAATCCTACACGGCCACACGATGGACATGACAAGAGGTGGGGTATATCTTGTTAAGAAGATTAATCTTCTTATAGGTATATAAATACAAATAGTTGTTTTTCAGTCTCTCTAAAACTCGAGAACAGCTAGACCGATTTCATTAATTATTTTTGTATTATCTTCCTTTCATACAGGGATGGTTCAGGTCAGATATACCCGTTCTCTTAGGTCAGCTAATAGAAGGCTTAATTACTTTATCGACATCAATTATCAGCATGATTCTATTAACCGGTTATAGGTACCCGGTTAGACTGGAAGCCGACACCAATATGTTTGGGATTTCGAGTAATAAATGCTTTAGCCGCCTCTAAATCTACCGGCACATAATCCCGCAATAAAACATAGCTTCGATATGTGTAAGGTTGTTAAGTACAAAGCTTCACATTTATAATATCAATAGGATCGTATACATATAGTTATATTATTTCAAACTTATTATTAGTTCAAAGTTGAGCTGTAAAGTAACTAATAGATGCTTACACTAACTGGATAGGTCAAATTAATCTGTGTGGTTTTTTCCTCAAAAGATCACCTCAGTCTTTAACCTAAATGTTTCTCATTATGGTATGTACCTATAGATTATGTGAAATTTATAAAAGACTTCGCGTGGGAAGTTTTCCTGTCTAAATCCCGATCCCATGGGAATTTCACTAAATCCCGTCTTAACGAGCATCTACGTACTAAAAGGAACCCCTATGCAAAATTTGAGAGCTCTGCTATTTGTAATTCCTGAGATTTCGTGATTAATCAGTGAGTGGTATTTCACTTTTGTTTATATAGATTTCGGTCTGCATATTATTATATTCATAATATATCATTATTCACATCATATATATTATTTATACTGCCTCGGTGGTCTAGTAGACGCAAGCGCGACTGTCAGCAACCTATTGCTCAGGCAGTAGCCCAGTAGGTCTCGTGGTCTCGGGTTATTGGTCACACGCCTGATCTTTCTCCGGCCGTGTCGGATTGCCGTCCTATCGGACTATGAGGATAGAGAAACAGAGAGTGCACCTGTACCTATAATACACGGAATAGATGAATAAGGTTGAATAACCTCTTTTATCTGTTCTGTGCTATAATATCTCCTGCGCCGCGGCGCCGCTTGCTAATCTCCTCTGATATTGGCCGCCGTGGCCGAAATCGGTAAAAAGGACTATTAATTATTGTTACTTTTTATGAATGTTATTAAATATACAAATATGTACACCAAGGACTATCTGCTTCGACGGCGGTGACCTCTCACGCCCGGCCCTGGTTCTGACCATGGTGCGGAGCGAGAGGGAATGGGATGCAGTCGCCTCCTTCTGCAAAGCAGTCATGCTAGCAAAGGAGGAGGTCGAACGCGCGAGGGAGAGATAATATAATAACGCAGACTTCAACTTGGCGAAATTTGCGTCGGGACTTGGGCCTATACCTGTACAAGATCTAATTGATCCAGGAGTTTAAAGTGAATGACCATAGACAACGCCGTTTGTTCGCTGACTGGGCTACAGAACATTTGGAAGAGGACCCCGATTTTGACCGAAAAATCATCTTTAGTGATGAGGCGCATTTTTGGATGAATGATTTTGTTAATAAGCAAAATTGCCGTATATAGGACGACCACCACCCACATGAGGTTCACCAGGTGGTAATGCATCCACAAAAAGTTACTGTTTGGTGCGGATTTTGGTCCGGCGGCGTCATTGGTCCGTACTTCTCCAAAAACGATGATGGCGAGGCCATTGCTGTCAACAGCGAGCGCTACAGATCAATGATTAACAATTTCTTTTGGCCGAATTGAACGATATGGACGTGGACAACATGTGGTTCCAACAAGAGGGCGCTACGTGCCACACAGTGAGCGACACAATATACATTCGGCACGAACGGTTCGATGGTACGGTTATCTCTCGCAGAGGTGACGAGAATTGGCCACCAAGATCTTGCGATCTGACCCCACTAGACTTTTTCTTTTGGGGTTTTCTCAAGTCGCAGGTCTATGCCAATAATACGCAATCAACCGATGCCCTGAAAGTCAACATAACGCAGGCCATCGCTTAGATTCAGCCGGATCTATGCAGTAGAGTAATTGAAAATTGGACCTCTCGGATCCGTGCCACCGTTCGAAGCCGCGGTGGACATTTAAACTATGGCATATTTCATGAATAATGGCATAAATGAGCCTGCCAAATAAAAAAATAATTTCTTTAATATCTCACATACAGCTTGTTTTATTTAATTTCAACATCAACCCGTTCTTCTTGAAAGACCCTTTACATATTTAAATGCAAAGTACTAAATCACTGAAATATTGTGGGGACTGGTACCTAATCTAGGCCAGAGGCCTATGTTTCAGGTCACCAGGTCTCCAACCCGTATTACTTATTCAGACTTACAATTAGTACTAGAGTGGCAATTTTGCCCTGGAAGAGTGGAAGCCCTTTGCGTTGAGGAACTGGTGGACCTAAAAACTGTAAGAAACTTGGAGGACTCCATCGCGAAGTTAATTATAGGTACTAAAAAAAGAAGTAATTGCGCTCAAAAACAAGCAGAAAAATGGGTAAGTTTGTTTTGCATAAAAAGCCAGGCCCTAGCCCACTACTATTGTAATCCTGTGGCACACTTAATAACAGTCTGATAAATAATTCGATAAGTATTTTAAATGAAGTCATAGATAACGTTCGGGTATTTGAGTTACAATCGTAAGAGATCGCCCTGTCGGATAAGACTGCCCACTGTACACTATTTTTATTTTTTGTATCCATAGGAATATTGTATGGTGGACAATATAGTATTTAATAATAAATAAATAAAACTCAGCATAAACTAACATATTTCCTGATAGTGGTATTGTTACGATGGCGCAGTGGGACCCTACTGACAAAGTGTTTTTGATTACTGGAGGAGCTTCTGGATTAGGAGCTGAGTACGCGCAGGCTTTTCTTGATCAAGGAGCAAAGGTATCCATCTTTTAAACGACTTTAAAAAAAGAAGGCGGTTCTCAATTCGATTGGTTTTTTTATCCTACTGCTACTAAGTACCACCTATGTAATTTTGTGTTATAAAATGTGAGTGTATACCAAAATAAGACATTATCGCTCTGACTTAGTTCACGTGGGTAGTTTTTATTGTGGAAATTCCGATCCCGTGGGAGTTTCCCGTGGGTGATGAGTGAGTGACCTTTAACTTTTATATATCGTCGCCTTAGAGTGAAAATCTCGGGAATATAATTTTTTTTCATTGCGTTTCTAGGAAGAAATCATTGCAAAGCAAATCCACATCTCACTAATATGTTCACGTAGGTATGAAACGATATCTATAAAAGCAAACGAGTACCTCGTAAATACTCGCATCGCATCGTCAGTTTGGCGTAATCAGTCCATGGATTATGCATTTCGGACAATATTATACATAATACCGAACAGTTCTGGATATAAAAGCGGGTTAAATTTACATATAAATTAATAAAAAACATAAGCGAAGCCGTACAAAAATTTTACAGCACGCAGATTTTGCTTCCTCCTGAAAAGTTACTTCTATTTCACTTACGAGGTTTTCACTCTAAGGCGTTGATATATGGATTTGAGGTCACATCTTGTCACTGAATTTTGAAATAACTGTATTAAAAGTTTGTTGCGAGACATGCCCTCTTAATGTATTCATCTTTTAGTATACCTGTTAAGTAGATTTAGTGATTTAAGCATTTGAATGACAAAAAAAAATACCAGATTTGAATTGACTTGTTTAGATCTAGCAGTGCGATGTCATTTGTATACATACGAACATAATCATACACTACTTTCTACTTAAAAGTTTAGATGAAACTTGATATAGTTACTACTACTTTAATCCCGGTAGTAAGCAGAGCAGTCTGTCTGTTGGACGCCTTGGGCATATTAGGTTAATCGGACTCCTTGATAGGTCACTATTTTGATACAATATACAAATACATACAATGTTTCGCGATATACAACCTTATTGAAATTGGAAAGTTTGATTGTAGAACGAGACTAGAGCAATTTTGTGCATTCAAAATACTTACATACATGCTTATAAGTGAGTAAGTGTTCTAGGCAGTCATTATCGTTTAATTTTTTAAATAAATATGTTTTTCAGTAGGGAATATATCAGTTATCGTTTAGTGATCTGGCAGACACAAGGGGGCCACGTCAACCAAGGGGTCTGGGGACATACTCGAAGCCCCCAGAGTAAATATGGGCTTGACAGGTATATATATTTTGCGGAATTGTTCGAAAGAGTTACCGCGGCCTCGGAACACGAAGGGCATATGATGGAACAACGGATGGGTTTTAGTCAGTAAAAATCTGACACACCCTTCCGCTTCGCCCAGATCGGGAGGCAGTCATTGGATGATTTTCCATCCATAAAAAGGTATATATCTTCGAGACCGCAGAAACAAAATATTTAATTAAACTTTCTTATGTGTTGAAAAATTTTATATTTGTTAACAAAACCAACAAGAGTAATTAAGTACGATAAGGTAAGTTAAGTTTAGTAAATAACATTAGTACATACTATGTGTCACCTCGACCGAAAAACTAGATACCACGACCGACACAGAGAGTCCTAGTGTGGGGTCTAGGGTGTCTAAAACTAAGAATTATATATATGTTTAGTACGATGAAGGTTATTATTTATATTTTGTCAAGATAGTATTTTTATTTTTTACAGAATATAGCTATTCTAGACATTGCCGAGGAGGTGGGCAAGGCGACAGCCGAGCGTCTGAACAAGGTTCACGGCAACAAGGTGGTGTTCATCAAATGCGACGTGAGCAAGGAGGAAGACATCACGAGCGCGTTCGACTCCGTGCTCGCTCAGTTCCAGCAGATCGATGTCATCATCAACAATGCGGGCGTCATGGTGGATGCACCTCACACATGGAGGACAGCTACTGACGTTAATTATGTAAGTTTAAATAAGCACTAAAGGTAACAAACTGTACCTATTTTATTGATGATACAAAAGCATCACATGCATTACATATACCTCCATATTATGTACCTATTATCATTTATTTATTGATATTGCGATACTGATATATGTTTATTCAAGTAATTGTATATACATGTAACTCATAAAACCGGTTTATCTTTCAACCAGGTCCAGAAAAAAAAAACATTCTGGCCTTATTGCTGAACTTGGCCTATGTCTCGCAGCCGTGAGGCATACAATAATGTTTAGAACTAAGTTTATTTTTGTATTATATTTGGTATCATTAATGTACACCTGCTGTCTGGTTAAAAAGTAAACGATACTTCAAATACTGTTGATGCAGCTAAAACAAAGATGATTTCTAAAAATATTTAGTGTGAATTCCGCCAGAAACCAGAGTTATTCACACTTAAGAGTTATTCATGGTAGTATTGTGGTAGTATTCGTTTGCATTGACGTCTTCTGTAATTTAATGCATAGCGTGAATCATCTCCTAAGAAAGTATATATATGTCTACATCAGCTCTAAATTTGGTAATTTGGTATTATCTGTTGACATAGCCCTACAATTTCATCGTGTTTGCATATTTTATGTATAATTTGTACAAAGTGCATTTTATTTATACAATGTCCAATAAATAATATGTTGTAAAGTATATGTCCTGCTCTCTTTGTTGATCTGAAACTGAATTAACTCAATACAATCAAACTTGAAATTTTCATAGGTTTTTCTATAGAAATCTCTAGAAAATTCTAAATAAGTATATTTTCAGTTTTACAAAGTTATTCATTTTCAGCAAGGATTAGTGTCATTCACATTAAAAGGCGTGAAATACATGAGGAAAGACGAAGGTGGTGTTGGTGGGACAATCATCAACATTTCGTCAACCTCTGCTTTGACTAAAGTTCCAGCGTTGCCAGTTTATTCTGGCTCGAAATTAGCTGTCTTGCACTTCAGCCAATGTTTAGCGGTAAGTCATTCAAAGTTGCTTAGTATATAACTAGCTCATGAGGTTATTAATTCTATTGGACATAAACGTAAAGTCTAACAAATATCGGTTGTATATAATGTAATCATATGACAAATGAATATTTGCTGGGAGTGGACTTAACGAATGCATAGAGGCTTGATATTATTAATTTCGTACTATTATACCCAGAATTTCATAAACCTTCTAAAAATATATATATATAAAAATATTTTTTCCTTCTAAATAGTGAATAAGGTGCTAACTCAGGTGACTAAGCTCTGTCAATACAACTATGCAATTTTTCGAATATAATTATCTTATCCTTGATTCCAGGCGGATCCATTCTACGAAACAACAGGTGTGAGAGTTCTGACTATCTGCTTCGGAGTTACTGATACTCCGCTGCTGCAAAACATAGAAGCGAGGGCATATGAACCAAAAATTGGAAAGATTTTCGCCAATATGGTTGTGGCTGCCGGAATCCAATTTCAAAAGTAAGTTTCGCGCCAGAATCTATTAAGGACAGTTCCTTGTCCAAGGCTCTCCTCAGGTGAATATCCGTTACCTACAATCTTTTTTCTTACTGAGATCCTTTCAGACATCAGAAAGAAAGTTAAGCGGGTCCGGGAGCCTAATTACGTCCGCGTTGAACTTACTTACTTTAAGTATTTCCGCAGCCTCTGGTGCAAGAATCCAGAAAATCTGCACTGGTCTGGCCAAGGTGTATCGTGTTACCCAGTTACTGGGTTGTGGAGATCTGATAGACAGTCAGTCCATGTAAAGCACTAATACTGAGCTGCATAGGGTTAGACTGGATGCGGAGGCTAGGCAAATAATGATAGAGTCAATAAGTCTGGATTACGTTTTAGTATGTAAAACATTTTGATATTATTATTTATACAAAGTAAGTACTGATTATGATAGGTCACATCTGTGACAATCGTCACAATTAGTTTGACGGTCGAAAGTCTGACGAACTGTTCTAAGAGGGGTAGTGGAGGTCAGAAAGGCTCGATGATAATTCGATGAAACTTGTTTCTTAATATATATGTACGTTGATACTAGAAGCCGATCATAATACAGAATAAAACTATGCACATGATGATGGTAAATGCATTTATTTTATCTATTTTCAGACCAGCATCAGCAGTAGCAGCTATGCTCGAGATGTACAAGACTGGCGCACCGGGAACAATTTGGTTGTCTCGTAACAATAAACCAGTTATAAACATTACAGCAGTTATTGATGGTCGTTTTAATGATTTTGAGAAACTTTTGTTACCATAATTTTTATTAAATAAATAGGTATTTACGCCTCTTTATCTACTCGTATAATTATGAAATACCCATGTTAAATACGTAATTTAAAATACTTTGACTGCAGCTCAAAAGTTTATGTTTTTATTATTATAACGCCAACTGATAGAAAGATGTGATATGATACAGAAAGGTATCTTGTTTAAACGTAGATAACATAAGTCGACTTAAATATCGGGAATTAAACACTCCGTTAGTTTCTTATCAGATGCATGTAGAAAAAATGGTGCAGTGGGACGCAAAGGACAAAACATTTTTAATTACGGGAGGTGCTTCAGGCTTGGGGGCTGGCTATGCAGAATCTTTTCTAATTCAAGGAGCAAAGGTAACTTTGTCCAGCCTTTTTTATAGTCCTAACATGTTATAGATATTGCAGGTTCAACGTAATTATGGTAAAAAATCTTAAACACAAGATATAACAAATTAATTAGTAACATGCTGAGAGCATACCTACGTGTCCAATGAGCGTGGTAGTGAATCATAGATTCAGTCTCTCTCTGTGAGCCAATGGTTGAGCGCTTGATCTTGTCCTTGAAGGTTGTCTCCTAATGGGCCGATGCCAACTTGGTCACGTTTAAAGCCGCTAAGACCTAGGCGTTTCTGTTTTACGAAAAAAGGAGCCATTTCCAACTGGATTCATATTTCCGTGGTGGTACTTCTTCGGGTTACGTTGATGGCGGCCCAAAATAAGGATGGATACCCTTATTTTTAGACCGTTCATCGCGGCTTGGACTCAACTGACTGCTAAAAAGTTGGGAATCCTAGCAAAGGTGAGAGGACGGAAAAGCTGCTCAACCCTCATCAAATCTCATCTCTCATCAAATACCAGAATGATGCACTTGAGTCTATCGAGAAACGGGCTAAGAGGCTTATTAGCTACGAGAGACTGGTAGAGTCAAAGCTCTAGAACCTTGAATATCGGCGACGTGTTGCAATCCTATCGATTACGTTTCAGGCAGTGTGCTATTGAATTGCATAATCAAATTCCCCAAAACCCGTTCCATCATCGGACTACAAGACAAACAGCGATGTTGTACATGGCAGATATCTCACCCATACGCACAAAACGTTTAGGGAATACTTTCATTGTGTGTACAGCTAAGAACCGGAATTACCTGCCGGAGTCTGTATTGACATTAGTCAATACAGACTCCGGCAGGTAACTCAGGTTATAGCTATTAAGCTATAACCTGAGTATCATTAATTATATTATTTGTTTTCAAAATTGACATTTTACTATTGTGTTCTTATTTAATTTAATATTATAATTATCCACTAACTTATATCAGTGACATTTAAATATTTGTACGCCACTAAGGCCAAACATGACTGATCTATATAATGTGATTTTTAATAACTTGCATGCTCTGTATGTGTACTCATGTTTCAACAAATAAAGAATCTTGAATCTTGAATCTTGAATTAAATAAATAGTTCTAGGTAAGCGTGATACATCTTCGACCACGTTATCCCTTCCCATCAGGTGAGATGGTGGTCAAACGCGAGACTATAATCAATAACAAAAAAAAAATAGGTATAAACTAAGCAAATTGATCCGACCCACGAACTATATATAATACATTTTAAGTAAACGTCTTCTGAAGGCTGGATACGAAATAACTCTTAAAATACATTACAGAGAGTAGCTATCCTTGACGTTGCCGAGGAGCTCGGCAAGGCGACGACCGAGCGTCTTAACAAGGTTCACGGCAATAAGGCCGTGTTCATCAAATGTGACGTGAGCAAGGAGGAAGACATTACGAGCGCGTTCGACTCCGTGCTCGCTCAGTTCCAGCACATCGATGTCATCATCAACAATGCAGGTGTCATGGAGGAAGGACCTCAGAAATGGAGGACAGCTTCTGAAGTAAACTGGGTATTTAGTGGTTCATTTAAAAGTAAACATAATAATGAAGTTATGTTTAAGGAAATATTCCAGATACTTATCGAGCGCTTGTTTAATTTTCAGCAAGGCCTTGTGTCTTTTACGTTAAAAGGCGTCCAGCATATGAGAAAGGATGAAGGTGGAGCTAGTGGGACCATTATAAATATCTCGTCCATAGCTGCTTTGAGTAGAGTCCCGTTCCTACCAATTTACAAAGGTTCAAAAATGGCTGTTTTGCACTTCAGTCAATGTTTAGCGGTGGGTTAAGATATATTTCTTTTTATACTTTAATATTTTTTAAGCCGTAGCAATTAAGCAACTTTAAGAATTCGGTTTAATTGCAGTCATACACGGAGCCAATGAGCAAATTAAAGATTAAACACAGCATTTAAATGGTAGATTGGCTTTCATTTACAATCAATCTTTTTGGAGAATGTTTTAACTGCGTATATACACTACTGTAACTACGTACCTACGATATTTATACTGCTGTAACCCCTGTTGATAGATAAATTGGCTCTCATTCATAATTTCAGATGGATCCTTTCTACGAAAACACAGGAGTAAGGATTTTGACAATTTGTTTTGGAGCTACCGATACTGCCATGCTGCAGAATTTAGAAACAAGGACTTATCACCCAAGTCTTGGGAAGATTCTGGCTGCTGCCGTCCCAAAAAATTACAAATATCAAAAGTAAGGTTCTGTGACGAAACATTTTACCTATAAGTGTACATTTGGAAGTCAAAATACACAGTCACCTTGACTGTGTATTTAAAAAAACATTTGTTAATTTTATTCAGCATTATTTAACCGTTTCTGTAATGTAAGGCTTTGTAAATCATCTGCCATTATTTATATTTAACTTTTAGGGTGGAGTCGGCAGTTGCAGCTCTTGTTGAGATGTTCAACATTGGCGATCCTGGATCAATCTGGCTTTCTACAGATAACAAACCAGTTCGAGAAATTACATCAACTATTCAACGCGCTTTTAAAGATTTTGAGAAGTTATTACTGTAAAATTAATAAAAAATTTTATTGGATTAAATGAACTTCCATATTTTATTTTGGTTTGATTGTCCTACAAAATTTTTGTTTCAGACGTAAGAATAATTTTAGGCGATTTTTAATCTCATGATGAAAAACCGTTAAGAGCCATTTTACATTTTTTCGCAAATTTCTAAGATTTCAATCGTCTGCTTTACCATCTTACGTCATACTTTGAAATTTTAAAATACATATCCAAAATAGATAAATTATTAATGAAGTTTTTCATCGCATTAATCCTGTAGCTTTAGACCTTGGGCTTGATGATGCAATGGAACTTTCGAAAGCCAACGTAAATATTTATTGGACTATTTATTTATGTAATTACTTTTATTGGACTATTTATTACGTGTTGAACCGAATGGCCGTCATCAAGCATTGTCTTTTCAGTTACCCTTCAGAGTGACTGTGTAGTTTCTATTTTGGTGTAGTAGTCTATTCAGCGGTAAATTGTTATATCTTATCTTAAATTTTATAGGATAACCACCCGTTGCATTAGACATCAGACTTGACGATTCAGCGGAAGTTCAAGACTCAATAGTAAATTTGGACTTTCTATATTTCTTTAGTTCTGAATTTAGTTAATACGAAACAGCATTACTTATATAAATAGGGTCTTCTACAGCGTGCTTTTTGTTTACGACCCGGTATTTCGGTAATATTGAAAACGCCATAATCACAGAAAGATAAAGTAGGTAGGAAGTTATCAGAGCTCAAATAAAAGGTACCTGGTAAAAAGCCGAAAATTTTAAGATATGTAAATAACGGTCATAGTCTAAAACTATATACATATATGTAACAGCATTAGGCACCAGTGGTGCATAATCATGCATAAGTAGAAAATTTTGAACGTACAAAATCTTCAAATATGTAGTGTAACAACTAAAGATAAATACGATACTGAAGATAAACTAACTCATTTTAGGGTACTATATTTTTGAACATGTTATACAGGGTATAAGGGAATATACATAAACCCTTAAAAAGGTTAACTGTACTCATTATTATGAACGTGAAAAATAATCAGCTGTTTAGTAAAGATGTTCCAGAAATGTATGGAGCCTGGGCTAGCACTATGTACACCACATGTAAATATAGCTGTATAATCAGGCCTCCGTCACTCGCTCAAGGTCGCGCGATAAGTACCTACCGACTAGCCGTGTGTTCGAACGCACAAATGTGAATAACTCTAGAATGTTCACACATTTTAAAGCATATAACAAGAGCTCTTCCTTTTATGGTGGTTTGAAAGTACCACCGGAGACGTTCAATGACTATGTTAGAAGATTAGAAATTGCATTTATACAAAACTTTTCATCGAACTTGATGGGACGGCCTGGGAGCAAATTGTATGATGTATTAAAATCAATATCATTTAAGTCTTTGTGTCCATGCTTCCCATATGATTATTTGATCAAACTTTTTATTAGATTCAGAATTTTTGCCGTTATCAAATTTACAAATGCAACGTTTAGAAAAGGTAAAAAGCAAATTGACCATTTTATAAAATTAAATCATTTAAAAAACATTTTTGTATTTTATTTCATTGGGTCAACCCTAAGGTATTTTCATAACGTCCGACGTCATCGCCCGCTATGCACTTGAAACGCTCCGTTGAGTCAAAGCAGTTAAGCTCATATTTTCTTGTGTCGCTTGACAGCTAGAAAGTTTAGTTAATTATAGCGTAGGTATTTGTCGTTTTGCAGGGAAGTGATGGATCTGTTAACTTATTAGTAATCTGTGGTATAATGTAGTAACCGCCTTTTAATAATAATATAATAATAATAATAATATGCCCCCTAAACAACCGCACGTCCTGATTGAACACCTAATCACGTGGGGGGCGGACACACGAATGAGAAGTTACTGGCGTGGCTAACGTGGCTCTGGAAACCCATTCAACATGGAGACACGTTCAAAGAGAAAACGTTTAGGACCGCTGCCCGGGGGCGATCGCCGGGGCGCATCTGGAGCTGACGCTGGGTGTCACAGCATGCGAACCGTCAGCGGTGAGGAGTTGAGCAGGCGGGCTCCCACCGACAAAGATGCTACAGCCGAAATCACTGACGATGGTGACAGACAGATGGACAGGACAAACGCCCCTGTAGAACCGTACAGCCCAAGCACTGTATCATATACGCCTTCTAGGCAATCATCACTATCTCTACCATCGTCACCTTCCATACCACCATCACCTCCCACAATTAGTTTAAACACAATCCCACCCACACCAACCTTGAATGTTGCGCGGGAGGCTAGTTCCTTCTTGCCCGCTTCCACCAAGGCTGGAAAAGCTAGAGTTCGCATGAAATGGAGTAAAGAAGTAAACCTATGTATCATGCGAACTTACTTCTACATTACTAAATTAGAGACAGATATGACCACATATAGACAACAACTGCATGAACTTTTTACTAGACAATACCCAGAGATTACTGTTACTGAACAGAGAGTTTCAGATCAAAGAAGGGCAATTATAAGAAATAAACTCCTGCCCCAAGCAGAAATAGATCAGCTAAAAGAAGAAATACGTTTAAAAATACAAGTAGAATTAGAAAACATTGAAAGCATGTAACGAATATGCATAGGTGTAGCTTTTGTGGCACGCACAAGAGGAGCCGGAGGAGGAGGTACAAGAGAGGCTTCCTCAGCAGCCGTTAACAAAGGTCTTCCTGGAGACACACCACGAGGGCCCGCGCCGCCAATTCCACCAACGCCGCCAAAGCCATTAACTTTTGCGGGACGGCTTGGCAGGCCACTCCAGGATCGCCTTCTCCTCCACGATGTCTTCGTCGTACAGCAGCTCGAGCAAGGCGGTCTGGCAGTAGGCTCCCAACAAGGCGTCTGGGCAGCAGGCTCTCAGCAAGGCGTCAGGGCAGCAGGCTCCCGGCAAGGCGTCAGGGCAGCAGGATCTCAGCAAGGCGTCAGGGCAGCAGGCTCTCAGCAAGGCGTCAGGGCAGCAGGCTCCCAGCAAGGCGTCAGGGCAGCAGGCTCCCAACAAGGCGTCAAGGCAGCAGGCTCCCAACAAGGAGTCAGGGCAGCGGGTACTGCACTTCCTCTTCCAGCACTCTTCGTCGAAACTCGTCGAGAACTAAACTCTTCAGAAACTGGTCAAAGACTGAACTCCCGGAGATGGCCCCCAGCGCCTTTTATACCCAGCTCAGCGTACAAAATCCATTCCATTCTCATTCTGTACCAGAATTCAAATTGTAGAGTCCAAAATAGTCCATCTTGCCAGTTATTTGATCAGCCAGTTATATTCGAGCATAATTTATTAAACCTCTTCGATAAAATCTGAGAGTGTGTTTTAGAAATTTATAATTATAATTTAAAATGCCGTTAATCAGTAGACAACCACAATATAATATACAATATTAAGCTAGTCCTATCGATAAAAGTGAATAACAATTATATAATAAAAGTATGAACAACCTTTTTAGTCTATTAGCCATTCAGTGACTACAAAGAAGAAGAAGTTACAGTTTGTCAGCCTTGACGTAAAAAATGTCATGACAAGAAAATATTTGTTTTGATGGATGAATTATGGATTATGATTACAAAGAAAATGTAAGTTATTTGGTATTTGTAATAACAGATACTATATTTCCCCATCGACCCCGAGAAAATTTTTGGTCTAGAACAAAAATTTTGTAAGGTTAAAGTTTATCCACATTCATATAACTTACATGCCTCATTCAATCACACCAACATCTCACGAAGTTAGGTCAGGTAGGATTCACATTCAATGATCACTACTCGACCTGATTAGTACATGACAGTAGGCTTGTTTTCGGAGTCTGTCAGTCCGCTCGCGTCGAAAACCCATCAAATAAAAAACAAGATTTAGCAAAGGCTTATTTTTACGAAGTTGCTAGCCGCTTCGATCAACTTTAGAGTCGATAACATAAAAAACAAGGTTTAGCAAAGGCTTATTTTTACGAAGTTGCTAGCCGCTTCGATCAACTTTAGAGTCGATAACATAAAAAACAAGGTTTAGCAAAGGCTTATTTTTACGAAGTTGCTAGCCGCTTCGATCAACTTTAGAGTCGATAACATAAAAAACAAGGTTTAGCAAAGGCTTATTTTTACGAAGTTGCTAGCCGCTTCGATCAACTTTAGAGTCGATAAATAGTAATAAACTAACTTGGAGAGTTAGAAAGGGAGAAGGTTTGGTAATATGTACCTAAACGCACTTCTAAGTGATATCTGATTAGTTCAGATAGAAGAGAAAAAATAAAAATTAAGAGAAGCCTCTTAAAGTTTAAGAACAAAGTTAAAGAAAGAAAAATAAACTATTGAGTTTCAATAAGCCGAAAAGAACTCGATAGTTAAAAGAAGAGAAGAAGATAGAGATGAGTCATGAATATAGTACGAAAGATGAATATATTTACATAATTATATACTTAAATCGTTGTTTAGTTTTTGACGATGAGTGGAGTATAATTCTATCCATGACTGAAAATTAATATTATAGATAGCAAAAGAAGGTAAAGAGGGAGAGGGCAGGTAAATGAGAGGGTTAAAGAGTGCTAAAAAAAACTCAAGAGGATAAATTAAATATAAGAAAGAGGTTGAGTAAGAGTAAGATCACAAAAAAAATAAAAAAAGTGTTATAAGAGGTTAAAGAGGGAATAAACTAGTGGTAAAAGAGGTGATAAACTAGTGTTCGTGTGAAGAGGAAGTCTAGTATAGTGTTAGTGTAAAGAGTGAGTCTCCTATCCTAGAACTTAATATTAAAAAAGTGTCTAAGCCAAAAAGTGAGTCCAAAGAAAAAAGTTACCAGTAATAGTTTTTTTGGAATTTTGAAAAAAAAAATTAAACCGACTAGCTATGATTTTACGTTGGGCGCCAAACTGTAACGATACCTTCTACTTCTCCAATAAAAGAGGGTAAAATAGATGTACCATTAAATTTAATGTAGTATTAATAAACAGTATTTTATAAAAAACCTGCCTACCTATCTACCTATCCTAGAAACCGGCCTACCTACCTATCTGACACACTCTCAGGAGAGAAGAGGAGGAGGCTTAGAGTGTAGTACTTGCGGGACGGCTTGGCAGGCCACTCCAGGATCGCCTTCTCCTCCACGATGTCTTCGTCGTACAGCAGCTCGAGCAAGGCGGTCTGGCAGTAGGCTCCCAACAAGGCGTCTGGGCAGCAGGCTCTCAGCAAGGCGTCAGGGCAGCAGGCTCCCGGCAAGGCGTCAGGGCAGCAGGATCTCAGCAAGGCGTCAGGGCAGCAGGCTCTCAGCAAGGCGTCAGGGCAGCAGGCTCCCAGCAAGGCGTCAGGGCAGCAGGCTCCCAACAAGGCGTCAAGGCAGCAGGCTCCCAACAAGGAGTCAGGGCAGCGGGTACTGCACTTCCTCTTCCAGCACTCTTCGTCGAAACTCGTCGAGAACTAAACTCTTCAGAAACTGGTCAAAGACTGAACTCCCGGAGATGGCCCCCAGCGCCTTTTATACCCAGCTCAGCGTACAAAATCCATTCCATTCTCATTCTGTACCAGAATTCAAATTGTAGAGTCCAAAATAGTCCATCTTGCCAGTTATTTGATCAGCCACTTATATTCGAGCATAATTTATTAAACCTCTTCGATAAAATCTGAGAGTGTGTTTTAGAAATTTATAATTATAATTTAAAATGCCGTTAATCAGTAGACAACCACAATATAATATACAATATTAAGCTAGTCCTATCGATAAAAGTGAATAACAATTATATAATAAAAGTATGAACAACCTTTTTAGTCTATTAGCCATTCAGTGACTACAAAGAAGAAGAAGTTACAGTTTGTCAGCCTTGACGTAAAAAATGTCATGACAAGAAAATATTTGTTTTGATGGATGAATTATGGATTATGATTACAAAGAAAATGTAAGTTATTTGGTATTTGTAATAACAGATACTATAAGCACCACCATCAGTACGTTAACACAAAATGCACTATACTCAGAAGAAGAACTACCACAATCTATCACACACTCTCAAACATTCGGTCACTCACAAGCATATTCTCAAACCACGCATACATCCACACAAACCGAGAGCATAACTATAATGTTAGAAAATGAAGTTGAGACCCTAAACGATACCAATATAACTCATCTGACAGACATTTACACCCAAGGTGTACACGATAAGTTCAAAACTGCCCTTACCCAATATTCCGGCATGGACCCCGCAGCCCGACCGAAACTGCCCAAACTGAGATACACACCAAAACTTTTCCAACTAGTTAACTTATTCAACAAAAATATTCTCAGTCAGTATATTAGCGAAGAAACTCAACTTATAGACGTACATACCCTTATATATTGCACAGCATTAGTTATTTCCCAAGAGCTTAATTTTAAAATCTCAGAATACACAGCCAATACTCGCCAACGAAATAATAATAAACCAGCATGGCAACAGAGGCTTGAAAAAGATATAGATAAACTACGAGCAGACTGCGGCAGACTAACTCAGTATATTAATAACAATAGGTCAAACAAAGTAGTTAAGAGAGTAGAAGAAATATAAAAATATGGCTACCCACACCAAACACGAAACTGGCAATAGGAAACCGGAAGAATTCTTAGATACACTAAAGCAAAAATTAGCTTTAAAAGTACACAGGCTGAGGAGGTACAAAAAAGCACAAGAACGCAAACATGATAACACATTATTTGCTACAAACGAAAAGAACTTTTACAGAAATTTACACAAACCGCAAACTACTATCGATACACCAATAAACGACACTCACATAGAACTGCCAACAGCACAGCAACTTGAGTCATTCTGGTCAGGTATATGGGAAGAGCAAGTGCATCACAATGATAAATCTGACTGGTTATCAGACGAAAAAACTAAATGGAGTGCAACAGAAGAAATGGAATTCACTGAATTAACTGAGTCTGATATAATTAGAATAACTACGAGACTACATAATTGGAAATCCGATAAAGAACATCCATTTTGAAAATATCGATAAAGTTCATAACTTTTGGTATAAAAAATTAGATTCCTTACACAAAATTTTAGCTAAGAATTTATCAGATATCATTTTAGGAAAACAAACTATACCGGAATTTATTGCTACAGAAATAACATATATGTTACCTAAAAACCAATACTCACCACAACCTTCTGATTACAGACCAATAACATGCCTACCCACAATATATAAGATCCTAACGTCAGCCATCACTTCAAAGATCAATAAACACATAGAACATCACAATATTATAGCAGAAGAGCAAAAGGGGTGTAGACGGGGACACATGGGCTGTAAGGAACAATTAGTTATAGATTCGGTAATTCACAAACATGCAGCCACAAAACATAGAAACCTACACTGTACATACATAGACTATAAAAAAGCATTTGACAGTATACCACACTCTTGGCTTATCCAAATATTAGAAATCTATAAAATTAACACAAAATTAATAGACTTTTTAAAGAATATCATGCTCCACTGGAAAACTACACTTCAACTAAACTATCGACACAACACTATAACTACTCGACAAATAACTATAAAGAAAGGAATCTATCAGGGAGATTCTCTGAGCCCTTTATGGTTTTGTCTCGCTCTTAACCCCCTATCTCACTTACTAAATCATTGCCAGGCTGGATATTCACTTAAACATAACACAGAAGAAACTGTTATCTCACATTTGATATACATGGATGACATAAAACTATACGCAAAAACTGACACAGAGATGAAACATTTAATAGATGCTACGACCAAATTTAGTAAAGACATAAAAATGCAATTTGGTATAGATAAATGCAAAACAGTTCATATAGTTAGAGGAAAGATAAAACCAGGAGACTATAGTATTAACGACACCGACACAATTAAAGCGATGGAACCATCAGATTTATACAAATATTTAGAGTACAAGAAACTCAAAGGGATAGATCATACAGCAATTAAACACACATTAAACGCAGAATACAAAAGAAGAATGACTGCAGTGTGTAAATCACAACTCTCTGGAAGGCACTTAATAAAGGCATTGAACACCTATGCAATCCCAATATTAACTTACTCCTTTGGAGTAATTAAATGGTCAAAAACGGACATCCAACAGATAGAGAGAATAACACGCACTACACTCACTAAACACAACAACCTACATCCTAAATCTGCTGTTGAAAGACTGACCATTAAACGTCAATACGGAGGGAGAGGCCTAATTGACGTCCATCACCTTTGGCAAAAACAAATATCCCGACTAAACTCATTCTTCCACACTAAATCAAACACAAGTCACATCCATAAAGCTATAGTCGTTAACGATCTTAACGACCCACAGAAACAAAAATTAGAAGACTGGAAAAAGAAAGTGTTGCACGGCCGCCACCCTCATGACCTAGAACAATCTCACATAGACAAAATAGGATCAAATAAATGGCTTAAAATAGGTAGCTTATTCCCGGAAACTGAGGGTTTTATAATTGCGATACAGGATCAGATTATAAACACCAAAAATTATAGAAAGTTCATTATTAAAGACCCCACGATAACAAATGATAAATGCCGCAAATGCCATAGTCAGCCAGAGACCATACAACATATTACAGGTGCATGCATAACACTCACACAAACAGATTATACACATAGACATAACCAAGTAGCAAACGCCGTACATCAAAATCTAGCACTCAAACATAAGCTCTTACAAGACACAAACACTCCTTATTACAAATATGTACCACAAACAGTTTTAGAAAATACAACCCACAAACTCTACTATGACCGCGCCATACTGACTGACAAAACCATTCACTACAATAGACCAGATATTACTCTCCAAGACAAAGTTAATAAAGTCACTTACCTTATTGATATTGCAGTCCCTAATACACATAATTTACAAAAAACAATCAGTGAAAAAATAAGTAAATATGCTGAACTCAAAGAAGAAGTAGCCAGAATTTGGAGACAGGAAAAAGTGTATGTTGTGCCCATTGTTATTTCCACCACGGGGGTAGTACCTAATCACCTTCACCATAGCCTAAAACTACTAGATTTAAAAGACTCAGTTTATATTACCCTCCAAAAAGCCGCAATTTTAAACACCTGCAGAATAGTAAGGAAGTTCATGCAAACCGACGAAAATAAAATCTACTCACATAACACATATACATTAACATAAATATACACATACGCTACATTGACTTGGCTTGGCCTGTTAATGTAGCTTAAAACTAGCCTAGAGCTAAGAAAACATCACGTTTGCCCATAAATAATAATATTCCACAACTTTTCACACAACGCCATCTAGTCCCAAACTAAGCAGAGCTTGTGGTATGGGTACTAGACAACTGATAAACATACATATATATTTCTAAATACATACATATTATAGATAAATTACACCCAGACAAAGAACAAATGACCGTGCTCATCACACAAACATTTGTCCTAGGTGGGAATCGAACCCACGACCTTGCGCATAGCAGTCAGGGCCACTGACCACTATACCAACGGGCCTGTCCAAAGTTTTAATGTTAATCTATACATATAATAAATCTGTAGAAAAGTCATTTTTGTACATTGAAGAAATTGAAACAAAAAATAGCCAGCGTGTGAAAAGATAAGTAACAGAACCCATTTCCATCATTTTTGAAATTTTTGTCTGTTTGTCTGTTTGTTTGTGCGCACATCACGTAAAATCTACGAATTCAATGCTGACAATGTTTATATACAAAAAATATACGCAACTTGAGGTTTAACTTAGTTTTTGTTTCATCGAAATCGGTTCACTCTATCAAAAGATATGATTAATTTAGTGAGTTCAAGAAGTAAAATATTACGTTATTACGCAATTCAGTATAGTACTTGCAACGACATCTTAAGACTAAAAAACTTTTTACCAAAAAATTAAACCGACTCCCAAAAAACACTGCAAAGTGAAAAATAACTTTACTTTCGGTAGTCGGTGTCTTTAGTTTTGTTTTTTCGTTTTTGGCAGCGACTTCCGAAATTAAAGTTATTTTTCACTTTGCAGTGTTTTTTGGGAGTCGGTTTAATTTTTTGGTAAAAAGTTTTTATTTCACTCTTTTTAGTTGGATGATTTTTAATTTACCTAGTTACAAGAGCCTAAATGTCAACTACTTATAACCTTTTACAAAATATTGCTTTTCCCAATGCTGGGCCGTTAATTGTTGAGGAGTTCTCCTGGTACTTCACCATCAGCTCTACATCATCATATGCATTGTGACGAGCATAAAGTGCTTAACATCCATATTCAAGTAATCGAATCGCAATCCACTCAATACTTATTATTGAGTAGTTTCGGCGGCCATCTGTGGTCTTCATCATCAGTTCCACTTCCCCAAATGGCACTTTTTGAGAGCAACTGCACAAGTTACTATAAGAAATACCCAAAACGCTATAGGTGTGCCTATAATATTTGAAGAGTTCCCTCGATTTCTCCAAGATCCCATCATCAGATCCTGACTTTGGTGATAATGGTACCAATTTCGAAGTATACCCATTCGAACAAAAAAAGAATTTTCCAAATCGGTTCAGCCGTCTTCGAGTACTCGATGATCATACATAAAAAAAAAAAAAAAAAAATATACGCGTCGAATTGATAACCTCCTCTTTTGGTCGTCGGTTGAAAAATAGAACTAATGTTGATAGTTGAAATCCAAATCCGATAGATGGCGTTGTGCAAATGACGTCATTTTCTGAATCGCGGTGTTAAGATTTTCCGCGCGAGAATGACATCCACCGTGTTTACTAGGCAAATTGGGTTTCGTTAGGTGTCTTAAAAGTTCTTGCGTGTCTCGTAAAAGTTCTTTGGTTGCTTGGTTTATCGATTTTCTAAATTGGTCGAAAAAAAAGTATTGGCTTATCTTATTGGTTTCATTTGGTCTAGACATGGGCGTTTTCGTATTCAGTTGCAAACGGATATGTAACCGATATTCAGTTTTCATATCGATATCGAAAACCGTTTTCAGATATCGATATCAGTAGTACGATTTGCAGAAGTAACTGTGAAACGCAAACTCATACTTTTTAACCGACTTCTAAAAAAGGAGGAGGTTCTCAATTCGGATGTTTGTATTTTTTTTTTATTTTTTATTTTATGTTTGTCCACGCATAACTCCGTCGCTTGCCAACCGATTTGAAAAATTCTTTTTTGTTGGAAAGGGTATACTTCCCAAATGGTCCCATGAAAATTTTATCGAAATCGGACGAGCCGTTTCTGAAAAATCAAAAAAAGTCGAAAAAAATAATTTACCTTGATGATCTTTTCGTTTACTCTGCATTGCGTTTTTTGTTCGCGCATAACTCCGTCATTTACGAACCGATTTGGAAAATTCACTGTTCCACTAAAAAGCACGAAAATAAAAACTTTTTTGCAAAAAATAAAACCGACTTCCATATCAAAACACTACAAAGCCAAAAATAATTTTAATTTCGGAAGGCGGTGTGTAAAAAAAAGAAAATTCAAAACCAATAACACCGACTACCGAAATTAAAATTATTTTTGGCTTTGTAGTGTTTTGATATGGAAGTCGGTTTTATTTTTTGCAAAAAAGTTTTACAGAGTTAGAGTTCAAGTTCCCGGTGGTTGATTTAAATGAAAATTTGTTATTGCAATATTGTTATTGCCCATGAAGGGTTCCGTTGTAACTATGATAAATATAATATACTTAATATATTCATTTGAAAAAAAAAACCTTACAAATTTCTTAAAACTAGCTTATTTACAATTTTTACAACTACGCCAAATAACTTTGTTTTTCATAGTATTTGTATGAATTACAAAGTTATATTTGCGGTTTTAGAAAATATACTGTATCTCAATAACTGCTGACTCGATCTCGTTCAAACCAATTTTGATTGAAAGTTTATATTAATATCTACAACATATGGTTTTTTTAGATTTTTCACTTCATTATTATAGAAGTTAGAGGGGGGTGGGGGGGGGGGTACACATTTTACCACTTTGGAAGCGTATATCTTTTAAACGATTAACTTTATGAAAATGTCATTTTAGAAACCTTAATGTCATTTTTAAAGATCTGTCTATAGATACCACACACGTATAAGTTTCATGAAAGAAAATATTTTCAGTTTTAGTTCCATGTATGGGGAGCCCCCTTTATTTTGAATATTTGTTAAATTTTCTCTTAAAATCGGAAAGCGGTTCACAGAATACATCTACCTACCAAGTTTTACATGTATAGTCCTAATAGTTTCGGAATAAAATGGCCGTGACATACGGACGGACGGACAGACAGACAGACAGACGGACATACATGTCGAAACTATAAGGGTTCCGTTTTTTGCCATTCTGCTACGGAACCCTAAAAAGGCAAAGAATTATCGTTAAGTAGGGCACGTGTCACCAAGGTCAAGTGCAACTCAAAACAAAACTGTCCAAAAAAATACAAATCAAAATTCATTCGATACAATTCTTATTCCAACAACATAAATTCAACCTTAAATCTATTGGACGTAGGTTTAGTTTAAAGAATGAATTTCTCCCTGATATCGAGTAGCCGCCGGAAAGTTGCTAACTTATGTAATCTTTGTTGCAACTAAATAAATAGAAACTAGACCTTATTGCTAGCGCGTTAAGATATAGATATTACGCACGCACTGTTATTAACCAAATAACCAATTCCTAGCCGAAGTTACGTAATATTCGCTTCATCACTTTTACGCCAGTAAAAAATTGAATGGTAAGACAGAGACAAAGCGATATAAAAACCTTTGATGTCATATCGCTCTTGATGTGAAGTTTGCGCTTTGTTCGTTATTCGTAGCTCGTTTCTCGTTGTTGCGCTTTGGATAAACCATAACTCGATGAAGTTTTTGTGAAAACGGTTATGTATATTTAGATATCGATATGGTATGATAATAAACACATATCCGATATAAGTTACGTTTTGATATATCGAACCCATCTTTAATTTGGTCAACTTTGGTCATTGGTTTGAAGTACGAAGTAAAGATTGTATTTTATTTACTTCGTAGTTTGAATCCAATAGTGCCAATCGTTATAGAGTAAGTTAGTGTTGCCAATTCGTTGAGTCACGACCACGAACAGACGATACGTTGTCACACTAGACTGTTCGACGCACCGTTCTTTTAAGTTTGTAGGCTATTCAGTCATAAGTGTTGTTGGTTTTGTTTATTGCTTTAATTTTCCTTGAAAATGCCTCAAAGAAAAAAAAATAACCTTTCGCTGCGTAGCCGAAATACGAAAAGGATGAGACTTTCTAGGTCTCAGGTATCGGAAGAAGATCGTTAAGCACGGTTATCTGCCAACCGAGAGCACATCGCTCTTTCATGTGAATCGGAAACGTTCACCGAAAGGGAGTCACGTTTAAGTTCACAAAGAACACGGACCGCGACTTTGCAGTCTCAAGAGAGTATCCAGGAACGCGAAGTCCGGCTGTCTGCTGATCGGGAGCGCCACTCTCTCTCACGTGAGTCAGAGACATTCACAGAAAGGGAGTCGCGCTTAAGTTCGCAAAGAACTCGGACCGCGACTTTGCGTTCTCAAGAGAGTATCCAGGAACGCGAAGTTCGGCTGTCTGCTGATCGGGAGCGCCAGTCTCTCTCACGCGAGTCAGAGACTTTCACAGAAAGGGAGTCGCGCTTAAGTTCGCAAAGAACTCGGACCGCGACTTTGCGTTCTCAAGAGAGTATCGAGGAACGCCAAGCACGTCTGTCATCTGACCGAGAGCGACACGCTCTCTCACGCGAGTCTGAATCTCTCTCCCAAAGAGAAGAACGATTACAAATAGCTAGACATAACTATGTAGGTGTACAAAGAAACAATGAAAGTTATCTTGCATCTGAAAGGGAAAGAATAGATGAACTAAGACGAGCAGAAATAGCAGAACAACGTCAATCTCACCTAGAAATAGAACGAGCTCGATACCATATGAATAGAGAAACAAATAGCGGAGCTGATGAGTCCATGGAAAATGACGATGCAAATATTTTATTACCTTGGGACAATAGGGAAAAATCAGGGTTCACATATTCGTCTAGAATTAATTATGCTGGCTTTACTTCCGTGGGTGACATGAGAGAAATTTGTAATTTTTGTCTCACTTTGAAATGGAGGAAAGAGACAGACGGAATGTGCTGCTCAAATGGAAAAATTGTTCTTCCAAATTTGCAAGATCCACCACACTTACTTAAAAGTCTCCTGAATGGCGATCATCCCCAGTCGAAACATTTTTTGGATAATATTCGTTTATATAAGAGTGCTTTCCAAATGACTTCCTTTGGGGCAAAACAAATAACGGAAGGACCGTTCATGCCAACCTTCAAAGTACAAGGTCAAGTTTATCACCTTATTGGATCTTTGCTGCCAGAAAATGAACCCAAATTCCTCCAAATTTATTTTGTATCCGATTACACGCAACAGCTCAATGTTAGAAATCACAATTTTCCCCAGCTCAATGCTGAGCTTTTGGGTCAACTTCAAGAATTGCTGCATCACGTTAACCAGTACGTTCGTGAATTCAAAGCTGCATTGGAGTCAATTCCACAAGGCAGCAATGATTTCAAAATTGTTATAAGTGCCGATAGACGTCCTGTGGGTGAACACCGTGGAAGACACAATGCACCCGTCGCAGATGAAGTTGCAGTTGTTTTAGTCGACCAGGAGTGTGACAGACGTGATATCGTGTTGCGTACACGCGACGATCGCCTTCAACGCATTTTGGAAACCCACCGAGCTTACGACGCCCAGCAATATCCACTAATTTATTGTCATGGTGAAGATGGGTACAATTTTGGGCTCTACCAAGTGAACCCTACCACGAGAGTCACTAATTATAAAAAAAAAATATCTGCTCAACAATACTATTCCTACCTTTTACAAATAAGGCAAAACAGTTTCGTATATTTGCAACGATTTCGTGGTTTGTTCAGCCAATTTATTGTGGACATGTACGCAAAAATAGAAACTGAACGTTTAGTGTATATTCGCACTAACCAGCGACGGTTACGCGCTGAAGAGTACGTGCACTTGCGGGACGCCATGCAATCAGATAATAACGTCGAAGACTTGGGTCGATTGGTTATTTTGCCATCCAGTTTCACAGGCGGTCCGCGGTACGAACGAACGCAAGATGCTTTTTGTTACGTCCGTAAATACGGCCGGCCGGACCTTTTTATAACATTTACAACAAATCCAAAGTGGACGGAGATTTGCCAGGCACTTCTCACAGGACAGGCGTCATACGACAGACATGACATTATTGCTAGGATTTTTCATTTAAAACTCAAAGTCTTGATTAATCTACTTACAAAGGAGAAAGTTTTCGGTTCAACTCTTTGTTTTATGTATAGCGTCGAGTGGCAAAAGTGTGGTTTACCCCACGCGCACATTCTTCTGTGGCTGGAAGAAAAAATTAGTCCCGATGCTATAGACAGTGTCATAAGTGCAGAATTTCCGGACTATAATGCAGATCCGATTTTGCATGACATAGTAAAAACACATATGGTTCACGGGCCATGTGGCGTCTTAAACAGGGAATCACCGTGCATGAAAGATGGTCAATGCTCAAAAAAATACCCCAGAGCACTGAAAGAACTAACTATGGCTGGGGAAAATGGGTATCCGCAATACCGGCGAAGATCACCGTCACAAGGTGGTTTCACAGCTACTGTCAGATTCCGTGGACAAGAAATAATTCTAAATAATAGTTGGGTGGTACCGTATTCTCCAGTTTTGTCAAAAGCTTTTCAAGCACACATTAATGTTGAAATTTGTAATAGCGTCGAATCTATAAAATATATATGTAAATATGTTAATAAAGGTAGTGATCAAGCCATGATAGCACTAAGAAATAACAACCAATTTGATGAAGTGACAAGGTATCAATCTGGCCTATACGTATAAGCTCTTCGGAGGCAGTTTGGCGCATTTTGAGTTTCCCTATTCATGAAAGGTATCCGCCAGTCATCCATCTTGACGTGCACCTGGAAGGCGGGCAGCGAGTTTACTTTCAGCCAGAAAATGTGGCAGAAGAATGAACAACCCAAGACAAACCACCTTGCTCGCATTCTTTCGCCTTTGCGAAAGAGACAATTTCGCTAAGTCTCTGTTGTACAATGAAGTGCCACATTATTATACTTATCACAAGCAGCAAGGTGTTTTTAATCGCAGGAGACGTGGAACTGCTGTAGAAGGCGAGTCCGGCATTTTTAAAGAACACGTGATTGGAAGAGTATACACGGTCCACCCAAATAATGCAGAGTGTTATTATTTACGCCTTCTTCTTCACACAGTGTGAGGACCTACTTCTTTTGCTGAGCTCCGCAAAGTGGACGATATAGAATATCCCACATATCAAGCTGCTTGCCGCGCACGGCATTTATTAGATGGCGATCAGCATTGGGATGATGCTTTAGCCGAAGCTTGCATCAGTGATAGTCCACATCGTTTGCGCCATTTATTTGCCATTTTGTTGACATTTTGTGGCCTATCGGACGCTGGGCAGTTGTGGCAAAAATATAAAGACGCGTTTGCCGAAGATTTTTTGAGACAGCAAAATATAAATAGTGAAACTTCTGACCAAGTACGTGAAAGCTGCCATAATAGGTCTTTGCTGGCTATACAAGATATAGTTACAAGTATAGGAGGGAACCCCCTCAGTCAATACGGCTTGCCGACACCGACAGTTGGTGGGGAACAAATTAATAGGGAGTATACATCTGAAATAAATTACAACCCCGAAGAGTTAGCAGAAATATTGCGAAATGGATGTTCAAATGACATGGCCAGTTTCTGCCTAGTTACTCAGTACGATGAACATTATTAGATACTTGATTATAAATAAATAAAAATAGAAATAAAAATTATAAAACAATTTATATTTTCGTACAACTTCAGAATAAATATTTAGACATAATAGTTGTTATGCGTTTCCGGCGCGTATCCAGATAGCACGCCATTTTGGATAAACGTTCCATTCCCTATAAAGCTAAAAGAATTATATTCCATCGAAGTTTTAATAAGTTATTCGGACTTTACAATTATTATTCATTATCGTAATCATAATAAAAAAAAACATTTTACGTAATTAATAACGAATGCTGTGAAATATTATTGTTTAAAATAACTTTTTTCTTGTAACAACGAAACAAAACGACATGACAGTGACATTCAACAATCGCTCGACGTCACACACAACATCCGCCATTTTTTTATTTACGTTTGACATTTTGTACTCGAAACTTGAACTGTGCGCGTGCGTTTGTTTCTAGTTTGTGAACTGTGATATTATCTTTTCTCCCTAACGACCATTGCTATTCTACACGGACTGATTCCATTGCCAAACGATTATCTAGTGCTTATTCATACGGACTTGATTGTGCTCACGTTTTGGACATTGTCAACTGTTTACAAAACAATAAGGTGTATGAACTGCGGGATAGCTACAAAACAAACAAATTATTCAAAGGGCGTTACGGTTCATGGATGAGCCAAATCATCTAGGGCAGTTTGTGAACGAGTTTAATTTAAATAGGAGAAGAACTATGTTCGCAAGAATTGACGGTAATCTTCCGCAACTGGAGAGGTTTCCAGTATTTTCATATAATCAATTGTTGTTATTCGCGTTAGGGCCATACCAAGTCAAACAGGCATGATCATATTACGGTGAACACATCAGACAAAATGGAGTTTATGAGGTGGCAGTGTGTTCAGAACTGGATCACTCCCAGGAGATGACCCTACATGTAGGTGGGAATACGCCCTATTTATTAAGGGGGCGTATAAAGTCTAGGCATACAAGTCAAAGGATATATTATACATATAATTTTGTTTGATGTTGAGCCCAGCAGCAACTGCCCACTAGAATCTATTTTGGGTTACTATTGCAACTGCTTGGTCGGTAATAGGATGGTAGGGTGTTGTTGTCATCTGGTATTTAGGCTGGGCAAGACATCATACCAGTATTACCCCACCAGCATCATTTTTAGACGATATTTTTGTTAGAATTGTTGAATATCAAATATTTCATTTACTGGTTATTCAATGTTTGCTTTTATTTTAACACTGCAATCCTTTATGACGCTACCTAACCTTTTGGAGTCTATCCAAATAGGTATACATGTCCTAGGTATTTAATCATTCCATTACTGTCCCAGTACCTGTCACAGAGTTATCATAGTAAGTACATCACATTAGACAAGATAGACCTGGATTTCCTACAATGGTTTCCAAAAAAATAATAATAATGAAATATTAACTAACATGATTTCTGAAGTCTTGGTAATCCTAGGTTGAAACTTGAGACTATACTTCTATTTCTCACTGTGATTCCTAGTCATATGGCGTTTTATGACGGCAATTTGACACGACCTGAGGGATATAACATACAGTGATGACGGCTTTATTGTACATGCACTTCGAGGCACGGTAGGGTCTCTCACCCATCCATTGATCAGGATAAGTGCAACTTACACACGCAGAATAATCTGGCTACTACTTAGTTCTGAGCCCGAGTAGGTTCATGACCTAGGCACGTTTTTGTTAATTTCTAAGAAATCTGAAGTTTGTGGATTATGTAACTTTTACAGTTGATTTTAGAGTATACGACATTAAAAATAAAGCAAAATTCGTTAATGTACATGAATTTTTAGATACTAGGCAGAGTGCCCTAGGAAAATGGGCCATCTCTTTTGACGTCAGAACAACGTCAAATCTTTGATAGAGTATGCTGTAGTGTAGAACATTCATTAGGAGAAATGCTGTTTTTAGATGCACCTGGTGGAACAGGTAAAACTTTCCTCACTAAAGTTATCTTGGCTCAAATAAGGAGCCAAAACAGAATTGCCCTTGCCGTCGCTTCCTCAGGAATAGCTGCCACTTTATTACCAGGAGGAAAAACTGCACATACAACATTTAAAATACCAATCGACTTGGACCGCACAGAAAACCCTGTTTGCAACGTGTCTCGCAATAGTGATAAAGCAAGGGTTTTACGCGATTGCGCCCTTATCATTTGGGACGAGTGTACGATGGCAAATCGTAAAGCTGTGGAAGCTGTAGATAGAACGTTGCGAGATATAAGACAAAATGACCGACCGATGGGAGGCTTAACGGTGCTATTCTGTGGAGACTTCAGGCAGACACTCCCTATAATACCCAGAGGAACGAGGGCCGATGAAATAGGTGCCTGTTTAAAGAGCTCTATTTTATGGCGTAGTGTCATATTAACTAATTTGAGCTTTAATATGCGAGCATATTTGGGAGGTGACGCAAACGCGCAGGTTTTCTCAAATTTACTACTTTAAATTGGTAACGGCACATACCCGACTCAAGAAGGAGGTAAAGTAACTTTAGTCGAAAGCCTGTGTTCTTCTGTTGCCTCACAGCAGGAACTCATTTCCTCTGTATACGGAGATCCATCAGAGATCTCGAACCATGACGCTGCTTGGCTATGCCAACGAGCTATTTTGGCACCTCGCAACGACCAAGCAGCAGCAATAATAATAATAATAATAATCTGTGGCCCGGCTGTCAACCAGCTTGTCAAAAATTTTCTTCTCAATTCTGTTTCAATAAATATTTAATAAAATAATAGTTACGTACAATGTTTAACCAAACGAAATCCGTAAGAAAAAAAGAACAAACGTATATACGAGTAGAAATGCAGAACATACCATCTACATCTTGCAAGAAAAACCCTACATGAAACATTACATGAAGATAAAATGTTGACAAGACGCCGGGCACGATTGCAACAACCCACACCCCCAAGACCTGCGGAATCGTCGCTCAGCTCCGCCTCGCAGCCGCCGGGACCAGCTCCAGCCGTGAGTGAAGAGATTCCGGCCGCTGCAGTTGCGTCGAGCTCGAGCGACGAATACTTCTCGCCGCCGACGACACCACCACCTGCGCGTCGGCGAGGAAGAGGCCGCCCTCCGGCCAGCTTCGGACTTCGAGGCCCACCGGCCTCTGATAGGGTCCCCGCTGCCGGTGGAAGTGTGCAGCGCATGCGATGGACAAATTCCATCAATGAAAATGTCATGCGCTCATACTTTGGGGCTACAGAGGGGGGAACTAACCTGACTGCGTACCGTGGTCGGATGCTCTCTCTGTTTCAGGTACTTGAACCAGCTGTCAACGTTTCGGCCCAACGACTATCGGATCAGGTGCGGGTCATCCAGCGTAACCATATGTTGGATGACGCCGTACTTGATAGACTACGCCTCGAATCACGGTGCAGTCGTGTCTCATCTGCTTCACCACAGGCTGCGGTGCAACTGCAACCTAGTATCTCACCGCGACCCGACCACGTCGGTGAAGATGATGAGGACCGGGCTACATCCGTGAGTACCCAGTGTAGTGAACAATTGAGGAGTGCTTTGGAGTGTGCATTACGGGAGTATCGCTCCACACCACCTGAGCTGAGACCTCGTCTGCCTCGTTTGCCCATGCATAAGAAAAATAGGGCACTAGTGTGTGCTCTAGATTCACTGTTGTCAAATTATTTTGACAATAGCGAAGACCTCACCGATACCCATTCGATCCTGTACTGTGCCGCTGTTGCAGCATGTCGGGTAGCTCATGTCAAGTTTCCAAAGACTGACAGAGCTATTCGACCAGCTGTACCAGCTTGGCAGTGCAGGATCGAACGTCGTATCGCTGGGGCTAGAGCACTCATTGGCAAACTTATCTGCTTCAGACAGGGCAACACTCGCCCTAGAGTGATGCGCTTTGTGAGGCGGGCGTTCGCGGGGACTAATATTAGTCCTCGGGATTATCTCACCTGCGACACAGAGAGCATCGACTTCCTGAAGCAGAAAGTCTATGCGTGGGCAAATAGAATTCGCAGATATAAGCGGCGGGTGGAGCGATACACTCAGAATCGCACATTCCAAAGCAATGAAAGGTGGGTTTATAGGGCCTGGGAGCGACCTGACCAAGGTGTGACTGATACGTGCTTACCGGATGATGACGCCATGTGTTCGTTCTGGCGCAGCATCTGGTCGGCTCCTGTCAGTCACACTGAGGGTGACTGGATGCGGGAGATCAGGCGCACGTGCGATCTTTTACCAGAAATGGGGGCAATCACGATCAGCCCCCAAGATGTAACCCGTGCAGTCCGTCCATTATCTAACTGGAAATCCCCAGGGCCGGACGGGCTGCACAATTTTTGGCTTAAATGGTTCCAAAGATCGCACGCTCGCTTGGCATTTCAGTTCCAGTCTGCCCTAGAGTCAGGATCGCTACCTCAATTCCTAACTACAGGAATAACCCACCTGCTCCATAAATCAGGCAGTACTTCGGAACCTAAAAATTATAGACCGATCACGTGCCTTCCTACGGTCTATAAAGTTCTTACGTCCATCCTGAGAACTAAAATTAATAATCATATTGATGTAAATTCAATCATGTCTGTTTCTCAGAATGGATGTAGGAACGGGTCCCGTGGTACCAAGGAGCTGCTCCTCATTGATATTGCCATAAACCAACAGGTTCGTCGTTTCCGAAGAGATTTGTCGTTATGTTGGATAGATTATAAGAAGGCCTATGACTCTGTTCCACATACATGGCTCAAGAAGGTGTTGGAGTTGTATAAAATAGATCCAATGCTACGCAATTTTCTTGAGTCATGTATGGGGCAATGGAAGACGGTCCTCTGCTACCCAGGATGTCGACAGATCCAGGAAAATAGCGAACCGATTAGGATTGAGCGTGGCACATTTCAAGGCGACAGTCTGAGCCCTTTGTGGTTTTGCCTGGCTCTCAACCCTCTCAGTACATTGCTGGAGGGTTCAGGGCTAGGCTACCAGTTGAGAAGAGGTGGTCAGGTCATATCACACTTGCTTTACATGGATGATTTGAAAATCTTTGCCACCAGCAAATTGCAACTGATGGAGCTACTGAAGGTAACAGAAACTTTCAGTAGCGCCATCGGAATGGAACTTGGGGTGGACAAGTGTGCGGTCATGCATGTAAAGCGAGGAGAGATTATGGAATCCGTGGGAACTCAACTCTCGGATTCCATACACCTGAGATCCCTCGGATCAACTGAAACTTACAAGTATTTGGGTATGTCAGAAGCACTAGGCATCAATACTGCTTATGTTAAACAGTCATTGAAGGAACGCTTCTTTGGCCGTCTGAATCATAAAGTTCATAAAGTAAGTTTCATAAAGTACTGAATAGTCTTCTATCAGGCGGAAACAAGGTGCGTGCTTTCAATGGTTGGGTTATGCCAGTATTGATGTATTCTTTTGGCATACTTAAATGGACTCAGACTGAACTTGACGCCTTGGACAGGCGGGTCCGCAAAACGCTGACTGCAAATCGGATGCATCACCCACGTTCATCGGTGATGAGGCTGTATATCCCCCGGAAATGCGGTGGTCGTGGTTTTTTAAATACTAAGACCCTGCATAACCGCGAGGTATGCAGCCTTAGGGAATATTTCCTAAAAGCTGACGTGGGTATGCATCGGGATGTGGTAGCGGTGGACAAAGGCCTCACTCCGCTCTCCTTAGGTACCGAGAATTGGCGCAAACCTGTAGTATTAGATACTAATGACCGCAGAGAAGTATGGCAGAGCAAGGAGCTTCACGGACGCTATTACCGGGCCCTTCATGGGTCTGATGTAGATACATTAGCGTCCGTAGCCTGGCTACGTTTTGGTGACCTCTTCGGGGAAACCGAAGGTTTTGTCTGTGCGATTATGGACGAAGTTATGATGACGAATAACTATCGGAAATATATTGTGAAGGATGGTACCGTAGACATATGTCGGGCATGTCACAAAACGGGAGAATCCATTCGACACATTATCTCCGGTTGTTCTCGTCTGGCTAACGGAGAATATTTGCATAGACACAACCTCGTAGCCAGGATTATTCACCAGCAACTTGCTCTTAAATACAATCTTGTGGAATCAGAAGTACCATACTATAGGTATGTGCCCGACCCAGTTCTCGATAATGGCAATATTACACTATACTGGGATCGGTCTATCATTACTGACAGGACTATTGTTGCCAATAAGCCTGACATAGTGGTGATAGACCGATTAGAGCGTCGCACAATGATTGTTGATATAGCAGTTCCCCATGACGAGAACCTCGTGAAAGTCGAGATAGATAAAAAAAATAAGTATCTTGACCTGGCGCGCGAGGTTGTCGACATGTGGGATGTGGAGACAGCAATCATTGTGCCGATAGTCGTCACAGCCAATGGTATAATAGCCAAGAGCCTCGACCAACATCTAAGGAGGCTCTCGTTGGGCAGCTGGATCAAGGGCTTGATCCAGAAAGCAGTACTCCTGGAAACGGCGCGTATTGTGAGGAGGTTCCTCTCTATGGAGCCCTGACCACCGGTAGCTTGGACCCTGTTCCCGATACCGGTGGGCTACTATTTTTTATATTTTTAAATGTTTTTATTTTTTTATATTAATATTTAACAATGTAATTTATATGTACATAGATTAAATAAATGAAATAATAATAATAAATTTAATTTGGTACATGTTTCTGGAGAAAGTAGGGAATATTTATCTATTAACACGGTTTTGGAAGAAGGAGATGCCACCCACTATCCAGTAGAGTTTTTAGACTCTCTAAATACACCAGGTCTTCCAGCACACAAAATTTATTTAAAAGTCGGAGTACCAATCATTCTACTCAGAAATTTAAGCCCACCAAAACTATGCAATGGAACTCGGTTGAGAGTAGCAAATCTCCAACGAAATGTCATCGAAGCCGAAATCTTAACAGGTTGCAGCTCCGGTGATGTTGTTTTCATTCCCAGGATACCCATTATCCCCAATTATTTTCCGTTTACTTTCAAACGTGTGCAATTTCCTGTAAGCCTCTGTTACGCTATGACTATTAATAAAGCCCAAGGCCAGACGTTATCCGTTGCGGGTGTAGACCTTACTTTTGATTGTTTTTCACACGGCCAACTCTATGTTTCTCTATCACGTGTTAGCAACCCAAACAACCTTTTTGTATATGCTCCGGGTAATTCCACCGCTAACATAGTATATAGAGAAGCATTAACGTAATCAACTATACCAAAGTCAGGACTCTTATCTAAATCATCAAAAAGGTGATATACTCTTATCTTAACGACGTTGTTTTGTTCTCGACAACCACGCGAACGAAGTCGCGGGCACAGCTAGTCTATACTAATATTATAAAATGGAAAAGTTTGTTTGTTTGTTTGTTTGCTTGGACGCGCTAATCTTCGAAAGTACTGGGTGGATTTGGATGCAATTTGGTATTATTATTTGTAGCTATGTAGGTTATTAGTAGCTTGAAGCTTGAGGAAGGTTGTAGGCTACTTTTTACGCGACTGCAAAAAAGGAGAGTTATGTATTTACCGTTGTAGCTGCCACACCTGCAATAAACACATCTGCACGCGTCACCGCAGCCCGGGGCTGCGCCCAGCGCTGCGATCGACGTGACCCCTACGGATGGAATGTGGAACCTAACAATGAAATACTGTTGTCTCATTGGCTAGATGTTTTTGGGAATATTTACCACACATTAGGCGCCAAAACGTTAGGCTATAAATATGTATCTATTTTACCAATAAAGCCACTGCTATTCAGTACACCGTTCGATACAGTTCTATATTCATCTGACCGGTGACCGGCGAGCGGCGGCGCTTAGTATGCGCGCGCGCTCGCCGCGTGCATATGTGTTTATTGCAGGTGTGGCAGCTACACCGTGATTCTAGAATCCACGGGAGCGAAGCCCCGCGTGAGTACTAGTTTTCTATAATTTCACTTTATTTTAGTGTGATATTCAAGTTAACTCGGTCAAGGAGAGCAACACAAAAAGTATAGTGGATCGGCCATGTTGCTGTTGAACAGTGATGAAGAAGAGATCGAAGAGAATTGAAGAGTGATCTACGAAGTGCATATCATCAAGTACCTATATTGCCGACTGAGAAAAAGTATACAGCTTTTGAAGCTTGCGGTAACTTATACCAATTTACGCGTATACCATTTGGAGTCACAAACGGAGTCGCTGCATTCCAAAGAACACTTCATTATATTATCAATAAAGAAAAACTGACAGGTACCTATTCGTATTTGGATGACATCACAATTTGCGGCGTAACAGCAGCGGAACACGATCAGAATTTGTCTCGATTCAGGGAGGTTGTAGCAAAATACAGTCTCACTCTTAATGAGGAAAAGTGTGTATACGGGCAAGAGTCTATAAAATTATTGGGTTACAAAATTGAAAAGAATACCATTCGACCAGATGATGACCGCCTTAGTCCTCTGTTGAACTTGCCTATTCCAACTGACTCGCGGTCACTTAAAAGGACACTAGGCATGTTCGCCCATTATTCAAAATGGATTCGAAATTTCTCTGAAAAGATCAGCCCCTTAACTAAAGTTTGTGAATTTCCTCTTGAAAAGGACGCTGTCGATTCTTTTCAAAAGCTAAAAGCAGATATAATGGAATCAGCCTTAACCGTTATCAATCAGAATGAGATATTCACCGTTGAAACTGATGCTTCGGAACACTCTATTGCAGCTTCTCTGTCTCAGAACGGCCGCCCAGTAGCTTTTTTCTCACGTTCACTCAACATTTCCGAACGCCGACATTCATCAATAGAAAAAGAAGCAAGTGCTATTGTTGAATCTTTAAGAAAATGGCGGCACTACCTCATTGGTAGACATTTTTTAGTAATAACTGACCAACGATCTATCTCTTTCATGTTCAACCAATCCCATAATAGTAAGATCAAAAATGAGAAGATAGAGAGATGGCGTCTAGAGCTATCAAATTATAAATATGATATAATCTACCGTCCGGGTAAAGATAATATTACGGCTGATACCCTCTCCCGTGTGTGCTCAAGTATGACCACGGATAGACTAAATGAGTTACACAATATCTTGGGACATCCCGGTATTGTACGAATGTTTCACTGGGTACGGTCTAAAAATCTGCCGTACTCTCTAGACGATATCAAAAAGATGACATCTAAGTGTCGTATTTGCGCAGAAATCAAACCTAGGTTTGTTAAAAAGCAAGGAACGCTCATAAAAGCAACCCCTCCATTCGAAAGACTCAACATCGACTTTAAGGACCTCTACCTACCAACACTCAAAATCGCTACATCTTGACAATTATAGATGAATATTCAAGATTCCCATTTGCCTACCCATCCAAAGATGTGTCTGCCGGCACCGTCATTAAATGCCTGAAGGACTTATTTTATACTTATGGTGTTCCACAATACATTCATTCGGATCGTGGATCAGCCTTCATGTGTACCGAATTAAGGAACTATTTAGTAACAAATGGAATTGCATGTAGTCGAACCACGCCATATAATCCACAAGGAAATGGTCAAGTTGAGCGTTTCAACGGTACTTTATGGAAAACAATAAAGCTATGCTTGAGAACCAAAGAACTTGAAACAGCTAGCTGGGAGCAAGTCTTACCATATGCTCTCCATTCAATCCGCTCATTGCTGTGCACGGCCACTAACGCTACACCCCATGAAAAATTCTTTAGACATACACGACGTTCCGCAAATGGGGAATCGACGCCAACTTGGCTTTTGGAGCCAGGACCTGTATTGATGCGTAAAAATCATAGAACGTCAAAATACGATTCCGAGGTGGAAGAAGTGGAACTCTTGGAAGCTAATCCATCTTATTCTCATGTAAGATTACCGGATGGCCGTGAAACTACCATTTCGAACAGACAGCTAGCTCCTCTTCCTATGCCGTCACTAGAGAGTGATCAATCTGAATCCGAAGATTACTATGAGGATGCAGAGGGTGAAGCGGAGATACCTGCTGTACAGGTTCAAGAATTAACAACAGCCGAGAACTCTCAGCGACACGAAACCACAGCAACGCGGTGCTCCACAAGAGAGAAGAGAGCTCCAGCTCGTCTTCAGGATTACGTTCTCTGACGCGGGGGTGAATGTGGTGTAAATACTATTTGCTATTGTTTATGTTTACCTTATAGTTTATTAGAAGAAAGTAGACAATTACTTTCTGTCACAGTTGTCATACCATCTGTATTTTTTTATGCAATAAAACCATATATCTCAAATGGTTTCCTATTTTATCTCGCCTTCTCTCGTATCATTAGGCTACTTAATCTGTGAAAAACGGTTGTTGACAACACTGACTTGCAGCAGCCTGTTAGTGACCACAGAGTACATTTTATATTTAGTTAGTGACGTTTCGAAATGCTGTGTGTGACTCGTGAACTTGTTTTCTTGTTTCTTTAAAATTCTGAAATTATTGAAATTTCTTATTTACTTGTGCTATTGCCATTTGCCATGTCTATCTCGGACGAGGATAGGATTGGACTGGCAGGACTAGTAGAGAAAATAATAAAAGAGTTAAATCAATATCTGGAGGACCGTGAATTGTAAATATTTACTTCAAATTGGCACAATTTCAAGATGCATGATATGTGAGTGTAAAGAACTTAAGTTTGAAACCTATGTTTTTTCAGGACTGAGTTCGACATCGTTGGCGTGGAGTCTACTACAAACAAGTCGCCAGTGCTGTATATACAGACTTCGCTGGGACTGGAATCCTGGTGTGTGAAGCATGTATATAATTACTGCTATAGCGAATTAATACGGGACTTTTTGACGAATCCAAAGCGAAGACTCAGCAGGCTATCAAATCTAAACTATAAGAGGATTATTAGTCTTCTAAATCCTACACTTCTGATAAACCCTGATGTAACCTCATTATGGAACAAACGAAGAGAAATGACGTTGCAGCAGTTCCATGACTGGTTCTCGGAGATGCATTTTACTAAACTAGTATTGACACGGAAACCAAAATGTAATGAGGCCTATTCATACAGGAGATGGATTTTAACAAGTTTATTAGCAAGTAAGTATAGTATTATTACAGTTATTTTAACCAAACTTATATTACAATTCTGTTTTTGATTTGAAACATGTAATTTTCTAAATTGTTTTAATGATAATTGCAACTGTCTATACTATCTATACCTAATATTATAAAGCGGAAAATTTGGTATGTTTAAACATGCTAATCGTTAAAAGTACTGGATGGATTTGAATGAAATTTGGATTGAAAGTAGCTTGAAGCTTGATAAATGTTATAGCATATGGTTTACCCAACTGCAAAAGAATGATGGTTTCAAAATCAAAATTGTTTTTATTTTGTTACATAGGCCTAAATTGGGCACTCATAAAACATCAGAAGTTAGTGCACGGTTCAAAATTGGTTGTTTCCTATGGAGAAGAACCGGCAAGAAACTTCACAGTCACTCTTTTAAAAAAAATCTTGATTTTCACAATCTTTGCATAACAGATACAATTTTTATTTATTTTTTTGGTATGAGAGGACAGTATAGACTGTTATGTTTTTATCATGATAATGTCCACAGGAGTGAAGCCCTGTGTAACTGCTGCTAGTATACCATATGGCTGGCTGTCATAATATCCTTAATAGGCACAAGCATTTCATATAAATATTGTAAGATGTACAATAAAGTATATAATAAACAATTAATAAATAAGAGTTGAGAGATGTTAGACATTGGAACAGTAACTAATATATTTTTAGCATTTGATCGTGTGAACAGCAAACTTCTACTGTATAATACTATAAATAATAATATTTTACTGTATATTTATGCATGCTATGGTCATCTTTATTGTTTTAATTATTATTGTGTGTTGAAATGATGGAATTTTACACACATTAAACTAGACCAATACATGCACCAAAACTGGGATAACATTCAAAATTCTATATAAACATTAATATTTTACTATTTATGTTTTCAGAAGATGATGTGCTTAGTGAAGAGTTTTTAGATGACATCATATCTGAAGAGTTGAGACTATGCAACAAGGGAGCTGATAAGTGCATGAACAACTACCACTGTTGGGATCACAGAGCCTTTCTTATGGATCTTAGCTGGCGTTACAGATACAGCTTTGACAGTACAATGCTTTACTTCAATGAATATAAATTCATAAAGCAATGGACAACAAGCCATGTGTCTGATTACAGCTGCTTTCACTATCGCCAGATCTGCATTAGCATACTGTTCCTCATCGATGAACGGTGGCCGGTATTTGAAAAAATGATAGAGGTTAACTTACGTGACAATTTTCAGAAGGTATTAGCTGATCATATGACTAGTGAAGATCCAGTTGTGACACCCAGCAAGATCTCCAAAAAAACCATAGAAGATGATGATCTAATTGTGCTTGTGTTGGGCTACACCCCAGGCAATTGTAAATGCTATGCTACTTGGAATGCAACTTTAAGGAAACTTGAACTGCTGTTCTATGAATTGGTATCAAACGAAGACTTGTTAAAATTCTACACAAATCACCAGACTATCTGGTATCACCGAAGATTTATTGTAAATAATATCTTAAACACAATGTATAACTATTTGGATGTAGAGAATAAATTCAATGGTATCATTAAGCGAATAACAATGCCACCATCAGAAGTTGAACGTAAGAATAGTTGTACAAAGTGTGCTGGTGCAGATTTAACAGAGCATCATAATAATGTTAAGAAGCAAAAAGAAGACTGGTTCTGGAACTGTCCACTTTACAAAGTGTTGATTAGGCACGAGCAAGCATTGATAAAAGATAGGCGAAAAGAGGATTTAAAGTATTCTGAAGCCCATGAAAATTACCTTAAGTTCTTTGAAGGACTCTTTCTGAACTTTGACCCCTAAGTACCCTAAGTACCCCTAAGTATACCATGGAGTAACAAATAAAAAAGGATGGATAATCACAGTATAATTAGCATAGACATGGTTTTTCTGTGTGAATTCCAAATCTAACATTTTCTGTCATTCAAATTACGATCAGCTCCTTAATACAAACTTTATATATCCAGAATGGAGAATATTGTTTGATTGTAATAATACAGTTGGAAACTATGAGATGGCATTGAAGCAGTGAAAATTCAATATTATTGAAATTCACATAGCATACCTTCCTTATGATTGATAGCATATTTAACTGATGTAACCATAAGAATTCTGATTAATTAAAAATTATTTATTAGAGTAACCATGAAAACTTAATGTTACTAATGTATGGTGCTTGTTTGTCCTTTATTTATTTGTCCATATACATAGTATACTGATCAACTCAATGTTACCAAAGTTGATTAGTAATATACTGAGACAGAATAGACATGTAATGTATTCAGGTCAGGTTTATTACATATTTATTCTCATATTTTATGTTTATTGTATATTGTAAAAATCTAGTCAGGTGATGCACTCTCGTAATTTAAGCAAATGTTTATTGAATATGAATTGAATCCTTATTTTAATTAATATAATCCTGTACATTCAATCTTTTATGAAACATAATCACTGATGAAACCTGGTAAAACCTGCACAGTTCATCCATCTATTGCAAAACATACGAGGCTAATAGCCAGCCTGAATAGATAGAATTATGTTTGTATAAAATGAAATGAAATGGATGTACAATGTACATATTTAAAAGGAGATTGACAAGGTTTGGACCAAATACTGCCCAGAAATGAAAGTATCCCTAGCGTGTTCCTAGCATCACAAAATATAGAAAAAAATAATTAAAAAAAATCGGACCCAGGGGTAAGCGGTAAATATTATTTTTTGTATTGAGACAAGTACTTATTATTTGTCATTATATTACATTCTTTAGATGTTTACGATCCAAAAAATATTTTGTTTCACCAATAATGCCATATCGCTTAACCGTAGCACATCAAGCTCGAAAACCATTTCTATTATACTTTATCTTACTTTGTCGTGCCGGGCGTAAAAAACTCACTTTACTGTCTCGTTTGTTCGCATTAACGTATTATACGTTAATCTCTCTCTGACAGCTAGACACTGCCGATATAGCTCGACCCTTGCCAGAGCCAGCCCGCGACGCTGAGCCAGTAGCCTTAAATTCCCCTAATAATGATGATCTGATCCAGCCTGTCCCTAGCTGCCCTCCCCCTGTGATGCCCTAAGCCGAGGTTCGTACCCCACAGGTCCCCTTAGCGTGTAGTCTCCTAGTTTGTAAGTTTTTATAACAAGCACTGGCTGGGCTTTAATTTATTAGTTAATTAAGGCAACCACAAGCATGTCTGTTTAAGCAGCTGACAACCTCAGAGGTTGACCTGCGAGATGCCACAAGAAAGGTTGCTGGTTATCATCTCTCTCTGCCCAACGCTCGCACGTGACGGTCGTGCCGCTCTTCGTTCCACGATCGCTCCGTGTCTGTGTCATCGCTTCGTCCCGCTTGCCGTGACGTCATTCGTAGTCGCTGACTACATCATCCAATCCAGAACTCCCTTTTTCATGGCAGCGAAGGATGTTCTATTTCTTTACGAATGTTGTCAAAACGTTTTTTCCATTCAGGGAAAAACCACAGTTTTGTGGTCCTTGTAAAATCTCACGATGCGCCGTCTTGGTTTGGTTACCTTGACAACGCTATGGTTGACCCACCCGCTGATCCACTTCTGGGTGATGCAGTCCATAGGCGTCAAGTGCTAGGTTTTGGCCTTGGGGATCTCCTAGTCAAACCTTGTTACTGAGTTTTCTCCACAGCAACTCACCTAGTGTCTGTTGGGTGTGTCTACCCCTTCGCATTGGACCCAATAGGGCCCGGTTCGCAAAATAAGACTGACTACTAACTTGGACCCCGTGGAAAAGGCTTAACTACGAAAAAGTCTTCCTTAAAATAGCCTCTACTAAACCCTTGCCAGCGCTGATGGATGGTGGCGGTACCCTAATTTATCATAAGACTATAATATAGTATATTATACTATACTGCATCCCTCTAAGTCCACACACCACCTCTATCATTGCGGCAGTGGGTATTTTTTTTAAGGATGGGAAATCATCCAATGACTGTCTCCCGATCTGGGCGAAGCGGGAGGGTGTGTCAGACTTTTACTGACTAAAACCCATCCGTGTTCCATCATATGCTCTTCTTGTTCCGAGGCCGCGGTAACTCTTTCGAACAATTCCGCAACCCCGGCAGGCAACGGCCCCCTTATGGGCTCCGACAATTTTGCTGACACTCTTTGAGGCGCGCGTGGAATACGACGCGCCGTCTACACGGGCCTGGTTTCAGTCGGGCGGCAAGCTACCCATTGCTCACAGTCCGCAGGCCCACGCCTATGGTGGCTGGGAGTCACCCTGCGACTCCCGACGCCCGGAGCGTTCCTGCGCCGCCCAAAGCGTCTCCTGGGGCGGCAGGTCATTTTTTTCAAAAATGTTACAGGTACTCTAATGATGTCTTCATTCAATATGCTATCTAGTAAAGTGCAATTCTTAAGCAATGGTAGATCCATTGCTATATATTTATTGATGCAGACAATTGTGATCGTGGACTAGAGAGCATAAAAAACTATTTTTGCTTATGTTTCACGGCACATATGTTTAATTAGTACTATAGTTAATAAATAAGTTCATTTCACATCAATAAATAGTTCCCAAGAAAAAGCTTTTTTCTCATGACTCCTGGGATAGATGCGCTTTGGTTTACTGACTAGTCTCAGTCTAAGGAACGTTATGCACTATATTTTCATTCTGGGCAACACTTGGTCCAATTCCCATACAAAGACTGTCAATCTCCTTTACTGCATTTTTGGGTATTAATTTAGTTTTAGTAGATATGTGTTTTAAATGTAATATACAATAAAATATCCATTTATTTGCTGATCGGAGAAATTTCGTTCAACGTCCTTTTACATCTCTGTTTAGTACCTACATTATATGGAAACTGTTTTTAAAATAGCTAAACACTGCAGTTAATAGCGACTGACAAATTATCTTTAGCTATCGTCGTTTTATTGTGTATTTTTTGCTGCAGTACATACATATTATGAAGATAAGAAATTTTAATATAAAAATGTATCAATGTAGTGTTGGTACAGTTGACCGCACATTTGGTAAAAACAGTTTGAATTTGGGTTTGTCTGGTAATTAAATTGGAGATTCATTAGAACAAGAGATTCGCTTATGTTGTTTTCATTACCACTGATGTGCGGCTTGCTGTACTTTTTAGTGTTAGTAGATTTTATTAATCAATTTAAAGGCTAGTTTATTTAAAAACTTGATCATTTTCTTAGTATAAATACTCACTGTGGATATTAAAATTCCCTATAGACATTCTACTAAGCAGTATTTAAATATAGCAAATGCTTAAGTTTTTAAAGATGGGGCTGTTAAAGGGTAATCTTCTATAAGAAGTTGACTGATGATCAATAAAATATATATTTAAATGTATTGACGTCACTATTATACTGAGAACTAATTCTTACAATTATCGCTATCTACTATAAAAAGCAGGCTTGGGTAAACCTAAGCCTGCTTTTCTACGACGTCAAGTTAATGCCTTTCTGATGACCGCAAACCAGTTACTGGGAAACGGTACCCCTTAGTAAGACTGATTTCTGGTATTCTGGTTTCTCGATTCGTAATTACTGTTAAAAATCTAAAATTGAAGAGCCAGGGTTTGAAGATTCTATAATTTTCAAACCCTGGCTCTTCAATTTTCCGAGCCACGAAGGAGCCTTGTATGCAATTGATGGACGCATATCCGTACTGTTGACTACCAACTTAAATTTTTCTTATATTAAAATCACAAATGGCTCTGTCTGAAAGTTGTACGCAATGCGTATAACACGGCGAGTTAACGTAGGGTGACTATTTATATTTAACTTTGCTGTAGTAATTAATTGATGTAGTTTTTTATTATGAAAAAATTGATACAATAAAGGTTTCATGTATCAAGTAAGTTTTCTATACCGACCGTTCGCAATAGATGTTCAGTAGTTCTGCGAATATACATACATATTATACCTACTGGTAGATTGGAAAAACTTGATATTAAGATTCTTACTATTCAATGAATGTCTGTATACCTACTTCTTTTATTAAAAACTAGTGATATAGAAGTTAATATATCTGGACATGTCATAAGAATTCCAATAAAGTGAGATAGCAATATACATAACTAGCAGAGCAGTTGCTATCTACGTACTAAAAGGACCCGCATGCAAAATTTGAGAGCCCTACTACTTGTAGTTTCTGAGATTTCGTGATTAATCAGTGAGTGGTATTTTGCTTTTATACAACGTGTAACGGAAACCCCATATCTCTCCAAAAGGGCTGAAGACAACATCTGGTATGGGAGTCTCTATGCACAGTTTCAGCACAAAATAACTGACTCAAAGAATTGATACCAAATTATTGGTTTCATATATTTCTTGAATACCAATCATAACAAACGTGTCACAGCACTACGAGGGTCAATAACTTTCCACGTCACTTGCCTATAACACGATAATTCTTTTCGTTCTTCTTAATTTGAAAAATTCGGTCTCTGGTATCAGTGTAATTTGTAATAAGTTCTACATACGTAGACTTAGGATTACAAAACCCTTGCCATATCGTTTGTTATCATCCAAAGAAGCCATGCACTTGGTTTGAAATGAAATGAAATATTTATTTTGTAAATTGGTTATAAATAACACTTTTACACGTCATGTTTTTTGTGTGTTAAGATTAGCTAGATGAGGCCGGTATGTATATACCCTTTAAATTACACGTTGTATATATAGATTATAATACATCTTTTTTTCGTAAGAATACATAAACTTACATGTACTATCACGCGTTTAATACGCGAAGGGTTCAGCAGGCGTGAAACTATTGATACTCGTAAACATTTAATGGGAATGGAACTCAAGACCACATAATCAGTAATAGCGTTTGCGACCATTATATCAACGTGGAATTGAGTTATAAGAAATCTATGAATAAGGGGATTATTGATATTGCCAATGTAAATGGCAAACGGATTCAAATTTTTAATCTTTACGATGCACGATGTCTATACCAAATGTATACCTATAAATCTGTGTGAATTTCTAACTGTAATAGATTTTTATTCAAATAAAAGACACTTCTTACATTTCAATAAACTATATCAATTTAAATGTTGTAATTTATTTGAAACTGGCTGTAGGTAATGTTTTATTTCCACTGTTTTTTTTTTTGTCCAGAAACCCTCTTGCTTGTCCTCGCAACACCCTGTGAAAGTTTCAACACAATTTAATCGATGGTTTTATGGGTGTGAATGTTGGTGGATGGAGAGGTGATGATAGATAAAGAAAAGATGGATAGGTAGATGTGTTAGGAATGATATGAAAGTTATCTTCTGCTTAGCCTTTTCCCAACTAGGGTGGGGTCGTAGGTGGACTGTGGATGCAGCTGAGTACTAGTGTTTTACAAAGTACGAGCGACTGCCTATTTGACCTCCACCACCTAGTAGCTGACTAACACGATACCCCTTGGCCTTACCGTTAGGTTTTACATACTCTGCTTGGCCTGACCAGTGTCAGATTTTCTAGCTTCTGACTACCCGTAACGACTGTCAAAGATGTCCAAACTGCAGCCGGGACCAACGACAACATGTTTTCTGAGGCACGGGGGTATCACACTAACATAACACTACTAACATGTCACATTGTCAGGGTTTGGACCAAATGCTGCCCATAAATGAAAGTACCCCTAGCGTGTTCCTGGCCGGGCACGCCGCAATTGCGGCGGTAAGACCCCTCTGAGGAGTGGCTAGATCGGCGTCACGGCGTCCTGACCTACCGCATGACGCAGGTCCTCACCGGACACGGAAGTTTCGGGAGGTACCTGTGTCTGATGGGTAAGGAAGAGACGCCTGGGTGTCACCACTGCGAGGGTCGCCCTGAGGACACAGTCGAGCACACGGTGCAGGACTGCCCAGCTTGGGCAGAGCACCGACGTGTCCTCACGGCGACAATAGGCGGAGACCTCTCGCGCCCGGCCTTGGTCGAGGCCATGCTGCGGGGCGAGAGGGAGTGGGAAGCGGTCGCCTCCTTCTGCGAAGCAGTCATGCTTTCGAAGGAGGAGGCGGGCCGCGTGAGGGAGCGGATGGCGTCCTCCCTCCAGCCCAGCCGCAGTGGTAGACGCCCACAGCGTCGGACGTCGGCCGACGATCTCCGGCCACCGTAGGCGCGGGCATGCGGACAGCGAGTAAAGGGCAACTCGCTGTCCGACCATGGACCATGCCCGGGTCGACGGCGCGTGTGTTCCACGCGCGCCTCAAAGAGCGTCAGCAACATGACGAGGCCCCCTCTGCAGAGGGCCGAAGCCTGCCGGGGTCGTGGGACTCATCCCGTTACCGTGGCCCCGGTATGTAAAGGGTTATTGAAGGAACACCGTGGATTTTAGTCAGTAAAAGTCTGACAGTCCCTCCCACCCTGCCCGGGGTGGGAGGACTTATTTGATAATTTTAACACGTTAAAAAAAAAAAAAAGCGTGTTCCTGGCATCACTAAATATTGAAAGAAATAATTTAAAAAAAATCGGTCCCAGGGGTAATAAGTAAATATTGTTTTCTTTTTGTACTGAGAATAAGTAGGGTAAGATGGTCGACAATGAACCACCTAAATTTTCAAGAGCTGTAACTCTACTCCTGGGGGCCTTAAGTATATACTTTTTACTTATAATTGTAGATAATATAACTGGCTACATTATGTAGTACTTCATTTTTGATAAAGTACCATAACTTCTAATGTTTTTATATTTTTTTTATTTATTGGGAAATGATTCACTGTGTACACTCAATGGTATTCAATGAACCGGGGGCTGATACACAGTGAACCGTGTGTGCAAACAATGAACCATGCCAATAACCAAGCATTAAAATTATCGGATTATAATAAATCTTGTTAAATAAAACTCTGGAATCTATTTAACGTACCTGGTACTCGTACTCTGGAATATATTTGTAGTTACAATCAAAAAGCGTCATTTTTGGTACAAAAAAGGTACATAATATCGTAAACGTTAATGAAATTAACGTTAATCTCTTAGATATCAACAATTAGGTTTTACGTAGGTACTAATCAACAGGCAACAAGTTTGTAAGTAGAATTAACATTTATAATATTATTTTCATAATCATTAATTAACAAATCCCTCAATCTAAATGAGATCTTGTTAACAATAAAGTTTCTGTAGTAATCCTAATCAGTCATAATGTTCGTATTTATTATAGTATCACAATAATTATTTTCTTTCAGCCTTTTATAACAAAAACATAAAAATTAAACTTTAATAACGCATATTTAAAAGAGAGATATTAACAGGAAATCTGTAAGTAGTTTGACGTCGATTGTTAGAATTTTAAATTTTAGGAAATGGCAGCATATATTTAATATCAACAATATTAACACCAGCTGTATCAGGTTCCTTTGGATCAGTAAATTTCTGTTGAATTTTACTTTTTAATTTGAGGTATGAGACATAATAATCACAATCTTCTTCATCATCCAAAATTTCTAGAATTTTACCGACGTAATAGATTTTTTTCATTTTTTGTTTTAAAAAGTATTATAACAAAGTCATTTTCACGGGGACTACGTCTAAGTGGTGGGAAATCATCTTTTAGAATTATCTCATCTTCATCAGAATCACTTGTAATCTCATTCATCTCACCTCCAGAAGATGATCCACTTGCCTGAAATTCTTCTTGATCTTCATCCGAAGATTCAACTGGGGTCACATTTCTCTTTCGTCGTTTACAAATATTTTCCTTTCCTTTGAATAAGTTATGTGTAACTTTTTTACAGCTTCAGTCTTTCTCGTTTTTTTAGACTCCTTGTTTTTCTTTTCAGCCAGAGCATTCTTTTCTGGCATGTCGGTTGCGATCATAGTTTTGCCAGCTTTTCTTCCACCTTTTCTAATATTTCGTGGTCTTGCTTTTAAAATTGGTCGAAAATCTTTCGGTGAAACAAAATTTCCTATACAAGGTTGAGATCTTTGTGGCGTTTTTCTACTGGTACTTGGTCTAATAACATCACAGAGAGTGGTAGACTTATCAGGTGCACTTGAATCTGATTTTGAGTTGGAACTTACAAATAGTGCAGTTTGCAAAAGCTTATTAGTTGAAGAAGGTCTTTTATGTTCACAAAAATCTATTACGGATGCAGAAGAAACATTCTCAAACTCAAAAAGATCTTTCATTGTTGCTAAAGAGGTTGCTTCAAGAGACAGTGAAAGTAAGTTTCTAGGTTCAACCCACCCGGGTCTTGATCAGCATTCAGTACAGAAACATCCGAAAGGTTTGTAGCACAGCTTGTAGCGTCGTCGTAATCTACATTTATTGGTGTTGTTCTATCTAATATCGGTTCTGGCCTGTCTGTGATGTTGCTCGGCAAAAAGTCTAACTCCGAAAAAATCTCTGTATTAAACGGAAAGATACCACATTTTTTGAAAGCGTTTGTTATGTTTATTGGGGTTAACGCTTTCAAGTATGCTTCTCCAACACATTCTGCTATATCATATATAGAAATAGATCTCCCCGGGTTGCGTAATAGCAACGAGTCAACAGCAGCGTTATAATAGCATTTGAAAGGTCCGTTCACACCAACATCAAGCGGTTGGAGCTTGTTTGTAGTATGCGGATGCAGCGTCAGCACTGTGACTCCTGATTTCTTTGCAATGTCAAGCGCTTCGATCGAGAGATGACTTTCGTGGCTATCCATTAGTAACAATGATGGATTGTCTTTCGAAGACGCTGTGAATTTCACAAAATGTTTTATCGTTTCAACAAAAAGGTCACTATTCATCCAACCTGTCTTAGAAGCCAATCCTAACGTTCCAGTAGGTGCGCCCCTAATCATGTGCGCTACGTATTTCTTGCGAGGGAAAATCATGACAGGTGGGAGCGCGTGTCCAGTTGCATTAACGATTAAACACGTAGTTACTAAAATCCCACGCTCACCACTAGTAATCTTAGCGATATTTCTACCTTTTTGGGCTATCACTTTTCCAGGCCGTTGTACTGTGGTAGTGGATGTTTCATCCAGATTGTATACTCTAGTACCATCACCAAATTGTGGAAATCTTCGATACACTTCTTGAAGATTGTCAAAAAATGATTTGACATTTGTAGGATTGAATGATGTGGCTCGTGCAATACTACATGCTTCGGGTTTTTTAATGGACAATTCAGGGTGCCTTTTTTTAAATCCACGTAACCAGTCTTTACCCGCCATTCCCTTTTCTTTCCAACTAGTGGGATATTCGAGCTTGTTTATTTTCGCCATTTGAAAGACGAGTTCTCTGCATTCCTTTGTATTTAAACCGTAAAATTTGTTGGCACAATCGAGAATATACATCTTTAGACTTATTTCCTGCTCCTCCGTGAATATTTTATTTACGCTGTAGTTTGGTTCCATTGAAGCAGACTGGTCTTTCATATATTTTATCAAATATCTTCTTAATGTTGGATATGGTATGTTGCTATCTTTTGCAGCCTTTCTCAAACTCATACCGCTAAGATGTAAATTTACAGCAGCTTTCATTGCTTGAGGTAGGTGGGATCCTTTTTTCCTCGCAGATCTATCTAATTTTGTTCGGCCCATCCTGAAATTTAGAATTTTTATTAGTTTTTCTTTTATTTCCTAAAATAACTAGGTATAAAAACCAATTTATCTGGGTTAATACTCAATCTACTAAAGGTGGTACGCAATGAACCAAGGATGGTACTCAATGAATCACTGGTTCATTGTTTACTCTCTCAAAATGGTTCACTCTATACCACCCCATACTTAAACATTTTGAGGTTAAGTAGCCAGATGCACAAACACGAGGTGCTTAACAAAACTATCATAAGTAAAAGCCCAAAAAACAACTAATTTATTAATCCAATTGATATTCAGCTACTATTTACACAAATAAAATGAGACGAAATTTTACTTACGTTATTTTTACACAATTTTCGCTGTAAAAACACAAAACACCGGCGCGCGCGGCCACTTGCGCCGCTAGCTCGCTGTCGACTGGGGAGTAGGCTTGTGTAGTACATGTACTATGAACTATTAGGACGCAATTCCGTCATGTGAACTAGAACGAACTATTCTGTTTCTGTCGCTCAAATCGGTCATCTAGTACATCTAGTACAGTGAACTAATCACCAATCCTAGCGACATCCAATCGCGAGAGCCGAGCAAGAACGGCTGAACTAATAAGTGATGTACGAACTACGATGACCTGGAGAACGAGAAACTGTGCCCGGTCATTTATGTGCATAATCTATGGCCCGGACGTTCTATGGCTCTTTGATAGTTTCGATGTTTTTATTTGTTATTTTAACTTTGTTAGGTGAAGTTACTCAACGTCATTGGTTCAACAATATAAGTTCATGTTGCTTAAGTTATGCTTGGTTTTGTTTCGTGTGGATTGTAAAAAAGAAAATATGTATATAAAAATGAAGATCACTGTAAATATTTGATTTTTAAATACGCCATTTTAATAATTCATTCAATATTACTTATTTAAATGATATTCAAATTATTTAAAATGTATCATAATTAAAATGATAGTCCTAAGCCTGCAAAGTATGAAGGAAAATCAAATATGCAGTATTCCATCACGTCTGACGTCTTAATAATCGATGAACTAAAATGAACTAATAGTACTAGAAGACCGAACTAGTACATTTGAACAATTGTACTAGTTCGGAGCGCTCCTGTCAGTGACCGAGTATCAACAAGCCTACTGGGGAGGGAGGAGGGCCCCTCATAGACGCTTACTTAATGCAGGTTGCACCAAACGGCAACGTCGCGTTTCTGAATTATTTGCATGGTTCACTCTGTACTGCTGGTTCATTGTTAACCACTCGACCCTACCTGTTAATATTTTTGATTATATAACATTCTTTGGATGTTTTCGCTCCAAAATATTTCGGTATCACATCTAATAGATGCCTTATCACTTCACCGTAACACACCGAGTTCGACAACCATTTTATTATACTTTGCTTTGTCTTTTGTTATGCCGGGCGTACAAAATTCTCGCTTCACTGTTTGGATATTTACGTTAATCGAGAATATGATTACTATAGTCTGCTGTTTTATGTGGCAACACCACTATTAGAAGTACAAAGAAGTGTGCTATGTGAGCTACAGTAATGGCGTGTAGTATTTGTAAGATAATTAAAATAAAGAATCTGATTTGACCAATGGTGCTTTACTTCCACTCTAAATTAACCGATAACTAAAACAAGTTATCTCTAATAGGTTATGGGTACAGAGCGAAAGCCACCAAGAATAGGGTTGAAGTCAGTCAGATCGACACAGGAAAGTGAAAAGGGTGGCAAGCCCCATGTGCTCTTTACCAAGATTAAAAGATGGAATAAACTTTTCAAGTTGGAAGTTCAGGGTGAACACACTTCTAGAAGAAAGAGGTTTAGGCGATGCGTTAAATAAAGGTACGATCGCAGACGTAAAAACGAAAACGGAAATCAATGTAAAAGCATGAAGCATACAATGTGTTTCCGACAAGTTTATAGATATAATCAAAAGATGCAGTACAACATTAGATATGCTTACGAAATTGGAAGAAGTCTCCGAGAGGAAAAGCGCTTTTAACCAGCTTTACCTATGGAAGAAATTACTGTCACTAAAATGAGAAACTTGTTGATCACTTAATAAGATTTGAAAATATTATTTCTGAATTGGAATCTTCAGCAACAGAAATGAAAGAAAGTGATAAGGTATGTCATCTACTGTTAACTCTACCAGACGAGTGTGACACTGTTATAACCACATTAGAGACTATGGACAAGGAGCTGTCTATCGACTTCATAAAATCCAGAATGTTAGATGCTGAACTAAAATTTAAGGGAGAACAAAACAGAACAAGCCAGGTATCTGACGCTCACAGCTTTCTTACATGCTATAAGTGTGGCAAAGAGGGCCACAAAGCATTTCAGTGAAGAAATAATCAAGCTAACAAAGCAGACAACAGAGGTCAAAGAGGAAGAAATCATAAAAGTAGAGGAAGGCATTCTCAAAATAGAGTTCATCATTCATGCCACTAGTTTAGCGAATACTGCAGAACAGCAGGTGAATGAAGACAACAACTCAGTAACATTCTCCGCACGAGCACTTTCTACTAAAGCAAATGATAATATAAGGAAAGAAATAGAATTTGTGGTAGACTCAGGAGCGATTTGTCACATGGTTAATGAGAAATATGAAAAGTACATGATAAACATAAAAGAAATTCTAGAAATTTAAATTCAAGTAGCTAATGGAAACATCATATCTGCAAAAAGAAAAGGAAAATTTATAGGCATAAGTAAAGAAAATCTGAAAATAGAAATAAATTGCCTAATAGTTGAAAATTTAGCACAAAACTTGCTATCAGTGCTAAAACTAAATGATTAGAAATAAAGTATTAAAAGTAACTTTTGAATTAAAAGGAACTGTAATCAGCAACAACAAACTTGTAATAAAATGTGAAACAAATGGGAAATTTTGTACAATAAAATTGATTTTGAAACTAGATGCCATGTTGACAAGCAAAACTGATGAAAACTTATGGCACAGAAGAATGGGTCATTTGAACTATGGAAGTATGAAAATCCTAGGATTACCACTATCAAATGAGCGCTGCGCCATATGTATTCAGGTCAAAGGGACACGTCAACCATTCAATCCCACTCCAAAGCCAAGAACAAAGCAAATAGAAGAACTGATCTATTATGATCTTGGAGGACCTGTTACACCTATAAGCAGAAAAGAAGAAAGGTATTATCTCACAATAATTGATGATTATTCACACTTTAGGGAACTCTGTCTCTTAAAATCCAAAGATGAGGCCAAGGGTTATATCATTAACTACATAAGAAGAATGAAAAACAATGGGATAAATGTTAGAAAAATTAGAACAGATAGAGGTAAAGAATTTGTGAATAAAGAACTAAAAGCATTATATAATGAAAATGGTATAAAACAAAAACCACACACCCCAGCAAAACTCAGTATGTGAAAGAATGAATCGAACATTAGCCGACAAACCTACCAAAACAATTATGGGGAGAAGCCATCAGATGTGTAGCGTATGTTATAAATAGACCTCCAACAAAAGCATTACAAGGCAATAAACCAGCAAATATGTGGTATGGAGAAAACAAACTCGATAAAATAAGAATATTTTGGTCAAAAACTTGAAGTGTCATATTACTTAAATTGAGCAAAATAGTACCTATAAAACCTATGATTATGGTTGGATATGGTGGATCAGGATACAGACTATGGAATCCAAACATCAATGAGATAGAAGAATCTCGAGATGTAAGATTTGATGAGTCAGATTATAAGTAGGTATGAAGAAAGCCAATGGAATAATACTCATGATAAAGAACAAGAAATAAAAGAACAAACTTGAACTCGAGCCGGGGTATTGGATATTTACGTTAATCGAGAATATGATTATTATAGTTTGCTGTTATGTGGCAACACCACTATTAGAAGTACGAAGAAGGGTGCTATGTGAGTTACAGTAATGGCGTGTAGTATTTGTAAGATAATTAAAATAAAGAATCTGATTTGACCAATGGTGCTTTACTTCCACTCTAAATTAACCGATAACTAAAAGAAGTTATCTCTAATAAACTGTCTTGTTGATTCGCATTAAGTTATTATACGTTAATCTCTCTTCCATAACGAGACCTGGCGATATAGCTACATGTGCTTGCGCCGCTGGTTTTCCCACCTCGACCCTTGCCATGGCTTGCCCGCGACGCTGAGCCAGTAGTCTTAAATTTCCCTAAAATAATAATAGTCATAAAATTCAGCCCTTCCCTAGCTGCTCTCCCACTACGACGCTCTAAGCCGAGGTCTGTAACCCACAGGAGGTACCCCTAGCGTGTAGTCGTCTATCTTGTAAGTTTTTATAATAAGCCCTGGCTAGAGCCTTTAATTAATTAATTAAGTAAGGGAACCACAGGCATGTCCGGTTAAGCAGCCGACAAGCTCAGAAATTGACCTGCGAGATGCCACACACTAAAAAAAGCCGCTGGTTTTCATCACTCTCCACCCGACGCTCGGTCGTGATGGTCGTGCCGCTCTGCGGTCCACGATCGTTCCGTGTCTGTGTCATCCGGCCAGATCGGACACTAGGCTAAATACCGCAGCTGACCCAAAGCCCCCAAAATCGCCCCTAAATTGGAAAAGCGTGCCAACGCTCGCCAACAAAGAAGGGCCTGTTCCTCTCAAATGCCCCAACGTCTCGCTCCTCAGAGACCGTCCCCGTAGAACAGGCTGCACCACGAAAAAGCCTTCCCTAACATGGCCACTTCTAAACCTCTGCCAGCGCTGATGAACGGTGGCAGTACCCTAATTTATTATAAGAAGGACATCCCTCTAAACTCACCCGCGCCTCTCTCTCTTCTCGAGTACTCTGCCTGTCGTCTACAACATATGGCATGACTGACCATCCTCCGGTAACCATCATCTCTCTCTCTTTCTCTCTCTCTCTAAGAGACAACCGAAACAAAGTCGCTTTCGAAAATATTATTGTGGCGCAGGATAATATTACTGCATCACCATTTATGACAGTAGAAGAGTTAACTCTGTTCGCTGTAGGCACTTATCAGTTAAAACTAACTAGCACCGAATACACTACACTACTACAGCGGATGCAAATGACCCAGTACCGCATATGTGTTGCGGCAGTGGGTCATTTGCTATCCAACAATATAACATCTCTTCAGTGATATATCGTCATTCAATATGCCATCTAGTAACGTGTAACTCTTAAGAATGGACGTTAATAAATAATAATAGGTCTCCTAACCGATTTCGGCCACGGCGGCCAATCTCATAATCGATTAGCCAGCTGCACAGGAGATCTTATAGTGCACAAGTATGTGCGCAGGTACAGGTGTACTCTCTCTTCCTTTACTCTCATTGTCCGATGGGGCGGCAATCTGACACGACCGGGGAGAGATCAGGCGCAGGACCAACGGCTTAACGTGCATTCCGAGGCACGGAGGTTATCACACCACCAACTTCCAAACTCCGGGCTACTACTGAGAAATTTCTAACAGAAAAATTCAATAGCACTTTTAAGCCCGACCCGGGAATTGAACCTGAGACCTCTTGCTCAGCGGTTGCGCTTGGGACCACTATACACTCATCATCAATAATGTACCATTGCTATGTTTTAATTGATGAAGACAATCGTGATAGTGTACGAGATTGGATAGAATACTATTGTTGCTCATATTTCACAGGTCGGATCGGACAGATAGAATGTGTTGTGAGCACTCGTTTCTGACCCTACTTTGCAGATTAAACATAGATTGTGACGTCATTGTATTGACTGAGTGCTGGCTCAAAAGTAATTCTAGTGTTATCCCACCGATTGACAGCTATTCCCATTATCAAACAGTGCAAATCAAAAACCAAAACGATGGCATCGTTCTATATGTCAAAAATCTTGAGAACTATTCTGTTATCGAACCTGACTTCTTGGATGCCAGTTGTCTGGTACTAAAAGTTGGCTCTGAGAAGGTTTTCATTTGTATTTATCGGTCTCCCTCCGTTAGTGATATCAGTAATTTCCTTGAATCCCTGAACTACCTTCCTATATTCCTATATTCCTAGATCTGAAAAAAGCCTTCGACACGGTCTCTGTTCCCATTCTTATCTCAAAGCTTGAAGCTTGGTGTGAGAGGCATTGCACTTGACACTTTTGTAGATTACCTTCGAGACAGGACACAGTGTGTTAAAATTGATAACTACATCAGTAGTGAACTTCCTGTTACTTTTGGTGTGCCCCAGGGGAGTGTGGTTGGGCCTTCTCTCTTCCTGGTTTACATTAATCAGCTCTGTGACTTGGTTCTTGACAAGGGTAAAATAACAGTTTTTGCAGACGACACAGTTCTTACCTTTTCCGGTGACACCTGGGAGGAAACTTTTGAAGTGGCTCAATCAGGACAACATAGTTCTTAACTTTAGTTTATGGCAGTCCGTCCAGCCACCGGAACACCTTAATATTATCGCTCACTCTTGCCGCACGCCTAATTCCAATACTCGCTCAAGTCCACAACTTAAATGTGTCCGCTCTATTAAATACTTAGGGATTACTCTCGATGATGGTCTTAACTTTGCAACCCATATCGACATACTTACCTCTAGAATAAGGAAATTGATTTTTGTCTTTAGGACACTTCGATACGTAGCTGAGCCGGTTGTGGTAAGGCGAGTATACTTTGCTCTTTGCCAATCTTTGCTGACATATTGCATCTGCACTTGGGGTGGTGCTCCCAAAACTACAATGCTAAAGTTGGAGCGAGCCCAGAGGGCTGTCCTAAAGGTTAGCAGCTTTCGCCCAGTTCTCTTCCCCACAGAAGAGCTTTACAAATCTTGCGGTGTTCTTACTGTGAGAAAATTATTCATCCTACACACTGTAGCTTTGCAACACCTCGATACTCCTTTTGAGACAATCACAAGAAGGCGTAAGGATATTATCTGTAAGCCAGGAAGATGTAAACTCGCTTTCACAAAGAGATTTTTCTACTTCCAGGGTCCTCATTTATATAACAGACTTAATAAAATATTGAACATCTATTCGCTTACTAGCAACGCTCCAAAAGAAACTGTGACAAATTGGCTACTAGGACAAACCTACCCTAATACGGAAAGTCTCCTCTATTCCGGTGATCGGTCTTAGTAATGTTAACTTTTAATTTAATATTCTTCCTTTCCCACATAAGTCCCGCTCGTCCTATAACCACAAACATACAGATACACATACACACACGTACACATTCACACACCTACACATACCTACACCTATACTCACACACACGCACAATAAAAAATTATGGCTTTTGGTTAACTACTTTATAAATAATATTCTGTATAGTATTTATATTTTTTTCCTGTTTTGTTTGTCTTCTCTTCATATTATCGCTCATACTCTGCGCCTCATAACTTGTTTTTTTTTGTAGTTTAAGTGCGCTAGGGTTGGGACTGGTGCCTTTAATACAAGTTATTAAATTATCTTAGCAAGGGTGCCAGTTACGACACATTTATGTATGTAACTTTTTTATAACAAAATGAAAAAATGTATGTAAAAGTTAAATAGCTTATTTACTATGTGCAAATAAACATATTATTATTAAAGACTGTCAATCTGTATTCTTATAGAAAAACCCAGCACTTATTGCCTGACCCGGGAATCGAAATCATGACCTCATGTTCAGCAGTCGCTCTTGTGACCGGCAGTTAAATGATTTGAAAGTAAAACGAGTAAACGATGCCGTGACGCCTGGCAAGGGAAAATAGATGAAGAACTTGTGTTGCGCTGATCCCAACTTAATGGGATAAGGGCAGGAATATGATGAGAAGACAAACATTGTTTTTTATTTATAAACTTAGATTAACACCGTCGTCTTTCTTCTTTTTGAACTTGCAACTATGCTCCATCTGCTCGGCTGTTATATCAATCGGATTACCGTGTTCTTTTTAAGTCTCCAGGCAGGGCTACAAAGAACTTGAAAAGTAATCGACTCTACGCGAGGGCGCCGTTGGGGAAGAGACTTACGCTTGTTGTTTTTCCTGTGGCAAAATCATCGAATGACTATGCTTGTTGTTTAGGTCCATAACTTTGCTTTGCAGGATTTGTGGGTCATAATTCCTCTGCATGTGTATAGATGGTGCTATAAGACCTACGAGATTAGGTAATAATCGCATAAAATTAAATAACAGATTATAAGATATTGTATGTATATACTAAAGCAAAAACTTTGGATATCTTTTTACGAAAATTAGCACAGGAAGGAGCATGAAATTGGTCACAGTATGCTTGTTGTTTAGGTCCATAACTTTGCTTTGCAGGATTTGTGGGTCATAATTCCTCTGCATGTGTATAGATGGTGCTATAAGACCTACGAGATTAGGTAATAATCGCATAAAATTAAATAACAGATTATAAGATATTGTATGTATATACTAAAGCAAAAACTTTGGATATCTTTTTACGAAAATTAGCACAGGAAGGAGCATGAAATTGGTCACAGTTAAAAGAGTGAAGAAAGTTATTTTTTCTATGCATTCGAAGTTATTCGAATTATGGCCAAATTTCGACTACTTAGCGACTCCTAGTATTGATTCATGCATCTCGGGACTGTATCTATCTAATCTTTAATCAATCGTGATGTGTAAATAAAATCTTGAAAATTTACCTAGTTTGAAACTATTGTAATATCAGAAAGCGCCCTCTGTCAGCACGACAGTACAAATTATTAAAACGATCGCGAAAAAGTTTATTAGCATATCACGATCAGGTTATCTATTCGCAGTGCATTGTAAGCAGTTCATACGTAGCGCAGTATACAGAGGGCGTGAATACAGACAACAATTTTTTCAGGTTAATATTTAATATTAAATATGTATTTAAAGGGTATATACATAGCAAATGCACGGCATGTTTTGTTATCCTACGTCTACATGTGTGGAACTTATTAGAAATTTCAATATACAAATAAGATCTTATACATCCAACCACACAAACTTTCGCATTTATAATATTAGTAAGATTAGTAAGCCGTGAGATGTTATATTCTGTTATTTATGTGACTGAGCACCTATAAAGGCACAAGAATTTTTGTTCGTACCAATTCTTGTTACGATTACACCAAAATTTGTCTTATTCTTATTACATATTTCAACATACAAATTATGTACATAAACTTAGTTGATAGTGTTGGGGGGAGGGGCATGCCTCTTATAAAATATACAAATTTAAAGCTTCACCCCTCATTTAACGATAAAAACACACGTTGAAATCGACCTGTAGGTAAAGGAAAATATTTTTTGGTTTTGGAAAAATTCCCCATTTACCTGCAAAAGCTTCTCCACAGTTTCTGAGTAAAACCACGAAAGGACTTGGTAAAACTACAACAACATAGGAACCCTTATAGTTTTACTACGGAATTCTTAAAAAAGTGTGATAAATCAAAGCTCCACTGGAATCGTCGAGTCAGCAATTGTAGAACAATTTCAAAAATAACTATTGATTTTTTATTTAAAACCTAGCTAAACATAAAGATGGGTTGCGGGAATTTTATAACAAGATACCGCGGCCTCGGACCGCAAGGGTAATTGAAGGAAAAGGGTGGGTTTTTGTAAAAGTCTGTTTCAGTAGAAGTCTGACACAAGCTTCCGCTCGCACGCAAACGATTAATTATTAGACGAGAAATGGTTGGATGCCCAGTTTTTGTAGCGGTGCTACGAGGGTGCTACGCTTCGTAGCATTTCGTAGCCAATTTCTTGTAGCCATAGCTCGTAGCTTCGTTTGTAGATGTTTCTTTATTAAGGTGAAAGACGAAGAAAGATAATTTGAAACTTCGCTTTTACGTCTCTCACAAATTTTTGTTTAATTACGTAATTCCAGTATTTTTTTCAATAAATTTCCCAAAAGTATTAGTAGTAGTTTTATTGAATTGTTACTTAAAAAGTAAACGTTCAATAAACCTGAAACCATTGATTATTAATTTACGTAGGAAACTCTCGGAGATTTTTATATATAGAATCACTTGAGGCACTGTCTTGCTGGCCGTCTATCTACAACGTGTAACAGAATAAACGCAATTCCTGAAAGTAGTTTCCGTTTCCGTAGTCGATTTCCGTCATAAAAAATAGATATTACATTTTGACGGAAAAATCTTTCATTTAACTTAAAATAGAAACACAGTAGGTATCATGACAAATTAATACAATCCTTAATTCAAGGAAATGCGCTCGTGTGCGTGTCTGCTGCTAATATTGCATGAGTGTATGCATAAGGATGTTGTATGACGCACATACGTTTTGCGTTTAGTAAGGATAACTATTTTATAAAAAATGTCTACGTTTGGTTTTAATTCATTTATTTACGGATGTTGTTTTAGACTTATAATTTAATATTCTCATTGGGGTGTCTGAGGTATTGCGCTTAATCTGTTACACCTTGTATATTATCACATCCAATTTGCTCCTAATGTACAGGATCGATTCATTTGAACTTTGTTACACACATTAACTTCTATGATCTAAACATGGACGTGAAACGTAGATAAATAAATTTTGAGTTTGGGGTCACACTTGGGTGAAAAATAAGACACACTACTATTTTGAAATTATTGAAAACACCAACAAAAAATACTATTATACGTTCGTGTCTTTAAAACTATTTAGTCAGTAAAAAATTTATTAAAAAATACAATTCATTCATAACCATTTGCATGCGAGTCTAAAACGCACTATGCCAGTATTTTAACAATTTTGCAACTCAAACAGTACCTTTTTGTAATCATCATGTAAAAATCTCTCTCAAAAATCACCTCAATCCGTGTTATTTCCATTGTTATCTCTCCCTTTACAAACAATACTGATATCAAGCCCCTTGTCCTACAACCCACACGATAAACTTCACGCCATAGGACTAGGGTACTAGTACATAGCAGGTGCATACGCATTACGCATCGCTCAATGTGGGTCAGGAAGGCTCGCGCGAAACCACCACCTCTATAACTCAACACGTATTTGAATAAAACACTCAAAACTGTCACTGTTTATTGAAATCTCACCTTTAGCAAACTTATAATAGAGTTGGTTTTAACATGGCGAAGGCTTGGAGTTAGGACGTTTAGCAGTCGCATGGAATGTGACGTCACAGCAGTGTCGCTTGCTCGCGGGTTTGTTCCGATCGATATTCGGCTTCGGTCGTTCTCGCAAAAGGTCGGAGATGGCCGAGTGACGCGCCACCACGTGTAGGTTACGTAATGATGGTACAACTCATTGACAAAGATTATTTGTGCAAACGCAACGACGACGTACAAACACGGACGGACTACGGCCGGCCGCTTATGAAAACTAATCAAATGGAATCACGGAACATTTTAAAGTTTTTGGTGACTACATTGATTGATAAAGCACCTTTAATTGATTGCTTATTAATTACTAGCTGTGCCCGCGACTTCGTGTGCGCGGAATGGTGACTTTCGGCAGCATTTTTAATTTTTTAGGCTAATTATTTTGAAAACAAAACTCATACATAATTTGAATGTCGTATTTATTGATATCTAATCAAAAGTCTAAAAAATAAGTTTCAAGCTTCTAGCTTTAAAAATGACGTAATTTCCATACAAACTTTCATCCCCTATTTCAACCCCTTACAGCCCTTTTTCGCATTAAAAAGTAGCCTATGTCCTTTCTCAGGCTCTAGACTATGTCAGCACCAAATTTCATTAAAATCGGTTCAGCGTAGTTTAGGCGTGATTGCATAGCACACAGACAGACAGAGTTACTTTCGCATTTATAATATTAGTAAAGAATGCTGCGGATATGTTATTATTTAGTTACCAAATATTTTGAACTCTGCTAGTCTACAATTGTAGATTTTACATCTAATTTCTGAATTGAGCAATTAAGTTATAAATGTGACAAAACCAATTTTAATGCCAAAGGTTTTCAGGCTAAAATGGAATTGAGTTTGATTATTTATATATATGTCATGGATTTTTGTAAAGTAACTTCTGATATAATTTTGTATCAAATACTACGTCCTTGAATTCTCAAAATTTTTATAATCAGTGAATCACCAATCTAAGCTGTGTACTTACATTATTTGTATTTGGTACGAGTACAGTACTGTGACTTCGCTCACGTGATTTTTCTATCACTATATAACAAACTAGCTTCCGCCCGCGACTTCGTCCGCGTGGAAAAAAAATCCCCCGATTTTGAAACATTCTTCATTAGTGCTCCGCTCCTATTGGTCTTAGCGTGATGATATATAGCCTATAGCCTTCCTCGATAAATGGACTATCTAACACTGAAAGAATTTTTCAAATCAGAACCGTAGTTCCTGAGATTAGCGCGTTCAAGCAAACAAACAAACAAACAAACAAACTCTTCAGCTTTATAATATTACTAGTACTCTCGCGGGGCTTCGCTCCCGTGGATTCTATCACGATAAAAACATAACTCTCCTTTTTTGCAGTCGGGTAAAAAGTAGCCTAATAACCTTCCTCAAGCTTCAAGCTACTTCCATACCAAATTTCATCCAAATCCACCCAGTACTTTCGAAGATTAGCGCTTTCAAGCAAACAAACAAACAAACAAACTAACAAACTTTTCCGCTTTATAATATTAGTATAGATATATAGTATAGATTCATACCATTACATAGAACTGTGTTCTCGGTACTTATCCCATAAAAAGAATAAATGTAACGCTGATACGCGCTCAACTTTTCATCGCATGGTTAAGACTCATATCTATGAGTTTAGCACAATTGACATCCTTTTCCTCAGTAAACGTATGTTCAGGAAGCAAATCCATGCAATTATTTTAAATCGGCACCCGAATGTATGATATAATGTGTATATATCTGCGTGCCCGGTTTATCTAATATTTATATATTTTATATACTGTGTATAACACATTATTAACTGATGTTTTTGTTGATTAGGTACATCATGTCATATGCCTCTCTAGTTATTTTTAAAATAGTAAGCTGTGTAAAAGTAAAATAAACTCCACAGAAACAAAAACGTTTTTGCGTGTTATGATAAAGTTCATCAAGTGCTATTGATTTATTTATCTGTTGAATGCATTCCCAAGAGATTTTCATCGAATTTGAATTCAATTCTTCCGAAGCCACGGAAATTTTATACTGCTGCATTTCCAATCGGAATTCTATGTACGACAATAGAATATATTTGAGCTGCCAACGCTTTAATATTTACTTCTACACGTAATAAAATATGCTTTCTTTGAAAAAGCGCAGTTCTTAACCGATTGACCCAGAAAAGAGTCGTGCATTTTCATCAATTAAGGATTTATTTGGCAGACGTTCTGTTTAAAATATTAATGAAACGCCGCAGAGGGCAATTGAAGAAAAACATGACCAGCCAACATCCAACTAGCCAGTATTAATTAACTATAAAATTAATTTACAAATATGAATAAGTATAAAAGAGTTGCATCAAAACAATTTGTCTAGCCTGTTAAAATGAACTAACAGTCGCGCGAGGCTACGTTCCCGTGGACTTTATCACGATAAAACATAACTCGCCTTTTGGCAGTCGTGTAAAAAGTAGCCTATAACTTTTCCCAAGCTTCAAGCTATTTCCATATCAAATTTCATCTAAATCCACCCAGTAATTTCGAAGAATAACGCGTTCAAAAAACCAAACAAACTTTTCCGCTTTATTTATAGCGGTATATGTATTTATCTGATAGTATTAGTATAGATATCAGATTTTAAATGGGCCGACTGTATATCTGATTTACACAACCTAATAACTGGGCAACATACTGTACCATTTGGCAGGACTGGTGTCAGATATTCCCGGTTCTGACGACCCGTAATGACTGTCAAAGATGTAGCTACAGACGACGGCTGTGGCCAGATACTTAGCGTGATTTTCGATACGTAATGAATAGTCACCCATCTATGGACTGTCTTGAGGTAGCGGCCAGTTTATGATTGGCTTATTTTTTTTAGTATAGTATGAGATTTCATCCGTAAATAATATAATAATAAGTAAATAAAATAATAAGAAATACAAAGTTATATTTGCGGTTTTAGAAATTGTGCTATATCTCAAAAACTACTGATCCGATCTCGTTCAAACACAATTTTCGTTGAAAGTTAGAGGGGCGGGGGGGGGGGGGGGGCACATTTTACCACTTTGGAAGCATATATCTTTCAGACGATTGACTTTAAGAAAAAGTGGTTTTACAAATCTCAATGTCATTTTAAAAGACCTGTATATCGATATCAAACACATATATGGTTAATGAAAAAAAAAAAAAATAGTTTCAGTTCCATATATAGGCCTCCTTAATTTTATATTTTTGTCTGAAAATCGGAAAGCCGTTCACAGAGTACTTACCAAGTTTCACAGGTGTAGTCTTAATAGTTTCGGAATAAATGGCTGTGACATACGGACGGACAGACGGACATGACAAAACTATAAGGGTTCCATTTTTTTCATTCGGCTACGGAACCCTAAAAAGAGAGCGAAATAGAAATTAATTGCGTTTATTTTCTAATCAAAGACAGAGAGTACTGGGTTATCTCTGATCTACGTTTTTTTTTAATTCTGACTCAGCTACGTTTGTATAGTGTATGAAAGAGACACGTATAGGTCACATTATTATTCCTAGTTACTAGTTATTTTTGATCATTTATTTAAAATTTATGCTGTTTAGTTTAACAAAAATAGTACAAAGGAGGATTCTCAAAATTTTTTTTCTGAGGAGGGATATTCATCAGGTGACTGCTCCCACTGCGGGTGGAGCGGAAAGGAGTGTCAGACTTCTACTGACCAAAAACCTACCTTGCTCCTTTAGTTCCTACCTTCCTTGCGTTCCGGGGCCCCGGTATCTTGTTAGATTATTCACGAAACCCCGGAGGTATTCTCTACCTGACAACCATTGTTGGTGAAGGCACAACAAAACAGGTGCGTAGAAAAATATTTTAGTGGCTTATAACAGGTAAATATAACTAAAACAAACTAACATACATATTTATCATAATACATACAAAGGTTAGTGTTGTAAGGCTATTCGTTAGTTCACTTTCTATATGAAAAAAAAAATACGCTAATTTCGTGTCTATAGTTGCTTATAGTACGTCCTTGGTGATCGAGAAGAGATACTAGGCCTGTCACATGTTTTTTCTTAGTTTAAAAATTGCATTACACATGTACAACTTGGTCATATTTCAGCAAACGAATAACGTTCTCACACAAATGTGTTGCTCTTTTTTGTATTTTCACTGGCAAGGGATATCTTTGTTTATTAGAATAGAATAGAATTTGTTTATTTGCACAGAAAGTAGGTACATAAAATAAGGTGTTAACAAAGTGATCTGAGCCCTGTACAATCTGCCTTTAATTAGGCATGCAAACATTGGAAATATACGTAAATAACATTTAAAAGATTGTAAAACATTAGCAACATTATAAATTATTACAGATAATATGAATAATGATAATAATAAATTAAATTTATACAATCAATTGATTTAAATTACAGAAAAAAATAGATGGGTAATGTCACAGAAAATTAAAACTTATCATTCAAAAAATCATTAATTGAATAATAGCACTTGTCGAGTAAAAATGCAGTCAGTTTCCTTTTAAACATTTGTGATGGGCCATTCTTGATAATGTCCGGTATTTTATTGTAAATAATAGGACCCATATTAAAGACACTTTTTCTAAGTAAAGCAGTTTTGTGACCACCAACATGTAACAAGTTTTTATATTGGCTTCTAACAGGTCTATTTCTAGTATCTGGGATTGTAAGGAAGAAATGTTTATTTTCTTTGACAAATTGTTATATTGTAATTGGTATATTGGAATCGTGAGAGGCATATCGAGGGTAAAATACATAAAAAAATATAAATAATATGAGACACAATCAGAGGAGCTCGTCGCTAAATAATAATAGCCGTAAGGATCGATCTTAAAGGTCAAGCAACACTTTCCGAGGCGGATTAGAAGAGATTACTAGTCACTCCATGTAAATCACTAGTACTCAGCTGCATCCAGTTAGACTGAAAGCCGATCTCAACATAGTTGAGAAAGGCTACGCAGATGATGACGATAAAAGCATAATAAACCAAGATAGTGGCATTCGGAAGTAGTAAAAGCATAGCTTAAAGCATGCATGCCCGTGGCATCTCGACGTGAAATGAATTTATAACCCATTAGTTGCATTCGACTACGCGATTAAATTCCTATTTCGCTATATAATTCAATTTGTACTCGTCTGTACCTGAGAAGTAATTATAACTATATTTTATAGACTACGTTGCGTAGTAACATAACATATCTAATCTAAAACACAATTTAGTCTTAATAAGAAAATCTCCAGAACAATCCTTTTATTCCAACAAAATTGATTGGTTACGTAAGTAAAGCCAAGTCTACGCCGCGAGCCAAGAATAGCTTCGTAGCAACGTACTACAAAACGCGTAGCGCTACAAGCTCGTAGCACTTCGTAGCTGATAAGTTTCAAGGTACAAATAAGAACGTAGTAAGTTTACCTTGTAGTTATTATTACCTCTTGTTCTACGACTGCTACGAGACTACGAGGTCTCGGATACAAATAGACCTTGCGTAAGAGAGTGCACTTTCCGAAGGCTCTCACAGGACCGCAACGCGACCTTATCAGAAGGAAACCTCAGAATCTTTTTGCCATAAAATCAAACTGCGGTCCCACAAATGGCCTGCAAAGTGTACTTGATCATGATAATATGTACCCTACAGCGTTTCTTGAAAGACTTTATGGGAAGTCTGATGTTTTCGTAGTACCGAGCTGATATGATTATACTCTGAAAGCAACTTTATCACTTTAAAACGAATCTTGACATTTCCCGCCTCTACAAAATCGCTTAATTCATTCAGCCGTTCCGCAGTAGATTAAAATAAATGGTTTGTAGCACTTGACGTGGAACTAAATATTCCATTGTGGGAAATATGTGCATTGTTTTCATCGGGATTGGAGTGAGTTTCATTCAACATACCTGGGAGAGACGCACTGGGACAGACATCTCGAGATCCAAATAAAACTTGTCCTTTTTTAGGAAAATTTAAAATACCGCGTAAGCTCCCGTGCCCCGCACTCTACGATGATTTATTTTTACTACATCGCCAGCAACATATTGATTCCTAAATTTAGATTTGAAGCTCTTCCTTCCTGAAAAATATCGCTTCCAAATAGACGTAGCACGTTGTAAAAACTTACAATTGAGTTCAGAATTCTTGTGAAAATAATTAACGACTTCTGAAATTCGCTGCAAACTTGTGCAGCTCCCGACTACTCGCATATTAAACAGCTAGAAGACTGAAGACTTGGATACTAATAATCGCTGGTCGGCAACCAACAGCACCTGCGGCCCGACAAGCAGTTCGTTAGCGGTCATTAAAACTGCATCTGGAAGGACTAGGGCAGTGCAATAATTGCATCAAGTTTAACCGGGCTCGATCGATGTGAGGGTATTTACCTCGCCGGGCGAAAATAATCCGGGTACCGGTGATGTCAGAAGGCTGGCAGGGCGCATGCGCGAAGACGCGAGTAGGTACTAGCGGGTAGAACGGCCGCCGGGCGTCAGTCGGTCGCCGGCCGCGCGTTGAGCCGGGCGCGCGAGTGCTACAGATGGCGCCCCGTGGCGGCCGGTGAGGCGCCGGCCCCGCCGACCGCCTCGGGTCGACGGGCCCGCCAGGCCAGACGGGCCGACGTCCCACCATGTCCTTGCTGAGCGTCACAGGTACCTAGTGCTGTGTCCCCTGCCGGTGCTCCTAACCCGCTTTGTGTTAACATATACGACAGTTACGCAGCAATTTGTGGTCGTTATGGACGCGTACTGAATGTGTTCAAGTACTTATGGTGGTCAGGGCTTAGGACTTTGCTGAGGCAATGTAACGCGATCAACTTATAACCACGTTGCATTGATTATTGAAGAGAAAAACAGGCTTCTTTCTAAGGAACGTTTGTATAGACGCGATACACATAGCACAGTGTTCATAGCTATGACCGCAGGCTCAATGCTTTTCCGAGAACTTTTTGTTCAACTGATATCAGATAAATAAAGTTTGATTACCGGTTTCGACATATTAGTTTGTTTTGCGTGGGTTACGGTCGCATATCGGCGTGTATCGCCTTTGTGCTGTTGGTTATAAAGGTCATAATCACGACACGCGTGCCATCAAGTTGCACTTGTATATTTATAGATTCTGTTAATGTTCGTGGCATTTTCTATAACAATAAATCGTTGAAACTACGGCATTATATATTATTTAGAAGTGATTTTTCACCGAGCCTTAATGTGAGTCTACATTGCGCGCTGTTCAAGTGTTTTGTTTATGCTCTACCGTGTTAAGCAGTCGGTGTATGTCGCCGCAATTTCTAGAATCGCAAAGTTGAACGTATTCAGACGTCTTCGCTGTATGTATTGAAGAAAGGCCGCATTATCTGAAGTGAGGTAGTTAATTCAATAGTGTTAGAGCGGGCGCATCGACGAGCCACGCAGGGTGGCTAAGTATAGCTATAGTATATACAATGTTCTGCCCCATTTAATGTGGATGTAGGTCGTGACCATAACAAGATGCCTTTCTGAAACTGAAACAATTTAATGCCTTATTATGTAATGAAAAACCACCTTTCATTGCTATGGTTGTAGTTTTCAACGTTTATTACTGAGCGGATATTTTAATGGGAATAAAAAGATGTTCTTTAATGAGTTAAGGAGTTTTGCTGATTGCCTCGTGTATGAAAGAAAGTCGTATTAATCGTATTTCTTTTCCTTGTATATGTAATGCAATCCGGCTATAAAATAAGTGGGATTCCCATCGTAATGAATGTTAGCGAAGCAAACGAAGGCGAGGGAGAAAACGGTACAAAGCTGTTATTTATTGAGCTACATTATTTACTTTCTGAATTTGTGTCGAAAGGAATTTTGAATAGTAGGTATAGATCTACGTCGTTTTATAGGAGTCGTGTAATGATGCTCGTTTATTTTCTGTGAAAAATTTAATATTTTTCTCGTATATAATTTTCTGTACCTGTTTACAATTAAATACTGATGTTACTTGCACGTTACGCGGCAATGAATCTCCTTACTTGTCACAACTTTGATTAATTCATTCCAGTGCGTGTAACATGGTATAACTAATATATTTTCACGCCCACAAGTTTGACGTTGAAAAACTTCCACCTACATCGTTAGACCCAGAAATTTAAGTAATATTTAACAAGCTAATTTTGGACTATCTCCCTACTTTTAGGGTCAGTTTCGGAATAAGGTATTTGGAGTTTACAACGCTGCTTTAAGGCTGAAATTGCCAGATGGAATTTAAGTAGGGCTTAGTTTGACAAATAAATTAAATTTAAATTCTTAAATCAGAAAAAGAGCTTTTATGTTGTTGACATTTCATACTTATTACATTCTTTGGAAGCTCTCAGTCAAAATTTGGACTACTTTGTTACGGTGTATAAAATTTTCTTGGTAACTTTTATACTTATTATTACTTATTTATTGCGTTTAGAGACACTTTAGTTTTGTAAGGTATTTTAAGATAGAGTATTAAATTTACCAATAAGAAAAAAAGAACTTCTTTAAAGATATTTTCTCGGCATATATGAATAATAATATTTGAATCATATTACTTTTATTTGTAAAATAATATTACGATTAAAGATTTATTTATCTCAGGTTATAATGTAAAGATATAATTTTAATTGAGTTAATAACATTGTGTTGTTTATGTTTACTATGAAAAGGAAAGTCAGAATTAATGGAAAACATGATGAGTTTCCAGCAAAATGTTTAAATAGAAGAAGAAACGGATAAATGCAGAATTGTCCCGTAAATCTCTTCCCGTTCATAAATTTCCCCATGACTCCTAAAACATTGGACAAATTACCACGAAACTTATTTGAATTGTTGGGAGCAAGCCCAAAAGAGGCACGACCAATCTTTCTTCAATGGTGGTAAAGTTGAACTGAAAACTGTTCAGTAGTTTTCGAGATCAAGCCGCAATTATAGACAGATGAGGTTCTCAAACCTTTATATTTAAATATGTGGTGGACAACATTTCGGCGATATATTAAATATATTTAATGATCGTTGAAGATTGAGCTTTTGTGAATGTCGTCAAATTAGAAGACAACATCAAGTGGGTTAGCAGTATGAAACTAAATTTAATTTCAAGTTGGTGTTACCATTTTGACACTTACTGATATAAAACTGAAGTCATACTTTTGTTTGCTCCTTCATATTATACATATATGCATGTTTTATATTTCTCATCTTTCAAACTTTCTCTGGATTTTAACAAATATTTTATTAAAAAAAGAAATCAGCCAAGTTGGTCCACCCGTTCTCTAGTTTTAGCGAGTCTAACGAACAGGAAGTGATTTTTATATTAAAGATGTATAAAATTTTAAAAAAGGTGAATAAAAATGTATACAACGTGTAACGGAAACCCCATATCTGACTGAAGACAACATCTGGTATGGAGTCTCTATGCAAAGTTTCAGCTCAAAATAAGTGACTCACAGAATTGACCCCAAATTGTTGATTTCGTATGTTTCTTGAATACCAATAATAACAAACGTGTCACATCACTATGAGGCTCATCACTTTCCACGTCACTTGCCAATAAAACGATAATTCTCTTCGTTCTTCTTAATTTGAAAAATTCGGTCTCTGGTATCAATGTATTGAAATTTCTAATAAGTTCCACCCATGTACACATAGGATTAGAAAACCCTTGCCATATCGTTTATTATCATCCAAAGAAGCCGTGCACTTGGTATGTATATACCCTTTAAATTACACGTTGTATATACTATCGAAATGGACAGAATTGTGAATAATCGTTTTTAGTTACATGTACATACTTATCACCCGAATCGCTACACACCAGATTAATACACCACAATGTGCAATGGTACCATTTTGTTGCCCATAAATTTAAGTCAATGTTCATAAACTCTAAAAGCGACACATACCGACAATAAAGAGGTTACGCTCATTGAATGCATTTAAGACTAAATTAGCTTAATATTTGATATGTGACTAACCTAAACCTAACGATATATCATAGTGACAATATTGTTCTCATTCATTAGGCCAAAAAAGACAAAAATTAAACATTTTCTTGTCTTTTTGAGAGTAATGATAAGTAGAAATAAAAAATATTGTATGCTGAAAAAAAAATCCTTTACGCGATGAAGGCACACAAGCATATGAAAAAAAAACAGAAGCTTACTTCATATTAGTAATAAAACTTTAAAGGCTGTGCTAATAACACAATTTTTGTATACATGATATTGAGTATATCATGTATACAAAAATTGTGTTATATGTTTCTTCAATACCTGTTTGTGATTTTACACATAATACTGTATTTTAAATACTATTAAAATACAGTATTATGTGTAAAATCACAAATATATCACTCAGTAATGACAAAACTGAATAGATTCCCCCCCCCCACCCACTTCAAATCTTAAGGAACTTAATCAAGTATGCATGAAGTTAAAGACTTTGCATGATCTCCAGCTTTACAGTATTGAGTTCCGAGAGTATAGGTTTATCTAGTATCTACTTATATAGAATACTATGTGAACGTGCAATTAATAATCTTTATAGTTACTACACTGTTGATAGAGGTACTCAGCTAGAGCAAAAAAATAGACGGTCTATCAGCGATAGACATTACTAAAAGGTTAATATGTAATCCACACTACTATTATAAATGCGAAGTCTTTCCATCTGTTATGCATTCACGGTTAAACTACTGTACCGATATTCATGAAAATTGGCATATAATTGGTAGATAATTAATTTAAGAACCGTAAGTCAAAGGTACTCTTTTTCAAAAATCAAGCACTACGGAGCTGAAATAGAGGATAAAATTTTGTATAAAAAACAGCTACTCATTTGAAAACGTGCTGTTATAATCCATTTCGCTGTCAAAGTGCCAACACATCAAAGTACTCTGATTGCAGCAATAATATTAATTTCTGCGTTGCTCCATCCCGGCTTGAACCAAAATTAGCTTTAGTAAGCCTGAGATTGAATCAATCAAGTTTTCAACTTATCCAATGTACACCATAAACCTCCAATACAAACATGTAAACGGCCGAAAATTGGGGCTATTGGACTTTAAACCGGCTTACTGGAAACTGCAACAGGTCTCCATGGCTTTCACGAATTTTAGCATCACTCACTTTCATAGGGGAGGACAAAAGGGGAGGGGTGTCGCACCCCTCCCCTTTTCTCCTCCCCTATGATCCCTATGATCCTCCTCCGAAATGATTGAAATGAAAGTGAGAGCAATTAATTGTTCGCAGTTTATAATAGAATATTGGATTTATTTATTTTACTCTGGTGACGGTGCAGTTACTTTTCAAAAATTGGATAGAGTAAATTAAATACAATACAATAAAATAATTTATTTTTTATCCAAAGTACTTACAGATTATGCATATGCAATAACGCGCAGAGATTAGTAAAAAAGGGTGTGGTGAGTGAATATGTGTGTAGTGTTTATGTGTGTCTATTTGTATAGAGGTTTGAGTAGATCTTCTGTTTGGTGGTAATTTAGGGTGAAGAGATATTCTTTTAATTTGGTTTTGCAATGGAAGTTATTGAGGTAGTATATATTAAGAATCTGATTAAGTTTATTATAAATAAGGGCACTCAAAAATGGGTAATTTCGCTTAGCGAAAAATGTGTGTGTACTTTTCGTTGGACATGCTTGTTATGGTCTTCTCTAAGCTGTAGGAGGGTTAATAACTTTTAACGGTACATTTGAGTGTTTGTGAATTAGTGCACGGTATATAAATAGTTGTCGGACTTACGTTGTAAGAACTTTATATTCTGTATAAAGTTGTTGCGTGGGAAATCTAAAAGGTTTGCTAAGAAGTACCTGTACGGAGTGAGGCCATTGAGAGGCAAGGGGAAGCACTTGCTGTTTCCCTTGACATCTCTTGGCTTTTGACAGGGTCTGGCACGATAGCCTTATTGCTAAGCTTCCTTCTTACGGTTTACCCACTCAACTTTGCGTTTGGATTGAAGACTTCCTGAGGGATCGGTCCATTCGAGTGGCCATTGATGGCTGCTCGTCTGGCCAATTGGCAATTAATGCCGGGGTCCCTCAGGGGTCTGTTCTCTCAGCAACTTTATTCTTGCTGCACATTAACGATCTGCTAATGCCCGGTACCTTTGGGTATGCAGACGACAGCACAGTTTCTGAGAGATATGTGTCCAGCGCACGAGCTGGTGGGTCACAGATCCAGTCTCTCCGTGAGGACATGGTTGGGCGCTTGAAATTGACCTTGAAGGCTGTCTCCGAATGGGGCGACCAACCTGGTCAAGTTTAATGCAACTAAGACCCAGGCGTGTCTCTTCTCCACAAAAAGGAGCCAATTCGAACCGGCTCCTACTTTCCGTGGTGTAACCGTGCCGATAACCGATCATATTGAGCTTCTTGGGGTGACTTTAACTTCCCCACTCAATTTTGGCCCGTATATCGAGGCTAAGGCTCAGTTAGCGTCAAAAAAGTTGGGAATCCTAGCCAAGGTGAGACAGTACTTCACACCGGAACAGCTGCTCAATTTGTTTTAAGCCCAGGTTCGGTCGTGTATGGAATACTGCTCTCATCTTTGGGATGGATCTGCGAAATACCAACTGGACGCGCTTGAGTCTATCGAGAAGCAGGCCAAGAGACTCATTGGCAACGATGCACTGGTCGAGTCAAAGCTCCAGAGCCTTGAACACCGACGACGAGTTGCAAGTCTATCGGTTTTTTATCGGTTACATTTCGGGGAGTGTGCGATGGAATTACACAATCTAATTCCGCCAAGCCCGTTCCATCATCGGACTACGAGACAAACGGCGAAGCGCCATCGTTACATGGTGGACATCTCACCCATACGCACAAAACGTTTTGGGAATACCTTCATTGTGCGGACGGCTAAGGAGTGGAATTCCCTGCCGGAGTCTGTGTTTCCCGACAGCTACAACCTAGGAGTCTTTAAGTCCAGAGTGAATAGGTTACTTTTAGGTAAGCGTGCTCCATCTTCGATCACATCATCACTTACCATCAGGTGAGATAGTGGTCAAACGCGAAACTATTTTCAATAAAAATAAAAAAAAAAACCTTAATAAAGCTCTCTGGGCACGCTCAACCTGATGTAGAGCAGTCTACGCTGCATTCCCCCAGGCCGTGATGCAATAAGTTAGGATTGATTCACATAGAGCACAGTATGCCATATTTAGGATTTCCCTATGTGCGGATAGTCTTAGTTTCTTGAAGATATAAATCAATTTCCTGACATGCGCGGATAGAGTTTCTAGCTGGTGTTGCCATGATAGGCAGGCGTCAACCTGTAGACCTAAATATTTCACCACCGGTGCTCGCGACAACGAAGGACACGAGCATTTCGGGTCACTGAAGTCACATGTATGTGCTTTAACTATTTAGGAATGGTCTGGTGGCAAGAGAGAGGGTCTGAGGCCAAAAGTGACGAAGTGAGTCTTGCTTACATTTAACGTAAGACTATCGCTAGCCAACTAGAACATTATCTCACGTAGTGCCCTTTCGGCAGTCAGTTTTGTCGTGACCCAGTCATTCCCATATACGAGAATGGCTGTGTCGTCTGCGTATGCCAGGATGTGGGTGGAAGTCAGAGAGAGGGCGCAGAGGTCATTCACGTATATTTGAAAGAGCAGAGGACTAAGCGGACTTCCTTGGGGCAAGCCGTATTCTAAGGATTCCTTGTCACTTAGGACGTCGCCAATCTTAACACACTGCGTACGTTTCACCAAAATGTCTTTAAATATTTTATGGGCATCACCACGCACCCCAATCGACTCCAGCTTGGTGAGTAGGATAGGGACAGAGACGGTGTCAAATGCCTTCGAGAGGTCTAGGAAGTAGCCTAGGCATTTCTGTCTATTGTCAAGTTGGTCCACAATAGTATAGTGAATACTTAATTCTATGAAATTGTAGGGATCAGTGTCTCATTGACCCGGCCCGACACCGACATTAACTGTAAGGGAAGACCTTAGCTGTGATGTATTTATTTATTTAACTTTTAATTTATTTACAAAAGTTCTATATTGTATTGAGCAGAGTAAGGGCACTAGAAGGTTCTATTTGTGCAGTTGATCCGAATAAACTTCTAAATATGTTTCAAGACCACAATTCCTAGCAAGAGTTAAATAATTTGTGAAATCTTTAACATATTTAAAGAAAAAAATCTTAAAATCAAAATGTAATAGAAAAAACTAAAAATCCTGACTGCTCAACTAAAAGGAAAGAAACAAGCACATTTTTGTTTAAAAAGTGACAATCTGGCGGGACCCATCCCATTTATATATATATATATATATGTATGTTCGATTGGGTCCCGCCTGTTTGTACACAATAAATACCGAGTTATTGTCTTTGGTAATTGTGTGTTTTTATGTGTCATCTGGGTCAGTCGTTAGTCGTTGACGGGCCCGTTGGTATAGTGGTCAGTGGCCCTGACTGCTGTGCGCAAGGTCGTGGGTTCGATTCCCACCTAGGACAAATGTTTGTGTGATGAGCACGGTCATTTGTTCTTTGTCTGGGTGTAATTTATCTATAATATGTATGTATTTAGAAATATATATGTATGTTTATCAGTTGTCTAGTTCCCATACCACAAGCTCTGCTTAGTTTAGGACTAGATGGCGTTGTGCGAAAGTTGTAGAATATTATTATTATTATTATCTTACATCATTAAGTTTGCATTTCTTCGTTTTAAATTACCACCTACAAATTATTTCAGGATAACGTATTATAAAAAGTCAATACTTGATTTTATTAACGTTATGTTTCGATAGTGGCACATCACTATTTATGAATTGCAGAAAACTGGCAACCGTCGTAATGTCAACTTTGTCTCCGAGATTAAAAAACAGGGTATAATTGAAACACACAGTATGGTTTATTTTAACTTAACAGTGTTTCAAAGGAGTAAAAGTTTTTGTTTGGAATATTTATTTAAATCATTGTTTAGATAATTATTAATTTACAAAGCGATTAAAACACTTTATTTTCGTACGAATTACTAACATAAATATTTAATTTTACATTTACTTTTAACCACCAGTCTGTGGTTTGATTTAAGTTAACGATTTAATTTTATGACAGGATGTTTAAAAATTTAAAATAACTTTTTAATTATGTAAATCTATTGATATGAAGCACAAAATAGTACAAATGAAGAAAAGATTATTATTAATTTATTTTATTTTCCCTTGAGAAAAATGAGATTTAATATCTGTGAGTCACGTGATTAGAAACACCAATCAGAAAACGTGACGTCATCGTTCAATATTTTGACAGCTGACAGGTTGTCTTTGGTTGATGCGTAAGACAAAATAAGAAAAGAATAACTAACTAACTTCTCCTTTCGCAGGTCTGCTGGAAGAAATTTCTTAAGAAATAAGCAGTACCTTTGTACTCAGATATTATAATTATGTTTATCTTAATGTATTTTACTGTGTGTACATAAATAATAAAATAAATAACTTCTTACTAACTTCTTCTGGTTAATTTGTCTTATCGTCCTGTAATAGTTGTTCGATGGGTTCCTTTTTGTCTTTTTAAAAAAGCAGTTCGGGGAGTGTCTGTGGTTCGTTTTTTTCGATCAGGTTGACATGTAAATTTTGACGGCAAACACATGGGTTTCATTAATATTCTTTTAACAGAACCTAACAAATGGTATTCAGTTTAGTTCTGAGTGGGAGCTGAAACATAAATACTTATATATTATTGTAGTACCTACTTCTTCAATAAATTCATAACCTAACCTTTAAAATGCTTAGGATTATTAAGTACAATAATATAATAGTTATTGCGATAACTTTTTACTTACATCGAAATTGTCTTCACAAAAAATAATTTGATTTAGCTGATACATTTTTTGCATTAATTGGAGCAAGTTTTAACCACGTCTTGAGAATATCTCTTTTTAAAGGGACATGAATAAATGGTTTCGTGGGCCTTTTATAGTAGTATTCCCACAACAAGGTACTGCACAGCAATGATAATAATTTTTCACGTTCATAATAGAGTAAAATATCATAAAATACCCGAAGTACATTTATGTGCTAAATGCCGGGAAAGTTGTTTTTTGAACGATGACATCATACGTAGTCACGTGACCACAATGCCACGACTTAGGCTATATATTTTTAATAATTAAAATATACTTAAATTTTAATTGAAAGGTTAAGTAATTAATAAAATATTATTTTACGAGTACACGTGAAGCGTTTCGAAGCATTTCAAACAATTTTTGCAAAGTTGTCAACTCGCGGATTGTGTAAAATCTTAAATAAATAATACACGGATACGTTGTTTTTACAGTTTGCAAAAACTAACCCATGTACCATTCTAAACAGTGTTCTTAATAATTATCTTGTTATAGTAATTTTAGCTAGCTATCATTAGCGGCTATTTTCTTCTCAAAATATTTCTTTCCAACATTAAAATATGAACATTTTTCAGCAGTTTAAATACAAAAATTTCATTACATTGATCTTAGTGTATACATTTTTCTTTTTTTTAATGAAAATTAATATCGGAGGATATACATATGAGCGTTACTGAAAATAAAGAAGATTATTATTGTTGACATACTAAAAAGGCAAGAACTGCATATAAGTTGGTAGCGAGGTGTGTTCTGCGCCTCAAAAATGAGAGATGCTATGTATTTAATACGTAAAAATTGGTACAAAAACTTTGTACCACTTTTTACGAAAATTACGCAGAACAAAGAGTTAATATTTTTATATTATAACGTTTTAAAAATAATTTAATTTATGGTCGAATTTCGACCACTGAGCGACCACTAGTATAAGTATTGTGATCATTTATTAGTCTGTTGCTAAAATACAGTAAAGAACACGCATTTTAAGATTATAGATTAAACTAAAATAAAATATGTCACTAACTAAATGAGACTGATACAATTGAGTTCTACCACTGATGCCTGCGAATAAGGAAAGAGAAAAATCGCTCTTATTGGTATGATAAAGGTATGGAGGATGTCAAAATACAAATACGTAGCTTTTTTCAACAATTTTGAAACCGGAAGGGATGAAATTGATTAGGATTATTTTTCATAGAGCGACAGCCTAACTGCCCACAACCCAGTTACTGTTTCTGTCTCTTTGTTCATTATTGTTAAGGTTTTCTTTACTATTCTGTAAGAAACCAAGTTCCCAATTAAAGCCACACACACAGTTTTAATTCTGCATTTAAGGGCAAGAATCTGTCGAAGTACCTCGCTTCACACTTGTGTCGACACGATTAAAAAATGGTTCATCTTGACATAGTTCCCCTGCAAGTACACCTACCTTTGGGCTTGGTAAAAAGTGCAAGCGAACGCGTTCCTCTGTTATATAGCATGTTTATTTGTTCACGAAACAACTCGCCGAGTGTAAACTTATATACAAAATTTTACACCCCAATTTTTTTTTGACTACGTGGCTTTAAATATCCCGGACACAAAGGTAGGTAGGACCCGTCTTCTTATATAGGAAAACCACCCAGATCCGACAACCGTAGACCGTACAACTTGGCGCTGATTTATTTGGTGAGCTGACCCCACCCAACGTAAGAATTGGCACAGGGGAAGAAGTGGACATTCTTCTTCATGGTGCTTGTTCATTACATAAGAAACTTCTGTGCATTTTGTTAGACTTGAACACCAGAAGACAAGGCCGATTTCTTAGCTATGTTCTATTAGCTGAGGAAATAACCAATAGCCTGTATCTGTCTTCTCAAACTAATTGCCTTAGGCACCTAACGGAAACAAGGAAATTAAACAGCCTAATTTTAAGCTGTCGACTTTAAAGAATGAGTACTCAACTTATTACATAACACCCTCTAAAAACAGAGTATACATTTATCAAACATGAAGAAACAATAGTCCCTGCCATCTGCCTACATTTCTTTTCAAAAAGGTTAAAACTGGTCACAGTCTAAAAATATTGCTGGTAGTAAAAAGAAAAACATGAAATGAACGAACTATGAGTTATTTTAAATGTCTATTAAAATTTAATATATTTATCATAGCATTACAGGCAACCTCTCAAAAAATAGACAAATGACTGCCCTTTTACTAAACTTTGACAATAATATCATGAATAATATCTGACAAAGAGAAACGGCACTATATAGAACAAATGCCAATATCCCTTTTTCGCAACGTAAAATCGTTTTTATTTTTATATACATAATAAGGATTATATTGTATCAATTTAACATGTAACATTTGTCTCCCAAATAATTAAAATATAATCACAATAATAGCATATATAACGATAGAAAAAAACATAATTTATTGTAAACTGAAATCTTAAACAAATAAATATGCAATCGACAGCTTTACTGCATTCGGTTTCTGGAATTCAAAGCTTTCTAGACAAAACCACGGGGAGGCAAGACTGTTCTATAGTGAGACCAAATACGAGTACGCTAACTAAAGAAAAATACTTCGTTTCTTCTGCTGAGAATTCTTCGTCAGTTGGACCTACATCGTCATAATGTGTAACTCGTCAATAACCTTAAAAAAATACTGGTGTCTTGTTCAAACAAGTCTTCTTTATAAATACTGGACAAAATCCAAAATTAGGAGCTTTTTTAAAATAAGCTCGTGGCTAAATTAAAACATACGGATAGGTAACCATTTTAATATATCGAAATCCCTCTGTGCCTGGGAAAGCACGATAAGCCATCGTTGGTTACAGCTGTTATTTGAACTTCTTTAGCGGTCGTTACGGGTATTTAAAACTGATTGACAGGCCTGTTGGTCTAGTGGTCAGTGGCCCTAACTGCTATGCTCAAGGTCGTGGGTTCGATTCCCACACAGGACAAATGTTTGTGTGATGAGCACGATCATTTGTTTTTTGTCTGGGTGTAATTTATCTATAATATGTATGTATCCCATAAAAAACAATACTTGTCAAAAACCCAAGTCTCGCAACTTAGTTGTTCTACCGTAAAAAGTTGTGAGATCCATGTAATACCAAGTCGGTTATTAATTTATTCAGTCCCTACTTAAGGGACCTTCTGTCTTAAGTTGTTACGTAATTATCTAACCTAACGACATCTTATAGTGACCATATCAATATTAAAAATCTTTACCGTTTTAAATAAATAGATTGACTCGGCCATCGCATGAAAACACAATATATCTCACAAGTAATACATATATAAATTAAATTGTTTATTGCGATTAATTACGTAACAACTTAAGACAGAAGGTCCTTTAAGTAGGGACTGAATAAATTAATAACCGACTTGGTATTACATGGATCACACAACTTTTTACGGTAGAACAACTAAGTTGCGAGACTTGGGTTTTTGACAAGTATTGTTTTTTATGGGATCTCATTGCTTTTTGTAGAAAGTCCTACTTTTTTCCTTTCCGGTACCTTCTACTTCTTGTATACCAACAACGAGTTTTCTTAAAGCCCTCTCTCTGTCTTATGAGCTTTTCTTATTTTTGTAGGTAGCCTTCCTTTTTAGGGTTCCGTAGCCGAATGGCAAAAAACGGAACCCTTATAGTTTCAACTTGTCTGTCCGTCTGTCTGTCTGTCCGTCCGTCCGTATGTCACAGCTATTTTATTCCGAAACTGTTAGGACTATACATGTAAAACTTAGTAGGTAGATTGTTGATTGTTGATTGGTAGGTATTCTGTGAACCGCTTTCCGATTTTAAGAGAAAATTTAAAAAAGTATTTAAAATAAAGGGGGCTCCCCATACATGGAACTGAAACTGAAAATATTATTTTCATGAAACCTATACGTGTGTAGTATCTATAGACAGGTCTTTAAAAATGACATTAAGGTTTCTAAAATGACTTTTTCATAGAGTTAATTGTTTCAAAGATATACGCTTCCTAAGTGGTAAAATGTGTGTCCCCCCTGTAACTTCTATAATAATGAAGTAAAAAATCTAAAAAAACCATATGTTGTTGATCTTAATGTAAACTTTCAGCCAAAATTAGTTTGAACGAGATCGAGTCAAGAGTTTTTGAGATACAGTATATTTTCTAAAACCGCAAATATAACTTTGTAATTCATACAAATACTATGAAAAACAAAGTTATTTGGCGTAGTTGTAAAAATTGTAAATAAGCTAGTTTTAAGAAATTTGTTAGGATTTTGTTTTTTTTTTCAAATAAATATATTAAGTATATTATATTTATTATAGTTACTACGGAACCCTTCATGGGCGAGTCCGACTCGCACTTGGCCATTTATTTTATTTTCCGGTACTACTTTTTGAACTTCAGCTAAAGTTTTTTTCAAAGCCCACTCCCTGTCTCTATGGGTTTTTTTTCGGAGGCTTTGATACGCACATATGGATACGCACGTACGTCTTTTGCATTAGTTAGTAATAATTAATGCCGCACTCGTCAAACGTCTCGGTTAAAGTTAATCCATAAGTAAGTAATTATGCAATTTCGGGCAATTTATTCTACTTAATACTCCCCAATACTCTTAATACTTCTTGCTTTTTTATTACGTTGACCATTTAACAAGTTACCTTTGAGCATAATTATTATATCTAGGTACCTATCTAGACTGGAAGACACGGTGGAGCATATGGTCGAGGTGTGCCCTGCATGGGTGGAGCACCGTCGTATCCTCATAGAGGCGATCGGCGGCGGCGACTTCTCACGCCCTGCTCTGGTTTAGACCATAGTGCGAAGCGAGAGGGAATGGGATGCAGTCACCTCCTGCTGCGAAGCAGTCATGCTAGCGAAGGAGGAGGCCTAACGTGCGAGGGAGAGGCAACTCTCTTCCTCGCGCCCCAGCCGCCGGGGGAGACGCCCCGGGCGTCGTGGATCGCGAGTCGATTTCGGGCCACCATAGGCGCGGGCCTGCGGATGGCGAGCAGGGGTCGCTCACCGTCCGGTAAGGACCAGGCCCGGGTCGTCGGCGCGTTGTGTTCCACGCGCGCCTCAAAAAGCTGTTAATACCAGTGACGGGGCCTCATAGGGCCATTGTCTGTCGGGGTTTATGGGAAAGTTCCATCGAGATACCGCGGCCCCGGAACTTTAGGGCTTACGAAGGAACAGGGTGGGTTTTTAGTCAGTAGAATTCTGATACACCCGGGCGGAAGAAGTCATTCGATGATAATTTTCACCAAAAAAAAAAGTACCCATCTACATCTATTATTTCATTATATTATACAGGTACACTGATTAATTAACTGCAAATGTAACTTTGTAATCCTATATATTTATATGGGATTACAAAGTTATTTATGCAGTTGATGTATCTAGAAAACTGGAACGAAATTGAAAAATATTATAGTTTTTCCTTGATTCATATACTAAACACTAATTGTATTCTAAATTTGAAGCTTCTATGTCTGCTAGAAGTGCTTTAGACTTTTGATGATCGGTCAGTCAGTGAGTGACAAAATTTACAAAATTAAGGAACTTTGACTCGTTATAATTCTTAAACTACTGGTTCAAATTGAATGAAATTTGAAATATACCGTGTTTATACAATGCCTGTTTGGTTACTGAAAATTCAGGCTTCTAGTTTTATCCACAACGAAGTTATAGGGGGTCGAAAATGGCCTGAATTGCTTCGAGAAAAGAATGGTACGGCCGTGCCGCTTTTTTGCTCGACTTGGCGGGGGCACTGCCGTGTCCCCAGATTTAGAAATATATATGTATGTTTATCAGTTGTCTAGTACTCATAGCACAAGCTCTGCTTAGTTTGAGACTAGATGGCGTTGTGTGAAAGTTATGGAATATTATATAATATAAAAAAAAGAAACCGGAGTGAGAGCCAGAGAGGTATCGTGCTATCCAACTACTGCGTTATGGAGGTCAGGTAAGAAATCAATCCACATTAAACACTAGTATTCAGCTACATCCGGTTAGCCTTTTTTTTGGATGGGAAAATCATCGAATGACTCCACCCGCTGTGGGTGGAGTAAAAGGGAGTGTCAGACTTCTACTGACTAAAAACCCACCCTGATCCTTCAGTTGCCCTTGCGTTCCGGGGCTGCAGTATCTCGTTAGAACTTTTCCACAACCGCGTAAGGCAGTAGCCCTATCTAGCCCCGTCAATGCTGCTGACTACTCTTCGGACTACGAGACAAACAGCGAAGCGCCATCGTTACATGGTGGACATCCCACCCATACGCACAAAACGTTTTGGGAATATCTTCATTGTGCGTACGGCTAAGGAGTGGAATTCCCTGCCGGAGTCTGTGTTTCCCGATAGCTATAACCTAGGAGTCTTTAAGTCAAGAGTGAATAGGTTACTTTTAGGTAAGCGTGCTCCATCTTCGACCACATCATCGCTTACCATCAGATGAGGTAGTGGTCAAACGCGAACCTATTTTTATTAAAAAAATAAATAAAAAAAACCTCCCCAACATAGTTTGGCTAAACATACGATAATGAGTAAATCTAATTTTATTTTCCGAATTACACTTATATCCACATAAGAGACATCATTTGAATATGCTCCCAATATATAATTTTTACCCTCGAGGTCTGTCAACGAAGTCACGTTAGAGTCATAGTTATTGAAAGTGAAGTGTGCGTCACACTCCGGGGAAATCTTCTTGCTGTCTTAAAATCCAAAATGGATTCAATCAATTTTACACTACCTTTTAAGATAGAAATATTTAAACAACAAAATAATTATAATTAAAACAATTATAATTATATAAAATCATAATGTATTTATGCATACCTAAAACATGATACACAAAGGCTGTCTTAGAATTTTTTACCAGTTAATCTTATGATAGATTAGGCAAAAAAAAACTTTTTTGCAAAAAAATAAAACCGACTTCCATATCAAAACACTACAAAGCCAAAAATAATTTTAATTTCGGTAGTCGGTGTTATTGGTTTTGTATTTTCTTTTTTTTTCACACCGCCTTCCGAAATTAAAATTATTTTTTAACCGACTTCTAAAAAAGGAGGAGGTTCTCAATTCGGATGTTTGTATTTTTTTTTTTTTTTTTTTTTTTTTTTTTTATGTTTGTCCACGCATAACTCCGTCGCTTGCCAACCGATTTGAAAAATTCTTTTTTTGTTGGAAAGGGTATACTTCCCAAATGGTCCCATGAAAATTTTATCGAAATCGGACGAGCCGTTTCTGAAAAATCAAAAAAAGTCGAAAAAAATAATTTACCTTGATGATCTTTTCGTTTACTCTGCATTGCGTTTTTTGTTCGCGCATAACTCCGTCATTTACGAACCGATTTGGAAAATTCACTGTTCCACTAAAAAGCACGAAAATAAAAACTTTTTTGCAAAAAATAAAACCGACTTCCATATCAAAACACTACAAAGCCAAAAATAATTTTAATTTCGGAAGGCGGTGTGTAAAAAAAAGAAAATTCAAAACCAATAACACCGACTACCGAAATTAAAATTATTTTTGGCTTTGTAGTGTTTTGATATGGAAGTCGGTTTTATTTTTTGCAAAAAAGTTTTTTGGCTTTGTAGTGTTTTGATATGGAAGTCGGTTTTATTTTTTTGCAAAAAAGTTTTTATTTTCGCGCTTTTTAGTGGGTCAATTTGTAATTAATCTAGTTATAAAAGCCAAAATGTCAACTACAAAAAACTAAAAACGCGCGAACAAAAAACACAATATAGAGTAACCGAAAAGGTCATCAATGTAAATATTTTTTTTAGACTTTTGTTGATTTTTCAGAAACGGCTTGTTCGATGTCGATAAAATTTTCATGGGACTATTTGGGAAGTATACCCTTTCCAACAAAAAAAGAATTTTTCAAATCGGTTGGCGAGCGACGGAGCTATGCCCGAACAAACATAAAAAAAAAAAAAAAAAAAAAAACAAACAAACATCCGAATTGAGAACCTCCTCCTTTTTCAGAAGTCGGTTAAAAATAGAACTACCTGACTTGAAAATTTAATGCAAAAGTTTAGATACATATCTAAACTTGTTACTTAATGACGTCAAAATTTCGCGCTTGTCTTTGTAAATAGTCAGGGAGAAACACTAGCACCCAAGATAAGATCGAAGATACAGGATATGTCCTAGTTTGGGTAGTAGAATTTTCTATGAAAATATGCCCATACTTAGCCTAATGGTATGTACAGTGTAGTTTAAAATGTAAAAGGTTTATTTTCGACATGGTTGGCGCAGAAGTTGAGCGAACGAATGCTACGCTGCGTGTCGCGGGCTCGATGCACCCACGATGTAGGAAAAAATCCTAGTGTGGGGGAATAAGTTTAAAAAAATATATAGCTATCTCTCTTACTGTATGTGCCAAAACTTTTTTTTTTGTAAATAATAAATAAATTTCGATTTTTATTTTTATTTTAATTCTATAATAGCAGCGAGGGGCTATAGCTAATACTTACGATAATAGATAATAAAAAAAATAACAAAAAGGTTCAGCTTCCGTTATTAACATATAACATGAAAATTTTTACAAAATTATGTAAACACACCCAATTTTTGGATCCCCGTCTATACAAAGATTAAATATAAAAATCAGAGTAACTGTTTGACTTCATAAGGCCATTCCGAATAACTTAATTATTAAAGTTCTCTCGAAACGAAAACGTATTCGAAGTTGCCACGGCAAGAAGTAGCAAATTGGCATAATAACGCCACATAAAAACGTTAACAAAAACCATTTCTGGCATAGAACACTCTCGCGAGTTAGTACCTACTTTGACTTCAAGTATTTTTGCCTTTTTTTGAAAAGGCAATAGGTTTATAAACTCTGTTTCCTTATGAACGTAGGTGGCATATGCGAAATGATTACTTATTTCGAGTTTCTGTTCACATTATCATTTTAAAAGTTTGTATTTATGCATGTTTTTATATTTATGAACAGTGTTGATGCTAATGAGCTTGTTCTTGACCTCTGCCTCACCCTTCGGAGAATTTCAGCTTGCTAATTTTTTATCTAAACTATTACGACATACTGGATTAGAATAATAGTCACAGCTCCGTTTAAAAAATATATTTGAATTCACTATAGTAATATTATAAAATTGCTGAACGGATCTTGATAAACTAAGCACAGAAATAAATTATGGTCTAAAATAACAAATAATCTGCTTTTTATCTCAATAAAATGTGTAAAATTACTACGCGAGTGAAATCTCTCTCAACCACCCCCCAAAAACCACAAACATTACTCTATTACATAATCAGGTAGCCTGTAATCAAAACAAACGCGGAAGCTTCTATTGGAGAACACACTAAACAATAAGATTTTAAACGATTCACGCACAACAGCATCTGTTGTTCATGAATATCTTAATCAGCCAACCAGATCCAGCCTTTCCGATATGCCTCGCTTTATAATTCATGTGAACACTGAGAATCTAAAATGCTTACACTAAAATGTGGTATTGTCGCTGCCTTATATAAAATAGCAGAACTGTTCTGTAGACACCACACCGCGAAAACTTGAAGTGAGGTAAAGTGAGCTAGAACAGTCATGATAGGGCCATTACCCGCTGGGATTACAAGAATGTTCTTACGAGATACTATAACCTGGAATGCAAAGGCAACTGCAGGAATAGGTTGAGTTTGGAGTTAGTAATAGTCTAACACTCCCTTCCGCTCCACAAAGAGTGGGAAGAATATTAAACGAATATCAGTGGTGTTCAAACCCAGGCAGGCACAGTACTTTATGTAGGTTACATCATCACTTCTGCTCTCAAAACGGTAAAGGTAAACGTTTAGAGGAAAAAGGGTTGTCCTAAGACCTTACTAAAGATCATTTACCAACCCACACTGGCCTCGTGGTTGATTCCGGCCTATACCCTCTCATAGAGAGGCTAAAGTCCCAGCAGTGAGAAAGTTAAAGGCTAAGTTATGTTATACGAATGGACAATTCACTTCACTGAAGTTCTCAAGGTGATATGTTTATAGAATCACATCGCTAAAAATCCTTCCGTAAACCCTTCTCACAAATTCTTCTTGCTTTTAAAGAAAGAATCATCAACACAACAACATCAACACCTCACTTCACCTGTATTTTTGCTGGTGCCTGTTGTCAGCCAGCAACTTATAATATTTCAAGATTTATAACTTAGTGCCATTGAACTAATACTTCAATTACAAGCTATTTTGTAAGTATGCTGAATAGCCAAGGGAGTAACATCACGTCATAAAGGTGAGACACACTGTTTAGTACCGATCGTTTCCGAACGTACTCTTTTGACATAAAGAAATTTGATCTTGACATTACTCTGACTTGACAGATAGACTTTGCTTCCGTTGTTGGAAAATGTCCGCCCTTGGGACTTTGATTTTATTGTAATAGAAATATCGTGTGCAATCGCCTGATGTAACCGATAATTGGGTCGAACGATTGTTGGAATTTGTAATCCCCATTTGATAAAAACCCTGGGATCTTTTGGAATTTATCGCCGGTTGGTTGCCACCGCATGGCACGCGGAGTTGCTGAAAATAGTGATAAATAGCTGCTTCAATCTGGTGCGAAGTTTGTGCTGCGATTGCTGATAGACCGCGTTGGGAGGACCTGCATTTGAGAACCTTCGTCCATCTACACTTGACTTTCACTATACTTTTCACTTACTCATTTCATACTTACATACATACCACACACGGACGCGATCGAAAGGATCCTCGCTTGTCGTCATCAGCTCAGAAGGTTAGTGGTATTTATAAAGCCTCAGGGGCTATTATGTAACCTTGTTTATTGTATTTGAGAAGCAACGTTTATAGCTCCACGAACCGTGGACAGTTTCGGACACACCAGTATCGTTGCGCTGGCCTATTGTAGTCTTGAACATTTTGGTAAGCAGAGCGTGGGTTTTAATATAAGATCCACTGGTTTAATTGGAAGTTTTGAAAGTAACTTTGGTTTGATTACTTAACACAACTTATAACTTAATAAGTTTTGAATATATTACCATGTCATCCGGGCTATCTAATTGAAGTTGAATCAATTGAAGTTGTATTTGTAATTTGTACTGTAGCCCTTTGTTGAATTGACAAGTAAGATTTATTTGTGAAATTAGGTATTATTGGTATAATTTGGTACATAATTTGGTATTTGTTGCAATTAATAATTGAATGTTACTGATCTGAATTTGAAAGGTTATCTAAATAATAATTACACATAGTCTAACATAATAGGACTTGAATTGTGTGTATTGGTTGTTGTTTATAGTAGTTATTGGACTGTGTTGATAGAGATTCTCCGGCACAATATTATACAGACAATTGTTGTGCTTATTGATGTTTATTGGTGTGATCCTGCACAATATATACATTGAATTGTTATTTATTTTGTAACTAGCCATCTGTACCAAGCTAGATTTATACTAGGAATAAGTACAGGGTCGGATTTGGACTTGAAATAATTGATTTTGAATTTTTATTTTGTTGAGATTATTTGGTCGGCTAACAAGTCATTGCTGTTTGTTTAATATTTGATTGTTGGTTGTTGATTGGTGTTTTGTATTAATATTTGATTGTTGCAATGGCCTCATTAAGGGCAGTCAGGGAGGCTGCTGCCGGATTGACCTCACAGTTGAGATGGTTCACATCGGCAGCTGCAACGGTTGAGCGTGTGGAATTGGAAGAGCTCACCCTTGCTCGGTATGGGCAAGTGATTGAGAGGATCAAGTCAGCTGATGCTGCGCTCACGCGCTTCAACGAGTACATCATGGACGTGGATTTAGGGGTGATGGATCAGACAGCCCGCGATAAGATTTTGGGTGACTATGACCAGATTGTCCACCTGGGGGATGTCATATGTCTACTAGCGCGGGAAATTTTGAAGAGTCGGGTGCCTGATGCGGCCAAGCTGCAGACCCCTGTTGTTGCAGGCTCTGGACTATTGAGTAGGCTGCCCACCCTGGAGCTGCCACATTTTGACGGTCGCTTGGACCACTGGCTGGGCTTCCTAAATCTTTTTAAAAGTCTTGTGGATGCACGCTCGGACCTCGGACCTGCCCAGAAGCTGGCCTATTTATTGTCTGTCCTGGAGGGCGAAGCCAGAGCCTTGGTGCAGCACTTGCCGGTGACGGATTCCTCTTACCCGACCGCTCTGGAGCTTCTCTGCCGACGGTATCAGAACAAGCGCTGCCTGGCTGATGTGCACATCGACCAGATTTTGGGACTACCGGCCATTGCCAGCACGTCGACGTTGCGCACTGACTTGCTGAACCCGTTGGTCTCAGCGACCAACGCTTTGAGACGCCTGGAGTTACCGGTAGAACATTGGTCCTACTTGTTGGTGCACATAGTGCTGCAGTTGCTCCCCGCAGAGTTGAGGTCACGTTTTGAGCAGAAGTATGGTGGGGATAGTGCCACCCATCTTCCCCCCTTTGACGACCTCCTCAAATTTTTGGAAGACGAGTGTCGGTTTTCGGATAACACTCGTGGCGCCACGGGGTCATCCCCACTACCTTCTCGGCCTAGAGACCAGGGACGGACTAGGGCTCGGGGGCCTGTTGATGTTCACCCCGCCCCCCGTTTTGCTGGCGCCCGGAGTCCTCGGGCTAGGGGGCCTGTTGATGATCGCCCCGCCCCCCGTTTTGCTGGCGCCCGGAGTCCTCGGGCTAGGGGGCCTGTTGATGTTCGCCCCGCCCCCCGTTTTGCTGGCGCCCGGAGTCCGCATCATTGTGACTTTTGTAAGGCAACAGGGCATGCCATGGCGCGTTGCCCGGCCTTTTTGAATTTGCACGTAAGTGCCCGCCGCCGCATTGTCAACGCACGCCGTTTGTGCTTTTCGTGCTTGGGGGCCCACTTCCATCGGGACTGCCCCGACCCCCGCCCGTGTAGAATTTGTGAAGGGTCCTTGAGATTTTGTGCGCCAACGCGAACCGCTCCAGCAGACCAGCTTCTGAGGGGGGTTCGCGCAGGGGGGGGGTACCCCGGAGACGAGCACCGGGCCGAGACCCGCGATTCTGTACGCCGCACTCCACCCCCCGCGCAAGTTGAACGGGAGCCCCACGAGCGCCATTTGGTCTCCCCTCGTCAGGGAGAACGCGCATTGGCTGCTAGGCAGCAGTGGCCGGGTCGGCGCCGCTGCCTTTCCCCTCCGTTGGCGGAACGTCCCCGGCTGGAGTCGCGCCCTCCGCCATTCGGGCATTCGTTGGGATATGCCCCTCCAGTGATGGCGAGCGGCTCGGGACACCGCGCGGACGAATGTTTTGATTGTTGGCCTCGTCGTGAACGAAGGCAGCCTGGATGCGGCGATCGGTCGCCGCCCAGGCATCGCTAAGAGATTGACGCCTGCCCGCTAAAGGACCCCCCCGATCAAGACGGTTTTGTTGCCAACGGCCTCGGTCAAGGTCTGGGGACCCTTGGGTGACTCAATTGTGGTCCGTGCCATTTTGGGCACGGGAGTCCAGGGTTGCCTTTTGTCGTCTTGGTTAGCGGGACAGGTTGGCCTGAAGGTGAACGACCTTTCAGGCAAGATTTGGGGAATTGGCGAACCGGCTGACACCACTGTTGAGGGAAGGACCTGGTTTGAAATCACCCTTGTGAGTTGTCCTTACCCTAAAATTGGTGCTCCTGCCCTTGTTATAACTGAACTTGGTTGGGACGAGCCACTTCGGGAAACCCTGTTGGAGGACGGTTGAGGCACTCTAGCCTTCCTTATGGGGCCCGTCACCCCCTTTTGTTGCCCAAGGAGGGCCACTTGGTTCAATTGTTGGTGACTGATCGTCACACTAGGAACTCGCATGCCGGTTGCAATGCGCTGTTGGCCATTCTGCAGCGAGAATTTTGGATTTTGTCGGCTGATCGCGTCAATGAGGCGAGGCCCTTTGCTGGCGTCGTAACGGACTTTGTTGGTCCCCTTTTGTTGAAGACGTCCACCCTTCGTAATAGTAAGATTGTTAAGGCTTATTTGTGTGTTTTTGTCTGCCTGTCAACCAAGGCAGTACACTTGGAGCTGGTAACCTCCCTCTCGACGGAGGCCTTTGAGGCGACTTGGAAAGATTGGTGTCTCGCCGTGGGTTACCTTTGATTAGGTCTGATTGCGGTACGAATTACAAGGGTACAAGTAACTATTTGAAGGAGGTATACGCCTTCCTTAGTGAGAGCCAGGTTGACATTGGTAATAGTTTGACCCGCCGAGGGGTCACTTGGTTGTTTGACCCGCCAGCCTGCCCCCATTGGGGGGGTATTTTTGGGGCCGCGGTGAAAGCGGCAAAGGGACGCTGGCGGAGATTGTTGGGAGACACCGTTCTCACCTTTGAGGAACTAGCCACGGTATTTGGCCGCATTGAAGCTGTGTTAAATTTGCAACCTTGTCAAGACATCCATTTGATTAGCGGACGGGTAGGCCCGTTCGGGGGGGGTAGATGTTTAGTACCGATGGTTTCCGAACGTACTCTTTTGACATAAAGAAATTTGATCTTGACATTACTCTGACTTGACAGATAGACTTTGCTTCCGTTGTTGGAAAATGTCCGCCCTTGGGACTTTGATTTTATTGTAATAGAAATATCGTGTTCAATCGCCTGATGTAACCGATAATTGGGTCGCGGTTAACGATTGTTGGAATTTGTAATCCCCATTTGATAAAAACCCTGGGATCTTTTGGAATTTATCGCCGGTTGGTTGCCACCGCATGGCACGCGGAGTTGCTGAAAATAGTGATAAATAGCTGCTTCAATCTGGTGCGAAGTTTGTGCTGCGATTGCTGATAGACTGCGTTGGGAGGACCTGCATTTGAGAACCTCCGTCCATCTACACTTGACTTTCACTATACTTTTCACTTACTCATTTCATACTTACATACATACCACACACGGACGCGATCGAAAGGATCCTCGCTTGTCGTCATCAGCTCAGAAGGTTAGTGGTATTTATAAAGCCTCAGGGGCTATTATGTAACCTTGTTTATTGTATTTGAGAAGCAACGTTTATAGCTCCACGAACCGTGGACAGTTTCGGACACACCAGTATCGTTGCGCTGGCCTATTGTAGTCTTGAACACACACGTTATAAACTAATAAGCGGAAATATTAGAGATTTTTATGTAATCGCTACATTAAATAAAGAAATTCCCTTATGTCATTGTCTTTTTTAATTGTGAATTCATTTATTTATTGTATACTTAACAAATATTTAATCTATATCTACTAAAAAATAAAGAAGAATTTTCTTCATTTCGAGTCGATGCTCAAACATCTTTGGACCAATATGCAGCTATCTGCATAGCTTTTTCATTGGCCTCGTTAAGGATGAAATTGTAAAATATCGCTTCCACCTATTACTTAAATACACTCCGGTTTAATATGTCAATATGAGCTTACGTGAGACCGCTATGGCCGGCGAGCTTACAATACACTATCATAAGAAGTAGACACACGAGCACATAGTACATGCAACCATTATTTATGTCCTGCACCGTACTATGCTGTGTGTACACAGGATTATCTTGGAAAGAATCAATAGACTTCCATGTGAGCTTGAGAGATTTTATATCTTTCATAATTCCTTTGATAGCCTTCTATGGGTAATAAGTATGAAAACATCAAAGAAATATAAAGTCGACTGGTTTTGAGTAAATACTGTTTACTGAAACGTATCAGATTTAAGCCATAATTTTCAAAGAACACTTTTAAGTTTTAAAGAGTTCTTCACTCGCCTAGACTAAAAATACATATGATCTGATAAGATATTGATTTGAAAAATGTTATTTTAGGAAATACTGATTAGAAAGCTTAATTTAATTATCTATTTAATATACATGATCATAAAAAAGACGAACTAAATACTATATGAAATAATAAAAATAAATGACATATAAATATAAATACATAATTATGTCAAAACTACATAGTTTATTTTTATTTTTGTAATTAACTATTATTAACTAGCCATGAGCTATTTTAAAACGACGTTAAAACCTCGCTCGTCCCATCACCTAATCGATAACTATTAACCATTAACACTAAAGCCCTTGGCAGGCAATCATACAAGATCTTATTAACATACATAACATAGCTATATACTGTGGCTATGTGCTATCCATTTCACAGGAATAATCCCTTAGTCGCCTTAACCGATACCCGTGGGACACAACCGGTTGCCCACATTTGCGGCCGGAAACTTAGCGAGGAGAAACATGGACGCTAGATACTATATCAGGAGAATATTGCGTAGGAATATCTATTATAACAACACATAACATTTTTTTATTATTCTTCACTTACACCATTTAAAAATGACACCCGCTAGTGTCAATCTTCAAAGTTAAGCAACGCGTTCTAAGGTTGGTCCTTGGGGTCATCTTGAGAATACTTGTACTTCTCTCACATTCGTAAAGGGGTGATGGTGAAGGTGTTTGGATGCCGATCAATTGAAACACCCTTATCCTGTAACAGATTAAATTCATATTTTTATAATACATTAAGTTGCTGAAGTCTAAGAAGATTAAATCAGACTGTGTTTGCTGATTCATGTAACCGGGGGTATCTAAGTCAAGAGTGAATAGGCTACTTCTAGGTAAGCGTGCTTCATCATCGACCACATCATCGCTTGCCATCAGGTGAGATGGTGGTCAAACGAGAACTTTGACAACATTTACAAAAAAAAAATGTTTTGGCAGTAAATAAAATCATCAATAAAAAATAGTTAGTTATCTAAATCTAACCTTGTACTACGTAAATGAAATTATTATTTCGAGATAAAAAATCCACTAAAACTTCAAAGACCTATTCAGCTCTTCAAAAATAAATTCGTTCTAATTAATTAATGATCTCATTAACATTTGTTTATTTTAATTCTACTTTTTGCTGCAGGCTACACTTAATTATTTAATTCAACTCTCATATATAAAATAACGTTACCACCGATTTGTTCTAACTGAAACTTTTACATATAAAGCAAACGCGTTATTTTTAATTCCGTTATTATATATATAATGATATATCACTTGACGTGTCTCAGACATAATTATAAAACGACCGTGAGTTGACAACTTTGCAAAAATTGATTGAAACGCTTCGAAACGCTTCACGTGTACCTACTCGTAAAATAATACTTTAAAATTTAAGTATATTTTTAATTTATTAAAAAACTATGGCCTAAATCGTGGCATTGTGGTCACGTGACTACGTATGACGTCATCTTTCAAAAAACAAATTTCCCGGCATTTGACACATAAATATATTTCGGGTATTTTATGATATTTTACTCTATTATGAACGTGAAAAATTATTATCAGTGCTGTGCAGTACCTTGTTGTAGGAATACTACTATAAAAAGGCCCACGAAACTATTTATTCATGTCCCTTTAAAAAGAGATATTCTCAAGAAGTGGTTAGAACTTGCTCCAAATAATGCAAAAAATGTATCAACTAAATCAATTTTTTTTTTGTGAAGATCATTTCGATGTAAGTAAAAAGTTATCGCAATACCTATTATATTATTGTACTTAATAATCCTAACCATTTTAAAGGTTATGTCATGAATTTATTGAAGAAGTAGTTACTACAATAATATATAAGTATTTATGTTTCAGCTCCCACTCAGAACTGCACTGAATGCCATTTATTAGGTTCTGTTAAAAGAATATTAATGAAACCCATGTCTTTGCCGTCAAAATTTGCATGTCAAGCTGATCGAAAAAAAAAACGAACCACAGACACTTCCCGAACTGCTTTTTTAAAAAGATAATATAGGAACTCATCGAAACTATTACAGGACGATAAGACAAATTAACCCGAAGAAGTTAGTAAGAAGTTAGTTAGTTATTCTTTTCTTATTTTGTCTTACGCATTAACCAAAGATAACCAGTTAGCTGTCAAAATATTGAACGATGACGTCACGTTTTCTGATTGGTGTTTCTAATCACGTGACTCACAGATAAAAAATCTTATTTTTCTCAAGGGAAAATAAAATAAATTAATAATAATCTTTTCTTCATTTGTATTATTTTGTACTTCATTTCAATAGATTTACATAACTAAATAGTTATTTTAAATTCATAAACATCCTTTCAACTCGCGGATTACTAAACGTATTGAACAGGACCAAACCCATTTAATGAAAAGAGAAAATCCAGTAAATCCAATCCGTTTTTCTATTGCGGGTAGAGAGGGCTGCACTAATTAAGCGCACGACCATTAAGCGAATTAAAAAAAAAATTTTCCTTCTCTATATAAAATGTCTGCTTATATAAATAATTATGTCACATTTCTAACGTAATCATGGCTGCTGTTTCTCGAATATCGATGGTATTGGTAACAGGCTGTCAGATCTCGAAGATATTCGACAGCATTATTGTTTCGCCTCTTACCTCACCTTAGTGGTACTGTATTTAAGGAAAATGCCAAATTTAGCTGTTGAGGGTCGACTACAAAACTTTTTTGGAATACTTTCATAGTGCGTATAGCCAAGTAATGACATTCTCTGCTTGAGTCTGTGTTTCTCGATAGATTCAACTAGTGTGTGAACTATGTAGGTACTATGAAATCACATCATTGCTTACATTTATATTAATGATGTTTTATGATGATTTATAAAAAGATTAATGATTGCTGTTCATTATTCTGGTTAAAACTCGAAAACGGCTGGACAGATTTAATCCATTATTTTTGTATTACATTACAATAATACAGAGAACGTTTAAAAGGTCAGGAGGTAACGTTTATCAGGCTCAGGTCAACTGGTAAGTAAAAAATAGTGGGTACGACCAAAAATATAATAATTTGCTTGCTTAACTTTGGTCGTATTGAAGGCGGGATGGGATCTGTGCTTTTTTAGTAACTTTGTTTGTTGAGTTTGTTTTTTTGGCACGATGAGTTATTTTTAAAACTTTGATGTCATAATAACAATTTGAGTTCATGTCATGATCATTTTGCGCCATTTAATGCAAATGACGTAGATTCCATATTTTTTCCAGAATTGGATTTTATATTCACAATCTATTTAAGTTACATTTTTAAAGTAAATAAAGATAAAATTTTATGTACATTTTTGGAAGCCATATACAATATTAGGTACTACCTTTTTTAATAGCTTTTAATTATAATAAAGTGTGTATTAGCACCATTTCAAGGCATGTCACGATTGTTTGAGTTTACTTGTAACTTATTCTGTTATATCAATAGATACCTAACATCTAGGAGAGTAGAACACAGGTGTAGCAATCACGGTGATAAGTCCCCTCTTTGAGGAGTGGCTAGAGAGACGCCACGGCATCCTCACTTTTCGCCTGACGCAGGTGCTGACCGGACATGGCTGTTTCGGGAGGTAACTGTTTCGGATACAGTGGGAGGATACGCCCGGGTATCGTCAATGTGAGAACCATCCGGAAGACACAGTGGAGCATACAGTGGAGGTGTGCCCTGCTTGGGCGGAGCACCGCCGTGTCCTCGTGGAGGCGATCGATGGCGGCGACCTCTCGCGACCGGCATAGGTTCATGCCATGGTGCGGGTTTTCAGACGGCGAGCAGGGGTAGCTCACCGTTCGGTAATGACCAGGCTCGGGTCAGCGGGGCGTCGTGTTCCACGCGCGCCTCTAAGAGTGACGGGGGCTCATAAGGCCATTGCCCGCCGGGGTTGCGGAAATGTTCTAACAAGATGCCGCGACCTCGGAACTTAAGGGCAGCTGAAGAAACAGGGTGGATTTTTAGTCAGTAGAAGTCTGACACACCCTTCCGCTTAACCCAGAGCGGGAGAAGTCATTCGATGTTTTCCCAGCCAGAACAAAAAAAGGTGTAGAGATATTATGTCGGTAGAAATAGCGTGATAGTTAGCTGAAGTGGAATTGTACTCATTGAATATATAGCAACTCAAGTACTTAGGAACAATGAGAAGAAGCTCGTAGACAAACATTGACAGCCACACGGTTTGATTTTCAAGGTTAAGCAACGCTTGCTGAGGTCATTAAATGGATGGATACTCGGCGATACGGCTGTTATTTTTATATCCTGGATAATCGTTATGGGTAGTCAGAATTAACGGAAAGAAAGAAAGAAAAAAAATTATTTGGCATCAGTTTATCAGGCACACAATTACACATACAAAAAATACAAGCATATAAAAGGTAAAAGGAAAGACCGTGCGTGCCTCATAGCTGCGCCAAAAAGGTCCATTTCAGCATTAATGAAACTCTGATATAAGTTTGGCCAAGGGGTTTTGTGTTACCCAGTTACTGGGTTGTGGAGGCAGTCACTCCATTTAAAATACTAGTAGGTACTCGGCAGCATCCGATTGTTCTAGAAGCCGTCCCCAATCTTACTAATATTATAAATGTGAAAGGTTGTGATAAAGGATATATAGGTGTAAGGATGGTTGTTACCTTTATACGCAAATATTACTGAACGAATCTGAATGAAATTTGGTAAGTAGATAGTTGACATACTGGAATAACACATACTTTTATTCCCGCGGGATCGGGATTTAAGTGGGAAAACTCTCCCACGCGGACGAAGCTCCTGGTTGAAGCTGGTATACACTTATGTAGTTGGTAATAACTAGGCAGATAATGATGTTTAGGTACAATGATATATTATGTTCATATAAATTAAGTATATATGCGTTGGCCCCATTAAAATATAGAGCAGTTAGCCTATAAACCAGTTTATCTAGCACACCTGACGTTTCCAATCTTCGAAGTGAATTATTATGATAAGTATAACTGTTAACATATGAATATGTCTGTCTCATTAAAGTTCGACCTAAAGCGTACATAATCAAAACATTTTCGACCAATATGTTGGTTGTTACGAACATTTACTTTTTATGTATTCACTTCGACAGTAATTACGGGCACTTATGAGTCGGATTAAAAGCTTCCTACTCGTGAAATCCGCTTGTAAACTTAAACAACAAATTGTTTGCTATAAAATCAAATACGTATTTTTGTGAACTTCGGCCTTTTGTGGGAGTATCGTCGGTTTAATGTCATGAGTGCTACCTACGCCTTAAGATTTTTCTGAGGTTGGTCATAGTATTCACGTTGCTATTAAAAGCGTGAGTGGTGGAGCAGTTGATATGTGGAGCATATGTTTTCTTTTCCAGCGTAAAAGAAATCATACATATTCATATTCATTTTCTAAACACCGCGTGCCTACGCGGCTTTTTAGAATTTAATCAGTAGATATCCTGCAGTGTTTATGAAAATGATACTTAATTATTCTTATATACATAATTATTATTGTTATTGGTTTTGTGAAGAGAAATTGCTCAATAAACCTGCTTACTAAAACTATGGTTAACTTTCTCAGTACAATATAGTATTTTGGACTATTTGTGAATAAAAAGATTTTATCAACGGAAAATCAGAAAAGATTTTATTTCCATTTTATAAAAGTAACAATGCATGCATTTTATAGTTTCGAGCGTTTCCTTATTAAAAATTGTTAATATTAGCTTGTTTTCAAAAATCGTTTCTCCTACAAAAATGGGTTGGGTTGGCTTCTTTCTATGCTCATATGAAATTGAAAGACATTTGTGCCGAATCGGAAGCCAAACCAGTGGAAATAAAAGAAAATAGAACTAATAATTTACATACTGAGCCGCCCATTTCCGCAAATGGAAGTTCGCTGGAGAAATACTAACATATTATATTAGTATGTTTAAAGATGGATCTTCTGGCATTTTAACCTTATGTTATACTTTCAATCACGAGGAAATCACTACCTAAACTAAACGTAACTCTTCTGTGTGGCTATTTGTGTGTGTGAGGTTTCTTTCCTTGTACTTTCAACTGTTTTACTCGGGTCAATATACGAGTTACGATTTTACATACATACGTAATACAAATGAGTTAATGTACTGTTATGTTATGTTAATGAGTTAATACAACTTTTTTATAGACTAGTGGTCGCCCAGTTGTCGAAATCCGTTCTCAATTTATTTCAATTTTATGTATCGAAGTTATTATGAAAATATAATGTTTCTGCACTCTATGTATACTGTACCTACCTAACTGTGCAATATTTCATACTCCACCGTTAACGTAATTATCGTAAAAAGTGGTGCTAAGTTTTTTCTTCGCGTATTTCTATATATATAATTATGTATATATATTATAAGAAACATTTACGTAAACGTGCGAAAGCACTTCAAGCCCTTGATCATAAATATCTGTCGATTTAAAAAAAAGGATAACTAGCAATGTAGGTAGAATTCACTTTACTAGTAATCTTGTTGATTGTGGGTTCACGGCAATTGAGAAATGCGTGGGGTTCGAACTCGAGACCTCTCGTACCGCTATTGGCTGTCATTGAGGTGCTGCCGTGTAATAAAGTACCAACGTAGCCGAGAAAAATCAAGAATTGATTGAAAAGTTCTGTTTTGCTGTCTGAATAAAAAAAAGGTTTGATAAGTCGGTAAGACTGAACATTTTTATACTTAGAATAGCCTACATACCATGCCTTTTATGATGTCCACGGAGCAACTCAATAAAGGTCCGTAACGACGTACTTCGGAGGGATATTACCATAATCACCAATCTCATCCTTATTCTGAAGATACATTATCCAACTGGATATTATTCCCGCTGGAAAATTGGTCAGCGTACTTTGTCACGGGGTCATATAAATACTAGCAATACATTTATTCGCTAAGATAATTATTGAAATCCTCTAATTTTTGTATAAGTTTTAGTAATTCATTAATCAACATCAGATATTTTCTCTTATATCTGATGATCTTAACTCTTTTTCAGAATATCGACCTATTTCCATCCTACCTTTTCTCTCTAAAGTCCTTGAACGCCTTGTCCACAATCAGCTTAGTGCTTTTCTTTGCAAGAATAGTCTGCTGAATCCTTTCCAATCCGAATTTCGTCCTGGACACAGTACTACTACCGCGTTGGTTAATGTAACTGATGACATACGGATGGGCATGGATAAAGGAAATAAGACGGTTCTCTGCTTGCTTTATTTTAGTAACGCTTTTAATACCGTCGATTTCGATATTCTGCTCAGCATACTTCGCTCTATTAACATATCTCCAACAGCGATTGACTGGTTTCGTAGTTACCTGTATGGCCGCCGGCAACGTATTTGCATAGATGAGTCCTGCTCTTCTTGGTGTAGTACTGCAGCCGGTGTTCCTCAGGGTGGCCTGTTATCTCCTTTACTTTTCGCAATTTTCGTAAAATCTATATCCAAAAAACTTCAATCCTCTTACCACTTTTATGCTGATGACTTGCAAATTTACAGACAAGCGCCTTATACTGATTTAGATGCTACATTAAATATGATAAACCAGGACTTGGCTTCAGTTTGCGAATGGAGTGAGGCACATGGTTTGCAGGTTAACCCGTTAAAGACCCAGGTCATTGTAGTCGGCAGCTCTAGGTTGGCATCTAAGGTAAACTGGTCTCAGCTTCCTCAGGTAATTTTCAACGGCCCAGCTATTCCACTAAGCGAGAAAGTTAAGAACCTTGGGGTCTGGTTGGACAAATATCTTTCGTGGGGTCCCCAATTATAAGAGGTGAGTCGCAAATTATTTGCTTCTGCCAGTTCCCTAAGACGGTTGCGTAACTTTCTGCCAACTGCCACTAAAATTGCGCTAGCACAGTCTCTTTTACATCCCATCCTAGACTACGCTGATGTCAGTTATCTTGATCTCACAGATGCACAACTTGATAAACTTGAGCGACTTCAAAATTTTTGCAGAAGATTTATATTTGGTTTGCACAAATATGATCACGTATCTGAATTTCGTACAAAACTCAAGTGGCTTCCTATACGTCTTCGCCGGAACTTACACATATTGTCTCTGCTTTACAGTATTCTGTTCAATCCTAAGACCCCCTTTTATCTTAAAGAACGTTTTAAGTTCCTCCATGACACACATGCCAAATTTCTGAGGTCATCGGAAAACTTGAGGCTAGAGGTACCGAGTCACTCCACCAATTTCTTTGGTAAGTCGTTAGCAGCTCAAGCAATACGACTGTGGAATACTCTTCCCGTGTCAGTAAGACAAGCACAAACCCTTCCTTCTTTCAAAAACATGGTAAAAGATCTCTATCTCTCTCTTTAATATGTTACTATTTTTTATATATCTCAGCGTTGTTCTTTTTATGTATATATATGTATATGTGTATTGAGTATGTAGGTTATTACTTATTTATTGTATATAAGTGAATAGTACACCATGGACTACCCGCGTATTTATGTCAAATCCATCCAAAGGTTGTCTGTAAAAGATCACTTTTAGCGATAAGACCGCCCATTGTAACACCTTTTGTAGTTTTTTAAGTCCTTATTTAATTCTGTTATGGTGTACAATAAAGAGTATATCTATCTATTTATCTATCTAAAACCTATATTATTACTTATTGCTAGTGTTTGTATGACCCCATATGAACATGTAAGATTTGAGATTAACTGCAGTTTTATTAACCAAATATTATTAAAAATAATACTCTTTATTACAAAATATGATAATTGTGAGTTAACCGAAAGTAACATACGTTTATTTATTTATTTGGAAAACAAACAGTACTGTTTATAAATATATATCTAATAGGTAGTTTTTGAGGTGTGAAAAACAAAGAATCATAAATGTTCCTCAAATGAAAAGGGAAGAACACTTTATTACCTACGTATCAATATTTAGTTATGTATTGTTTACACTCGTACGTATCTCACTGTCGGGTGCCAACTGAAAACCAGGATATAAACTATATTTGTGCCAAGTTTCGTTTAAACCCTCTTTATTTCGGGGGGATAATCATCCGATCACTCCTCCCGCACTCCTACTTACTAAAAACTTGGATGGATAGATTTATATTCTTTATTGTACACCATAACAGAAAACAAATAAGGACTTAACAACTTAACCTATTCCTGCCTTTCGTTTTGTTCCGCAGCCGCAGTATCACGTTACATACTATTACAGCAGGCATGCCTATCGGGTCCATCAAGTGGTATTGGCTGCTTTTTAGGTGCGCATGGAACACGACGTGGCGTCACACCAAAATTCAAATTTCAAGCCACGGAAACGTGGCCGTCCAAAGCTTACTTGGAAGCGTTCGATAGCGGCAGAGTTGAAGAACATTGGGTTAATGTTGCCCGAGGTGAAGAGCGTAGCCCGAGACAGAACGCGATGGTGGAGCACTTTAGATGCCCTCTGCCCCACCTAGTGGATTTAGGCCGTTAAGTCAAGTTAGTCAATACTCAAATTGACAATATGAGTATGTTTCTTACAATTCCGACTTCTCTACAATGTTGTGTTAACTCTCCCACCATGAAAATAATGAACCCCATTCTCGTATATCATCACTAAAACAGCAAATATGAAATGTACAGCAAGATACTTTGTGTAAAGAAAAGCCGTTGACTCACAGCTCCCATTCGAAGCTTTTCTTTGCCTCTTTGTGTTGGTACGTTTCATTGCAAAGCCAAGTAGGTCAGTGACACATCAGTTCTGATACACTGTTGGTAAATAGGTTATGATGCTTAATATCCTAAGTACTTTTAGTGCAATGTTTTAGTTGGAGTTAAGACCTGACGATTTCTGTGTTAATATTGCGTGGCTTAAAGAAAGTCATTAGTGAAATTCCGTTTTTGTAATTATTTGGGGTAGTTATCATCAGGATGTTTGTATGTATGTGTTGGGTGGGTTGAGTGCATTCTAAAGGTGCTTTTTAGGGTGTCATACCCAAAGGATAAAACGGTACACTATTACTAAGACTCTGTTGACGGACATACGGACAGACAGACAGTTAAAATTTTCACAGATTATGTATTTCTGTTGTCGCTATAATAACAAATACTTAGTCCGACTCGCACATGGCCAGCTTTTTTAAATGATGGATGAGGTAAGCTGGGTTATGTTTTTTTTTTTCAGTGTGAAATTCATCTTATGACTCCTCTCGCTGTAGTTGGAAACGAATGGAGTGTCAGACTTCTACTGACTAAAAACCCGCCTCATTCCTTCAATTATCTTTATGTTCCGGGGCCTCGGATCTCGTTAGAACATTTCCGCAACCCCGGCAGGTAAGCTGGGGCCTGGCATGCTATTTCTTACACGTGTAAATGGTAAGGAGTCCCAATATTTAATTTAAAGCGGGAACACTTGAATACTCCTCAACGCGGCGTGCTGCATAGACCTCCCCCAAATGTCACCACATCGACAGATTCTCTGCGTTTCACATTCAGCAGATTTCCGCAGTATTCCAGTATCATACCAAGAGAAATTTGGCTTTAATGGTCTGAAAACATCATCAATCAATAAGCGTTGGTAATCAATCTGACTCATCTAGTTTAGTGTCCAAAAAAATTTACGATTTTAATCGTAAATGTAACTAACCTATTTACAAAATAAATGAATTTAACAATCACAAGGAGTTCGTTGCTATTATCGCTTCATTTAAAACACTTGTACTTAGTTGCCATCCATTTAGACTAGAATCCGACCCCAACTTAGTTGAAAAAAGGTTAAGCAAATGATGATGATGATAATGTCCTCTGTAAACATACAAATGTTTACGTCGCTGTACGTCAACTGATTTTATAGGTAAACTAGCCTGCTGCCTGCAACTTCGTTCGCGTGGGTGGATTTCCCGCGTAAATCCCGATCCCGCGGGAATTCCGGGATAAAAAGTAGATAGTAGCCGATTCTCAGACCTACTGAATATGCATATAAAATTTGGTAAAAATCAGTAAAGCCGTTTCGGAGGAGTAAGGTAACTAACATTGTGACACGAGAATTTTATATATTAGATAACCCAGGGTTGTCTACGGTTTGCAATAAATTGCATAAGAATGTATTTACCAGGATCCTGATCGTTAGATCAGAAGTCGATTGAATTTCCTTATAAGGAAATACTTGTTTAGCGCAATCATATCAGGGGCTACTACGAAGTGAAAATGACATTATGGTACTGTCGTGGAAAAGCGATAATTTTATTTGAGCTTTATTTTTTATTATTAAAAAGAGAACTAGCAATATGGATAGAATTCACATAACTAGCAATTTTGTTAACCTCTCCAACTAAGCTAAATATGCTTGTATCTAGAGTGGGTTCACGGCAATACTGTAATGAGTGGAGTTCGATCCTGCGAGCTCTCGATTACAAGTCCGACACCTAAACCATTAAGTTATTGACGCTATAATCGCTTTGTCTCTTGTTTGTATTATACGCAGTGGCATAGGGGTTAGACGCCATTAATAATACCTTATGTATGTAACCGCGTCATGTGCACGGATCAGTAATCCTTCCAAACGAACTTCGATCACGGTACCCAATCACAACAGAGTTTAGTCAAGGACACAGGAGACATTAAAGTGCATAAGAATGAGCGCAAACAAAGTTGACAGAACACTTCTTTTCAACACGCTTTTATTAGGTCGACCTGTATGTAACTAACTATGTAATGGAATCTAAGGTAACTAATTTAACCATCTTCCAAGGGTCGTAGCGTAATGAAAATTGGCAGCTGTATGAATTCTGATGACAATACAATAATTTGGTACTGTCGAACTCATCTGATGATCGAACCGGAAGATATGAACTGGAACTTCATGATGGAAAATCGTATCATAGCTGTTTTGGATTTCTTATAAAAGTCTTTAAAACTTTGACCATGATTAGGTTTCAAGGTCTGATGATAAAGCTGGTAGATACGCACTGGCATTCCATGATGGAATATCGTATCATAGTCGTGTTTGCACTTGTGAGAAAGGCTACGTAATGGACTTTGAACACGATCAGGTTTCAAGGTTATAACAAACTTAAAGAAATCCGACGTCGGTTTTCTTAACCTTTTTCAATTAAACCGCGTAAACCATAGATTTTTTTTATACATGTCACTTTCAAATCCTCTGGGAGGATCGACCGTTTAATTGTTCACTACTCGTAGGAATAATAAGGCAAAAACTACAAAAAAGAAACAGTAACACAAAGAAAACGGACACTACAATTTTTTTTTGTTTGTACGTGCGTATTAAAGCGTGTATTTCTAGTGTTTTTTAAACTATTAATTTATTTCCCTAGCTACTCTCAAATAAATCAATTTGAAAATCGTGTCGCAGCTTAAGAAGTTTCACTTTCAAAACAAAATAGATTCGATTTTCGGGTTGGATTATTTGAGATACACAATTATAACTAGTAAAATAATTATTTGCGTGAAAGCCATAAAATAATTTTATCGTGAGAAAATCGAACATTCAAACTGCAAAATGAGTGTAAACCAATGTGAAAGTTAGTATAATACGGTCAACTTATTGATTAGTACAGATAAAACAAAGAAACAATGTAAAGAAATCTTACACTGAAATCATATTTCAAGTGAACTGTCGATCCCTATTCTACGGAAGACTGATTCTCGCCTCACGTGAGAGTTTTACAGAGTCGCACAAATGTTATTTATTCAATCACCTTTATTTCAACAAATTGGCCTTTTATCGCAAAATATCGTTTTCTTCAGACATAATTCACAGTAGACGTATATATTTATGTTCAATTAGCATTAGCCATTGGCTGGAAACACCAATGAAAGCGAAAAAATACATTTAAAAGCAGAACACTAACAAGCTCTTTATAAATACTTTTTAATACATAGTTTGAACACAGTTAAGCAGATTCCTTATTCGAATAATCCATTAACAATTTAAAAAAGAATCTGATTGCGTGTTTATTTAAAACTATGGTCATATTTTTTTTAATAAGGCTGTGACCTCCCAGTAACAGTTTAAGGTACAGAACAAAGTACAACAGTAAATTCAGCAAGTGATCTTAACACTACTAAAGCGGTCAGCAATGGAGCATACGGCCTCATGATCGCCAGTCCATCTTAGGACTATTGTCCCTTTGCCGTAGTGAGTCTTTAATTTGAAAGTGTCAAAGTAGAAATAAGATGGTTTTTGTATATTATTATGTAGTTGCTTTTTAGGAAATTGCTTTAATGGAAAATAATATTCATATCTCGAGAAAAAAAAGTATGTTTTTCTATCATTACTTACAGTTAATCCATCAAATCGCGCAGGATTCTTGTGTCAGCCTCATTCAGGTGTTGCCCGGGATGTCTGAAATATCTAGCTCGCAACTCGTAGCTTATTCATGTATTTACAGACATTGAATATTAATATTTTAAGAAACATAACTCTTTCTGGGGCAATCGGGTAAAATTAGCTTCATAACAATTCTGAAATTGGTTTCAATGAATATTTACATATGTGTTATTTAATCAATTTAGCGATAAAATTGGTGGAAGAATAGAGAAGCTACAGAGTATTTGAAGTTATTCTTTTAGCCTTCTCTTACAAATCATTCTACTAGATGGCGAAATATTATTATACTTGTTAATCGACGTCACGCGTAATTAGTAAAACTCTCACAACTCCTTATTTTTTGTATTCATTCTCTAGGATCTCGTGGCTAAATAATAACATCCGTACGGGTTGATCTTTAAAGTTAAGCAACACTTATTGCCGTCGGTTGGTGGATGGGTGTCGACTTAACATATCGAAATTCTCCGGTGCTTCGAAAAGCATGTAAAGGCGTTGGTTCCGGCTATTAAGCCCGATTTACACTTCAACAAGTACAGTAGCGAGTTAAGAACTCAGACAGTTAATTAATAAGTAGTAAGTTGTAAGTAGCGTCCAAACGTAGGCGAGTGAGTAGTCATAAGTTGCCCGAGAAGAAGAAAAGAAAATAACACGTGTACGCGGCCGCAACCTACAAATTTATGGACTGTACTAGGGATGTGAAATAATAATCGATTATGGAAATAATCGATTAAAAATTTATTTTTATCAAAAGAAAAATCGATTAATATAACAAAATCGATTATTTTCTTAAGAAAAATCGATTATTTATTAATCGATTTTTCATGCTAAATATATAATCGATTAATTAAAAATCGATTTTTATGTACAATGTTACGTCCCTAGTAGGGATGTGAAATAATAATCGATTACGGAAATAATCGATTAAAATCGATTTTTATCAAAAGAAAAATCGATTACTATAACAAAATCGATTATTTTCTTTTTCGATTTTTCATGCTAAATATATAATCGATTAATTAAAAATTGATTTTTTATGTACAATGTCACATCCCTAGACTGTACTAAACTCGCCCGTCTACATGCCAGCCAGTTAAGTTGGAGGGGTGCGGGAGACGCGAGAGAGGGGGCTACTTCGCACTGGACTCGCCGAAAAATAGGATCGCGATCTATTTAACTCAACTTAATCAACAACTTACTACTTAACTCGCTTTTGCCGTTCAAACTACAATAACAACTTAACTCGCCGATGACGCTCTCGCGCTCCCGATGATGAACTCGCTACTGTACTTATTGAAGTGTAAATCGGGCTTTAGTTGTACAGATTTGACAGTCAGTACGGGCAATCAGCCGCCTAGAAATCTGACACTGATCTTGCTAAGGGGTATCGTGTTATACAGCTACTGTGTTGTGGAGACCAGATAGTCATTCGGTCCATGTAAAACTCTAGTACTCCACTCTCGCGCATCTGGTTAGACAAGATCCCCGACATAATTGGGCATAGGCTAAGCAGATGTTGTATCTATTCTCTTTTGTGAAAGGTACTAAAAATCTATTCAAATTTGCTTTTTTTTATATTACGGACTAGTACTCACGCGGGGCTTCGCTCCCGTGGATTCTATCATGGTAAAAACATAACTCTCCTTTTTTGCAGTCGCGTAAAAATTAGCCTATAACCTTCCTCAAGCTTCAAGCTACTTCCATACCAAATTGCATCCAAATCCAACCAGTACTTTAGAAGATTAGCGCGTTCAAGCAAAGAAACAAACAAACAAATTTTTCCGCTTTATAATATTAGTATAGATAAGCCCACTCTTGACCTCGATCTCGCCTAATGGTAAACAATAGATGATGAGGTTTACGATGGGATGAGCGAGCCCAGAAGATGCCTATTTATTCTTGCTTTAATCGCTGAAAGGGAACACAGAAGCCGGCAGAGAGATATATATATATATATATTTTATAAACGAGAACAACTGTAACAATTCAGTTATGTAGTTGAGTAACTGTGCCCTAGAGGTGACTACCGTTGTGTGTAACCGCTCAAAATCACAGTTATGCTACTAACTAACTTTCCTTGTGTACTCGTGCGAAACTAACACTCTATAATTATAATGTTGCCGATGAAGGTATGGAATTAAGAAGTAACTTACGGACAGAAGTTAGTTTTAGTTTGATTATAATAATATGAGATTAATGAGCTTATTAATAAAGTTTTGGTTTGAAAGCATCTCAATTATGATGCTTGTGGCTGCAAATAGTTATAACTTCTATTGCAAAAAAGTTTCTTTTCAATTGCGGAAGAATTTTGCCACTTATTTGTCTGTGTTTTATACAGCTATATATGTTTGCCGTCAACATTATGTGTAAAGTGATAGTTTTATGAGGTTTTCATGTGTATTAGTTTATTTATGTATTAGATTATTTTGTGTATTTTGTTTAACCTTGGTTTTAGTTAAGTAATATGTATTATTGTATTATATGTTAAAGTATGTAGGTAAGTATTTTATTTGTATGGGCCAAGTTTTCCTGAAATAAATGAATTAATTGAGTGATAGCCTTACATAAATATAGGTTTAATAAAAAATGAAAAATTCAGATTCTAATTTTCTTACTTATAAGCAGTAATAATCATATTACATGTAAAACCATCCTACGTCGACGTATCAATGCTATAATGATTCCGTTATTAGAGAAATAGAACTATGCAGGATGTATAGTACCATTCCTATTACACGTATTCATGATGGCAATGAAACTTTATGGTAGAACTTCTTAAAATACTAAAGATGTATTTAGGTAGGTGTAACAACATAACCTTTAAATTTCATCTCTACACATTTCTGTGCTTCATTCATTATTCAGAAGGGGTTTCAAAATGTCATCTAGCTAGTACATAGAATTTTTGTGTTAAAGCCAAAGAAGATTTATTTGTCGATGTAGATAGAACGTTGATTAAACAACACGCCAAAATTAAATGTCCAGTTAAATGACACAAACCAATACGTACTGTATCTCTTATTTAATAAATTTAGTTACTAAAGCATATTATGTGCGGTCATTTATTTTTTGCTTTAGAAAACAGAAGGCAAAGGTGAAGATTGAGAATTGAAGAAACGTTACGTTCCAGAGATAATTGAGGCATGATTAGTAAAATTATGATGTTTTATCGTTAGAAACAGTTAGAAAAGTAAATTTGTTAATTGTCTAGATCATATTTTAGATTAGTTTTAGATGTTTGTAGTTTAGAGTGATAAATCTTAGTACCGTTACAAAATAAATGTAATTTTATCACGAAACCTCCTTATTATGTTAATGTATAATATTAGCTTGTAATGACACAAGTGTAGTGACGCCATTTTGAAACAAACAGCTTTAGTAAGTAGTTATACAATGTATCAACAATGGAGATTGGAAACGAATCATTTATAGCTTGTAGTTAAACGGATTTGGTTTCTTTACTCAAAATTTGAGACAACGTAAAAGTAAGGAAAACGTACTTACCTAATACTTACAAAACAGCTCGTATAATTAGGTACTTACGCGTTTTAAGTAAAAAACGGCTTTCATGAAGTGTCCGTAAAAACATGACCAGATGAATAGGTCGGTTTCAAAATTGAGTATTCCGAGTTAATGAAGTGTCAAATGAAGCAGGATTTCACATGCTCTGAACTCGAAATAAACGAAGCTAATATTTTGATAAGTTTACAGCATAGCATGTGATACAAATATCACTGGCACTAAATCATTTATTTTAAAAATAGAACAAAAGAAACAAAAGTAACCAGTGCAAAATACCAATCGCTAATTTCAAATAAAGAACCAAGTATGTTTGACCCATACCTACATTCCAAAGCAATTGAACGCATACACTGCTCTTTGATGATAATAGACTGCTCCTACCTGTCGTATTGAGCCCGCAATGAATAGCTCTGACGAGGATATATCGAGTTCTAAGCATTCATGAGTGGCACTCGATTTAACAGAAGCTCTGATACTAGGAATGCATGCTATGTATGAAGCTCTTCGGTAACAATAGGTCACCCTGTCAATTGTCGTAGGATCACTTGAAGGGAAAATGTAGGGTTGTTGAACAGATGCTTTTTTTACAATCAATCAATCATTTATTTTGTCAAACATAGGTAGGGTTACAGATAGTCAGTGTTGAAAATATGCGCACTATGTTTTGCAAATATATATGGAGTACAAAATCAAGTCATACAATAAAAATAATAGATACAATACAATCTAGGAACTTTGTCAACATTATTAAATGCAATTTAATATATGTCAATAATCAATAATATGTCAATAAAGTATTATGTCATTATAATTTTAACTACAATCACATAAATAAATAGACAAAATAACATTAAAGAGTTAAATAATTAGGATGTCGGATCTTTATACATCTGTTTGTTATTAATAAACTCCGTGATGGAATAGTAATAATTATTAAAAATTACTTTTTAGAGCTCCATAAAAAAAGCAGAACCCCTTATAACATACTCAAAATACTTTGTGGTCTGCCTGTCCTTCAAGACACTATTTCTTAGGAATGCGTAAGAAGATGAGTAACATGATTAAGTGCGTATATTTATGGTCCAATGAAGCTCTTACAAAATAAAACAAAAAAAAAGACCGGCAAGAAAAAAGTAAAAGAAAACATGTAGAACTTATTATATTAAAAACTATTTAAGCGATGTCAAACTCATATTTTTAGTCGACATTCTTCTAAGTAATATTTTTTTTTAATCTGACGTTAGCATAAGATTTTATTTGAGGGTAACTATATTTTCGAGCTATTAGGAAACTCAGACTGTGTTAAAAAAAATCCACAAAAGTTGGTCGACATTTTCCTTGACCTTAGAGTTCCCTATTATTTTGGTTACCAAAGTAATAGTCAGCCCATTGCCATACATTGTGGGAATACTACCAGTCCCTTGCAAATTAACAGCCGACAGAGCGTTAAAATGTTTTTATAATTTATATTAGTTTGTAGTTTAATTCAAATAATTGGTCCAATAATTAATGTATTGTAAAAACTTCTTCATAAAAGCAGCTAATAAAATAAAATCTTATTAACTTTAAGCTGCCAAGACAGCTCATAAACGTTCATAAAAGTTGTGAAGATCGAGTGGCAGTTTCCTATGGGCATTTTAATTAGAACGGATCCTGACCCAACTAGCCGCATAGAATTCTCTACAAAAAAAATCATCCTGTTGGCCTCGATTCATTCAATATAAGAAAAATACAGAATGAGCTACTGCAATAAGATTTACTTGAGATACGGATATCTTCAGTGAACTAATTGCTGCAATAACTTACCGCCAGTTTTTAAATATATAATTTGAAGTTTAATATTTATAAACTCGTACGTTTTAAACTAAAAATTCCATCTATTGCAGGAGACCTTCGTTTTGCATCTAGCGAATTCCCACAAACATAACCAGGTAATTCAGACCAATTACCTGGTTATGTTTGTGGGTGTCGAAGATTAGCGCGTTCAAGCAAACAAACAAACAAACGTTTCCGCTCCGTTGTGGAATATATATATATTATTTTATTTTAGGTCACTATCAGAAACAAAACAAAAACAAAATACAACAGGCACGTAACAAAATAACATTTATGAATTTCATAACATGGCAAGATTAATTCAGAGTTTGGATTGAAGCAGGATATATTAAACATAAAGCAAAAACCTAATGGACAAGTGCCAGCCGCTTTTAATATCTAAGTGATAGGACACGCATCCTTACGGGGTTGCGGCAATGTTTTAACGAGATACTGCGGCCCCAGAATCCAAGGGCATCTGAAGGAGTAGGGTGGGTTTGAAGTCAGTAGAAGTCTGACACTCCCTTCCACTCCATCCACAGCGGGAGAAGTCATTCGATGATATTCCCACCCTGAAACAAAAGTGATAGGACACAATGTATCCAAATATTGACAGTAATCTATGGAAATGTAGTCTGTGTTATAAATTAACATAAGACATATAATGATCTGTAGTTGTATGCATGTACGCGGGTGGAAGATTTATCAGACGCTATAGGAGATATAAACCGAGATCTAGATGCTATCAAAAACTGGTCTGAGAGATTTGGGGTGTCTGTAAACCCCTCAAAGTTTCAGGCCATTGTTATTGGGAGCTCACATGACATGATCTGTAGAGTGGCAGCTAGTTCGCTCCCTCCAATCATTTTCAATGGTGCCGTCATACCCATTAGCTTTCGCCATTAGCGTTAAAGATCTCGGTTTGCATCTTGATTCAACGGGACTTTGCGATGCCTGTACCGTCTGAGGAACTTTTTACCTGCAAAAACAAAGACAATGCTTGTGCAGACTTTAATTTTCCCTATAATCGACTATGGTGACGTGTGCTACTTTGCCTTGAATGCGGTCTTGCTGGATAAGCTCGATAGGCTTCTTAATAACTGTATCCGGTTCATATTCAATTTTAAAAAATATGACCCCTTTTGGGAGAACTCGGACTCTCCATATCTGTCAACTATCTGGTCTACTAGCAATGAACCTTCCCCACTGCCGCTGGGGTTTTTCGAGTTTTCGGGTAATTGTAAACCTTAAAAATTATGTTAGTGTTATTATTTACCAGAAATGTTTCCCTACAAGACACACTGGGCGCAAAAGCACGCCTATTTAGTAGTAGTAGGCAACGTCTTTAGTAACTATCATTCAAGTTTACGAATATAGTTTTTAAGTATTTTACTAAGTTCATTATGGATTAACATTATTATTGTTAAAAGATTAAAAATAGTCTGAACGACAGCTTAGCTTTCGAACACTGTTTTTTTTAATGTAATTGGATTACTTCTTCCACGAATTATACATACTTAGAAACAAATCATTTTGAATCCTTACATTATTCTGATCTGACGTTGTATCTATTTTTAAGCATTTATTATCTTTTCAAAAAAACTCGTTTGCAGAGTATGAAGAGTTTTTAGATATTTTTTTATTGATAGGCTCTCATTTTACCACTGCCTCACTTTATGGTAAGCGATAATATGGTCGAAAATGAAGCACCGTATATTCGCTAACCTTTAATATAAATGATTAAAAATGGTTAATTTAGTTCGAACTTTTTTCCTAGTTAATCTTCATTTTGTTATTAAATGGCCTTTAATATAAACAAGATACTTTGATGAAACAAGATCAGGTTGAAACAGAACCTCTTAAATATGACCTTTGTTGAAACAATGTTGAAACAACTAATTAAGTCAAAGCTGTCTAAATCTTCCAATCGAAACAATAATTTGGTAACACCTACGTTAAACGCGTAGGAGGGATGTCTCTGTATAAAGATCATATTATAAATTAGTTAGTCGTCCCATTCAGAATTTACCGATGTGCTATGGAGGCTATATTATGCTGAGTGCTATATTATGTGTAAAATAAAATACCAAACTGAATTCGAAACACCACACTGCGGTCTGGACAGGACATGTGTGCCGCATGCTGTAGCTGTCTCAGCTACCTCAGAGCATTAATCCTAGAAAGCAAAAGAGATAGCGGTTTGATATGGATGACTTCCTTAACAATTGAAAGGAAGGCGCGCAGAAACGAGACCATTGGTAAAACTAGGGGTAGGCCTTTGCCCTGCAGAGGGATATTTCGAGATAGTGGTATTCAGAGATGCAATTTAATATTTTGTATAAAGTGCATTTAATGAAATGCAAACACCTACAGACGTATAAAGATGACCCGAAACTCTAATCCAACCGTGTGCAAGTCGCACTCGTATACAAACTATTTTGTAACAAATACGAGAAACACATATGTAGAATTAATTTAAAAAGTAAAAAGCGCCCTTTGACGTTCCAATTGGTTTCGGTGTTTCTTTTCAGTGAAGTCAGGTAAGAAACACAATTTCTGGTAAGAAAGTCAATTTTACATTAAAACTGCCTACCATTTACGATTCATTATGAGACAGTTTGCTAAAAGCAACCGATGATACTTAATAATAAGATTTCGTTGGCTACCCTTCAAGTACTGATTCAATAAAAAAATATCCTACTAACCACTTCGCATCGATAAGTATTCGGAGTTTCACTAGACATTTTAATATGTCTTCGATTTCATAATTTAATGTAGATTGATATAGTCCACCTTAAAACTATGTAATACATATTACCTGCACCATTAAAATTCTCAGCGTTTCATGCATAAATAGGCACTTTAGAACTTTAGTGGGGAAACAAACTTCTAACGAACTAGTAGCTATTTTATTAAAGTTTATTTTGAAATACTGGCAACGAAGGTGAAACTGAAAAACCAGATCATGACATAGCTAATGCCAAGATACTATCATGGAATATTATCATAACTTTTTTCTTCGACTATGCATTGACGTGGGTACCCTAAGAAAATTTCTAAAATTAAACAAATCATTTATAAACAAATTTTCAACCCGAGTCCTATTTGAGTTTACCAAACAACATCTGGGACTATTTTTAATTCGCCTAAAAAGCTTGCGTTAAAGCTACATCTGCGTAATTAAATGGTTTCTATTTTGTACACAATAATGAGTATTAGGTATATATATCAGTCCATTTATAAACTTGCTTGAATAATATATATTATTATAAAGGGTAATAGTTAATTGAGTGCTTTGCTACAATTCAGATGTGATGACGCTAGCACATCAAGCTACAACAATCTGTCAAATTTCTTTAATAGATTTAAACTTTATTGTTAAAGAAATTAGGTTCAAGGTTGATTGGGAAAATTTGACAGTTTCGGGTAGCTTCATGTGCTGGCGTCTGTACCTACCAGAACTAATATGGAACGATTTTACCCAGTAACGGATTCAGATTAGGTTGTTTAATGGTAGTCGAAATCTTGTTGATAGATTTCCAGAGAGGTTTCCAGAAAATTTCAAAGCTGTACCATGATTAATTTTGATAATAATGGGCATTTTTTTTGATAAATCATAATTATTATTTTAAGGAATTTATTGCTTCATTAGATTTTATGAAAGTATTTGTCTACAATTCAAAGAGATTTCGTACAATTAACAATTGAAAAGTTTCAATTACTCAATAAATAATAATTTGATCTCACAGTTAACGGGGTTAAACGTGTTGCAAATTATGTATCTATCCAATGTCTCTTTAGCTCTTTTTGACTATGTCGGGGTCACGGGAGTCACAGTATTTTACATGGACCGACTGCCTATCTGACCAAAACCCCTCCACTGTTCAGATTTTTTGGCTTCTAACACCCGTAATGACTGTTAAAGATATACAAAAGACCGCGGGATCCAACGGCTTACCGTGCTTCCGAGACACGAAAGAATCTCTGTGTTAAGATGTTCACTCTTACAAGAACATGACCTAGGCAAACGTTGCTTAGACTTGAAAATAGACTCGGGTGGCTGTTATATTTAGCCATGAGCTCTCGTAATCTCCGATAAAGCGCTCATAAAAACTTTAAGCGATCCACAGACACACACGACGCGTCAACACGTTTTGCTTATTGCATATGAAAAACTTAATAATACCTAAACCGCTCAAGGAATCGAACGCCCGCGCTTAATACTCGACAGTGCCTACAACAACTAGACAGCTGAGGCAGTGTAATATCATTATTTCTAAGCAAAAAACCGGGTATGGAGACGTGCTCAATCGTCAATGACCGTACAAAACATGTCATTATAGATAGAGGTGGTAAAAAATATTAGGTCCTTTTAGCGTAGCGGCCACTAGAGCGTCACGTCCTGACTATTAAGTGAACTAGCAGCCTGGTATGAAGGGTTATCAATATGAGGAGCCATGCCGGTATTTCTCAATAGCTAGTCACAGTTATATGGATTTCATACTTGCTTATTGTCTATGGTATACTTTTTGTGTCCACATTTTAATTAGGTCCCTAATAAAATAAAAAAAAAAGATAAAATAAAAAAGGAGAAGGGTCACAGTCTATACAACGTGTAATTTAAAGGGTATATACATACCAAGTGCACGGCTTCTTTGGATGATAACAAACGATATGGCAAGGGTTTTCTAATCCTATGTCTACATGTGTGGAGCATATTAGAAATTTCAATACATTGATACCAGAAGGCCGAATTTTTCAAATTAAGAAGAACGAAGAGAATTATCGTTTTATTGGCAAGTGACGTGAAAAGTGATGACTCTCATAGTGCTGAGACACGTTTGTTATTACTGGTATTCAAGAAACATATTATGAAACCAATAATTTGGGGTCAATTCTGTGAGTCACTTATTTTGAGCCGAAACTTTGCATAGAGACTCCATACCAGATGTTGTCTACAGTCCTTTTGGATAGATATGTGGTTTCTGTTACACGTTGTATAAATTCACCTCATCACTTAACTTATAGCATTAAAAGCATCAATAGCCTAATGACTAAGGTGTCGGACTTGTGATCGAGAGTAGGCGGGTTCGATCCCCACCCACACCATCGACTGCTTACACTATTGCCGTGAATCCACTCTAGACACAAGCATATTTAGCTTAGTTGGAGGGGTTGCTAGTAATATGAATTCTACTCACATTGCTAGTTCTCTTTTAAAAATAATAAAAAAGCATATTAGCAAATATCATATTTACAGTAGAAGATATTAAAATAAATGCTATGAAAATTTGTTAAGTAGCAACTATTGTGTAGAATAACCGTCCATGTAAGTATCATGTAAAGTACTTTCTCCTTAAATAGGATCTAGCAATGGATCTGGCTACTTGACTTGTTGCTAAATGACAGTGGGTAGTAGTTTGAAAGAGTGTCCTCGGAGTATTTTGCACGTTTAATTGGTATTCAAATTATAGCAGTGTAAATGTTTTGATATTTACAGGGCTGACAATCCAACAGTAATATTGATAAGTCTTATCTGCACAATAAATATGGCGGTTTGATATAATTATATTCGACGCATACGCTATCAGACGGATGACGTATTGGTCAAGCAGTCAAAAACCCAATAAAAACGTGACTTGATTTCAACGGGGTTTTAATTAAACACATAGACTAGAACATACAATATATTTTGTATATATAACACAAGTGGAATCAAATTGTTTCACTTTCATCAGAATCTGCTAGAAACTGCAGTATGACATTCACACTAAATTAGCTCTTAGTTATAACGTTAATTAAACGAGTTATTTTTTAGTAACGTATGAAGTGGTTTTAAATAGGAATCGTTACAGCATTAGACACTTAAGTAAACGTATATATGTCTATAAAACGAATGATCCAACTCAGCCTGTTCCTAGATGCTCTCTTCCTGCGACGCCCTAAGCCGAGGTCCATATCCCACAGGGGTGACATTAGCGTGTAGTCATCTAGTTAGTTTCTTAATAAGTCCTGGCTGGAGGCTTTAATTATAATTAGTTAAGGCAGCCACAGGCAAGTCCGGTTAAGCAGGTGACCGACTCAGATGATGACTTGAGAGATACCACACAAATAAAGTACCTATATTGTATAAAAAAATTGAATTGTGGTATCATGATACTCATAAAGTCTAGAGTCCTTAAAGTGAAGTTGTACTAATTTAATTTAATATAACTCTGTGTTAGGTATGTCTGATTTAGGTCGTATGCTTGTAACGTATTGATACTCTCATAAATATCGATTGAAAACATTCAATATAATTTAATTCAAATATTGTTACTACAAATAGGCATTTCTTATTTTAACTCTACTCCATCTTTAACTCTAATTAATATCGATCCAGAAAGCTTCAATTATTTTAACCCGAAAGTGTGTTAATCTGGTGTTTGTCAAGACCGTCGTGAGATATATGTAATCATGGAGACGATGTGCGGAAAGTCTTGACTGAAACACATTCGGATTAAATTAATATTGTATATGTAAGTAAATAGAAAGAAAATAGTTTGTTCCTGTCCTCCGGCTGAACGCTATCCATTGCAGATATTATTTACTTAGGTATCTAGGTGGATACTTAAGGGGAGAATATCTGGAATGCTCGCCTACTTATGAGCTCGTTGCTAAATAATAACAGCCGCACGAGTCCATCTTCAAGGTTAAGCGACGCCTGTTGAGGTTGGTCCTTGGATGTGTGACAATGTTAACATTTAGTGATACCTCTGTGCCTCGGAAAGCACGTTAACCTCTCCAGGACCGCCATTATTACGTCAACCATCCGTCAAGCACCGCGGGCGGGCCCTTAATAAGCGGGTAAGCGTAATCTGACCCCGGTCACAAACGATTTTAAGACTTATCTTTACTACAAATACAGTTTTAAATCGGTCGGGGTTTGGTGGCACAAATTTGTGCCAGCGGGGCTCAACTAATACTTGTTTACTGGCACGTTTTTGTGCCGCTGGGGCTCTAGAGGTTAAACCCCAGCTACGTTAGGTCCCAGGTGTCATTTGTACATTTTTGACGGTCACTACGGGAACTCAGAAGTCAGAAAATCGGACTCTGATCTGACACTGGCCACGGAGAATTGTGTTACCCAGCTACCTGACCTCCACAATCCAGGAGGATTGTGGAGGTCAGGTAGGCAGTCGATCCAAATTAGTACCTACTCAGTTGCATCCGCTTAGTCTGGAAGCCGATCACGTAATTGTTGGAAAAAGGGTAAGCAGATGATCAATATCAAAAAAAACAACAGTGTGTGCCTCACGGCTGCATCAAAAAGAAGTCCATGACAGTAATGTAATTACATAGTTTTTTTTTAAAATTCGGATTGAGCCCACTGTTGATCTCAATTTCGCCTGATGCTAAGCGATAGACGAGGTCTACGATGGACGAAGTGAGCCCAGAAGATGCCTATTTACTCTTGCTTTAAAGGCTGAAAGGTCATAAGTGGCAGGGAACACAGAAGCCGGTAGAGAGTTCCACAACTTGGCTGTACGTACAATAAATGTGGAAGAAAAGCGCTTGGTGCGACATGACGGTATATCAACCAAGTGTGGATGGTACCCAGCAGTGCGTGTGGTAGTCCGGTAGTGGAAGGGAGATGGAAGGATCAGGTCACGGAGCTCTTGCGCACACTCCCCGTAGTACAGTCTGTAGAAAAACGACAGGCAAGCGACGTTTCGCCGATAAGCCAAGCTGTGAAGCTTGTCCACTAGTGCTTCGTCGCCTATAAGCTTTTTGGTCATTACAATATAATTCCAAAGTTTGTCTTTGAGAAACAAATTAAGTAGTGACTTATTTTGTATTAGTTGTAGGTACATGAAGTGTTATGTACCTACTACTAATATTTTAGATGTGAATGTATGGATGTTAGTGTTCAATTCCCGTAAAAATAGCTTAAGGGACTAAAACGAATCTTAGCACATATAGAGCTCACAGCCTGGAATAACACAAAGGCTACTTTTTTCCCGGAAAAATGTGCAAAAAACAAGTGGACAACAGAAAGTGTATCATAAAGCGAGCGCATTCAATTCTATAAATTTCTTTGTATGGCCTAAGAGACTCGTAGATTATCTTCCTTTGTAGGTATGTATGTTGCTCTATATGTTTGTGTGGGACTAATCCATCCACTTTGGTTTAATAAGCGGGTATTAGGAATCGTAGTTGGAAGCTTAGGATTGAAATATAGGATTTCAATGTCTGTGAATGCTAAGTCATTAGTCTGTGGGTAGTCAGAAATGGTGATTAGCTCGTTCGTCTAGCTAAACTATAGAGACAATATAAGTAGGTTTCTAGGTAAAATCGACAAATTTGAATCATGAAAATCATGACCCATCATAAGCTTTTTTCTTACAGACATTCAAATAAATTTAGGTCAACATTCGCGTAAGCATACATTTCCATGGTAACGACTTTGTTATCTGCCATTTAATTTATCTGACCCGTATTGACATAACTTGCTTAGTATTTATAACGTCCACTTGGAACGTTTTAAATATTAGGCAACCTTTCCTGCTTTAAAGTGTATAAGAAGAAGAAGTGTATGCCGCAGCATGCACTGTAAAGGAAGCCTTTTGAAGGATTCCCTCTAAAAAAACATCCTTTATGCTTCGATATTGTTACAAAAGGAAGAGATATATTAGTTAATTATAGATTCTATTAATTGTATAATTTTTATACTATGAGTAGAGATACGCCCGAGCTTCGCATATATTCCTATTTTATACCACGGTTGGCGTGATTCGTAGTTGCATCAATCGAGTTCAGTGAGTGTAACGTACAATTTGATGACAATTAATACTGTTCCCGTAGAAATAGCTTTACGGTTACAAAATTATATGTTAACATTTTTAAAAGTTAGTATGGGTAGGTATAGTAAGCTAGCAAGATTTTCCCACAAAAAAATCTGCTTGTGTGTGCTGCAAAAAATTGTGTATAATAGACTTTTTAAAAATATGTTTGTCGTCTTGTCGAGATTAATTTAATTTAAGGACAGTCCTATTTTGAATGAGATCTTACAGAGCTCCAAAAATTATGTCGATGTGTGTGTAAGACTATATACTATATTGCATCCCTCTAAGCCTACCCACCGCCTCTATCATTGCGGCAGTGGGTAATTTTTTTTTTAAGGATGTGAAATCATCCAATTGCTGTCTCCCGATCTGGGCGAAGTGGGAGGGTGTGTCAGACTTTTACTGACTAAAACCCATCCATGTTCCATCATATGCCTTTCGTTCCGAGGCCGCGGTAACTCTTTCAAACTATTTCGCAACTCCGGCAGGCAACGGCCCTCTTGTGGGCCCCGACGATTTTGCTGACACTCTTTGAGGCGCGCGTGGAACATGACGCTCCGTCTACACGGGCCTAGTTTCAGTGGGGGGGCGAGCTACCCATTGCTCGCAGCCCACAGACCAGTGCCTATGGTGGCTGGGAGTCGCCTTGCGACTCCCGACACCCGGAGCGTCTTCTGCGGCGGCTGGGGCGCAAGGGCTGTGAGGGCCTTGAGAACTGCCTCGCCCTCGCGCGTCCCGCCACCTCCTTCGCTTGCATAGTGTGTGTAAGACTTGACTAAACATGTTTCCTTTTTGTATAGCAGCGGTCATTGACCTACCTATGTGTTTACTGCGGCCGTTCTTAATTTAAATAATACATAATTTTTACAAGCTATATATATTTAATTAGCAATGTTTATAAAGGTCATATCGTTGGCTCCACGTTTGGAGCCAAATCTAGATGAAAAATTTCAGGAAAATCTATTTATGTTTTTTACTAGTCGAGCATTTTTTTTGTTGCCTGTACTTATTAAGGAAAGAGCAATTACCGCTATTATTACCATGGTGATATATAATAAGTACTACAATAGGACCTGTATACTTATAAGAGTTGCAAAAACGTATTCCAGGCAATTCAAATAACTCCAGCAAATAACTTATGCTTAAAAATTATGCCATACATAAAAACTTCCTTAAAATCATCAAACTGTAGTTGCTTTAATAGCATTTACTATTCGCAGTACGCCATATAAACCCGCAAGTCTTTATTTTTGGAAATTATATATTTTTATTGTTGATAGGCTCGCGTTTGATCACCATCTCATCTGATGGTAAACCGATTTTAATGGACATTAGCTTACCTTTTAGACCTACGTACTGTGACGGGGGCGTGTGTGTAATCGAGCTTGCTATGCTGGCGGCGTCCCGGCTGGCTCTGTCTTTTGCATGTCGAACATTGCCGGTCGAAATTCAAACTATGCCAGCCAGTGCGATAGGCTGACCGCTCACATAGCAGAACTCCATAGTACTATGTGTATGCGTAGGTACTAAGTTTTGTACACTTCTGGACACATCTATTGGCCCACCTTGTATTTTCAGTTTCGTTTGGTCCTAGCTAAAATTTTATATTAGGTCGAGCAAAAAGTTTTTATGCAGTTTTGAACCTGGCACATTCACAATTTCATTCAATAGTCTTTTTTTGAATTTCGAACACAGAATTTAAAGAAACAAAAGACAATTTGGATCCTGTTTGTTGATATCAAACAATCGAATACTAAGAAAACTTGGTTTTATTGGTTTACTTGGATTTAATTCTTGAAAAAGTGATTGATATCTTTGCTTTTGCAACAAACATTACTTATTCTTAACATTAAGGTGAGGTTCTATCAATAATCTATGGATACTTCACCTGAAGTCGCCGCCCAAGCTGTGGCACTTATTCAGGCCGGACACAGCCAAAGAAACGTGAGTGCTCAACTTAATTTAAGTCGATCTGCGGTCCGAAATGTTTATCGGAGGTACCTAGAGACTGGCGGCTTTGTTCGTCGCCAAGGAAGGCCACGATCTCGAGTCACAACTGAAAGGCAGGATCGATTCATCGTGACGACCAGCTTGAGAAATCGTCACCTTACCTCCATTGAGATACAAAACCAACTTCGCGACTTCCACGGAGTATCTGTGAGCGCTCGAACTGTTCGGAGAAGGTTAAAAGAACGCGATATGGTACCACACAAGCCAGCTAATGGGCCCAAACTAAAGCGAGCCCACCGAACAGCGCGCCTTCATTTCGCACGCAGTCATTTAAATTGGACACAGCAAGATTGGAGCCGTGTACTCTTTTCTGATGAGTCTAAAATTGTGTTACATGGCAATGATGGAAGGAAGAAGGTCTACCGGCGTAAGGGAGAGCGTTTCGCACAATGCTGCTTTGAAGAGAGGGTTGCTTATGGCGGTGGCTCATGGACTGTCTGGGGCGGTATATCCGCGAGCGGCAAAACTCAACTTGAGGTTGTTACAGGACCACGGCTGCCAACATTAAATGCTGAAAGATACATTCGTGAGTGCTTAGAACCTCACGTGATACCATACGCGGACTATGTGGGCCCAAATTTCCTTTTTATGCATGATAATGCAAGAGCCCATGCGGCCGGCATCGTCAGGGAATATCTTCGGGATGTGAACATCACAGTTATGGACTGGCCAGCCAGAAGCCCAGACATGAACCCCATTGAGCACATGTGGGACGAGCTAAAAAGGCGTGTTAGGGCTCGTCAGCCAGTTGCCCAGACGATGCAGGAGTTGAAAACTGCCATAGAAGAGGAATGGGAGATGATCCCTCAAAATTTCATAGAGCGGTTGATAAACTCTATGCCTAATCGTATGAGAGCTGTGGTAGATGCCCATGGAGGCAACACGCGTTATTAAATTAAACCTTTATTTGATAAAACATGTTTTTTATTCAAAAATTAATTGCCTTTAACAAGGCGCATATCCGACTTGTTAGGCGTAGGTCCATGTCGTATGGTATTCTGAATTCAAATTTAAAACTATACGATCGAAAAAGATGGTAAAATGTATCAGGTTTAAAACTGCATCAACAGTTTTTGTTCAATCTAGCAATCATATTTCGGTAGGGGCCATCGAAACCTAAACTCTAAGGTGGGCCAATAGATGTGTCCAGAAGTATATTTTACGGCTTAAAAAAATAACAGACAAATGAGTCGAATTCTTAGTTTACGCTAACCATGTTCGGTCCTAGGATGGATGATGATCTTAACATATGGAGATTGCCCCGTCCCACGGAAAGCACGTTTGCACAGCTTTATCAGTCGTAAGTCAGAAAATCTGACATCAATCTTGCCAGGAGGTAACGTGTTGCCCAGTTACTGGGTTGTAAAGGAAGACAGGATAATCAGGATGAAAACAAGGAAGAGTTTTACTCCAATTCAAACATGGTTTAATGCTAATAGCGAAAAGTCTACACTTCACTTAGTTTACTCAAAAACCCACTTAAACGGATCAGAGTGTTTGCATATTTGATTTTTAACCTAAACCAATAGACCCTTTTCTTTAACCGATTAACTTTTTCTTATACTTTGCAAGTCAAACGTTTAGAAGTATTTATACCTGTAAATAACCATTTGCAGACCATACAAGCATTTGTTCCAGTGCAGGAAACGAACCCACGACACACAGTGAAGCAGTCAATCGCTCAACTTTTGCACCAGCCGTGTCGTCATAGTAATTTTGAACCAGATGGACAGTAATAGATGAAATTTCTATATGTTTTCGTGTAGGCTTTTCTTTTTCTGATTGGGAAAATCATCGAATGACTTCTCCCACTCTGAGTGGAGTGGAAAGGAGTGTGAGACTTCTACTAACTAAAACGCCCTGTTTTTTCAGCTGAACCCTTGCGATATCTCGTTGGAACATTCCCGGCAACTTTCCTGCCCGGGTTTAGTCATGTCTATAACCACTGGGACACCTCTGCTCTGCACATAAGTATAGTTGGTGGAATACAGCTGGGCCACACAATGCGCCAATATTTTGTTCTTGTGGCTTGAGGAGTAATTTTAATATTTATAAGTTGTTAAGGGTCGTAGTGTAAGCCCTTGGTATAATCACCATCCTCCTTATCCTAATTTATTCCGGGTTGGCGCATTTTGGTATAATCTTATTGCAATGTACCTTGTAACAAATCTCTTGAAGCGTACGGTTCCATTTTAGGATTCCGCAGCCGAATGGAAAAAATAGAAGCCTTACAAATTTGTCATGTTTGTCTGTCCATCCGTAGGTCACAGTCGGTTTATTCCGAAACTACTGAGTTAAAACTTGGTAGGTACCTAGATGTATTCTGTGAACCGCTTTACGATTTTTATACAAAAATATGGGGGGCTCCCAATACAATGAACTGAGACTAAAACATGTTGTCATTAAACCTCAAGTAAGTATAGGGTGTCTATAGATTTATTTATTTTGCTTCAAGAAGATAGATAAGTCTTTAAAAATAACGTCGAGGCTTGTGAAGCCATTTTTTCTCAAAGCCAATTGTTTCAGAGATAGAAACTTCAAAAGTGGTAAAATGTGTGTACTACTCTTCTTAATTATAAAAAAAGTCAGTGAAAAATCTAAAATAATACATGATGTAAATAATAAATACTTTCAATAAAAAATTGTTTGAACGCGATACAGTCAGCAATTTTTTAGATGTATCACATTTACAAAACCCGCGTAATTGTATAACTGCTATAATATTCCACAACTTTCACACAACGCCATCTAGTCCCAAAAAAACTTACGTTCCGGGGCAACCCCGTAGGGATATCTTACCTGGCGACCGTTCGAGAGAACACGACTTCATTATATATATAATATAATATAATATAATATAATATAATATAATATAATATAATATAATATAATATAATCTTTATTTGGAACACAGCCATAAAATTTACATGTGTCTTAATATCTAGAATAAGTAGGTAGAATAATTTAACAGAGATACATAGCCTGCTGCCTCCCAAATTAGGCAAAGACCTGTATCTTGGGAGGCAGTAAAAACAGAATTTTTATTTATCTATTTATTTATTTAAACTTTATGTACAATTGTGTTACAAGGCGGACTTAATGCAACAAGGCATTCTCTACCAGTCAACCTTTGGGTTAAAAAAAACACACTGTGGTAGGTGTACAAGAAAATGGAATGAAATAATATATTTAATACTAATAAATATAATACTAATATATAATAATACTAATAAAATACACATATATGCTAAAATGACAAACTAATAGATACGGTGCTTTATAATATTCTTTCTGAATAAGAGAGCTCATAATAATTATGACGAAGACCAAACTAAGAATAACAGCCCCTTAAGTAGTGGTTTTTAATTTTGCGCTTAAAAGAAAATTTTGACTCAGCCTTCTTGATGTCAAGGAGTAGCAAATTCCAGAGTTTAATAGTAGAAATAGCGTAAGAATTAGACAGAAACCCGGTGCGGTGAGAAGGAATGTGAAGAAGTAAGTTTTTGGATGCGCGAAGGTTAAGATCATGAGAACTGCCCAACAATTTAAAATTTTGTTTTAAGTAAACAGGAGCACAAGGATCGTTCATAATAGTGAAGAGCATACAGAGGGATCTCAGGGATCTCCTTTGACGGATAGGCAACCATTTAAGCTGAGAACGGAAGGAAGAAATGTGATCATATTTTCGAAGGCCAAAAATGAAACGAATACAGTTGTTGAGAAGTCGATCCAGTTTGTTAAGAAGTTCTTGGGAAAGATCAGAATAGCAAACATCAGCATAATCAATTATAAGAAGCACAAGTGATTGGACCAATGTGGTTTTAGTGCTACAAGGAAGGAAATGCTTGAATCTATAGAGAGATCGCAGTGTGAATGTTACCCTCTGGCTAACCTGTGCAATCTGCTTATTCTAACTTAACCTGTCGTCAATATATAGGCCTATGTCTTTTACGTGTGGCGAGAAAGGGATGACAGTATTGTTGAAGTTAAGCGGGAGAAGTTGGCTGGTGTCCAAGTTTCGCAGGAAATATGAGCTACCGTTCAGAATAGCCTGACACTTACTGACATTGACAGTGACACCAAACCTGCTTGACCAATCACTGATAGCTAGAAGGTCAGCATTCAGCAATGAGATGCAGTTGTCCAGGTTGTCAACGTCAGCTTGCGCGTAGAGCTGTAGGTCATCAGCGTACAAATGGTAAGAGCATTTGAGGATAGTGGTAATAGAGTTTATGAAAAGAGAAAATAAAAGTGGAGAGAGTATGCCGCCTTGTGGGACGCCAGTTTTCAGGGTGCACCACTCAGAAAAAATCTGATCAGCACGAACTGCTTGCTGGCGACCACGAAGATAAGATGAGAACCAATCTTGTGCCAATGAAGATACCCCAATGTGTGACAGAATGGCCAGGAGGATGTTGTGATCAACGGTATTGAAAGCATTGGAGAAATCAATTAAAACTAATACCGTTAATCTCGAATTCTCCAGACCATTCCTTACATCTTCCGTAACCTTAAGCAAAGCTGTGGCTGTGCTGTGGCCAGGCCGAAAACCTGATTGGAAAGGGGATAACAGATTATTCCCAAACACAAAGGAAGATATTTGCTTAAGAACAACTGCTTCCAGAATCTTAGATAGGAAAGGAAGAATAGAGATAGGTCTGTAGTGATTTAGCAGGCTGGGGTTGGATATTTTTGGGAGCGAGATTATGAAGGCCTTACGCCAGATTGTGGGAAATACCCCAGTCTGCAGGGAGGCATTGATAACGTGTGTAATAATAAGAAGAATACTTTTAATAATGAGGGATAGCATAGATCTGCTGACTCCATCACAGCCAACAGCCTTGAACTTAATAGCATTGAAAGTCTTGAGGATCTCAGAGTCGGTCACAGGAGAAAGAGAGAAAGAATCGGGAGGTAAGATAGGCGTGGAAGTAATCTCAAGAATAGTTTGGTTTTTAATAGCAACCGCAAGCATGGCGGAAGATGAAAAATGCTTATTTAAATCACTCAAGGACACGTTTGAAGAAATAACATTAGAGGAAGACTTAGTTATGCCGATTGATTTGAGAAACTTGAATTTTATCTTTGCTTATAGCTCGTGTAAGACGGTATAAACTCAAAAAAAAATTAAATAAAAAGAAAAGAGAACAAATTAAAAAAATACAGGTAATCAAAACAAGAACAAATAATAAAATATTAAATACATTGCCGTTTATCTACTTATATGCTATGTGAGTGTTTGTATGTGTGGGTGTGTGTTTGTGTGTGGATGTGTGTTTGTGTGTGGGTGTGTGTTTGTGAATGGGTGTGTGTTTGTGTTGAAGTGTTTGTATTGTATTATGTTCAGATGCGGAATTTATATTAAAAGTGATTCCGTTTTGGTATAGTCCAAAGTGAATAACCAAGCCTTCAACTTATTTTTACATACATGTCTGTTTCATGTATGGATCCTGAGGATTCTATTTATTTTATTGTATAGTCTGATGCTGACAAAAGAATATTGTTTATGTGCAAAGGCGGAACTGTGTGGTTCTGAGCGAAATATTACCTATATCAGCCCGACGTTTCTTAGTAGTAACAAGAGGACTACGATGTTTCCTCAGTATAGTATGAAATACAAATAGTTGACGGACGGTTAATACTTTGCTATCAAGATAGAGTTGCGTCGTCGGGTACCTAAATGGTTTATGAAACATAACTTTCAGAATCGCTCTTTGAGCTATTTCTAGCTTTAAAAGTGATGTTTTATCGGCACCCCCCAACAGACTATACAATAAGAAAGCAATGACTGGCACAAACCGTAGTAAACTAGTTTTAGAGTGTCCACATCGGCAGAGCGCCTTAAATTTCTAAAAATATAGATGAGCACTCCGCTCTTTTAACTAAATACTCAATCTGCATATGCCAGTTTAGATAGCGTTAGTTATAGGAGCTGTTATACGTTTTCGTTAGTAACACGATAATTACACTCGATATTTATATTTGTTCGATTTTACTATTATCCATCCGCATAAACTCTGAATGTTTATTAAATTATACGGCCCAATACATTCCATCTTCATAAAATTAATTAAAAAAGGTGCCAACAAAAATAAGCAACTAGCCTATGTATTGATTTCAAAATCTCTAACAGTGTTATAAAAAAAAAACGAGTCACATTATGATTAGTTTAATAATATTGATTAGCAGATTCTTAATTCAAATTTGAGAAGCAGAATTTGCTAGAAACTTTTTCCTTTGATTGACAGAGAATGTCCAGGAGCATGTGTCAACGAATGGCTTCTCAGTTCAAATTGTTAAAAGAGAATTTGAATTAGGAATCAGCAAATGAGGCATTTTATAGAATACTAGTACTCTCGCGGGGCTTCGCTCCCGTGGATTCTATCACGGTAAAAACATAACTCTCCTTTTTTGCAGTCGGGTAAAAAGTAGCCTATAACCTTCCTCAAGCTTCAAGCTACTTCCATACCAAATTTCATCCAAATCCACCCAGTACTTTCGAAGATTAGCGCGTTCAAGCAAACAAACAAACAAACAAACAAACTAACAAACTTTTCCGCTTTATAATATTAGTATAGATTTGTACAAGATGGCGTCGAATAGTCGAATTTCATTGCGTGTAGTTTTGTATATAAAACCTTTTATAAACGCTGGCATAGTGCACTGCGAACGCAATCTTGTGAGTAATTGTACTTTTACTGGGATGAGCTTTAATATACGAGAGCTGTACAGTGAATAAATTAATAGTTTAAAACACACTAGAAAAACACGCTTTTATAAATGCACGTAAAAACAAAAAAAATGTTAATAAAATAGATACCGGATTTTCTTTAGGTTTGTTATAAACTTGAAACCTGATCTTGTTCAAATCCATTACGTGGCCTTTCTCACAAGTGCAAACACGACTATGATACGATATTCCATCATGGAATGCCAGTGCCTTTCTTCTGGCTTCATCATCAGACCTTGAAACCTAATCGTGGTCAAAGTTCATTACAAGACTTTTCTAAGAAATTCAAAACAATTTTCCATCATGAAGTTCCAGTTCATATCTTCCGGCTCCATCATCAGATCAGTTCGACGGTACCATAATTATTGTATTGTCATCAGAATTACATACAGCTGCCAATTTTCATTACTCTACGACCCTCGGAAGATGATTAAATTAATTAATAAAAGTGTGTTAAAAAGATTTAAAAATTAAAATGTGTTATGAATAATGGTTATGAAGTATAATAAATTTAGTGTTGAAGTCTGTTGAAGTTTAGATTCTCAGTGGTAGAACTACAAACAGTTCAACTGAAAGACAGTAGTGAGATGATAAAAGTGGTATTGTGTAATACGTCATATCGGTAAGTAATCAAAGTTTATCTTAGATTTGAATTTCAGGTTCGCGCCTTTATGTTTTATTAACATTTAAAATTGAGTCAGCAAAACAAAACAAAAATAGTGATGAGATATACTATATTTCTATAGAAATAATTTTTCTATGTGACCATGGTTATATTATATAGTACTAGCTTCTGCCCGCGACTTCGTCCGCGTAGAAGTCGAAAATATTCCACGGGATCCCGTCCCCGATTTGCTTGACAAAGATTATAATAACTCGGCTAATATGCATGATATAAAGATAATTTAGCCTATAGCACTCAGTGATAATACAGCTACATGTAAGCAAAAGAATTTTCAAAATCGGTTCGGTAGTTTCAGAGATCACCCCCTACATACAAACTTACAAATTTTACCTCTTTATAATATTAGTATAGATTAGACAAAGTACCATTCTATAAGTGTTTGCAATATTATCGAAATGTCAAAATGTAAGATAGCGATTACGTAATTTTGTCAATCCCATACAGTTTTGACGTTGTGACTTGCAAAGAACCTCTTTTTGTTGTAATAGCCGGTCGTTAAAGCCTATAAGCATATTCCTTAGACACATTACCAACACCAATTTAATTGAAAGTTATAGTTATTTTTCTACTCCTCAACAGTTCTGTTCTAAGCTCCATTCGCTCAGCACTTTTATATTATCGCCACAATTCAATTTTACCTTTTAGAGATTTACAAAGTAGTTGAGAATAGTATGGCACTGGTATCTTGGGAGAAAAATCAATTTCTTTGTGTTTGTCAGTTTGATGTTATGATGTCATCAGTCTATCTGTGTAAGTTACATTGAAGCACTAAGTTGTAGTAATGATAGTGCTAGGCAAAACAATTTATCCCTGCCGGGGTTACGGGAATGTTCTTACGTGATACCCCGGCCCTAGAATGTAAGGGAAGTCGAAGGAGGAGGGTGAGATTTTAGTCAGTAGAGACACTCCCTTTCGTTCCACCTAGATGTGTCATTGGATGATTTTCCCACCAAAAAAAGGCAAATCAATTGAAAATCGCGTTCTGTTTTCGTAACTTGACGGGAATAAAACCTCTATCTAAATATACATAACTCAAAGGTGACTGACTGACTGACTGACGTAGTGATCTATCAACGCACAGCCCAAACCACTGGACGGATCGGGCTGAAATTTGGCATGCAGGTAGATGTTATGACGTAGGCATCCGCTAAGAAAGAATTTTGCGAAATTCCCACGGGATCGGGATTTACACGAGAAAAACTTCCCATGCGGGCGAAGCCGCTGGCACAAGCTAGTATAATATAAACAAACAATAAACCATCTCTCTAAGAAGTTATAAAATTTCTGTTCATATAACATTCATGAGATGCAAAACCATCAAAACGAATAAAATGATAAAAACTCATACTTTTATCCCAATAAGATTGTATTATAATCAGAAAATAATTGGATACCACTCAAAATAAACAGTTGACATAGATTTTGTCCAATTATGTATAATAATAGGCAAAATGAGAATCTGCCGTCAGTTCCATACAACATCATTTGAATATTGGTAATGAAATCTTGTATTATGATTTGAGGATATATTTTAATGGGCAATTTATGAATTTCTTGATTTTATTGATAAAAAAAATGAGGCTTAAATTCCACGTTTTCGATGACCTAGTTTGTGAACCGTCCACGGTTTTGTGCGGACCCATTTTCATAAAGGCATTAATTAATGGACTGTTGGATTCAAACCCTTGGCCTAGAGTCTTTACTAAAAATTCTTTAATTTTTTCAGTAGTTGTTGCGTATTTTTGTAGAATAACCTTAGTTAAATAAACAGATTTGTATGGTTAATTGAAAAATAAATAGTTATCCTTTTAATATTCTAATTTTGATCCCAAGTGAGTGAAACCATTCTGGAATTGTGTTCTTTATTATACTATTTGCGCCCATATTTGGGACATAGTTCTCATACGTGTACCTTCTGAATTTGATCGATTGCAGTAAATTCAGAACAAATTGGCTGTGACAAACAGACACACTAGTCATCTTGTAAGGGGTTATTTATTTATATGGAACCGTAAAAATAAATACCTTGATGAAATAAGCTATTTTGTAACTGCCAAAGAAACGCCCAAGTTATATACTACATAGAGTTATATATATACATAGACATTAACCAATAGAATTACGTGTGGCCAAATTGTACGGATGACTTGGATAAACCTCTATATTATTCCATACTATTGTGGTAAAGGAAGGGAAAGTGAAACTTAAGGGAACGCAAATTATATAACTTTGTACGCTTTTTCCTGGTAAAAGTGTACCATATGGTTAAAGCCACGTGCTTTGTTTTGTAAGACGTATATTACGCGGAAAACTGTACAAAACAGGATGTACAATAAACGTCAGTTTTTATTAAATGTAGGTTTTAGTTATGACGTGTGACTGAAATAGTTATTTGTTAACAAAAGTAAAAAAGGAGGACTTCTTACATTTACTATTCATTTATATGTTTTCACAAATTGAATACAAATTCAACACAAATCTGCGAGACAGCCATGCGCTTGTGGCACAACATTTATAAAAAGGTTCCATCGAATTGATATTTATTTTTTTACTTTACGACTCAATATTCCTAACCTCGGTGACGAAAATAATAATCAAATTAATTTGGATGGTATAAAGTTTGCCGGATTCTTTATAAAAACCGTAGGTAATAAATTTTCTTTTAATCAAAACCTACTAAAAACTACAAAATCTGCTATAAAAGTTTTTTCCTTGATAATGACAACTCGCTGACATAGCAGTATTCATACGCCGACTAATGGTAGCTTATACAAGGTTCTTTAACGTATTAAGCCTAAATAATGTAGCGAATCTAGGTGGCCTACAAACCCCTAGAAATCTTTTCCATTGATTGCAAAACATGACAAACCAATAGGCCCTTGCGGCTGGCCTTGGAACACATTTTTGATTCGCAAATCGACATGCAAACTGAAACCCTTCAAATACTATAAATTACATTCCGTAAAGATGAAAGTTTCTGTTGGTTGGAAGGTTCTTAATTTTCTTTAAGGGAATTAGTCTCAGTATGTAATGCTAAGATGTAATTAATGTAATAATAGGACGTAATAAGAGGCAATCAAGTTTCCTCATAAAATGTAATGAACGCACTATATACTCGTAAAGGTATAATTTTATTACATTGATCTTGGGGCTTCTTGGGTTATATTTAAGAAGAAGGTAATTTGATGTAAATTACTGTCATTCAGCTGCATCCTACATTATTAAGTAACAGTATACATTGGGAAGTATTAGTAATGTGCAATAGGTTTTTTTTATTTAACAAAAGTTTTTTGTTACGATACCAAGCTCTTTAAGTTCTAAGTTGGGCTATACATAATTATGATACTGGCAAATACTCGCACTGTCTGAACACTAACTCAAAAACTAACACGGTTCTCATAGCATTTGACAAGTACGAGTTGTATGGATTTATAGGACACTGACCTCTTTTTTACGGTGGTAAAATCATCAACTGTCTCTATCCGCTCTGGGTGGAGCGGATGGCAGTATCAGACTTCTACTGACTAAAAACCCATCATGTTCCGTTTCAGTTACCCTTGCGGTCCGGGGCCGTGGTATCTCGTTAGTACATCCCCGTAATCCTAGAGGCTTTGACCTCTGAGTTTGTTTTGGTGTTTCTTCTTAGAGCAGTAAGAGCTAGGAAACACTGGTGTCATGTAGTTTAAAGTGACCGAAAAGATTTGAGACGTTAAAAAGTGTTATCTTTAACCTGTTCCAAAATGAATATAATAATAAGATTGGTTATATAATATTACTAGCTTCCGCCCGCGACTTCGTCCCCGTGGAAAAAAAAATCCCCCGATTTTGAAACATTCTTCATTACTGCTCCGCTCCTATTGGTGTTAGCGTGATGATATATAGCCTATAGCCTTCCTCGATAAATGGGCTATCTAACACTGAAAGAATTTTTCAAATCAGAACGGTAGTTCCTGAGATTAGCGCGTTCAAGCAAACAAACAAACAAACAAACAAACTCTTCAGCTTTATAATATTAGTATAGATTGGTTGGTACGAGAATCTTTTCATGGACATAATTTTATATCGTAAGATCATTCTAACAAACTTGAACTAAGTTTATGGGTAACACAATAATTAAGTATTCAAATTCACTTATTTGAATACCGCCCCCGATCCGAGGACGCATCAATGAGTGCTTGCTATATATGCACAAAGCATGCATATAATGTACACGCGAGGGCTCAGGCGTGTAGGGGTTTGACTTTCAGTTTAGAGAACTCTATTATATTGTGCGGACTAAGTTTGTGCAGAATGCGTTTGCTGTTAATTCATATATTGAGAATATAGGTGGAAGTACCATGAGGCTACAGACTAAGTTCCAATCATTCAACAAATGCGATTGTTGAAATGCCAAATCATAAGAGATTGAACACATGTGACAAACGTCTTCGGCACGCTACCGCTGACAGAATGTCATTTGTTGACATTTACATCCTACGTTTACATCGGTCATTACGCCTAATTAGTACAGTCGTTAAGTTACGTTTGATAGTTTCATACCTACACTCAACGTAAGGTACAGTTGAAAATTAACGTCAGCCTTTAGTTGTGTGTGTGTCGTCTTGCTGAACTAGACGAGTTTGGTATAGTCGAGAGGCGTTCTATATTATTCCTTTTTATTCCGAAATTTTGTCTATTTTTGACGTGAGTCTTATAATTCGATGAAGTTGGCTGCACGCACGAAAATACATGACTCATGCGGCGTTACCTCGCTCTGAGGCGTTCCATCGCTCTGAGGCGTTCCAAAGCAAATCAAATTGGATCTACAAGTTAACATTTATGTATGACTCAACGAGTCAAGTACTAGGCTATCATAAAACGGTAAGAGATGACGTCACTGTGTAGGGATTCTTTGACATTTATGTATGACTCAACGAGTCAAGTACTAGGCTATCATAAAACGCTAAGAGATGACTTCACTGTGTAGGGATTCTTCCATTGTCATGAGAAGTGCAGTAATAGTGATGTAAAATTAAAATTTTCTTTTGTAAAATGCAACCATTCCATCAGTATTTTCTTATGACGTTGTCACGTTCAACTATCGTCAGTAAACCGACTTTACAGACAACCGATTTTTTTCTACATTCTGTGTGACTGCTTGTACCAAATGAATATATTTTCTTTTTTTCTGCATGACCCATTGGAGCTTGGGCATAGGGAAATTTGTTATAGACTCAGATACGTTTGTTATTATTATTATCATTAATTTTCAGGCACCAGACCCATACATAATACAATACATACACTTATAAAAATATTACAATAACAAAACACTAATACATAATTAAAAAATTAAATACAAACAAATAAAACACGGCATTATAAACAGCCTACATACGCGATACGTCTCGGTGGAAAAGCATGCAAGCGGAGCCAGTATTGGAGGACTGGGTTATCCCATCTGTCCGCCAATGTCTTCAGGATGCTGTTGTGGCTGGTGCGTATTCGGGTCATTAAATAAGCGCACTGATACTTGACTTCCTTATGATAGCGTAAAAGCCGTCAATTCGCGCCTCTGTAAAAATACCATATAGAACAGCACCCTAAAAGCATTGTTGTATTGGACCCGTAAAGCTTGTCCGCAGGCTGCAGGTGTAGAAGGCTTGGCAAAATGCCCTGAAGAGGGTAACTTTGACTTCTTTATTATACCTAGGAAATCTATGGGTCGTTACTGTCTTTGTCATTTAGGTTGCTATTGTCTTTGTTATTTCGGAGAGTGACATTTAATCAGGGATTATGATTAGTATAATATAAAAATAAATTTCCATGTGATGTCAAAGACACTCATCATTCATGGTCTCCAAATCTGTTTTATAGCAAATTTTGTTGTAGTTTTCACATCACGTTCTATAATTTAAGTAAAACGACTAGAGTTCTTATGAAATTACATTTGTAAATAAATTATATGAATATGAGGTTATTTTTAAAACAACCTTCACACAATGACGTCGGTGCTGTGTCGCATGTTCATAGAAATTAATATTTAAATGCTATGGCGTTCTGATTGTTGATTCCGCCTGCGAACATAAATATTTAAATATTTAGTAGGATTGTAGTTATCTATCATATTTAGCCAGAGGCTTTTGGATTGCAAACTTTCATCGCAATCGACAAAATACCGATTTCTTTTTTTGGATATCGAATCTATTTATTTAAAACGTTCAAGATTTTTAATATTGATATGGTCAATATAAGATGTTGTTAGGTTAGATAATTATGTAACAACTTAAGACAGAAGGTCCCTTAAGTAGGAACTGAATAAATTAATAACCGACTTGGTATTACATGGATCTCACAACTTTTTACGGTAGAAGAATTGAGTTGCGAGACTTGGTTTTTTTTGACAAGTATTGTTTTTTATGGGATGTATTTTATTAGTATTATATTTGTTAGTATTAAATATATTATTTAATTCCATTTTCTCGTACACCTACCACAATGTGATTTTTTTAAACCAAAGGTTGACTGGTAGAGAATGCCTTGCTGCATTAACTCCGCCCATGTAACACCATTATTGTACATAAAGTTTAAATAAATAAATAAATCATTTGGTCATTCATACACAGACAGACTTCAGGTAGCGTTGCTTTACCTTAACAATCGAAACAAGCGCCTGTATTTACTAATTCGCAAGCTAATCAAATAGTACCGTAACACACATTTTCTTTAAGTATTGAAACGCAAAATGTACCAATAAAACGCTATCAGATTTAAGCTTACACCATACACTTTAAACTCTGGTCGACAAGCCCACCGTACCATCATCCCATTAATTTAAGCCTATGCTGATGACGCGAGTTTACCGGATACTGAAGTTAAAATTAACCGATATGTGCCTTTATGTTTAAAGCCAGAGGGTCCATTAAGCACTTTAACAGTTTCAGCGTAATTAATAGTCAACATGTTTTATGCTAGCTTTGTGGCATCGAGAAAATGTGCAATTAAAGAACAATGGCGGATCCTCTAACAATTTTTTGTTGGCATAATTTTGTAGCGTCTATCAATGGAAAATATACAAAAGTGTAGAGTTTCAATACATGATCACTTTTGCCTTAAAATCCACTATTAAAGGAACTCTTGAAAAAAAGATATTCGTCGAAGCAGTTTTAGAGGTTATGTCTGGCCATTATTACGTAAACCGATTTATTGGAAGTAGACTGGTAACGTAGACTTGATTATATCCATAGTCAACGCTAGTGTGGAAAACATAGACCTAGTAGTGAGCCATTGTCAGTTGGCCAGGGGTCTCCCGCCCGCGATCTCACGGCAGCATGGATAAAGCGGCTGTCACAGCCAAAAGCTGGGCACGCCGCAATCGCGGCGATAACTCCCGTCTTAGAGGAGTGGCTGGAGAGACGCCACGGTGTCCTCACCTTCCACCTGACGCAGGTGCTTACTGGACACGGGTGTTTCGGGAGGTACCTATTTCGGATTCAGCGGGAGGACACGCCCGGGTGTCGACATTGCGTGGACCACCCGGAGAACACGGTGGAGCATACGGTGGAGGTGTACCCCGCTTGGGCAGAGCTTCGCCATTTCCTCGTTGAGGCTATCGGCGGCGGTGACCTCTCACGCCCGGCCCTGGAGCGGAGCGAGTGGGAATGGAATGCAGTCGCCTCCTTCTGCGAAGCAGCAATGCTAGCGAAGAATAAGGCTGAACGCGCGAGGGAGAGGCAACTCTCTTCCTCACGCCCCAGCCGCCGCATGTGATCGCGAGCCGATCTCCGGCCACCGTAGGCGCGGGCTTGCGGACGGCAAGCAGGGGTAGCTCACCGTCCGGTAAGGACCAGGCCCGGGTCAATGGCGCATCATGTTCCACGCGCGCCTCAAAGAGCTGTCAGCACCAGTGACGGGGCTCCATAAGGCCATTGCCTGCCGGGCACAACCCTGGTAATATTCTAACGAGATACCACGGCCCCGGAACTTAAGGGCAGCTGAAGGAATAGGGTGGGTTTTTAGTCAGTAGAAGTCTGATACTCCCTTCCGCTTTACCCAGAATGGGAGAAGTCATTCGATGATTTACCCACCCAGGAAAAAAAGGGGTCCCCCGCCACTTCCAAGGTATTAGAAGTTGATTATATAAAAAATCTGTTGTAAACAAGTAACTACGCGTTATGAAAGCTATACTTACAGGCATTAAGTATTACAAGTTAATTGCGACTGTCTCTAGGATGGCAACGCATGGACAATGTCTTTTGTAATGCAAATCCATATAGCCCGCGGAGATCACTTTCCGTCAGTCGGTCATCTGTGTGCCATCCTCTAATATGGGTCTTAGTCATATTAGATAAATAAATAATATAAAACTAGGTAATAGGTAGGTACTTATAAAAAATGAAACAATTTGTTTTATATATCGTCACCCTCCGCGCTAACTGTCTTATCTAGCAATTTATCATTTTTCAGGGCAACAGTTTTTCGGTCGGACGCTACAATCATGTTACTGTAGTTGCGTTGGCTGTGGCTTTATTTATGCATTAATTACTTTTTTTATATTGCTCTTGGCTTACTCTTTAAGTTAGTAGTTGCCCTAAAGCCCTAAGATATCTTTTTATTTATTTATATTCATTTGAAGCAGATACGTCACTCTGTGAGAACTTTGTTTTTCAACTAGTGTCTGTTATGACGTGTTGTTTGGTATAAAAATATAAATAAAACTCTATTAATATCTTGTAAATTTATTTAAAGTAATAAAAATTTCGTTCGTAAGCTTAAAAAGTTACAAGACACGTTTAGGAAGTTACAAAAATAATGTTTTAACATTTTTGTCAATTTAGCTGTGTACTTTTTGTATTAAACTATACTTAGCTAATGAGATTAATTTAGACTTAACCTTCTTTCAAATAAATTTTAATTATTTAATACATCTAGCTTATACTTGTGCTTATAATAATGTACTTAATGCTAAGCAGGTAAGGTAAGGCTAAGTCTTAGTTACTTTAATATCACAATCACAGTCTTTGCAAAAATATTAGTCTTTAATTGGACTTGCTTTATCTAGGATTAAAGCGGTCAGTTAGTCTTATTTATTGAACATAGGACCTAGAAATCAGGTTAATAATTATGTTATTGGTAAACAACTTCTTAAAATTAACGTAAGAGCAAAATTCTATAGACAACCAGCTAGTAAAATCAACAATAAAGTAATGAAAAAGGTATCTTGACATTAGTAATTAGTGAGAAAGTGACGTATATAATGCCACATGCTCCGGTAACTTAATGACCCCGTCCGATTACCATGTACTGCAAGCCGATCCCCTGGGAAAAGCAAGCCAAATACTTAGGCGTGGTCCTCGATAAACACCTTTCCTTCGCTGAGCACATAAAGCAGGCACGTTCGCGCGCCGCTTTCGCTCTAGGTAGGCTCCACTTCATTCTTAGCTCCCGCAGCAAGTTATCACTCAGGTGCAAGCTGCGTATTTTCACCGCGGTCATCATCATGACCTACGCCTGCGTTGTTTTCGCACACGCAAAGCCCTACCTCCTCCACAAGATGCAGACCCTTCAAAACCGATTCCTCCGTAGAGTCACGGGAGCCCCCTTTTATGTTCGAAATGAGCTTCTTCACGTAGACCTCAAAATGCCCACCATCCAGCAGTTCATGATACGTGTCTCCAAGCGTTTCTTTGATACTGCAATCCATCATAGGAATCCCCTTATCGTATCGGCCGCCCAATACGAACCCTCGCATATCTCTAAGATTCGCCGACCAAGGCATACCCTTGTCACTTTCGATGACGCAATCACCCTGCTCCAAGAGAGCCGTAGGAAAACCAGTACAGTGGTACACAAACCGACCGTCCTTCCGTCCTCGCCGCCGAGGCCCGCCGCGACGTCCCCGTAATAGTCCGCCCTGACCCTTGCCAGAGCCAGCCCGCGACGCTGAGCCAGTAGCTTTAAATTCCCTTATTAATAATAATAATGATATGATCCAGCCTGTCCCTAGTTGCCCTCCCCCTGCGACGCCCTAAGCCGAGGTCCGTACCCCACAGGGGGTGCCCTTAGCGTGTAGTCGCCTAGTTTGTAAGTTTTTTAATAAGCCCTGGCTGGAGGCTTTAATTCATTTATTAATTAAGGCAACCACAGGCAAGCCCGGTTAAGCAGCCGACAACCTCAGAGGTTGACCTGCGAGATGCCACTCACAAAAAAAAAGCAACTTAATGACTGGGGTGTCCCCTGTAGTTAGTGATAACAAGTCATTATATTTTTCCACCGAAATTTTGGGTGGTGTTGGGTTAAGAAGTCTTATTTCCTCTCTCAAGAAAACAGAGACCTGTCTCCTAAGAGAAAGAGAGCGTGGAATCTCTTCTCCGTGGCTATTCTTACAAAAATCTTTTCGGGTTCAGTTTTCTTGACAGAAAATTCCATAATTTCTGTCCAGTTCAAGCATCGGCCCTCATCGTCTTTTCGGATAGAAAGCATCCTAAGGTCGGCTGAAAGTTTTTTTTAAATCGAGGAAATCAGTGTATGTGAGAATATCCACTAAGTACGGTTTGTTTTTTCGTGCCAATCTAAAAATTGGAGGAAGCTGGCTTGGTACAAAAATGTCCCCACTTTTTTTCAGAGCATAGCCGATGGTGCTGTGTACAGAGTCTCCTTCGCTTTGTCCATGACATGGCACGGAGAAACGTAAAGTGATTTCTTGAATATTTGTGGCATTGTTAATGACATACAGTAAGGTCGATGCTACGATGGAATTTTTGTTCTGTCCACTGCATCCATCAGCAGACAGATAAACAGTATTGATGCCTTTTTCGTCACTCTTGCTGAGAAAGTCATACAATGAAGTCGAAATTTCTGACGACCCTCTTTTGCTTGCTCCTTGCTATTGTGAAATTGTACGCCGAAAGACGACGTTTATAAAAAACAGCATTTTCATTGCTGATAGGCAAGCTGATGACTTGTTGGAGGTCAAATGTAGCACATTGTATTGTGGTTGGGTTTTGCCGTGATGCTAGTTGACATTTATTTCTTTCTGATCTAAACAAAGTCTTCTCCTGTTGGTGCTTCCTATACTTTTCGCAAATATTTAATTTCTCTTCTTCAGAACTTTTTAAATACGTCATGCACAAACTACACTGATCTTTTTTTGGGCGGTGGAAAGATAAATTCTTGGATTTAAAAACCCTTCTGTATGAAGAAAAACTGGGCTTCACGGAACTATTTTTAATCTCTTCTTCAAACATGTGATACATCTTGGGTAGCGTCAGCTCACAATGTAGGTATTCTCTAGAAGAATTTTCCCTGCAGTAATGAGATTTAACCTTCAGGAATCGCTCAATGTGCTGTTCGATCATTTTTCGAATTGTGACATCATTTTCAATGAAGCATTCTCTACGCCCTCCTCGTCTTTCTTTTTCGACGGTACTGTAACTTTTTCAAGAGATGTTCTAATGGTACGAAAACTTATTCCTAAAGTCTTTAAGAAAAACGTTTGGCAAACCTGGAGAGACTGATGCTGAAGAGGAAAAAAATATTGAAGAGTGGCTTGCCTCCTAGATTCCAGTCCAGCAGTTCGCCGTTTAACAGGTTCTGTTTTCACATGCCTCACAATAAACTCACGCTGTGACTGAAGATTTCCTTGTTCCCAATAACTTTGAAATATATTTTCACGAATCTCATCTGTGAAACGATAACAACTGCGTTTACAGTTGATGATTTGACAAAAAGGGCCAATTTTCCTTACCGGTACAATCTTTTTATGTACTTGAGTAGTATGCTGTTTGCTCGTATTTTTGCGACGCGACCTGTCACTCTACGAAGAATTGGTAAACTGAATAGATATATGATTTACTACTCATTCCATGTCTAACCGCCCGCACCCCACCCCCGTGCATACCGCAATGTGACTTAATGATATGGCAATAAGCTTCATATTCGTAAAAAAAGCTTTGATCTCTAAACGACGTAAATGCAAAAAAAAAAATGTAAACATTGTTGAAAAAAATTCTAGCTAAGTGCCCTATGTACATACTTCAGTCATTTTGCATCGGGACGAAAACAAAATAAATCTTACTAACTGTAGTATGTTCATACGACAGGTAGTGAGAATATTTTTTTCCCTCCTTTTGCACATACGTTAACAAAATACTTGACTATCTTCTAAACGATAAACGATACAGATACGACGACTAGAGAGAACTTGTTCAAAACAAAGTTGTGAACACGTAGGTAATGTCAGTGTAGATACGTCAGTTTGTGGGATACGACAGTTAGCGGGGAGGGTGACGATATGTGTGTATTTATTCTTCATCTTCTCCTATGTTAATATCGTACAAAAAACCTGAAGGTGGAGTAATAGTTGTCTGATGTCTGGCCCATCCAAGATATAATAGATTATGTTTAATATTTCATTGGCATATTCATTGCCTTGCAGGCGAGCACCAAACTTACTTAGTAAAGCTGCTGCTATCTGGAAGTTTTGCATCATGTGGGGAAGTGATCTATGGAAATATTCTTGCCTCAGTAATTTAAAAACTCTTTTAAACTATCCATTGACCACTTCCACTTATGCGGCAGTTAATACACATTATGCGAGTAGGCATTACACGACTTCTCATTGTGATATACAAATGGATGCATAAACAACAAAGTCCAAAGTATCAGGTAGAATCGTAGTCCAAAAAAGTCAAAGCCAAACGTCGTCGTCGTAAATAGCAGCTGATCGGAATCCTTAGGCAAGCAAAAGTCGCAAGGAAAAACTCAGTTGATACACAGAAGCAGTTAATTATTTCAAAAGTACGGAAACAGAACCAACATTACACGAGATAGCGGCAGTTGTCAATACACCTTACGCAGATGTCAATGTCATGTCGTATTGTTGCCATACTTTGCTTGCAGTATGACTTTATTTTAGTATTTATTTATTCAGCAGAATAAATTCTTAACAAAAATCTGCAATTATATTTATTATGGTTTAACAATACGCTTTTAAAGTATACTTATGCGATAAGGGCAAAGCACTTTAAGTAAATTGGAGTAGATTTACTAATATATGGCAGAGAAGTCAGCAGAGAACTTTCAACTGAGGCAATATTAGGCTAAAAGACATGAAGTCAAATTCTAAAGGAAAAAAATAGTCTCTTCCCTTCGATCATATTAGTCAATTGTGTTTCTAAACAAAATTAATTTCTTTATTAGAGTGGGTCAGTTCTTAAGCATATCTTGAAAATAAACAAGAAATTATTTTATTAACATTTGCAAACATGTCATTTGTAGACGCTCAAATATTCTATCAACAATTTTTTCGCCATTGTTCTTTGTATGTATGTTTGTCCATAAAGCTTAAACGGCTGAAAGGATATGGATAGAATTTCACACACAGTCTGTTTATTATTCGGATTAAAATACAGGGACTATAACCAGGTACATGTATAAGTATTTCTGAAAGCGAGTGAAGCCGCGGGCAACTGATTGTTATGTAAAATGTGGACTGGAATTAATGTAAATTTTTGTGCATTTTCGGTCAGTTATGAATGTTTCAGTTTTTATATTCCCTTCGAGAATATTTTTAGTGCAGTTATGGATATTTATTTAAGGAAGTTTTGTTTAACAGTTGCAGCGAAATACGACCTAACCACTTTTTTATCTAATCTTTGTTTTTCCGAGCAGTTTAGTTTTTAAGATCATGAAATTTGCATGCATATGAACTCGTGCTTTACGAAAGACGACGACGTTGTTTGTGTTTGGTTTCGTCATTAATATGATTTTTGCCCGCGACTTCGTTCGCGTTTTTTCCTGCTTAAATCCCGATGCCGTGGGAATACGGGATAAAAAGTAGCCTATGTGTTATTCCAAGATGTCAACTATCTACTTACCAAATTTCATTGAGATGTGTTCATTCGTTTTTGCGTGAAAGAGCAACAAATATACATACAGCCTCACAAACTCGCATTTTTTTAATATTAACTATTAGCTTTTTCCCGCGACATCGTTCGCATGGGAGGGTTTTCTCACGTTAATCTCGATCCCGTGGGCACTCCAGGATAAAAAGTAGCCTATGTGTTATTCCAGGATGTCGACAGTCTTTTTACCAAATTTCATTAAGATCCGTTCAGTAGTTTTTGCGTGAAAGAGAAACAAACATACATCCATCCAGCCTCACAAACTTTCGCATTTATAATATTAGTTTAGTAAGATATAGTAGGATTTCTTCATTCATTCTATCAAAGTTAATTTGAGCACCTTCACCTTCTTTTCTTTTAGGGCCTTGCTTAGTACAACACTTAAGTCCATCATCTACATTATCCCTAAGGCGTATAGAATGAAAGAAGTTTCGTAATTTATCTTATTGCTACTTCTGTGGCCATTACATATACTAAGTATATACGTGCCACGCAGAAGCAAAATGCTACGCAAAACCTACGTGACGAAATCGTTGAGAATACGATACGGAATTTTAATAGAAACAGGAAATATAATAGCTATAAAGAAAAGATAATAATGTGTAGAGCAGATTAACTCTATTCATACATTTAAATGAAATTGAAGTGTCTATCTGTGTTTTTCTTATGGTCGTTAAGTTTGCGTTTGACCACCATCTCATCTGTTGGTAAGCAATGATGAGGCCGAAGATGAAGCACGCTTGCTTGGGTTATTTAAGTCAAGCTAGCCTATTGACCCTTGACTTTATTATTGGTCCCAAGTAAAATTTTCCCAACACGTTCTTTGCGCATGTGTGGGATGTCCATTGTCCACCATATAACAATGGCGCATCGCTGATCGTCTGGTAGTCAAGCTCGTTCCATCATCGGATGGAATTAGTTTAAATATAACTGTGTTTTACCAAGTTCTTGTAGTTACTGACACAATTTTAATTTATCCGAGTTAACCTCTGGGATGGCTAAAATTATTTTAAAGGGAATTTATTTTAATTTGAAAGATAAGGTTAGTGCAACATATTATAAGCTAGATTTTAACCCAAAATTCCCTCAGGATCGGGATTTACGAAAACCGTGTAGATAATATCGACTCCTATGCAGACAAAGTCGTGGGCACAACTATTTCTGAATATAAATGTCAGTATGTCAGTAAATCAAATACTATGGCGAATGCTATGGCGGTCCATAAAGCTGATTACTGTTCGTGTAACTATGCAACTTGACATTTCTTATCGCATCATAATTGAGTATGATTAGACATGATTGTGATGACGATGATCGATATTGTATAGAAAAACTTTTTTGTATTGAATATTTAATTTATTTTGTAATTGAATTTGCTGAAGGTCTGAATTAACCAATCAGCAAAGGTAGGAGGAAAGAAGGTAGAAAGAAAAGTAGTACATACGTTTTTGTGACACCACTCGTAATTATTGTATGTTAAGATAGTCATCTATCCACAGGCTGACTTCGGTAAGCATTGCTTACTGAGGACAGTCGGTTGATTTGATTTCATTTCACTAAATTCTATGGCTCATCGTTTACGGTGCAAGCTATTCGTTTGTGGAATGCATTGCCGGTGTCAGTAAGACAAGCTCAGTCACTGGCTACTTTTATAAGCTCGGTTTCTAATTATTTTCATTCCAATTTATGACTATTCTTTTGTTTTCTCTCCACTTGATGTTAAAGAACACATTATATGTATTGTATTATTTAATTACCTATGTATTACATTGTATTTATATATATATATATATGTATATTTGCATATACATTTATTTATTTCAATATTTAAATAATTTTTGTTTCTCTGTTTTTATGAGTAATGTAGTTAGTACACTAATTTAGCCCTCCCCACTTTAATTAAAGTTTTTAAAGTCCTTCCAAAGGTTGTCTGGAAGATATCGCTTTCAGCGATAAGACCGCCATTGTTACCATAGAATAAGCAATATTGTTAAATAGGTGTGTTTAAATTTTGGTGTACAATAAAGTATATTCTATCTATCTATCTATCTTCACATATCGTGTGGCTTTTATTATTTAGTAGAAGAGAAACTTTGCTTGATGTATCATATTGGAAGAATAGACGGAATGTGCCAAATGCTCTATTTAACGATAATACCGTTGAATTCCATAAATTAGTTTGTATCTTAGAAAAGAATGCAAGTATTCTTTTTGGTAAAGACATGTAAGAAAACAAGAACATTGTAAATTGCATTCATAAATGCTAAAATCTTTCTGTCTGTTATGCTTTCACAGTTAAATTTCAGAACCAATTTTGATAAAACTTAGTACGGGGAGTAGTTGAAGAACCTGAGCCTTCAAATACCCCCATGAAATTCTATAATCAACCCCTAAGAGCCTGAAATAGGAGATGAAATATTGTATAAAATTTCGTTCAAACGAAGTCGTAGACACCAGCTAGTAGCTTATATTTCGTAGAAAGCCCTCGACGCCAATAGTGTGAACTATTATGACGTAACAGTGAATATGGTTATCGCACGCCGTTCATTGCCCTTGTCACTGTGTCTATCGGTTAGTGTGTAAATAAACAAACTAGTAACGCACGTGTTTGTAAACATTGTGTTTCGGTAATTTAAACTGTTTGTTCACTGTTGTTTGGAAGATAAATATGTTTAAGTTCTTATGTTGTAGTAAGAGGGTGCTTGTTATTGAGAATAGCTCAGTTTCGCAGTAGATACTTAGACTATTAGTTATCATAACGAACCTTGCATGAGGGACTGTGATGAGTTAGCTGTCAAGGCTTTTAGAATGGACTGTTATTTTACAACTCTCAGTGATAGTGTACCTATCTCTTTTCACATATTCACATATTACTTACTTAACTGCTTAATATACGAGGCGTTAACGAGATTGCCAGTAATGTGAATTCCACCTATTTTTTATTTTTAGTAAAGATAATTAACAATGTGGATAGAATACACATTATTAGCAATCTTGTTAACCCCTCCAACTGAGCTCAATATGCTTGTGTCTGGAGTGGGTTCACGGTAATAGTGTAATGGGTGGGGTTCGAACCTGCGACCTCTCGAGAACAATTCCGACATCTTAGCCATTAGGCCATTGACGCTACATTGCTAGTTCTCTTTAAAAAAGAATTGCCAAATAAAAAACATCCTTTTCTAAAGCAATCATTTAAATGACAGAAAACAGAGAGAACATATGTAATTACGAGTATATTGATATACTGCCTATAGATGCAGTAGAGACAGGATGTTAATATCCTGGTATAAAATGAAGTGGAAGTCAGTGTTATGAGTTGCTAAGCTGCTAATAGCTTTCAGTGTGTAGGTAGCAAACTATTGTTTTACATAATGACAACAAGACTATGAGAAATCACAATGTGGTATTGTATTCTTATCAATCACTAGCACTTCGCCCACGTTTTCTTCTGCGTGGATCTTAAATTATTTTTAGCCTATAGTACTTGCCAATAATGCAGCTTTCTACCAAAAAAAGAATTTTCAGAATTGGATCATTAGTTCTGAGGATTACCCCCTACATACAAACTTACAAACAAATTTTATCTCTTTATAATAATAGTATAGATTCATCAGAAAATTATACCAAGGGATGAAAAGTAGAATGTAGAACAAAATAGTAGATGGTAAAACTGAAAATCTATTTCAGTTTTACGAAACTGTCTTTTTTAACTCTAATTGATCTTAGTTTATGGAATGTTTCTCCACAAGTCCAAAGTGGGATAAACATTGGTCTTTCGGTGGGAAAATCATCAAATAAATTCTCCCATTTGGGTGAAGCGGAAGGGAGTGTCAGACTTCTACTGACTAAAAACCCACCCTGTGCCTTCAGTTGCCCTTGTGGTCCGGGGCTGCGGTATCTCGTAAGAGTATTCCCTTAACCTCAGCAGGCAACGCCCTATCGAGCCCCGTCAATGGTGCTGACTGTTCTAGCGAAGTTGCTAAGGGTTAGAGAAACCCTGTGCGATAAGACCGCCTATTTTACACTTTTTTTTTCTGGTTGGGAAAATCATCAAATGACTCCTCCCGCATTGGGTGGAGTGGAAGGGAGTGTCAGACGTCTACTGACTAAAATCCCGCCCTGTTCTTTCAGTTGCCCTTGGGGTCCGGGACTGTGTTATCTCGTTAGAACATTTCCGCAGCCACAGCAGGCAATGGCCCTATGGAGAGTGCTTTGAGGCGCGCGTGGAACACGTCGCGCCATCGACCAGGGCCTGGTCCTTAACGGGCGCCGAGCTACCCCTGCTCGCAAGCCCGCGCCTACGGTGGCCGGAGATCAGCTCGCGATCCCCGATGCCCGGGGCGTCTCCCGCAGGGGCTGGGGCGTGAGGAAGAGCGTTCTTCCCTCACGCGTTCAGCCTCCTCCTTCGCTAGCATGACAGTTTCGCAGAAGGAGGCAGCTTATTGTACACTAGTTTTACTTTTCGTACCCATAGAAATCGTAACGTGTATAATAAAGTATATATTTTTTTAAATAAATAAACTTGTTGTATAGAATCAATATAGTTATACTGCAGAAAATGCTTTAAATAGTTTTATTAACCGACTTCAAAAAAAGGAGGTTCTCAATTCGTTTAGAACTTTTTTTTTAATGTATTTTACCTCATAACTCGGAGACGGCTGGACCGATTTGGAAAATTCTTTTTGCGTTTGAAAGGGTATACTTTCTAGTTCGTCCCATTGTTACGAAATCAGGATCTGATAATGGGATCCTGGAGAAATCGAGGGAACTCTTCAAATATTATAGGCACACCTATAGCGTTTTGGGTATTTCTTATAGTACCTTGAGCAGTTGCTTTCGAAAAGTACCATTTGGGGAAGTTGAACTGATGATGAAGACCACAGATGGCCACTGAAACTACTCAATAATAAGTATTTCGTAGATTGCGATTCGATTACTCGAGTACGGATGTTAAACACTTTATGCTCGTCGCAATATATACAACGTGTAACGGAAACCCCATATCTATCCAAAAGGGCTGAAGACAACATCTGGTATGGAGTCTCTATGCACAGTTTCAGCACAAAATAACTGACTCAAAGAATTGATATCAAATCATCGGTTTCATATATTTCTTGAATACCAATCATAACAAACGTGTCACAGTACTACGAGGGTCAATAACTTTCCACGTCACTTGCCAATAACACAATAATTCTTTTCGTTCTTCTTAATTTGAAAAATTCGGTCTCTGGTATCAGTGTATTGGAATTTGTAATAAGTTCTACACACGTAGACTTAGGATTACAAAACCCTTGCCATATCGTTTGTTATCAACCAAAGAAGCCATGCACTTGGTATGTATATACCCTTTAAATTACACGTTGTAGATACGAGTATGGTGATGTAGAGCTGATGGTCAAGTACCAGGAGAACTCCTCAAAAATTAACGGCTATGCATCAGGAAAAGCAATATTTTGTAAAAGGTGATAAGTTGTTGACATTATGGCTTTTGTTACTAAATAAATTACAAACTGACCCACTAAAAAGCGTGAAAAAATTTTTTTAACAAAAAATAGAACCAACTTCTATATCAAAACACTACAAAGCCAAAAATAACTTTAATTTCGGAAGGCGGTGTGAAACAAAAAAGAAAATCCAAAACCAATAACACCGACTACCGAAATTAAAGTTATTTTTGGCTTTGTAGTGTTTTGATATGGAGGTCGGTTCTATTTTTTTTTAACTAATTTTTTTTTCAGTACAAATTTGTGGTCAACACGACCAGTTCACTTGTTTCTTTTAAGTGAAGTATGAAAATCGTATCGTCTTTCAACAATATCCATACTTTACGCACCTCGCCTTTATTCTATAAGCAAAAAACAATATGATTTAAATGTCAGTACAGTACTTCGGATATGCCTTAGGGCAGGCATGCAGAGGTTCATGCCATAGAATAAATAATACAGGTCAGTTCCAGTAAACAGTCGTAATCACACAGAGGAGGTGCGACTGACATTTTTTTATATTACTTCCCACTATCCTACTTTATATTATGAATACGAAAGTTTTAAGGCATTTATAATAAGACATTTATCTATCGAAGATAAATGTTTGTAACTCTTTCATCCAAATTTTTTGTAAAGCACATGGGCTATTGTTTATCCCGGAATTCCCACGGGATTGAGATTCAAGCGGGAAAACCCTTCTACGAGAACGAAGTCGCGGGCAGAGTCTTGTTATGTTATCGTCATTATGCTTGTCTACAAGACGTAACTCACTGACTCTTGATTTAAATTCCCACCGTTTGTAGCCAGAAACCGAAAAGAAAAAATACACTCTTGAGATGTACGGACAGCGAAAGTATTCCCGAGACGTTTTGTGCCTCATTTGTTTGAAAACTGAGGCTGCTTGTTGTTATAAGTCCGATGCGTTGGCGCAAAAAAAAATGCACAAATTATGACAAAAATATGAAAATTCGCGAAGTATTTTAAGCACAGAAGTCTATTTGTGCAAGTATTCCGCATAAATTAACTCTAACCACAGTTATTTTTGTGCTTTACTTTTGTCGAGGAAATGTATTTAGCGCAAGTTTCCTAAGCGACTTGTTTTCGCTCTTTATATGAAGGTAGTCTTTTGCATCTTCCTATTCCGTGTCAATGGCAAAATCCGCCCTTCCCGAACGTCAAGGTCACGTCAAGGCCACCTCATTACGTCATCACGAGTTTAGTTCAATTTCCAAGGGAATTCCGTTGTTGTATGATTCATATTGAATGGTTTAGTTTTGACTTAGTGTAAGCAAATGATTGAATCGAGATTTATAGAAATAGAATTTTGGTAAATTGTAACAGAGTAATTGAACACTTCAATTCTATTAACTTTATCAGCTCTTAACATTATTTTGATACATATATCAATCCATTACCTGTAACAAGTTTCTACCTACCTAATGTTAACTAGGTCAAATAAAATAAAATTGACTTAAAGATCATCACTGGTTTATCAAAACATTCTGTTTAAATACGCATCTTAGTTGAAGTACACTCACGTTAAACATATTTCACCGCCATAACATTCATTATTCCATCGCATATTCAGCGTAATCCCCTAATCGGTTTAGTCATACCTCAAATAATAGACAAGGTCGTTGTTCATTGAGGTAAACAAAGCATTATCTCGCTCCTCTACCTACTTTCGGCCAAAGGGGACTTTATATAGCTACTTATTTACACTTCGATGGCCATATTAAGGCTTGAAAAAAATTGAGGTGCTATAACAACTACTTATCTTCTAGAAGCTATACAAATACTTCTAAAAGAATCTTAGCAGCATAGAAATGAAAACTATGACGCGGTCGAATATTAATAATTGCTTTCATTCCACTAAACATGGCCACAAACGCTCTGGCAAGAGTGGTCAATAAAGTAGAGGAAGAGAGTAAGTCTCTCATCCCAGTTAGACATGTTAAGCGTTTAAAAGAGACCTAGAATTCAGTTTTTGTTTTTTATAGTCATCGGAAAAATTTAGGAGCCACATTTTCATCGGCCTTTTCCCTATAAAGATAAATAAAGTTTAAAATACAACTGCAGTGATCTCATTCATTTAAATGCATTTATGAGGCTGCAAACCGCTTTTTCAATGTGAGTTTGATATAAAAACTGTCCCTAGCGTTTTAACTTGGAAGAAGTTTCGCAAGAAACTACCCGAGCAAGACATTGTCTGTTAAATCAACATGATGTAGGAAAATAATATCTACCCTGTATTAATCACTACCTTCTGCTCGCGACTTCGTTTGAGGTTTTCTCGATCCCGTGGGAATTCCGGGATGAAAAATAGACTGTGTATTGCTATAGGATTCCAACTTTCTACGTGCCAAATTTCATTCAGAACCGTTTAGTAGTTTTGGGTGAAAGAGTAACAAACATCGATCGATCCATCCTTACAGACTTTTAAGTATGACTAGCTGTGGCCTGTGGCGCGATCGCACGGAAATTTTGCTCATATAAACTCTATAAAAAAAAATTGCAAAAAATAGAACCGACTTCCATATAAAAACACTACAAAGGCAAAAATAACTTTAATTTCGGTAGTCGGTGTCATTTGTTTTGTATTTTCCTTTTTTTTTGACACCGCCTTCCGAAATTAAAGTTATTTTATTTTATTTTATTTCATAGGAATAACAAACATTAGTATATTAAAGATTATAAATAGTACAGGATCGAATCATAGTTACAAATATACTACTCACTACGTTATTCACAAATTATAATAGAGTTTAGCTAGCTGTTGATTAATAAAATTACATTGTTAACTTAGAGCTTACGACTACAATTACTTATTTAATGACTATAAATTTAATTATAAACTGCTATCTTTTAAGGCAGATGTAATATCTTTTTTAAATACATTTTTACCAAGAAACAAAATATCTATGGAACTGAAGTTTTTATTATAAGTATCAACTAGACGGTGTAATGGGGATTTTTGCCTTTGTAGTGTTTTTATATGGAAGTCGATTCTATTTTTTTTTTTTATTTTTTTTTATTTTTATTGAAAATAGGTTCGCGTTTGACCACTATCTCACCTGATGGTAAGTGATGATGTGATCGAAGATGGAGCACGCTTACCTAAAAGTAACCTATTCACTCTGGACTTAAAGACTCCTAGGTTATAGCTATCGGGAAACACAGACTCCGGCAGGGAATTCCACTCCTTAGCCGTACGCACAATGAAGGTATTCCCAAAACGTTTTGTGCGTATGGGTGGGATGTCCACCATGTAACGATGGCGCTTCGCCGTTTGTCTCGTAGTTCGATGATGGAATGGGCTTGGCGGAATTTTTTGAAACGAAATGGTTATGTATCTTAGAAGGGCTTCTTTAGCGTTCTACCTTCCTTCATTGGGTAATTGGCGTATGTTCACAATGTATATAGGTAGGCTATAAATTATTCAATAATTTAGTTTATTAGTTAGTTAGATAAAGAAATAAAGGAACCGACTTTTATGACACTTGGTTCACATAACATACAAAAAACCTAGGGCTAAAAATAAATTTTCGAAAAAGGAAAGAGGGAAAGAGAGATAGATTTTTAACATCCATAGAAATCATAAAATTGCACTCTCTTTCTCTCTCAATAGACTGACCTTAAAAGATTGAGTGAAACACCGTCTTGTCCGATCCAGCTTAGGGTGCCATCAGTGGCGTGCCTAGGGTTTCAAAATAACGCAAGCCCAATAAAATTTTAACCGATTTCAAAAAAAGAAAGTTCAGTTTTCGACTGAGTATGTAGGTACCTACGTATGTATCATCGCAATTTTCTCATAAACTACTGGTTAGGTACAATAAATTAAAAGTGAATTCATCCATCTTCTTCTTTCCTCTTCCTTCTTCAATTTCACTCTTGCTTGTCGTGCGCGGTGAATGAGGTAACCAAAGCACACTGAAGGCATGCTAGTGCTAGATTGAATATAATAAACATATCAGCAATTGCATACCTCCGGTGGCTTTGAAAAAAGCCGTTTGGTTTGGTTTGCTTCATTGCTTGAGGGAACAAAGTTATGGTAAGTAGTTGCTTCCTTCGTAACAGAACCCAGGTTACAGACAAAAAAAAAAACAAAACAAAAAGTTACAAAACGAAAGTTAAAAAATAGCCAGATAGAATGTAATAAGGAATTTAAATAAATTATTTATATTCTAATTGGAATCGTCTATCTTTCTTAAGAAATGATTTAATTACATCAGAGTAAAATGTTGGTGATCGTTTTAATTCTACCAACAACTGTTTTTCAATAGCTATCATTGATAATTCGGAAAGACGCTCTTGACCTTGTGTATTTCTCAGATGGGTATGGATACGTTTAAGAGACGAAAAAGCACGTTCCGCGGAAGAACTTGTAGCCGGAATAGTTACAACAAGATACGCTAACTTTAACAGCTCGGGAAAGGCATCTTCGTGGTTATTTATTCTCATGAATGAAATCAATTAATTCGAAAACATTACGATCTTTCAGATCAGGACTAGAATACAAGCAAATCAATTGGCTTTTTAATATTTGTTTGTCGAAATAGTTTGCATAAATGTCAAATAATGAATCTAATTCCTCTGTAGGAAAATGTGAGTGATAATTGTCAAATTTTTTGTTGTTGAGCAGTTGGAAGATCTTTAATTTATAAATTTCAGAATATCGGTCAGTAATTTCGGTATTAATGTTATCAATTACTTCTACAAAAAGTCGTCTGTATTCCGTTTTTGCACGGCATAAACGAAAATTTAATAGATCAGTGTATAAAACTAGTTGTATCACGTTGCAAAATAACTCGGTTCCTCGTTTGAGACGCAACGTACGCTACGTTGCGTCTCAAACGAGGAGCCGAGTTATTTTGCAACGTGTTACAACTAGTTTTATACACTGATCTATTAAATTTTCGTTTATGCGATTTACTAGTCTGAGAAATACACAGATTAGGCGTCGGTTTTAATGAAGAAATTAACTGTTTTTTCTGAGCAAAGTTTAAAGATTTTACCTTATCTTCGCCAATCAAAACTTGAACGCATTTTAAATCCTCACAAGGTACAATTACCTCCATTGTTGTAGGTAAATCACCAAAACAATTGTATCACTGAGAAAATCTTAGAAAACACAGAAAACTTTAACAGCTTTTTTCTTTAACTCAAGCAAATGAAACTGAAGTGAAGTTAGTTGCACTCTAAGATGTCGGGAAGTACTCAAGTGTTGTCATTTAGGCAAAAAAAGTCGCCAGGTATATGAAAAATCTAGCTAATTTTTTTTTATTTTTAAGATATTGCTTGAATACAGTCAAAATCTGTTATAACAACATCCAAGGGACCACTCATATTTGGTTGTAAAAACCGATAGTCGTAATAACCGGTGATGTTTTCAAGGTACAAAGTATTTTGTACCTATGATTTTGGTCTATATAACCGGTATGTTGTTCTAAATGATGTTGTTGTAAACGGTTTTGACTGTATTTAATTTCGTTATTTTAAAAGTCGCTAGTTTTTATTGTTGATAAATGTTAAAAAAGTTTCCAAACACGTTAAAAATCTCCAAGATCTTTCAACGTGTGGCTAAAACGGCAACACTGCAGAGTTGGCAAGCTGACAAGGTCACGCATACGCATGCAACTTCATACGAATGCCCTGCTTATATCTGCCATAGTGATCGATTTGTTCTATGCCTAAGGCCTAACTCGTTATACGGCACATCGCTATAAGTGCGAAAGTGACAGATATAGTATTTGAAAGCCCGGTAAAAGCCGGTGCGTGTAAGCGAGATAGCAATATGTAGATCATTAGATGCTACAAATGCGAAACTCTGCGCGCGAACAATCGCGATGCGTAGTAGTTTAGCTGTACTCAGTAGATTCATTGTGTTATTTTGATAAGAATTAAGCGCGCGAACTTTTAAATAGTTCGGGTTTGACATTGATTCTCTATCGAGCATTTTTTATTTATATGAAGGTACCGCCACTGGGTGCCATAGTGAGTAGTAACCTAGTTTGTAAGTTAAGTTATAAGCCCTCGCTGGGTTTAAATATTTTAATTAAGACCTCCGCGGGCAAGTTCGGTTAAAGATTTACTCATAGGTTGACCTGCAAGAGACCACAAATGAAACACCGTAAGTATGTTCCCTTCATAACACGAAATACCTCAAAGACAAACAACTCAAAATGAGACGTAATACTTTTGTAGTGTCTACGAAAAACCGATTCTCCTCCAGCTTCCTGTGCAAATCCAACTAACTGTCAACCAATTTGTCTTCAGCCAGACCATAAATGGTACATAGGTCAAGCGCTTATTAGTCTGTAGACAATCTGTTTGCATTAGATCGAGTTACCTCAGAGATACTCGAGTCTCTCTAAGGCAACACACACATCATCACAGACACACACTTCACGATCAGAAGCAATATTGTCAAAGGACGCTACTGTGAAAGCGTATCTTTACCATGTTATTTGTTCAGTTGAGCAGACCTCTAAAACCGTACTGTACTACGATAAAATGAGCATACCTATACCGATTTTCAGTACATACAAAAATCGCGACCATTTTAATCTAACCAATTTATTAACATTGCACTGCCAGATCCAAGCTAGGTCAACTCAATATTGTTTTTTTTTTGTAATCTGATGGTTCTGTGACTATACGCACCTAACCATTTTAACAGATAGATAAAAATATTTATTTATTTATTTTAAACTAGCTTTTGCCCGCGACTTCGTCCGCGTGGAATAGTTACTTTGGGCTAACGTTAAATTTAACCCCGATTTTGAAGCATTCTTCATTAGCGCTCCGCTCCTATTGGCCTTAGCGGAATGACATATAGCCTACACCCGTTCTCTATAAATTGACTATTTAATTAAAAAATAATTTTTCAATTTGAACCAGTAGTTCCTGAGATTATCGCGTTCAAACAAACAAACAAACTCTTCAGCCTTATATTATTAGTACAGATAGCTGTTGCCCGCGACTTCGTCCGCGTTTCCGTCGTTTTTCGTAAAAAAAAGTAGCCTATGTCCTTCCTCACGGTTCAGTGATTTTGATGTAACAGACAGATTAACTTTCGTAATTTAGTAGGGAAATATAATATGTCAATCTATAATACTGTTGAAAAATATCGCAATACGGAACCTCACAATATTATTGTTAATAGCTGTGCCCGCGACTCAGTCAGCGTGTAACTCCTTGTGTGTTATTAAGTTAATGTATTGGTAATATTGTTTAGATCACGTTCACATGAGGCTTAAGTACCTATAGAACGAAATTTTATACCTACGGCCGCGAGACGCGTCGAGCGCGGCGACCGAGTCTCAAAAATAATCCTTATAGCATGATTCAGCATTCACGCGCGTTGGCTTATATTAACGTATTTCATGTATAACATTGGTATTTCTATACCGATTTATATTATTCTTTTTTATGGAATAGTTAATAATGTTAACTTTTTCAATTAGGGGTGACTGAGAGTGTTATAAACGTAAGAGTAGACAAATATTATAATCAGAAAGCTTCGAACTGCTATCGGGAGTTACACTTGTTATTGTGAGTCAACCATAAAAGATAGACATATGCTGTCCTGGTATATTTTTATATAATTTTAAGGAGAATATTTCCGTCATTAAATGATTTCTGTGTAGCTTTAACCATTAATGTTGCACACGCGACGGAAGCTTAAAGAATGGAGTAACTTCTCCCGTTTTCCCAACATTTCCCTTCACTGCTCTGCTCCTATTGATTGTAGCGTGATGAAAAGTATACTATAACTAGCTCAGGAGTATGAAAAATAATTGTACCAAGTTTCGTTAAAATCCGTCGAGTAGTTTTTGTTTCTATAACGGTTATACAGGCAGACAGACAGACAAAAAATTTACAGATTGCATTTTTGGCATCAGTATCGATCCCTAATCACCCCCTGATTTTGGAAATATATTTCACGTACAGAATTGACCTCTCTACAGATTTATTATAAGTATAGATTAAGTAGTTACTTCTTGCAACTTAATCTCAAAATATGTATTTATTTTATTTCGTTGACCTCGAATGGAAGGATGACTGAAAAAACCCTAAGTTTAGGTGGATTCTTTTTACATCTACCAGTGCGCTATGTGTATTTCATAAACGTGTCGTAGAAACTTTCAAATATTTATGCTTACTGTATAACCAGTATAACTGTATAGTGGTATCATGGTAAATAATTGTATAGTATAGGTAAGTTCAGCTATCTTATGCGTGAATTAATAACCCGCTCGATTGAAAATCAATTACGATGACCGATCTTAACGGAGATTAGTCAAGTGGTATCTTCTTCGTACTTACGAAGAAGATATTATTACAGTGATTTAAGTATGTGCGCAAATGCAGATGCACTCTCTGTTCTGTTGACTTTCTTCATCGTATGGGACGGTAAAATGATAAGACCGGCAATAAGAGAGCAAAATAAGGAAAATAATTCAGTTTTGTAACGACGTCTTCTCGAAGCACGACAGACATAAACCTGCTTGGTACTCATATGATTTGACCAGTATGGATTGTCTGGGCATCAGAACAGAAGTTGATCTCTGAGTTGTTTTGGTTTTTTCTCAGGGTAGATATCTGGGATAAACCGGGTTTCGTCCACTTTTTAAATTTAAAGCGTTAAAAGAATTACTGGTAATAATGAAAATTATATTTCCAAAATAAATATCATTTATCTTTTAAATAAATGCATTTTTTAGTTTTATTCTCTTTTTAATAATCATAATTTTTTTTTGTCTGTTTTGCCCAGCCCTACTTAACATTTTTTTTTTTTTTTTTAAATCTATATTTATTTAGAGGCTTTTACCTAACAAAGGTACGTCAGCCTCATCATACCCTAATCTAATTAATTATTACACCTAATGATACTACTATTAAAATACATATATTATTGAGTAAGCGAGGGAGTTAGTGATGCAGCAACCATTTTATAAATAAGTTTCGCTTCTCCTGAATTAGGTGTAGATAATATTCTAATGAAAGCACCAACATCATATACATTAACTTTTAACTCTCGCATCACTATCTCCCTCTCTCGTCTGTTCTTTTCACATTCCACGAGCAAATGTTGAACATCTTCGATTTTATTACACATTTGGCAATTAGGGGAATCGACTTTTTTCATTAGGTATCCAAATTTCCTGGATGGTATATGACCGGAACGCAATCTATGTGCCATAACAACATACGACCTCTTTGTATGACATTCAGCGAACCAAGGGATTCGAGGAGGCTCACTTTGCATAGTCCTATACCATATGCCTTTTTCTTTAGACTTCCTGTCGAAATACTCTTTGAAACGATTATAGCATATGTTCTTGTAATAACTAAGTATTTCTGTGTAGAACGGGGCAATATCCATTTCCAGTCCATCCAAAATAGCTTTTTTTGCAAACATGTCAGCCTTCTCGTTTCCATGTATACCAATATGAGATGGAATCCATTGCAACCTCAAATTAATATCACTAAGTTCATAAAACAGTCTAAGAATCACATAAGCTATCGGTATACCTCTGCAACCAGAGGCGCATCGAGCTAAATGCATTAAACCACTTTTGCTATCCGTGAATATAACAATGTTTTGATTCACAGAATCGTTCGCAAAGTCCTGACAAATTATGTTCTCTAGCGCTTTTGATATTGCAACGAGTTCCATCGTCATTACAGATACGTTTTTATCAATAGATTTGAATAAGGCCGAAGTTTCATCACTCAAACTATAATAAGCGGCACCACATCCACTTTTGCTCTTAGACCCATCAGTAAAATACATTTTCCATCCTTGGTACTTTTCATTAAGTTCTTTGATAACATCGAATTTAAGTGATGTAACCTCGTGGCTGCGTTTTGCTACTTTGACACAGTCTAAATTGCAATTAATTTTATTCCGTACGTTAATACCTGTCACCCATTTCTCCAGTGAGTACATATCTAAAATACTTGAACAATGCATATTACGGAGTTTACACTCATTGTATACGGTCACAAGCAGTGGTTTTTTCTTATTGTTCCAGTATCTTGAGACTGAAAAATCATTCAACTCATCTATCAATTTAATAGTAACATTGTTTGAACCTGACATACTTTTTATACAGAACTTGTAAGCTAAGTATAATCTCCTAACGTACAAAGGAGGAATACACATTTCAGCTTCCATTACGTGTATTGGAGAGCTTTTTATAAAACCACCTATACTCCTCAAATACTGGTTCTGAATTTTGTCCAGTTTACTTAAATGACTCTTTGCACTATTATCATAGAGAAAACAACCGAAGTCAATCCTACTGCGTACCAATGAAATATACAAAGATCTCAAATGTTTCGGATGGATTCCCCAAGTCGGTCCTGCCAAAACTTTAAACAAATTTAAGAACTTAGCCGTCTTTTCCTGTATTTCATTAATATGCCTTTTCCATAGAAGAGACCTATCTAACCAGATACCTAAGTGTTTCACACAATCTACTGAGGAAATTGGTAAGTTATTAATTGTAAGTTTCAATTGTCGTTCTCTTCTACCTCTACTAAAAAGACACATCTTTGATTTGTCTGGAGACATTTCTAGACCCATTTCATTCAGCATCACAACCATAGAGTTAAGAGCAACTTGCACATTCGATTCCGCGTGGTTTAAATCTTTATGGCTGAGGTAAAATACGAAATCATCCGCGTACTGTGAAATAATTACAGAATGAATTTGTTGGCAAATTATTGAAGCAAGTCAAGTATTTAGGAATAGTTATCGATAGTAATCTTTCTTTTCGATCTCATATAGAGTTGGTAACTTCCAGGTTGAGAAAATTGATATACGTCTTCAAAAACCTTAGACCAGCAGCTGAACCAAAAATAGTCAAGCAAGTGTACATAGCTCTTGGTCAATCAATATTAAAGTATTGCATTTTTATTTGGGGAGGTGCGTCAAAAACGATTCTTGAACCCTTAGAAGTGGCACAAAGAGCTATTCTAAAAGTGAGCACTTTTCGTCCATATCTGTTTCCTACTTACCTCCTGTACCAATCAATCCTGTGAAGTCCTCTCGGTTCGGCAGCTATTTGTATTGCACGCAGTCTTGAGGTACCATGCTGATACAAGTAATAATAAATTTTTATATATGTCAAAGCGTCGGGGAAAAGTTCTGCCCCACAACGTACCACAGATTTTTAATCACCCATACGCTCGCAATTTCTATTGCTACTTAGGCCCTTTTCTATATTCAAGGATAAATAAAATTATTAACATTTATCCCCTGAATAAGCACAACTGTAAACACAAGATAATAGATTATATCCATAACTAAACTATGAAGAAACGGAAAACTTATTGACCGTAGTACAGTAGCTTATAACATCCTCCTACACACACTCACTCATTTTCACTTCACACACGGGAGGCCATTACTCTATTACTATATAATTTCAAATTTATTATTATTAAGAATGGTTGTATATCTTGTTTTTTTTTTCCATTAAATTTCCTCATCTTTATTCATTGTATTTAGTTACTGTTTTAGTTTTAGTTACTGTTTGCTATTATCAAAATTTTACTGTACAGTGGTGAAACTTAGTTTATTGTGAAGTGGTACTAAAGGAAGAGCGCTGATGTCTGAAATACAGATATTCCTTATCTAGTTCAGACACAGATGTTCCTCATTCTGATCCTAGTGTAAGCTTTAATTATAGTGTGTTATAATTATTCTTAGCTGCATGTACCAAATTTGAACGAATAAAAAAACCATGATTATTAAAAAAAAAATATTCTCTAGTATTTTAAAGACTATATAGGTGAATATATCCTTATAATACCTACTTAGTTTCCAAATATAACTTGAAATGGAAATGCTGCGGAAAACCCTTAGCCACAGCGAAACACAGGGCTAGGGCTTACCCTTGAACTTTGTTTGGGCTCCCGTTGTTCTATTGTTTTTGATTTCCAAAGAAAACTTCGCAGAACGAGTGCTATATTTGAATTTGGTAACTACGCCATTTCTTCGTGAAAAAAGGTTCCATGAGTTTTTCCTCGTGTAAGTAGGCCATGATTTTTGTTTTCGTTATCATTTTTGTTTTGATTTATTTATTTTTCTAATGATGAGAAATGTTGGTGTGGTTAAAAAAATATTGTAATAAACATGGTTCTTGTGTGTGTTTTCTCCCAATTGTTGTTGCCTTTTTTATCGAAAAAAAGAAAGTGGGATTAACCAAATGTCTTTTTCATTGGCTGAAATAAAGAAAGAGTAGTGATGTCCCATTGGTTACGGGCACGACTTATGAGTGGATTCTGGTCGTAAAAATTAGGCTGGCACATTACTTTGTGTAATTTACATCCACATCACTGTTTTTAAAGCGGTGAAGAAGAACACCGAGAGGCAAACGGACTGAAAACTTGAAGGTTTGATACGTTTGACACATCTACTAATCAAATGAATCAACACCAAACAACAACAAAAAAAGCGAAACTAAACTAAATAACGGCCTATTCCCTCTCATCGAAAAAAGGCCTGTATCCCAGCAGTAGGCGCGTTAAAGGCTCGTGAAATAGAGATAACATTTTTTTGTTTTGTATTTTGACAGTTACTATATTTTTCAATACACTTCCTTGAAAACTGGCTCTTATCGCACTACGATTAGGTTTTAAGTTTTAAGATTCAACATGCAATAAATTTCACATTCGTGGATTTTTTTTTAATTTTTCACACACAAGGGTTTTTTTCAATCCAGATTTTGCCACAGATAACATTAAACAACTATTCAATTCCCTATATTTGGCGGTGATTGTTTTTTTTTTCCACAGCAAAGTGGCGCATGTTTTTAAGGCCTTATATTTAATGAAAATTAAAATTGTGTTTTTTGCGTGAGTATTTCGAATTTAAGTTTTGATGAGAACAATTTAAATGCTGCGCTGCCAGATATTGTGATTGAGGCTCAAAATGCTTGCGATAGCCTGTTGCCATCTAAATCGAAGCTAAAATATATGGCAACTTTGCATAATTTTCTTCAATAGAAAACAAATAAAATTGCGTCGTCATTTTCGGAGCAAGTATTTTTCTTCGAAAGTGTATTAAAAAACGTCGTTCGATACACGTGGACATTTGTGACTGCAGTACTCGGCTTCATAAACCCCTCGCCTTGCGGCTCGGGCGTAACTCCACCTCGGCCGCAATAACAAACTTTCTCCACTTGTATCAAAATGTACTATTGTTGGGTTGCTAAAAGCAGTTCGGCAGAGATAGAACACCAAGCTGCATAGAAATAAAATATGTAGATTATAATATACTTTTAAATTCGTAAAACTTTAAACAAACTGACTAACCAAAGACCAAAACAAAAAAAATAAATATTATCGCAAGTTAAAAATGAAAATTTGTTCAAATTATTGGGGCAGAAATGGAACTGTATAACCAAAATGTATTACGGATGAAAGTAAAAGCAGACCTAACAAAATAAAAGTACCAATATGAAGGTTTTATCCATGTTTTGACCTTCAGGCCGTGAGAGTGAACCGATATAAAACTCACATGAAATGACTGATCGTATTTTGTACGTTAGCTGCCCCGGTGTAACGGGTTTTAGTTCAGTTTTTACGGCAAAAACCGCTTAAAATTCTGTTAGCCTACATTCTTTTTTGTAACAAGTGCTTTCTTTTACTTGCGGCTTAACGGAATATGAAACATATGACGATTGAGTGCAGTATTTTTTTGTAAAGAGTTTAAGCTGAATCAAGCAAATATTCAGCAGAAATCACACTGTAAATTCAACGGGCGGAATTAACACAAATTCAGCTCTCTTCAAACCGTTCAAATAAATAAAATTACCGTTCACTTCAAGCTGACTTCACCATAACTTTTAGTTGAAAGTTGTATAGAGAGCAAACACCACAGGCAGGAATTGATAGCTAAATTCATAAATATTGCACTTTAAATTTCACAGAATAGTAGTTCAATTCAGATAAGTAATAAGTAATAGTAATAAGTTTATTATCAGAAAGGTGGGTACAAAATCATCTATCTTATTCAAAAAACAGTATAAAAATGTTAGTCCCTTAAAAGATAGAGTAAACGATGATGTCCGTGCTAGTATAAACTGTGTGACGGACATCAGCGCCTTCCTCTTACAGATTAAAACAACAAAAATTAACATAATTATTTGCAATATAAATAACAACAAGATTCTGATGCGTGTTGATTAAAAATTAGTAGAATATAAATTTAACATAATAAAAATTGCACAATACTTATACTTCAATATAACATTATTTGATTTATTGAAATTGATAGTAATAATATTTTTAATTATAATTTGATTTAATGAAATTGATAACAATAATTATATAAAATAGAATTAGATTTAATGAATTTGATAACAATTTTTATATAACATTAAAAAAATAAAATTAAGGCTAAGACTTGCTAGAGCAGTATTGGCTTTCATAGAAGTGCAAACCATGTCTTTACGACGTTTATGTGTAAATAGTTCAGGATCATAACTCAGCGAGGAATGAGTACGTAGGACTATATGGAGTGCACAAAGTTGCCTGACGGTAAGCACAGATAAATCCCTGTATAGCTGGATTGTAGAATAACGGAAGGGTTTGTGTAGCATCACCTTCAACACTGCTCTCTGCGCCCTTTCAAGACGAAGCATAAGAGTTTTATATGTTCCGCCCCAAACAGGGATGCAATAGGTCAGAATTGACTGCGCTAAAGCAAAATAAGTGGTTTTCAGCAATGGGGTAGTGACCACGGCTCTAAGCTTCTTCATTGGGAACATAAGCTTACGTACACGAGATACCGTAACGTCAATGTGTTTGTTCCAGCTTAGAGTACAGTCAATGTACACCCCTAGATACTTTACGCAATATGTTCTATGAATGGCAGGGCAATCGCATGTGTTAGACGCAGGAAGGGAGCATCTATGAGGCTTTATATGCAGCACATTAGGTTGCGTAGATGAGTTGGCTGAAAAGGTGACGTAATGTGTTTTTGAAACATTCAATGTGAGAAGATTACAGGAGAGCCAATCCATCACAACACCAAGTGCATATTCAGCCGAACGGTGAGCAGAGGCCCAGGTATCCCCACTTATAATAAGTGCCGTGTCATCTGCATATACAAGAATCTTGCAGTCAGGTATAGAGAGTTGGCATAGCCTGTTGACATACACAAGAAAGAGAGTAGGACCCAGCACACTGCCCTGTGGAACTCCGAAAAATAAGTCCTCTTCATTGCTAGTATAGCTCTCAAGCCTGACTCGTTGGCTACGCTCAGAGAGATAGTCACGAAAAATATTCAGAGCAGTATCTCTTATTCCCAGTGTCTCCAGTGCTTGTAAAAGGATGGATAAATAAGAAAAGAATATAATAAAGATAGATAAATACCCGCGTTAATTTACACTTTTCAATAATTCTTGTTGCCAATCGGTACACCTTTTTGGGTGGTTTAAAAACGCATATAATATGAAAAAAAAAACCATCACCAGGGTCCATCCTTCTACAAAAACAGACAGACAGTTAGTATTTAAAATGTATCTTTTTAAAACCAAAAAACGTAGTTTACAATACATTTTTTTAACTGCGTTTCTGATTTTCCCGTCCTTGGCTAAAACGTGTAGATTTTGTGGGCTTGATAATCGTGAGCACGCCACGTACAGTTTCCCATAGGAAAAGCAAAGCAGTGTTTTTCTAAATGTACACCTGCGACTTTCAGTGTTTGTCCTTAAGTTTTGTTTATGGTCATTGCGAATGCTGCTTTTAAGGGAAATTTTAGTCTTTTGAACTGGAATAGGTCCGGATTATTGGAATGCGAGGAATAAATACGTTTTCACCGCTTGCTGTTCCTGTCATAATTATTGCTTGCCGTCCGAGGTGTGTAATCTGGACGCACCAAGGCTCTGTAATGACAGAGCCTTAGTGCGTCCAGATTACGCATCAACAGGACTGGGACACCAAGTTTAAGCCTCAATTAATGTGATGGGTTACTCTGGCAATTCCAGAGAGTTGATAAACTCTACAGGGTACGACGTCACTTGCTCAATATCCATGACATTGTCGACGGATAGATACTCGACAACATCATCATCCACATGACACATAATGTTTTCGTTGATCTGCCCTACAATTTCGTTAGTCGGTGCCAAAATTGCTCTTTCACGCAGCCATTCTCTATCCCTCATATTTGTTTTCAAATCCAAATAAACGTGGTTTAGTAAATTATTTGTATCTTGGACTGTTACAGAATTCAGAGCTCAAATAAATCATACCGTTGATATCTGTAGCCACACGGTCTTCTCCTATTTTTAAAAGGACAGCCGCATATTGCCCCGATTTTAAAATAGAAATGATTCGTATATTAACTTAGACACGGTTGGCGTAACGGTTGACTGGTGCATGACGTGGGTTCAACCCCAGCCCTAAAACAAAGATTTGTATGGCTCACATGTAGTTGTGTAGTTAAAAAAAAATTGTTTCGGGTGGTTCTTGAATACGCGATTTAATTGAATTCGGAGGGGGGGGGGGAAACAAAGTTCCAATACCCTTTTTACACCTTTAAGGGATGATTTTTGGGATGAAAACTATCCTATGTCTTCTCCAGGGTCTAAAACTATGTCCATACCAAATTTCATCTAAATCGGTTCAGCGGTTGAAGTGTATTATGTGTGTGCGGAGGGCGGGGACATTACTGATTCCATATACGAAATTCCAACACCCTTTTAACATCCTTTAGGCATGATTTCCGGGATAAAAACTATGCTGTCTTTCCCAGGGTCCTAAACTAATACCATACCAAATTTAAAAATCTAATTTATACTATACCTGCTCGGAATGTGTCTTATTACTTTTTAAGAAGTTTGACAGAAAGGACGTCATTACTGTAGTACAAATGTGTGGGTCGCAAAAGTGTATGAGAATTCATTACTAACGTTCTGGAGACACTGGAGAGGGAGGGAAAAGTGTATGAAAATCAATGGATTTTCATACACTTTTACATTAAACAGCGTTTTGCATTAAACAGTGCATTAGTAATGACTATTTTTTTTTAATTTAGACCAATTCAGTAGCTAACTTAAAAGTACTTATAATGCCAAAAGACCTAATCTCTTCTGCACTGTCTCAAACGGCTCAAGCCAATATTAATCTAACTGGCAAAATTATGTATTACATTGAGTTTTAATAACTGTAACAATTTCAATATTTTCCTCATAGGTATAGTACCTATAAAGCACTATGTAACACTCGGAAGAAAGTGCGATCCCCAACTCGTGTGTATTAAAGCTCTCAGCTGCGCTTCGGGCCTCAAACTACACCCTCATTGGTAATCGGTCACTTTCTCCCCTCGATGAACAATGTACTATTAATTTAGCTTTTACCAGCGGCTGCGTCTGCGTGCAATTCGAAAATTATTCCACGGGAACCTTATATCGGGATAAAACTATCCTATGTCTTTCCCAGGGTCCTAAACTATTCCCATACCAAATTTAAAAATAAAATTTAATTTAGCTTTTGCCAGCAGCTGCGTTCGCGTGCAATTGGAAAATTATCCCACGGCAACCTTATATCGGGATAAAAATTATACTTTGTCCATCCCAGGGTCCTAAACTATTCCCATGCCAAATTTCATCTAAATCGGTTCAGCGGTTTAAGCGTGAAAAGGTAACAGACAGACAGACAGACAGACAGACAGAGTTACTTTCGCATTTATAATATTAGTATGGAAGTATGGATATGGAAGAATGGATTGTAAACCATAAAAGAAAATAAATAAGGACTTAACAACTACAACGGGTGATACATTGGGCAGTCTTATGGCTAAAAGCGATCTCTTACAGACAACTGTTTTTATGGGATATCTATTAACTTAAAATATTTCAGATTTTTCGCTTTACCGACTTTGAAGATATGTTGGTGCGGGATAAGCCCTTTCACATAAAACCTTAGTTGAACTAGTAGCTACAATTTTAAATTTCAACCCCCTAATAGACTATATTTTTTTTTTGGTTTAATTACAAATGACGATAAGATATTTTCAGATAGATTTTTACTTGAATTTGTAGTATAAAACAATGTTACTTTCCAAATTTCATAGTTTTAGGCCAACGGGAAGTACCCTATCAATTTTGATTCATTCAAATTATGCGTTTCTTTGGGCCTAAGAGGCCGTATCTTAATTTATAAGTTTGAGTTTTTCACAGCTTCAAAGTACTATAGACTTGTGTATTTGGTTTTGTTTTTTCAACTTGATATCTCTATGCTTTCCCGAAAGTAAGGGTCTAGACTGACAGACAGACAGACGGACAATATACCATAAAGGTTTCGTTTTTTCTCTAAAACTAAAGATAACGCTTTAAAAACTCTTCATGCGATAACTATGAAATGTATTTAGGTGACAGTCTACGACCCAGTTTTATTTACAAATGCTGCTATTGACTTGGTTCGGCAGCTTTTAAGCTTACTCTCTAAGTTAGCTTTTAAGTTTTAATGAGTACTTAAAATAAACAGCTTTTAGAATGACCATGGTTATGTTTGCTTTCTCACTGCTGTTTTGCTTTCTCAGCAGTTGCTATTTTAAAATCCCAGAACTGTTTTTAGTTTTTTCGTAGCACTGTTCTACTTATTAATCGGTAAAATTTTCAAAATGGCCGCAGTTTAACTACTAAATGGATGCGTTCCGAAGTTGATTTAAACTGTTATAAACAAGTTGATTACAAATTGTTTGTTTGTCCAAATAATTTAGACAAAACACAAGAAATCTTTCACTGAAAAATAGTTATCGCTTGATTGTCATAAGTAAATAGGTCTAAAATGTCTATATAGGGATAATACTTCGACGCGTCGTGTTCTAGGAAGGAGTTGTAGGAGTTTATAGGATGCACAAATGTCGGACCACGGATGGGTTTTAGTTAGTAAGAATCTGACATACACTCCAGCTTCGCCTAGATCGAGAGGCAGTCATTGGATGATTTCCCACCCTTAAATAAAAAAATTATAATACTTACGGAATTGGCCTCATCTGTTTAGTTATACATATTGTTATTGTTTTCCTTCACAATTTTATGAGTAGTTATGATGACTGCCCGGGTTCGAAACCATATCGTACAACTAGTAAGACATGGCTGTTCATACTGGGCCACCACTTCTTTACAAACGTTCATATGGTAATAATAGTGCAGCCGCTCTATGAGAGATAGTGATGGGTAACTCATGGTTTTTACATGAAGTTGAGGGAGTACCTCATTTTACCCTCATTTGAGGCGAGTAATCGCATGTCGGCGTTTTCACCTCACGAGCCGAGCCCCAGCCGAACTCATTTTCTAAGTTGGTTCATTCGCTCACTAACCACTCAATTACTCAATAGCCACTCGCGAGCTCGCGTCGTTTTTTTGAGGACGCGTGAACGAGTGAGGTGGTTCAATGTTGAAATTCGAGTAACTCTTTCAATTGGCGTTCACGAGTACCTCAAACGAGGTGCCTCCTCATGAGTGAGGGACACATCTCTAATGAGAGAGAATGTACTGTAATCCACCACGCGGGCCCATTCAGGTTAGTAGATGTCACATGTCTTCGAATTTTTGATAGTAGGACATTCCGGCTTCCTCAAGATGTTTACCTTCTCCGTTTTGAGAGCTGTAGTGATTATATAAATTACATGAAGTAATGTGCCTGACTGAGTTCAAACCAACGACATGAAACTCGCAAGTCAGGCTCGTAACCATTGGGCCACCACTGCTCAACGTATACAATAATTATATATACTTTCAAAAGAGACTTTCATTCTGAAGCAGTTGGTTTTTTTTTTATCGATAACAGGTTCGCGTTTGACCACCATCTCACCTGATGGTAAGTGATGATGTGGTGGAAGATGGAGCACGCTTACCTAAAAGTAACCTATTCACTCTTTACTTAAAGATCCCTAGGTTATAGATATCGAGAAACAGACTCCGGCAGGGAATTCCACTCCTTAGCCGTTCGCACAATGAAAGTATTCCTAAAACGTTTTGTGCGTATGGGTGGGATGTCCACCATGTAACGATGGCGTATCGCCGTTTGTCTCGTAGTCCGATGATGGAACGGGCTTGGCGGAATTAGATTGTGTAATTTCATGGCACACTCCCCGAAATGAAACCGATAGAAAACCGATAGACTTGCAACTCGTCGTCAATGTTCAAGGCTCTAGAGCTTTGACTCGACCAGTGCATCGTTGCCAATGAGTCTCTTGGCCCGCTTCTCGATAGAGGTTATGTTAGTTTTAATGATTAGTGTTATTACAAACAAATTACTCATAATTGTTAAGGCTTTTATTTGCAATTAACAAAGACTTCTATTAGCAAATTGCATTCGAGAGAAAGCAACACAATTTTCTTTTAGTTTGGTAAAGTTTGGCTATAATATTGAAGTTCTTTGAAGTAGGCGGTAATTTGAAATTAATATTAACAAAATTTTAAACAATTGTGTTGGAAAAGTGTCAAGGAAAATCGCATCCAACTGCGTTGAATCAAAGAAAATCGCATGAAATGGAGTACCATATTTTTTTCATGGCACGTTAAAGGTAAAGTAGTTTGTAATGCCACGTCTATGTCGACTGCGTTTCTGTCCCCATCTCTTTCATACAATTAAATTCTGTACATTGTATAGTTTTGTGTTATAAAAACCGTCAAACCGTTTGAAGCGTCAATAGCCTCATGACTAAGGTGTGTCAGCCTTGTGATCGCCAGGTCACGGGTTCGAACCCTACCCATTACACTATTGCCATAAACTTATTTCAGACACAACCATATTTAGCTTAGTTGGAGGGATTAACAAGATTACTAGTAGTGTTAATTGTGCCCACATTGCTAGTTCTTTTTATATAAAAACCGTGTATTTTTTATCTATTTTTCTTTATATTGGCTTTAACAGGTGGTTGTAATACCATCATGCTAGGATAACCAATTCGCTTACGACGCGCGTTGATTGGGTTAAGGCCCTAAGGATCTTCCGCGGCGTTGAGGGGCTTTGTGGGTAGTTGTATATCTAGATAAATGAACACGGCTTTGATGCTAAGATGTAACTACTCTTAATACCAATTTCTTCACATATAATCATTTTAAATGTTGTAATGTATCATACAAGGTTAATTAGAATAATGTAAATAAAATACATTTGTGCCATCATCTGCCCACAGGACTTCCCGAACATTCTTTATGCACATTTATTCCAAGTCAACGGCCAAGGCACATAAAATCTAACTATATTAAATAAAGAACCTTAGACTTGGCTTGGCTTTTATAAGCGTCAATAGCCTAATGGATACGGTGTCGGACTTGTGATCGAGAGGTCGCGGGTTCTATCCACACCCATTACAATGCCGTGTACCCACTCCAGACACAAGCATATTTAGCTTAGTTGGAGGGGTTAACAGGATTGTTAGTAATGTGAATTCTACCCACATTGCTAGTAATCTTTACATTATAAAATTAAAAAAAAAAACAAGTAGTTCCATTGAGACTTGGTTAGTTTTTTACAGGATGTTTTTGGTGGAATTTCACTCATTTTTGCAGACAGCAATTTTTTACTTGATTAGTTTCTTAATTACACACTTCAGACCTTTCATAATTACGTTTTCTTATTAGGCATTGTTTGTTTTTTCTTATCTCGACTTGGCGGGAGCACTGCCGTGTCCCCAGATCAGACTCCAGTTTCATATAAATCAATAAAAGGGGCTCATCATACTGAATAACTTTTGTCAAGGGCGCATTTCCATAACTTCCATAGTTCAGCTGAGCTCTTAGGGTTCTTCATCAAATACTCCAGACCTTCAATTTTTTAATTTCAAAAGAATGGGTTAACCACGCTTAACAAATTTTGTGAACACAGCATGTCAATAACTTTAATTGTTTGTCTGGTCTGTTACGGTTTCTCCTCAGGGTCATTAGGTATTACAACAGATCTTCCATGATCCCTACCTCTGTGCCAAATTTCAGCTCTCTAGGTTTATGGGAAGTACTAGTTCTATTTTGATGATCAGTGAGTAAGTGAGTGTCGAATTAGCACAACTTTGCTTTTGCATAACTTAGGAAATAAATAAGCTGTAAACATGAAATTTTGTGGTTCAAGTGTGTGCTTATAGTTTACTAGATAACGATAATATTAGCGTTCTAAAACTATCCAGAAATCCTCCAATAAGGGCATGAGAATACGCCGAAATGGTTACAGAAAAGTATGGTACGTCAGTGTTTGCTTCGTGCTCGACTCAGCGTGGCGGGGAACCTGCCGTGCCCTAGATATCTTACTACAAAAATAAATTATTAATTTGCTTTCCAAAATGTATATACAGTAATACCCCGGACTTACGCGATAGATGGGACCAAGACATAGTACCGTGTAAAGTCGAATTCGCGTAAGTCGGGGTTCAATTTTGCATATAAATACGCATAAAGTTTATGTAATCGGGAACAGAGTATATAGAAAACAATAATTTAGAAGTTCCATGTTTAATTAAATGTAAGATAATGAAAACAATTTACATTACTATGAATAAATCAAAGTTATTTTGCTGTCGAAGGGTTCATATACTCTATCAATATCGCCGGACGAGATAAGTTTCTCTTCTTACGTAAAATTTAATATTTTACGTAAAATTTAAAATTTTACGTAAGTAAACTAACTTTTTTATTTCCCGTTTTGTTGTAAAAATGCGCTCTTCATTGGAATTTATTTATTTATTTAAAATGTATGTACAATGGTGTTACATGGGTGGACTTAATGCAGCAAGGCAATTTCTAAAATTTGTAACCCCTTTTCAACTGTACTGAGGCCTTAACTATTTAGTTTGAAATCTTCATTTGATTTTCTGATTCACATGTTCGAACATGTTGTAAACAAAACACGCCTATGCGCGCGGTGATCAAAAATAAAAACCGCGTATCTCCGAAATCCGCGTAAAACGGGGTAGCGTAAGTCAGGGTAGGTATTACTGTACAGTAGATGTTATACTAAACAGCTTGAAAAAAAAAAAAACTTTTTAGCTAAAAATAAAACCGACTTCCATATCAAAACACTACTTTAATTTCGGAAGGCGGTGTCAAAAAATAAAAGAAAATACAAAACCAATAACACCGACTACCGAAATTAAAGTTATTTCGCGCGCATAGGCGTTTTATTTTTTGCTAAAAAGTTTTTTCACGCTTTTTAGTGGGTCAGTGGGTCGGTTGCTTTTCCCGATGCAGAGCCGTTAATTTTTGAGGAGTTCTCGTAATTCATCATCAGCTCTACTTGCTTACTTTTACTTATTTACATTGTGACGAGCATAAAGTGCTTAACATCCATATTCAAGTAATCGAATCGCGACCAATTATTTTTGAGTAATTCCGATAGCCATCTATGGTCTCCATCATCAGTTCCACTTGCCCAAATGCTGCTTTTCGAGAGCAACTGCACAGAGTACTATAAGAAATACCCAAAACGCTATAGGTGTGCCTATAATATTTGAAGAGTTTCCTCGATTTCTCCATTATTCCATCATCAGATTCTAACGTGATGACAACGGAACCAACTAGAAAGTAAACCCTTTCAAACAAAAAAAGTATTTTCCAAATCGCTCCACCCGTCTTCGAGTTATGAGGTAAAACACATTAAAAAACGTTCAAGACGAACTGAGAACCTCTTCCTTTTTTTGAAGTCGGTTAAAAAGGAACAATTATGGACCCTGTTAGGGAAAAGCAATGATATAATATACATAGATACTAGAACTTAAAACTAAAACATATTCACACGTATATCATCGGGCGTGTTTTTATATAATTTTCACTAATTCTAAATTAATATGACCGTCTATGTTATGGTATCAAGTTGTTTATTTTAAAGTTAACGAATAATGTGGAAAGAGGTTATTCGAATAATTTTTGAGACGCACGAATGTGAAGCGTGGGTGATGAAGATGAACCCTCATTGACTGCTGCAATCGCCTTCAGAGTTGTATCACTATGTATGGTGTATAATGTTGCTATACCCACCTGTACTTATTATGGCTGATTTCTCATTAGAGTGGCAAAACCAATACTAAATTTAAAGAGGCAATAACCAATTAGGCCGTTGTTTACACGATTCGAATCATAGAACATTGACAATTAATCTACCTAGCATCATATTTAAACTTTTAAGAGCAACGATATTAATTATACGACCAACTATACATCTACAAAAATAAACCCATAAAAACTTTATAGAATATAATTCTCTTGTCGTGTAATAAAGGCATAATTTCGCGCAGGCAAGCCGGGTATCCGTTATTGTTGGCATAGAGCCATTAACTTCTATCCATATTACGAAAACTTCCTATAATCCGACTTGTGTTATATTAAACCTTAATATCATAAGTTTACGGTTCAAAATTTAGTGTAAGGGTGCGGTATTTTGTAACAACTGGCGTATCTTTTGTGTTTGATTTTTTTGACTTGACGATCCTAGTTTTCGTGTGGATTCCAATACTATAGTATGGTTTTGAAGCGTGTAGATTTGGGGTAATGTTTGTGTGTAGTTGCATAGTTATCGTAAAAGCATAAACCATTAAGAATGTCCTATGTGGCTATGTGGCTAATATGGATCTTCCCGGGATTTCTAATAGACAATCCCGTGTGACCAACGATATTATAACTAAATAATAATAAAAACCTCAATCTATCTCGATAAGACAAATGAAAAAAAGATAATTTACATACAATTTTAATTAGTAATAAATTCATAATACAAATTATTAATAGTCTTAAGCAAATTCTCATATGTCGCCTTTTTTTATAAATTGTGTAAAAGTTATAATTTTTTATTTGATAAATCGCAGGATTTTTCTGCTCTTCAAAATTAATCCCGGGATTTGGGGCATATCCACTTTATTCTTTCGTTGTATGAAATCAGTGTAAGGTGTAAGTACATAAATAACTCTACTTAATTCCGGCCTCGGATGATTACATATCTTTTATATAACAAGAAATTTTTTTTTTTACAGCAGACGTGTTGTTGTTGCAATCATTTTTTAAGTTTTTTTTTTGATATAACACAATAAATTATAATAGGAATCAAAATAAAAACCTATAATTTTTGCTTCGATTCTCTCTACTTATTTAATAATCGACGCTTATGATTGTATGAAGAAAATAAAAAAAAGCATAAGTATCTTTAGTACATATAAATTTAAATAAAAAGTGGCGAGTAAGGCAGGAATCTTTTGTACATACCTCTCCGATTTTCACAAAACCACGACCTCGATTAAGAAAAAAAAGTGAAATATTCTATAGCCAAGGACGTCTAAGTTAGACATCGGATCAGCGGGATAGAAAGATTAATTATACATGGTAGCCTCGCCGACATAATTAATGTACTTGCGAACTTCGTGAGGGATCGGAAATGTTCAGTTCAATGTATAGTATCCTGTCTATAATGATATATTCTGTAAATTGTAGGTATCTGATATTCTTTAATGGTATGCGGTTTGTTTAAGGGATCGTAGTGGGTTAACTTTAATTAATGATATATAAAAAGAAACCGGCCAAGTGCGTGTCGGGCTACGCGAGTGTAGGGTTCCGTAGTTTTTATAACAGCCAAGTGCGTGTCGTATTCAATATGAAACTAGCGCGATACAACTGACGCTTAGAGCCATCTATCGACATTTCTATTGAGTTGTTCGAAATTTTCGAGTCAAATACAATTGGTCGACTATTACTCGTAAACTTGTAAAGCCCACTTATGTGTGATAGTTTTCCTTTAAACTTCGTTATATATAGGTACTACTGCCGTGTCATTTGGATTTCTAACTACAATCGTTTAGTTGATAGAGGGGGGGGGGACACTTGACTCTAACGAAAATTGGTACTTTAAAGCTTGATAAGTCACGAACGGTTTGCTTAATCAAAAAACGGTCTTCACTAACCCATAATATTTTTGAAAGACTTATCCAACGATATCCTACACAATGGGAAGGACGAAAAAAAAAAAAATATCATCCCACTTTACATGTAGGGGAGGTACCCTAAATAATAGTTTTTTTCAAAATTTTATTTTACCACTATTTCGGCATCATTAACGTGTATACTCATGCTAAATTACAAGTTTCTAGTACCAATGGTTTTTGAGCTAAACCGCGGACAGACGGACAGACAGACGGACATGGCGAATCTATAAGGGTTCCTTGTTGACTACGGAACCCTAAAAAAAGATGATGATACGTAAAAATAATGTCTGTAATCTTTGGGAGCCAGTTCTGTTGAATTAAGAGTGAATACTGTTTAGCTAAGCCTAATGAGCCAAAGCGCACCAGCCACAACAGCATTTTGAAGACATTGGTCAACACAACACAACAGATGGGATAGCTCAGTCCTCGAATACTGGCTCTGCTCTGCTTGCATGCGACTCCATCGAGACGTGTGTAGGCTGGTTATAATGCCGTGTTTTGTTTGATTTTATTTTTAACCGACTTCAAAAAAAGGAGCAGGTTCTCAGTTAGTCTGAATCTTTTTTTAATGTATGTTACCCGATTACTCGAAGACGACTGGACCGATTTGAAAAATTCTTTTTTTTTTTGTTTGAAAGGGTATAGTTGGTCCCATTGTCATGAAGTCAGGATTTGATGATGGAAATCTGGTGATATCGAGGAAACTCTTCAAGTATTGTAACCTGATTTTGTTTAAAGCAACTTCAGCAGTTGCTCTCGAAAAACACCATTTGGTAAAGTGGAACTGATGATGGAGACCATGATGGCCATCGGAATTACACAGCACTACGAGGGTCAATAAATTTCCACGTCACTTGCCAATAACACGATAATTCTTTTCGTTCTTCTTAATTTGAAAAATTCGGTCTCTGGTATCAGTGTATTGGAATTTGTAATAAGTTCTACACACGTAGACTTAGGATTACAAAACCCTTGCCATATCGTTTGTTATCATCCAAAGAAGCCATGCACTTGGTATGTTTATACCCTTTAAATTACACGTTGTATATGTGTACTAAAATACGAACTATCGAAGTTGGCAATGTCAAACGGAGGATTACGTTTAGCTGATATCAAAAATAGCAGGCAAAGGTAGCTTTTTCGTACTTTTCTTTGAGTTCATACGTGGAAGTAAAAACTTTTGAGGAAAAGGTTTCTTATTTATAAACTGCCTACGATACAACTTCTTATGATAATATTCTGCTTTTTATAGAGGTATTTTTTGTCTATCTGTAAGAACACACCTTTGTGACTCCGAAATGCTAAAAAAAAGAATAATTTGTTAATTAAAATCGAACATTTTCGTTGACTGAGATTTGCAAGTTCTATCTCTATGAACGCGAAGTTACTGATGAAAGCTACTTATATTATTAAATGTGACAAAATCTCTCCGCTTGTGTTTGTGTTTATTGCCTCTTGCCGTATTTGCGCGGGTAGACTTGGCTTCGGATTTATGGGTTCTTCTTTCCTTCTATACCCAAGCAATCGCACATAGGGTATTTTTTATGTGTTAACACGCTCGGACAGAATAAAGGAGTTAAGTTTATTTTATATATACCTACGTAAAACACAAACGGTTAATAAAAACAGTATGCCTGAATCTACACATACACAAATACGTATCTACAGATGTCTTACGACTGCACTAAAAAGATTCTTTTAGCACTAGCAACCTTTGTTATCTTTTTATTTGCTGTTGTTGTTTTGTGTCAGCAACAAATATACATTTTCTTTTCTAGTCTTATCTTCAATTTTTCGGGAAAGCTATGAAAATAGATTGAAATAAGCATTTCTATTTTTCAAGTTCTTGATTCTTGTATGAGAATAAGGATTTGCCCTATTTTAATATGTTAGCAGTTCCACGTTTCCTGAGGCCAAAGTTGAAATTATCAGCTTAATCTTTGGAAGACTTTTTATAATCCTTAAACTTTTTACATAGAAAGTACGTATTTTTGGCAAAAGTTATAACAAATTAAACTTGGTAAGATTTTTTTTACTTATTGATTATATATATGATTTCACTTACCTACGAGACTTATCTAGTTTTATATTTGTTAAAATAAACATTTCTATCACTACATATCCAAACTACGAAGTTCACATGTTTACTAGTACAGTTACGCTGTTTAATATCTATCTCTTGAAAGAGGTAGATATTAAACAGATAGATATTATAATTAACTTTGTTTCTTCTTGAAAATGTATGTGTATATATTAAATCGTCGTATATTTTAAATATCCACTGTCGACTTCAGATTTGTTGTCTATTTCAATGAAATAGGGAAACGGTGTTACTTAACCCATTTAGAAGCTATGCTCAATATATTTTTGTGAACGATTAATAGAATCCTATCTATATATCTATTATTTTACAGTTAATCACACAGTCACTAGCGTAGAAATTTCAATGGAACTATTAGAACTTGCTGAAATATACGATCTTCTGGGCTCGCTCGTTCCATCGTAGACCTCATCTATCGCTTACCATCAGACGAGTTCGAGGTCAAGAGTGAGCTCATTCAGAATTAAAAAAAAATCAAATACATAACTATAGAAGAGATAAGTTAGTATATTTTTTAAAATAACAAAATGCTTTAGTAGTTATTGAACATACTCACGGGGCCAGATAGGGCCATTGGCTGCCGGGGTTGCGGGAATGTTCTAATGAGAAACCGTGGCCCCAGAACACAAGAGCAACTGTAGTTAGGAATATGGACACTCCATTCTGCTCCACCCGGAGCGGTAGAAGCCATTTGATGATTTTTGCAGCTGAAAGATAAGATTATCAATTTTGACTTAATCTAACTAATAATGAAATATTTAAAGAACTCCTACATATTGTTATCAGATGGTAACGCCTCAGAAGACGGGTGGTATTGCCACGTTAAACCGCTTACTCTTATCACTTAAAACAGCCAGTACGGTCAGGAACTATTGATCCCTTTTCCTTTGAATTCATGAAAAGGAAACTTGCGCTTGACAAGCACAAACCCTTCCTTCTTTCAAAAACATGGTAAAAGATCTCTATCTCTCTCTTTAATATGTTACTATTTTTATTTTATTTTTTATATATCTCAGCTTTGTTATTTTTATGTATATATATGTATATGTATATGTGTATTGAGTATGTAGGTTATTACTTATTTATTGTATATAAGTAAATAGTACACCATGGACTACCCGCGAATTTATTTTCTCCTTCTGTGTCAAATCCATCTAAAGGTTGTCTGTAAAAGATCGCTTTTAGCGATAAGACCGCCCATTGTAACACCCTTTGTAGTTTTTAAGTCCTTATTTAATTCTGTTATGGTGTACAATAAAGAGTATATCTATCTATCTATCTATCATTGTTTTAAAGACACTATTGACTGACAGCAATGGGTGTGCAAACCCGCTTGAAACGCGTTCCGTGCTTATACTCCTGAATTACGAAGCGTACCTACGAATATAATAACATTTTCAATCAGTATGGTACGATTTTAAACCCACGTACAGCAGAAATTGTGTTCAAAATTGCATTTCACGAATTCGGCTTTTGAAATAAGATAGTTAAAGGCTGTTTTGATGTACATGGTCAGGTAATAATTGGTATTTGATATAGGTACTGCAATCAACTATTAGAAAACAAAATGACGATATATTAAAAAACTTCGATTTTGATTTGTTGCATTCTTTTGTAAAATATTTGCCCATACTAGAAATTTCTTCAGTATCGTGAATGCATTTTGACAAACACATAGACTCGGAACAACAATATCATTTGTAGGTTGTACACGCATCGCAGCTGCTGGTCGCTCAACGACTGCGTCAATCAGAGAGTATATAACCACCAATCGTGTCGCGACGCGGACGGTAAGAATTACTTAAGTTCAATCACAGTATTGATGTCATTAGCTCAGATAATTATATTAAGACCTCGCTATGAAAATAAATGTATACTAAAAAAATATAAATTATGTAAATATGTTAATAAACTGCGCACTTCTAAAACATGTACGATTTTTTTCTTTTCGATAATATTTCGCATTAAATATTTTTTTGTTTGCGTCATTTAAGACTTACCACAAACTAATTTTGCTTAATAAAAACAACGGAAAATGGTTTCCATTAATTTTATGTGCGCATAACTTACCTGTCACTTAAAAATAACTTATGGCTTAGTTTTATCGCGTTAAGCTTAACAAGGACTATACAAAGTTTTCAAATAGTTAGTACAATTATAAGAATTTATTCAGCACAATGTTTGTCATTGATTATAATATTATAAAAATAGTAAAACGGAAAAGTAATTTACTAAGGGCTTAACTAGGTACCCTAAGAGTTCTTTTGTGAAATATTTTAGGGTTCCGTAATAAAATAAGGAACCTTATAGTTTTGGCATTTTCATCCTTCCGCCTGCGTTTTTCTGAGCGACTTGATGCTGGGAATCTGTAATTTCGCAATCATGCCTTAAAAACTGTAAAACAAGAACTTTTGAATTTCAATTTTTTAAGGTATTTTGGTTACAGACAAAGGATGGACAGTTTATTACCGTAGGCCGTTCCTTTTATCACTTTGGGTACGAACCAGTACGAACAGATAGGTCTTTAAAAATTATAAGAGATTGGTCAAAACCATATTTCGATTCTTTGCGAAATATTGCGCTTTGTTGTGGTATTTTTTGTTACAGTTCTCTCCCACTACTAACGACGTTACCCAGCAGTATTCATTTGCCAGAACTTATTATCATGATTTTGTTGTCCTTTTTTCACAACGAATTAATAATGACAATGACACCAATTGTCTCTAAAAAATTTTATGGTATCTATGATAAAAACCGTGGCAAAAAGTTAGTACTATGTATAATCAAGGTTTCCCTCCCCAACATTTTTACAAAACCAGTGAGCAGTATTTTAGCACTCTCATTCACAATGTTCTTTAATTCTATTTAATGTTGCGGAGTCATACTCCCACTGGGATTTGAGCCAACCGACCGTGTTTTTAAATGTCACACTATCAACTATTAAATGGGAAATCTGTTTTTTTTTTTTAAACTGTAGCTACATTTGAATTACGTTTCTGTGCTGAAAGTTGTGATGGTTTTGAGATTCAGAGGTTCGAATCTCTAGTTCAAAGATGTAACTGTGGAATTGAAATATTCTGAAATAAGCATTGACACTTTGAGAGTATTTATATTTATCAATTACATAAAAAGAAAGATTTAAAATGATATAAAACAATTGAACTGACATACGAAAAAATAGATACTGTCGTGAGCTTCGCGTGCTGCACCAAAATTGCCTGATTCAGAAAAACGCTAGACGACTTAGTGCCTGACGCTGACCACCAAACCTAGTGTTGAAGTGACTAACGGATGTACATCGATGGCAATTTCCCAGTAGTCAAACAATATAATAATAATAATAATATTGTTTGTTTACATGTTTCTCAGTGTGAGGTATTTTACAGAAGAATGTTGTATGGGTGATTTAATTTTGTGAATTAGCTTCTTATTCCTGTGTGAGTTTTTTTATTGTTAAATATGTTTTTCATCAACCCACCTTTTGGAAGGTCTTTTGAGTATTTCAAGTTCCCTTAATGCATTGAGTTTATTCAAACAACTGTTCACCCGTATCCATGAAATATTGCGATTACTTGTATCCTTGTTATTTCCCTATGGAGAAACAGACAAAATATTATCATTGGTTGGAAGTTTTGCCTATCGCTATTTATGTTCGTTAAAACTGACTTATTTTAGATTAATTTAAGGAAGGAGTTTGACGTAACAACTTTGGTGTCAGAAAACTAAACTGAATTAATTTAAATATCAATTTCAAGTTATCATTGGTTACCTATATTACACGTATACACTAAGGAAAAGGTCAATAGGTATATATAGTGGTTTCCTTTACATATAAGCATTTGTTGAATATTATAGCACTATTAAATTAAATGCAAATATTCGTTAGCTTGATACCATTTTTTTACCAGCAGTAATTTTCATCTTAGGAATTACCGAATTATATTAATCAAAAGAAGCTACAAAGCTAAGCACATAGCTAACTTTCGGCGAACCATCTTTTTCCCTTAGAGCCGGTTACGTCTATCCGGATAATCCTTTAATTAATGAGATGAGTGCATCTGAATTAAACAAAAGTTAGTCAAAAGCTATATATACACAAGACAGGACCATTAATCAACACTTTGGAATCCTCGTATAAGCGGAATATTAAGTCTAATTTTCCTGGTTTTCTTCCCCACCGCTCTCTGTCCGAAGTGTTTTAAGCACAACTTTGATATTTGAATAAAACATTTTCGTATAAAATATCCAAACTCAACCTTCTTTCTTGGAAGTGATGAAAAATTTCGATAGTATACACAGCTACAGTTCTCTAGTATTACCTGGCCTCTTATTATAAGAAAAACTTGTGTAAAACCAGGTCTGCTTATAGTGGAAAGTTAAGCTTGGTGTTCTGTCATGTGTACATCAAAATGAATTGATAACAGCATTACAGGTGTACAGAAGTAGGTATTTGGAATAAAATCTTCGTCCATTTTTTTATTTTACTCTAGATTTATTTTTACAATAAAGATGTAAAAAAAGGCTTAACTATAAGGCGAATCTATAAGATATATTATTGTTTTCCAAAGTACCTATGCCTGTCATATTTGTTTGAATCTATTAAGGTCAGTTTATGTATTTAAATTACGCTAGAAAAAAATCTTATCTCTGAAAAATCTAAAAATAATGTCTAGAATAGCCATAAATCGACCGAGTCGCAAAAAACAAACTTCTACACTGATAAATTTCCAATTATTTTTTAAATAATAAATTAGCAGTTATCGTTAAAAAATGGTTGTAATTTAAGGAAATTTAGTGCCCTATTTACATGCACTATGCCTATTTGTATTACGTGATCCGGTATTCGAAATCATTCTTCGGTAAGCTCGTGTACGCCGTGCTTAATAACTGGTGAGCACGCAACGCCGTGCTATTTTTGGTTCAGTCTTTTTTAACACTCTTATTAAACGTACGCTGTCGAGAAAACACGTTACATTTTTTGCTAAAGTTTTGGCGTCACCTACCTACATGAAGTAGCTTTATAGACATAGGAGAATGGACTGACTAAGCCCTTCGCTGAATCGACGAATCTGTTGTTATAGCGGCAACAGAAATACATTATCTGTGAAAATTTCAACTGTCTACCTATCACGGTTCATGAGATACAGCCAGGTGACAGACATACAGACTAACAGCGGAGCAATCCAAATCATCAAGCAAGCAAGCCTAGATCCATCATAATTATGATAATGATTGGTAATAGTTCCTCCTCCTCGCGTCGTGTTCCTCATAATAGAGATATGTGACCACCTCCCTGGTACCGTACATCTTGCTATGGACAATGGCTGGCACTCGCCATTCGTTTCTTTTTTCGGCAGCATGCACACCTGGAACTAGACCGGGACCTGTTTGGACCAGCGCATCTTCTTCCTTCGATCGTTCCGGTCACAATCATTTTCTCAAGAATGTCGCCTTGCTTCCTTGCGAAGTGACCGGATCAAGGATCCTTTGGAAACAGTGGTAATTGTTCATTGCTTCCATATATCAATGAGTAGCTACTTTATCCCAATTTAGTTCATGTCCAATAAAAGTTGGCCTAGTTCATTACAAACTAGCGGTTTTTGAATTGACAGTCAACACTTTTAGCACGCAGTTTCAATGTAAAAAAAAATATCGTTTTGGCTGATGTCATGTGGCGTAAATGTAAAGTTAATTATTTTTGTATTATAGTGATTGTAAAAGTGATTTCTCGCTCACAAATCCAACACATTTTGACGCTTCACATTTATATATTATTTTTTAATGATAATAGAGTCGCGTTTGACCACTATCTCACCTGATGGTAAGTGATGATGTGGTCGAAGATGGAGCACTAGCGAGAGCCTAGAAGTAACCTATTCACTCTTGATTTAAAGACTCCCAGGTTATAGCGATCAGGAAACACAGACTCCGGCAGGAAATTCCACTCTTTAGCCGTACTCACAATGAAAGTATTCCCAAAACGTTTTGTGCGTATGGGTGGGATGTCCACCATGTAACGATGGCGCATCGCCGTTGGTCTTGTAGTCCGATGATGGAATGGGCTTGGCGGAATTAGATTGTGTAATTCCATCGCACACTCCCCGAAATGTAACCGATAGAAAACCGATAGACTTGCAACTCGTCATCGATGTTCAAGGCTCTGGAGCTTTGATTTGACCAGTGAATCGTTGCCAATGAATCTCTTGGCCCATTTTTCGATAGACTCAAGCGCGTCCAGTTGGTATTTGGCAGATCCACCCCAAAGATGAGAGCAGTACTCCATACACGACCGAACCTGGGTTTGATCGAGATTGAGCATCAGTTCCAGTGTGAAGAACTAATGTGTGCACCGTGGACGTTCTCAAAGCCCATGGTAATTACGCATCCTTCAAATTACGAGTACCGCCGAGATTGGCTGATAAATTTATGTCTGCACAAAATTGGGCTGAGGATATCTGTGTGAAGCCATGGCGCCGTACCTTTCGTGCTAAAAATGATGAAACCCAGCAGACCCCTTTAACCTTTCTGTTGCACCTATCCGTAGTAAATGTAATAAGTGTGTACGATTATTATACCAAAACGTGCGTGGGCTGAAAACCAAGTTACCCACATGGAGATCAAGTTTAATGCTCACCGAACATGATTTAGTAGCCGTAACAGAAACTAACCTTGACACATCGGTAGAAGACTCCGAGGTATCATGTGGGGATTGGAGCATCTTACGCAGAGACAGAGTGACTGCAGGAGGTGGAGTATTACTGGCTGTACGCCCCGGCATCACCTTAAGAAGACGGCTAGAACTAGAGACGGCCTATGGCGAGGATATGTGTGCTTCCCTCACAATCCATGGCTTAAATATTACTCTATGTATCGTATACAGCAAGCCTACTGCAACCGACGATAATTATATGATATGGTTTTGCAAGATTGAGAGCTTCATTTTAAAATTAAACGGAATTGTACTTATTTTAGGTGACCTCAACTTAAAGAGTGCATCTGTAAATATAAACAATTATTACTGTTATTTTCTTAACTTTTGTAATCTAGCTGATATGAATGAAGTGATGAATATGCGGGGGAGTAAGCTAGACGTGGTATTGACTCGGGAGGGCGCTGGAGTAAGCTGTGAATAAGTTGTGGGTAGTGAGCTGGTTTCAATCGATCTCTATCACCCTCCTTTAGATATCGTAGTTCCTATCAGGGTACACAAGGGGAGTGAAAAACTAGAATCTAGCAACATTGATCGAAGTAATGATTGGAACTTTGTCAAGGGAGATTACGCGTTATTTTACGATCAAATAAGCTTAGTCTCTTGGGACAGGGTTCTTAAATGAAACGATGCATGCTCATCTACGGATGAGTTGTACACTATCATCTATACCCTATTTAATTCTTCAATTCCAAAGAAAAAGAGGCACTCTATCGGTAACAGGCGATACCCAGTTTGGTTCACTGGAGACATAGTCCATAATATTAAGCATAAACACAAACTCCATGAAAAATGGAAAATTACACGATGCGAACTCATATGGTTTTAATCGTTTTAATTAACCATAAATAAATAAATAAAATAAATATATTTTATTTATCTTCTGGGCTCGCTCGTTTTTTCGTAGACCTCATCTATCGCTTACCATCAGGCGAGATTGAGGTCAAAAATAAATAATAAGAGGTGAAGAATAAATAAATAAGCAAGAGTGGGCTCATCACGAATAACAAAAAAAAATACATTAGATAAATAGAATACTCTTTATTGCACATCAATAATCAATATTATCATTAATAATCATCATTATCAATTTTATTAATCTTAAAATACACTCACCTATAACTGTGGTTGTAAATCTAAAAGGTTAATACGTCTGTATTTCCAACTGTACGACTCATATATTTTAACACACGCAATTCTAATAGACTGCCTAGTCACATTAATTGCTCATTTAATTAATTATCTTTCACCATCGTACCATTAATTTTGTCTTATAATTATATCTTGAGTTGTAATATGTTTCATTAACCAGAATTTTATATGTATGATGCTTAGATATTCTAAAAAACCTTTTAAGAACATTTTCATATTTGGGAAGCAAGAAAATGGTCTTAGTTTGGGCACAAATCCAGAGATTTGGCTGCGGAAGAATGCCAAAAGGAAAAAACAAAAATAACTTTTAAACGACTCGAGAATCGAGCCCTACTTTTTAACAGGGGGAAATCATCAAATTACTTCCCTGCTCTGGAGTGGAAGGGAGTGTCAGATGGAGTGGGTATATAGTCAGTAGAAGCTGACTAAAAACCCACCCCGTTGTGCTTGCATACCGGGGCCGTGGTATCGATATTCCTGGTTGCGGAAATCAAACCTTAGTCCTCATACTGAGGAGCTACGCTGTTTGAATAGTAACAATTTATGTCAGATGCTAATTTAATCCCTTCATTTTCTTGACTTACAAACACCAGCAGGGACGAATATATATACTTTCATTAAGGAAACTAGTAAAGCGTATATTATTTATATGTATATTGACTGCTGACTTTGAAATTCAACCTCGTTTCTGCTTGTGGACTAAGGGTAATTTAGAACTATGCATTAATAATGAGGGCTGTCTATCTGGTTCGTTGTCGCAGTACCAATATATGTGTATACCCAGGATCTATATTAAGGTTAATACTTGAGTTTTTTTTTAATCTAATGATTGCTGCTTTTTGATAAAAGAATTTTTAATACATCTTTGAATATAATTATTATGATCAGGAAATTGGAATGTCCTAGAACCGTAAGGTCAAAAGTATATTGAAACTTACTAACAGGTAGCGGGCCTTTGTGGTGGTTTGCGATCCACTAAGTTAAAGCAGTGGCTAGTTTAGAGTATTTAGAACATAACCAAATGGATGAATTAGTAACATAATAATACATAATATAATTAGCCTATAATTTTCCCACTGCTAGGACACAGACCTCCTTTCTATGAGAAGGAACGGGCCGTAATGCACCACGCGGGCCCAGTGCGAGTCAATCGTCGGATTTTTCGGGTCATCAAAAATCGTTAGAAAACCGATATACTCTCTTGTCGGTTTCCTCAAAATGTTCTCCTTCACCATTTTTTTAATTGTTGACGTGCTTGACTGCCAGCTCACCTGGTGGTAAGTGATGATGTGGTCGAATATGAAGCACGCTTATCTAGAAGTAACGTCTTCACTCTTGACTTAAAACTTTCAAAAGGAATTTACTCTTTAGCTGTACGCAAAATGAACGTATTCCAGAAACTTTTCGTACGTAGAACCATTTTAAGAAAGAGAGAATTGTTGACATCTCTCAAAAAATCTCTGTACTTTAATTTACTCATCTAAGTAAATGAATAGATAAAAAAGTAAGTTAAAACTGGTCTAGAACTATTTTAAATAACATGGCACGTTAACAGCACTAGCACACAAAATGGTAAAAATACAATAGAGTGATTTTGTTTCAGTCAATTTTACTGATACCGGACACGCTCTATACCTTTTTATTTTCAGTAACCAGGTTTCAGGCTACTGTATCGCAAATGTTCAGGTAACCTATTATTAGACTAAAGTTAGTTTTGTTCACTGTGTTGACTTTCCGTATCATATTTGATAAGCACTAATTTGTACAGATCCAGACCTAAATGGTTTTACTTAACTTTGGCATAATTATGCAATGATGCAAGTGGGTTATCTTAGTCATTGCAGTCGGGGATAATATACGCCCAAGCCAACGATGGCCGTTATGGTGCAGAGACTGCAATGACTAATGCTCACGGACATCAAAGAACGATGTCGTATGAATATGTTAAATACTTACTCGAAAACTGGCTTTTAGTACCCACTTTCAAGGTCAGTATTTTTAGTACTTCAAAAGCCCAAGTCCAGTGTCAAGCAAGTTTTTTCAACTGCAAAAACCTGCGTGAGATATTTTTTGAAATCATATTAACTTTTGGGTCATATTTTAGAAATAGTATTTCAGTATGACTATAATTTTATATCAGATACAGAATATTACCCTTAAACATATGATAAAAAATCCATTGTATAGCTTTTTCATTTCTACTTAGAGGTGGAACTCATTTGAAGCTTGGATGACGAAGGAAAAGTAGTTTTAAATATTTCTTCTCATTATCTATGACACTGAGCTTCTATTGTTCAAAGTTTAATTTTAAAAAACTATTTGTGCCAACAATGTCGCAAGAAATAGCTAGAGTAAAAAGAAAGCTCTCTTGTTGCTTACCTCGCTTTATAAGCTGCATAAAGCGTCACCTGAAAAATAATAGCGCTGGAAGTTAATTTGCTTGCTGCCGTATCCCGTGTTGTCTGAGACTTTAATTTACTTGCTAGTTCTATTTTGATTGGAAGGTTATTGTAAGGTCTGATGTGTATACCGTCCACCTTTTATACATATAAATATAATTAAAGTGCATGTCTGTGATTAAAAAAAAATGTGTTTCCTAAACTTATTTATATGATATGACAAAAAATTTACGTTTGAGTACGCAAGATATTTTTAAACATTTGTCTGCTTTTTCTGACCAATCTCTGAAACGTCCAAACTGATGTTAATGGGACTTTAGGATAGACGAGATAATGTATGTGGGCTACTTTTATGGTTGGATTCCCATGGTATAAGGAGTTGCGCAAGAAAAAACGTGTAAGAAATATCAACACACAGATGAAGTCGCGGGGTTTATGTGTGATCCCTTTCCTTTCTGATAATTTAAAGTAATGGAAGTCTTAGAAGCAAGGCTTTAGGTACGTTTCTTTTCAATATATAAAATTTACAAAACTAAATCAACGCATTGGCCTCTATAGACATACTCAATCTGAAGCTAAACGACTTTTTAGAGACCTTTTTTCTAACACATACAAAAAGAAGAATCTATCGAAAAACGGCTGTGTTAAAACAATCTAGTTCTAGTAATCACTTTGAAACAAATTATAAAAGTGTAAGAAACTCGTCCTTTTTTATTTATCCTTGGACTGAGTGTTCAGAGTCTATAAAGCTTTATTTCACGATGGTGTTTATTGCAGCCCAGGAGTCTAGCAGACTGTCATTGACGTAAAATCTTAATGTTATGTTATAAGCTTTATTTTTGGCGCAGTAACCGCCAAATGTTGGTAATCCTTTTTATTATTGACTAGCTGTATCCGCGTCTAATTTGGGCTAAAAGTGTTTTTAGAAAGAAAGTAAAGTTGGAATGAGAAATAGCTTAATAACAGCCAGAAGGAATAGATTAGCCTAAACTAGCTAGATTTTTCTGGGCTTTGCGTGCGTGTCAATTATATCTACGTACCAAAATTCATCAATATCTGTTTGAACTATTTTTGTAAACGATAAGACAGAAAAACAGACTCCCTTTCATATTTATAATATTAGTATGAATTTAAAATAAGTACAAAGAAGGCCGTTTTTCAATGTTTACCTTTTATAAACAGATCTTTTCAGATTCATATATTTTTAGCTTATCTCAGCCTGTGAATACAGAAAAGAAAAAAGCGACCGAAATCCCCCATGAACTATTTACGTATAAATACCAACCAAAATTTATTATACAACTCTCCTTGAAAGAATCTGTTCCAACACTTTATGATGCTGTTTCATTGTAACTTGACAATAAAATGAAGATAAAATGTTTTAGTGAAAACTAAAAGTTTAGAATATAGGGTCTTTATATGATGCATTTAGGTTGTAGTCGTAATGTAAATGTAGTTTCATTGCTTATTATATATCTTTCATGTTATTGCGTCTGTAAGGAGATATTATTGACATACAAAGTATTGAATCAAGTAAGCGTCAATGGCGTAATGGCTAAGGTGTTGGACTTGTAATCGAGAGTGCGCTGGTTCGAACCCCACCCATTACACTATTGCTGTAAACTCACTCCAGACAGAAGCATATTTAGCTCAGTTGCAGGTGTTAACAAGATTGCTAGTAATGTGGATTCTACCAACATTGCTAGTTCTCTTTAAAAAAAAGTTGAAATGTCCAGAGAGAGTAAATCAAATATTTTTGATTCATTCATCGCGGCAGCATCATCCATACTTACTAATATTATAATGCGAAAGTGTTTGCCCTTTTTCTACTTCGAAATGGACCTACGGATCGTTGTGATTAATGGTGCAGAGATAGTTGAAGCGCTGTAGGGTAACATAGGTAAGTTATTTTAAGTGAAAAAAAAATATCTCGCTAGCGAGGGTAGGGTGCAGGCAAAAGCTAGTTAACTATAAGTATTTATGTCTTTCGGACTAATGATAATATAAGTAGTGGCTGTATCACGGAGCTGCGAAAATCAAAACATCGATAAATGATACCTATGTAAATATGTGGGTACTCACTCGACCTCTCTATTCTTTAACTGCATTCATTGATATATTTACAGATTATTACGGTTACGGATTATTATGTCGGACGCTGTGTCTAAACTGACGCGAAAAAATCGCTCCAATTTAATATATCTTTTAAAAGTACAAGCAGTGTTTATAAGTGAATAAAATTAAGTGTATAGATGATACATTAGCTAAAGCTGTGAACTTAAAGCAAAGTGCCAATTTCCAATAAACACCACGAATATAAAACAATTTCTTAATATAAATCAAAAGAAGTGCGGAAAAGAAACTAGAATTATCAAACAATACAAAGTGAATAAGTATTTGTGACAGTGAAAAAAGTTCAATCACATGAGTCAGTCCTAATCGTCTTTGTCGACGTCAAATTTTCGGTCTGATTAAGCATATGCTCTAATTAACTTCAGCTAACTAAATACTCGGACCGTCCTAAGTTCAAACATCAGCACCGCTGCTCTTTTGCGAATTCTAAAATTGTTTAGAATATTTATTCAAATAACGTTTCGACCACAGCGACGATTACTCAACAGTTTGGAGTGTCTCTGTGTACCATCATATCGCACCAGAGGGCGCCATGTCACATACAGAAACAAGAATGGATTCCAACAATAATATAACTTCCGTAAACCTCATAGAATTAGGTATTTAACTGAACTATCAAAAAGTATGACAAACAACGAAAAAACAATTATGAGTATTTCCGATAGCTTCCACGATACAATTGACGACGTACGAGAACTAACCGAAGAAAACAATATACTAAAGAAACAATTAAAGAGTTCGCATCACGAGATAGAAAATTTAAATGTTGAAAACTTTCGTCTCAAATCCGACTTACAAAATATGATTGAAACAGTAGTTGAAGAATATTTTTCTGAATACTTCAGTTACTGTCATAACATAATACCCAACTGTACCATAATGCGGCTGATAAATAATATTGAACCTAAAAAAAAACTTTGCCTTAGACGACTATTGCCTTCTTTTCCTTTGAGAAAATGAAATTGCAGATGAAAAAACTCATATAACGAATATTTAGAATAATCAAAATATTAAAATAATTCCTACCAAAAGTGCGAAACACCAACATAGTCATCTGTCTTCCAACGTATAAAACCGGATCACAAATTTACAATTACAAAGATGAAATGTTTAACAACCTTCTTCATTTGGACAATCAAAATTATAAATATGCATACATTTTCAACAGCAATCGTGATCTAATACATGATATGTTTTCTTACTCTACGGGCAGAATGAATAAGTATGGAATAAGGAAAATCTATAAAAGTATTATGAGCAATATTCTCATAGACTTAAACCTACATATACTGCCAGAGAAATAGACAGCCAACTGGCAGAAACACTCAAAAGGAATACACGGAGCACATCAATAGTACAATTAATTCAGTCTAGAAAGATAATTAAACTTTTTTTTCGTGTACAATAATCTATGTATATATCCTACATCAAAATATCGCTGGACTTCTTAACAAAAGTAATGCTCTTAATGTTTATTTGGCAGAATTGGAAAGTGAAAGAAAGCGCATAGATGCTCTATGTGTTACAGAACATTTTATGTCACCTGAACAGGAAGAGTTGTTAAAAATACCTAACTACAGCTAAGTAACCAGCATTTCTAGAGAATGTAAAAGAGGTGGCTCATGTATTTGAACCAGATTTTGCCATAAATATCAGGTTTTAAAAATAAGCAATTTCTCTCTAAATATGTAACTAAATGCTGCGCGATAGAATTGACAGACCATAACATAATTATCGTATGCATATATGGGGTACCACAAAATTATTTGGATAAATTTCATGAAAATTTGAATAATATATTACATTCGGTTTGTTTAAAACTTAGTAAAAAGGTAATTTTATGTGGAGATTTTAATATAAACATCTTGAAAAGAAATAAACAAACCTTAGACTTTGAATATGCTCTGTTAAGTTATAATAACAATTCTTTCAATCCACTAGGCTAAGCACATGTTTAGACAATATTGCACATAATGTAAGGGACTGTAAAGGGGAAATTATACAATTCGGTTTGTCTGATCATACGGCAAAACTTTTGAAATGTCCAGTTAAAAAGCGTGAAAAAAACTTTTTAACAAAAAATAAAACCGACTTCCATATCAAAACACTACAAAGGCAGAAATAACTTTAATTTCGGTAGTCGGTGTTATTGGTTTCGTATTTTCTTTTTTTTTAACACCGCCTTCCGAAATTAAAGTTATTTCTGCCTTTATAGTGTTTTGATATGGAAGTCGGTTTTATTTTTTTTTTTTAAGTTTTTTTCGCGCTTTTTAGTGGGTCGGTTTGTAATGGATCTAGTTACAAAAGCGAAAATGTCAACTACTTATCACCTTTTAAAAAATATTGCTTTTCCCGATGCAGAGCCGTTCATTTTTGAGGAGTCCTCCTGGTACTTCACCATCAGCTCTACATCACCATATGCATTGTGACGAGCATAAAGTGCTTAACATCCATATTCAAGTAATCGAATCGCAATCCACGAAATACTTATTATTGAGTAGTTTCGGTGGCGATCTGTGGTCTTCATCATCAGTTCCACTTCCCCACATAGTGCTTTTCGAGAGCAACTACACAAAGTACTATAAGAAATACCCAAAACGCTATAGGTGTGCCTATAATATTTGAAGAGCTCCCTCGATTACTCCAGGTTCCCATCATCAGATCCTGATTTCGTGACAATGGGACCAATTAGAAAGTATACACTTTCAAACAAAAAAAAAATAATTTTCCAAATCGGTCCAGCCGTCTTCGAGTTATGAGGTAACATACATAAAAAAAAAGTTCTAGGCGAATTGAGAACCTCCTCCTTTTTGTGAAGTCGGTTAAAAAGACTTGTGCTTTAAGGCGTTAGCGTGAAAAAAGACGAAATTATGGCCAAGAAAATATAGAAAAGTTTGGAAAATGCATAAAAACTCTTGAAGTGATGTTGACGAAGCATACACGAATTTTCTAGACTTCTTCCAATGTTTTTACGATTTCTGTTTTTCTGATGAAATGCGAACAATATCGGTCACTAAAAAAGCAAAATGGATCTCTAACGGAATAAGAAAGTGCAGCAAAAAGAAACGACACTTACTTTGGCAATACAGAACAAACCCTACCCTTAAAAATAAAAACGCGTTCAAAACATACGCCGCTAGATTAAAAAAAAATGTATTATTGACACAAATTAAATCAAAAGCAGCAAGGACAATAATTAACAACTTTAAGACCTGCTTTCCTAAAGAACCTATAACGGAAATTCAAACAAGTACAAAGCAAATTAAAAAACCTTCAGAAATAGCCGAGAATTTTAACAATTTTTATATTGACCAGGTTGTCAAACCAAACAACAAGGAAGTACCAAAATTCCCGATGTATTTAAACTCCTCCAATTCTTTATTTATTGAGCGAACTATAGCACAAGATATAATTAACCATATAAAGTCACTGAAAAATACAAATAGTGTTGGATACGACGAAATTTGCACTAAGATTGTAAATGAAGTGGCTCAATACATAGCCCCACATCTTATTCACATATCATTAACCTAAGTATTCTTGACGGTATCGTTCCTCAAAAATTAAAAACTTCTATAATTGTAACACTACACAAAAAACAGGATAGGAAATGTATGGGAAACTATAGACCAATTGCCTTGAGACCGGTTTTCTCAAAAATATTTAAGAAAGTTATTTATAAATCCTTATATACCTATCTTGAGAAGTCTAATCTATTAGTCAAAGAGCAAAAGTATTCCGTAAACAAAAGGTCAATATGGCTATTTATGACCTCCTTCTGCCTATTATATCAAACGTAGACAAAAGAAATCCTGTTTGTGCTATTTATATGGATCTAACCAAGGCTTTTGATTATGTGGATCACTCATTAATTTTAAGTAAACTAGAAAAATATGGTATCAGGGGAAATACACTTAAACTGTTTGAATCATATTTGCTAAATAGAAAACAATTTGTACAAATCACACAAATTATATGTTCTCAATCCGGTGTAGAGATGAAATATCGGTCCAAAAGTAGGACAATAAAATACAGTGTACCCCAGGGCACCGTTCTAGGACCACCCTTCTTTTTGCTGTACATTAATGATCTTCCTGGGCATATAAACCACCCTATGGTGCTTTTCGCAGATGACAGCACAGTACTAGTTAAATGTGACGTCCTCAATAATTATGAAAATGAAATAAATATGACTTTAAATAAAATTATTTCATGGTTTGACAGCAATAATATTAACATAAATTTAGAAAAAACTAAAATTATGCATTATTACCAGATAATTCCCGCTAAATTTCTTGGCTTAACTATTTAGGGAGGGACTGAAATAGAATCTACCGCTGTCACAAAATTCCTTGGTATGATAATAGACAATAATTTGACCTGGAGATCCCAAAGTGACGAAAGTAAAAAAGTAATAAATTCTCTTACGCCCTTTATAAGTTATCGAAAGTTACAAACGGCTTACCATGGTTATGTTGCAGAAACACTCAAGTATGGCATAATATTCTGGGGTAACTCAGTCAATAAAGAACTTGTTTTTAGAGCCCAAAAAAGATGTGTCAGAGCTATATGTGACTTTAAATATACTGACAGTTGTAAACCATATTTTAAATGTTTTAATATTCTTACCCTGCCATCATTATACAATATACATCTATGAAACGAATATTTTTTGTCAGAACACACTTCGCGCAATACAAAGTAGCCTACAAGATATTACAGAAAATTACGTGACAACAACAAGTTAAAGCTCGAAATATCACATGGCAGAACAGTATTAATGAATAAAAGTACTTTCTGTATGGCCACGAGAATTTTTAACAAGCTGCCGGAGTCATTAAAATCGTTAAACTTGGACAAATTCAAAAGTGTTCTATTTAAAATCTTAATAAATAAATGTTACTACTCGCTAAAGGAATATCTTGATGACAATTCTATAATTCTTCCTTATAATGAATATTAGGTCACGTACGTTTATTCTAGACACTTAATTGCTATTTAATTTATTTTTGACCATTTAATAATGATTTTGGTTCTATTATTTCATAAATATTGTCACAATGACTTGACATACATATATTATTACTGTTATCATGACATTTAAGTGATATTATCCCTGGATTTGACATTGCATATTGTAATTTTATATTTGTATCTGACATAAATTTTGACATTTGTTTTTGGCACATTTTAATTTATTTTATATTTAACTTCGAGTTGACAAATTTTTATATTATTTTCTTGACATTAAAATTATATTGCTTTGTATACTATTTTCACGTCATAATATTATATTAAATTTGTTAATTAAATTCATTATAATATATTTGCACGCCATATTATGTGGCATACATGATTGTACTTTATTTTTGTTATGTTATCTTGCATGTTCAATTTTTTATTCTTGTATATATACACATGTTTACGCAAATAGATAAATCTAATCTAATCTAATGTAATCTACACCCCCACTATGATTGGGTACGAATTTCAATAGCATGACACCTTGCAGAAGCTATATTCTTCTTCTTCATTTCATTTTCAAATTGTTTCAGTCATACTTAGAGGAGTCATTTGATGATTTTTCCGCAGCAAAAATATGCCTTTGAACTTGACTGAAGAACAGACAGCGTAGAATTTTTACCTTAAATAAAAACACCCTGGTGATTTTCATCAGCACATAGAAGGGACCTCGTTACCACTCCGGGACTCCCTCTATGCAATACTTATTAGGACACATCCCTGAGGAGACTCTAAGGAGGTATCCCCAGAGCTTCACTGTGCACTTCAGTACGTGATCACAGTGCATCTCGACATTGTTAACACAAGCTTCAAATACTTGATTCAATTTGTCAAACACTGTTTGCTTGGTACATCTTAGGTACGTTGCAATCAGTGCCTAATATTGTAATCTGTTTCAATTCAACTTAGTGTCAGTAATGAAATTTCATAGCTTTATGACTAAGAAACAAAACAAGGCGATGAATTCTTAAATGACAATTATTTAGACCAAAATTTGTTTAATATTATAATAATGCTTAATTATGACAAATGACAATTAACATTATAATAAACTTACTATTCCTAGTGATAATTAATATTGTGTTTCCTTGGTTTTTAGTTATTTATTAAATTTAGACATATAATTGTAAATTTGAATATTGTACATCTTATGGGTACGCTACAGTGATACTTGTTATAATATTTTTTTTTTAAATAATATTCCACAACTTTTTCACACAACGCCATCTAGTCCCAAACTAAGCAGAGCTTGTGATATGGATACTAGACAACTGATAAACATACATATATATTTCTAAATACATACATATTATAGATAAATTACACCCAGACAAAGAACAAATGACCGTGCTCATCACACAAACATTTGTCCTAAGTGGGAATCGAACCAACGACCTTGCGCATAGCAGTCAGGACCACTGACCACTATACCAACGGGCCTGTCAATAATAATAATAATGTTAAGAACTGATTTTCTACCTGTGACAAACAATAGTTTAATCTGAATCTGAAAACTTCAGATGACTATAATGCCAATAAGCAAGGTGACCCACACAATAAATTATCAAAGCTTGGACAAGGTTAGAATAGATTTCTTAAAAGTATTTTGAGTGGAAGCTAGGTTAAAAAAATGGAGAAGTTTTTTACTTTTATTTTGTAACGTGAACAAGAAATGAAGACACATAGACTTTGAACTTCTGTATTCACGCCTTTTTGTTAGCACTAATGTAGCTGTTTCCTAAACTTTGATGCATTTTAGTTCTGTGTGTTATACTGTAATATGTGTCTAAAAAGATTTATTTCTATCCAGGTCAATAACGCTTTATTTCGTTTATATATACTTAGCGAACGTTATGCTTAATCTGCTAACTATTATGTAAAGCGCTCGTAATGCTATAATTTTCATTTGACTATACACCTAGGGCAATGGTCCATGATGCTTTACTACGTATACATACCAACATTGCCATAGGTGTATAGTAAAAAATGAAAATTATGGAATTACGAGCGTCTTAAGTGAGATTCCTCTTACCTAAACAGAGAACAAACATTTTCCAGTCTCCATATTATAGTTAGCAGATTACGTTTAACGTTCGCACACATCGTTAAAATAATCGTACTGAAACGACCTACTGCGTGAACATTATTACCTGCAGTCCATCTTCTGAGACTTTTTTCACCTTTTCTATACCGCTACTGGGCAAAGCAACATGAATCCTTTCAATGCCGGAGCAAAGAAATCTCGTTCTTTCTATGTACACAATGTGTACATAGGCTTTCCGAACCAATGTTTTTGGAAAGTATCCAAAAGAATATTATTACAATATCCGATGATGAATAGTATGGGTATGACCTCCTAAAACAAATAAAGATGATTTGAATCTGAATCGTTTCGCGTAGGGCGGAAAATATGCCACCTTTTCTCAGGCAGCGGGTATCACGAATTGTGGTTTATTTTTAGGCTCTATTTGTGAGACCCAGATAATAGCAGCAGCGTTCTCAGCAGAAAATAACTAGAAGTGTCTGATAATGGCTAATCTTCGAAGCAATCTATCAGCCATCCTTTCCAAACTTTCCAGTGAGTGACCTTCTAGTCTAACATGCAGCTTACATCGCTTGCCTATGTTACCTCCATAGCCTGTGTACCTGGGTAACAGGGTATCCCTTGACAAGATTTGCGACATATCTCCTGGCTTTTGATTTTATACAGATAGTCAAAAGCCAGCTAGCGACTCTCAATAAAAATTACAAATTACAGCCGTTTGACACTTTACTGAACTGGTGCTATTTGGCGCAACCGTGAGCTACAAAATGGTCGTCTTGTTGGCCATGATATGTTATTGATGTAACGATTTACTATTTATAAATTGGGATGTGACGGTATATCACTTTTCACTTACATTATCACTGGTAGATTTAGAGGTACATGAAACTATGAGATGACACCGTTGCATATTGAAGCGGCAACGCATTTTATGCCTGGAGGCTCTTTTGCAATTATTTTGAGGTCAATGTATGCATGTAAGTGTGTTTGTTATTTCCATCATAATTCTAAACGGCTAAACTTATTTCGAAGGATATGATATCCTTAAAACTTTTGTATCTCAGCTAACTGTCTTGTAAAGATTTAAATACATTTTGTCGATCTATGAAAGTAGACCAAGTAATTGTAAATTGGAGGGAATCAAGCGAAATACTGAACCTAGTGCGTCGTCTCAGATGGTAATCAACCTCGATCAAATAATCTCAGTCGCTGACAAGAAGTCTAATTTAACGTAATTGTCTCAGAAGTCTTAGTGTCAATGTGGTATCCGTCGGTAAAATATCTAAGCCGATTTAGATTTGCATTACTTTCACGCAATATTGTTTCCTTGATAGTTCAAGTTTGTTGTGTGAATGGAATCCGGTGTTACTTTGGGGAAATCCATACCAAATTATATACAAAAAAATCTGAACTAATATTTATTTTTTCTAGTAGTTTTGTATCTACAAATATTTGATTCAATTTATACAATACTGTTTGCTTGGTACATCTAAGGTACGTTGCAATCAGTGCCTGATACTGTAATTTCTTTAAATTTTCACTCAGTAACAGTAATATCCCTGCAAAATACAAGATAATAAATGAGTAGCTATGTCACTTCACTTCACATCCGACGCCGACTGGCACTACCACCAGCCCAACATTCAAGTTGAGGAGGGCAGTGACAGAGCTACAAACGTAAGTACCCGGTCTAATGAGCAAATGAAGAGTGCTTTGGAATGTGCTATTCGGGAACATCGCAACATGCCACCTGAACAAAGACCACTCTTACCTCGTTTGCCCATGCATAACAGGAATAGGGCACTGTTGGCTGCTCTGGATTCGCAGTTGTCAGACTATTTTTGCAAAGACCTTACCGATACCCACTCTGTCTTATACTGCGCAGCTGTCGTGGCATGTCATGTAGCTAATGTTAAAATTTCTAATGACATAGCTATACGACCTAAACCCGTTGTGCCAGCTTGGCAGTGTAGGACCAAGCGTCGTATTGGTGAGGCCAGGGCACTCACTGGCAAACTTATTTGCTTTAGGGAGGGCAACAGTCGTCCGAGAGTGATGCGCTTTGTGAGACGGGCGTTTTTGGGAACTAATATCCACCCACATAATTATATATGCTGTGTCACAGAGCACATCGACTTCCTAAAGCAGAAGGTGTATGCATGGGCAAACCGTATCCGGAGGTATAGACAGCGAGTGGAGCGATTCATCCAGAATCACACATTCCGAAGTAACAAAAGGTGAGTATATAGAACTTCGGAGAGGCCAGAGCAAGCTGCGAGTGATATGTGCCTACCCGATGATGACGCCTTATGTACGTTCTGGCGCAACATCTAGTCGGTACCTGTCAGTCACACCGAAGGTGATTGGACCCGGCAGGTCAACCAAGCGTGCGATCTAATACCAGAAATGGGAGAAATCATCATCAGCCCCCAAGATGTAGCCCATGCAGTCCGTCCGCACGTTCGCTGCCTAATTGGAAGTCTCCTGGGCCGGATAGACTGCATCATTTTTAGATCAAGTGGCTAACAAGATCGCACGCTCGCTTGGCGTCTCAGTACCAATCTGCCCTAGAATCTGGCTCGCTACCCGAGTTCTTTACCACTGGAGTTACCCACCTGCTCCACAAATTTGGTGGCATCGTGGAACCCAAAAATTATGGACCAATCACGTGTCTACCAACAGTCTATAAGGTTCTAACATCCATTTTGAGGGTTAAAATTAACAAACACATTGACGACAATCACAGCATGTCTACCTCTCAAAATGGATATAAGAATGGGTCCCGCGGTACTAAGGAGGTACTCCTCATTGATATAGCCATTAACTAACAGGTTCGACGTTCCAAGAAAGATCTGTCGACATGTAGGATAGACTACAAGAAGGCCTATGGACTCACTGCCTCATACATGGCTCATGAGGGTGCTAGAATTATATAAAATGAATGCAACTTTACGCACCTTTCTGATGTCATGTATGGGACAATGGAGGACAGTTCTTCGCTATCCAGGAATATCGATATATACCAAGGTATATCGAACCGGTAAGGATCGAGCGAGATATGTTTCAGGGCGATATTTTTTTTGCTACTAGGGCTCATCACTCTTGACCTGGATCTCGCCTGATGGTAAGCGATAGATGAGGTCTAAGATGGGACAAGCGAACCCAGAAGATGCCTATTTACTCGTGCCTTAAAGGCTGAAAGGTCATAAGTTTGAGTTCGCTTTGGTTTTGCTTAGCCTTGAATCCTTTAAGCACACTGCTGAAGAATTCAGGCCTAGGCTATAGGTTGAAAAGTGGTGGTCAGGTTAATTCTCACCTCCTTTACATGGATGATTTAAAACTTTTTGGCTCCACTGAAGACAACTGACCGTACTATTGAAGGTAAATGAAACTTTCAGTAGTGCCATCAGGATGGAGTTTGGTGTCGACAAATGTGCGATTATGCATGTAAAGCGATTGTGGAATCTGTGGGATTCGAAAGATGGGATCTCAACTGTCCAATTCCATAAACCTGAGGTCCCTTTCTCCAATCGAAACTTACAAGTATTTGGGTATGTCGGAAGAGTTAGGTATCAATGACATGAAGTATTCCTTGACGGAGCGCTTCTTTGGCCGATTAAAAAAGGTACTCATCAAAAGCCTTCTTTCAGGCGGGAACAAGGTGCGTGCCTTCAATGGCCCAACCATTGAAGCTCTTTCGGTGTGCTCAAATGGACACAAACAAAACTTGATGTCCTGGATAGGAGAGTCCGTACACTACTACTACTGCATATCGAATGCATCACCTCGGAAATGGAGGTCGAGGCTTTTTGAACGCTAAAACTCTCCACAGCCGCGAAGTATGTAGTCTCAGGGAACATTTCCTTGCTTTTGAAGTGGGTATGTATCGAGATGTAGTAGCGGTGGACAAGGGACTCACCCTGCTCTCCTTGGCTAATAAAAACTGGCGCAAACCTCTAGTGCTAGACACTAACGATCGAAGTGGGATATGGCAGAGTAAGGAGCTTCACGGTCGTTTTTTCCGGGCCCTGCATGGACCCGATGTAGACCAATTAGCGTCCGTAGCTTGGTTGCGCTTCGGTGATTTCTTTGGGGAAACTGAAGGTTTTATCAGTGCAATTATGGACGAAGTTGTCATGACAAACAACTACCGGAAATTTATTGTGAAGGATGGCACGGTTGACATATGTCGGGCATGTCACCGTCCGGATGAATCAATCCGCCACATTGTCTCTGGTTGTTCTCGTCTTGCTCTCCATTAGCAAGACGAGAACTATGCAAGCATAGACAAAACCTTGTAGCCGATGTACCAATAGTCGTCTCAGCCAATGGATTAATAGCCAAGAACCTCAACCAACACCTTAGGAGGCTCTCGTTAGGCGGCTGGATCAAGGGCTTGCTTCAGAAAGCGGTACTCATGGACATGGCGCGTCGTTAGGAGGTTCCTCTCTCTGGAGACCTGACCACCAGTAGCTTGGACCCTGTTCCCGATATCGGTGGGCTACTATTTTTTTATTTAAAAATTTTTTGTTTGTTATAGAATTATTTAAAAATGTAATTTATATATATATGATTAGGAATAAAGGGATATTAATAGAATTGATATTCTTTAGCTCTAAGAGTAACTAACAACCAAACCAAAACTTCAGATGGCTATAATGCCAATGAAGAAATATCAAACTATGATTCAAATTCAAATGATAGAAATAATAACAGTCAAATAAAACAGAAACTCAGAATCACAAAAAAACTGTATTTTTAAATAAGCACAGAAATATTTAACACTTAAATTACTGATATCTAAAAATTATGCTCCACAAACATTATTTCTGGTCGTAACTTATTCACAACCTATTCACTCGGTATGGTTTTCTCGGAGAGGTGTGTCTCGATGGCTGCCAATACTAAAAGTGAACTGCGCCGCTGTGTTCAAAACGAAGTATGCTAGCGCGCCCCTTCCAACCTCCGACGACTTGCTGATTGTTGCTCGACAGCGGGTAGATAGATAAATAATTGCGACAACACAAAATATTTTATACTATACCTGCTCGGAAAGTGCCTTATTACTTTTTAAAAAGTTTGACAGAAAGAACGTCATTACTGTAGTACAAATGTATGGGTCGCAAAAGTGTATGAGAATTCATTACTAACGTGCTGGAGACACTGGAGAGGGAGGTAAAAGTGTATGAAAATCCATTACTAACTCGCTGTTTTTTTTTTTAATTTAGACCAATTAAGTAGCTAACTTAAAAGTACTTATACTTAGAGGGTGTCACATTTAAGTTGCATTCCACCAATAAAGAGAAATGGTCAGACCAATAGGTATCGTGTAGAACAGACACATTAACTACCGTACGTCGCGCTGAACCCGCTTCCACAACACAGTAATCGAGCCATCGCCGGCACCCGTGTGCCTCACTAATAAACGTAAACGTGTCGGAAGGTAACATTTCCATGTCCACGCCTGACCACATCTGTTCGGCACAAAACGTTAATAATTCGCAAGAAAACAGCTCACCTGGGTGCGCGTTGAAGTCCCCCAGAATAAATACAGTTTCCACTTCATTACTCTCGATTATGGCATGTAATTTACTTAAACACTCCGTGAACTCTGTCAAATTTTCAAAAGAATCAGTTGGCATACTGTATGTACACTGTTATAACTAAAACCGATCTTTCGTCAAGCACTATTTTGATCGCGGCGAGTCTAACTCTTCTACACTTTATAACTGATACCGACGGAAATACAGACTTCCTCCACAGCAAAGCGACCCCGCCATATGGTCTACCTCTAATAATTCCAGCAGACATATCCACAGCGGAATTGGCGGTGTATGAAAATGAGTCATCGATGGTTACCAGGAACGTTATATCGTTCGAACCAGGTCTCTTGAAGCGAAATAATGTCTGCTGCTCGACGTAGGTTTCTTACACAGTCAACAGAACGAGTGACGCTTTTACAGTTGAAGCTTACTAGCTTAGATATATTTTTATTAAGATCTATTATTGGTAGGTTTTACAGTAGCCAAATTTCGACGCTGCGCCGTGATCCGACTAAAGTCCACAAAACGGCGGTATAGTATCCCATTTGGCCAAAAATCAACATCAACATCTTCTTTCTCGTGCTTTTCGAGGCTCGGAGGAATCTCGATATTATGTTAAAATGATACCCATCCACGGACCGACCTCGGAGAGTGTTGCTTAACCTTGAAAATCGACTCATGCGGCTGTTATGTAGTCACATCTCAACATAATTATGTGTGCCAAATTTAAACCAAACCGGCCTTGTAGATTCGAAAAAATATTTTGACAGATGGATAGACAAAGCACCACACAAACACAGGAGTGCTACTGAAGTTTTGGATTTGGATCTTAAAAAATAAATTATTATTATTACTTGTTTTTTATAAAGAGAACTAGCAATGTACAATTCAAATTACTGGCAATCTTGTTAACCCCTCCAACTAAGCTGAGTATTTTTCTATCTGGAGTGGGTTCACAGCAATAGTGTAATAGGTGGTGTTCGAACCCGCAACCTCTCGATCACAAGGGCGACACCTTAGCTACTAGGCCAATAATTTCTCCATTACACTAATAAGACTGTCTCTCCTCCATGATAGCATACCACACAAACATTGCAAGTAGCATAACATTAACTAATTAATTCTCGGGGCGTTAGTTATTATTTCTGTATTAATTAACCTAATAGGCCGGTAGATCGGTTCTACTAGCCTGACCTATTGACCTCAGCTTGTAACATGACGAGAAGATTAGAACTTCTAAGCTTTGATGTTAGATGAAGACTTTTTTGATGATTGAGGACGTGTGAGAAGGAAATAATATAATAGGACCAGTTGCCTGCGTGTTTGATTATAGGCTCGCGTTTAAATCACATCTTACGTGACGATAAAGCCCGCTTCCTTAGAAATAGTACTATTTTTTTAAACACGTAAGAACCCTGGGCTATAGCTATCAGAAAAAACAGACTCCAGCAGAGAATTCCACTCCATAACCGTCCGCAAAATGAAAGTATTCCCAAAACGTTTTGTGCGTATGGGTGGGATGCCTACCATGTAACAAGCAATGGCGCATCGCCGTTCGCTCATTTTTCGGAATAAAACGTAGACTACAGTTGACCCTGCGTCTTGAAATATCTTCATGCCAAATATAACTCAAATGTCGTCATCATTTTATACCTATCGAAAGCTAGCTCGGTAGAAAGAACAAGCTAAGTTGAATGGATGCATTCAAGTCCTTCTGCCCCTTTGTTAAACTAAATGCCTACGATAAAAAATGTTCCAATGCAGATTCAGCTTTCAATCAATGACTATGGTTTGTTTTAAGAAAAATAATTTTGTAATTCACTAAAAATGGCTGTAACGTGTTATAGTATTTTTTTAATTTAATTCTAATCATATCTTCAATTAGTAACATATTTGTAAGCATTACTAACATATTTATGGACGTCACATCTTAATCGAATGTCTAAATAAATAAATATAGCACACGCATTATCACTAAATCCAATCGTGTGAGTATAATACTGTATCTGTGGCGTTGCCGAAAGGGACGCGAAAAGAATAGGTTTTTTAGGCCAAGCACGTAACTTATTGTTGTATGTGATAAAAACACTTGCAAGTAATATATATTTTACTTACATATATAAAACAAAGATCTATGTTTCCTCCCTGGTTATAAGTATGGAATTATGAATTTAAAAACGTTTCGTCCCCGCGGCATTTCATACAAACTTTCAAAACTACATCCTTATAAAGGTAAAGTAACCGATTTTAATTTATCGCATTCGTAAGATACCTATAAAACTAAAAAATACATAATATATAAATGTTAATTCCGCCAAAAGCTAATAATTTTTGGTTGCATGCTGTATGCACCACGGGCCTGATATCTGCAAATATATGAACATGAAGTGATGCATCGCAACATGCAAACAAACCTATACTTGAGTCGTGTTCCGCCCCTCCACGGAACATTCTCAGGACGTGCGTGGTGTGGTGTCTAGCCGGCCACTAAGACACACTAAGATGTGAAGTCCAGTGCTAAATATTTTCCTGTAATATCAGTTTTTTATGGTTTTCCGTATCTACATAATTATATCTAAAAACTTGCAGAAAATGGAGCATTACTCTTCCCTTCCCTCTGTACTTTTTTCTAAGTTCTTTCGTAAAAGTATGGCACTCCTTTTCATTTCACCCACGAGGAAAAGAAAATAAGGTATGTACCTTACATTTGTGGTTAGACCTGGGTATATCGCGTATGCGTCATAATTTGTTTAACTACCCAGATACGGAAACGCTCTTTAGGAAAAGTTTGGCTATTGTATAGCTTTTTTCCTGTCACTTATACTTGTGTTTCTTTCTCAACCAATATTGTACAATATTAACATTCTGCTTAATATGGGATTAAGAACCTCAACTCTTTCAGTCACAGTTCTGATTTATTCCTACTCAAAACTGTTTCCTGCCAATCTGAATTCGACCGAGTTGTCGTAATCCTTAAGTTGACATTGCTGTGAGTTCTAGTTTCATGTCGGTGGGTAGTATAAATTTTCTTTAAGAATTCATCTCATATCGTCATGAATGTCATGCCGGTTGAGTATATTAGTTTCTTATTATTACAGTAGTTCGACTGTACCTTCAACAGATTTTAGCTGCGTCATCATGATTTAAGGGTACGGTCTTTTGAGAAGAATCTTCACCGTTAATGCGAAAACCGATTACTTTGAGGTAGGATTGCTAATGCCTTTTCGACGAACTATCATTTACCGTACATATAAATATTAATGAAGGGAATATATCGGTACGTAAAAAGCAAATATTTACATATTATTATTGTAAAACATATATACTAAAAGATTAATGAACATTAAAAGTCTAAAAGTAATATTAAATCAAGATCTTTGGATATTTTGGACATTTTTTATCCTTTGCTTAAATTTCTAATTATATCCTCGATCCTCACACAAAATATTGAAGATTTATAAGATGCTTATGGCTCTCAATATTTATTACCTAATAGTCGATTTTCAGGTTAAGTAACGCTTGCCAAGGTGAATTCTTGGATAAGTAACAATTTGCAAATACGAAGCATTTTAAGGTTTTTCGTTGATTTCGGCTAATATTGATTTATTTATTTTATATTGTTGATAGGCTAACGGTGGTCAAACCACCACCTCACCTGATGTTAAGCGATGATGTGGTCGAAGATGAAGCGTTTGCCTAGAAGTAACTGAACTCAACAGCCACTCTTGACTTAAAGACTCCAAGAAATATAAACTTGTACAAAAACAGTCTTGACGATTCAGAAGCAAGATAATTGACACTAGTCTAAGGGATACCATCCTACCTAGCTGCTCTGTTGCTGCCGAGGTTGCATATGTGAATGAAGAGGAATAGTCGCAAACGGATTAGAGGAGGTGGGCCTAGACAATGAAACATACATAAGAAAACAAAAAGGAAAATCATAAGACAAATGAAACCAATACCTAACAATGTAAAATTACGTGTTTGTGAAAAAAGCTTAAATGTTATTGTTTTCCTTATAGTAACAGCTGAGATTATTAGGTGACCAATCCCATAAAAGACATAAAAGTTGTCTAACGTTTAGGTATTTTTACGTTTAGGTAATCTAAAGTACGCCATGTTCGCAATAGTGGTTGCATCTGTATGCATAATAAGTAGGTATAAACAAAGTAGCTTTGAAGAATGTTGGCCCAGAGATTTCGCCACTGATTTTCTAGTTGTAGGTTGTAATTTCGAATTCGAAAAAGGTGCTTTATTATGTATATTTAACCAATTTTTGCCTGCGTCTTCACTTGCGTGATAAGATCTTTTCAGCGAAAAACTCGGATAACCTTAATTTATATAAATATTAAAGTGGAAATTATGTCCGATGTCTGTATATTTTTAGTACTTTGTCACATCAATTATGTTAAAAAAGCTTTGATTCTGAGAGTATGTCCCCTTGGGATAAATTAAGACTATCATCTAAGCAAATCCGGAGTCCAAGGATAGGCTATTATAAACAAAAATATAAGTACAGGATTCTTAAATACTATTATAGCTCCCTATAGGTGCGGTCAATCATCTTACATAATAATCCCTCCAACAAAAATAATACTCCCCCACTTAATCTTGAGAAAGTACTTCAATCTACTTACCTGACATTACTAAGTAAACCACTTAAGTTAATCATAGCCCGTAGAAGCTCATCTCATTTTTAACGTAATATTCACTTGATAAATGTAATTACTTTAACATAGGAAGCCTTCTGTAAGAGAAAAGTCCAACTGTTGCAAATAAAAACGTATGACCATAACCGCGTAAAATTATTGCAGTTAAGAATTGTAAACTTATTACAATTTTATCACTTTATTGTAACTTAGTCCAATTTACATTGTAACTGAAATTATTTAAGTCCTTTTCCAAATTTGCATCACTTAAAATTGGACTTTGTGGCCTTCATAACAAAATACATATTTCAGTGAATTGCAAAAATATTAGTAAATAACCCTTATAAGGACCCCGGTCGTTTGGAGGCCAGGCTTTTTGTAAATCCGTTGTGTTGTGGTTTGACGCGGCTTTTCGAAGGCAGATAATGCGAGATGGGGGATTCAACGTGAGTTGGGAAACATGTTACATTAGTCATTTCTCTTTTCAATAGGTCCTAGATTTATGTAGTAGTGGAACCACTTGTTATTATACAGCTTCTGAAATAGTAGCACTTTGGTGTACTTATACCTACATTTGAGGCGGTTTGTAGTTTTATTTTGTTGTAAAAAAGTATGAGGAGTTAGTTGTCGTTTACAAAATTATTGTTTTTCATTTGAAAAACTTTAAAGAACATAAAGTGCTATCCTATCTTAACCTTATGTTAAAACATCTAATTAGCAAATATTTTTTAAGTCTTAAATGAATATTGAGCCTTGCCTATTCCAAGAGACATTAAAGACCGCAATACACAAAAATTCATTCTTATAAAAAAAAAAAACAATTTATTTACAATTATTATTTATTGTTATAGACTGCTTATTTGACAAAACAAAAATAAAACAATTGTTTTTGGTTACATATTCTTCTTTCTTAGACACATGGCCTCAGTATGCTCGCCATAAAGAATTGCCATTGCCCATCTTTTTGGTCTCCTAGACACGCTGAACTGGCATAGCTGATCCATCAAATCGACTCCGCCCTTAGTTTTATTATAGAAGTCTATCATCAACGATAATTGAATCATTGCATCAGGATCTGCTGTTTCATTTTCTGGGGTTTGCTGGACTCCCGGGTATGGTTTAAGGGTAAAAAATATATATAACTAGTAGTATAATAATGGTAAATGCAATCTAGTGATGTCAATTGTCATGGTTTACAGCTATTGTAAAAACATGAATAAAATTGAATAATATTGTATTGTACCTATAACCTTCGAATGCAACAAAGTACACTAGTGTTATTCTAATATTTATCAGTTTGTTCCATATCAATAATTTACGACCACTTTAAATGTAGAATTAAATCCACACTATCCTTAATAGCTTTTATATTTAAAACAATCAGAATGAATGTTTACGTGGTTTGTTTGGCACGACTCGTTATGCATTATTTAAATGAAATTTTTTAAATTACTGTGTGCGTGTTTGACGAGAAATTAATTATTGTACGGTTGGTATATCTGAAAATGCATTTCCAATTTTTTCAATGGAAAGTATGAAACATACGAGTACTTTAAATGTGATGTTATTTCTAAAAAAAACTTCACATAGCTGTGTGGCTATTATTATTTAACAATGAGCTACACGCGTCCATTTTCAATGAACTCCCGATGTTAATTTGTATTTGAATAACCTTTAGTACGAATTTAGACATCTTCATCTCCTGCTTACGTTAAGCGTTAAGGTCACGACTATTATAACAGTTGAACATATTTGACAGACCTAAATCGTTATCAGAAGCCAAGATATCGGGCACCAGTCCTACCAAGAGGCTGTGTGGTCAGATAGATAGTGGCTCAGTGTAACATACTGTTATCTAGAAGCTGGTATTTAATTGGATTCTGAGCCTAATATAGGCGCGAAAAGGGTAAGAAAATAAAGATGATCATTTTTTGAAATAATATGCCAATTACACAATCCTTATCTGACTACTGTTATTCCAAAAAAAGGTAGTATACACTCTGAGAGCTTCTGGTAATCTTTAACGACTGCCAAAGATCTACAAAAGACAACCGCGATCAGCCAGAGTTTATTGTATACCGAGGCATGGAGGAAAATCGGCATATAATGGATTGTCACCCACCCAAAGATTAACTGCGGTAGGCCGTTCTTAACCATCAGATGTCTATCTGATGGTTAAGAACATGGGTCTCCATGGATAGCATTATTTAGCCGTTAAGAGTTTTTCATCAATTTAAAAACAATGAAAGATTACTAGATCTAACCATAAATAAACTTGAATTGTCTGTTTGCGATTTCAATATGACTGGGTTTTCTCAAGAGATTATAGTTTTTTCACATAAACAATTAAAAACGTTTGTGATATAGTAGCACTAACATATTTTTTTATATCTTTCTGTTTGCCCGTCTCTGGAAACGGCTGACCGATGTTACTCGGACTTTTACTAGAAGATAGAGAAGTAGGGCAACATATAGGAATTCAGTCATTTTCTCAAGAGAATTACGCGGGAGAAACCGCGTCGGTAATATCATCTCCCATGCCAAGAAACGGGTAAAGCTAGAGTATAGTAAAATTAAAATATTTGTTCTGTAGAAACGTTTGCCAAACTATAGAGACGCCCACAGATAATTTACTAGCGGATTGATTTGGCACCTAAGGTTCTGTGAGATAGCCCTTGTGCTGTATTTTGTAAGCTTTGTATAAGGAGGGTCATCGCACCATTATCCTGTAAGCTAAACACGACGTAGGTGATTAGTCATCGGTCAACAGTGGGTGTCCTCTGTTGATAGTCTCTTTCCAAAATTAAATTTCTTTGCATTCCTTAAATACAGTTATTATTTTTTGAAACTGTAGAAAGCCGAGTTCATAAATAATAAATTAATAGTTTAAAAATCACTAGAAAAACACGCTTTTATAAATGCACGTAAAACAAAAAAATGTTAAGAAAACCGATAACGGATTTTCTTTGGGTTTGTTATAACCTTGAAACCTGATCGTGTTCAAAGTCCATTACGTGGCCTTTCTCACAAGTGCAAATACGACTATGATACGATTTTCCATGATGGAATGCCAGTGCCTATCTTCCGGCTTCATCATCAGACCTTGAAACCTAATCGTGGTCAAAGTTCATTACAAGACTTTTCTAAGAAATTCAAAACAGCTATGATACGATTTTCCATCACGAAGTTCTAGTTTATATCTTCCGGCTCCATCATCACATCAGTTCGACAGTAACATATTATTGTATTATCATCAGAACTACATACAGCTGCCAATTTTCATCACGCTACGACCCTTGGAAGATGGTTAAATTAGTTACCTTAGATTCCATTACATAGTTACATACAGGTCGACCTAATAAAAGCGTGTTAAAAAGACAGATAGTTCGTAAACAATTAATCACTGACCCCCTCTAAGCATAATATCATCTGAGAATGGATTTTTTCAATAAATATATTGCCCAATACTACTTAACTAATGTTTTCTGCCCGGGCATCGAACACACGCAGCATAGCCGCCACGTGAAGTCACTCAACCACTGCGCCAACAATTTTGTGTGTCGACTTTGTGTGTCTTTAATTTACAAGATTATATTAATTCAGAATAAAGGTGATTCGTACTTCCTTCTGTTCTTTCGCGTGGGATATTCTAGGACTAAGTAATGATTAACACTCCCGTTACACAGGAGCCAAATTGGGTTGCTACCTTGTAAACAAACTCTTGTATATACGAGAAATGTTTTAAGAAGTTTTTATTGCTTGAACATGTCGATGCTCAATTTCCTAATTATTAGGTTTTTTTTTTATAAATAACGCTTAGAGGAAATTATTTATATAAGAGATATCTATAAGGTTCACAAGAGTGTAGGAAATATCTTCCAGTTAGAGTTTCGGTCGTAACATAGAAAACACAAAAAATTACTCTAAAAAATTGGGTATCCCAGTTATATCAAAAGCGTATATATTAACGTGATAAACTTTTATTGGTCTGTTTTACAAATAAACATTAATAAATAAAATACCATTAAAAATATCTTTAAATCTATTCGTGGGAATTTAGTAAATGGAAACTAAAATAGTTTTTGAGCGTGACTTATAGTAAGTATTTCTGTAAGTCAACATTTGATTTGTTAAAGATACACATGTTAAGGAATTTTATTTTACAAAATTAAAGAGATTCTGATAAGACTTAAAAAAATAACTTGCACATAAGTTCAAACAATTGGCATCAGTACGTTCGATGCTGTTTAAGTTTCATGTATATTTTAAATGAACTAAAACAGCTGGGAAGGTACTTGTGTCTAATTCCAAGCCAGTTTTCTTACCCAAACTGGGCAGGTATCCAACCTGACGAGGTAGTAACAGTTTCTGTATTGTTCCTTAGCTTACCGTTTGGAGTAGAACCAAAAGTTCGATGTTGCGATCTTTGGCATAGCGTAGCTTTAGGGTTAAAGATAAGACCATCGTGTTGAAAGCTTAGTCGATGTGAACTACCTAAGGGAAGGGATGTTTGGCTTGTTTTGATTCGATCTTTTTTTTGGAGGAAAGATGTCGTATGACTAAATAATGTAAGAACACTGTTAACGAGTAATAATTACAAATATCCATAAACTAGCAGTCGCACTCCCGTGGATTTTATCACAATATAAACATAACCCTCCTTTTTGCAGTCGGGTCCTCCAAGGTACCTCCATATCAAATCCACCCAGTACTTTCGAAGATTAGCGAGTTCAAACAAATAAACAAAAATAAAAGCTTTTCCGCTTTATAATATTAGCATAGATTTGTAATTGCAATGTTATATTGGTTGACTGGTAGAGAATGCCTATAGCATTAAGTCCGCCTTTGCACATTTTGTATTGCATAAAGTTTATATAAATAAATATTAGCGATACAACAAAATGTTGGGAAAATACATTAGGTTTTTATGTGTAGGTAATTTGATACAAATACTATATTATACAAACCTCATCTAACTACAAGAACGCTTCAATGGCATGTTGAAACCAGTGATAAAACCCTTTAAGGTAAGTTAAGTTAACAAAAACATAAAGCCATACAAATTAAAAGGCCCCAGGCGCTACTTAGTTGATGATTTCTTTTAAATTAGCTAAACACTACTTATAATATTCTATTGAAAATCACTACGTAAGCATTTAAATGTCATGGCTTAAACTCAATGAACTCGCCGAGCCGTTCAATGTACATTGACTCATTTTGTAGTGAATCATTGAGCCAGCCTGATTCTTCTATTAGTTTACATAGTTTTTTTTTAATAACATTGAGTTACTTTTATGAGTCATTCATACTCATTATCTGCTTGGATCACCTGAATTGAATGCCCAAGCAGTTACGTACGTGAAAATAGTATGTAAAAGTCAGAATCGTGCAAGCCAAATGAAGATGTCAGAATATTCTTATGTAAATCGTGTAAGCTATCATTTATAGTCACAGTCTTGCCTTATTCTAATAGCAATCAAAGTAAGGACAACATGTATCACAGGCAGTGTATTTTTCCTCATAATCTAACTAACTTTAAAAATTAAACTAACTTTACATTACGTAAATAAAAACATCTACATTACAGTCTAAGAGGGTAAACATGTGCTGGTACTTATAAAATACAAGAATATATTTTTCAGAGTCGCATGTTATTATACATGGCTTCAGCAGTAATAACATTATGCATCAATGCACTTCGCGCTACGATGCTACCACGCTCCCACACTTGTTTACATTGTTACTGGGAAACATGGCTAGTATAATGCATTATGCATACTAAATGAATCAATTTACGACAGAATTCTGTTATGTTAGGAAACAGTGTGATTAAACATAACTTATTGCTTGAGTTCGATTAAAAGATAGTTAAACTATCTTTTGAAAATGTTGACAGGAACTACCTATTTTGATAAGTTTGAAATGTTGCTGAGAAATGTGTTCTAAGAGTAATTAACTTCGTGCCGTGGCGCGTGGTGCGGGAATGTTCCAGCGAAATACCGCAGCCATAGACGCAAGGGTAACAGTGTGGGTTTTTAGTCAATAAAAGTTTATCGATTCCTTCCGCTCCAACTAGAATGATTATCCCCAATTAAAAAGAGTAATTTACGTGTCCATAACGTTGTGTGATAATTTAACAATTAATTGAGTATTTGACTGGATTTTTTTTTCTCAAAACCAAGAGACGATGATCCGATGCGGTAAAAAATGTTTCAAATCTCAAAAATATATAGGCCTGTGAGCGCTTAAAAACTATGATAGACAGAGACAGCACTAGTTGCGGTTAACGTCACTCACAAGTCATGTCAAAATAAGATTTGCGCATCAAGGATAAAAGAAAACCCGCGAAAGCGTGGAACTTCTCTATTTTCCACCAATTTCATTTATTCATTCATTAAATTTTATTTCCCATACCGAACTATTATTTAAATAGTTATTGTTGATCTTAGTCAAATATCATATAAACTAAATCTTATTTAGTTTCCAGCATAATGCGTACTACCTGTTACACACCTGTGGTTCTCGTTCGTGAAAAAGAGGCAAATTATTTTGAGGAAATTTTTCCTGCTTATGATCTTAAAATAGGCCTAAACAAACTCCTTGTGTATAATTAACAAATTTTAGTTCAACATTGTTTAGATGCTCCTTAGACGCAAAAATCCTAACTTTTTAGCTTTTAAGTCAGTGGTACATTAACATAGTAATACCTTGTGTCAGTTAGTAAACACTGGTCCCACCTACATTGTCTAAACTAAAGAAAATGACGGGTAAAAGTTTTATTTATAACCAACTTGCAAAATAATTATATACATTTTTATACAGATTGGGACCAATAATAATTGGCTAAGCTTATTGCACCGTCGCGCCAGACGCATAGTTGAGATCAGCAAAGGCGCAGGTGAATGGACATTTGGGACACTGTATCGCATAGCCTGATCAGGAAAACGAAACATGCCCCGTTAGTTCGATCAATAATCCCCATAACGCCAAACGACGCACCAATATGATTGCACAGACCTATAATAAAATTGCAGTAAACGTACCTACATACTTATAACCGTGCTTATAACATGTTTCGGTACACCCCGAGGTGTCAACACAAGACAAAGTACAATTGTGGCCAAAATTCTTAGAACAGTTTACGAGAGTAGAATAATTTTAATTGCGAAGTTGCCAAAGTTTTGTATTAGAAATAAACGTTTACCGAACTGTTCTGACTTTGAGTACGCGCGTGTGATTCTCAACTTGATAAATACTTTAAAAATAAAGTCATCATTGTAGCTTAATATCCACACAGTTATATTTAATTAGATTTTTAAATGATATGTTTTATGTATACTTTTTCATAAAAAAAAATATATTAAATAACTAGCTTCCGCTTTAACCCATGTAAATGTTGAAAATTATTGCAAGGGCACATTATCTTTTTCATATCCTAATGTAAGACTTGGTCTTCCCGTGTTCAAAGTTCTAGCGTAGTTTATTTAGTCATTAAGACGTAAAGGGACCAAATCATTATCGGATTAAAAGAAGTGTGAATTGATTCCAATTTACTATAAATGAATTACCGTTAAACATTTTTCTTATTTCCGAGAATTTGAATTATTTTACAAAATAAAATTCATTCCCTTTCATCGAAATTATTTGCTAAAAACGCCGCAAAAAATATCAAGTAAAATGTTGCCAATTAACAATCAAGGGTTCCTTTATCTGTCCGACAGTGCACGTGGGTGTCATAGCAAGTTGTGGACCAATTCCCAGTTCTAACTACACGGCTGGAATAATTTATAATTAGACAGAGCTGTCTGACTGTCCGATTTTGTAACTAAACTACCCACGTATTCTCGGCTTGGAATTTTACTGAATTTTAGCTGAGCCAGTTTTAACTGTGGTATGGATATTTACATAAGCTAGGCAATTGAATGGATAATTAATGAGAGTATTGATTAGGATGTCCGAATCCATGCGGACGTTAACACCCAAATTTCTGTTTCGAATTAATCGATATTATTGAAAGTAAAGTTTAAAATTTGTGTAATCACTTGTACTTACTAAAAGCTTGAAAAGAATGGCTGATTTTTAAGACCGCCATTGTAAACACAGGTTAATCAATACGTTTAAATAGGTTTAAATATACATACATCAGGAGGATAGAAAGAAAGAAATAAGGAGACCAGCATTTTATTACGATTACTATTTATTTTGTAAACACTTTAAAAACTATACATAACAGAGGCACACGCCTCGCAACTACATTTCACAACTACGCCACGTAACCATACAACCACATAACTACAAAGCATAACCATATGACATAATATCCCACATTTTTTTTTCGTAAGTGATCACTGACAGGTCAACCTAGGAGATAGGTTGCGTTGAGGCTAGAATAGGGAATGAAAATATGTGTCAAAGAATGCGCAAACGAAGAGGCGAAGCAATAGCTAGATAAAATAAATAGAAATTAATGAGAGGCCCCAATACGCTTGCAAAGTGGTTAAAAAAAATCCCATTACACATTTTCACTACAATTATAACGTTCTCACTGTTGAGACCCAGGCCGGTCCCCACATATTTTCACTGCAACATGAAAATTACTATATTAGTAACCTATTTTTATTGAACTGCAAATTCGCCATTACTTGCGAATAAATAAATCTCTTGTAGTCTGTTCACACCAAGAAGTCCATTAATGAAATGGCGCTTATTTAAATTCGTGGCTGCGTCGTTGTTTGCTTCTGTTATTGTACGTCGAACCTTCTTCTCTTTTTCTTTGTTGCCTAAATCAACTTAATGTCAACAATAAAGAAAGCCTTGTCAATTGTGGCACAAAGTGTGAGTGATCTGTCTGAAGTAAGTATTGCATAATGGTGCCACAAAAATTCCCTGCCGCGGCTTCGGGAAAGTGCTAACTAGAAACCGCGGCCCCAGCTCACTAGATTAACAGGAGGCAGTAGAAGTCTGGCACTCTCTTCTGCTGGCACCACAGAGAGAGAGAGAGAGGAAGAATCGTTTGATATCCGAAAATAAAAACGACGCGGGTTTTCTCATTTTTGAAAATTTATTGATTGGCGTAAGGACGTCAATAACTATCCTTACCTTTTCTCAATAACAATTTTACATTTATACTATCACTTTCTTTTGTTTCGCATAGACTCCGTAACACTTAGGGCGTTCAATTTAAATATTTTTATTTTTGTATGAAAATCTGGTGAACTAAAATACGATGAATTTTTAAAAGTCATAGAACAAAAGTTGTTGATTATGATGTTAGTAACATAGTCCGGAGAGGTTTTCGGTGTAATTAACCCTGTATAGTATGAAAGTATAGAAGTATGGATTTTATGAGAAAGTTGGTTATGGGTTACATTATGTCTTCTCTTGGCTTATCAAAGTGGATTTCCTTATTCATACCTATGTTAATACTCTTTAATATGTATGTAAACCCATTATTTTACACCATTTTGAATAAAAAAGGGCTTAAAAGTGAAAGGGTGTAGAAATAGGTGGCTGTACCGTTACGACACAGTATAAAGATCGTACAGTAGGTTGACGCCTTTGATCTTGTGGAAAATGCCGACAACGTCTAGACAGTCTCGCAGCGGCCAGGGTTGTCACAAGTAAACAATATTTATGAAATATGTTTTTTATTGCAGATCGACATCGTTAGCAATATTATTACTTAATATAATAATGAAAACAATTTTAACCTGCTCTTTACTACACGTATTATTTAGGAGTTGAGGGTGAACATAAAAATGCAGATGAGGCGTATACAAAGAGATTTAAAATTTGAACTGATGCACGTGATAATTAGGTACTGTGACACTTACTGTACTTTAATGTTGTTTAAGTGAAGGTTTTTTAAATAAATAAATTATAAAAAATGATGTCCGCCATTTTGGATTTCAATAAGGATGGCCTTTTCGTAGCAAGCACCCCAATCAACCTCAAAATTAACACCCATATCAAATTATTACAAAAAATGACGTCCGCCATCTTGGATTTCAAAAAGGATGGCATTTTCGTAACAAGCACCCCAATTAACCTCAAAATTGACACCCATATCCAATTATTACAAAAAATGACGTCCGCCATCTTGGATTTCAAAAAGGATGGCATTTTCGTAACAAGCACCCCAATTAACCTCAAAATTGACACTCATATCAAATTATTAAAAAAAAATTACGTCCGCCATCTTGGATTTCAAAAAGGATGGCATTTTCGTTACAAGTACCCCAATTAACTTCAAAACTGACACCCATATCAAATTATTAAAAAAAATTACGTCCGCCATCTTGGATTTCAAAAAGGATGGCATTTTCATATCAAACACCCCAACTAAACTCTAAAAATTGACACCAATATTTTATTTTAAAAAATACGTACACCATCTCGAAATGACATGGACAAAAAAGTACATTCCATGTACACATACATAGTAAATAATATTGTATATTAAAAATAGAAAAATGATTTAATACGTAGTTCTTAACCTCTCTGATCTCGTTAGTGTTTATTTCAAAATAATTAGTAATCAAGATGATTTCATAGTACCATTTGTCAACGTTCGCCATAATGGACCATAGAGTAAGATAAATATAATAATGTGTGGTCCACATCAAGCATACTACTTGCATATATCACATAGACGTGTGATATGGTCGACAAAACGCTATTATTAAAAACATTTTATTTATACGAAACTGTCTTCGTTGGTATTTATGGCATTTAATAAAATTATCTTTTCATAATGTTGATGCGTGAGACAGTTTTTAAATATTTTACACAAAAAAGATATCGGAAAACGGAACGCGTTACTTGTTTGACAATGTGTCATTGTCTATGTCAAATGTCAATATTATGTTATTGCAGAATCAGATCATAGATGATACATATAAATTGCAGATTCTACATTGCGTCCTGTGTTTGTTTTTGCGATTATTTTCTAATATTTTTGACCCCTGCTTATTTTTTCAACGTACTGATACCTTCTACCACCCGATTACCTTGCTATTAATACTGGACTCTGATTTACATTGCGTTGTGGATCAATATGAGGTGCATCAACTGCGGAATAGCCATGCAAAGATTGCAGAGGTATCTCATATCCTCGCTTTCTGCACACAATCAAACAAGACTCGCGTTGGATAACCAATGCCCAACCCAGGTAAGAAGTTGGACTAGAAAAAACTTAACCTGATTTATTTTTATATAGTTCTGGTATGCGAAATCTTACAGTGCATCTTATTTTCAGTTGCCTCTTGATACATTTATTTGGCATCCATGCTTATTATTATTAAACACCGAAACTGGTGAACAAGAGAGACTACTGGGGCATAACATGGTTTTCCGTTGCTGGCTGTTCTATTATCACAAAATACTAATTAAGTGGTAAGCATTTTGTTTTTCATTATTATAAATACCTAGTTGTATTAATCTATAAAAAAATGAGCTTTCATACTATGTATGTATGATTGTTATATCTGTGTTTTATGTATTTTTCATCTTTAACATAATATACTTGCCTAAAGTAGGCATGTGTAACATAGTACTGATCATTTTACTATAACATAGTACTTGAAAACATAAAGAGATATTTAAAAAGATACCCTTGTTACTAAAAAATTATATAAACATAAGAATTATCTAATGATTGAATTAATTTATTATTGTGTTTATTCTAACTGTGGTTACTATGTTTGCCATGTGTGTTGGATGCGAGCAAATAGACAGGCAGTGCATGACTCATCACGAGACATGCAAGAATTGGCTTTGGATAATGATGCAGCAGCCCCTAATGTTAGCCAAGTTGTTAGCCCACCAGAGCCACCACCGTTGCCGCCTGTTCAAAGAGGGCCATGGGAAAGTAATACCATATCATTACCTAATTACAAGCGAGCTTCGATCACATCTGTTCACGGTATATTTCAACAACGCATGTACATTTGGTCCCGCAATTCCTTAAAAGACTGCTTTTGCAAGAACATAGTTTCTATGTTCCTCGCAGCTGTAGAGTGTGTGAAACACATTTGTACAGTGATCAATGGCATTTATTACCTCAAATGAATGAGACACATTCTAAATTTAGTGCTATCCATATAGAAGACATAATTAATATTATGAAGTCAAAAGCTAATATTTTGAACTTTGAAAATGTCTCAGAAATTCTCTCACGGAACATTAATCACAATTGTAAAATAATCTTCTATACTTATAATAAATCTGTAGAGAGGTCAATTCTGTACATGAAATATATTTCCAAAATAACTATCAGGGGGTGATTAGGGATCGATACTGATGCCAAAAATGCAATCAGTAAAATTTTTGTCTGTCTGTCTGTCTGTCTGTCTGTCTGTCTGTATAACCGTTATAGAAACAAAAACTACTCGACGGATTTTAACGAAACTTGGTACAATTATTTTTCATACTCCTGAGCTGGTTATAGTATACTTTTCATCACGCTACGATTAATAGGAGCAGAGCAGTGAAGGGAAATGTTGGGAAAACGGGAGAAGTTACTCCATTTTTAAGCTTCCGTCGCGTGTGCAACCTTAATGGTTAAAGCTACACAGAAATAATTTCATGACGGAAATGTTCTCCTTAAAATTATATAAAAAATATCCCACGACTGCATATGTCTATATTTTATGGTTGACTCACAATAACATGTGTAACTCCCGATAACTTAGCAGTTCGAAGCTTTCTGATTTAATATTTGTCTACTCTTACGTTTATAACACTCTCAGTCACCCCTAATTGAAAAAGTTAACATTATTAACTATTCCATAAAAAAGAATCATATAAATCGGTATAGAAGCACCAAAGTTATACATGAAATACGCTAATAATAAGCCATCGCGCGTGAATACTGAATCATGCTATAAGGATTATTTTTGACAATCGGTCGCCGCGCTATACTAATAATATAAGGCTGAAGAGTTTGTTTGTTTGTTTGAACGCGATAATCTCAGGAACTACTGGTTCGAATAGAAAAATATTTTTTTATTTAAATAGTAAATTTATAGAGAAAGGCTATAGGCTATATATCATTACGTTAAGGCCAATAGGAGCGGAGCGCCAATGAAGAATGCTTCAAAATCGGGGTTAAATTTAACGTTAGCCCAAAGTAACTATTCCACGCGGACGAAGTCGCGGGCAAAAGCTAGTAATAAATAAATCTATGATTGTATTTTTTTTAAGAAATCTGGTTATGTTTAATGTAGTTAGTTATGTAATTACTGAAGCCCTATATTTACACTTAATCCAGGTTAGTGTATTGGTGAAATAAAAATGCTCTGTTCTATCCAAGCTGGTGGATTGACCTCCCTAGGTCTCTTTATTAACACTATCGCTGCATTGCTCTAATGTATATTATCTTCGTAAGCATTTAAGATATAATAATTATAATATGTCAAAATATTTTTGTTTATTTTCTCTAATAAGTAAATAAATAATAATTTTTACTCCTTTGTTTTAATCTGTGTTTCCCTCGTTGGTCTAATGGTCGCAAGCGCTACTGCTGAGCATGAGGTCCTGAGTTCGATTCCCAGGTCGAGCAAAGTGATATTGGGTTTATTCATCAGGAATTTCTCAGTAGCAGCCCGGAGTCTAGATTTGTGCCTGGTTAATAGAAACAGACTCGCCCCCTATTAAATGGTACTCAAAATAACTGGTGAAATCTGGGTGTACTATAGGTACACCTCTGCCCAACCCTTCGGGGAATACAGGCGCGATGTTATGTTAATGTTTGTTATTATTGTCACATTTTTTGAGACTATTACCCAGTTTAATAAAATGTTAATCAATATTCAGTTTAAAATCCTTACTTTGTTTATTAGTTAAATACTAAAACTATATCAGTTATACGCAATAATTCACAACTGTTCACTATTTTAAAGCGCCTTTAAGTGTTTAATAGCGAAATTATAATCTAAACACCTTATTGCTAGCGATCTGATTAAAAGGTTTACTGTAACTGTTTTTTGTCTAGTCTGGTGTAATGCCAAGATTTCTGAGTTTTTTATTTATAGCAATTTAATGAGTCAATATTCACGAATATAAAACACCAAAAATCATTGGTGTACACTAAATTCGATAACTATGCCGACGTCCATAGTAAAATTGGCCATGTCCTTTACATTAAATAATAAAAAAGTTCACTATCTTCAATTTGAAATTACTATTTTTCGTTATCTGTATTAGAATAAAGCTTGAAAGTATCGTTATCATTTTGAATAAAAATAGAACACCTAATAATATTAAGTAGGTATAAAAATATATAAAATGTCCAAACCCTCACGGCCCTGTGCGATTACCTATTAGATATTATTTTTTTACCGTCCGCCGTTCGGCGATCTTTATATAAACAAGATGAAGACTTGCAATCTCTCACAGCACACGTCGCGTCGTATGCACCATTTTAAATAAATAATTAAAAAACAAACACGTGCTAGCCCCGAATGATGTTTCCCAAGCTACTAACATAGTTTTGTTCGCAGCTTGGGATCGGCATTCCCGCGTCTCGCCCCTCATACCCCGCACGATTGCCCTGTCTAGACGTCTTCGTCGGACGACTGTATGATCGTTAGACTGTGGTTACGAGTTATTTACCTTTATAAAGTAGGATGTCGATCTTCAACGTTTAGCAACGTTTGCCGCGGTCGGTCTAAGGATGGGTGACCAAGACATATCGAGATTCCTCTGTGCCTTGAAAAGCATGTCAAGCCGTTGGTCCCGACTGTTATTTGAACATCTTTGGCAGTCGTTACGGGTATTCAGAAGCTAGAAAATCTGAAAAGGGGTAAGGCGTTACCCAGCTACTGGGTTGTGAGGCCAGATGGGCAATAGAATAGAATAGAATAGAATATTTTTATTTCGGACCACAAAAATCCATAAAATGTTAGTAACTTATACCTAATACCTTATTATCTAGTGTTAGTACCCATCACCCTCCGCACAAACTGCTTCATAATAGGAGAGGAAACACTCTCACTCACCGTTCTCAGGATGCTGTTACGACTGTCCCTTACTCTCCTCAGAAGTGAAGCCGTTTTCTTACGTATAATCGCTTGAAATGCGTCCGTACGAGCTTGTGCAAACATTTCTGAGGCGCTACAGTAACGAGGTAGTCGCAAGAGCATCCTGAAAGCATTATTATACTGGACGCGGAGCACATCTAGCGATCTTTTAGCGTAACTGACCCATAGATTGCCCGTGTACAGACTCTGGCAATAAGCCTTAAAAAGAGTAATTTTCACTAGGTCTGTACATCGCGCAAACCTACGGGCCAGCATATTGCTCCGGACCGCTAGAGCCCTCCGCTCCCTCTCAATGTCTGCATCGTCTCTAAGGTCGTCAGCAAGAAAATGCCCTAAATATTTAAAAGATGGTACCCTTTTAATTACTGACCCATTTATCAGGAGATCGGGTCCATCTTCACGGCACTTGCCGCCGACCTTAAAGACCATGCATTCACATTTTTTTACATTATATATTAAACCATACGCGGCAGCGTAGGCTTCACATTACACAAATACTCAGCCGCATCTGGTAAGACACATAACAAACAATATTTTCTTAACTACACTAGAGATTACGAGTATACGGGTACTCGTAAACATTGTCCTAATTTAAACTATAATCCCATAATCGCCTTTTAATAAAATTTAAAAGTACATAAAACAAACACACACAAGGGCAGAGTTTTCATAATAACAAATTCAGGAGATGCAGACCATCAGCTGGGTATAAACCAAGCGAACGAAAGCTAGCGACCAAACGATGTTGAGCGTATAAAACCGAGCGAACGTGAAGGATCCTTCATCATTCATACTGGTTATATAGTACGAAATTTGTTGGTCTTGTTCCGATTGAATACACGACGCTTGAGGGAAAGCACGGAAGGTGACCAACTAGCCAAGTTTAGGCATAATCTTAGCCACTAGACTTTTGTCCTTTAGAATTTTAGCCTTCAAATGTTTCAATTGTGCTATACTTTCAGCTTGAAAGACAGTAGTATGTTCGCTCAGAGAAGAATAATAGACTTTCTTTCACTCGCAACGTTCTCGGATACGTCGCGCTAAATACCTGCTACAGCCACTTTTGTATGGACGCGCTCACAGTTTTTATATATTTGATATTACGTGCAAGTCATAGCCCCCGCGCAAGCGCTTCATTACGCTTCACCCTAGCCGAGGCTTTGGCGTTTCTTTGCTCGTTCGCTTGTTCTATAGGTACCGAGTGTTGTTATAGGTGATATCATAAAACGGACACTGGTTTCGGGAGGCGACCCTTTTGGACGTATGACGTAAATAATGTAGTTTTACGACGCTGTGTGTACGGGTAGTACGTAGGTGGTTAATATGTGTTGTACAAGAGGTACTTGTAAACGAAGAGTGTGTAAATCTGTTTCTTTCTTCAGTTTAAGGAGCATTGAATTGGTTTGCGAGTGAGTGTTTAAGGCAATTTTTTGCAATTAAAATAAATAAATAAAAATTGTTTATTGGTACTTGTAAATGCATTCAGTCTTGATTTAAGTGAATTGACTCATTCAAATGTATTAATTCTAAAGTACTGATGTTGATGTGATCATTTGCAGATATGTAGGTATTCTTTTTAACAATTTTTTATATATATTCTTTTTTTAACTATCTTATTTCTAGTACAATGTTTATGGTCCTGGCTGTCATTTGCACATTTTGACAGTTAACAGTTAAGTCTTAACACAGACAGTCCAGTTATTGTGTAACCAAATTATTTGGTTATACAACGTATAATTTAAAGGGTATATACATACCGAGTGCACGGCTTCTTTGGATGATAACAAACGATATGGCAAGGGTTTTCTAATCCTATGTCTACATGTGTGGAGCATATTAGAAATTTCAATACATTGATACCAGAGGCCGAATTTTTCAAATTAAGAAGAACGAAGAGAATTATCGTTTTATTGGCAAGTGACGTGGAAAGTGATGACCCTAATAGTGTTGTGACACGTTTGTTATTACTGGTATTCAAGAAACATATGAAACCAATAATTTGGGGTCAATTCTGTGAGTCACTTATTTTGAGCTGAAACTTTGCATAGAGACTCCATACCAGATGTTGTCTTCAGTCCTTTTGGATAGATATGGGGTTTCCGTTACACGTTGTATAGTAACTGGATTGTGGTAGTTAAATAGGCAGTCGCTTCTTGTAAAATACTGGTGTTCAGCAGTATTCGGAACCTAACATAGTATTGTTTACATTTACATGAAGTGACCTCTTCTTTTTGAGCACTAAGGAAACAAATACTCATACGTAAAACTTGCGAACCTAATCCTCTACCTACATTAAATTTCTACAGTTTGACAAAGTATTCAAAATATACCAAAGACGTAGAGGCAGGAGACACAGATATTTGCATACGGACGTATTTTAGACATTACCTTCCGTTACCTTCATATAAATTGTATGTTGTTTTGGAAGCCTAGCCAACATAAAATATAGCTTTTGGGAATTTGTGTTAACTGGCGACTTTTCTTGTAAAACAAAAGCTACAGAATACCGAGAATACCTCATATTTAAATGATACGCCTTTTGCTTACAGAGTCACATACTCAAAATTCATGCATATTTGTACACTCCCAAACACCCCTCACTGTTTACAGTTCTTTTTATACATACATAACAAAAAATTTAATATTAAAAAGTATTTTGTTTGAAACGATGCCAATATTTATTCGTTGTCGCTTGAAAAATTGTTCGAGCTTAGAAATGTTTTACATACTTGTTTTTATATACTTTGACTACAAAAGAACAAATTTACATAACTTATACTCGTCGGCGCTGCCTCTGTGCGACCTTTTTGCGGTAATTTTTATTTGCATGCGAAAATATACAAATGGAAACATGCCTCACGTAGTTAAAGGACTTTCAAAAGTATTTTACTGTCACAACCTGTTAGGTAAGCTGTATATCACTCTGTTTTAATCGTTAACTTTTCGTTAATTTGATTCTTTTTATGGGCAGTTAATGTTCCTGTTTTAAATAAAGTTGGCTTAAAAAAGGAATTGTAGGTCTAAGATTCAAATATCGTCTCCTTTACGTCTTTGAATGAACACAGTTTTCTCGCTGCAATTGACAATGTTGGCCCCGTAATTGGACGTTGCGCTCGGTGATCGGCATATAATTTTTCTACTGTATAATATAACCCAGCTTATATCAACAGAGATGTACACTTAAAACAAAATAACAATATATAGACTCTCCAATAAACCATTTCATTTTACAAAAGCTATGGCCAGTATTAAGACTTTCTCAAACCATCAACAGAAAAACGATCAATACAACATAAAATATACACAAAGTTCCTTCTATTTTATAACACTATAGAGCGTTGCAGAGAGATCTAGATTTCTAGAATCTGAAGGCAAAGTGTAGGTCCGGGAAAGTTAGGCCATCCTCTGGGAATCAATTATTTAATGTATGCTTCAAGTTCTGAGAGGGAAGCAGCTTCGTGTTTGCTTAGAGCTGCGGACAAAGACTTTTCTATTGAGTAGCTGATATACACACATGTGAGCTTTAGAGCTAGTAGATTAAGAAGAGTGGTGCTAAGACTTTTTATTCCGGATGAGCCTGCTACTGAGCTCGATTACGCCTGATTGAGCCCTGAATATCCCTCACTCTTGCTTTAAAGGCTGACGAGGCATATGTGCGTAAACAAAAAACATAAAAGCCGGTAGGAAGTCCTAAACCTTTCCTGTGCACACAAAAAATGTTGAGGATAAGCGCTGGGTACGACAGGACGGTATATCAACCAAGTGTCTCACTCCAGAGCATCTGGTAGACCGAAATAGACTTATCTGGAAATAGTTCAATTTATTACACTTCATGCAACTTATTTCCGTCGTGGAAAACAAAACTGTAAGAATGTTATTCAGTTCTTGAACCATAATTGTCGATATAGATTATAGTTAACCTTAAACTAAATCACTACAATTTAACAGCCGCTCCATCTTACAGTATTCAAATGTCAAAGTGTAAAGTTTTTGTTATCTACAGCCTCGGGAACGATGTTCTCAATGAGTAAACTTTTAGTTAAGTCCTCTAGATAAGTCTCCGAACTCCGCCTTCGGGGGATTTGATAAATTGATACAGATTGTGGGTAGTTCAAGTTTTTGTGTACCTGTTGTTGGTCTATACTCCCAAAGGGGCTACCTAACAAATATAATTGGAGAACTTCCATTTATCAAAGTATTAATTAGGTATTTTTGTGTTTGAAACAATTGTAATTTATATCTATAGTTTGGAGGTCAGAAGAAACTTTATTATTATAATTTGTAGTTATATCTATATATAGGTTGTCTGTAAGAGATCGCCCATTGCGATAAGACTGCCCATTGTACACTAGTTTAAATTTTTGTATCCATAGAAATATTGTGAGGTGTACAATAAAGTATATAATAAATAAATAATAGGATCGTTTATTTTTGCATATACAGTAAGACCTTCTGGCTTGTTGATGTTTCGGTAGCGTTGGTCAATCGCACAGTTGGCTGAGTTTCTTTATATAAAATTGTATGTCTCTGGCATCGGATGATTTTTAATTGATTTAGTTTTTTTAATAGTAAATTTATTTAGATCATTTTTAGCTTAAAATCTGTTGATGGATCGTTTTAAGATGAATAATTATTTCTTTTTAAAATGATAAGTATTTTGTTAGTTGGTAAAAAATAACACTTTTACACATCAATATTTTTGGTCATTTTAAAATAAGCGAGGCTGGTATATCTTTGCTGGTTACCCTGGGAAAAAGCACCGAAACAAACTCAGTCTTTTTTAAAGTCCATATAGTCCGTACCGGTCAAAATTATATGAGAGCAGTGTAGGTGATGTGTGGCTTTTGAGTAAGCAAAGCAAGCAGCAAAGCGAAAACATGGGACCGATTTCAACAGGTTTGACATTTCATCATCATCGTGAAAATTTGTCATCAATGATATTGCAAGATTATAGTATTTTGGCCAGATATTGATGCAGGACCTGAAATCTGAAAGATATTAACTCCTCACGTACATACAGCAGACGTTTAATGTTTGGGCTCATTTGAATGGTTCTGCGAATGGTATATACGAACACAAAAAAAATCAGAAATAAGTCGATTAAAATGTAGAGGTTTTAGAGGACCAACGTCTAATAATTTATCGCTTTAAATAATTTACATATTTCTCTCTCTCTTTTTACCTTCTATTCAGCACTATTGTTTTCTCAATCCAAGTCTAAGTAATATGGTGGGTTAGTACCATCGATTGTGCCACCTATTCTTGTAGTAGTTACAGTTCTCACGCAAACGTTGCACGTGGGCTGCTTACACAACTCTTCACCACGTTCAATAGTGGAAATAAAAGTGATTTTGTTGCACAGTTATTGTAAGCACTAAGTATTGTAAAGAAATATAAAAATTATGAGCTCTTTTTTGTGAAAAAAGTATATGTTTTTTGTAAGTGTTATTTTAACCGTGCTTTTCTTGTAAAGTCAGACGAATTTAAATGTAAATGCTTTCATAGCAATAGGTAGTGAAGAATGTGGTAAGTGAATAAGTGAAAATTTTCACTTGCAATCGCAAGGAAAATTAAACTGTCATAAAGATGTGATGTTAATTTGCCTGTAAAAGTACGGACCGATTGTACTATTTTTTTTGGCAAGCAATTAGTTCATTTTCCCGAAAGATGTCTATTACTGAAAGCAATTAAGGAATTTAGTTCCGGGAGCTAGATGATAAAACGTTTGGCAATTGTTTTCTTAATAGACATCATTAGCCAGGAAGAGAAAGTTATTCTTAGAAAAAAAAACTGATGTTTATTTAGTCTCAGTCACATCTGCTTAGCCTTTTTCTAAATGTGTTGGGGTTGGTTTTCAGTCTAACTCAATGCAGCTTTTCAAAGCACGCGGGGTATCACACCGCCAACTGGCAAACTCCGGGCTACTTCTGAGAAGAAGATTCTTTAAGGGCTTTTAGAACTCTTACCGATGTTATGTTATCTAGAAACTGGTTGGTAGTGGCTAGATTTGTAGTCGTTTATTGTTTAAATATTGCGTTCTTACTATGACATCTTAAAATCTATCATCAATCCGGTGTGGGAGGGAAATAGTGGCATACAAAACATATAATTCTATCTCTTTTCCACAACGAAATCATGTAAGAGTGAACGTAGTTCGGATGAGAGATTATGACAGAAATGTGGAAGAAATCCTAATGTGATATACATATTATATGATGCTGAAAGGGTTCTCATAAACCCAACTTACTTACTTTAATTCTCCTGCTAGGAATACAAAAGTTAAAAGTTATTGCAAGTTAAAATTATTGCTAGAATAAAATAAACCGAATAGTAACTGTGCGACTAAAGCTTAAGTTAAGTGTGCGAAGCTTATGCGTGGTCGCGGAGTAAAATGTTTGTCACGACGCAATAAGATCTAAAATGCTGTAACAAGCATTGTATATTTTGAAGACGGAAAGTATAAGATATGAATTATTTTTAGATATTGTAAATGTGAGGACTACAGACTCATAGATTTTCTTCTACATCAATCTATTTATTGTACAGAAATATTGTTAAAAATAGAATCAATGTTTAAAAGAGTAGCCTCTGTGTTTTTTAATTGTTTTTTCCGTTCCCATTCAAATCGTGCACTAGTTTTTGAAGTTTCATAAGTGCCCAATGAAGGCCTTTGTGAAATAAAATACTTTGAGTCTTTACTATAATGTGTTAAAACCTGCTTACATTACTTGATCAATGCAAAAAACTGTCTTACAATAAATAATTAATTATAATTTTAAATTTAAATGATTTAAAATTATAATTAGTTACTTCTTATTATTTTAAGAGTTCATGAATCTTTCCGTAACAGCTAATAAGATTTTTTTTTCTACTGAATTTAAAAAGTTATCTTATAGTACATAAATGAGCAAGCAATTATGGATCTTAAGTTTGACAAACATTTTCAGTCTGTGACTAAAGTTTCTTTAGCTTACCAAGAATCCCTCGCTACAAATAATTTCTAACACTGTATTTGAACGCGGTTCGTTGACCCTCCCTGGCTATTTCAGTGGTCAAGACGATGTAATAATAGAGTAATAAATGACCGTTATTTGTTTGTTTCAGTAAAAAAAGCGCGCTACGTTTCCATGCAAGGTAAGATATTGTTTGGTCTATTATTTTTATTCTTAATTCTATTATCAGATTAATTTATTAACCTATTCATACTTAACAAACATTCAGATTCTTAATTAAGAACTTTTCTTTTATCGCTACAGTTTTGGGAAGTATTTCATGGTAATATAGAGTTGGATAGATTGTCTACTTCAAATTTCAATTCCGAAACCAAGTGCAAGAAAATAACTTGGGTTTAGTCATACAAAATTTGCTGACATAAAATTAAACATATTTTGTTCTTCCAGAAACGTGACACTTTAGAGTTGAAAATACATGCTTGAGCAAAACTAAATATTTTAGCGCGTAAATAAACTTAAACAAGGAATAACCCTAAAACCCAAGGCCTACTTATAATCCAGCGGACCCTTTGAATTACGTCAAACATGTCCAGTCGTCCAACCGACCCGCATAAAACGCTTACAACGACATTCATTCTAATTCAACTTTTAACTCATTAGAGCTTTGATTGATCCTTTACTAGGAAACCAGCGATATAACAGAGGCTTTCTTTTCATGCGCTAGAATACCTGTTTTCTTATGCCAAGGGTTTTAAAACTTTCTGGAAATTCAAATAAGGTTCATTTTTCCAGGAGTACAACAGTTCAACACTTACGTGACACTTAAACTACAGAATGTCAAGTCCACGACGGTGACAGTTAAGGGCCCGACTCCATGTTGGGAACAAGACTTCCTATTGTGAGTATTTTTAGACTCTTTTTTTTCTTTTTGTGGATGCAGTAATATGTGTTAATGTCTTACGCTAAGGCCGAAAGTTATGTGAATTTTACTGATTTGTAAGGTTTAGTTCTTTGTATGAAATTTGTTTAATTAGTGAATATTTTGGATCGCTTAATATTACTATTTCAAGTCTGGGAATTTACTTACATTCTCAGACGTATTAAATTTTTGAGCACATATTTATTATGAAGGTACGTACCTACTTTGTGTTAGGTTCCACGTTATTAGTTATTTAAATACTAATACTATTTTGTTTATTAACATGTAGTAACAGATCCCAACACTATATGACAAGATTGACAGTGAGTTAACTATCACAAAGGCGCAAAATCAGTTTAAGGCTAATTAAGGGGCTTTTTTAATATAATTTTAAAAGTTTTACACTAATAAAAGTTTTGATAAGACTAAAGCACGACAACAAGAAAAACACAAGTGCTGACTCAAAAATATTACAATTAAGCGCAAAATTACTTCACTTACAAAAGATCGTCCACATTTCCCGTTTAAAACAATAAACTTTACATATAGGTGCAAATATTCGTAATTTATTTAACCTCACAAATGCCGACGGACGAACAATCTTTAAGCGAGACAATAGCTTCGCAACGGGACGTCATTCTCACTGACGTAGGTCACAAATCCCTACTTGTCATTCCTAACCGTGTTCTAGGGGTGTATCGCATTCAAAAGCCTAGGATTTTATGACTATGCCTGTGTGTAGGCCGTATAGATTTACGTACATGCATTTATGTATTAGACCTAAACAGTTTTTGGAGAGGAAATAGGTCAAATTGTGTTCACTTCTGTGTAAAAATAAGCTTAGCACCGCGCATCGACGCGTTATCCTTATTTAAATTGGCATGCGTGATTGGATCCATCAAATGTAACAATAAATTCCAATTTGGTATTAAAAATGTAAGCTTCCAAAAATTAAACATTTATTTATAGAGCGCCAATATTCCAATTGGGGCACGTTAATAGACGGCCCAATATTTGAGAAGCCAATTTTAGAACTTTCAAAATACCGGGTGTTCAATAGTGTTTGGTCATATTTATCACTGATATAAAAATAAAAGCAATATTTTTTTGTTATCTTTTATACTTTTTCAATTGTTTATTTACCTACCGTATTTTTGCTTCTTAATTAGTTTTTTTTTTATTGATAATAAGCTCGCGTTTGACCACCATCTCACCTATTGGTATGTGATGATGTAGTCGAAGATGAAACATGCTTACCTAGAAATAACCTATTCACTCTTGCTTTGAAGACCCCCAGGTTATAGCTATCGGGAAAGCTAAACGGGCAGGGAATTCCACTCCTTTCATACTTCCTCTGTCAACCGTCACACTGTTATATAATAGAATTAAGAATGACATTGAAAAATACGTAGAACTAGAACCTAAATATGTACTGACTCGTTTTACGTGCCATTATTTCCACAGTCAAGCCACATTTTCTCAATATTACATCTTTTAAATTATTCCTGCGCTTCTTCAGAGCAGTAAATTTTAAACCAGTACACAGTTCCTCAACTAAAGGTATTTTAACCCGCAAAACATCAGTTTGAAAAAGATATTTCGTGTTGCTTCAATAATGAGCTACGTTTACTTGTAGTCCAAATATACCAAAGACTTTGGTCTCTGGTCTTGGGTCATTAATCTCAATTGTGTCTTACAACTAGTGTTGCATAGTAAGCAGATGACACATCTCGCTTTGTATTCCTTGCTTGGGATACCGTGTTACTTGTCGTTGACGGCAATATTTTGGTTAGAGTGTAATAAAAAGGTTTTTAGAGAAGGAAGTGAAGATACTATCAAGTAAAACAGTTTACCGGTACACCAACTTCCTTGTAGTGTGCTAAACGAGATTTCTGTTCTGTGCTAGTTTTTTTTTTATTATATTGCAATTACAAAATTATGAATTTAAATCCGGAGATACATTCATGTTTTGTGTCGTGTCGTAACGTTTTTAAATGCAGTATATTAGCTATATATCAGAGAAAAGATAATTTTAATTGATGTTCGAATTGGGGCCGCGAGATTATTTGTATGGGATTCGCATACCTATAATTATGTTGCTCTAAAAACTCCCGTTAAAATCCGCCGTTCCAGAGATTAGCCCGACAATCTAAACGACGCGACAGTCAGACAAAAAGTTTGTTGGTGTTCGAATATTGTATTAATAAGCAATAAATACAGTTATTTTGCAATCACAGACTGTCACTTCAATTTTATGTATTTATCCATAGTAAAGTTGTTACTCATGATATGGCATCCATAATATTCTGCTGCTTCCAGCGTACAAATATTAAAAAATAGGTATAATATTGTTATATAGGGGTTTCCCGTCAAGACACTACAGTACAGAGTTGATGAACCTATTATAACATAAGAGACTATGTTGCTAGTTCTCTTTAAAAAAAATAGTTTGACCTCTTAAGCTTCTGGACATATGCTTCTTCTTTTTCCCTGCATTGATGGAGGGAAAAAGGAGAACACAACATACATACAAACCACATCGATACCCACAACACTGTCCAGTTCTTCACATTAACATATTGTATTAGATAAATATACATATAGAAAAATAGTTCGAGTGTTTCTGGATGTGAGTTTGGAGTAGAAGTGTTTGCAAACACACCCACGTTACAGAAGAAATTCCAAACACAACGAGTATCAATAAATAATCTCGAAATTACCATTTTGGGGATGAGCAGGAAATCTCTAACTTGCCAACCCTGACACTGGCGACTACAATTTGTATTATATTAGTATTTCAACCCTTAATGTCGCTTGTTCATTGCAAAGCGTTGTAAAGTCACAATATGTGACTTTATTCGTCATTTTGCTGTGACATCTGATGGCAACACAGGATTTGTCGGGGGTGGAAATGGGTTGCATAAGTATAGGTATATTTTAGTTTATTTATATAAATGTGTATGTAGGCGCACGTTACACATTTATTCGTTTATCATTGGAACGCCTTGCAGCGTTTACACAAACGGAGAACGTTACAATCTACGTATCTCTTGTGATTTTTAACATCATAAGCGCGGTGGAGTGGTGGTAATCGAATGGGTTGTTGTTGGGTCATTTACACTCATTTACGCAGCATCAGGCCACCGCTTCTACTTGAACCTCCATATTTGGTAGGGTAATTTTGAGAGGATTTGCAAATATACTGAAAATTTTGAAATGTCATTACACACCGACGGTTAACAATATGTGATGGAAAGTTTAGACGAAGTCGAAGTCTAAGTTTATTAATTTTTTTAAGAATGAATGATAATGATTGAATTTATAAAACGAATAAATAAAGATAGAAAGGTTATTGTAATATGAAGCTACTTTGCTCCTAATTTATATTTATAAACTATGATTATGAAAGTACTCAGTTGTATTCATAATTCTGTATAAATAATAACATCGTTTATCACATCTCTATAGATAGATTGAGGTTACCTGCGACTGGGACCAAAATTAACTCGGACCGCAGTCTCAGTTGCCGGATTCATTTAACATAATATATTTCTTCCAGTGACTGGAATAACCATTAATGAATGAAAAAGTCTACTAAAGACAGTAAAAACAGCAATTACTAGTGATATTCCTCTTAACCGATTACGGCTATGGCGGCCAGTTTCAGCGGAGATTAACTACTTGCGCTGGAGATATTATAGTGCACTGTGCACAAGTACCTATGTACTCAAGAACGCTGAACTCTCTGTTCAATTACTCTCTGTTCAATTACTCTCTGTTCAATTACTCTCATAGCTGATGGGAAGCAGTCCAACACGCCCTGGGACAGATAAGGCGCAGGACCATCGGTTAACGTACTTTCCGACGCATATAACGGTCAACTTAGAAAATCCGGGCTACTACTGAGAAAGTTCTAAAAAAAGCCAATAGCACTTTTTTCCCATCCTGGGAATTGAACCCGAGACCTCTTGTTCGGTAGTCGTGCTTGCAACCACTAGACCAACGAGGTAGTCAAGATTTTTAGTAACACAATCCCTGAAATAATAAGGTATTGTTGTAAGAAACCAAAGCAGTTTTGGATGCTATTTAAAGAAATAGAATAGACACCATCTTTCTTGTCTTGTCCTATGGACGACTGAAGAAGGTACGTTGAAGGCACGATAATAAATCTAGTGACCATTACTTTGCACCTCGCAGTGATAAAGTACGTTGAAAGACATTCAACAGGTAATACTTAACATTTCCTTAATGGAATTCTGATCATATCAGTGGTAATAGAAAGTAGTTTGTTTTGTTTATTTAGAACTTGCTTAATTACATGGGTCAGTGAGCCACCCTTTTTTCCAACTTATTAATGATAATATTTTTATTTACATAGATGTATCCAGGATGTTTCTTACTATTTCACACAAAAACCACAGAACGGATCTGAAGGACAGTATTTTCTATTTTATGAAGAACTAGCTTCTGCCCGCGATTTCGTTCGTGAGGGAGGATTTTTCCACGTAAATACTGATGCAGTAAGAATTTCGGGATAAAAGCAGCCTATGTGTCATTTCAGGATGACAACTATCTACTCACCAAATTTCATTCAGATTCGTTTAGTAGTTTTTGCATGAAACAGTAAAAAATATCTATATATTTATAAATCCATCCTCACAAACTTTTGCATTTATAATATTAGTAACAGAAATAAGATATGACGATAAAAGAGTACTTAGAGTCTTAAAAAAAAGAGTATTATTTAATGTTTTACATTTTGCGAAATATGTCGTTATTTTAAAATTATTGTAGATACAACTAAAAGAAAGAACGAAATCATGGTTTTCTTTCACTACCAGCAATTATGACCTTAAAAACAAAACATCATTCAAATGCTGAAATGGCAGGTATCCTATTGTTTTTGTAGATGATAATACACCAATACAATACAGAGTAGAATTGTGTATTATATTATGGTTGGCATCGCCAACTCTTTTTTCAGTAGTGTTAAGGAAGAATAATAGAAGAATATCGTGGACAACGAAGCTCTTCTTAATGATCTCGCTAGGAATGTGCTGTAACAAACATTCCACAGCAGGAGTTGAGTAGAGGTTTTTTTTTAAGTTGTACATGCTAATGGTGATCACCAGAGTAGTTTCAGTGAGGTATAAATCTTCGATTCCTGGATTTTTACAAAAGGGTTAAAGAAGAAAACGTTATAAAGATTTTACTAATATGAGTTTGTCATCCTTTTTAGGGTTCCTTAGTCGAATGGCAAAAAACGGAACCCTTATAGTTTAGTCATGTCTGTCTGTCTGTTTGTCTATCTGTCTATCTGTCCGTCCGTCAGTATATAACAGGAATTTTATTCCGAAACTATTAAGACTATACATGTGAAACTTGGTAGTTAGATGTATTCTGTAAACCGCTTTCCGATTTTAAGAAAAAAATAAAATAAAGGGGGTGTCCCCATAAATGGAACTGAAACTGAAAATATTTTCTAAAACCACTTTTTCATAAAGTTAATCGTTTAAAAGATATACGCTTCCAAAGTGGTAAAATGTCACCCCCCCCTCTAACTTCTATAATAATGGAGTGAAAAATTTAAAGTAAATACATGCTGTAGATTTTAATGTAAACTTTCAAGGAAAATTAGTTTGAATGAGATCAGGTCAGCAGTTTTTGTGATACAGCATATTTTCTAAAACCGCAAATATAACTTTGTACTTCATACAAACACTATGAAAAACAAATTTATTTGGCGTAGTTACTACGGAACCCTTCATGGGTGAGTCTAACTCTCACTTGGCTAGTTTTTTTTATATAATGAAATGCGTATTAAAATGATATTTCGTGGGACGTGTGATCCCAAGTAAGGTAAATTCTCACCAAAATAATCCTTTATTTTGTCCTTAAATACTTGTTTTTTAAAAGTAGTGAATTTCTATACTTACTTTATTTTTAATAAAAGTGACAGCAATTAACAAAAGTAAAACGGTATATGTTGTGTGCCTTACAACTGTAATAAGGTAAGGAAGGCACAGAACATGTTTTCAAGATAAATGATTCTTGTTTTGTATATAGTTTAACTTAACGTAAATTTAACTTAACAGACAAAACAAGGTGCAGTTGAGATATGCTCAGCTGGAATCTTTTTTTTAATTATGTGAAATCATCTAATGACTGTCTCCCGATGTGGGCGAAGCGGGAGGGTGTGTCAGACTTTTACTGACTAAAACCCATCCGTGTTCCGTCTTTTATCCTCCGTGTTCCGAGGCCGCAGTAACTTCGTCGAATAATTCCGCAATCCCGGCAGACCCCGACAATTTTGCTGACACTCTTTGAGGCGCGCGTGGTACACGATGCGCCGTCTACCCTGGCCTGGTTTCTGTCAGGTGGCGAGCTACCCATTACTCACAGCCCGCAGGCCCGCGCGTACGGTGGCGGGGAGTCGTTCTGCGACTCCCGAAGTCCCGAAGCCCGGATCGTCTCGTGCGACATATGCTGGCACCTAACGCTAATTTTTAACTGATCTGAAAAAACAATCGTACACAGATTGATTATAGAAAGAGACCAAAATCATCACCAACGCAGAAAAATATTAGTTTACAATAATAACTATTTTATAAATAAGTCGGTGGTGGTATGTCGTTTACGCAATGAGTTTTTGCCTCCCCAGATTTTTTATGAAAAAAAAGGAAAAGTAAGGTTAAAGAGATAAGATGAATGAAGAGTGTTGCCGCCCAAAAAAGATGACGTGCGTCAAAGGCAGACCTAGGGTTGCCATTGTACGTTTAAATATGAACTTCTAGGTACTTTATTTAATAATGATAGTAATGCTTTCAGAAGTAATGTCTTATGTGAGTGGAGATAATGGAAGCTGTGTTGTATTGTCGTATGTTTCATTATAAGTGGTTATATAGATCAAAGGTGTCTCTAGATGTTCTATGTTAAGAAACATTTATGGACTTTAACGTAAATGGCAAAATGTAGGCGCGCTATTCATGCCTGCCTACGTTCTCGAGAAGTATAGGTTATCATAAATGTTGTTTTGTGTGTAAACTGATTTAATTTAAGGAATATGAGTACATTGTTTTATCATTTATTTTATATATTCGTCTATTCTTTTGTTTAATTGTATCGCAGAATATAAAATGGAATCCTATAACCCTATAGTATCCTTGATATGTTTTTACTAAATCAGATTACACTAGGTGTTATTCGCCTATCGTAGGCGACCCTTGAAACGCACATGAGAAATTGGCTGAGTAAAAAACATTTCTAAACTGTTTTTGTGTCAACGCGCTAATCTTTGAAAGTACAGTGTGGATTTTACTAAATTTTGGTATGGAAGTAGGTTGAAAATTGAGGAAGGTTAAGGCCTTAAGTGTTAGCCGACTACAAAAAAGGAAGCTTATGTTTTTATCGCGATAAAGTCCACGGGAGCGAAGCCCGACTAATATTATTTATTTATTTATATTTATATTTTATTGTAAACCTTACAATACACTTAAGGATACAAATAATAAAATTAGTGTACAATGGGCGGTCTTATCGCACAGGGCTATCTCTTACAGACAACCTTTGGATGGACAGAAATTAAAAGAGGTAGATTTAGGGCTGTCAGTGTACAACATCATACATAATTTTCTTCTATAAAAGTAAAACAGTCTCTCTTTCCTTCTGAATTTCTGTTCAGGTACAAGTTTATTTAAAATCATGTATGTACCAAGATTAATTCATTTAAATAAATCAAGACTGACCATTTAGTATGAAACACTGTAAGGACTAGACATTATTAAACAGATATTAAACTCTGAAACTAGTGCGAAGCAAATTATTGACTAAGCCGATAACAAACTCAATGAAATAAAGTATAGAATGTTTATATCACGCAAAATACCGATCGATAATACGTGCACTAGATTTTATCAAATGTGTGTGGGTTTCATATGATAAGTTTATGCGACATTCGCAGTGCACATGTTCGTGTGCCGGACGTCAAAAGATAACTCTCCAAAATAAAATTCATCATTTAGTTCAAACTATTCCACATAAGATGGGATAGTCGAAAACACGTAACTTTTTGAAAAATTGTAATCTTTTTATTGCCTACGTTTCAGAGGAAGCATTGCAAGCATCATGACAAAGTCCCTGAACAGGCTATGATTTTTACGATATATTTATAGACTATAAACGAAAGGAAATAAAAATTAATAACTCCATCACATCCTAAAAAAATCACTGGTCGACAACGTATACGCGCTTTGGATATGTTTGGATGATCAAAATGTTTGTTAAAGTTTAATTAATTCAATTATTTTTGTATAAAGCAATTAGACTGCTGAACTAAATAACTTACTTATCAACATATTATCACGTGGTGGAAGCCAGCAGAAGCTAATAAAAAAAAATAACGAACAGAAATATTTTTCTCGGAACTCACTTTAATTAAGTTACCGCTTTACGGATCTTGAGGGCAGCGTAAGTAGTACCTACATATTTCACAAATGAGTATTTAGTTGGAGCATTATTGCATATCGATCTCGATGTGGTCCGTCTAAACCTTGGTTATTTTAAATCGATTCTTACAATAAGGTGAGTGATTGTGAGAATCAAACGACAGAGTGATTTCACTGTTACCTACTTACGTTTTTATTATGTAACTAACCGTTGCTTGTAACTTTGCTCAGGTGGGAATTTTGATAAATATTTCTCAAGGAAATCATATATTTTCCCGGGATAGAAAAGTTATGTGCCACGCCGGATTATAATCGATCTCTGTGCCAAAGGATCTAGCCGATTAAGCATATGAAAACTGCACTCGCGTCTGATGAAGGATTCTTACCTTGTTTTTATTGTTTTTCATCTAAAATAGTCATACACTTAATCTCACACCCCTAACCCCTATAGTAAAGAAAACTATTTTTTTCTCAGTACCTATTCAAGATATTGTCATGAAATTGAAACCGTATTATGACTATCAATAAATATCAATAATTATAATATATATATATATATATATTAATTTTCAATATTAGAAACTAAAGTGACACCTACCAAAAAATATATTTTATTTGTTAATTAGTTAGCTATTACATGTCAAAGTTACAAAAGGGTCAAATTGGTGGAACATAGCTAAAAAAAATAAAAATCAAAGTATGTAGTTTTATGAAATAATGTATTATAATTAATTCAATCATACAAAAATATGAACATAATTACGGATAACGTTATTATACTGAACATTCAATCATCGTTACTGATTTCTTCAACAGTAGTCATTATACCAGTCGCATCAAACATGGAGGCCAATATTTCAGCTGGTTTTATAATTTTGCTGCATGAATTTGCAAAAATTTGATCATGTGCTAAGTAGTAAATAACAGTGGCTACATGAACGCAATAGCCCACTGTTCTGTTCCCATTTGCACAATCACAAACATATCTTTGAATTCCTCTGTAGATCTTCACATTAGGCTCATACTCGATAAAGCAATTATATGTCTTGCTGTTAATATGCCTTGATCGTACCCTTACTTTTATAATATTTTCACAATCTTTTAAAAATTCAAGGTTTAATTCGTTGTCAGTTATTATTTCAGCAAGATAACATACTGCTTGTGATAATTGATAAGTGCCAGTAAAGAATGTTTTAAGGTCAATTTCACTCAGTTCTGGAAAACCCATTAGACTATCTGAAGATAATTTCGTAAATAGTTGTCTACGCCGATTCAAGTTCTCATTTTTAACCAATTCTTGCATTGTATTCTGCTAATTTTGACTCTCCTTCATAAAAGCGATAATAGTATCAGCAAGTTTGACATCAGAGTTCAATTTTTTACCAAAAGTGTTATTTAAAAATCCAGCTATTCTGCACAATGATTTTTTCAGAGGTAAAAGCTTGTTGTCCAGAACATTATGTAATAAATGGTATTTTTTATCAATAGCGCCATGTACAGCGTCAACCAGCCAACGTACCTTAGTTACAAATCGTGATGCATTTGCCTCTTCTACTGTTAATTGTGTTCTTTTCCCAACCGCCACCCGCCATCCGCCGAAACCGTCATCAACAATGCAGATGTCACCTGGTTGTGGAAGCGTTTTGAGTCCATTAGGTTCTTGTAATATACTTTTCATTATACATCGTCGATCATCGTGCCATTGTAGGGACCTGCTATGTCAAATACATAGTAATTTGTTGTACAAATGGTAAAGGGCTTACAGAGTGGTGTTTTCTTCTGTCCACTGTAAGACTTTCTTTGGTAAACATTGTTCCTACTTTTTTCATGCCTAATGTAAGTTCCGTCAAAAATTAATCCAAGAGAAGTTTCTCCAAATCCGATTAGATGTTTCGCGAGATAAGCTGTTTCATTGTTAATAAGATCTTGTCTACTTTTCGCTTTTATTCCAAAATGAGCTGGTAAAATATTTTTTTTCGAAACTTTCGATTACCTGATGGAAATAATCTGAGACTTGTTGAGGATATTTCAATCCAAATAATTTCTGAATTATGTCGTTTGAATAACCAGTTCTGAATTTAACTAAAAACACTACCAATGCAAGTATTACTGACCGTTCATCACTATCTCTCATGCTAGTAAGCATTTCCGCTAATTGAATAATACTTTGTTATTTAAGACCTGTGTGTGTAAATATTTCTTCTTCAGAAACACGAAATCCGCCAACTCTACTGTGTAGTGTTAGACCAACATTATTAGCTAAAAGATTTAAAAATTGGGAGTCTTCGCCTTTTTCTAAGAAACTATGATTAGAATAATCTCGTAATAGCTGTAAATCATCGTCAAAGAATCGTTTTTTTATCAAATGGTTTGGGCAACATCTGTATCCTTTTGGAATAAAAATTCTCCGTTTAATAAATGCCTGAAGGCAAGCATCAAAAGGCACAATAGTAAGTTTTTGTTTAGATTCACATACAGTACAGTAAATATGTGTTGTTTTAACTCTTTTGATTTGAAAGAGTTTTTTTGTAGTCTTCTTGACGTGAGTTATTGCGACAAAACACTTGAAAGTCCGGATCATCCAAATCACTGCCATAACTGTCATTTTCAACACTACCACCACAGTCAGTAGACGTAGTCGGTTGCGCAACTATGATATGTAAAGTATTTCTACAATAAGGTTGATATCTATTTAAATCTTCATTTGTAATGATACGTTTTAACTTTCCACTGGTTTTTCTGACACTTATTTTACAATTAACATCTTTTTCATCTTTATGACATTCAATTGTTTTCTCCATTATTTCTGATCGCAAATGTTACAGTGAAATACTGAACCGCAGTTAATACACAACTGATATTCGAAACTCCCGCACACGTAATATATAAATCGCCTGCCAATTAGTTTTTAACTCGCTAGTTAACTTTTTATAACTTGACAAAACTAGCATTAAAATGAACAGGTCAATACATGTTCTTTGTTATGTGACCTGTTCATTATCATGCAAGTTTTGTCAAGTTATAAGAAGTTAACCAGCGAGTCAACCGGTTCCAAGCCCTGGTATAATAACGTTATCCGTAATTATGTTCATATTTTTGTATGATTGAATTAATTATAATACATTATTTCATGAAACTATATACCTATTTTAATTGATTTTTATTTTTTAAGCTATGTTCCACCAATTCGACCCTTTTGTAACTTTGACATGTAATAGCTAACTAATTAACAAATAAGATATATTTTTTTGGTAGGTGTCACTTTAGGGGTTGGTATTAAAAACCACCCCCAAAAAAATAATTCTCGTTTTTTACAGTTTCTAATATTGCAAAAATTAAAAAAAAAATAGATTATAATTAGTTTATTGATAGTCATATATGGTTTCAATTTCATGAAGATATCTTGAACAGGTACTGAGAAAAAAAAATATTTTTCTTTAAGGGTTGTCACCCCCATTATTCCTTTACTATAGGGGTTAGGGGTGTGAGATTAAGTGTAAGGCTATTTTAGATGAAAAACAATAAAAACAAGGTAAGAATCCTTCATCAGACGCGAGTGCAGTTTTCATATGCTTAACCGGCTAGATCCTTTTATACAAACCCAGTCTTATCATAGTCTCACTCAGTCAAACAAGAAACAACCATAAGTAGATACTTTCTCATTTAAAATATTAGTGTAGACAATTAAAATAGCAAAACCTTTATTGTTATTATTTTCTTTTTTTTGGGTTGGAAAATCATGAAATGACAACATCCTGCTGTGGATGGAGCCTTGCATTCTGGGGCCGCGGTATCTCCTGTAAGGCATTTGCACTATCGGGCCTCATCAATACTCCTACCTAACTGCTCTTTGAGGCGCGCGCGGAACTTCGCGCCACGCGCCGCGACGACTCGGATCGGAAAGTAGCAAACCATTGTACAATTTGTTGGTTTTCCCAAATTAAATTTAAAAAAAAGCCGTGGAGTATCTGCATATTAAATGATAAATTATGAAAAAAGTGATTGACTAAAGAAGATAATACAGCACAAAAGTCAGTTTCACATTCTCGAAATTTCTGAATTTGGATTTGTGTGCTTGCGGATTTTCATGTTGTTAATGAGTGACATGGACGGCAGAAAGTGGAAAGTAGAAAGAGACTGAGAGCAGGTAAAAGCTTTGAGATTGCACTTTGTACACTAGTTTTATTATTTGTATCCTTAAGTGTATTGTAAGGTGTACAATTAAGTCTACAATAATAAAAAAAAATGTCTTAGTTATATAAAACACGCTTTTTTATTTATGAACTAGTTAGTACCTTCTTACTTTAACTTAATCTTAATTGACTAAAGCATTTTGTGTGGGTTTACACGTTCTTAACAATATTACCTTATTAAGAAAATGTAACTATTTTATACCCTTATAAATTAATATTACATCAGAAAAAATCGGTATTTGGACATTTTTACATTTCAATTTCGCCGGTAGATGATGATATAAAATTAAGACTCTGTAACTTTAACTAACCCGGCGACTGCACAGTTGGGTCTATTAGACCCGCGCCATTCTGAAATGCGCGTATTTCTTATGTTTTCTGTGTGATGATTTCACACTTTTTAGTAGCTGGACCTAACCGTCGCTCCTCCCCCTAGGCTACCGCCGTTTAGTCGTGTTGCAACCGTATCGGTGGATAAATACGTCTTAACACCTAAAAAGAAAAAAGGCGGCAATTCTGTGCAAAAATTGTCATTACTGTGTATATGACTATATTGTTATACTACTATAAGCCCATGGAAGTTAGGTAGGCCATTATTGTGCCGATTCTCTTGCTCGGAAATATGAATAACAATATCGTTTGTAGTAAAATTTGATTTAAAGTTGAAAGACTCTGATCATGGGGAGATATGCGGCTTAAAGATCTTTCCAAATATCTAGTTACTATGTCGCGTGACCCAAGGCCAAGGGCCGTTTTTTCCTTTGACAGAGTTTCGGGTAAAGTATTTTGGCCGCATAACCAGTGGATGGCGATGCGTATGAATTTTTCGACGTCATATTTTAGATTTTATTTATCATATTTATCTATTTAAGTGTATAAAGGTATTTAATGTAAGTTTTGAAACCAAGTTCGACAACGAAAAAAATTATAAAGGTACATTTCGTTGATAGCCTTGTCGATTGACGACGTCAAGAGTGTAGACTGACCGAGGTCCACGTCCAATAGACGTCCAATTTCATCCCATACGTCTCTCAGACGTCTGTCGTTTACTTAGACAGACATCTGACTCTCATTTTGATAAAGGACTTATAATACAGGGATCTTGAGATTCAGTGCTCGTTTCATGCTAAGCCCGGCAGAAATGCCTCCTGAAATAATACGTGACGTCAGAAATTTATCTCAGGACTTTGCACTGATTGAGCGGACACCTCTAGAATTATTTTATCAGGCTTTTTTGTGAAGATTTATTTCTGTGTAGTTATAAAAAAAAAAACATAAACAGTTCCATGATATACGTACTTTTTGCATATGAGTACTTTCTATGCTGATTGTCAGATTCTAAGTTCAAATATTCTATAGATAATATGTATAAAGAAGAAGGCTGTGGTGTAAACTGAACTTAAACTTTTAAACTCCTTGATAATAGAAATCAGAAACGAGCAGTTAAATTACACTTTATTGTTGGATCACGGGAGCTTACCTTTTATATTTAAATTTACTCAACACTACTTTTAAAAAGATTTTCTTGCTCAAACCCAAAAATAGTAACTTTCAATTTAAGTCACTTTTATTCTAAGAGTGCGATATCTAGTCTGAAGTATATAGTGATTGATATACTGACAATACTATTAAAATAACACAAATACCCTCATTTATATTTGAATTCAAATTTCAAGATAAATAATGGATAAATATGAAATTTTAGAACAAAAAGCTTTATTTATGAACTAGCTTTTGCCCGCGACTTCGTCCGCGTGGAATAGTTACTTTGGGCTAACGTTAAATTTAACCCCGATTTTGAAGCATTCTTCATTGGCGCTCCGCTCCTAATGGCCTTAGCGTAATGATATATAGCCTATAGCCTTTCTCTATAAATTGACTATTTAATTAAAAATTAAATATTTTTTCAATTCGAACCAGTAGTTCCTGAGATTATCGCGTTCAACCAAACAAACAAACTGTTCAGCCTTATATTATTAGTATAGATAGCTGTTGCCCGCGACTTCGTCCGCGTTTCCGTCGTTTTTCGTAAAAAGTAGCCTATGTCCTTCCTCACGGTTCATTGATTTTGATGTAACAGACAGATTAACTTTCGTAATTTAGTAGGGAAATATAATATGTCAGTCTATAATACTGTTGAAAAATATCGCAATGCGGAACCGCACAATATTATTGTTAATAGCTGTGCCCGCGACTCCGTCAGCGTGTAACTCCTTATGTGTTATTAAGTTAATGTATTGGTAATATTGTTTAAATCACGTTCACATGAGGCTTAAGTACCTATAGAACGAAAATACTTCAGCGCAAAGCTTCCGGGTAAACTATGTTGAAAGTTGACCCGTCCGGCACGTGAACATAAAGATTTCTAGAACTGCTAACCCGGGAAAGAGCGACGTACAACTGACCATGCGAGAAACAACTGACACCGAGATCTACTCCAGCAACACGAAAAGTCTGCCCTTGAACCTTATTAATTTTCATTGCATAACACACCGATACTGGGAATTGCGTTCTTTTAAATTCGAATGGAAAATTATTTGGTATTATGGGAATTCTGGGAATAAAGACGGTTTCTCCTGCACCGCAACCTGTTAAAATTTGAGCCTCGATTATATTTTGTTGCAACTGGGTGAAAATAAAACTAATATAAAAAAAGTGAACGTAAATTAGCCAAAACTTACCTATCGTTATACTAAAATAACTAATACCTATTTTATAAAATAACAACAAAAGGAATCTAAAAATAAATTATCAACGACTAAAAGTCGCGCTGATAAGCACGGTTTGTTAATATCTGTCTTATAAGTATTGTCCAATATATGAAAGTACTCTGTGGTATTGTCTGTCAATAAGGTCGAACGCTCTGAATGTCTATTCGGATCAACCTTACTTTTCCTATCTCAATGGGATCAACAGGCAAAAATTGTATGTTTTTTTTTGGGATTTTATGACCTGGTAACTGGACCTTTAGGTCAAATCTTATTTTAAAAAATTGTATGAAGCCCGCACTTTTTTTTTAGATAGGGCCTCTCGTAGTTCAGCACACTAAGGCTGGTCACTACTCAACCGCGAACCTCGCGCTCGGACACCCCGCCTTTTTAGGGTTCCGTAGCCGAATGGCAAAACACGGAACCCTTATAGTTTCGATATGTCTGTCTGTCCGTCTGTCTGTCTGTCTGTCTGTCTGTCCGTCCGTCCGTCCGTATGTCACAGCCATTTTATTCCGAAACTACTAAGACTATACATGTGAAACTTAGTAGGTAGATGTATTCTATGAACAGCTTTCCGATTTTAAGACAAAAATTAAAAAAATATTTAAAATAAAGGGGGATCCCCATACATGGAACTAAAACTGAAAATATATTTTTTCATGAAACCTATGCGTGTGTGGTACTTATAGACAGGTCTTTAAAAATGATATAAGGGTTTCTAAAGCCACTTTTTCATAAAGTCAATCGTTTAAAAGATATAAGCTTCCAAAGTGGTAAAATGTCCCCCCCTCCCTCTAACTTCTATAATAATGGAGTGAAAAATTTAAAAATATATATATATATATGTCTGTAGATCCTAATGTAAACTTTCAACCAAAATTGGTTTGAACGAAATCGGGTAAGCAGTTTTGAGATACAGCATATTTTCTAAAACCGCAAATATAACTTTGTAATTCATACAAACACTATGAACAACAAAGTTATCTAGCGTAGTTGTAAAAATGCAAATAAGCTGGTTTCTAGAAATTTTAAAGGTTTTTAGGAACCCTTCATGGGCGAGTCTGGCTCGCACTTGGCCAATCGAGACGCGTCGAGCGCGGCGACCGATTCTCTAAAATAATCCTTATAGCATGATTCAGTATTCACGCGCGATGGCTTATTATTAGCGTATTTCATGCATAACTTTGATGTTTCTATACCGATTTATATGATTCTGTTTTATGGAATAGTTAATAATGTTAACTTTTTCAATTAGGGGTGACTGAGAGTGTTATAAACGTAAGAGTAGACAAATATTATAATCAGAAAGCTTGGAACTGCTAAGCTATCGGGAGTTACACGTGTTATTGTGAGTCAACCATAAAAGATAGACATATGCTGTCGTGGGATATTTTTTATATAATTTTAAGGAGAACATTTCCGTCATAAATGATTTCTGTGTAGCTTTAACCATTAAGGTTGCACACGCGACGGAAGCTTAAAAAATGGAGTAACTTCTCCCGTTTTTCCAACATTTCCCTTCACTGCTCTGCTCCTATTGATTGTAGCGTGATGAAAAGTATACTATAACCTGCTCAGGAGTATGAATATTAATTGTACCAAGTTTCGTTAAAATCCGTCGAGTAGTTTTTGTTTCTATAACGGTTATACAGACAGACAGACAGACAGACAGACAGACAGACAAAAATTTTACTGATTGCATTTTTGGCATCAGTATCGATCCCTAATCACCCCCTGATAGTTATTTTGTAAATATATTTAATGTACAGAATTGACCTCTCTACAGATTTATTATAAGTATAGATAAGAATTATTTATCATTAGAACTTAAAACGGGATATTTACCAAGTGTATTTTTTGTTTTGAGTTTCCGATATTTCGGCACTGTTGCAAGCGCCATGATCACGGATGAAATGAAGCAATTGCGGGTGGAAGTTTAATGATAAGTAAGTTCTAGTGATACTGTTAGTAACCATGTTAGCTTAAAAACTTATAATAATTATTTATTCTCATATTATAGTTGTTTTATATTTAAACCGCGATATTTGGACTGATTTGTTACCTTACTTTATTTTTGTCATTAATTTCATTTTAACTGCACAAAAGCCAAGTTCAAATTTGGCTGGCTTAAAGTGTTCACCCTGTATTCTCTTGAATATAGGCCATTAATGTTATAACGAGGCATAAATTCGTTTTGTTCGCGCTCAATAGGTGCAATTAGAGACGATGCAGAGATGACTTCGGGTCAAAATACGAAGATTCTGCCTATATGGATTAGTCGTGATTTTAGTTAAGTGTCTATAGCTAATTAGTTTTTATTTAATCGTACATTAATATTTTATGCCTCGACAAGCACGTTAAGCCTTTGTTACCAGCTATCATTTGGACATCTTTGACAGTTATTATAGGTAGTTAGAAGTCAGAAAATCGGACACTGGTCTAGCCTAGGGGTATCGTGTTACCCAGTTACTGGGTTGTGGAGGTCAGATAGGCAGTCGTTCCATGTAAAATTGAAGTAGTTGAAGTTGTTGTCACCACTGGCTGGAGTCTCGACACAACAAAAAAATCAAGACAATTCTTTATCGGATTGAATCGAATTTGAATACATTTTGTGAAAAAATATACCCACTGTGAAAAGCATTAAAATCTTTTTAACCGACTTCAAAAAAAAAGTAGGTTTACAATTCGTCTTGAACTTTTTTCTTTTTTTTTAATGTATGTTACCTCATAACTCGGAGATGGCTGGACCGATTTCGAAAATTCTTTTTTTGTTTGAAAGGGTATACTTTCTAGTTGGTCTCATTCTCGTCACGTTTGGATCTGATGATGGGATCATAGAGGAATCGAGGGAACTCTTCAAATATTATAGGCACACCTATAGCGTTTTGGGTATTTCTTATAGTACCTTGTGCAGTTGCTCTCGAAAAGCACCATTTGAGGAAGTGGAACTGATGATGAAAACCCCAGATGGCCACCGAAACTACTCAATAATAAGTATTTCGTTGATTGCGATTAGATTACTTGAATATGGATATTGAGCACTTTATGCTCGTCACAATGCATATGGTGAAGTAGAGCTGATGGTGATGTACCAGGAGAACTCCTAAAAAATTAACGGCTCTGCACCGGGAAAAGCAATATTTTGTAAAAGGTGATAAGTAGTTGACATTTTGGCTTTTGTAACTAGATAAATTACAAACCGACCCACTAAAAAGCGTAAAAAAAAACTTTTTGCAAAAAATAGAACCGACTTCCATATAAAAATACTACAAAGGCAAAAATAACTTTAATTTCGGAAGGCGGTGTCTTTAGTTTTGTATATATTTTCGTTTTTGACACCGCCTTCCGAAATTAAAGTTATTTTTGCCTTTGTAGTGTTTTTATATAGAAGTCGGTTCTATTTTTTGCTAAAAAGTTTTTTTAAATATGATGTTACGAGTTTTTGCGTTATTATTTAGTGAAAAGTGGAGGCATCCGACGACCATCATGAAGCATTTACTCTTGAATTTTTTATTTAAATCATTAATTATTTATTGTGCACATAATAACAAAATTCTTAAAGAGAAAACCTTATTGTAATACAACAAAAATATCCAAATTAAATATGAATACAGTGTGTCATAATATTTTAAAAGGCTTAATTGAATAATTAAGTAATCGCTCGTGACTCTGTGTAACAGCATAATTTATGATTGTGCATTAGTTAAAAAGGTCAACCAAGATTGGGTCGAGTCACTGACCGGTAGCTTTATTTTAAATTAGCGAGCAATACAGTTTGAAACTGCTGAATACCTAGATAGATATTGTATGTGTGTCTGTGTTAACAATAGAAGTTATAGCTTAAATTATTTTGTGAAAATATAGTGTCAATAAAATTCTATGCGCCATTGTTCAGAGTCAATTTTGCTTTCATAAAAACAGTTTTCAATCGGAATATAGCTTTAGGCGCTACGCGGGTTGTTGATCACTTGCATGCGTTGAGAAGGCAACTTTTTACGCATGTAAATATTTATCTGTTTGGTTACTTTTTGTCATGCCTTTTTGGATAGCTTATTTGAAGGATTTTTAGGAAAAGCTATAAATACGACAGGCAGACATTTTAAAAGATACAAGTTATTAAAATGGACTAACGAGTTTACTTTTCCTATAATCTCTTGAAAAGGCATCCGACTTTGAAGTTTCTCCCACAAATCACAATTTAAAGAATCTAGCCTAGACATGTGAGAAATACCTGACTTACCTCCAAAACTCAGTAACTGTTAATACGGTATCTCGTCGGCAAGGCTGGTATCAGATTTCTTGGCATCTGAATATTCGTAACGGCCATCAAATATTTTCAAATGACAATCTGTGTGATGGCTTAACATATTCTCCAAAACACACGGAACGTGGAACACGACGCGCCGATGATTCGGAGTGGGATAATAGATGTCATATATTATATTATTATATCTCCGGATGTTGTATTCCTTCACCTTTTGAGTGCAGTGGCGATGATGAAATTACCAAATAAGACGTGCCTGCCAGGGTAGGAACCTACGATCGTAAGAAGAAGGCGCTCGTAAGAAGTAGGTTTGTTATTTACATCTAAGTCGTGCCAATAAATACGTATCTCAGAAATAATTCTATCTCAGTCAGCTTACCGTAAATATAACATTTTTCTATTTATTAAAGAACGTAAGTATGTGTTCCTAGGGCTTTAACGGTTTAATGACTCGCTGTTGTGTATATCTAATCGGCCCATTATGTAAGGTTTTTGTTCCGAAAAAAAGGATGAAAAATGTAAATCCTTTACTTTGATTCCGGGGATTAGTAAAATAGGGTGACAAGTCTCCTTAAAGATTAGGTTTTTGATAAAAAGATCGCAGAAACCTTTCTCGGCAACTTCCGTAAGTTGCGGAATATATAGACAAAAATAAAACGAGACAATTAAAAGTCAACTCGCAATAAATTGTTTACGAATGAGTTTAAATTTATAGTGGAGATAATTGGAATCTATCGCCAATCACTTAACAGTACGTACTTTAGCATTGTACAATTTAAGTTGATATTTAAGTGACTTGTATTATCCTTAATGTGCATACGTTGCGATAAAATTTTAATGTTGCTTTCTATGATTTAGAGTTTGTTGTTTCTAGATTCTAATGTTTATAAATAAATGAGTCTTTACTAATAAACACGGAATAAAAGTATGCCAAAATAAAATCTCGAAAATGTATGGCTAGTCAAAAATTATAAGTTTAAGGATTAACTTCTTCTTTGAACCTCTTAAAGTTATTGGGACAGTTTAAAAGTTTACGCAGTACTTAAAGAACTTTTGTTAATAGTTTATCTATACTCATTATTATAAATGCGAAATTTAGATGTATTATTAATGCATGTTTGTTATTTCGCACGGAGATATTCTAGAATAGCACATAAATTACTTTTTATCGCGGAGAAATTATCAATTTTCGTTGGATGGATTCATCAAAAGTCAGGCAATAGCTAATGTAACAAAAAATCCTATTTTGATCACTGCTTTGCTTAGGGGAGGTAATTTATATAGGGCTCAAAAACATTATTATTCATTACCATAATTATGTAGAAAAACAATGCCTGCTGAACTGCAGTAATTCTTTCTAGTTTTAATGTTAATGAATATTTCTTAATTCAGTGTGTCTTTTGGCATGGGCTTCCACCAGCATTGTTCAGTGATCTCTGTCCCGGCCACTCTCCTCCAATGAGGGCCTGCTGTGAGTCTAAATTACATTCCTGTACATATTCTAATACATTTGTATCTACACTAATTACCTATATATAATTATATTAACTACTTTAGTTACTTTTTGTGTATGTTATATATTTGAAATAAGTACACTGACTTTCCCCTCCCCTCTTTGTTTTATGTTCTTTAAGTCCATCCAAAGGTTGTCTGGAAGATATCGCTATCAGCGATAAGACCGCCATTGTAACCATTTTTTGCATTATTGTAAATCAAGTCTTTGTTTAAATTATTGGTGTACAATAAAGAGTATTCTATCTATCTAAGATCTATCTAATTATAAGTTTCTTGGAGTTGGTAAGTAGTTTTGTTTCATAACCATTTTATTTATTCTGTGTTCATAGATTGACCTTCTGTGGCACTTTCATTACTTAGAGCTTGGATCATAGCTTCCAAATGATTTGGGTTTTCCTCGAATAAGATTACATAATCTGAACATCTAAGGTGATTTAAATTTTACTATTTTTTTTTAAACCCATCTGTGACAATTTAGGAGGCATTGAGTCCCTTGCCCTCACACCTCGCTTGACTTTAAATTCGGCATTAACATATTTATTTACATATAAAAACATAATTGGGTTGATTTATTGGCATTTTTTAAGGCGTGTGCGATGGGCGTATTACTATAGAAGCACATTAATGTTTGTCTAACACGAAAAATGTTGGTGAGCGTTGATTTTTTCATTAATCTACCTATCTTATTGCTAATTATGTTGGGTCGGCTTCCAGGCTAACCAGGTGCAGCCAAGTAATAGTCTTTTTTATCTAATCGTTGTCTGCTCATACGTTTGTAAGGTTTTAAATTCAATGGAACCAATGGAACAGTACAAACACATTACTTGTGCTCTAAACGATGAAACAAAACATCGCGAAGAAACCGATAAGTTCTGGGACCGAAAATCCTACGACACGTGCGCCCGCGTTGTGGATTACTGCCCATTCCCTCTCATAAAGAGGAGACCTGTGTCCCACTAGTGGGAGCGTTGTACGCTGATTATGTTGTTTATGTATTTTACTTTTAGGTATCAGCCGGATAAATATGTATACAAGGTGTAACAGATTCAGCGCAATACCTCAGACAGCCCAATTAGAATATTAAATTATAAGTTTAAAACAACATCCGTAACTAAATAAATTGAAACTAAACTTAGGCATTTTTTTATAAGACAGTTATCCTTACTAAACGCAAAACGTATGTGCGTCATACAATATCCTTACGCAGACGCATACACTCACGCAATATTAGCGGCCGACAAGTACACGAGCGCATTTTCTTGAATTAAGGATTATGTTAATTTGTCATGATACTGTGTTTCTATTTTAAGTTAAATGAAAGATTTTTTTTGTCAAAGGAATTGCGTTATGAAAGAAACTCAAAATAAATCAGAATAGAACTGACTCTTGAGATAAAAATACAAGAAATAACAACTTCTACACTTAACTAGATTTCTGATGCCAGTTATTTCTTTGGCGAGTGCACAACAAGAATGAATTGTATTAATTTTTATTAGCTGCGAGAGGAAAGGTAAAGATAAACGAATTAACTGTAAGTAAATCTATACTAATATTATAAAGCGGAAAAGTTTGTTAGTTTGTTTGTTTGTTTGCTTGAACGCGCTAATCTTCGAAAGTACTGGGTGGATTTGGATGCAATTTGGTATGGAAGTAGCTTGAAGCTTGAGGAAGGTTATAGGCTACTTTTTACCCGACTGCAAAAAAGGAGAGTTATGTTTTTACCGTGATAGAATCCACGGGAGCGAAGCCCCGCGTGAGTACTAGTAGAAGATATATCAAATGTGCTTTTATTTATTATTTCGGCGTTTCAAATAAAAAAAGAGTCAATAATAATAATATATTGTTTTATTTTTAAGGTATTATTTATCACGTTTTTCTTTTCCTTAATTTAAAAATTATATAGTATTACACCCGTGCCCGCATCTTCTTGTGTTGTTAAATCATGAGGCTATAGAAAACATATAATTACAGAGAGACAATTGTATCTATAATTTTCATATTGTTTACTTGTTTAAAACAAAATATTTCTCTTAGTTTTTGGTTTAACTTCGGTGAGTACCATACTAATTAACTGTGACATAGCTGTACGGAACCGTAAATTAATGTAACAAATTGCATGAGACGGCATGCAATTTGTTACACACATCAGTGTTATGCAAATCATATGGTTAAATCAATATTTCAAATAAATCAGTATTTATTTATTTACACTTTATTCATATAGGTACAAAGGCAGACTTAATGCCGTAGGCATTCTCTACCATTCTCTATCAGTATTTATCGAATATTCGTAACGGTCTGTTTTATGTCATCATCCTCATCATCCTAATAGAATCGCTCCACCTGTCTGTCACTTAGTGTAGCGATCTCGTACAATAACAATAAGTATGTGTCAGCCGATAGTTCATTAGCCACAGCCCACAAGCGGCCAACACATTATTCGGCTTTTGTCAGACGGCCGTATCAAGGGTTGGATTCAGAAAACGGTACAATCTTGATTCGTGTTGTTGTTCACGTATTAGGTGCCTTTAACTATAGTCCTGATCTCATTGAGCTACTAGTATAATTAAAAAAAAAAGTTTAAATGTGAACTTTAAATTGTAAAGAGTTCGCAAACAATTCTATTTTTGTTTCCTCAACTCTCAAAAATATGGCATATGGCGGAGCATAACCAGATATAACCACTTTCAAAAGTACGCCCATTAAACTAAATCAAAACTAAGATTTGAAACGAGAAAATGGGAAACACTGGCGCGTAGAAAAGCCTCATAAAACTTTGCTTTTCCCCCACTCCTGTACGATGAATATAAGTTAAACTTCTTTCTACTGTCACTCTGGGCAAAGAAAACAAAATTCATATTTTGATAAGTTTTAGTGAAGGACGGAGCGGTGGAGAATCACAGTAGGTGTGTTAGTGACTTGGCACAATTAATAATCTCTGTGTTTATATGTAATTTTTTAAATGAACAGGGTGGTTAAAAAGTGCGATCAATAACTACATATTCTTTCCATCGAACGGCGATGCGCCATCGTTACATGGTGGACATTCCAACCATATACGTTACAAAACGTTTTGGGAATATTCGTTGTGCGATTGGAGTCCTGGTTTCCTGCCAGAGCTTTATTTCATGATAACTATAACCTTCCTTTCTTCTTGGTGTTTTTAACTGAAGAGTGAATAGGTTAGTCCTAGGTAAGAGTTCTCCATCTTAACCACATCATCGCTTACCATCAGATGAGATGGTGGTCAAACGTGAGCTTATCATCTAAAAAAAAGATAATTTCTTGCTTTCTTTTTTAAACACTGTTTTATTATATTTATTATGTTGGGAATAGCTTCCAGCTGGCTAACCGGATGCAGTTGAGAAACCAGCTATAATACATTATATTGAATTGTCGTTAAGCTTCTTCGTTTTTCAGGCTTTATACCCGACGGAACCAATAGAATAGTATTGCATGAATTGAATTGCATAGACGTGAGTGTGTATTTTAATTGTGTCTATTAAGTGTGATGAAATAATTAAATAAACAAAATCTGTCCCAGTCTACTTAGATTTTGTTACCTTTCCTGAAGGCTCTTGTTTATTTAGTAAAAATATAATTTAAAAAATATACAACGTGTAATTTAAAGGGTATATACATACCAAGTGCATGGCTTCTTTGGATGATAACAAACGATATGGCAAGGGTTTTGTAATCCTAAGTCTACGTGTGTAGAACTTATTACAAATTCCAATACACTGATACCAGAGACCGATTTTTTCAAATTAAGAAGAACGAAAGGATTTATCGTGTTATTGGCAAGTGACGTGGAAAGTTATTGACCCTCGTAGTGCTGTGACACGTTTGTTATGATTGGTATTCAAGAAATATATAAAACCAATAATTTGGTATCAATTCTTTAGGGGTAGGGTAGGGGTAGGGTAGGGGTAGGGTAGGGGTAGGGTAGGGGTAGGGTAGGGGTAGGGTAGGGGTAGGGTAGGGGTAGGGTAGGGGTAGGGTAGGGTAGGGGTAGGGTAGGGGTAGGGTAGGGGTAGGGTAGGGGTAGGGTAGGGGTAGGGTAGGGGTAGGGTAGGGGTAGGGTAGGGGTAGGGTAGGGGTAGGGTAGGGGTAGGGTAGGGGTAGGGTAGGGGTAGGGTAGGGGTAGGGTAGGGGTAGGGTAGGGGTAGGGTAGGGGTAGGGTAGGGGTAGGGTAGGGGTAGGGTAGGGGTAGGGTAGGGGTAGGGTAGGGGTAGGGTAGGGGTAGGGTAGGGGTAGGTAGGGGTAGGGTAGGGTAGGGGTAGGATAGGGGTAGGGTATCGGTTGGTTAGGGGTAGGATACCACGCGAACGAAGTCTTGGCGGGTCAGCTAGTTACAAATAAATGACGAAATACAATCAGAGGTCCGCTTGGCTCGAGAGCACAGAACACTATTACCCTGTTTTTTTTTTTCTCTCTGGGTGGGAAAATCATCGAATGACTTCTCCCACTCTGGGTGGAGCGGAAGGAAGTGTCAGACTTCTACTGACTGAAAAACCCACCCTGTTCCTTCAGCTGCCCTTAAGTTACGAGGCCACTATTACCCTAGCGGGAAGAATATCAACTTCATACAAAAAACTGGCACCCATAATGCGCGCCATCTCTGTCGTTCCACCTCAAACTTATTGAGCGGGAATTTTGATTCTTAACAAAGTTTTTTGAGCGGGAATGTCAAATCTCAAAATTGTTTTTGAGCGGGAACTTTGAATTATCTGATTATATTTCTGGGTAATTTAAGGGAAACTTCATGGTTGCTTAGTTTCAGAAATGGCTTCTAAATGTAAAATACCACGTTTCTTTATTTGTTTCAATGCTATAATTATATCTAGTGCTAAAGTAAAACAAAACAAACGAACAAGTTATTTGTCAATTATGGTACTTTACATTCATAAACAACTTTTGAAACTATTAGCAACCATTAAAAATTAACATTTTGAATGAAAAGCTGGTATTTTCAAATACTGTGTGTTACATCTGTGGGTGAGGATAGTAAAGTTCTGATTTTTTTAATATTACGTCATTTTTGTCATCCTCGCAATTTCCGGTCCCAATAAAAGATAAGTGGCTGAAAACAAATGTTTTCAATCAGCCGCAATTGGCGCGAATGCAGCCAAAATGGTTTTAAGTCTGGTGTGCATGCGTTGACACTGTCGAACAGCTTGTCCATATTAGCAATAATATTGGCTGTAGTGACAACTTCAGAAAAAAGTTCCCGTGTAAACATAACACATATTTTTTTACATAAATAAAATTCAAAGAAAGTTAAATGTTATCTCTTATCCTATTTACAGAATAAACAATTTCATTTATATAAGATTATAACCCATAGAAAATATCATGTCTCACATACAATATTTGTACGTAGAAGAGTTAATCTAGTATTCTTTTTGCCCTTAATGAGTATTTAAGACTTTCAAGTTATATTTACCTTGAGAAATTTTAGCATACATTCCTGCAACAACTGAATAAAGAGCAGCTAGAGTCACCTTCATCTTCTGCTTCGTGTTAGGATTGAAATGTTCTTGTTTTGCATATTCTCCAACAGTGGTTGTATGATTACTGATGGATACGCAGTAGACCCACATTTATTTGGTCCAAACTAGGGTCACATAATGTGATCTGAAAGTTGGACATTATAAATGATTATAATTTACTAAAGTGATGTACAGCATTCGTTCACAAAGCTGCCCTAATATTTCCAACAAAAAAAAAACCCAAAATATAATATATTTTTTATTAATTAGGTAATACTGCTTTAACAAAACAATGAGTCATTAAGTTGCATCTTTGAAAATAACCACCATTTTTAACTAGATAAATAATCTGTTTACATTAGAATGTAACTAGAGAAAAAAAGCATGAGAAAGTAACCAGCAAAAATAAAAACATTATCAAAAGAAAGATTTACGAACCTTATCACATTCCTCATCTGGTGTTGCAGATTTAACTAGCCTCTTTCCAGAATTATCGACGAAAGATGATCTTGGAAAATGTTTAGAGCATAACATTAAATGTCTAGAATGAAGTTGGTTTTGAAATTCTGGTGACGACCAACAGTCATGAAGAAAACAGTATTTCGCCCATAATTCATATCTGAAAAAATATAATTACATAAATTATAATTCATTTATAAATTTTATGATGAGAGTGTTAAGTCCTATCTAGTATCTATGCTCAAGTACTGATTTCTATATATATTTTATCCAACCATTTATATGATATTAAAATTTGACATTTACATTAACTATCTATAGTTTTTTTTTTTCTCCAAGAGCTTTCGCTCATAGCTTCACCGATGTGGAAGTCAGAAGTTATCCCACAGGAATAAAGTTCTTGTATTTTTTGTCCCCTAGCCCAGGAAAAACCTACAAACCACTTTCTAAAATAATTTATGTTGGGTTAACGGAGACAACCAATAATTTATTAGATTGTGAAAATCTCCTATGAACTCACCAGTTATCGACGCACATTTAAAACTTACCTAGATAAAATACATAATTTGAAAACACGTTTGCTAAAACTTATAGAACCGGACTATGTAAAAACAAATACTAAGATAATTACACAGAATTATTTAAACATTGCAAAGTTTTACCTGTTCTAGCGCGCGCTGAGTATTTGTTCCTCATAGAACATTTTGATAACAGTGAGATTCAAATCCCAGTTAAATACGACGTTAATACACGACAAGCCAAATTAAAATCACTTCAAGTGCCACGCAAAAATAACTTTTATGGCAGACGTACCGCTTGTTTCACAATACCCAATTTACTAAACCAAATACCTGTAGACATTAGAGACTCAATGAATAGTAAAAACATAAAGCGTAAGCTGGAAGAGCACTACATCAACTCAATTATAACATAACTGTTAATAGCGCGTTGATCAAAATATCTTAGTTCATGGCATACTCATAACAGACTCCAGAGGTCTAATTGTGTGCTTTGTTTAAGTATATGTATAAGGGACTTGTAATCTATAAATAAAAAAAAAATTAAAAAATAATGGCACTGGCTTTAGGTTTGTCTTAAAATTGAATAAAATGAAAATTTCTGAAATAATTAAGTACACTCTAGGATTAATTGGGGACTTGAGTGGTTTGTATTGATAATTTTAATTATACTCTTATATAAAATACGAATGTATTTGTCATTGACGTGAATTATATTGTGATCAAATATAGGACCTAATAATGACCTGTAAATTGCAAAAAAAACTTAAGAAATTTGAATTTCGCGATGGAGGTGGGCTACCTGATGCTTCCCCCTTAAAGTTTGTTCCAATCCAATCTGTATACTTACCTACATATTGTTAAAGTTTAAGTTTTAAAAAATATTTTAAAAATAATTATTTCGAGAAATAGTGAAGAATTAATGACAATAAGATAAGCTGGCAGCAGTGGCAGCTAGTCTTGTGCCTGCTTGGCCATTTTTGAGATCGCTCCGTACTAGTTCATTTCGGACAGTGAACTACTTCATTCTATTAGTTCTAATAGCTCTATTCGGTCTTCGCACTCAGCAGTCAGCGTTCACTAGACATGTCTCGTGTGTTCGGGTCATAAGCTAAATTAGACATTATGCCGCTGAAATTACACGCATCTTATCTCATTCTTGCGAATTCAGTCGGTCGGGTTCGGGTAGCCTCATCATTCGTCGGCTATTCTCTCCCATTCTCATTCATTCACAAACATCGAATGAATTCGTATAACGTTTCTGTCAAACAATCAGTGACTGTATTTTATATCTCGTTCGCACATTACGATCGCGCGGTTTAGAATGTACGAGTTCGAAAAGAGCTATTTGACCTATTAGACCGATTACAAGTCAGCGTTCGGAAACGTTTCTTCTAGTACAGTACGAAGATACGGTTCCTACTTGTTTATCATTCATGAACTACCCAAGACTAGTGGCAGCCATGGCGACCCAAAGTAATTCTTCAAAAATGGTTCAAACTAAATTTTTTTCAACTAATTAAACAGATTAATTTTAGCTTACGTATCTTAGGCTATTTGTTCTCCCAGGTTTCGGAAAACGATGCAAGGTGATACTAAGATCCTTAGCAGGGGAACTTCCACACTTGTAACATTTCCTTTTGTTTCCTTTCATGGTGAAAGAAAAAAATGAGTCTCTGTCACTACATAATGCACAGCAATTGTTTTGGAGTCTCTGTCTCAGGTGAACACTAAAACGGGGGAACGAGATGCTCAACTCAACGTTAATAATGTAAGAAATAAGTTTATATGAAAATTCAAACTTACAACACAAATAGGCAAAAATGTAATTTTGTTTGTATATTTTTGTGATTTTAATAAAAAAATATTAAACCAAAGAGTCATTTAAAATATATTTTTTTAAATTACTGATGGGCCCACTCTTGACCTATATTTCTTTTATGGCAACATAAGATAACGTGTGAAAGGGATGGATATTATTCCATCTTCCTTCTTTCTAGTCCCCAAGCGAGGTTACGATCAAGGAAGTTTAGAAAGACTTGTTAGATTAAAAAATTAAAGGATAAAAGAAACTACTTATTTTATTATACATATACTTGAGAGTACGCCCCGTAACAAGCAATGCATAAGGATTTATTAAACAAGTGAACAATAACCGTTCAGAGTAACCGCTTACAGACAACCTTAGGATGAATTATACGTAAGAAGATAGACTAAAAGAAGATAAATTACTTATTTATGTATATACACATTATATTTATTATTTTACTTAATGGTATACCTTATAATATTCCAAAATATAAAAACTAGTGTACAATACAAAGGATGATCTTATCACACACAAATCTATTACAGCAATCTATTACAGACAATCTTTGGAAGGATAGAAAAAAGGAATTAGATTACATTTAAGGCGTATGGTGTACAAATATCTTAAATAAGAAACTAGAGAACAACTAGACTGAATTCATTAATTATATTTTTGTATAAGGACGGTTTAAAAGGTCAGAAAGACAATGTCTGTCGGGTCAGCTAGTTAACATAATAATATACCTATACATAGAGACGTAATTTGAAAAAAAAGAGTGAAATAAAAACTTTTTACCAAAAAATTAAACCGACTTCCGAAAAACACTGCAAAGTGAAAAATAACTTTAATTTCGGTAGTCGATGCCAAAAACGAAAATACAAAACTAAAGACACTAAAAAGTTTTTATTTCACTCTTTTTAGTTAGCCTAAATGTCAACTACTTATAACCTTTTATAAAATATTGCTTTTTCCAATGCTGAGCCGTTAATTGTTGAGGAGTTCTCCTGGAACTTTACCATCAGCTTCACTTCTCACCATATTCATTGTGACGAGCATATTGTGCCTAATAAGTAATCGAAGCGGAACCTATGAAATACTTATTTCCTACTTATATATTGAGTAGTTCCAGTGGCCATCTGTGGTCTTCATCATCAGGTCCACTTCACAAATGGTGTTTTACGAATGCATCTACAAAAGTTACTATAAAAAATACTCAAATCACTATATGTGTGCCTATAATATTTGAAGAGTTCGATTGATTTCTCCAGAATCCCATCATCAGATCCTGACTTGGTAACAATGAGACCAATTTCGAAGTATACCCTTTCAAACAAAAAAAGAATTTTCCAAATCGGTTCAGCCGTCTTTGAGTAATCGATGATCTTACATAAAAAATATACGCGTCGACTTGATAACCTCCTCCGTTTTTTTTCATCGGTTGAAAAAGAAACAACTTTTTTTCACAATCTTGAAAAATTACATGAAGAAAAACTTAGTACCGTCGTTTTTTCCTTAATTTAGTTTTTTTATCAGAAAAAGGAAATACATTAAATAAAATAGAATAAAACTAAATTTGATTGGTTTATTTTTAATTCAAGTCAAATTATGTTTAAATCAATGAAATTAGAAATTATATATAATATAGGTACATAATATTATTATGAACTTAAACTCACACCAACAAAAACTAACTCTGACTGTCTCAAGCCCTCGGCAGTCTGCAGTCAATTCAAACAAAACATAAAAAAAAAACAAAGTTTGGAGAAGACCCCATGCGTAATTGTAAACTTCAATGAGTATTGCCAATTATTTTGATATATTTATATAATATTAAAAAAAAACATAAACGGTATTTCTTTATTCACCAAAATAAATCTAATATCAGCTCATTTTTAACGGTAACCATCTTCCTATATTTTTATTTTCGTAATTTTGAACAAAAACCTTTTATTCATCTCAGAAAAAAAAAAAATTACAACTCTACATATACAATACTAAAACAATATCCTAATACATCTAAAAATTAAGAAACGACGGCAAAAAGATAAAAAATATAACAGGGACAGAATTTATTTCAAAAGAATTTACAACATCTACGTTTACATAAATTTGGTTTTATCAGCAACTTTTTGCAATGGGGGTACTTATCTAATGAGTTAGATGTACCTATCACATTATGACACGATGAAACTTTCAAAGATTTTGCAGCATGTTTATGTTTTATTCTGGTTAATATTATAATAGTAAATTTTTTGTCCAACAGTGAAATCAATGACATCAACCTGGGTCTCTTAGTGGAAGTGTGGAACAAAGGCGTCATCTGGGACAAAGCACTCGGCTACCACTACCTGCCTCTCACTTCCGTCGCATATAACGAGGTAAGATAGAAATAGATAAAACATACTCTGTATAATTATGGAGCTTGCAATTATTATAAGTTTCTGTGTCAGCGGGAAGCTGAAGGAATTATTATAGAATTCGGATGCCTTTGCGCTCACTATTTCCTTTTGAGTTTACTTCTTTCATTGAAAAGCCGTAAATTTATGTTTTAAAATTGGCTTAATTCATGTTTCTAGCTTTCATTTTCCTTAGTGTCAAAGGCTTGTGTAGCTAAATTTCTACACGTCATAGGTACTCTATACTTTTTTGTACATATGTAAGTAAAAGGTGATCTCTTGAAGTAATAACTCGATTACGAAAACTCTTTCATTGATAGAAGGTCACTCTGTCGTTAAATGTCAAAGTCTATGACTTTATATATCTACCGGTAACGCATATTTCCTCTGAAATATGCTAAGCGATCGATGTCACTGGAAAACATTGCGTTTAAATACAAGCACTTCGATAAATAAATTTACAACCTAAAATTTTGGAGGAGCTTGTGCCTAAGTAATAGTAGCCGCACGAGTTGACCTTGAGATTGTTCCGTGACTATCTTAACATATTGTGTTTTCTCAATGCTTTGGAAAGCTCGCTAAGCCGTTGGTCCTGACTTCAATTTGTACATCCTTAACAGTCGTTATGGGTCGTAAGAAGGCAGAAAATCTGACACTGCTGCACCAAGGGGTATTTTTTTTTGTTACCTAGCTATTAGTTTATGAAGATCAGATAGGCAGTTGCTTCATGTAAAACACCAGTACTCAACTACATCCGGTTAGACAGAAAGCATAAATTTTCAAGATGGTTGGGAAAAAGCAAAGCAGATTATGAAATTTGATTCCTGATCATTGATTCACATGATTTGATTCTGATGAACAAAAATAGTAATCCTAACTTCTTAAAGTAAGGTGATTACGGCAATTTACTCTTTAAACTGTTTCTTGTACCAATTATTAGGTTTGTGTTCAGCGCTAACAGTTTACGGGCCGTAAAATTGAGTGCAAGTAGTTAAACTCCTAAGTTATTGAAGTAAACTGAGTTACGAACATTAGATATTTATGCTAGTATATTGGCTGTTAACAAGAATCCTATATCTGTTTATGCTCTAATAAACGTGGGATGTTATTATAGAAGATGTCTTTAAATAGTCTACAATATTCTTTAGTAGCAATTTGTTTAACAGTTTAATTAAAGACGGGGTTGAATATTATTGAGGTAATAGTTGTTATTTTATTTATGGACGATTATCTTATTTGTTTCGAGATCATTTATTACGTGAGGAACCAAATAAAAAGTTGTAAAATATGATAGGGTGTACAAAAGCAACCTAAATTTATTTTTTCGGTTGATGAACAATGATGATAATTGTGATTTGAAATATAATTCTAATCATGTCGTTGCTATAAAAAGTTAGATTTGCAAGTAAATGTACGACATATAACTGAAGCGATGAAATGTATAGCTGAGTAAATGTATTTTTATATACAAGTAGGATATCAAAATAGAATAGAATTTATTACACATTCACCACATTCCATACACATTTAAAAAATAATTTGTTGGAGAATGGTGCCTAAACTAAGTTTTTTTTTTCAAATACTGGAAGTCAGGGCATCAGGTCCCCAAATTATATTTTTACAAACTTTTAAAACTTTTCATCTGCCTAGACATTTTCAAACTATGTTGGGGTCCAATACTAAAAGTCTAGTTATATGCACCTGGGTATAAGTTATTTACATAGAGCCCAACCAACAATCTACAACCCAGTAACTGGATAAAAAATTCTAGCTTTTGGCTATCCGCAACGACTGTCAATGATGTGTGAAAGATTGCCCAGACTACGAGCTTAGCGTACTTTTAGCCACGGAAAAATCTTGGTAGGATAAAATGGTTCACAAAAGAGAGACTAATCATGATTAGTCATAATTATGATTATAATCATGATTGCCATGGCAAGCTTTGCTTAACCTTGAAAACATGCATGGCATGAATTGCTGTTATTATTCAGAATTAAGTCTATTATATTAGTGTATTAAGTCAGAATTAGGTAGAGTTATTTATGGACTTGCATCGAAATATTGATATTAATATGGGAAGATCCCGGGATTTCTAATAGACAATCCTGTGTGACCAACAATATTATGCAAAGGCAACGTCGCGCGTGCAGTGGTTTCAATTGTGTAAAAGTAAATAACTTTTTCTTTAATAAATCACAGGATTTTTCTACTCTTCAAAATTAATCCCGGTGTTTGGGGCATATCCACTTTATTCTTTCGTTGTATGAAATCAGTGTAAGTACATAAATAACTCTACCTAATTCCAACCTTTGATTATTATAGATATTTTTATTCGATTTATTGCCATTTTTCTTCTGCTTTGTTATTCGATATTGCAATAACATTCTTATTTTTATAAAATACTAACTGTATCTGCAACTTTGTTCGTTTTGGAGTTGTTATTCACGGAATCACCATCCCGCGGAAATTCCGGGATCAGTTCAATCGTTCCAAAGATTAACCTGATCAAACAGAAAGATAGACAAATAGACACAAAAAACTTTAAAGATTTGTTAGTGTATTGTGTAACTATAAGCATTCGAGAAAAGACAGTTATGTAGAAATCATAGACAGTAACTTAAATTTGATTTACTTGCATATATTATTATTAACCATAAGTACTTGTACTATTGTAAATGTATCTGTATGTTATTACTCTCAACTCCATAAATTACTTATTTTTAGTCACACAGAAGTTTGATACAAATAGATAAAGGTACAAAGTTCATATTGCAATCAAATAAAATAACAAAAGACACTCAATATAACCGTCTCACTAAACCAGCCTTCAAGAAATCTTTGTTAATACACTTCTCATCAGAAAAATCGAAACACCTTGCAAGTTTATGTTTTGTAAGGATTATCAGAAAAATGTGTATATTTAGGAATATAGGTATGTCAAATCTCGTTTAATAGTGAATAATATGAGGATTTCAAATCCTAATGTTAATGTTCTAAATTCAAATTAAATTTTTATAGGTTTCATATTTTGTTTAACAAGTCATTTTTACCCTGTATGGAGTATGAAGGAAATTGATAAAACAACAGACGCTAAGAAACGTTTATTTAATAACTTGTATTCCCTCCCCGAGCTCTTATTACTGCTTCCATACGGTTCTTCATCGATCGAATGAGAGTCACGATCAAATGTTGTGGCATTCCATTCCATTCCTCTTGGACTGTATTTTGCAGCTGGCTAAGTGTTTCTGGGGCAGGATCTCTTGCACGAATTCATCTCTTTAATTCATCCTATAGATGTTCAATCGGATTCATGTGCGGGCTTCATGCTGGCCATTCCATAATGGAGATACCAACTTCGGTAACATAAACTTGTACGACGCTCACGGTGTGAGCCCTAGCATTTTCGTGCATGAATATGAGACCGTTGCCAGTAAAATATGCATAGGGTATCACGTGAGGCTCAAGACACTGTTCGATGTACCGATGACTGTCTAGTGCAGGCAGACGTGGCCCAGATACAAAGACAAGCTCTGTCTTACCGTCGGCGCTGATTCCTCCCCAAACTGTCCACGAACCGCCACCATTCTCCATCTTTTCTGTAGACCTTGTTCTTTCCGTCGTTACTTCCTTTTTTCCGAGCTGGAAATCATCATGGATGTCCTCCGCCCTGTAGAAAAAGTAGATATGTTACAAAATAGAATAGATAGTTGACATCCTGCAATAACATAAAGCCTACTTTTTATCCCAGAATTCCCACGGGATCATGATTTACACGGAAAAGCCCTCCGAACCATCCTCCTCTCCGAAAATCCTCCACGCGTACTAAGTCGCAGGCGGAAGATAGTCTAACATATAAATTAAGGAAATATGATGGCATATACATAAAATTTACAAGGTAAACGCTCATACGCAAGGAAATATACACTTTATGAAGAGAAGCCGGGAATATCATTATTCAATTTGCCAAGTGAATTGATTAATGGTGAGTGCTATTCGTTATTTCGATATTTTGAGCAGTATTTGTAACTAGGCTTTTTAAATAAGGAACACATCTAGTATACTAATATTATAAAGTTTGTTTGAATGTTTGTTTGAACGCATTAATCTTCGAAAGAAATGGGTGGATTTGGATGTAGTTTGGTTTGAAAGTAGCTTGAAACTTAAGGAAGGTACCCGAATGCTTAAGAAGGAGGTTATATTTTTTTTATCGTAATAAAGTTCACGGGAGCGAACAGTAATATAAAGCAGTATTCACGAATATTTTTTATCTTTTGTTCACTATCAGTAGTGCAGTATTTACATAGCTATTTATGAAAAACCTTCAACATTCGAAATATGAAATAATGTTTTATCGAAGAAAAAAAATTGGCCCAGTGCGAGTCAGACTCACCCATGAAGGGTTCCGTAGGAACTACGCAAAATAACTTTGTTTTTTAAGATCTACAGCATATACTGTTTTAGATTTTTAACTCCATTATTATAGGAGTTAGAGGGGGGACGACGACGACACGGTGTGGACATGCTTAACGATTTTGTTTTATGTTTTTTATAATGTTTGTAATTTTGTATTGTATGTTGTTGTGTGTGTCTTCGTCCTAATAAATGTTTTTCAATTTCAATTTCAACATTTTACCACTTTGGAAGCGTATATCTTATAAATGATTAACTTTATGAAAAAGTCGTTTTAGAAGCCTCAATATGATTTTTAAAGATCTGTCTATAAATACCACACGCGCATAGGCTTCATGAAAAAAAAATATTTTCATTTTCAGTTCCATGCATGAGGAGCCCCCCTTGATTTTAAATATTTTTATCAAGTTTCACATGTATAGTCCTAATAGTTTCGGAATAAAATGGCTGTGACATACGGACGGACGGACGGACAGACAGACAGACAGACATGATGAAACTATAAGAGTTCCGTTTTTTGCCATTCGGCTACGGAACCCTAAACGATATTTAAAATAAACTGACGTTCTAGCAGCATTAAAGATGAATGAATTGAGCATTTGAGATTTGCGATTGACCACTTTACATTTTTGGTAGTGCATGTCAATTAATATTTTTATTATGGTATCGCCCATAGTAAAAATATTAATTGACATGCACTACTAAAAATATAAAGTGGTCAACGGCGCGTTTAAAACACGTGGTTTGCATAGGCCCTAAGAGAAGCGCGTGAAGCACTCCGCGCCACTATCTCGACTCCTGATTGAAAAGCAAACAGATTGTTTCTCAAAAGTACTTAATTTGTAAGAAAATATAATGTTTATGAAATTTTTTTTATGTTTCCGAACACGTGTAGATATTAAAAATCGTTGTTTTACTCAGCTTTTGACGACACAATACGGGATATTTATGAATTCACGACTGCTTCCGAAAATTGCCAACTGCTACCGAAAATTGCGTTTATACAACGTGTAATTTAAAGGGTATATACATACTAAGTGCACGGCTTCTTTGGATGATAACAAACGATATGACAAGGGTTGGTAATCCTATGTCTTCATGTGTGAAACTAATTAGAAATTTCAATACATTGATACCAGAGCAGAGACTGAATTTTTGAAATTGAAGAGAATTATCGTGTTATAGGCAAGTGACGTGGAAAGTTATTGACCCTCGTAATGCTGTGAAACGTTTGTTATGATTGATATTCAAGAAACATATGAAACCGATAATTTCGTATTAATTCTTTGAGTCCCTTACTTTGTGCTGAAACTGGGCATAGAGACTCCATACCAGATGTTGTCTTCAGCCCGTTTGGATTAATATGGGGTTTCCGTTACACGTTGTATTACGCGCCGAAATTTGACGTCACAAAAAGTACGGTCCGCCGTTTTCTTACTATCTATGACAATGCTTACTGCATTAACCATGTGTAATAAGTACTGGGAAATACATATAATAAGCTACTAACATGGCTCACTGCCTTGTACTCAGTGAAAATCAATAAGTATTTTTAGCTCAGAATACGGTCTCTCTTGGCGGTAGAATATCTTGAATTCTTGAGAAAGTTGGAGAGTCAATTCTTTGGTATTGATTGTGATTGCTTGTAATGTGTGTAATGAGGTCTCGTAAATGAGAATGTCGCAGTTGATTTTTTGGGTCTTTTTCTTTAGCTGTGATTGAAGTTGTTTTTTTATTGTGCTGATTTATTTCTTCTACTTAGAAGTCGTTGGAAAAAATAGTTTTTAGGTATAAAATAGATAGGTATTACGTGTGGATTGTACTCCACCATTTTGTTAAAATCATAATAGATATTATAATCTTACGATTGAAACTTTCTTACATGATAATGTTATCTCAAGAGAAAGTTATAAGATCTAGGATACGGCTTAAGATAATGAAATTACTTACACTTCGAATAGAAGGTGAACTGGCACTACATATCCGCCTAAAATTGCCATCTTTATATACATTTAGGTGACTTGGAACATTTTATCACGTTAGAATGGTTGTAATTAAAATGATGAATGTATTAGTGACAGCTGGAAATGTCAGTTCCTGTTTTTTTTTGTGTGAAAAGACTGACGTGTATTTGAAGAAAAGGAAAGTATTCCAGGAAAGAAAGGGGCTGCTGACATCTTTTTAATTATTTTGTGAGTCAAAAATTTTTGGCTGCAGAAATAGCTAGAAACTTATGCTCATTATACAGGTCTTTGGTTATGATTCTTCAAATGAAATGTTAATAGGTAACTATTTGATCACTTCTAGTCTCTTGTAGGCAAAATTGGTTTGTTTTGGAGTAATTGAATTCTTGTTTTACTAGACAAGTTTCAAGAAATATCGCAATTATATCTACTGTGTTCAAACATACGACCCTCAGGATGTAAAGAAGAGTAAACAGGCATCTTTTAGGTTGGCTCGTTTCATCAAGAACTCATCTATTGCTTACCATCAGGCGTGCTCGAGGTTAAGAGCGGGGCTCGTCCGGAATAAAACATAATACCTATATAATATATAAATTTTTGGTCGTGAGTTGTTTTGTGCCATTTCAATTTTTAATTTTAATTGTTTGTTTTATTTCCTAAATAACTCATTTTGATCCTGAAGTTATCAAACCATCGGTACAATATGATGCTATGAAAATATAGACAGTCATCAATACTCATTTGTTTCAACAGTCCATATATCAAACCGAACGTTTTAAAAACGGCACGCAATAATTAAAAAAGCGACTTTGAAACTCCTGTATAGCAAGCTTTTACTGAACAATGAGTGTTAATTTTCATAGAAATCATTGTTAAGCCCGATATATGGGGTATCCACTTACTGTGGTGGTACACAAATTGTATAGAATTTACATACATAAAGGCTGTTAGCGTCATTTTCTGCGACGTTGGCACTGCTCCGCTTTTGTTCAAACGGTAACCGCTTACCGGACGCGATATTTAATGAATACTGAGTTACAAGTTGCGGGTTTAAGCCGAGTTTAATATTAAATTAAGCCTTGGTCCTGGCTGTCATTTGTACATCTTTGACAATCGTAACCGCTAGTCACAATTCAGAAAATCTGACACTGTTCTTACCAAGGGATATCCTGTTACCCAGCTGTCAAACAAACGAATATCGAATCCTGGGGTTTACGTACTTCCGGGGTTGCGTAAATGTTCTAACGAGACAGCGTGGCCCCGCAACGCAAGCTGCTGAAGGAACACGGTGGATTTTAATCAGTAGAAGTCTGACACTCCCTTCCGCTATTTCCGCGCTACGTGAATGTTTATTAACTTTAAAGATCAACCCGTATGATTGTTTTTGTATTTCTACGAGGAGATCGTTAGTACTTATGAAAATATATCTTTAGGTACTAATCTTATACAGCGGAAAAGTTGTTTTGTTTCTTTAAACATGCTAAGGTGCGAAAGTACAGGATGGATTCGAATGAGATTTGGCATGAAAATAGCTTGTAGCTTGAGGAACGTTATAGATGCTTTTTATCGGATTGAAAACATAACCCTCCTTTTTTTCTGGGTGGGAAAATCATCGAATAACTTCTCTCGCTTTGGGTGGAGCGGAAGGGAGTGTCAGACTTCTACTGACTAAAAACCCACCCTGTTTCTTCAGCTGCCCTTACATTCCAGGGCCGCGGTATCTCGTTAGAACATTCCCGCAACCCCTAAAAACATAACCCTTCTTAGGTTATGTTTTTATCATAACAAAGTCCACGAGAGCAAAACCCCCCGCGACTGCGTACCATAAATAACATTATAACTGTCGACCATAAAAATATGCATGCTGTCGGAACGACTCCACGCAAGCTAGTCAATGCGAAATTGCTAGCAGCCCAGTCATCAACCAGCAATTGATCAGATTACCTCTGAAATATTAATGAGGACCAGTATTCAAGTTAATGAGGCCGTGAGTGATTGATTGCAGTACTATGCTAGTTATTCAATTCACAGGCCAATAGTTATGGCTGGATTGTATGGATGTGTTTTGTTTTTATACTAATGTACTACTTGGTTTGTCCTACAATTTCGCAATTATGACGTTTTCATAGGTATTGAAATTTGGTGTGCGGATAAATATTTCAAGGATTCTCTCTTTCTTACAAACAAATATATGATCTTGTAGCGACACAACATACGAACTAACGATGAAAATCCTGTATCACGCTTTACCTGTTATTAAAATAAAGTGCCGCGTGTTACCAATTTAAAGGACTGGACATAAAGGAAGGATGTGAGAGTGTTGAAAATTCACACATTGAATCCAAATGGAAAATTGCTAAGACTTCTTCCATTTTCGTTTTTTTTTTCAAGTAACATATTGTGATGATCACAAAAGTAACAAACATGACTCGTTCACGAATCACTGTATGCAAGACCAACTCGCAATAAGATACAAACAAAATTCATAAGTTATAATGATTATTCTGAATTAATTTTCTTCTGAAAATTCCCAACATGGACCTAAACCTTTCAACTTTACAATGTTAAACGTACAAATGAAAATCCCCATTTTAAGAGCAGATTTCTCAATTCACTGATTTCCTGCTCCATTCATATTACCAGAGGAGCAGCTTAAAAGCACAATATTCCATCCTTTGGGAGTGCTCGCATTTGCATATCCTTACTCATTTGCACTTTGGAAAGCATTAGTAAGTTGGAAAGAGAGGAAATTTTCGTACAATTTATATACAAGAAGTGTAAAGGGATTCGTTTGTTAAACGTTTTGGTGCACTTGTACTCTGGTTCCAGGCTAATTTTAATGGGGTTGTCTGTTTAATTCTCCATTTTATAGTTACATTTTGGGACACAGCAAAATCTACAACAATGTACACTGTCCCGTCTATTACAGCGCATTACATTTACAATAAAGCCATGACGCTATTGCCAGTTGTTGGAAGATAGCTTTATTGGTCTGAACAACAGTGACATTCCTCTTGAGAACTTGAGAACGCTAGGCATCAACCTAGCGTTTTACCCATTGGTGATGCCCTTCTAACTGAACGAAAACGTCCAAGACGAAATAGATAGGTTTCGCATTTTGAGGCATTCTGTGGTTCCCTGCTTAGCATATAAGAACAAAATATTCGTTTATATCTGTATGTGTACTAACCCTTGCTTTCCTTTTTAGTCGGACGGTGGGGGGCGGTGGGTAGAACTGGAGGCACAGGTGATGATGCGAGGTGGCGCTGTCGTCGGCACAACTGGCCCCACGGGCAATGCCTTGCTCTTGGACTGCAGGTTCGAGCCGCCTTTTGGTAAGTACCACTTCAAACTCTGCACTTAAACAGCTTTATTCTGAAAGCCTTAGCTATTTGAACAGAACCTCTTCAGAATGGAATATTAATTGATAGGTTATAATTATTTGTTACCATCAGTCGCGCTGGGATTCGCTCACGTGGTCTTGATCACGTTAAAACATTATCCTCATTATTTTCCTGTCGGATAAAAGTACCCTATAACCTTCCTTAAGCTTCACAACATTATAGATAGATAGAAATATACACTCTTTATTGTACACCATAACATAATTAAACAAGGACGTAACGACTATAAACAGCCGAATTTAAGGATAACACGTGGGACATAACGTAAGGAGATGTATGTGTACTTTTGCCGCTTATTAGTGTGCGTACGCCACAGAAATAAAAAAAAATTAATAAATTATTTGGATTATAATGTAAATGTGAAATAAATATGACTGTGAAGTCGGGTAGTGAACAATTATTATCGTCTTAAAATATGTGTTATTTAATTAACCTATGTTAATTTGTCCTCGTCAACTCGTAGAATAAACTAAACCAATAATACATACAAAGAATTAAAAAAGGTGTCTTAGGACATTAATTAATTAATACATTAATTCAATACAGAAAAAGTGGGTAAAAATATATTTGTATTTACTACTGGACTATGTGTACTTGGACTATTGGGCGACCACTAGTAATTTCTAATCACTATAATCAGTAAACATATTAAAATTCAGACTAGCATGTTTGTTGTTTGCGCGTTACTGGCAAGTTCTACTTATTCGTTCCATCAGGCTACAACACAATCAAGTAGACGTAGTCCTATTGTTAGAAAATATATTTTCCGAGTTTTTGGAGAAAATGAAGTAGGATTATTGCCTATTAGGGTTTATGCAAATTCGACGATTTTTCTACAGCAATGTATCTTGGAGACGATTTCCTCTAAGCCTTCCATAACGGAAATATTCTGTTACTGAAAATCAAATAAACTTTTTACAACTTTCTTCTTTGTAATACTAATATTTATGATGATATTCAAATGTATGACGTTGTATCATTAATTACTTTCTGAGACCATGTTAGTTGTTTGTAAAGTCTGTTCCTGAATGAAGTAATTTAATTTCATGCTTTTTACAGCATTCCACTTTGTCGTTCCGAAGTTTTGCTTTTTCAAATTTGTATTATGAAAAGCGCGAAATGCTTTATTATATTGTTGTTTTTTTTTTTAAATAACAACATCGATTCTTCTGAGTGAGATATAAATATTATATTTAAAGATATAAGGCAGTTACTACTGGTAGGGCAGCAGAAGAAAATAATTTAAATTACTTCGAATGGCATTATTATATTAAAATATTATTTTTCTGCTCTCCTTCTCCATATAATAACTGCCTCGTTGGTCAAGTTGTCGCAAGCGCGACTGCGGAGCGCGAGGTAAAGGGTTCGATGGCCGGATCGGGGAAAAAGTGCTATTGGGTTTTCCTGTAAGGAATTTTTGTGTGATACCCTCGTACTTTGGAAAACACGTTAAACCATTGGTCCCGGCTATCAATTAGTATCTTTGAGAGTCGTTACAGGTACTCAGAAGCCAGCAAATCTGACACTTGTCTAGCCAACGGGTATCGTGTTACCCAGCTACTGGTTGTGGAGATCAAATAGGCTGTGGCTCCATGTAAAACACTAATGCTCATCTGCATCCGATTACACTGGAAGCCGATCTCAATATAGTTGGGTAAAAGGCTAAGTAGATGTTGAGTTTTTTATTTTTATTTTATTTATTTGGGACAAAAAACAGTTATACATTAAAGTGTTTTACAAATAGTGGTTATCTTAAGAGGTAAAAATCATATAACCAACACTATTGTCCACGAAATGTATAAGGGCGTTCAATTTAAATATTTTTATTTTTAAATGAAAATCTGGTGAACTAAAATATGACGAATTTTTAAAAGTCATAGAACAAAAGTTGTTGATTATGATGTTAGTAACATAGTCCTGAGAGGTTTTTGGTGTTTTACAATTAACCCTGTATATTGTGTAGTTCCAGTGGCCATCTGTGGTCTTCATCATCAGGTCCACTTCACAAATGGTGCTTTTCGAATGCAACTACACAAGTTACTATAAAAAATACTCAAATCACAATAATATTTGAAGAGTTCCCTTGATTATTCCAGGATCCAATCATCAGATCCTGACTTGGTGATAATGAGACCAACTTTGAAGTTTACCCTTTCAAACAAAAAGAATTTCCAAATCGGTTCAGCCGTCTTCGAGTAATCGGTGAACATACATAAAAAAAATTACGCGTCGACTTGATAACCTCCTCCGTTTTGTTTCATCGGTTAAAAACATGAATAAGGTTGAAGTTGAACTTTGTTCAACAATGTTTCATTGAAAATTGGTTGTCGTAGATATTATAGTCGCAGTGTCGCGCGTTGTCTGTCTGAGGAATTCTAGCGCGTTACTATAAAGAAAACAATTGCTCATCACTCTTTTCTTAACTTGGAACATTTGGAGTAAATTTTTAACCGAACATAAAATATTACATTTACAAGTTCCCTGTATAATTTATGTGAGAATATTAAAATAATCCCGATACTTTATGAGGGGCTTTCATAATTAACGCCAATTTATGCTTAATTATAGCATCTTGTTATCATGATATTATAGTCTCTTGTAAAATTAAGACCTTTAAATTTTTGTTGATAACTTTATAAGTGTTATAGAACTGTAATTAAATCGTTAAATTGAGACTACAACAACACGACTGAAAATTTTAAGTATACGTAGTTTGCAGGGTCACAAACGTTTTTAGAGATAAACGGAACCGATATGGGTTCACTCGCCTTTTTTATCTGTACCTGTGTCTCAGTCAATTAGTTCATAATTAAAAATCGATTTCATACACACAAACCCTAAAATAGGAACGCGAAACGTTAACAAAATAATTATGAGTATAGTCATGAATTAGGGGAAAAAATAAAATCAAAATAATCTTCTGTGTCGACACATGAAAATTGATAGAACTTATTGCAATGGTTTCATTTTCTTTTTCATTATTTAAACTAATCACATACTTAACCACTCACTTTTAAATATAAGCTGGCTGTCATGCCACACGTCTGAGCTTGCACAATCAACGAGAAGAAGTAAGAATACATAGAATCAAAATTAACCTATTTTTTTAATTTAGGTCAAAGCGGACTGAATTTATAAGGTTTTATTCAGTTTTACGAATTGGGCACAGACCTTTTCTCAATGAGTGAGATACGCCGTTTATCACCACGCTGTCCCAGTGCGGGTTGTTGGATTTCACATATCTTCGTTGCATGTCTTAGAATTATTGATCTCAGGATATGCGCCATGTGTTTTGAGAGCAATAGTTACGATATAAATTACACAAATTATTATGCCTGACATGGTATAAACCTGAAGTAATCACCTCCTTCTGCGAAGCAGTAATGTAAGCGAAGGAGGTGGCTGGACGCGCGAGTTAGAGGCGGATCGCCCTCACAGCCCTTGTGCCCCAGCTGCCGCAGGAGACGCTTCGGGAGTTGGGAGTCACAGGATGACTCCCGGCCACTGTAGGTGCGGGTCTGCAGCCTGCGAGCAATGGTTAATTCGCCGTTGCCTGCCGGGGTTGCTGGATTGTTCGAAAAAGTTACTACAGCCTCGGAACACGAAGGGTTAATGACGGAACACGGATGGGTTTTAGTCAGTAAAAGTCTGACACACCCTCACGCTTCGCCCACATCGGGAGACAGATATAGAATGATTTCCCATCCTTAAAAAAGGGTATGAACTTACGACCTACAACTCACAAGTCTGGACCATAACTACTGGGCCACCACTGAGCCGTCATGTATCTCATATGAGGAAAAAAAACGAAAGAAACCGTTAAAACTTTCATTTGATACTTTACTAAGAAACTTACATACATTATATATGAACATAAACATTCACGCACCCTTCATCATGTTTCTCTTTCTGATCCATGAAGGGGAAATGAGATGGAATATAACTGAAGCAACGAAAAACTTCAACAGTAAAACATTTGTGACCCAAGACCCTTGTCAAGAAAACTGGTGTAGTTGGCCCAAGGCGCAATAAATATTTTGTGGGTTTTTAGGATGTCTCGTATCCCATAATCGACACAGGAAAAGATATAAAATCGAGTTGGCACAGTTTTCAAGTATGTCAGATTGGCGCCTGCTTGGCTGTTGAGCCTTGGCAAGCTGTACTCGTATGTCCTGATTTTCGAGAATCTATGGTTAGGTCAGACCAGTATATACACTTCTGGACACATCTATTGGCCCACCTTGTATTTTCAGTTTCGTTTGGTCCTAGCTAAAATTTTATATTAGGTCGAGCAAAAAGTTTTTATGCAGTTTTGAACCTGGCACATTCACAATTTCATTCAATAGTCTTTTTTTGAATTTCGAACACAGAATTTAAAGAAACAAAAGACAATTTGGAGCCTGTTTGTTGATATCAAACAATCGAATACTAAGAAAACTTGGTTTTATTGGTTTACTTGGATTTAATTCTTGAAAAAGTGATTGATATCTTTGCTTTTGCAACAAACATTACTTATTCTTAACATTAAGGTGAGGTTCTATCAATAATCTATGGATACTTCACCTGAAGTCGCCGCCCAAGCTGTGGCACTTATTCAGGCCGGACACAGCCAAAGAAACGTGAGTGCTCAACTTAATTTAAGTCGATCTGCGGTCCGAAATGTTTATCGGAGGTACCTAGAGACTGGCGGCTTTGTTCGTCGCCAAGGAAGGCCACGATCTCGGGTCACAACTGAAAGGCAGGATCGATTCATCGTGACGACCAGCTTGAGAAATCGTCACCTTACCTCCATTGAGATACAAAACCAACTTCGCGACTTCCACGGAGTATCTGTGAGCGCTCGAACTGTTCGGAGAAGGTTAAAAGAACGCGATATGGTACCACACAAGCCAGCTAATGGGCCCAAACTAAAGCGAGCCCACCGAACAGCGCGCCTTAATTTCGCACGCAGTCATTTAAATTGGACACAGCAAGATTGGAGCCGTGTACTCTTTTCTGATGAGTCTAAAATTGTGTTACATGGCAATGATGGAAGGAAGAAGGTCTACCGGCGTAAGGGAGAGCGTTTCGCACAATGCTGCTTTGAAGAGAGGGTTGCTTATGGCGGTGGCTCATGGACTGTCTGGGGCGGTATATCCGCGAGCGGCAAAACTCAACTTGAGGTTGTTACAGGACCACGGCTGCCAACATTAAATGCTGAAAGATACATTCGTGAGTGCTTAGAACCTCACGTGATACCATACGCGGACTATGTGGGCCCAAATTTCCTTTTTATGCATGATAATGCAAGAGCCCATGCGGCCGGCATCGTCAGGGAATATCTTCGGGATGTGAACATCACAGTTATGGACTGGCCAGCCAGAAGCCCAGACATGAACCCCATTGAGCACATGTGGGACGAGCTAAAAAGGCGTGTTAGGGCTCGTCAGCCAGTTGCCCAGACGATGCAGGAGTTGAAAACTGCCATAGAAGAGGAATGGGAGATGATCCCTCAAAATTTCATAGAGCGGTTGATAAACTCTATGCCTAATCGTATGAGAGCTGTGGTAGATGCCCATGGAGGCAACACGCGTTATTAAATTAAACCTTTATTTGATAAAACATGTTTTTTATTCAAAAATTAATTGCCTTTAACAAGGCGCATATCCGACTTGTTAGGCGTAGGTCCATGTCGTATGGTATTCTGAATTCAAATTTAAAACTATACGATCGAAAAAGATGGTAAAATGTATCAGGTTTAAAACTGCATCAACAGTTTTTGTTCAATCTAGCAATCATATTTCGGTAGGGGCCATCGAAACCTAAACTCTAAGGTGGGCCAATAGATGTGTCCAGAAGTGTATAATTACATATGTAGTAATGTTTTCTGATGGTTTATTCCACATTTGTACAAATCGTTCTTAATTTATGGGTCGAAAAAAATATGCTATTCTTTACTGAGATGAATACGATGATGATTAAAAAAAAAGTAATTTAAAAAATAAAAAAAAGCACATTTTAAATTAAACAAAAGTTGGAAGCAGGCGGGACCCATTTGAGTTTGAAACTATAATAATGGTATGGGCCCCGCCTGCTTCCTACTTTTATTTAATTTAAAATGTGCTTGTTTTTATTAGCTTTTCAGTTAGTTTTAGTATAAGGTTGCAGTAGGATTTTTAATTTTTTAAATTACTTTTTTTTTACTTCCTGCTTTTTAGTTTACAGATGTGAAAGATTTCGCAGACGATTTAGTTCTTTATACGTGTTTTTTACGATTTGTCACTTTGAATTACTTTTAACCATATAAGTTGAATATATTTTTGTAATCACCTTTTAAAACCCTTTATTTTGATACCCCACTTGATAGGTTTTGAGAAAAAAAAACCGTTTTGAAGGCATACTATGGTGCCAAAAATCCGCCATTTTGTTTTTTTATTTTATTTTGATATACCCAGTGTCACTCTCACAGTCAATACGAATCTAACGATACCTCTCAAGCTAAAATCCATCGAGCCGTTCAGGCCACAGAGCGTGCCAAACAATTATACATACATACATACTCTCGAAAAACATAACCCTCCTTCTGGCGCAGTCGGGTAAAAAGAGTCTTATCGTGAATACATTTTCATCTATCTTGATAAACAGGGTATTTATTCTTTGACCAGCAAAAAGGAAAAAAGGTATAATTTGTTAATTTTAATAACATAAAATATACTGCTAAATTAATCGAATGTACATTAGGGTGTCCCTTAAATTTCGATGTCAAAATATTTTTACGCATACCTTCTTAAAACTTTCATAATGACCTAATATAGTCTAGAAATAAATATTAGCCCGTTTTATAAACGATAACCCGTGCCGACTTGCGATTGAAAGTTGTCTGTACAAATTGCGTGGGTACCGCGCTTGTGCCTGTAACTGAGTGTTTTATTAGTCACCTCACACACGATTTTTAAGATTTTTAGTGCCTATTCCTTATTGCATATAAATCGTCGTGTTCCACGCGCGCTTCAAGGAGCTGTCAACATTAGTGACGGGGCCTCATAAGGCCATTGCCCGCCGGGGTTGCGGAAATGTACTAACAAGATACCGCGGCCCCGGAACTTATGGGCAGCTGAACTTATGGGCTCTTCATATTTTAGAAGTCGGTTAAAAATGGGTTTTGAGTGGCAAAGTTAAATGAGAACAGCTCTGAGTTTAGCACTTTTTCTTCAATAAAACAACAGTTCAATAAAATTCAGCACACAAATTCATAAATACATGTATTGTTTGATACATAACTACTTTGACATAGGAAGCACGGAAAATTTCTCCTAGAGTTTTGCTTAGACTCAAGCAATAACGCAGATACACATGATCCAATAGTATCCTAGATCCATTACTATATACATAAATTCTTTGAAAAGTTCTCTGAGCAGGCTCATGTTCGGGAAAATCGCAGTGAGTAATCCAATTAAGTTTGAAGTAACCATAGAGAATGGAGAAACATCTTCGGTACTGATTACTCGCGTTTTCAATGCTTCAAATGTTACGACTTTGTAAGACAACAATACAAAAGTTGTGCACTCAACACCTTTAAGCGCAACGAATTATTTTAATGTTACTCGAGTGTCGACTTTAAATCTGTGTAGGTACAATAGACAGTTTTAAAGTCGACACTCGAGTAACAGTTGCTTTTGTATTAGAAACAACTTATAATAAAATAACCTATACCCAGTATGAATAACAATAGAATTTGAACGTTATTATGCATAACATAGAGTTCCTTGTTCCATCATTATTTTAAATTCTGTATTAACATAAAGTAATACTGGTCTCTGAGCTATGCGCTTCCATAGTCTGTGGCAGCAAAAGACACTAGCGATCTATTTCCTTTGCTTTTCCATTACGTTGTCTGATAAGATCACATCTAAAATAGCCACTTAGAAAGTCGTTTACTACCCTATCTTTTATTCAGAGCATTAAAAACTTTCGAGACTGTAGAATTGTTTATGTTAAAGGGCTAAATGAAACAAAAATGGCTAAATTGTAATATGGTTTTTAATTTATGGAGTAGAAGCGAGTTCATTTTATAGGGATATATTGAAAATTTCTGTTATTAATATGAGTTGCAATCATATTTAAGTGCAGCCAGTTGCAAAAGGTTGGTTTGAGATCAGCACCCAATATACATCCATTTAATCAGTTCAACGAGCAATATTAAAAAAACTCAAATAGGTATACCTAACTCAAATAGCTATACCTCGTGATAGATTGTATTAATTCGTATTCGGCTGCTACGTCGCCAGTCCTTTCCCTTGAAATTGGCTTTGAATCACTTCATGCCTTAGGATTGGGTATTATATGAAGTGGTCGAACATGTAATGTAATGACCCCTACAAACGTCAACAAAGCCTATTTCTGACTGTCCTTTTTACAGGATCCGAATAGGAGTGCTTTAAATCCCCTGAAACCTAACCTAAAACGGGCCACATCATAAAAAGGCCGATTCTACGATATGTAAATAGACACAACCATATCAATACAGGGAAATATTTAAACGCTATTTGTGTAACTAAAAATTTTCAGACACAGAAAAACCATTTCTAAACTGGACCGACAAAACTTCAAAACAGAAACATTACAAAGTAAAACGCAAAGGAAACAAAAGCATTCAGCCAGGACGCGTCGTCACTAGGACGAGACGGTTTTTTTTTCGTCAACAATGTAACAAACATCAGGCGCCGTCTAGGCGGCAATGTGAGACTCGTGGGTGAAACGCTTCGGTGCTCGGGTGCCAAGGTCGCTGTGTCACATGAACAACTGGCGACCGCCCGACCGATAATGAATGGACAGCCTTATTACGTCTATGGCTGGCTGTAGACGATTTGGCGCGAAACGCTGTTAGTCCTATGTTTGATGTGTTTTTGTTTTTTAATGCGGCCAGTGTGGATGCAGTTCTGGTTATTGAATGGTCCAGGAGTGTGTCAGTCAAATAAAAAGATAATTTTGAAATAATGATAGTTAAGAACATCTTATGGAAAAGAATAGGAAACGGCTCATAATTAGTAAAATAATTATATTTTTATGAGAAAAACTGGAAAATTATCATCTTTTTCTTAGCCTTAACCCAACCAGATGCAGCTACGCACTCATTTGCGGAATTTTTCGAAAGAGTTATCACGGCCTCGGAACACGAAGGGAAAATGACGGAACACGGATGGGTTTTAAGTCAGTAAAAGTCAGAACACACCCTCCCGTTTCGCTCAGATCGGGAGGTAATGGACATGCTCTCCTAATTTTTCTTCTTGTTTTTTTATAATGTTTGTAATTTTGTTTGGGGATTTTGTTCTGGGTATTTTTGTTATTATCCGAATTTATTCGGATAAAAACAAAAATAAATGTTTTTCAATTCAATTCAATTCAGTAATTGGATGATTTGCTATCCCTAAACAAAACTTAACATGGCTATCTGAAAACCTCGATTATATTAAGAACGTCGTCTTACTTAAATAATATTAAAATACAGAATCACAGCACTGAATATCAGAACTGTAAGCTCAGCGCTGGTTAGTTTACCGGTACGATATGATTTTAAAATTGCCGCTAGCGTCAACTGTCAGTACTGATAAATATTATGTTTGCCGTTGGATATCAGAACAGCTGTCGCGTTTATGCATTTTGTTGAAGATCTCGTATTTATATTATAATTATTTATGGAATATTTGTAATAACGGTAAAAACAAGTGGTTTTTATTCTTTGTACTCTTTATTTCTGTTTGAAATATTAAGTTATAATCCTCATACACGAAGTTGGTAGTAAATTAATCTAATTCAATTCATCATTTTGTACAATTGAAACTCTTACTCTTAGTAACCTGACCTGTGAAATTTTATACACTCGTTTGGTTTGGATGATGCATGAATAGTTTCATGATGTCATTCTGAATTCAATGTGGTGGATCCCTAACATGGTTTTCATCCCCATGACATGGAATCAAATAAAATAATTGACGCAGAAGCATTCGAAAATAATAATAATGCTTGTCTTTTTTGTTCCTACAATCTGTGTGTGGCAAATCAATGTATTTTCTTTTTTTTATAAAAAAAAAAACGGGTCGGTTTCAACGGTAATCGTCCACATTTCTCGGTGTAGTTATTTTCAAGCCCTTAATCTATCGAAAAGAGCCATGCAAAATAGAATTCCGTAACAGTAATATCCCGTTTCATTTTAATAACGCCGAACTCTCCGACAGCTTGCTTGATAAGGAAAAAGACATTCATTTAACTCTCCTGCCCTGATAACCGAAGTTTCTGCCAATTATAAATGGAACAAATTTATTTTTTGATGCAATTTAATCAAACGGATTAAATTTTGAAAAGATTTTGCTCTTTTTAAAGTAATGACCTCAATACAGGCGGCTGAGGTAGCTTTCAAAATTGCCGTGTGAAATTAATTAAGGTTGTGTTGTTCTGCATCGAAACCCGTAATTTTACCGTTCTACAAAAAAAAAAAATATAAATCCAAAAACGAAATTCCGTATACTTATGGTTAAATAACTAGTACTAATAATAGCATGCTATTAATAATTAATTTGCTTTAAAATCTTTTATTCGTTTTACGTTCTCTCTTTTCTGCATTATCATACAAAATAAAATAAACTAACAAGAAACTGAAATATAGCATCAAAAGTACGTTCTGAATGTATTGCCAAGTTAAATGGCTCTAGTGAACCCTTGAATTACGGGGAGTGTCAACCAGATATTACGAAATTTATGTAAAGGTTCCTTAAGGTAAATTAAAAATCAACCAACTAAAAAGAGTAAAATAAAAACTTTTTAACAAAAAATTAAAACGACTCCCAAAAAACACTGCAAAGCGAAAAATAACTTTAATTTCGGACGTCGGTGCCAAAAACGAAAAAAAACAAAACTAAAGACACCGACTACCGAAATTAAAGTTATTTTTCAATTTGTAGTGTTTTTTGGGAGTCGGTTTAATTTTTTGTTAAAAACTTTTTTTATGTAAAAAAGAAAACTAGCAATGCAGGTAGAATTCAAATTACTAGCAATCCTGTTAACCTCTACACCTAAGCGAAATATACTTTTGTATGTGTGGGTTCACACTAATCGTGTAATGGGTGGGTTTCGAACTCGCGACCTCACGATTGCAAGTCCGACCTTAGCCGTACACAGTATAAATCTCAATTTTTCATAAATTTTAGTATGTATCTACATATTAATTGAAAGGTGACAGAAACAAAGAAAGCCGACATCCGTTTCGTCAGCGCTCCCATAGATAGGTACGACATATTCTACGGGAAAGTGGGTGAACGGAGGGTGCACCGTCTAATCAATGTATTGTACATCTTGTGTAGGTACATATGTTCTACATTATTGTATTAGGGCGTTTGTGTGTAGGTTAAGGGTGATCTTCTACTAGTAACAATTTAGCTGGGCGGTGTGCGGTTGTGGCGTTGCGAAAATGTGTGATGCTTTCCGGCACTCATAACACAAGTTTACTCTTAGCTTGAGTGCCAGAGGTTATTAACCGAGCAAAATGTTACAATTTTTCTAATATTGTGTATAAGCGACAAAATACTTTTGTAAAAATTGTAAATTTGGAAATAAAAAATTTATTATATTATATTATATATATTACTAGTGCTCACGCGGGGCTTCGCTCCCGTGGATTCTATCACGGTAAAAAAATAACTCTCCTTTTTTGCAGTCGGGTAAAAAGTAGCCTATAACCTTCCTCAAGCTTCAAGCTACTTCCATACCAAATTGCATCGAAATCCACCCAGTACTTTCGAAGATTAGCGCGTTCAAGCAAACAAACAAACAAACTTTTCCGCTTTATAATATTAGTATAGATTATATTTCCACCAAAACTTTGGAGAACGAGCGGTGTGTCTCCTTTCAATAACCACCATTGACAGAACAGCGCCGCGCTTTGCACGTGTACCTCTATAGCATAGCATAATGTGTGGTCTTGTTGCCACGGCAACGAAGTGCATCTGTTTTTTTTTTTTTCTTTCGTTAAATGTTAATCTTAAAATCTTTGTCCTTACTAAAATAATTGAAATAATACTAGTACTTAAGGAATTTTGGGTAAGTTTTGTGACAATAAATACTGTTTCTTTCTTAAGAAAAGAAAGATATTTAAATCATGCTAAAAAACCGGCCAAGTGCGAGTTGGACTCGCGCACGAAGGGTTCCGTACCATTCATTATCTATAAAAACTGCAAAAAAATCATGTCTGTTATATGGGAGCCCCCTTCAAATATTTGTTGTATTTTGATATAATTATTTATTTTAAAGTGAATATATAACTAAATATTCTGTGAATCACCTGTTACCGTTTTCAATATCGATAAAAAAATCACGTTTATTGTACCCTTTAAATATTTATTTTAGTCTAATTTTTGGTATTTGTTGTTATAGCGGCAACAGAAATATGTCATCTGTGAAAATTTCAACTGTCTAACTATCACGGTTCACGAGATACAGCCTGGTGACAGACTGACAGACGGATAGACAGAATGACGGACAGCAGAGTCATAGTAATAGGTTCCCGTGGAACCCTACAAAGGGTTAGTTATTCTTTTAGTGAATTTTCTCTCGCATCGCTTAGGGTGCCCCTAGTCATGCATGTGCTAAAAACAACTTAAGTCTATGTTTCCCGGTGAGGTAGTGTGCGTTGCTCTTTTATCAATCCTCATTAATAAGGTAATAGAAAAAGGTTGAGAGGATACTCATTGTAATAGTTCCTTTTATAGCTTACACAAAGACTGGTCAGATGTAATACTGTATTGTACTCACTAAATAAAATAAAAAATAGAACTAATAAGAGAAATTGCGTACCTATATGTTATTACACAAAAATAAGCTGAGATAACAAAAGTTCTTGTTAATTTCAAATAACCAAATTTTCATATCTATCTATACTATATATATTTTTATATATCTATACTAATATTATAAAGCTGAAGAGTTTGTTTGTTTGTTTGTTTGTTTGTTTGTTTGTTTGTTTGCTTGAACGCGCTAATCTCAGGAACTACCGTTCTGATTTGAAAAATTCTTTCAGTGTTAGATAGCCCATTTATCGAGGAAGGCTATAGGCTATATATCATCACGCTAATACCAATAGGAGCGGAGCAGTAATGAAGAATGTTTCAAAATCGGGGGATTTTTTTTTCCACGGGGACGAAGTCGCGGGCGGAAGCTAGTAATATTATAAAGCTGAAGAGTTTGTTTGTTTGTTTGCTTGAACGCGCTAATCTCAGGAACTACGGTTCTGATTTGAAAAATTCTTTCAGTGTTAGATAGCCCATTTATCGAGGAAGGCTATAGGATATATATCATCACGCTAAGACCAATAGGAGCGGAGCACTAATGAAGAATGTTGCAAAATCGGGGGATTTTTTTTCCACGCGGACGAAGTCGCGGGCGGAAGCTAGTAAATAATAAAAATCCAATAAAAAAAGTTTTTCGTTAGGGTTACTTACAACCAACAAATTAAAAGAAATTTCGCCGATCGTAGATTAATCTGTCTGGAAAATTCAATCTCGAAAGTTCTAGTACTGAGCTTTTAATATTACGAAGTAAATAGTTCATTACATTCGTTAGATATTGCTCAATCAGAAGCCTTGTGATTTCGTCCTCCGGAACTGGGTTCGTGATTAATCGTCTTTAAAGCGCTTCATGAGAGATGTAAGTCTTCATGTCCCTCACGATTACAATAATCCTTATCTTTCATTTTCGATTACTATATTTAGATGGAACAATTATTTTTGTTAATACGTTGTCAAGTTACTGTTGTTGAGACGTATTATAGACATAGTTTGGAAGATTAATTATTTTGAGAGATATGGCCCCCAGTTTAGGGCTATCAATATATTATTGTAATGTATCTGAAAACCTTAACTCAGTCTCAGCTAATCCAGCCTCAGCCCAGATTGACAGTTCCCTTCAAGCTTATTTCACCTAAGTTATCAAGTTGAGATTGTAACGGAACCGCTCTAGAAATAACTTTTGGGTGTTCAATTCAGCTCATTAATAGCTGATGTCTCCGCAGCAGCGCCATGAAATCCAGATAAACAGATGACAATCTCCTACGTTGGCTTGCAGAAGGCCATATGAATGATGGAATCATAGAGAAAAAAACTCTGCAGTGTTTGTTCCGTCGTACAGTTTAACCATATACTGAATATACACTCTCTTAAAGAAAAAACCTACTGAGCGATACCGCTGCCTCAATCTAGTAATCTATACTTATAATAAATCTGTTGAGAGGTCTATTCTGTACATGAAATATATTTCCAAAATAACTATCAGGGGGTGATTAAGGATCGATACTCATGCCAAAAATGCAATCAGTTAAATTTTTGTCTGTCTGTCTGTCTGTCTGTCTGTCTGTCTGTCTGTCTGTATAACCGTTATAGAAACAAAAACTACTCGACGGATTTTAACGAAACTTGGTACAATTATTTTTCATACTCCTGAGCGGGTTATAGTATACTTTTCATCACGCTACAATCAATAGGAGCAGAGCAGTGAAGGGAAATGTTGGGAAAACGGGAGAAGTTACTCCATTTTTTAAGCTTCCGTCGCGTGTGCAACCTTAATGGTTAAAGCTACACAAATCATTTCATGACGGAAATGTTCTCCTTAAAATTATATAAAAAATATCCCACGACAGCATATGTCTAACTATTATGGTTGACTAACAATAACACGTGTAACTTCCGATAGCTTAGCAGTTCGAAGCTTTCTGATTATAATATTTGTCTACTCTTACGTTTATAACACTCTCAGTCACCCCTAATTGAAAAAGTTAACATTATTAACTATTCCATAAAAAAATTGGCCAAGTGCGAGTCAGACTCGCCCATGAAGGGTTCCGTAGTAACTATAATATAATATGCAAATTTATTTGACGAAAAAAAAAAATCTTACAAATTTCTTAAAACTAGCTTATTTACATTTTTTACAACTGCGCTAAATAAAATTGTTTTGAAAAAAAAAACCTTACAAATTTCTTAAAACTGGCTTTTTTACATTTTTTACAACTGCGCCGAATAAATTTGTTTTTCATAGTGTTTGTATGAATTACAAAGTTATATTTGCGGTTTTAGAAAATATGCTGTATCTCAAAAACTGCTGAACTGATTTCGTTCAAACTAATTTTGGTTGAAAGTTTATATTAAGATCTTCAGACATTGATGTATTAAAAGGAGGAAGATATGGTACTCTCTAACATCGCAATCAGTAAAACTGGGCTCGGCGCACGAATACATGCACAGTAACTCACACATCTGTGTTCAGTGTCGTCATCAGTCCCAAACCTACAGTTACCGATAGACAAGGATAGAGATAGGAGACGGCGCTGTAGTGCGAGCGAAATCGCCTCAGCTGCCGAATGTTTGCGCTTATGAATGAAATAAGATTGCATGTATTAGGTTAGTACGTAATAAGTGATCCCATGACCCATGTCTCTTATTTTTCTTCCTGGTGTAATTAAAACACTGTCTAGCTACACAAGAAGTCATTTTGATGCGTATTTATTTCAAAAATCCTTAAAAACACGAAGAGACGAGAATTTCTTGAGCTGTGTGATCAACAACGTTCCGTACGCGACTGAGAGTGAGCGCCCGCCAACTACGGGCAATCACTTAGTTTTGTAGGACCAAACGCTGTGTCTAGTACCGTATCTTCCTCCTTTTAATATATCAATGTCTTCAGACATTTTTTTTTTAGATTTTTCACTCCATTATTATAGAAGTTAGAGGTTGTGTCCGCCACACACACATTTTACCACTTTGGAAGCTTATATCTTTTAAACGATTGACTTTATGGAAAAGTGGTTTTAGAAACCCCGATGTCGTTTTTAAAGAACTGTCTATAGATACCACACATGCATCGATTTCATTAAAAAAAATATTTTCAGGTTTAGTTCCATGTATGGGGAGCCCCCCTTTATTTTAAATATTTTTTACTTTTTTTCTCAAAATCGGAAAGCGATTCACAGAATACATCTACCTATCAAGTTTCACATGTATAGTCCTAATAGTTTCGGAATAAAATTGCTGTGACAGACGGACGGACGGACAGACAGACAGACGGACAGACATGTCGAAACTATAAAGATTCCGTTTTTTGCCATTCGGCTACGAAACCGTAAAAAGAATCATATAAATCGGTATAGAAACACCAAAGTTATACATGAAATACGCTTATAATAATAAGCCATCGCGCGTGAATACTGAATCATGCTATAAGGATTATTTTTGAGAATCGTTCGCCGCGCTCGACGCGTCTCGCGGTCGAAGCGTTCTCTAGGTACTTAAGCCTCATGTGAACGTGATCTAAACAATATTACCAATACATTAACTTACGCTGACGGAGTCGCGGGCACAGCTATATTGTATCATTACGCTAAGGCCAATAGGAGCGGAGCGCCAATGAAGAATGCTTCAAAATCGGGGTTAAATTTAACGTTAGCCCAAAGTAACTATTCCACGCGGACGAAGTCGCGGGCAAAAGCTAGTGATAAATAAATTGAAGGTAAAGAACTATTGGACATAAAATATTAGTTAGTCCACTAATTATGAATAGAATCCCTCTTTTCAAAGACCAGAATTCGTTTGAAACTGAATAAGTTGTAAGTCAAATGTTACTACGGTTGTCAATTTCATTTTTAAGCAATTTGTTGCAGCCCAGGTTACGGGCAGGGAAATTATTTGTTTGCCAGTTTTGGCAACGATTTTCATTGCATATGTTGATATTATTTAACTACCTTCCATGAAAAGAAAGACTTTTTTTAAGGGAACGTTATATAAGTGTGGTTATAATTTACCCTTCGTGATTTCCGATAAATAAAATCTATTACTATCAATTCAATTCAGTTCAGGGTAAAAAATAACTACTTTGGAGAATAGAGGTATGAGAGATCCAGCAGTTTTTAGCTCCCTAACATTAGCATGGTTCTTCAGCACTCCATGTAAGGGCATGAAGATGTTGTGAAAGCAGTGTTCTTTTGAATATGAATTGTATGGCTTTAAGAAAAGATGAGCACTAAAGAAAGTATGAATTATGAGGGAGCAACGACATGAGAATGATGCAATGAAACAACATAACGGTGACAAACTATCAATTTTCCTGACTGTACAACGTTAGTTTAATTATAACCGACGCCATTTTCATGAAGTTTTACCATTTAATGTGCTCACCGGAGCGTGGGATATGGGTCTTTGATGTTTATCTAGGTTATGCCTTGTTTATAGTTTCATTGCCGTTTCTATTCGCAGTTATATGCTCGCCTGTCATTTGTTTAATTTAAACCGCCTTTTTGTGGAAATAAAATGTTTGCCTATGATAGGACTATATTGAACTCTGAGCTTTTGTTTACAGGTACAACCAACAAGGTAGTAAACCTTCGGGAGCAAAAATATTTGGACTACTGATAAAGAAATATTTATGAGCCGCTTGAAGTGACCTATTCATTATTTTAACTTCATGTACATAGCTGCGTGGAACCAAGGCTTTTTCTATCAATTAACTTTCTTACTAGATACTTTTCTATAGTTTTACCTAAGAAGTGCTAATGAAGTCGATCTAATTGTAAATTCGATCCCATAAAAAACAATACTTGACAAAAAAACTAAGTTTCGCAACTCAGTTCTTCTACCGTAAAAAGTTGTGAGTTCCATGTAATACCAAGTCGGTTATTCGATTATTCAGTCCCTACTTAAGGGACCTTCTGTCTTAAGTTGTTACGTAATTATCTAACCTAACAACATCTTATAGTGACTATATCAATATTAAAAATCTTTAACGTTTTAAATAAATATGTTGACTCGGCCATCGCATGAAAACACAATATATCCCACAAGTAATACATACATATATAAATTAGATTATTTTTGCGATTGCCAAGTCAACATATTTATTTAAAACGTTAAAGATTTTTAATATTGATATAGTCACTATAAGATGTTGTTAGGTTAGATCGAATCGTCGTTCAAATCGAATGAAATTTGAAATATACCGTGTTGATACAATGCGTGCTTAGTTACTGAAAATTCAGGCTTTTAGTTTTATCCACAACGAAGTTATACGGGGTCGAAAATGGCCTGAATTGCTTCGAGAAAAGTATGGTACGGCCGTGCCGCTTTTTGTTCGACTTGGCGGGGGCACTTCCGTGTTCCCAGATGAACTACAACGCGCGGTCGTTAAGGATATTTCATCACTTAAATCGCATAAACATCTTATATTTAAAAAACTCGCTTATCGCATACCATCGAGTGAGATAGTGGTCGAACGCGACCATCATCAATAAAAAAATCTATAGCCAAATACTTTTGTTAATATCTCATACATTAAATTATGTGTTAATACTACTATCATTTTATATAATACACATACCTAAGTGATTGTTAAGATGATCTGAAACTAAACAATTTAAGATGTTTTTCTAGAATTAAAATTCTTTTGTACAAACCGTATACATGATCTGGGCCGGAGATTATTTATTATTTTGTTTACGTTCTTAAAACACTTTTCCATTCTTATGATGATGGGACAGATAAATAATATTTTATTGGAGTTGGTGTTCTGAGGGGCTATTAATCTTAAGCAAAATCTTCATACTAAGATTTTGTTTAACGTTAACAGACGTATGTACATTGCGAAATTGATGTTTTTTATTTGCGTACTTTTATAGGTTTGTATAAGAGTTAGAAAATACTGCTTTCCTTTAGGTGAGCGTCACCAGAGTTCGTGCATTTCCGGGATACAGTGTAGTTTGTCCCTCTTAGCGTTTGTGAAGTTTTGTATTATCGAAAGAATTTTTCAATTCAGATCAGGTAATGGCAGATATAATTATAAATATATACATAACATTTTTTAAATTCTTTGGATTCCTCCTTCCTTCTAAGTCCTTTTTCCTTCTAAGTTTTACGATCATTATAAATCTACATTGACTGTTAAATTAATAAATTTAACACTTAATGTAGATTTATAACTTAATTATAACCTAATACTATCAAAAATTGTCATCACTATATCCATTTGTTTACGCTTTTAATGAAAGACGCATATTCACAAAATTAACTTCTACCATTCGCATACCGTTGGGTAAAATAACTTATGTGTTACAGATGGGCTACCCACCCTCGTTTCAGCGCCCCAATCAAAATTCAAGACAGGATCCCGACTCAAAATAGCATTTTAGAACCTAATTTTCTTTTATTGCAAGCATAATACCAATTAACTTGCGCCCGAAGAACTTTGTTCGTGAATTTGTACTTTGCAGAGGCTTATAACTGTCATGATATAGGTAGCTATTGTTATATACTATCTAAATATCTTGAAGCGACAATTTTAAGTGTTAGGTAACTGACAAAACTGTCTCGATAGTACAAACTGGGTCGATGGTAAAATGGCAAATAGCAGAAATGATTTTGTAGTATAGTATAGAAAAACTTCAATATCATCAACATGTATTATTTTCTCTCTAACTCTAATGTTGTTTTTAATGGTCCCAGCCTCGTGTCTCCACGTGAGCTAAATTCCTTGAATGGAACAGTTAATGTATTCCTTTAGCCTTGCTTGGGATCACACTTCTTACGTTATTTTATTGAAACACATCTTGCGATATATAAGAAAGGATAATGAACTCTTATTATTGAAATCCTTGAATCGGTTTTTATTATTCTCGCAACACCTTGTAGCAATCACTCTAACTCTCTCTCTCTACACATAACGTTAGAATATGCTGCTTTGCAACATTGACCACCCACATAATGTTGAAAAGCAACATAGATTGCCAGTGGGTCACACATGCTCTAGCACCTGTGTAGCTTATAGTGGCTGGCTGTTTTATAACTAAACACGAGGCTTTACTTATATCTTCAGGCATTCATACCAACCAAGGGATGTGCCGTACCAGACATTGCACAGAGGGAGCGTGATCACCGGGGTAGTTTTAGTTAGGTAAAGATCCCACACTCCTCCCCAAAATTTTCGGCGTCTTTTGAAGATTTCTCCCAACAAACAAAAAAGTGTAATATATTACAGTTGAAAATATAACGTTGTTCGCCTTATACATATAAGAACCATCTTGTCGTGGTCGACTATATGAAACGTTTTGGCTTCAGCACTTCCTGGCCGAAGACTTTTGTTAGAAATAAATCTGCATAATATAATTACCTATATTGTTGTTTACAGAGCTTATTTAAGTTTCTGCTCAAGTAAATATTAATATCTCTGGTAAAGGGTGACACAAAACATGAGTTTTTAGGAGAAGCAAACACAATAAAAATATATTTCGTTATAATATATGTATATGTATTAGGCCTATATTTCTGGTTACTAAAATTCTTTCTATTTTTCGTTTCTTATGATACGCTTTCAGCACTAATAAGTTCTTATTTTCGTAAACTTACCTTAAGAGGCAAGTGCTAGAGCAAAAAGGATATTTCACAAATCTTGTGGCTGCGTGAGTTTTTTTTTCTATCTTTATATGCCTTCTGAAGATTTTTACATTTTCTACTTAGTGCATATGGACATGCAGCTGCTGCCAGGGCTAGTTTTGTTTTTCAATGAAAGAATATTGAGCGATTAGGATCCACCAAAGTTAGCCCTAAAAGATTCAGGGCACATAGTCTGATGTTTTATTTTTCTTTTATAGTTCAAAAGTTTTGTCTGTCTTTGTTTATGGTTTATCTTTAAATTACGGAAGCATTAAATTAAACATGTATTTCAAATACACTGCCATTTTATAGCTGTTTAGAATTGCCTTATCGGGCAGTCATAAAGATGAATTTAATTGTACAGTGCCTACGATAGGTAAGTATGTTTTGTAGAAAAACTCACCACTCTCATTGCAAGCTTAGACGCTTCATCAAGGGTATGTCCGTACAGTACGTACTTGTATTATCATAATCCATTGCATGAAGCCATATCTTCGAATAATATTAATGGCCTCAGATTTATCTGTCTGACATAAAACGCTTCAGTTAACCGAATCGTGCTATGAATTGATAAAACAAGAACAGATTTACAATCCTTATCCATCTGTTATTAACAGTGATCGGAGTAGGTAGATTGAAATGGGGTCATTGATCCGAAACGTATATATTAATATGGACATTCCTCCGGAATTGGTGGATTATTAAAAAAAAAACCGGAACTTATGTAGGAATTTTATTCTGCCAGAGTGGAAGGAGCCATTTGATGATTTGCCATCCTCAAAAAAAAGGTAGGAATTGTAATAAAATGAGCAATATTATTACAGATAAAAATAAAATTACATATAAACAATAAAAATTACAGATAAATAATGAATTAATTTAGTTTTTATACCTTCCTTTAAATTTTGAATTGAGTAGGAATAATATCACTACCAACATTAACAATGTTTAATTGAATCCGGAAATACCGGAATTACTTTCCGGAAAAATGGCTTATCCATGTTATTCTTTCTGTGTGCATTTATGATACAAGTACCAAAAATCAATCTACCTACACCGATCACTGGTTATTAAATAACGTCCTTTGAAAAGGACACGCGCCCAAACAACAGTGTCAGTAAGTTCTCTGTGAAGAGCATCAGTTAATTTATATTTAGACTTTGTGATTAATGTTGCACTGGATAAGAAACCTTAAATCCATTTCAAACAGATCAGTTTCCTTTACAGCTGAAATTGTACTTCAGAACTTTCAAATTACGTTGGGCATTTTGATATTAGCTTTGTTTTGTTTGTATAAGTATAGAGGAGATTTTTGCTTGAGTGCTTGAGTGGCATAATAATAAATGTTTAGTGCTTCTTACATGCTGACTTTGGTTTAACTTAGTGTTATTTTTTAAAATAATAACTAAAATAATTAACATATTCCTGTACTAGGTTAAGAATACAGTTATGTGTACTAGGTTAGGAACACAGTCCACTTTAATTTTTCTGGCGTTTTCATCCTAACACCACCACTAGGATATACCCCGTTCCTTTGTAAGACAAATAAGAATCCATACAGTGTCAGTTACATAAAATAAGCAACAACCTAGTGTTAGTTCCAATCAATTTATTTACAAAATGGTTTATAATTGGAGATGTATACTTATTTTTTTGTTTTCAATGTTCTCAGCATGCTGTTGGGACCAGTCTCAGTGGCCTCAGTAGGGAAGCTGTTTTCTGACGTATAAAAAGGGTATCTAGTGTACTTGATCCATAGATTTCCCGTGTACATACTCTGGAAATAAGCTCCATTATTAATTAATACACTTTATTAATAATGGGGTGATTTTCCACTATTGTCTAAACCATTGTCTAATTCATAAAAAAAGATTACAAAAATACCCTTTTTAGTTAAAAATTCAATCCAAAAGTCAATGTTCCATTTACGAATAACAACTGTGTAGGTACCTTACCAAGGTACGGCCTATAACGGTTGAGTGTGTGTTCCGGGTCAACGTGTTTTGAGCAAATGATTTATGGCTGTTCATTCCCACGACACGTTAAATCCGGGTTCTGAGTTACGTTAAATAAAAAGACTTATTATTTTGTGTTACAATATTTAGAAACGGATCCAGCCAATCAAAAGCGATATTAAGTATGTTAAGCTACTATATCTAACCGTAAATAAGTCTTTATAGAGTCAAATTTTTGATTGTGTACATTAAAATCCGAAAACTTTTATTCTTTTTAGGGTTCCGCAGCCGAATGGCAAAAAACGGAACCCTTATAGTTTCAACATGTCTGTCCGTCTTTCGGTCTGTCTGTCCGTCCGTCCTTATGTCACACCTATTTTATTCCGAAACTATTAGGACTATACATGTGAAACTTGGTAGGTAGATGTATTCTGTGAACCGCTTTCCGATTTTAAGAAATAAATTAAATAAATTAATGGTTTAAAAATCACTAGAAAAACACGCTTTTATAAATGCACGTGAAAACAAATGTTGCTGTTTATTTTTTTGTTGTTTTTGCCATATTATTCCCACGGGTAGTGAACAATTAAACGGTCGTTCCTCCCAGAGGATTTGAAAGTGATATCTATAAAAAAATAAATCTATGGATTTTCTTTGTTTGTTATAACCTTGAAACCTCATCGTGTTCTAAGTCCATTACGTGGCCTTTCTCACAAGTGCAAACACGACTATGATACGATATTCCATCATGGAATGCGAGTGCCTATCTTCCGGCTTCATCATCAGACCTTGAAACCTAATCGTGGTCAAAGTTCATTACAAGACTTTTCTATGAAATCCAAAACAGCTATGATACGATTTTCCATCATGAAGTTCCAGTTCATATCTTCCGGCTCCATCATCAGATCAGTTCGACAGTACCATATTATTGTATTGTCATCAAAACTACATACAGCTGCCAATTTTCATTACGCTACGACCCTTGGAAGATGGTTAAATTAGTTACCTTAGATTTCATTACATAGTTAGTTACATACAGGTCGACCTAATGAAAGCGTGTTAAAAATATTTAAAATAAAGTGGGGCTCTCCATGCATGAAACTGAAACTGAAAATATTTTTTTTTTCATGAAACCTATGCGTGTGTGGTATCTATAAAAATGAAAAAAATGAATTGAGGTTTCTAATGCCACTTTTTCATAAGGTTAATCGTTTAAAAGATCGAAAGAGATTTAAAAACCTATTCATTTATACTTATCTTGGTACCAACTTCAGCGGTGCCAAGATAAGTATAAATGAATAGGTTTCAACACCGTAGTGCAAGTCTTTTTTGTATGTTTTGAAGTCGGTTAATTTTTTTGTAAAAAAAGTTTTTTATATCAGTGTTTATGTCGAAGGAACATACATATTGTATAATATGTTGGCTTATGTGTATATGTCCTGTATAATATGTTATAACAAAACCAGTCAAGTGTTGGTATAAGGTTCCGTGTAGCGTTGTGTAGATAATATTGAAAATTCTAATTATCCCATGTCAACAAATGTGAACATTTTGCGTGTTGCAAACCCGAAAATATTTCAAGAACATTACGGAAAGCATTTGCACCATTTGTATTTACAGTCTGGCTCTATATTTGAAATTTTGTATAGAATTTTATTTTATTGTTATTTTATAAGTTTGTGTGTTTTGACACATATTCTTACTACTATTGTGCATATTTTAAAATAGTCAATTGGATCGGTTTATTTGATAAAGGACATTAAAGTATAGTATTCAAAACTATAAAACAAACTAGAATAAAGCATAAAAAATGAATACAGTTAAATTACTCGCTAACAGATGAATTAATAAAAAAATAGTCTTACCATTTCCTAATATTTTTGAAGATATTCCTAAAGTCTCCTTTACTATTTGAGAGGTAACTTACAACATAGTTTAGGTAACCGTGACTAATAATAGCTAAGCTAAATGCTTCATATCAGCAATAATCTTTGAGTATACCGCTGACAGACGGATATGTCTTAACTGGAGCGTTTCTAATATTCCATAGTTAATTTCGGTGCCAATATTTTTTCCTGTGTAGAAAATTCATCAAATAACTTCTCTCGCTGCGGGTGCAGCGGATAGGAGTGTATGTTTTTACTGAGTAAGTCCCACTCCTTCAGTTACCCTTGAATTTCAGGGCTGCGGAATCTCGTTAGAATATTCCCTCAACCCCGGCAGGTAATGGACTTATCGGGCCCCGTCAATGCTGCTGGCTGCTCTTTGAGGCACGCGTGGAACACGGTGTGCTCCTGACCCAGGCCTGGTCCTTACCATCCATCGGCCCGCGTCTACGGTGACTGGAGATCGGCTCGCGATCCCTGACGTCCCGGGCGTCTCTCGCGGTGACTGGGGCGTGAAGAAGAAAGTGGTGTCTCCCTCATGCATTCAGCCTCCTCTTTCGCTAGGATGACTGCTTCGCAGAAGGAGGCGACCGCATCCCATTCTCCCTCACCCTGCACCATGGCTTTAATCAAGACCGGACGCGAAAGGTCGCCGCCACCGATCGCCTCCACGAGGACACGGTGGTACTCCGCCCAAGCGGGGCACACCTCTATATACTTCACCATCTCCTCTTGGTGGTCCTCACAATGACGACACCCGGGCGTGTCCTCCCGTTTAATCTGAAACCAGTACCTCCCAAAACAGCCATGTCCAGTCGGTATCTCCGTCAGTCGGAAGGTGAGGACGCCATGGCGTCTCTCTAGCAATCCTCAAGGAGGGAACTTACCGCTGCGATTGTGGCATACCCAAATTTCGATACCCCCTAAAAAGCTTTACCATTACTTTAGCCAGGCATCGCTTATTCGGCTTCAGTACAAATTGACGTTAACGTGAATGCGATAGATTACATGAAAAAACACGTACTAAGGCCACATGTGTAACTACGGTCAAACATGAGTTCCAGATAAAGGCTTTGACACTTAATTACTCAACAAACAGAATATATTACAAGTAATAGTCAATAAATCATTCTCTTTACGAGTATATCAAACTTGACCTTATTTTGGAACTTTAATTACCTTGTTACGAAATCTGTTTGAGTTGAGCGTTTAATGTCATTTGATGCCTAGTACTCAATACTGAGGAAAGTATTGTCATAATTTACTACAAACAACGTACGATTATGATATCTGTGTGTATTTAATCACCTACCTCCTCTAGCTTGCATGTGTACAATGTAAATGTTAGATCACCCACATACAGGTGCGAGCGCGACAAAGTACTCTCACGGAGTTCTTGTTTTGCCGTGATTGCGAAAACTTCTAGTACAGGTATAAGATATGGAAATTAGGAAGAAAATATTCCTATTCAAATCAATGAAACTCAAACCAGTTCAACTGTTCCAGAGATTAGCCCAGACAAACAAAAACAGACGGACAGATATACAGGGTGGCAGGGACATGGACGTACAAACGCTTACCATGGATTCAGTCATTGAGTTATAATGTAGTACGTAGTACATTATAACTCAATGGATTCAGTATATAATTCTGGACCCCCCTGCCTTGGAATTAGTCGTCGGCTTTTTCTAAAATTTTCAGGTTTTTTTAGCAATTTTTTTAAATGAAACCTGTATAAAATCTTGTTTCTATCTAACCCAATGAGGCTTTAATTAAAAAATAAAATTCACTTGTTTCACTTAAAACAGCTATGTACTCGTAAATAAAACTCGAAAGGGCTACCTGATCAGCTGTTTTGCTAGAGTTCATTTGCGAGGTCAACACAGCTGATCAGGTAGCCATTTCTAGTTTTATTAACATTGCTGTTTTAAGTGAAACAAGTGAATTTACTGTTTTTTTTTGCATCGGCTTTTTCTTAATTTTATTAAAATAATTTATTAAATTAAGAAAAAGCCGACGACAAATTTCAACGCAGGGGCGTCCAGAATCATGTACTGAATCCATGGTAAGCGGTTGCGCGTCGATGTCCCTGCCACCCTGTATATCGTGTTTATGACTATAAGCGCTTGAGAAAACACAGTTATTTAGAAAGAAATCACGATTAATGCAGTGTCTGTTTGTGATTTCAAAATAATATTTGATTCCGTTAAGTAACGCCTGCTATGATAAAATTTCCTGTTGTCTTGAACATTCAAAACTAGCTTACTTCCAAACGATTTGACTTATGTCAACCAATGGCATTATCTGTATATAATGTTAATATAATGAATCTAATAAATAATTAGTTACCATTTGTGGTCCTCAATTTGTTCAATCAATAATAGTTTGTTTTCCATAAAACCAATGGGGCACCTGATTCAATTTTGTTGAATTGCTGCAATTATGTCCGATTTGATTATAACAACGTTAAGTTAATTGGTCGATCGTAATTATAGATTACAATAGTAAAAGTTTGTCTTTGTTTGGTTCGTAAACCATGGTAAAAATATTTAATGTGATAGGAACCGTGCACTTGATACAAAAGAAATTACTTGGATCATTTTCGAGGGTTATTCCCTTGGGATTTGGCAATATTGACTCAATCTCAAGGTATAGAAACTTACGGTCCCGAATTACGTGATGTATATTGTGGGTTTGAACCCAGGCAGGTATTTATTTATGTACACACAGGATACTTAAAAGAGAAATAAAACCAAATACGGATACAGGTATATTACTTCGTGTAATTAATATAACTGGTTTAAAAACGATGAAGGAAAATATCGTGAAAAAACCGATATACTGGGACTGCGTGATGGATTACGGCCCATTCTCTCTCACAGTGAGGAGGCCATAGTCCAGCAATGGAAACGTATAAGGATGATTATAATTATATATAACGTGTAACAGAATTAACGCAATTCCTGAAAGTAGTTGGTTCAGAATCGGCTTCTGAATCAATTTTCGTCATAAGAAATAGGTGTTGTTACATTTAGACGGAAAACTCTTTCATTTAACTTAAAATTGAAATAAAGTATCATGACAAATGAATACAATCCTTAATTCAAGGAAATGCGTGGGCGTCCCGGCCGCTAACATTGCATGAGTGTATGCGTCTGCGTAAGGATTGTATGACGCACATACGTTTTGCGTTTAGTAAGGATAACTATTTTATAAAAAATGTCTAGGTTTGGTTTCAATTTATTTAGTTACGGATGTTGTGTTAAACTTATAATTTAATATTCTAATTGGGGTGTCTGAGGTATTGCGCTTAATCTGTTACACCTTGTATATGTTATTTATGTATTTCAGCTAGAATTGAATAAAAATATTTTCATCGCCGTGGAATACGGATGATGCGACCGAACATACCGTAACAAAAGTATGGCGGAGTGTATATAAATTCTCTGTCTGAAGTATTCTTTACTTATAATCCATAAATGTCTACTGGGTGTTCTACGTGGACATTTTAAGGGTAATAACTAATATCTGATAGACATTAAAGAAATAAAAGTGTATATATATAAATATATCGTACATAATATTTCGTGGCGCTATTGTTATTACATTACGCGATATTTGACAAATGCAAATCTGTGTGATTCCGTCCGTAGGTTTATGCCTGTGGTGCCTTTAAGGGGCATTAAACCTACATGGCTCTCATATGATTATATTATCACTACAGATTGTATGGCCTTAAAAGAGACGTTGACCTCTGAGTTTGTTTCAGTGTTTCTTCTCAGAGTAGTCAGTTCGGAAACACTGGCCTCATCTAGTTTACATTTACGAAAAAAAAATGACGTGTAAAAGTGTTATTTATAACCCATTTGCAAAATAAACATAATTATTTCATTATCATGATCGTGATCGAGACAGTTTACAACTGTCTTTTTTGAGTGGGGGAGGGGGGGATTAACGAAACGACTCCTCGCGCTCTGGGTGAAGCGGAAGAGAGTGTCAGACAGCGCGAGACCCAGAGTCAGACTTTTACTGACCAAAAACCACTCTGTTCATTCAGTTGTCCTTACATTCCGAGGCCGCGTTAGGACATTCCCGCGACCCCGGCAATCAAAGGCCTTATCTGGACTCATCAATTCTGCTGACATGCTGTGAGCTGGTAATGTTGATATGGTATCGAGTGGCAAACAAGACACATACCCCAGGACTTTGCCTGCACCAACCACATAAAAATTTTGAATGTATCACATTAAATAAATGTGTATACTGATTTACAGGATACATGAAACATAAGGTTTAGTTGAAAACCACGCCAGACTCTACAGTTTGTGCGAGAATACATATGTACCTTTTGTGAAATGTAATTAATGTTACAACGTAATTCTCTCTTTTACTTTTATGTTATATAAATAACATTACATAATATGAAAGTAAAAGAGAGGAGTGTGCTGATGTATGTTTATATAATGATGATGTAGTTTAATGGTTTACGATATAATGTCATGAGAAAATTATATATATATATTTAAATATCTGTACTCACAAAAAACCGTGTAAGCAGTTTTGTGGGGTATTGTCTTATTTTTAAGATTCTAATGTAACATATATTAATACCAATAAATAAATAAATAAATAAAAATTGTAGATGTGTAACATTTTGCTGAATGCTTAGCGCAGCCGCGAGGCGTACATTGCTACATTGTGTGTGGCAAAAAAAATATGTTATATTTCTTCTTGCCTATATTCTTATTATTGTCATAAAATGTATTATAATTTTTTATAACGTGAATGTGTAAATTGTAACTTGCATAAAATAGCTTTTTTACAAATGGTTTGTATTGTCTCCCACCGGCGGGCAAAGATCTTCCCTGTTCTCTTTCCTAGGCTTTGCCTTTCGTTCAAATTTTGCACAAGTATAATCAGTTCCTCGACGGAGATGAACCACCTTCCCTTAACTTTACTCATAAGTTTCTATTTCAACTAAAAATAGATATTATACCAATCTTAAGTACGTAATGTACTTTTGCAAGCTTAAGTAAACATGCAGTTTATATCAAACATCAAATCCTTAAACAGAATATACAAATTTCATAGCATTAACAGTCTCCACCGCAGCAGTCCTTTTAAATAAACCAACGCTCTCTAGGTAATGACAAGATGGCTCCGATTACGAGATGCCGCATATATTATTCGAGGGTTGAGTTGACGGTCAAATTGTATCTACTTAGGTTGGTGATATCTACATTTTAATATCGCAGCTTATTTTGGCTCGGTTATCAACGTCGGTTATAATATTAATTGAAACGAATAAGAGGTTTGATTTAAAGATGTTATTGTGTTTTATACATCAAAAGCTGTTCAGTCAATTTTTTTTATATATTTAATCGCGCTGTTTGTTTTCTCGTCGTTGTCTGTGATTTCTTAGTTTATAGTCGGTACAAATGTTTTTATAGTCTTTTTATATGTTGCTTATGTTACAATTTATATTTATTATTTTATTTTATTTATAAAAATATGTGTTTAAAAACCAACATAATAATTTTATACCTAAAGCAAATCTGGAAAAAAGTAGTAGACATTCCATTATATCGCAATCTTTATTAAAACACGTTTGAAGGTCTCAAAGGATTCGACGATTGTCATTGTTTTAAAATATTGGTATACCGATAAGCATGAAAAAAGAAACGAGTGGAAATGGTTCATGCATGCATTTTTTAGTCAGAATATCTGAATGAACATTTCCATTTATTATGCTGATTGTTTATAAATGCATATTTTGCTTTGTGGTTTGAGCACTTCTCTTTATTTCCTCGTAAATATGAAGATATTTACGAGGAAATAAAGAGAACGAAGGTTTGAGGTATGAGTATTCTTGTTTAATCTTATTTTTGTTTTGTTGATTTTAATACCAATAAATCAGCACTTGGGTATCATTGCTGATTTGTCAAAAGTCATGGAAAATGACTTATAAGAATGAATGAATGAATGAATGAATTATAAGAGGTAACGACGCAGCAGACCAAATGACCAACTTTTACTTTAAATACAAAGGGTAAAAGCAAATTGTAAATTTTATGTGGAAAAGAGTTAGCAGTATGCGTCCTGTGTGGATTCATTCTAAGTTTCAGATACTACTCCTGGTTATAAAAGGACATAATAGTACGAAGGTACCCATTCCCGATAAGAGGATCGCCTTCGATAACTCTGAGAAAGCAGAATGCCTAGCCGACAGCCTAGAGTCTCAGTGTTCTCCAATTCTCAATCAGTAGACCAAGCCCACCTCGATATGGTGAACGACGAAGTCGAACGTAGAACTTCTCTTCCGCCCGTAGAAGATCCTGATAATCCACTGACAAGACATCATCAAAAGACTCCAACCGCAAAAGCCTCTGGCTCCGACGGCATCACCAATAGGGTTTTTAAACTTTTTTCCGCCCAGCTTATAGTGCTAATGACTACCATCTTCAATGGCGCATTGAGCAATAATATGTTCCCCGCAAGCTGGAAACAGGCCACCGTGATAGGTATCCCCAAACCAAGCAAGCCCAAGTCTGACCCGTCTAGCTACCGTCCCATTAGTTTACTCAACGTCCTCAGTAAAATATATGAAGTAGCCCAAAGATTTTGCCGAAGCAAAGAGCCTATAATCCAATGAGCAGTTTGGATTTAAAACCAAACACTCATGCATCCAACAAGTCCACCGCATCGTAGAACACCTCAGCGCCGGCTTCCAACGGGGCGCGATGACGGGAGCCTTATTCTTCGACATTGCGAAGCATGCTCCATCTTCGACCACATCATCACTTACCATCAGGTGAGATGGTGGTCAAACGTGAGCCAATTATCAATAAAAAAATAAGAAGAAAATGTCCGTACCCCACAGGGGGTGCCCTTAGCGTGTAGTCGCCTAGTTTGTAAGTTTTTGTAATAAGCCCTGGCTGGAGGCTTTAATTAATTTATTAATTAAGGCAAGCCCGGTTAAGCAGCCTCAGACGTTGACCTGCGAGATGCCACATACTAAAAATAAGTAGACACCAATTCAATTAGTTAATCTGAAAAGGTAATATAAGTTGCTGCTTGTTAACTGGTTCCAAAATGTTTACTAAAATTGTGTCTATAATTTCTATAAATTTATTCATCCGGGTATTAGGTATCTCTTAAATCCCAGTTCAAACATAATCCTAAGATATAAAGCCTAACGGATGTATCCAAGTTTAGTATACAACACGGGCTTATATGGCCGTATTTCAACGTAGATACACAGTAAAGTGCAAACAGTAGCGGAACTTGGTAGGCACACCGATTCGGCTCGTATGTACTCCAACGTACGACCTATGTCACTGATAAAGTATTCAGCAACGGTATATTCGGTAGTGCTTTTGCTTGCAACCAATCCCGAGACTTTCACTCTATGTTTTTTGCGTACTGTTACCGACATTGGAATAAAAGTGAATTTTACAGCCGTCTATCTGTCTGGATTTTATTATTGTTATAGCGAGAATAGCGGACATGTGCTTAGATTTATAAACCTTAGTTATACACATATAAGTCATTGCCCCGGACTTCACTGACTAGTCACTTCAAACCATAAGTAGTTTCGATAAGTAGTGGAATATCTGCAATACAAGTTAGTCATGATACAACTCCCGTAATTCAATCAGCAATTGACCGGTGACGTAATTGATGCAAGTTTAAAAAAATATACATTCTCTGTTGGTTTATTTATTTGGGATTAAAAATAAATACATAAAAAAATGCAATGTATGTATGTCTATGGATCTTATAAGACCTTTAAAAAACTAGTTTTTATTCCGGAATAATAAGTAAGACTTATTAAACGATTGTGAAAAAAAAAACGCTTTCGTTTAGCAAAACATGCTCAATCAAGTAACAAATGTCTCACGGCGTTCAAGCAGAAGATTTTTCACTGTCACGCTACTGTTTCCCATAATTTGTGGTATATCACTCGGCGGCTATCACGTGAGTACCTCTTGATAAATGGAACGATGGCTACAAGCCACCATATCTTTCTGGTTAATAAACTCTTGCCCTAATTCGCTTTCTCCCGGAGGAGTAGCGCTATTTAGAGAACCAATCTCGTTGATAAGGACGTTATCTTGCTATCTCTCGCATATCATAATGAAGTTTGCGTGTTTGGGTGCATGTTTATCACACGAGCTTTCTGATAAGCTGGGTTTAACCAGATTCTATTGAAGGTTTCGAGAAAGTTCTAAGTTACACCCATAGGGCTTCCTGTAGGAGTATTAAAAACTGCCAATAATGTATCCAAGAAAACAAAAGTTAACGTTTTTACATTACTGCACTGTATTACGCAATTTACCGGCCATATTTCGAAAGTGAGAAGAGATACCAAGCGTGACCGTTTCTTACCATATAGTGCTCAAAGATTATCACAGACATAAACCTGCATGGTTCGCATATGATTTGATCAGTACTAATTATAAGGACTTTAAAAGAAACTTTGACCTTTGTTTTTGTTTCGGTTTTTCTTCATGGTAGTTAGGAAACACTGACTTGTTAATGTTATTAATAAGCACAAAAACACTTTTACATGTAATTTTTTGCCATTTTGGTTTAAGCTAGATGAGGCCTACGATGAACTAATTTGGTTAATTTGCAAAATATCATTTCATTAAAATCAAAGTCAAATCCATTTATTTGCTTTAAATGTGGTACAAAAGATGGTAGCATAATAATTATAATAGTGCAATAGCACATTTCGCCATAAATTAAACTATCATAGGGTGCCTAATATAGGTAGTTAGTTTAGATGAGTGTAGTAACGTACTCGTTGTAATGACAATTTAAGACAGTTTTTACTTTTTAAGGTAACATGGTCACTAACAGTATCATTAGAACTTAAAACGGGATATTTATTGTTTCGAGTTTTTTGAGAAAATTTATTGTATTTATTGTTTCGAGTTTCCGATAGTTCGGTACTGTTGGATCATGGATGAACTGAAACACAACATTGACACATACAGTACAGTGAGTATTGTCTGTGTTAAACAATAAATACACATGGTAAATAAGTATCCCGTTTTAAGTTCCAATGATACAGGTTTTACTTATTTATTACACATGACGTGAAAGTGGAACGTACAAATAACTCAAAAGATTTTATTATTGCAAAATTGTTTAGAATATAGGTATCTAAATTTTCAATACCCTGGTTTATTTTGTTTATTAGTTTATTCTGGTTTCAACGTTGCGGTTCCGTAAAATTAGCAGGTATTTAGAGTTAATTAGCTCTGGCCGCTTTGGCTTTCGATACTAAGCTGGAACTAAATTACTATTTAAAGTGAAATGTGATTATACTAAGTGCAATTTAAATGTTGTAGATTACATTTTACTCCAAACTTAAAAAGTTCGGAGTAAAATGTTCGTGCAAATATCGGAATGACTAAATTTAGTGACAGATTCAAAAGATTAAATACTTATCGATATTTGTACAAAAATTTTACTTCGAACCTAAAAGTTACAGAACACGAATTAAGATTTTTTGCGAGTGCGTTTTTTATCAACGGGGGCCATTCACGTAGTGGACTGATTACCTAGTGTGCTGCGGAAGTTCATAATTATGGTGAGAGTGGCTTGGGACACACACAACTAACTTGTGACGATGTTTAAGGACTTGGACATCGTAACAACGGACGCCATTAGATTGAAAATTATGAAATTAATAATAGTACTCTTAATCGATTTCAGCCACGGCCTAATCTCATAAATGATTAGCCATCTGGAGATATTATAGTGCAAAACGGTTGCACTCTCTGTTCCTTTTACTATCCTTGTCCGATGAGACGCCAGGAGTGAGATTAGGGACAGGACCGACGGCTTAACGTGTTTACCTAGGAACGGGGTTATAATACCACCAATTTTCAAACACCGGGCTACTACTAAGAAATTTATAAAAGAAAAACCCATAGCACCTCTTGCTCAGCAGTCGCACTTGCGACCACTAGGCCACCAAGGCAGTTATGACATAATTATCACATCTATCATGTCATTTTAGTCTCACCAGAACACTGAATATTAACTTTATCTATATGCTTTATTAAAAATTGAGAACGGCTGGACCGATTAAAATATTTGTGGAAGGGAAAGTTTAAAAGGTGAGTGAAGATACGAAATGAAAAAAAAAGGTAATATAGGTATATTTTTCTAGATGAATGTAACAATTTGCGCCAGACTGTCGTTTAAATATCAAAAACCGAATTTTAATGTCTGAAAATATTTCAAGATAGATTAGTGTTAAAAATTTATCTAATTAAAATACTTATTTAGAAATCAGGGAATTCTTTAATAAATTTCTGTTGAAAATAAAGACATTAACCCTCACTGACTAATGCAGACATAAATTGTGTCGGTGCGAATATTGAACAAACTGTAACAGTTACAAATCCCATGTGTTCGTAACAGCCGAACATACAATAAGAGTACTTATATTTACAAGAGAAAACAAACTATTATACTTTAATAGGTACGTTTACAGATTTTAATTTTTTTTTCTCTACAATATTAACTGATTACTTAGTCTATTCCCAAGTATTTAAGGGTCAGCTTGCAGTATAACCGGATGCAGCTGTATATTAGCATGGAGTAACTATTTATCTGACCCGCACAACCCAGTAGGTGGGTAACACGATACCGCTTGGCAAGAGTGGTGTCTGATTTTCTGACATCTGATTAACCGTAACATCGGCCAAAGATGTAATAATTGGCCAAGTGCGTGTCGGACTCGCCCATGAAGGGTTCCGTAGTAACTATAATAAATATAACATACTTAATATTTATTTATTTGAAAAAAAAAAAAACAAAAACCTTATAAATTTCTTAAAACTAGCTTATTTACAATTTTTACAACTACGCCAAATAACTTTGTTTTTCATAGTATTTGTATGAATTACAAAGTTATATTTGCGGTTTTTGCAAATATACTGTATCTAAAAAACTGCTGACTCGATCTCGTTCAAACCAATTTTGGTTGAAAGTTTACATTAAGATCTACAACATATGGTTTTTTTAGATTTTTCACTTCATTATTATAGAAGTTAGAGGGGGGACACACATTTTACCACTTTGGAAGCGTATATCTTTTAAACGATTAACTTTATGAAAAAGTCAATTTAGAAACCATAATATCATTTTTAAAGACCTGTCTATAGATACCACACACATATAGGTTTCATGAAAAAAAATATTTTCAGTTTCAGTTCCATGTATGGGGAGCCCCCTTTATTTTAAATTTTCTCTTAAAATCGGAAAGCGGAAATGGCTGTGACATACGAACGGATGGACAGACAGACAGACGGACAGACATGTCGAAACTATAAGGGTTCCGTTTTTTGCCATTCGGCTACGGAACCCTAAAAATGATAACTGGGACCAACCACTTAACGTACTTTATGAATCACACAGGCTGTTATTATTTCAAAATATAATGACGAAAAAGTTAAAAATAAACTTTCCGAGTAGTCCGATGCAGTTGTTGGCATTTATGTTAGTTCAATTATATTTATTGCATCAATCTCATCACGTTTTAGATTTTCGCAAATGTTATTTTTTAGTATGTCAGATACGTCATCGTTGTCATTCCAATTTAAAACACCTTCACACAACAAACAAATAAATGATTAACGAGTTATTTTTATTTTATTTATTTATTTTATACATATATCTAAAAATAATCTAAAACATGGAGTCCAGAAATTCGTGAGCACCGCTGTCCACTAGGGCATTCAGTCTCGATGCATTACTGAGTCCCGGGAAAAAAAAACGAGACTAGGTGTGGTCTCGAAATTCCCGGGAAAAACGAGACTTTCGAGACTATTTCAAAACTAGGTTTCTTATTTATAAGCTATGCAATTAGAGAGTCAAATCAAGATATTTTAATCAAGTAGCTATTTTCATAAACAAATGCAATTTAAAAAAATACCATTTGTTACAGTTTTTTTTTTATTTTTGTAGTGGGCACGTAAAAAACAAAGGGCATTTAACCCTAATTTTTTTACTAAAGTAACCCGCATTAGAAAAAGCTCTTTCTGCTTGTACGCTAGAGGGATACTACTTAGTACCACTTCGCGCTTCCACAAGGGGATAGAACGTATCTGGCGTATCGACATTACCATTTTGATTTTTTAATCGCGGTCCATGATGAAAGTATGGTATGCATGGCTAGAGGAACAAAAAATGTCCAATAACACGGTACCCCAAAGTGTCACGTAAAAGTTTGAAGGTAAACATCGACATATAACTTCAACGAAAATCATCATTATAGACTCATTACGCGTCCATAAGCTTATTAGTCTAAGAGTATGACAAAACTGCTACTATAATTAATTATTTGCCTACTAAATCGCATCGCATCGCAATAAAATGCATGTCAAAGAATTCCACACGCGCGTTTTGGCTGTCTTTCATCCCACCGTATTATAAAATGAACAATAAGTGTTTTGGTACATGTCTTTCTTTGGTACATGGATTAGGCTTGGCATCAAGAACCCCTATCCGACCTCCTGCTGAATTTATGGATTATGTAGTATAGTAGTATTTATGATACGTGTTAGATATATTATAAATCTTTTAATATAGTAGTAGTATTAATATTCACTTATGTTTGATATCATACTTACAGTTATAAATTAATGTTAACGTAAATGACAGACCTTTTACCTTTTGTTTAACTACTGCTTAAAAACGTTTTCAAGCTGAGTAACATGTCACATAATCTACCACGCGATAGTGACATGTCGACTGCGTTTTATTGCGATGCGATTTAGTGGATAAGAAATTATTTGTAGTAGTATTCTCGTGCTGTGTACCTACTGTCTTTCAATAAACATTAGTAATCATAATCAACCTGGGAACGATTATTTAGATACAATCTGATGCTTATAGACACGTATTAAGTCTACTTTTAATGATTGTCGATGTAGTCATATGTCGATGTTTACCTTCAAATATCTCGGTAATGTGACATTTTGGGGTAGCATGTTACTGATATTTTTTGTTACATACATGCCACTTTAAGTATGCGCCACGATTTCAAAAAAAAAAAACAAAATGGCGGTGGGTCGACATGCCAGTCTTCATCCAAAAAAGTTCGAACCCCTTTCAATTTAATCAGAATAGTTCCATAATTCAATCTTTATTGCAATCATAATTATGTGTTAACAAGATCTTAATATAAGTAGTAAGTAGCTCACATGGGCCCTTTCGGGCACAGCAATTTACATTTATGTTACATTTATGACAAAATCTGTGTTATTTGTCAATAAGGTTATTCAGCCTCTAAGCTTTACTCTATCGGGCACGCCGCAATTGCGGCGGTAAGACCCCTCTTTGAGGAGTGGCTAGATCGGCGTCACGGCGTCCTGACCTACCGCATGACACAGGTCCTCACCGGACACGGAAGTTTCGGGAGGTACCTGTGTCTGATGGGGAAGGAAGAAACGCCTGGGTGTCACCACTGCGAGGGCCGCCCTGAGGACACAGTAGAGCATACGGTGCAAGACTGCCCCGCCTGGGCAGAGCACCGACGTGTCCTCACGGCGGCGATAGGCGGCGACCTCTCGCGCCCGGCATTGGTCGAGGCCATGCTGCGGGGCGAGAGGGAGTGGGAAGCGGTCGCCTCCTTCTGCGAAGCAGTCATCCTGCCGAAGGAGGAGGCGGGCCGTGTGAGGGAGAGGATGGCGTCCTCCCTCCAGCCCAGCCGCAGTGGTAGACGCCCACGGCGTCGGACGTCGGCCGACGATCTCCGGCCACCGTAGGCGCGGGCATGCGGACAGCGAGTAAAGGGCAACTCGCTGTCCGACCATGGACCATGCCCGGGTCGACGGCGCGTTGTGTTCCACGCGCGCTTCAAAGAGCGTCAGCAATATGACGAGCCCCCCCCCTGTAGAGGACCGAAGCCTGCCGGGGTCGTGGCTTATCCCATTACCGTGACCCCGGAACGTAAAGGATTATTGAAGGAACACCGTGGATTTTAGTCAGTAAAAGTCTGACAGTCCCTTCCGCCCTGCCCGGGGTGGGAGGACTTATTTGATAATTCTACCACGAAAAAAAAAAAAAAGCTTTACTCTATGTTCGACCGTGCTGCCATTGCCTTATCCATAATAACAATAATAAAAATTAACTGTTGGTTTAATAAATTATTTAATACAGTTTTTATGTTCCTGAAGTCTCAAAAGTCTCGTTATTCCCGTGACCGAAGATGTTAGTCTCGAGTCTCGAAAATACTAAAAAATCGTCGAGACTCTCGAAATTTTCGAGACCGAGATTCCCGGGATGAAAGCCCTACTGTCCACTGGTAATGTGCCCAAAAGACTGGCTGCATTTGCCACGTTGTATGGCAATACTTTAATCTCTGTTTAAGGTAAAAGCCAGTCCTTGGGTCAAGCGAAGTGTCGACTAGGCTTTGACGTTAAGTTATTTTAGATTATTCCTAGATATATGTATATAGTTTAGGGTTTTTATTGAAGTGTATGTATTCAGATTTGAAATTTTATTTTATTTATTTTATTATACTTATACACATGCACCAATACAAATAAAGAAAAACTCAAAAATATTAAACATGTCACTGGCGGCTTTATCGCAACTGGTTTTCTCTTCGAGGCAATAACAAATACAATTAAATTGCCAGATCATAAAATGGATTGCATTTTGTGCAAATATAAAGTTGTCAAGTCAAAAGAAATCATAATATTTGTAACCGGTTTGTTTAGAGTCAGATTTCACTGCACATCTACTAATGCGCACATACTCCATTTAAGGAATACGGATTGCGCTCGAAATACCTTTTTTATTTTCCTTTTAAGTTTAAAAAAGTTTCGTTGTTGGCACAATAATAAAGCTGCCAGCTGTTTTGAAATGTGCGGGATTACTACTCGAGTGCGGCCATTTTAATATGTTTCGCTGTGAAATATTATGGTTTTAATACATTTTTTATTTGGTGGCAACCTTTATGCTTAAATAAAAGGAACGGAATGATCATTGCACGGATGAACGGGAAAAGCACTTTGTTAGGCTTTTATGGAACAATCAGTGGAATGAGAATTTTTAGGTAGTGTTTTATTTATACTAGTGATACAGCCTTTTTTTCTGGGGGAAAATCATCAAATGACTCTTACCGCTCTGGGTATACCGGGAGGAAGTGTCAGACTTCTACTGCCTTAATACCCACCCTGTTTCTCCAGTTGCCCTTACGACCCGTGGTCGTGGTATCTCGTTAGATCAATTCCGAAACCCGGCAGGCAATGGCTTAAAGCTTAGCCTTTTTCTAAATAATTATGTCAGCCTGCAGTCTAACCGAATGCAGCTGAGTATTAGTGTTATTATAAATAGAGCGACTACCTATTTGACCTCTAGAAACCAGTAGCTGGGTAATACGACACCCCTTGGCTAAACCAGTGAAAGATTTTCTGACTTCTGACTCCCCGTAGCGACTATCAAAGATGTTCATATGACAGCTGGGATCTGGCAGGCGGGAATTAATGGCTTAACGTGTTTGCCAAGGCACGAGATTATCACACTGCCACCATCCAAAACTCTGGGCAACTACTGAGAAAATTTCTTATTGAAAAACCCAATAGCACTTTTTGTTCCACCCGGGAATGGAACCCGAAACCACATGCTCAGAAGTCGCGTTTGCGACTACTCGACCAACGAGGCAGTCGCTACGGATAATGGTGCTGCGTGCAGTTTGCTACTTGTTCATTCATACGTTATTCAAATGATATTTTGGCTTATTCATTTAAATTTACACTTGTCATTTTCATTAGTAAAATTAGTAAAACACTACTCATCAGAAAAATCGAAACACCTTGCAAGTTTATGTTTTGTAAGGATTATCAGAAAAATGTGTATATTTAGGAATATATATCAAATGTCGTTTAATAGTGAATAATATGAGGTTTTCAAATCCTAATGTTAATGTTCTAAATTCAAATTAAATTTTCATAGGTTTCGTATTTTGTTTAACAAGTCATTTTTACCCTGTACTAAAATTGATAAAACAACACACGTAAATGAAAAAAAGCTGCTGCTGCAGTTGAAAACCATTAAGGCGTCGATTTCGTAAAGAATTTATTACAATAAATCGATCATCTCTCTCAGAAGTGACCCGATTCCTGCCAGATCCTGAACGGCGCGTGAAAAAACCAGTCTCCCGATAGCGTTTGTAGACTCTATGAATAGACAATAGACTTAGATGCAATCTTTCAGCCACAACACGCTGACTAAGTCCAGAATCCAGTAATGCCACCACTTGGGCGGCTTTTGCGGGCGAAGTATCCGTATGTTTTAGAAAAAAAAACTTTTTCAGACATTTCAAAGTCACAGTAAACAAATAAAGAACAAAAAAAAATTATGATAAGCGCTAATTGTTAATTTTCAAAGGTGTAAAAATGTACTCCAACTCTAAACACCCATTTATCTCAAAACAGTGAATCGTTTCATTTATAGGATAAACAAATGAAATTCTAATTTTGAATTTTGAATTTTTGTTTATCACTGTAATGGCCAAACTGCTAGCTATACAATCATGTGATTTTTTTCACGGAATGAAAACTCTTTTGTGTTTAAATTTGACTTTCTGTCCATAAAAACGGAAGTGTTTCGATTTTTCTATTGAGAAGTGTATATTTATGTATATGTACATATAATAAAACAGTAAAAAAAGTGTGCCGGATAAAAAAGTCCGTCTGTTTGTACACGCTTATCTCCGGACCTACTGGATGGATATTAATGAAAATTGGAAAGTAGATAGTTGACATCCTGGAATATCACATAGACTGGATAAGCTTGATAGGCTCCTTAATAACTGTATCTGGTTCAGATTAAATTTTAAAAAATATGACCACGTATCGAGGTACAGAACCGAGCTTAAATGGATGCTCATTAGCCAGAGAAGAAGTTTGCGCGCCTTGACTACGCTTTTCTCTTTGCTAAACTCTCCTACCCCTCCCTCTTACCTTATTTCTCTGTTTCTATGTTCTTCACACGCTAAAAGTCTGCGCTCTTCCAATAATCTTCTCTTACTCCGTCCTTCTCATACTTCTGATTTTATTCATTCTTCCTTTTATATACAATCTATTCTTCTGTGGAATGCACTACCTCTTGATATCAGGACGGCCACCAGTCAATATGCGTTTAAGAGAAAGTTGCGTGTGCATTACTTTCGAAACAAATAGTGGAAGCAGAGTTTTCATAACCCCCTTTCTATTACTTTTTATTAATATATAGTATATATTATATATATTTGGTATGTTTTATGATAAATATGTATGTAAGTTAATAATAGTTATTTATGTATAGATATACTTGTAATAAGACTTTTACTTTGAATATATTATGAACTTAGGTTTTTTTTTATGCACCTGCCATGTTATCTCTTCACCACCCATGGTTGACTGGTAGATAATGCATATGGCATTAAGTCCGCCTTAGTACATTTTTGTGTTGCATAAAGTTTTAATAAATAAATAAATAAATAGGCTTTTATCCCGGAATTCCCACAGGATCGGAATTCACGCGGGAAATCCCACGCAAACGAAGTTGCGGGCAGCAGCTAGTTATATATATTAATGTGCTCAATGTTAACTGTTATACAAACTACACAGTTAAACTAAACTACACTACAAACGTAAATAAAGCACTGAAAAATACTTCCTTAACGTTGCTAGCTTGTACTGGCATTGCCATATTGTGTGGCTTTTAATATTTCAACAAAAAGTAACACGAAAACAAGTAAAACTATGAACGAACTAGTCTACGGGTATCGTATACAGAGTGTAAGCTAACAGCAGATCAAAGTCAGATCTTAAAAAAAATGAACCTCCAATAATACTTACCGTGTCCAAACCGATTGCTTTCTGGATTTACATATTTGCTTATACAACGTGTAATTTAAAGGGTAACTATATACATACCTACCAAGTGCACGGCTTCTTTGGATGATAACAAACAATATGGTAAGGGTTTTCTAATCCTATCTCTACATATTAGAAACTTCAATAAATTGATACCAGAGACCGAATTTTTCAAATTAATAAGAACGTAAAGAATTTTCGTGTTATTAGCAAGTGACGCACAAAGTTATTGACCCTCGTAGTGTTGTGACACGTTTGTTATGATTGGTTTCACACCGCAGTCCGAGCCGCTCGTGGTCCGAAACGACGAAAAACCCTCCAGACTCCATATCACATACTGTCTTCGTCCCTTTTGGATATATATGGGGTTTCCGTTACACGTTGTATAGTAATCATGCCTAGAGATGGTGGATCTGGATCTGACTGATCTATATGAAATTTGGCGTAGAGATAGATAGTAGTATAGAATAGCTAGAATGTTTATTCCGGTACAATGTTCGAAAACGCGAACAAAGTTACAGTTACCGAACAATTAGTAAAGTAAAACAAAAACGACTGAAGTAAATAACCAGTTAATACAGTTATCTATCATTTGTATATAAAACCTTTTACAAAGGCATTTAACCTTTTCCATTAGCCTCAGTGACTTTAATGTTTTCGCAAAATGTCACTAAGCAATTCAAGTATTATAGCAAGTTGAAAATTTTCCTATACACAGACGCAAATAAAACTGATTACACGAACTAACTCATTAAAACTAAGACCCGAATAAAAGTTCAGTGGTTGTACGCATTTTAAAATAAGAAAAACGTAGTGGAATCGCGCCTTTCGACAAACCAGTTCAATTAAACCTAGGAACAACGAAAATTGTGTTTTAGTGTAGTAGAATAGAGTCGTGTTTTCGGTGACTCTGACTCATTAACGCTGGTGAGCTTGTGACGAAATGAGGGCATCTTCCGAGCTGTCACGATGACTCGCCGTCCTTGTTTAATAATACTTTCAAGCTTGACCAGTGTGCTACGACAAATTCTGTTGTAATAATGTGTCTACGGCGTAGCGTGCTACTTTGCTACGCGAACTACGTAAGTCCGTCGTGAGCTTCGGAGTTATTTATACTTTTAATTGGTAACTTTGTTTTGCTTTGCGTTTAATTACTACAGCTATTATTATTATTTCCTTTATTTTACTTACTTCTCAAAAATTACATTTATGAGAAGTAAGTAAAATAAACATTTAAATATTTTTCTATAAAAAAGTGACAATAAAAAACATTTAAAAATATAATAATAATAATATTCCACAACTTTCACACAAAGCCATCTAGTTCCAAACTAAGCAGAGTTTGTGCTATGAGTACTAGACAACTGATAAACATACATATATATTTCTAAATACATACATATTATAGATAAATTACACCCAGACAAAGAACAAATGATCGTGCTCATCACACAAACATTTCTCCTGGGTGGGAATCGAACCCACTACCTTACGCATAGTAGTCAGGGCCACTGACCACTAGACCAACAGGCCTGTCAATATAAAAGATGGCTGTCCACTGGTATCGGAAATAGGGTCCAAGCTACTGGTGCTTAGGTCTCCAGAGAAAAGAACCTCCTCACAATACGAGCTGTATCGAGGAGAACTGCCTTCTGTATCAGGCTCTTTATCCAGCTGTGCAACGCCAGATTCGACAGATGGTCATCAAAGCTTTTAGCTATCAGCCCATTGACCGATATGATAATCAGCATAATGACAGCCGAGTCCACATTCCACATGTCAACAACCTCATGAGCTAAGTCGAGATACTTAATGAGTTTCTCTTTCTCAGCTTTCACGAGATTCTCGTCATGTAGGATGGTAATATCGATTATCATTGCGCGGCACACTAATCGGTCTATCACCACTACATCAGGCTTATTGGCTACCATAGTCCTGTTAGTGATGATATATCGATCCCAGTACAACGTGACATGGTCATATTCGAGCACTGGGTCGGGCACATACTCTACACACACACACACATACAAATACGGTACCTCAGAATCGACAAGTTTGTATTTCAAAGCAAGTTGCTGGTGGATAATTCAGGCTACTTAGTTGTGTCTATGCAAGTACTCGCCGTTAGCTAGATAAGAACAACCGGAGACAATATGTCTGATGGACTCACCAGGACGATGGTATGCCTGACACACGTCAATCATGCCGTCCTTCATTATTATTATTATATTTCTTCATTTCCAATACATACATAAGAATCACTTTTTTTTATATCTTTATATTTTTAATTTGGGGTTTTTGAAATATTCTCTAAAAAAACATTTTTTATATTTTTAATATAAAAAATTACCACCGGTATCGGGAACAGGATCCAAGCTACGTCAGGGCTCCATAGAGAGGAACCTCCTGACGATATACGCCGTGTTCAGGAGTACCGCTTTCTGAAGCAAACCCTTGATCCTTGGTCCCCTTTTTGAGGAGTAGCTGGAGAGACGCCACGGCGTCCTCACCTTCCGCCTGACGCAAGTGCTTACCGGACACGGCTGTTTCGGGAGGTACCTGTTCCAGATTTAGTGGGCGGACACGCCCGGGTGTTGTTATTGTGTGGACCACCCGGGGAAAAAAATAAAAATAATGTGTGCCATATTACTTTTTTCTACTACTGATGAGCCCACTCTTGACCTCGATCTCGCCTGATGGTAAGTGATAGATGAGGTCTAAGATGGGACGAGTCAGCCCAGAAGATGCTTATTTACTCGTGCTTTAAAGGCTGAAAAGTCATAAGTGGCAGGGAACACAGTAGCCGGCAGAGAATTCCACAACTTGACAAGACGGTATATCCACCAGCCGTGCGTCTGGTAGACCGGTAGTGAAAGGGGGGCCCTGATTGGGCGGAGCACCACCGTGGCCTCGTGGACGCAATTGGCGGCGGCGATCTCTCGCACCCGGCCCTGGTTCGGACCATGGTGCGGAGCGAGAGGGAATGGGATACAGTCGCCTCCTTCTGCGAAGCAGTCATGCTAGCGAAGGAGGAGGCCGCCGCGGGAGATGCCCCGGGCGTCGGGGATCGCGAGCCGTTCTTCGGCCACCGTAGGCGCGGGCTTGCGGACGGCGAGCAGGGGTAGCTTATCATCCGGTAAGGACCAGGCCAGGGTCGGCGGCGCGTCGTGTTCCACGCGCACCTCAAAGAGCTGTCAACACTAGTGACGGGGCCCCATACGGCCATTGCCTGCCGGGGTTGCGGGAATTTTCTAACGAGATACCGTGGCCCCGGAACTTAAGAACAACAAACTATATAAATATATCTAAAAATATCTAAGCGTCCAGAAATTCGTGCGCATCACTGTCCATTGGTGTGCCCAAAAGACTGGCGGCATTGCCACGTTGTATGGCAACGCTTAACCTCTGTCCAAGGTAAAAGCCAGCCCTTGGGTTATGCGAAGTGTTGACTAGGCGTCTGGAAAGGTCTTTAAATAATTTGTGAGCACTCGGACTTCACGATCCCAGGGTTTCAACCCTAAACGGCTCGAAAATATACCTACTAACGAAGTTAATATATTTCCGCCGCTTGAGGTTCTCTACAGCCTTAGCAGCGAGACGAGCTAGGAAGATGGGTTGGTGCAAGAGTATCGACGCAAGTTGCATCTCACACTAAAGGCCTACCCATCTTTCATGAAAATAAAGAGATGCCGTCCGGTCTTTTGCCATCGTCGCGTGCCAGGCCATTTGGTTCTAATACAGCCGGAACGCTGACAGTGACAAGAGCTCGTCGGATGATGTCGTTAATATTATAGTAAGTTAATATTTGCGTGCCGTGCTAGGTGCCCGCGCTGCGGTAGCACACAGCGCGAGTCACATAGCACGGCACGCAAATATTAACTACATCATCCGACGCGGTTATTGACATCTTCGCCACAGTGGCAGCGATGAGCTTGAATCAATTGATTGAAGTCAAACATGTTGATATTGGCCTTAAATATTATCATGTATAGATAATTCACATGAATTTATAATATCTATACTAATATTATAAAGCGGAAAAGTTTGTTTGTTTGTTTGTTTGTTTGCTTGAACGCGCTAATATTCGAAAGTACTGGGTGGATTTGGATGAAATTTGGTATGGAAGTAGCTTTAAGCTTGAGGAAGGTTATAGGCTACTTTTTACCCGACTGCAAAAAAGGAGAGTTATGTTTTTACCGTGATAGAATCCACGGGAGCGAAGCCCCGCGTGAGTACTAGTTTATAATATACAATGTGATGATTACCTTAAGTAAGCTGTATAGTTAGGTTTGTGTAATAAACCAGATAACGTGTTAAATGCGCAAGTTCACGCAAACAACACGTTAGGTATGTGTGATCTTTGTATAGATATGTAGATAATTCTATACAATTGTGGTACTGAAACAGTTTTGGCTTTAACTCTTTTACATACTGTGTATGTACAAATGTACTAAAACATTGTATGTAAGTTAATTTAGAAAAAATATCGAAAAATGTTGAGAACTAGCGATTGTTCGCTTTTTTCATACAAAAATGCAACGGTTATTTTTGCCCCTTAGTCCCCTAGTTATTGAAAAAAAATGATGCATAATATGTCTCCGAGGTCTAACTACCTCTTTGTTTACCTAGTTTAATATATTTTTTTTTAATAAAAATTGGCTTAGTGGTTTAAACCTGAAAGTGTTACAGACACACACTTACTATCGTATTTATAATATTAGAAGAGAAGTAGGGATTGAATATGAATTATTAGCCATTTATTTCGCTGTTGTTTCACTAAATCCGCTTCGCTTTATAAATAAAGCAGCACCTCTACGAGCTAGTGGATCTCAGCGATAACATCGTGTCTCTACAAGGCGATACGTAAAATCGCGGTGATGCGACGTGTGTCATCAAAACGTTATCAGCTCGTAGCGCGCTTGCCGCGGGATACGACTTGCTTGTAGTGCACTCTCTGAAAAATAAAAAAATAAAAAAAACAACTATAATGATTTAAGTTTTTAAGCTAACATGATCACTAATAGTATCATTAGAACGTAAGCCGGGATATTTGCCATGTGTGTTTATTGATCTTCAGTTCATCCGTAATCATCTCGCTTACAACAGTGCCGAAAATTCGGAAACTCGAAACACCATTGAATTACCATTTAAAAATACTAACATGTCTTTTAACACCCGAAACCCGACTTTTCACTTCATTTTATTTTCATATATCTGCATATATTTGTGTTTTACGACCAATAGAGGGACGCATTTATTGCAAAACACTGTTACATTGTACGTAACAATACATGATGATGAGGCGTGGTTTTAGGGTTAGCGATTGGTTGCTGCAATTACTTGGTTATTTTTTGGTCTTGCAAGGTCAATTATTACTTGGTCAATTAATTAGTTTGGTACTTGTCAATTTTATTAGTAGAGTTGAAAATTTTGTCAACTCTACTTGAAGAATACCTAAAGAATTTGAGTTGAATATGCCTTGATTTGTGTTTTTATTTTTTCCTTCTTATGTCAAATGTTGACTTCTAAATCTAAATGCAAGTCATTGTTTACAATGACATGCATTGTATGGATTTATTTTCCACCTGTAATCAGCTCGTTGGCGTTGCAGTGCGGGGTTGCAATCACTCGATCGTGCCCCGCAATGTATGTGAACTTACTTGCAAGTAACCTTACTAGTGTGAATGCACTGTAACAATGCCCAAGTATCTCCAAGCTCTGAAGTTTTCTACGTTAGCTTTACTGTTTGCCAGCCACCCATAAGTGCGCAGCTCTGCGAGGTTAGTAGTAGATGATACCAACTACATTTTCAAATAAAGCGATCAAAGTACACGTACCTTTGCTGGCTCCAATAGATATTACAATGGAGTGAGATAAAAAAATAATAAAATATTGAATGCATCGAAAACTACAATAGGAATTTCATACGTACAGTTTGGATTTTGATATTGCTTGTACCAAATATTACAAGAAAAAACGATTTCTAAACGTGGAAGAGCCATTAGCAGATTTGGAAGTATCGAATCATAGTTACAATTCTAAATGAAAATATCCAGAGTACGTAAAAGCTCTTTGCTACATAAATCTACATTTACGTTTTAAATCAATCTTGTCGTTGTCTAAACTATTGCTTTTTTGACAAAAGACAAATATAAATAATAATATATAGTTTTTTTTTTTTGGACTGATCGAGGCGCTGAGTGGACAGCATATTGGTTGTTACATAGATGGCGTCTGTTTTAATAACATTAGCTACGCGGACGATATGGTGCTACTGAGCCCCTCGGTCTGTGGACTCAGAAAGCTTATAAGTATCTGTGAGAGCTATGCTAATGATTGCGGGCTGCTATATAATGTTAAAAAGAGTCAGTATATGGTTTTTCAGTGTGGGCGAATAAAAGTTCTAGATACACCACCAGTAACACTATATGGCTTACCTTTAGAAAGGGTAAAGGTTTTTAAGTACCTACACCATCTAGTTATCCCCACTCTGAAAGACGATACTGACATTGAACGGGAGCGAAGGGCGCTATCGGTCAAAGCGAACATGGTGATCCGCAGGTTTGCTCGCTGCTCAAGAGATGTTAAGTTAACTCTGTTTAGAGCTTATTGCTCGACGCTGTACACGTGCAGTCTGTGGACAGATTACACGCAAACATCGTACAGCGCCCTTCGAGTCCAATTCAATAACGCGTTTAGGATGTTGTTGGGGCTTCCGCGCTCTTGCAGCGCATCGGCGATGTTCGCGGAGGCGCGCGTAGATTGCTTCTACACCACAAAGCGCAAGAGAGGCACATCGCTTGTGCGGCGAGTGCGAGGGAGCGCCAACAGCATGCTGGCCGCGCTTGCCGGAAGGCTGGATTGTGCGTACATCACTCACTGTTGTAGGTTGCACATTACACGCAGGGATTGAACATATTTATATAGTATTTTTAGTAATTTTAAAAATTGAAATATTTTAATTGGAAATTTTAATGATAATTGTTTAATTTAATTTAATTGTATTTTAATGGTGACTGACATGTAATGGATAATTTGTATGAGTCTTATGATACTTGAGAATAAAATAAAATTGAAATTAATTAGAATATCGCTATTAAATAGTTTGTTTTTTTATATTGAACCCTAATGTATGTACTTTACATATAAAAAAGGATTTTTATGACATACTTTTGTTTTCACTAAAGTTATATATTTTTAATCTTTGCCCCACACTTGGATTTTTGGAATTTCTCCAATAGTATAGGTACAGTAAGATTCAGAGAAAAGGAATCCCTTGACGCGCCCGCCGTCGCTCGGGCGATATCCTTTAAGTCTTTGGGGGGTTCCTTTTCTAGCTGACTGTACGTCAATAATGTGTATGCAGTACACAATATTTGTTCCGTGCGACTATCGTACCTCCGCCACGCAACGCAGAAGCCGATCATTCAACGACTGCGCCAGTCGCGTCATCATTTTATTAAAGTGGTCTCTGGATAAAGTCTGTCAATAAGATATTAGTAGACCAAAGTTGAACTTACAGACTAACTGACAAAGGCTTGCACTGACAGGACGGGTCTACTCAAATCTGTGTGGTTCTTTCCTCAAAAGGCCATTTCAGACTAATCTACATAATCCTCAATACTATTGTGAATATGTGAACTATGTAGGTTGTTTTATTCGAGTTAAACATGTTTGTCTGGCAGTTTGAATATTTTTTGCGGCCTACCCAAACGTCCTTACCTTAGTATTGTTCGTCAAATTGTTAAGCTCCTTGTTCTAAGTTGAGCTTTACGTCATCTGACAAATGCTTGCACTATATGGACAGGCCCATTCAAATCTGTGAGCATCTTTCCTCAAAAGATCGCCTCAGACGGTTACCTACAAGGTTCCCCTATGCTATAACCAGTAAAGATTGTATGGACATTAAAAGAGACGGACCCCTGAGTTTGTTTCGGAGTTTCTTCTCAGGGTAGTCAGTTAGGAAACACCGGCCTCATCTAGTTCAAATTTACGAAAAAAATGACGTGTAAAAGTGTTATTTAATGACCAATTTGCCACATAAGATCATTTATATCTTTCGGTTACATAATTAATTATATCTTTACGATATGAGAGTAGATAAAATACACGTATGTATATTGGTTAACCCAGTTCGCATTCGCAAATAGAGAGTCCCAACCCTAAACTATAATATCTTGTTTGATGCAAGATACAAAATAGTGCCCCTTTTGAAGCCGTTTACGGACAAATAAAACACTCACTTTGCATTTAAGATAAGATTGTTACATGAAAATGGGCCCTTTCATCACTCTAATTCAAAGTAGCCTATTTTGTAAAGGACAATGTAATTTAACACAGTTTTTATTATTTTATATAAGTGTCAGTAATACCCGGTTCTTGATATTTTTTAAGATTTTAACGGCACTTCTAGCCTTCTTAATAAGATGTTAGAGGTATGGTGGTACCCCGTTACTGTATTGTGGATGTCATCTTGCCTCACACTAAAAATCTCTTTTACGACATGGGTGCACTTACAATCATTAAAATTCATATACGCAAAGAGACACAGCTATACGGCCGTACATAATTATATTTGTTCCGAGTGAGAATTGAACCTGTGATATAGCGGTGCAATATAATTGCTCAGCCACTGCGCCAATCGTATCATACTTACGAAGTTAGTTGAAATCTTTTTTCTAAACTAATATTAAAAAGAGGTAATTTAAAAATTATGATATATTTAAAGAGATTGTTCGTAAGTTTGTATGTAGGAGGGAATCTCGTTAACTATTTGTATTATTTGCGAGTGCTATAACAGGCTATACATTATTTCGAAATCCACGCGAAATTATTTCGAAATGGGGTAACAGTACTGACAAAAACAGAGCCTTCATTGCTCAAAAAATGCATTAGGGCTATATGCGGACTTCATCCGGAGGAATCATGTCAACCAGTATTTAAGAAACTTGGCTTGTTACCGCTACCTTGTCTGTATATTAATGATATTTCAATGTTTGTATGGAAACATAAATAATTATTTCAAGTAGCAAACGATCTAAATCCTCGAAGCCGACGAGACCCGCATAGACTCGTGCTAAACAGTGTTCCCAGGCTTGTTAAGTACAACAAAAACTGCTTAAGTATGTGTGTATGTATTTATAACAGATTACCGAGTCACCTGAAAATGTTAAACTCGAGATATGCATTTAAATCTAAACTGTATGAATGGTTACTTAATAGCAACTTCTATAGTATAAAACAATACCTAGAACAAAAGAAGTGTTCTTAAAATATAATAATAATTTAGTTTACTAAGAAAATTGTTATTACAAATACATTTGCATGCTATGTTTAATCTTGGCAAAACATGTCTGCTCTATTTTTGTACTGTAAGACCTATTTATACCATGTTTTACGCAAATAAATACATCTTACCTTATCTTATCTTATCTTACTGTTTATTAATTTCTAAGAATAAGGACTTGCTAGTTTGCATAATATGATTTCGTGAAAAATAAACGCTCTTTGTTATTTTTAAGGACAAAGTTAGCAATACGATAAATAAATACTTCTTAGGTAATACGGTTTTAAATAACGAGTTCTGCCTAAGTAATTACAGCCGCATGGATTGATCTTCACAGTTAAGCAATCCTTGCCGAGGTCGGTGCACGGATGAGTGATACATAGGTAATATTAATATCGAGTGATACATACGATGAGTGATACATAATATTAATATGAGTGAAACATAATATTAATATCGAGATTCGTCCGTGCTTCGGCAAGCACTCTAAGCCGTTAGACCCGGCTGTCATTTGTACATACTTCACAGTCGCAACGGCTAGTTAGGAGCTAGAAAATCTGAGACCTGTCTTCCCGTGCCAGTAAGACAAGCACAACAAACACTTCCTTCTTTCAAAAACATGGTAAAAGATCTCTCTCTTTGATTTGTGACTATTTTTTATATATCCCAGCTAATATATTTTATGTATATATATGCCCAAACAGGGCACACCTCGACCGTATGCTCCACCGTGTCCTCCAGGTGGTCCTCACAATGACGACACCCGGGCGTGTCCTCTCGCTGTATCCGAAACAGGTACCTCCCGAAACAGCCATGTCCGGTCAGCACCTACGTTAGGTGGAAGGTGAGGACGCCATGGCCTCTCTCCAGCCACTCCTCAAAGAGGGGACTTTTTTTTAAATTTAAAATAGGTTCGCGTTTGACCACCATCTCACCTGATGGTAAGTGATGATGTGGTCGAAGATGGAGCACGCTTACCTAAAAGTAACCTATTGACTCTTGACTTAAAGACTCCTAGGTTATAGCTATCGGGAAACACAGACTCCGGCAGGGAATTCCACTCCTTAGCCGTACGCATAATGAAGGTATTCCCAAAACGTTTTGTGCGTGTGGGTGGGATGTCCACCATGTAACGATGGCGCTTCGCCGTTTGTCTCGTAGTCCGATGATGGAATGGGCTTGGTGGAATTAGATTGTGTAATTCCATCGCACACTCCCCGAAATGTAACTAGGGTTGCCACCTTTTTTGTTTGCAGTTAAAGTACATTGGTTAAAATAGGTAAGAAAAAAAAGTACATAGCATCAAAATAAAGTACAATTTATTTTCAAAGTCGCCTTCCGCTGTCTGTCCTTATGTATGCATAGATCTTTAAAACTACGCAATGGATTTTGATGCGGTTTTCTTTAATAGATAGAGTGATTCAAGAGAAAGGTTTATATGTATAATACATGCATAATATAGTAGAGAAACAATGATAATTTTAGAGGTTTCTAATGTGATGTCTTAATAAACAATTTTTTTTTGCGCTTACAATGCAAACGCTGGCTGAACCGTACGAGATAGATCAAAATAATGTACTACAGTACTGTATACCTTAAAAAGGTCTACAAAAAATTCCGCGATGGCATATGTTTATCTCTTACGGGTAACATACTACAAGGCATGCCTCTTAAGTTTTGTCGTTTGAAGAAAAAAACACAACTAGAACCTTATGGTACTTTTTATTGTTTTTCAAAGTATTCACCACGTAGCTTACAGCTTAATATACTTTTCAATTCGCTCAAACTAGTTATTATAACATTTATTCCACTCTAAATTGGGGGTGTTCAAAATGGCTGACTTTAAAGCGTCGACTGGTTCTTCACCGGACTGGAACCTTTGACCACGAAAACTTTTCTTAATTTTAGGAAATGTAAAGAAATCGTTAGGGCTTAGGTCAGGACTGTATGGAGGATGGTCAAAAATTTCTACTTTTTCCTGCTTCAAATACTCAATCGTTTGACGAGTGCTGTGTGAGCTTGCGTTGTCGTGGTGCAGGATGATGCGTCGCTTTGAGTTAGATTTTCGAAGTTCGGCGATAACTTGTGGTAAACAAACTGTGGTATACCACTCTGCGTTAACCGTTCTACGATCTTCAAGTGCAATAGTCGCAACATGGCCGGTGTTTTCAACGAACGTTCCACCATCTTCTTTGAAGTGCTTCTAGAACGAACAAGTTTAGTTGACTTTGGCTCGTCTTGAAAGACCCAGATTGTAGATTGTTGTTTGGAATCAGGATCGTAGGCATAGATCCAAGATTCATCACCACTGATTATGTCGTAGACGTGATTTGACTCTCCTTGGTTGAACCTTTGCAGAGTTTTCTTATAGGTACCATCTGACGCGGGCCGCCTTGCAATCGTCGGAAAGCAGATGCGGTATCCAACGGCAAACTAGCTTTCTCACATCAAGCGCTTCATGCAAGATCTTCTGAATGGTTGTCCCTGAGATGCCTAACAGAGCCTCTATCTCTCGATACGTCACATGACAATCTTCGAGAATTAGTTGTCTCACAGCAATGATGTTATCTTCAGTGAAGGCGGATTTTAGGCGTCTTTCGCGAGATTTGTCACTAACACTAGTATGTCCACGCTGGAATTCTAAATACCAGCGTTCGAAAGTCCGCAGACATGGGGATTCATCACTGAATACAGATGTAAGCTCTTCAAAACACTGAAGCCGTGTCAAGCCTCTTCTAAATTTGTAGAAAATTATTGCACGAACATTTTTCTTAGAAAGATTCATTTTCATACGTAACCTGACAGATTCCAATCGACGCTGTGACTAAACAATAGCATTAATCCTAATACTTTCAACCGTTTTGAGATTCAAAATTTAAACACAGTCGAATATAGAACAGTTCCAAATTCAAAATTGCCGGGAAATATGGAAACGACAGACCTTAAAAGGCATGCCTCGTATATATCCATTTTAATACTTTAAAAAATGGGCAATTATAAAGCGGTAATTGGAAAGCTATTTACATAAATACTGTATTAATCCTGATCATTTTAAATACGTCAGTTGGCTTGAATATTTCATGAAGATTAATTCTTCCCTTTACCCCATGCAGATTAAATGAATACCTTAGGACATATGGCAAAATCAAAAGAATGCACAACGAAATTAATTTCGTGTCACCGTGATTTGACCGGGCGCCTCGCTTCCGAGCCGGGGGAGTCCGAAAGTTTATGTAATATATCAATGTATGGTGGAATTGTGTATCTTACATATGCCTACAGAAAAGTCTGCGATGGCATATGTCTATATGTTAAAGATAACATCCTACCTAAGTCCATTTTAATACTTTAAAAAATTGGCAATTATAAAGCGGTAATGTGAAAGGTATTACACTAATACGGTATTAATCCTAATCATCTAAATTAATATTATGTATAACGAGAAAAGATGATTGATTTTTTGTTTGTTACGATTTAAGTCAAAAACTACTCAACCAATTTTACCGAAAGCTACATCTCCTCGGAGTAACATATGCTATTTTATATTTTCCGTAAAGAACCCATGCGAAGCCAGGGCGGATTGCTTACTAAAATTTAATTGCCGAATGTATATGTACGTAAGCGAATTAGTTCAGAACAGATGCATTTATTTGACTATTTTTTTTTTGTGTTCGAAATTGTCTGGATAGGGTTTAGAAAGAAAACTGTATGATACCGAAAGAAAAATTGCACCCGGGCGAAGTCGGGGTGGGCAGCTAATTATGTTTAAAAACATATGTCTTATTACTTTTTGAGGTTTGTATCAAATTAGTATCTCTACTAAACAATTGTACAGCTTCTTTACAGTCTATATTTAAATTAAAGTAAATAATTAATTTTTTATCAAATTCAGAGACGCTTTGTTTATTACGACTAAACTTTTCAAAATCCCAAAGAAATCAAATCATGCGAAATAAAGTATTTTCGTGTACTTTATTGTTCTCATAAAGTATAGAGTACAATTACCTGAAATAACGTACAATACTTTATTGTAAAGTACGGGTGGCAACCCTAAATGTAACCGATAGAAAACCGATAGACTTGCAACTCGTCGTCGATGTTCAAGGCTCTGGAGCTTTGACTCGACCAGTGCATCGTTGCCAATGAGTCTCTTGGCCCGCTTCTCGATTGACTCAAGCGCGTCCAGTTGGTATTTAGCAGATCCATCCTAAAGATGAGAGCAGTACTCCATACACGACCGAACCTGGGCTTGATAGAGATTGAGCAACTGTTCGGGTGTGAAGTACCGTCTCACCTTTGCTAGGATTCCCAACTTTTTTGATGCTAGTTGAGCCTTAGCCTCGATATACGGGCCAAAGTTGAGGGTAGAAGTTAGTGTTACCCCCAGAAGCTCGATACGGTCGGTTATCGGCACGGTTACACCTCGGAAAGTAGGAGCCGGTTCGAATTGGCTCCTTTTTGCGGAGAAGAGACACGCCTGGGTCTTAGCTGCATTAAACTTGACCAGGTTGGCACCGCCCCATTCGGAGACAGCCTTCAAGGTCAAGTGCCCGACCATGTCCTCACGGAGAGACTGGATCTGTGACCCACCAGCTCGCGCGCTGGACACATATCTCTCAGAAACTGTGCTGTCGTCTGCATACCCAAAGGTACCGGGCATTAGCAGATCATTAATGTGCAGCAAGAATAAAGTTGCTGAGAGAACAGACCCCTGAGGGACCCCGGCATTAATTGCCAATTGGCCAGACGAGCAGCCATCAATGACCACTCGAATGGACCGATCCCTCAGGAAGTCTTCAATCCAAACGCAAAGTTGAGTGGGTAAACCGAAAGAAGGAAGCTTAGCAATAAGGCTATCGTGCCAGACCCTGTCAAAAGCCTTGGAGATGTCAAGGGAAACAGCAAGTGCTTCCCCTTGCCTCTCAATGGCCTCACTCCAGATATGAATGGCATACGCTAGAAGATCCCCAGTTGACCGGTTTTTGCGAAAGCCGTATTGCCGGTCACTGAGGATGTCGTTGGCTTCTAGGTATGCCAGGAGCTTACTATTAAGTACACGCTCCATACTCTTACAAAGTATGGACGTGACTGAAATAGGCCTGTAGTTGGCAGGGTCAGCACGACTGCCCTTTTTGGGTACAGGCTGTACGTTAGCCAGCTTCCATGGTTTCGGCACCTTTCCAGTCTCTAGCGAAAGGCGAAACAGGCGTGTCAAGTTTGGAGACAATTCAGGTGCACAAGTTCTAAGAACAATTGCTGGTATCCCGTCGGGGCCACTAGCTTTGTTCACGTCAAGATTACGCAGCACTCTACGGACGTCCTTCTGATGGATGCAAATGTCCGACATACACGTCTCGCATCCAATAGGAGCATCAGGAGGGTGAGCGCCACTATTATCCAGACGTGAAGACTCCGCGAAGAGAGCGGCAAACAAGTTTGCTTTTTCCTCAGCGGAGTGAGCCAGAGACCCGTCAGGTTTGAGCAGTGGTGGTAGTGAGGGGCGACAGAAGTTCGATTCAACTGACTTTGCCAGGGACCAAAACGCTTTGCTTCCAGCAGGGTATGAAGCGAGTTTGTTCCCAATTCGGCTAACGTGGTCAAACCGAGACTTCCGCAAAACCTTCTTGCTGGACTTGGCAGCCCTGTTGAAGGCTCTCTTATTCAGATCCACGTCATTTGCTTTGCAGTTTCGAGCATCGACCCATGCTAGGTACGCCGCGTGTTTAAGCGCTTCAGCGCGATCACATTCGGCGCCAAACCAAGGTCGAGCTTTGCCGGACATTGTCAGGTCAGAGGACGGAATGAACGGAGTGAACGAAATGTAGTACTCCATCCCCTGTCGCAAAACATCTGCCACGGCGTCTGCGCACGACGATGGATCATTTGAAGAAAAGCAAGTAGGCTGCCAAGGATAACATGCAAAGAAAGATCGCATGCCGTCCCAATCCGCTGACTTGTATCGCCAAACCCGCCGAGTGGTTTTAAGGCTGAGATCGGGCGGAGAGTAGACGGATACAGACTTCACCAGACAGTGGTCGGAACTACCTAACGGTGAGGATATCGTTACCGAATAGCGGTCTGGATCTGTAGTCAGCAGAAGGTCCAAGCAATTGGCTGTGTGCGACTCAACATTCGGCACCCTCGTTACTCCCTGGACCAGCTGAGTGAGATTTAATGCAAGTGCAAGATTGTGCATTTCTCGCCCAGCATGGTCCGTGCACTGGTATGGGAAGAGCCACTCGTGGTGATGGGCATTAAAGTACCCCAGCAACACGAGCTGAGCTGAAGGGTACCGCTGCTGGGCTGCATCTGCCGCCTCACTGATGTACTGTGTGAGCCTGGTTGTCTCCTGATCTCCGCTGTGCGAGCGGTAGACACAGGCACAAATAATTTTGTCTATGCCCGTGTCCACCAGAGCCCAAAGCGTAGAGAACCTAGAGTCCTCAAGGTTCCGGAGACGCCGATAGCAGATGTCGTCGCGGGCGTACATACATACACCCGCACGTGGTTTAAAGTTGTGCTCCAAGGTAAACCCTGGGTATAAAAGATACGACACGTCTGACGGACATCTGATCTGCGTCTCCGAAAGAAACAACAGAGCAGGTTTATCAGTCTCGAGGTGGTGGTGGACTGCGACGAGATTTGAGTGCAGACCTCGGATGTTACTGAGGTGCACTTTGAGAGAGAGGGAGTGCAACCACTGTTTAACTATGCTCTGTTTTTTCCGTTTCATAAATTTTGAGAGTGAAGAGGATATGAGAAGGAAGTGAAGTGAGGCTTCACGCTGTTAACGCCCAGACCCGCACTAGACAGATGGTATCGATTGGGGGACTAGTCTGGAGACTGCGGGGACGCCCGAGCCCCCCCGGGAATGTCCATCAGGCCCTCTCATCTGGTCGCCAACCAGCACGATGGTGCATTCCGGGATTTTTCGACAGTTGGCGGGGCAGCCTTTCATGCGTGGCTGGCACACTACTTGGGCCCCCAACTACCTGCGGTCGGCCAGCGGTGCACCGTGCCTCGGATCCCGCTACCCTCCGCAACTAGTCTCCCGATACGTCCGCACTAGTGCGAGCCAGATTGGTCTTTCAGCAGTGAAGCAACTACTTCGACCCAACTCCTTGATAGGCTACACAGGGCATCGTACCGGAACACAGCTAGGCTGTTTGGCGGTACGTCTTTGCCCTGTGGGTGGTCACAAGCCTGCGGTTTGAACCTACCACCAGTTTGATGTCACCTGATTAGCACCACCCGGGGACCACGTGTAGGGATTCTCAAAGGGGTATTCTCCTACGGACGCGGGTGACTCGGCCCCCAAACTTCGGACAAATCGCCGCGATAGTTATTTAAAATGCAGCGTATTCTTAATTGTGTTAATTTCTATTATGTCCTTATTTAATAACCTTTTTTTAGAAGCTCATCAAAATAAGGCTCTTCAAATTGAAATAAGGTTAAAAATTAATGTGTGACTATTTTTAAAGGAACAGAGCTATTCAATTTAGTATTTATGAAGTTGGAACACAAAGGAAATTATTTAAACTAACGTGTCTATTTAAGTTTCAAATAGAGTCAGGGACTAGCGCAGTAGTAATGACGGGCGTCAAATATCATAAAAAATATTATTGCACATGTTTGCGCCCATACTAATGTTGTTGAGGTGGGTAACATACGCGATGAGATCGATTGACTGTCACTAGTCAATCGCACCGTTGCAATGCTATAGATTTAACGAACATGATGTAAAATATATACCAATATCAATTGTCAACAGTCAGGAGTATGGTATGTCATACATCATCATATTTTTCTTATTCAATAAATTTGAAATGCCTATCAAGTCACAACATTATTTTTACTACGAGTATGTGTACGACATGGATGAAATATGAAGAAATGGTGGCCAGAAACATACAGCAATAACTTGCCTCGAGTGGAATGTGTCAACTCGAGCCAGATTATTGCTGTATATTTTGTATTATAAATTCAATACTACCTCTTAAGATACACGATAACTCCTAGTTTAAAAGGTAAAATGAAAATGTATTGTTGTAAATGTCCTGTGTAAGTAAACGTCTTATTACGTGTTATTAGATGCTGCGCAAGTGAGCGAGAGTGACGAAATTAGCTCTCAATTGCTGCGAGGTGTTCGATGATAAATAAATAAACACATTGCTTCTTGACAACCCTCTTGACACCTTCTTGACGATTCGGCGACGTTTTGATTCTTTATCCATAGCGCACGCGTTCCAACGACCAAGGAAAGACATTCTGTTTGTAAATCAATTGCCTTCCCAAAGCGTCGTCTGACTCCTTTATATTCGAAAACGTTTTCGGATTAGTTTCATTGTGCGTGCAGGTAAGGAGTGCAATTCCCTGTTGGAGTCTGTGTTCCGGATAGCTATAACCTGGTAGGGAAATACGAACGCGAGCCTGTAAAACAAATTGAGATAATTAACATACTTTGAAACATCCCATTCATATCATCCCATATCATACATACAAAGTAAAGTTTAAATTCTAAATAAAAATAAAAATATAAATAAATACTTTAGAATTCCACTCACACTCCACTTTTAAACAGTTGGCCTTTATACGCTCTTTAATTTAAAAACAACTTAAAACATGCAACGCTAAAATCGGCTTATAATTTTAAGTATACATAGCTTCTATGCTAACATTTTGCAGTCTTCGAATGAAGCAAAAATCTCTTTAAAAATTTGCCAAGTGCGAGTCAGACTCGCCCATGAAGGGTTCCGAAGTAAGTATAATAATATAATATGTATACTTATTAAAAAAAAAACCCCTACAAATTTCTTAAAACTAGCTTATTTACAGTTGTTACAACTACGCCCAATAACTTTGTTTTTCATAGTGTTTGTATGACTTACAAAGTTATATTTACGGTGTTAGAAAATATGCTGTATCTCAAAAATTGCTAAACCGATCTAGTTCCAACCAATTTTAGTTGAAAGTTTACATTAAGATCTACAGTATAATTTTTTTTTTAAATTTTCACTCCATTATTATAGAAGTTAGAAGGGGAAGGACATTTTACACTTTATGATAAAGTGGTTTTGGAAATCTTAATGTCATTTTTAAATACCTGTCTATAGATACCACCCACACACGCATAGGTTTCATGAAATAAAAAATATTTTTTATTTAAATTTTATAAAATCGGAAAGCGGTTTACAGTATACATCTACTTAATAAGTTTCACATGTATAGTTCTAACAGTTTCGGAATAAAATGGCTGTGACATACGGACGGACGGACAGACAGACAGACAGACAGACAGACGGACAGACATAACGAAACTATAAGGGTTCCGTTTTTTGCCATTCGACTACGGAACCCTAAAAAGCAGTGTTATAGTGAATTTAAATGAACATAAACGATAATTATTATGTATCACTCTCGTGACTGATGAATATCAGTAGTTTCGCGAATTTAGAGTTAGGTCACTTTCATTCTAACAGTGTGATTTGTCTTACCTGCCTACGGGCCGTATACTCTGCACTTATAAACTGGCTTGCAATTGAGGTTGAAAAATGATTGTGCTTAATTACAATTTTGCGTTTATAACTAATCACCTCCTCTCCTTTGTTCATGAAGTAATTAATTGCTTATACTTTATCTGAAAATTTTAGTTTTTTATTGCTGATGAAGCCCACCCTTGTCCTTGATCTCGCTTGATGGTAAATAATAGAAGGCCGGTGCCTGTTCACTCCATTTTTTTAAAAGTGAAATATCAATGTGGGTAGAATTCATATTCACGTATGGGGTTTGAACCCACGACCTGTCGATCACAAGGCCGTCTCCTTAAAAGGAGGAGGAGGACGGGTCATATGTGGTAGGGAACACAGAAGCCGGCAAAAACATTTAGTATGTACGACCAAGTGACGATTGATCAAGTGAGCATGGTACCTTGCAGAACGTTTGGTAGACCGGTAGTGTTAAAATACCTTGGAAGTACAGCTAAGAAAAAATACCACGTAAGCTATGCTAGAAATACATGCCTTTACAAACTACGCACACGCACAGCATACACGCAAGGCGCCAGTAAATCAATTTTACTGCACCTTAAACGCACCCAATAAGCAGTTTTAAGGTTGCTTTTGACCATTTAGATTTCCCGCACTCTAGTTCTACATGGCATGTAAATTGATAACAGCTCGTCAGTTATTTGTTTTATATAGTTTTACTTCAACATACTGAACATGATTTTAATTCAGTTCCTTCAAATAAAAGGTGAAAAGATACGGTTTGTGCTAACTCTTCGATGAAACATGATTTCGCTTAACGATTTTTTTAGGACCCTATTCGTATAATTGGATAAACAGAGTGTTAACGGTATATAGTTAAAGTTATGATACCCCTATCATAACTTTAACTATTTTAAACTATTTTAATTTAATAGTATCGGAATATTTGGCAAAATGTAATTCATACCCAAATGCACAAAACGTTTTGGGAATACTTTCATTGTGCGTATAGCTGAGGAGTAGAATTCTACATCCCACCGGAGTCTCCGTCTCATATATATAAATTGCAGTCCCATATCTGTGTATTTTTTGTGTCTGTTATCAGTGAAGTATACGTCAGTGTTATAGCGAGATTTTATCCGTCTATGTCAAACTAAACTAAAAATATGGTCTTTCGCGCGTGGTTGTATTCATGTGTGTACCTTAGAATACAGAAAGAACCAGAAGCCGTGAGTGCGCCTAATACTGAAGCGACAAAAACTACTCCTAAATGGAGATGTTTGATGCGCAGCCGATCAGTTTATTTAAATTATGCCGTCTTGTGTCATTCCTACCTGTAAAAATATAGCGAGCTAAAATAAAAATAGGATGGGAACACATTTCACATGTAACTAGCGCAATCACTTAACGTCTTATTTAATTACTGAATAAATTGTTTAGTTTGTAATTGTCAAACAGAATGATGAATTTGTTAGTGTTGGCAATATAAGAGTTTTGATTTTCTCTTCTTTTTATTACCTTCTGAGGTCTTTTATTCGTTGTAGTATATTAATAAGTACTTTAATCAAAAAAATATTTTAACCGACTTGAAAAAAGAAAGGTTATCAGTGCGACCCGTATATATGAAATAATGTATATGATATTTTTAGAATTGCATGTAACATTATAAATATCCAAAACTTTAGATTCCCTGCTGTTGAATTTACCCATAAAACGGACAAATAATGTCTGAGCTAGCAACTATTACTAGTAACATTACGCGGGTGGGAAGTGAGGTTGGCGGGGAACGCTTGTCTTGTATTTGGTCAAGATCGCGGCTTGCAATCACAGTTGAACGTGGTTTCTGTTTCTTTCTGTAATCTGGGGTGTGTACGTACTTTACCTCTAACCACGTGATAGTTGAACAAAGCTGTTTTCAATTAAACGAATCCAAAGAACAGTGAGTGTTCGCATTCGCATCTTAGTCGCGAGCTATTAAAACCTCTTCTTATTTTACCGTTTGTCATTCTTTTACATTGATTGACACCGAGAAGATATTTTGACTTGAACAAGACTTGAATTTAAATTAGAACTCTTTTTAACCGACTTCAAAAAAAGGAGGAGGTTCTCAATTCGTCTTAAACTTTTTTTTATGTATGTTACCTCATAACTCGCAGATGGCTGGACCGATTTCAAGAATTCTTTTTTTGGTTTGAAAGGTTATACTTTTCTAGTTAGTCCCAGTGTCGTCACGTTTGGATCTAATGATGGAATCATGGAGAAATTGAGGGAACTCTTCAAATATTATAGGCACACCTATAGCGTTTTGGGTATTTCTTATAGTACCTTGTGCAGTTGCTCTTGAAAAGCACCATTTGAGGAAGTGGAACTGATGATGAAGACCACAGATGGCCACCGAAACTACTCAATAATAAGTCTTTCGTGGATTGCGATTAGATTATTTGAATACAGATGTTAAGCACTTTATGCTCGTCACAATACATATGGTGAAGTAGAGCTGATGGTGAAGTACCAGGAGAACTCCTCAAAAATTAACGGCTCTACACCTGGAAAAGCAATATTTTGTAAAAGGTGATAAGTAGTTGACATTTTGGCTTTTGTAACTAGATACATTACAAACCGACCCACTGAAAAGCGTGAAAAAAAACTTTTTAGCAAAAAATAAAACCGACTTCCATATAAAAACACTACAAAGGCAAAAATAACTTTAATTTCGGAAGGCGGTGTCTTTAGTTTTGTATATATTTTCGTTTTTGACACCGCCTTCCAAAATGTAAGTTATTTTTGCCTTTGTAGTGTTTTTATATGGAAGTCGGTTTTATTTTTTGCTAAAAAGTTTTTTGTTTACTTGCATCAAATGGCTTTCTAGGCTGTTAAAAGCTAGCCATCTCCCAGCGATGTTCGTGCATGACAGTGATATTTGTGTTTTTACTATTTGCTTGCTGTCAGATTCCTGCAACTATTCAACGGAACTAATGTCAAATACAATGATTAATTGATTAATACCGCCCATCATTATTTATAGGTTCATTGGTGGAAGGCATTTAAATATATTTTTATAATGTAGGGCAGCAATTCTAGTAAAAAAACTTTATTGCAAAAGAATAAAACCGACTTCCATATCAAAACACTACAAAGCCAAAAATAATTTTAATTTCGGTAGTCGGTGTTATTGGGTTTGTATTTTCTTTTTTTTTTCACACCGCCTTCCGAAATTAAAATTATTTTTGGCTTTGTAGTGTTTTGATATGGAAGTCGGTTTTATTTTTTTGCAAAAAAGTTTTTATTTTCGCGCTTTTTAGTGGGTTAGTGAATTTTCCAAATCGGTTCGTAAATGACGGAGTTATGCGCGAACAAAAAACGCAATGCAGAGTAAACGAAAAGATCAGCGACGTAAATATTTTTATAGACTTTTGTTGATTTTTCAGAAACGGCTTATCCGATTACGATAAAATTTTCATGGGACCATTTGGGACGTATACCCTTTTAAAAGGAAAAATAATTTTTCAATTCGGTTGGCTAGCGACGGAGCTATGCCCGAACAAACATAAAAAAAAAACAAACAAGCATCCGAATTGAGAACCTCCTCCTTTTTTAGAAGTCGGTTAAAAATGCGTCATGAAGTTAAACGAATCTATTGATTGTACAAATTACGTATTGAAGTCCACAATTAAGCCGTCATAACGCATAAATTATTTTAGTAATTCGCGGGGTTACTCCACACGTCAAATGGACCAAGTGATTACTTGCTCGTGCCTGTTATGCAAATTACGACCTTGTTCTGATAAAAATAAGTACAGAAGGAAATTACGAGCGCAAACTCTTTTGATTGCCCTAACTTTTGATGGGATTATGGTTTTAAGTTCATATTTATGCGAGTGGGCTTTGAGTTAACCTCCGTGCAAGTCATAAAAAAGTCAAGTCAAAGAATTTCCGTATAGCTTAAACTCAAAGTTAGTTATTTTCTGCCTTACTAGGAAATATGGTTGAAAATGCAGCCTGCTCAGTTTCGGTTTGAAACTAAATTCGATTTAATATTCTCAGTAATCTTTTCCATCTTTCGACCAACGTTGTTTGTTCTAGGATTCGGGAAATTTCATGTAAATTATGTTTTGAACTGACGGCCTCTGATGCCAAGTTTGCTAGACTCGTTTAGGGTGCAATGACCTGGGTTCATGGCTATTGAAAGATTTAGTTCGTTGACTTGATTACTGAGTATGAACAGGCATTTTTGTCTAGTGCATAGGTATATCAGACTATTTACAAGTTATTGAGCGTGGCTAAATAATAACGGCTGCACAGGTCGATCTTCAAGGTTAAGGTTAAGGTTGGGTGACCATCTTAACTTATCGAGTTTCTTGTGTGGCTCGGAAAGCACGTGAAGCTGTTGATTCTGACTGTCGTACATCTTTGATAGTCGTTACCGGTAGTCAGAAGCTAGAAAAAATTGAGTGTAGCGTGATACCCAGCTATTGGGTTGCGGAGGCTTGATCGGCAGTCGCTACATGTAAAACGCGCTAGTATTTAGCTGCATCCTGTTAGACTCAACATAGTTGGGAAAAGGCTAAGCTGCTAATGATGATGATGATTTACAAGTTATTAAATTTACTAGTATATCAACTGTACGGTGCAAGACTGCCCCGCCTGGGCAGATCACCGACGTGTCCTCACGGTGGCGATAGGCGGAGACCACTCGCGTCCGGCATTGGTCGAGGCCATGCTGCGGGGTGAGAGGGAGTGGGAAGCGGTCGCCTCCTTCTGCGAAGCAGTCATGCTTCCGAAGGAGGAGGCGGGCCGTGTGAGGGAGAGGATGGCGTCCTCCCTCCAGCCAAGCCGCAGTGGCAGACGCCCACGGCGTCGGACGACGGCCGACGATCTCCGGCCACCGTAGGTGCGGGCATGCGGACAGCGAGTAAAGGGCAACTCGCTGTCCGACCATGGACCATGCCCGGGTCGACGGCGCGTTGTGTTCCACGCGCGCCTCAAAGAGCGTCAGCAACATGACGAGGCAGGCTTCGGCCCTCTACAGGGGGGGCCCTGTAGAGGGCCGAAGCCTGCCGGGGTCGTGGGACTCATGCCTAACGTGACCATTTATTTTTTGTCTCAAAACGGGACACTGGTTTATTAAGGTCAATTTATTAACAGGTTGTCAATGAAAAAAAAAACAATTAAGTTTTTTATTTAGAAATAGTTAGTTAGCTTAAAAGTTACGAATTAAAAATATATATATACTTACCCGTAAAGTTAAGTTATATAAAATTTATATTTATCAGATTAACAAATCGGCTTTAATATAGCTGGTGATGATTTTAAGTAAGAATGAAATTCTTAGCTCGTTTTTTTTTATATTCACCTTAATTATCAAAATCGCCGTTAGAACTGAAATTTGTAACTGGGTTTTCTCAGATGTCTACAATTTTTGAACAATTTCCCATGCGGAAACCTTTTTTACATCAACCCAATAAAATATCTCCATTTCTATGGTAGGAGTAGTAGTAGTCTGATCTTCAAGTTTCAATACAGCTTGATGAAAAATTGCTGCCTGAGCGTGTAAAAAATAAAGCCACAGTTTGGATGTGGAATCTTCAAAAAAGTTTTTTAGTAACAGGAGATATTTTTCAATACTCAAAAAGTAGTTTTTTAATGGCTGATACATTTTTGAAACCCTCTCCAAGGCAGGCATAAGAGGCTTTGCTATAGCCGAGCATTTGTTGATATTCCGTTTCAGTTTCGGCTCAAAACTCCTTTAGAGCTTCAACTCGAATCGTGTAAATATAAAAAAAATATATATCTTCACAATAAGTCTTTCGTACGCGCGATCAAAACATGATTGAATTAATCATTAGACCGAAAGCTGTGGTTTTCTTATATTCCAGACGTCTTCTGCCGCGGCCATATCCAAATCCTGAACGAACACTTGCGTTTCGGCATTTTAACTTAATATTTCATTTAATTTATTTTATAAACAATTTTAACCACACAATTTTAAGAAGGGATGTCCACAATGTAACGATGGCGCATCGCCGTTTGTCTTGTAGTCCGATGATGGAACGGGCTTGGCGGAATTAGATTGTGTAATTCCATAGCACACTCCCCGAAATGTAACCGATAGAAAACCGATAGACTTGCAACTCGTCGTCGATGTTCAAGGCTCTGGAGCTTTGACTCGACCAGTGCATCGTTGTCAATGAGTCTCTTGGCCCGCTTCGCGATAGACTCAAGCGCGTCCAGTTTGTATTTCGCAGATCCATCCCAAAGATGAGAGCAGTATTCCATACATGACCGAACCTGGGCTTGATACAAATTGAGCAGCTGTTCCGATGTGGTACCGTCTCACCTTGGCTAGGATTCCCAACTTTTTTGATGCTAACTGAGCCTTAGCCTCGGTACATAGGCCAAAATTGAGTGTGGAAGTTAAAGTCACCCCAAGAAGCTCAATATGATTGGTTATCGGCACGGTTACACCACGGAAAGTAGGAGCCGGTTCAAATTGGCTCCTTTTTGCGCAGAAGAGTCATGCCTGGGTCTTAGCTGCATTAAACTTGACCAAGTTGGCATCGCCCCATTCGGAGATAGCCTTCAAGGACAAGTTCAAGCGTCCCACCATGTCCTCACAGAGAGACTGGATCTGTGACCTACCAGCTCGCGCGCTGGACACATATCTCTCAGAAACTGTACTGTTGTCTGCATACCCAAAGGTACCGGGCATTCGCAGATCGTTAATGTGCAGTAAGAATAAAGTTGCTGAGAGAACAGACCCCTGAGGGACCCCGGCATTAATTTCCAATTGACCAGATGAGCAGCCATCAATGACCACTCAAATGGACCAATCTCTCAGGAAGTCTTCAATCCAAACGCAAAGTTGAGTGGGTAAACCGAAGGAAGGAAGCTTAGCAATAAGGCTATCATGCTAGACCCTGTCAAAGACCTTGGAGATGTCAAGGGATACAGCAAGTACTTCCCCGTGCCTCTCAATGGCCTCGCTCCAGATATGAATGTTAATGTCAAATATAAAGTACGTAAAAAATAAATAAATACAAATCCCATCATTAAAAGTCAGAAGAATATTCCAAAACAAAAAGTTTAAGTTATTTACTAGGTACACGAGCATTAAACAACAACAAAACAAATATCGAGAAGTGGGCGAACGAAAAATCTGTCAAATAAATAGTCAACAAAGCACGAGCGACGACGTCTTGGCCATTCTCGGCTATCTTCGCATCGACCGATGAGTCCGATGACGCGGTCTCAGAAAACGGGACAATTTTGCGTCCCAGAGATCATTGCGGGGACACCGGGACTCGTAATTATAAAAAGGGACAGTCCCGTTCAAAACGGGACGTCTGGTCACGTTACTCATGCCATTACCGTGGCCCCGGAACGTAAAGGGTTATTGAAGGTACACCGTGGATATTAGTCAGTAAAAGTCTGACAGCCCTGCCCGGGGTGGGAGGACTTACTTGATAATTTTACAACGTTAAAAAAAAAAAAAGTATATCAACTGTCTTATTGTAAATAAACTTTAGATAAACTTGCATACTAGATTGTACAATATTTTTGGACTAGTAACTTCTGTGTTTTTATTTTTTCAGACAGTTTAAGTAGCCTTTATTACTCTCCAGGCGTTCAATTGTCTTCACATTTAAAGCCACACCGATACGTTGCTTCGTTTAGACATCAAAGAAGGACAAAGAAACACAATTTTCCTGTTATAATAATACCTATAGTAGTACTATATAGTAGACTAGTAGCTATTGATTTAAATGTTCAAGGGTTATCACATAATCTCATATGCCTACACATAAATGCACCTCCACACAAACATATACCCACCACACACACTTTTGACATGCTATGTATATTATATAAAAATACAACATAAAAATTAACACCTAACTGCATAGTATTCATAAGTAATGTATAGTAACATTAGAACACTTTGTTCAGATGCTGCTTCATATTCTGTAATAAGCACTTAAGTACTACTTTTATAATAATCGGCCAGGGGATCGGAACCAGAGAGTATATAACCACTAGAGAGCGTATAGGTCGATTTCTTTGAAGAACACGACTCACTACTACGGGCCGTGGGACGACACAAAAATGCAGAGCTGCAATTGGTCAGTTCACGGTCAAGTTGCGTAGATATGCCTGGTTAGGGATTCGTCTACTTGATTTAGGGAAAATAGTCGATATCCATAAAATTGATTTTTACATTGTAAAAATGCTGAGTAAAAATTCCATAGTAAAAATCGGTTGTCTGTAAAGTCGGTTTACTGACGATAGTTGAACGTGACAACGTCATAAGAAAATACTGAAGGAATGGTTGCATTTATCAAAAGAAAATTTTAATTTTACATCACTATTACTGCACTTCTCATGACAATGGAAGAATCTCTACACAGTGACGTCATCTCTTAGCGTTTTATGATAGCCTAGTACTTGACTCGTTGAGTCATACATAAATGTCAAAGAATCCCTACACAGTGACGTCATCTCTTACCGTTTATGATAGCCTAGTACTTGACTCGTTGAGTCATACATAAATGTCAACTTGTAGATCCAATTTGATTTGCTTTGGAACGCCTCAGAGCGATGGAACGCCTCAGAGTGAGCTAACGCCGCATGAGTCATGTATTTTCGTGCGTGCAGCCAGCTTCATCGAATTATAAGACGTTGTCACGTCAAAAATATTTTCATTAAAATCAGTTGTGTGTCAACAACTGTAGCTTCAGCAGGCACTCTGTAATTATTTGTTTTCGGTGGTGTGCCATTGGATGATTTACCTAATGACTTCTCCCTCCTACATACATTTAACCCGTCGACTCGTTATCGAAACAAAGTAACCTTTTCTTTCCTGGGTTGGAAAATCATCAAATGATTTCTCCTGCTCTGGGTAAAGCGGAAGGGAGTGTCAGACTTCTACTGACTAAAAACCCACCCTGTTCCTTCGGCTGCTCATTAGAACATTACCGCTACCCCGGAAACAAAGTAACTTACGAGGGCAATATTGTAATGCGAAGGCCCAAGTTAATTAGTATTAGAGTCCGTCATACTATTTGAAGCTTAGAAAGATTGAATATAGGTCTATCTTATATTCAAGATTTGACTTTTCGGCTTTTTTGACATTATAACAATAAAAATTAGAAACTAATATTCCCTAGCAACCTTATCTATCCACTTTTCTTTTTATTCAGGAAAATTCGGAAATCTAAAATGAAAACATGCATGTCACACAGAAGAAAAAATATTAGAACTTAAAGTCGGTTAATGTAGATAGGTATTTTAAGACAACTATCTGAATTGAATTTAAATAAAAAATAAGTTACATTTTATAATTATCGATATCGTATTCAGTCATTAGAGGTAACAGCACAGATTATTACGATAAAAATACAAAGGGAAAGAAAGGGATAAAATAATTAGAATTTCTTCATGAAAGAAAGAGACTTTTCCAAAAGACATCAACACGCGACTCATTCGTGTCCTTGATCTCCCAAACCACCATTTTAAATAGACCTCTGCAGTGGCTTATAATTTGATTTAATAATAAATAATTTTCGTAGTATTTTATTACTGATGAATAGTTATGTCATGAATTTAGTATCTAGATGACTGGGAATATTTTTCACACCACTTCAACGCGCATGAAGTCGTTTTTATACGTTATAAATTGCATTCAAAATTTTAAATTTTGTAATTGTTTAGCATGCACACTGGATGAACACTTGGTCACAACTAAAATGGTTCGTGTACCGTAGCCAATATACTTATAGGTTAAAACACACAAATTATTTTCGTGCGTCGGGGCACTATATGCGTGGTCAAGTGGTTTCATAATCTTTGATCGGAACTCTCTTTAACACAGGTTAACTTTTAGCCTATCTAATGGAACAGTACTTCACCTGTTTTAAACGTATTTTTTGCGAAAAAAAATCAGGCGAGCGAAGTTGTGGGCAACAACTACTATTATATAAAAACGAATCTACTATAACTGTGTAACTTAAAAGTGCTACGGTTGGATACCGACTGATTTAGGTGTTATGCTGGAACAACTCTCTCTAAAAACAAATACTGCATAGGCAAGGCGGCAGCATATGTATTTAGCAACGCATATATATTATATTATATAAAATAAACCAGCTACTAAAAATTAACGCTCTTACGCAGAATAATATGAAACAAATAATAAAAAAACTGACTTCAGTCGCTTGACTACAATGATACTGAAAAAAATCTAAAATAAAACACATCAGACACCTACATATTTCCTATCCATACTCACAAACGCATCCTAACTCTCTCTCTCTCTCACACACACACACACGTGTACCCTAATAAGTTTTTATCTTTTTATTTTAACTTTAATTTACTTTATATACATTTTTATTGTACATCTATACTAATATTATAAAGCGGAAAAGTTTGTTTGTTTGTTTGTTTGTTTGCTTGAACGCGCTAATCTTCGAAAGTACTGGGTGGATTTGGATGAAATTTGGTATGGAAGTAGCTTGAAGCTTGAGGAAGGTTATAGGCTACTTTTTACCCGACTGCAAAAAAAGGAGAGTTATGTTTTTACCGTGATAGAATCCACGGGAGCGAAGCCCCGCGAGAGTACTAGTTAGCGACTATAAAGGGTGAAGATACTGACTCCTGAAACAGAGACTTTGCCTTGCTCTGAAGTTAGGGTTATAATCTACAATGTATCATTATACTGAAGTCAATAAAAATATTTGTATTTGTAACTGAGCCATGCTGGCAAAGGTATTATTTTACGTAGAGTAGGCATCGAGGGTGTAGAGGTTGATTATGTCCAATATAGTATGTTGGCCAAATGGCATTTTCCCAGGCAGGAGAAAATAGGGAAATAACTTGTTGCACCAAAAACGTCTACAATCGATACGTTTTGATGAAACACCTAGTGAGAGGAGCACTTACACTTTCCCTTATACGATAAAAACTTTTTACCAAAAAATTAAACCGACTCCCAAAAAACACTGCAAAGTGATTTTTTTGGTAAAAAGATTTTATTTCACTCTTTTTAGTTGGTCTATATTTAATTTACCTAGTTACAGGAGCCTAAATGTCAACTACTTATAACCTTTTACAAAATATTGCTTTTCCCAATGCTAGGCCGTTAATTGTTGAGGAGTTCTCCTGGTACTTCACCATCAGCTCTACATCACCATATGCATTGTGACGAGCATAAAGTGCTTAACATCCATATTCAAGTAATCGAATCGAAATCCACTCAATACTTATTATTGAGTAGTTTCGGCGGCCATCTGTTGTCTTCATCATCGGTTCCACTTCCTCAAATGGTACTTTTTAAGAGCAACTACACAAGTTACTATAAGAAATACCCAAAACGCGATAGGTGTGCCTATAATATTTGAAGAGTTCCCTCGATTTCTCCACAATTCCATCATCAGATCCTGACGTTTATGAAAATGGGACCAATTTCGTAGTATATATACCCTTCAATCAAAAAAGGAATTTTCCAAATCGGTTCAGCCGTCTTCGAGTAATCGATGATCATACATAAAAAATATATATATATATATATATGCGTCGAATTGATAACCTCCTCTTTTTGTCGTCGGTTGAAAACTCATGGATATGTGCCTATCCTCCCCAACCTTGCAAAAATGTGGCTATTAGTTAGGGTTATGCACTCAGGGTCTGCCAGGAGCCTGCCGGGATTGTGGAAATATTTTGACGAGATACCACGGCCCCAAAACACAAGAAAAACTAAAGGAACAGGTTGGGTTTTAGTCAGTAGAAGTTGCATACTCCAATCCGCTCCACCCAGAATTGCCTCAAAATCAAAGCCTGACCTGAAATTTTGTACCCTTGGTTTTTCTATCTTCATAGTTTAAATATTTACTTGCTATTTTCAGACGCAGAAGGCACAGGCGGTGCGGATCTGCAGCGCAAACTGGACTTGCTCAACGGCACGCTGGATGCAGAGAGAGCCGAGCAGGCCCGCAGGCAGATGCAGTACATTGCTCATTGTAAGTCAATACATACTAATTCATTATCTTCCTGTCCTTATTCCAGTTACTTGGGGTCGACGAAACATGTACACCTAAACACCGAGGTTCTTTTCCTATCCTTTACTATTTATCCCGGTAAAACGTGCAAAATTCCAGTCTACTAAGTCTGTATACTAGGATGTATGTACTAATTGTATCAATTTAATTTAATTTTGTATGTATTTTGATATAAAATTAAATTGAACTTTCTAAGACGTACGTAAATAATAAACATGAAGAACACTGTTTAAAATTAAGTTATTACACAATTAGCCTACTATCTTCGCACTGCTGCACTCAGGCCTCCTTTCTATGAGATAGAATTGGGCGTATTCCATCACGCAGGCCCAGGTTGGTGGAAGTCACATGTCGAATTTTCGGTTTTCTTGATGTTCTCCTTCACCGTTTTTAGAGCATTGGTGATGATGAAAATAACATAATGTGCCTGCCTGGTTTCGACCCTACGACCTACAACTCGTATTATATCGTGTCTGGAACCATGGGGCCACATCTATATGGAATTCCATCTATATTTTACAACTAGTAATCACGCGGGGTTTAGCTCCCGTGGATTCTATCACGGTAAAAATATAACTCTCCTTTTATGCAGTCGCGTAAAAAGTAGTCTATAACCTTCCTCAAGCTTCAAGCTACTTCCATACCAAATTGCATCCAAATCCACCTAGTACTTTCGAAGATTAGCGTGTTCAAGCAAAAAAACAAACAAACTTTTCCGCTTTATAATATTAGTATAGATACGAGGGTGACACTGAAAGTTCTTAGAAAATCAAAAACTGAACAAACTAGCAAGTTATTAGTTTTATTATATCCCTTCAAAATAGTGTCAATACATCGCTGCATTCGATGGAATCACTGAGAAAAGCACTTTACCCACTAGTTAGGGGTCTCTTCGGCGGCATTTTGAAACGCAGCCACTGCTTCCTCGGCGTCCATAAAACGTTTTCCTCGAAGTTTTTCATTTATTTTCGGAAATAAATAAAAGTCGCAAGGTGCGAGGTCGAAACTATAGGGCGGGTGACCCAGTAATTCCACGTCTGACGTCGCCAAGTAGTCGATTGTTTGTTAGGCGGTGTGCGACGAGGCGTTGTCGTGGTGAAGGAGGATCTTACTGTGAGGTCGTATCTCCCGAACTTTTTCCAAGACAAGTGGCAAACAATTATTAGCGTACCACCCTGCAGTAACTGTTTATCGATCCTCTAAAACAATTGTTGCGTAATGACTTGTCCTTCCTTAAGAACGAGGCCACCATCTTTTTTCCCACGCTACGACCTCACTTCACTTTAGTTGGCAACTCCTTGGAAGGAAACACTCAGATAGCAGACTGTCTCTTGGTTTCAGGATGATACCAATGAAATGAAATGAAATATTTGTTTTGTAAATTGGTTATAAATAAAACTTTTACACCTCATATTTTTTTGCGTATTACGTTTAGTTTAGCTGGATGAGGCCAGTATTTCCTGACTACTCTGAGAAGAAAAACCGAAACAAACTCAGAGGTCATACTTAGTCTGTTTTAAAGTCCATATAATTTGTATTTGTATATGAGAAGCATGTTGGTTCATGTCTGTGGTGTTCTTTTGAGGAAATAACCACGCAAGTTTGAGCGCACCTGTCCAACAATTTGACGAACAATACCAAAGTAAGGACATTTGGGTAGGCCACACAAGTACTCAAACTGCTTGACATCGTTAAATAAATTATAGTGAAAGTAAAAACAACGAAGAAAGAATAACCTACATAGTTCTCACATTACAAAAATGACATAATTATATTTAAAAAAAAAAAAACAAAATAAATAGGTTTATACAATACCTATTTAACAAAGCAAATATTTTAATCAATAAAAAATAAATCAACAAATAAAAAGGCTCACGTATATAACTGGAGCAGCTCATTTTCAAGCCTTCTTGTCCTCAATATAATCTTTAACTGTGTAAAAAGCTTTCTGACATAGCTTACGTTTTATAAATAATTTGAATTTATTAATACTTAGTTTTTGAATATGGCTAGGAATTTTATTATAAAAACGTATACATTGGGATCTAAACGATACAATATATATCCAGCATTCATCACCCGTAAGTATAGTATGTCGAACACAGCATTTGAGTCACCTCCGTTAAATCTTTGAACCATTTCACGACACCAAACAACACGGCGCATAACTTTCTTGTTGACTTAAATAACATCGAAAGTCATAAAAAATTCTCGCGTTAAATTCATGCTGACGTGACACAGACAATTTTCAATTTGCCGCCAAATTGTTAAAAATGACAAATAATAAATGCATGTAACACAATAATATTGGCAGAGTTCCATTATCAAAATTTGAACGCATTTCTTTATGATATCGTTTGCCAGTTCTAAAAACTTTCAGTGTCGCCCTCATATTTAGAATAATTATTGGTAAAAATGTTCGTATAAGGTTCCATTATCAAAATTTGAACGCATTTCTTTATGATATCGTTTGCCAGTTCTAAAAACTTTCAGTGTCGCCCTCATATTTAGAATACTTATTGGTAAAAATGTTCGTATAAGATCTACTCTGCATGCTACAACGTTGCAACATTATAACATTTCTCACATCAGCTGATTCGAGAAGTGTTGCAAATTACGTCATGAAATTCAGAATTTACATCATATTATGTCGGTAGTCGAATTTATCATGCAAACTTCGTTTCTATTTCAATTTTTACTTTTAGTTAGTGAGAAATATTTTAAATTATATATATTAATATATATTACACTAAAAAAAATTGAAACCACCACCGTCTGAAGTAAATTTTTAAAGGATGTTCTATTTGAGTCTGTCAAGTCTATTGTGCAAAATATTGCTATACCAGGACTTTTAATTCGATTCAGTAGACTGTCAGTTTCAATATTGTAGGATAGTGACGAATACGAAATTGAATTTGAATTTATTTAATCGATTCGGGAATAAAATCGATTAACAGTTTTTTTTTAAATATTGTTTGAAATTAACAAAAAGTGAAATGTATATAACGGAGGACCGGTACCATTCGGATTTTTAGAAATCGTGACGTCAGCTAGGCTGACGTCACCATCAATACCGCTAGGTTCACTCATTGCAAAAATGAATAGACAAAACTTATTTTCACACGTTTTAATCTTTTAAAAACTAACACAAGTAAAACCACCTTAAAATCAGAATGAAAATATAAAATTTACTCACAAGATATTCCAGTTAAAACACCAAGTCTTGTCTTCACAATATTCACGATCGAACTGTGGCTTCGCAGCGACCCGCCATTTGAAAATATTAATATGGCGCCATCGTTGCGAAGTCATTACACATCTTTTGTTTACAAATTTCACATAACGTTGATTGAAGTAACCAACTATGATTTGTTAATTAATTTTACCATTTTTAGCACTCGATTTTAACATTGAATTAATTCTGTATTGTTTAAAACATTTACCAAAACATTTACTCAAACATTTTATACGCGCGCCATATTGTTTGCTTGCGACACAGTAGTCAATCGACTATTTCTTAAACAATAAATAAGCAGAAGTTATTTTAAAACTAACGCATATCGCTTATTAATCAAGAAATGAATTTAGTAACATGTATCTTGTTTTTAAACCTAAGTTTAAATAAACCTTTAGTTACGGTTTGCTGTTATAGTAACCGCAAATCATAACACTGCTTTTTATGTTGAAAAGTAGTAAACTGACTATGATAATCAAATCTAAACTAATTTAAACTTATCTAGTAATTTATAACTAATTAATTTGTACTAAAACTTAATATTATTAAAGTCGACGTTGACTTTGCGCCGACATATACGTAATTAATTAATTATGAAGGGACGTGAAAAATCGAACGAATAGATCATAATTATATTATTTATTTTTTGCAACGTGCCCCTGTACATATGCCCATTCCTACCGCAGTGGTGCGGGGGCAATCTTTTTAATAGTAAACCCTTGTGTGGGTTTTATCATGCCTGGTTAAATATAAATATTTTCAATAAAAATAGATTTCCTTATTTATAACAAAATCTAGTTACTACTTAAAAATAAATTTTAATAGTATAAATTTAAGCATTTATTTCTATTTCTCACGATTAAAAATCACTCATTTATTATTTGATTGACTGAATCCATCACTATTAGGTTAAGTATGGTGTCATTGTTTTAAAAAGTGACAATTGCTTATGTCATCTTACTGAATCGAATAAAAGTCCTGGTATAGGATAAATCGTACAGTTTGTCTATAAAGTTGTGACAAAAAATGATAACGCTGTTGACATGCGTGTAGCAACCCTATATAGTGTGGCCAAACTGATTTTGATACTAGCAACATTATACAGTCATATTTTGTTTCGGTTTTATTTACAGTAGGTATCTCTGCTTATAAAAAAATGACATAGCATTTTTAATTGAACCAGAATAAAATTATGATTGTTAAATGCCAAGTATTCTTTAGTTCCATTAGAGCCTTTCTATTATTTTGTCATTTCTTGTACGTAAACCCTATTGATTTTAAAATTTTACGGAGGGCTTAAGACTACAATCAAAATCCAGTTCAGTTCTAGCGATCACCTGCAATTTTTTGAGGGTCGGTACCTGCAATGGACGTAGTTAAGTAGAAAGAACTCAATCCACACTTTGGCCTAAATTGAGTTAAGTATGCCATAGTACTCCTGAGGGCCGAATCTGTCATGTAGTTTTCATGCTACTTTTAAAATGTACACGGAAACTAGTTTTTCTTACTACCCCGACTCAACCCACAGTATGAAGAGCATATAAAATATATTTGCTGAACGAATTCAGTCCGCTTGAATTGTTTCTGAGTAATGACATTTCTATGAGTATGTTCTTAAGGTCCATAAACAAGAATAAACTCAAACAGTTTGGATCCTTTCTGAAACTGAACTGAAACGACTCAAACAGGTTGGGTCGTTTCTGTGATGTAGGCTTACAAAAATCGAAATACTTCCGTTTTTATGGTTTCTGTCCTAATATTAAACAAAAGGGTTTTCATTCTATGAAAAAATCACATGATTGTATAGCTGGCAGTTTGGCCATTACAGTGATAAACGAAAATTCAAAATTATAATTTCATTATTTTGTTTTTTCCTATAAATAAAATGAGTGAATCCTTTCATTTATAGGATAAACCAACAAATGTTTTGAGATAAATGTGTTTCTTGGAGTATATTTCACCTTTGAAAACTAAAAATTAGCGTTTATCTTTAAACTTTTTGTTCTTTATTTGTTTACTGTGACTTGGGAGGTCTGAAAAAGTTTCCTTTTCTAAAAAATATGGATACTTCGCCCGCAGATGCCGCCCAAGTGGTGGAATTGCTGGATTCTGAACTTAGTCGTCGAGTTGCACAATGGTAGGACGGGAAGTAATTTCAGACATCCCTCTTTTAGAGGTCTCAGCTTTAGAGCATGCCAAACGAGGCTGATTGTAAAAAATATCAGGTCGAAATTCCAATTCTACCCTAAGATATCAGCATTTGAAGATTTGTCACGTTAATTGGAGCATTTTTGAAAATTGTTTTAAAAAATTACTTCCAAGAATTTCTAAGTTGATGCGTTTTGGCAGTTAATTTCCCTTGATGGTAGGCACCCCTTGCAAAAAAAAATTAGCCCTCTAACTCAACAGGTGTACGAGATTTAGAGTTAATTGATTTTTCGAAACTTATTTTTTTTTAAATAAAGGATAGAAAATTGGCATAAGCTGAGAGTGCACGTATGACCACAAAGGCCCCGTATACAAACCCTGAAAAGATGGTAGCTGCAGCTAGCGGAAATACAAATCTACGGGCCCCATAAGGTTCACCAGGTAAATCCAATTAATTTTGTCATCAGAGATGGGCAGACACAAAGGGCGGTGGGCAGATTTTATCAGAATACAAATTCTTGTAGTAATAATAAAATAGTAGTAGTAGTAATTTTCAAAAATGCTCCAATTAACGTGACAAAACTTCAAATGCTGATATCTTAGGGTAGAATTGGAATTTCGACCTGATTTTTTTTACAATCAGCCTCGTTTGGCATGCTCTAAAGCTGAGACCTCTAAAAGAGGGATGTCTGAAATTACTTCCCGTCCTACTATTGTGTGTTGTGGCTCAAAGATTGCATCTAAGCCTGTCGTCAGTCTACAAACGCTATCGGGAGACTAGTTTGTTCACGCGCCATTCAGGATCTGGCAGGAATCGGGTCACTTCTGAGTGAAATGATCAATTTATTGTAATAACTTCTTTACGAAATCGACACTTTAATGCTTTTCAACTGCAGCAGCAGCAGCTTCATGTTGTACGTAGGGTGGCTGTATGTGAGTCTACAATTAGAAGAAGGTTGAAGGAACGTGGACTGGTACCGCACAAGCCAGCAAAGGGACTGAAATTAACTGCAGACCATCGTAGAGCGCGCCTTAACTTTGCACGTGAGCACCTAAATTGGTCATACCTCCAGTGGAACAAAGTCCTCTTTTCTGATGAATATAAAATTATGCTGTATGGTAACGACGGAAGGAATAAGGTCTACAGAAGAGATGGAGAACGCTTTGCACAATGCCGCATTGAAGAAAAGGTCAGCTATGGAGGCGGTTCGTGGACGGTTTGGGGAGGAATCAGCGCCGATGGTAAGTCAGAGCTTGTCTTTGTGTCTGGGCCACGTCTGCCTGCACTAAACAGTCATTGGTACATCGAACAGTGTCTTGAGCCTCACTTGATGCCCTATGCATATTTTATTGGTAACGGTTTCATATTCATGCACGACAATGCTAGGGCTCACACCGCGAGCGTCGTACGAGATTATGTTACCGAAGTTGGTATCTCCATTATGGAATGGCCAGCAAGAAGCCTGGACATAAATCTGATTGAATATGTGTGAAATGAATTAAAGAGGCGAATTCGTGCAAGAGATCCTGCCCCAGAAACACAGCCAGCTGCAAAATGCAATCCAAGAGGAATGGAATGGAATGCCATAACATTTGATCGTGACTCTCATCTGATCGATGAAGAACCGTATGGAAGCAGTAATAAGAGCTCGGGGAGGGAATACAAGTTATTAAATAAACGTTTCTCAACTTTTTTTATCATTTACGTGTTTTATTTTATCAATTTCCTTCAAACTCGATACAGGGTAAAATTTACTTGTTAAACAAAATACGAAAACTATGATAATTTAATGTGAATTGTGAATAGTATTCACTATTAAACGACATTTGACATATATTCCTAAATATACACATTTTTCTGATAATCCTTACAAAATATAAACTTGCAAGTTGTTTCAATTTTTCTGATGAGAAGTGTATTTCGTGTAAAGAATATGGTTTTAATCCTTGTCGCCCGATTACCAACGTCCTATTTAAATCGCTCACGAACCTACCTACCTATCATAGAGTAAACCTACCTGATGACATAAGATGATCATTTACCGTATCCCTACCTATATTATTTGTCTTAAAATATTTTTTCAAGTTTAATGAATCGATTTCTGCTCGTTATGATCATGTAAATAAATCGAGGCAGAATCGTTTTGGTATACCCAAACAATAAAAAAAAACAACATGCCTGACGATTTTGAACAAATTAAGTACTTAGTGGTAGGTATTGAATTTTAAATACTATTGCATGTATAAAATTAAAAAAAAAAAAAACGTAATATTTGGTGTTAAAATGCACAAATCATTAGATTTGAAGTGGAGCTAGTGTCCAACATCCACAGATTTTATGTTTTATAACCTCGACCAATACTATCTCCAAAATGACGATGCATCTACACAATTTGATTTTATAAAGGTACATTAATTTATAGATAAAGTTAATATGAAAAAAATATTGGCGTTAATGTTTTATACGGCCGTTTTAGTCATTACCCACACATAAAAGATATTGAGTAGCTTAATCAATAATTACATTATTAATAAGGATGTCGCATGACGTAACTCTTGAGGATCAATTGGACCTTGTAATGAGCCGTTAGTTTATTTTAAAAATCATCTCCAAAGTGACCTGCTTTCGGACTAAACGTATATACATACTAATGTCCATTGACATATATATTACTGCGTAAGGACTGGGTGGATCGCATGTTACAATGACGCCTCGAACTTGGTCCCAAAATGGTATCTGGGGGCACGGCAGTGCCCCCGCCAAGTCGATCAAAAAAGCGGCACGGCCGTACCATACTTTTCTCGAAGCAATTCAGGCCATTTTCGACTCCCTATAACTTCGTTGTGGATAAAACTATAAGCCTGAATTTTCAGTAACCGAGCAGACATCGTATAAACACGGTATATTTCAAATTTCATTCAATTTGAACCTGTAGTTTAAGAATTATAACGAGTCAAAGTTTGTTAATTTTGTCACTCACTGACTGACCGATCATCAAAAGTCTAAGGCACTTCTAGCAGACGTAGAAGCTTCAAATTTAGAATTCAATTAGTATTTATTGTATGAATTAAGGAAAAACTAAAATATTTATCAATTTTTTTTTTAATGATTTGTTTTTTTGACCACCATCTCACCTGATGGTAAGTGATGATGTGGTCGAAGATAGAGCACGCTTGCCTCAAAGTAACCTATCTGGAGGCTTCCCTCTTGACTTAAAGACCCCAGGTTATACGATGAAGTTATAATTAACATGCGACAGCTCAATGATTCTGACTTTGTTGAAATGATAATGTAGAATAAGATTAGATGTGACTACACAAAAAGACCGTGACTTACTCTCGACTCGATTATTACCTCACAAATCCGATTCAAATGGTGCAAATAAAAAAAAATTAAAACAGATTAGTTACAACAATTGAACACCTCTCGAAACTTCCTAATGATACCGTTTGCTTATTACCTACAAAAAACATGTGTCAACAACTAAATACTGCAATACTTAGATCTCTCCAACATCCCGAAATAAAACTTACAGCTGTAGATAGCATAAATTGCCCCAGATACCTAACAAAAAGAGCTCATGAATGCATAAAAAAACATGAAGATGATGTTTCTATGACTGCGGGCCTGGAAGAGAATGTAATTATAAAAATAGGAGCAAAAGTCATGCTAAGGCGAAATATTAACCTGAGTCTTGGTTTAGTTAATGGTTCTATCGGTAGAGTGCAAAGATTAAAGGATGATCCGAAAAATACAAAAGTCATTAAGAAAATATACATTACATATAGTAAAGAACATGTTTACGAGCTTGGTCCGATCAAAACTAAATTTGAAATTATTAATAGAGCTTATGTTCATCGCGAACAGTTTCCCATATGTATAGCCTATGCTATAACTATAGACAAAAGTCAGGGCCTAAGTCTAAATAATGCGCTGATGGATATCGGTTCTGCAGTATTCACATCCGGTCAAGCTTACGTGGCACTTTCGCGAGTTACAAGTTTGGGCGGTTTACATCTAATTAATGTCAACTTTGGAAGTATTTACAGCGCAGAAATCCTCAATCTGTGAATACAATAGACTAATTTACCGTCCAGGTTTGTCAAAAGTTTTAACATCAAAGCCTCCGAGAAAAATCCATAAAGACAGGGAGTGGGCTTTGAAAAAAACTGTAGCTGAAGCTCAAGAAGTAGTACCGGAAAAGAAAAAAGGAAGGCTACCTACAAAAATAAGAAAAGCTCATAAGATAAGGAGAAGGCTTTAAGAAAATTCATTGATGGTAAACAAAAAGTAGAAGGTACCGGAAAGGAAAAAAGTAGGACTATCTACAAAAAGAAATGAGAACCCATAAAAAACAATACTTGTCAAAAAACCAAGTCTCGCAACTCAATTCTTCTACCGTAAAAAGTTGTGAGATCTGTGTAATACCAAGTCGGTTATTAATTTATTCAGTCCTTACTTAAGGGACCTTCTGTCTTAAGTTGTTACGTAATTATCTAACCTAACAATATAATTTATTATACAATACAATTAAACAATGTAATTTATATATGTACGTATTACTTATGAGATATATTGTGTTTTCATGCGATGGCCGAGTCAATCTATTTATTTAAAACGTTAAAGATTTTTAATATTGAAATGGTCACTATAAGATATTGTTAGGTTAGATAATTACGTAACAACTTAAGACAGAAGGTCCCTTAAGTAGGGACTGAATAAATTAATAACCGACTTGGTATTACACGGATCTCACAACTTTTTACGGTAGAAGAATTGAGTTGCGAGACTTGGTTTTTTGACAAGTATTGTTTTTTATGGGATTCCCTTTATCGAATTGAACTAGAACACAATCGGCTATCTTCGGGAGCGGTCGTAAATTTTACAAGCAAAAATGCCAAGTTGTGCTGTGAAGGGTTGCATGAACAATAACAAAAAACATTTCATATCACCGGTAAGTTAAAAATATGTCATTAAATCAACTTCTAACATTATTTAAAACAATTTTTTTTTCTTATTTGTCTCAACCTTTGGCAAAGACGACGCGAAGCCGCGTAAAAGTGCGACATGACTGCAGCGGCGCGCGTTGTAGCCAATGAAATGAAAAGATGTAATAATATTTTAAAAATCGTTTTATTCGAAGACCAATGAAAACTTAATAACTCAAACAAACATAAATTTTGAAAAATAAAAGGTTTTTATTTATTTCTTTGCGCCTCGAAAAATACCACACCCCGCTCTTACGAGGTTACATATAGGAGCAGACCACGCCGATTGACAATGTAGTTCATACTAGTTCTAATAAATGGCGTTAGTGTTTTTGTAGGGCGACCGCGTCTGTCAACCGGACTGTTCGGACGACCGTAACTTTATATCAATAAACTCGTGACACGTAACTCACTTTTCTGATTTTCGTAATCCTTGTAAATTATAGCGGTACCTACAAGTTTCGCTTGAAATTTTTACTCACCCGGTTTCTGTTTTGTGACTTTAGAGTTCAGAACTTGTCAAATCAGTTTTCATTGGGTATATAGCTAATAATTTGAATTTCCTGCCGGACTCGTATATTTCCTGGTAGCTATGACTTTGAGGTATTTAAGTTAAGAGTGAATAGGTTACTTCTAGGCAAGCGTGCTGCTTATTCGAACTCTTTAACGCTTACCATCAGGTGAGATAGTGGTCAAACGTGAGCGTACATCATAAACAAAACACATTGTGGAACAATCTGCCCAGTTTTCACCTAACTACTAATCTATTTACTAAAATATGGAACTACTGTCTAGTCATAACGTTCACATGAAACCTACTCTAGACTCAAGCATATTCAGCTTGGAGGAGTTAATTAACAAGATTGCTAGTAATTTGAATTCTACCCACATTCGTTGGTCAAGAAAAACATGTTGAAAGAAAACTAAAAGAAGCCAATTGTGTCTTTTTTCTCTGCGTTTACGAAAATCTTTCTTAAATTTCAGCTGGCTATTCAGAGGATTCGGACTACACGTCAGACCTCAACTATCCTGTGGGGCAGCATGCTAACTGCAGCGCGTCGCAGTTTAGAAGTCATGCGCACCAGATGCACACACCACAGGTAACTTTCATTCTTAATTTTTGACATTATCAATTCAACATAAACTTTTCCACATTTACAAGTGCTACAAAAATATAATTTTAGAGATGGTATTATTAGAAATTAAACGGACATTTACCAAGTGTATTTATTGTTTTGAGTTTCCGATATTTCGAGGAATAAAACTAAAAATGAACGAGGGAGATGGTAGACCGATTTTTCTGCTCATTAACCCGCAATAACTTCAGTTGAGCCGTGATCATGGCGCTTGACATAGTGCCAATATATCGGAAACTAGAAACAATAAATACAAATAGTAAATATCCCGTTTTAAGTACAATGATACTGTCACTGACCATGTCTGTTTAAAAACTTATATATATATATATATATATGTTAGAGATAATTACAAAGATTTTTCTAGATGCTTGTACCAGGATAAATCTGTATCAGAGGTGGCAGGAGCTCTTACGCCATAAAAAAAAAAACCGTTAAAATATTCAACATTCCAAGTCTGCAATTGATTGAGTATCGCGTGTAGCCACTGACGCTTTTGAAGTTTTCTATCACGAAACAGGCTTAAAGGATATAAATTGGATTGTCAGGTACTTACAGGGATACTGGGAGTCAGAAGATCACCACACAATGTCACTAGCAGTCATATTTCACCAGGTTTTGAGTGTTTTTCAACCGCGCACGCGGTGTTAGCATCTGCCGGCTGGCTCTCTTCGTTTTGCACTAGTTTCTCCTCACTTTACCAGATGGCGGGAGCGATGCGTTGTTCGAGATGTTACTCAAAGCGATAGGTGAATGCGAGTGGCGGCAAATTTGAATAAGGAATGGACTTAGGGAAACATCCTTAAGCCTGTTCAGCAATTATTAACTGAATGCAATGTCGTTTCTGTGACAGCAAGTAGTGTTTGTATAACTGTAAGAAATAAAGAAAGAAGCCTACTAATACCATAAATGTGAAGGTTGTAATTCTGGATGTATAGATTTCGATCGAGCACACATATATTCTACAACCTAGAATAACGTATACATAGGCTTCTTTGATCCCGGAAAAAATGCGAAATTTTCACGCGAATGAAGTCTGGGGCAATAGTCAGTGTATAATTGACTCTATTTTTTTTCGTCATCTAACTAATGTAATGTTTTCTATTTTCAGAGATCCTTGGAGGTATCTCGGGAGAATTCGTACGAGAGGGACGAGTACCACATACACGTAGACACCGATCCTCTGTATTATAACAGTCAGCCGCGGACCAACAGGTAAATATATCATAAATAACATAATCAGGCTATAAAGTTCCCACTACGATTTTTTTATTATTATTTATAATAGGCTCGCGTTTGACTACAATCTCACCTGATGGTAAGTGATGATGTGGTCGAAGATGGAGCACGCTTACCTAGAAGTAATCTATTCACTCTTGACTTAAAGACCCCCAGGTTATAGCTATGGGGAAACACAGACTTCCGGCAGGGAATTCTACTCCTTAGCCGTACGCACAATGAAAGTATTCCCAAAACGTTTTGTGGGATTTATTTTATTTCTATTTTCTTTATTTGGCTATCCAACAACTGTTTACACTTATACATTTAAAGAAATAAATTAAATGTTCTACAACTATCTTAGGTTAGTGTAACAATTTCTTAAAGGTTAGCGCCACATGTCCCATTAATGTAGTAAGTAGTTGCGCCACAGACACAGTCTATAAAAAACTAAATTAAATTTAAATAACATTACTAACATGATAATCTTAAAACTAACATAAAAATTAAATTGAGTTAAACAAAACGGAGAGTTATAATAATAAATTGGATCGATAAAATACTGTAAAATATAAAAAAGGATTAAAATTAAGTATTACTAGCTGTTATTTTGTGGAACTTGCTATATGAGTAAAAATTAATGTCAACAAGGTCACTGTAACTGTAACTCCTCCGCGTCCTCCACCGCGCCGAACAGTCTTTGGTGCTAACTCCATTATCCCACGGCTTTGCAAATTGTTGGCAAAGCCGTGGGATAATGGAGTTAGCACCAAAGACTGTTCGGCGCGGTGGAGGACGAAATGGAGTAATAGGAGTACGAGGGAGTCTAGCAGGAGCTCGGAACTGAAACTTACTTAATAGTTGGGGACAATTAATTTTGAATCTGAGTAGTTTCTAAAGGAAAATAGAATCACTGATTCTTCGACATTTCTCCAATGATACCATTTTAAAATGTGATAATCGAGCTTCGTAAGATGGTTTGCTTTTGGCAACACCGCTGGCATAAGCTAGATGCCAAAGGAATCTCTTTTGTATACGTTCCAGTCTAAGGTTATGTGTGGCAAAATGAGGTCTCCAGATTGTGTTGCAGTATTCCAAAATACTACGCACAATACAGTTGTACAACATGATCTTGGTACTACTGCGCTTAAAACCAGTGACATTCCTTACAACAAATCCCAGCATTTTAGAAGCCTTTTTAATGACGTTTTCAACATGAGGCACGAATGTCAGTGTGTTGTGGAAAACAACTCCTAAGTCTCTTATTTGATACACCCCTTGAACAACATTTGGGCCCACATGATATGCTTTCTTTTTTCGAGTGTATTTCACATGGTAACACTTTTTAACATTTAAGCTCATTTCATTTTCGTTACACCATTGAACCAATGAATCTACATCCCTCTGAAGCAATGTAGTATCGTTTCCTGACTCGATTATCCTAGAGAATTTAAGGTCATCTACATACATGTAACATTCAGAAAATTTCAGACAGTGTGGGATATCGTTAACGAAAATTTTAAATAGAACCAGCCCTACATGTGAACCCTGAGGGACCCCAGAGAAGGCCTCGTAAGTATCAGATTGAAAACCGTTGACCACAACAAAGAAGAAACGTTTTGCAAGATAAGATTTTATCCAATAATAAAGTGTACCGGTGATTCCTTCTTCGGTGAACTTCGACAGGAGTAAATGGTGGGGTATGCGGTCAAACGCTTTGCTAAAGTCCGTGTAAATTACGTCTATCTGCTTACCGCAGTCGATAGCATCCGATACCATTTCTGTAAAAGTCACTAGGTTAGTGCAAGTAGACCTACGAGCCACGAAACCATGCTGAGAGCTGTTCAAATAAAGATTAAAGTGTGACTGAATATACGGATAAACTAAGGACTCAAAAATCTTGCCAAAAGTCGACAAGATAGAGATAGGTCTATAATTTTTTATATTATCTTTCTCATCACTTTTATAAATTGGAACAACTTTCGCTTTTTTCCATAAGTCAGGGAAGATACCCGAGATGAGAGATTTGTTAAATATAAGAAGTAATGGAGATAACAATGCAGAGGCACACTTGGAGATGAATATTGGTGGAATACCGTCAGGTCCAGCGCCTTTACGAACATCCAACAATTTGAGTTTATTCTGTAATGTCACGCGACCAATAATTGGTGCTGTTAGTGACAGACTATTATTCATCATAGTTTGAAGGAAATCTGACACCGGTTCTCTTTGGGTCTCGTTTGCTTCACCGAATGCAGTAGAAAAATGGGATGCAAACATTTCACATATTTGATGACCATCCGATGTTATTTGGGTTCCGTTAGTCATTGTAGCCGGGAAAGAACTAGAGCCGCCTCTTTTATCCTTAATGAACGCCCAGAAGCGATTGGGATTTTTGGAGATTTCATTCTCTATATCTTTAATGTAAGCATTATAAGAGTCTGTTGCTAATTTGGAACACCGTTTGCCCAATAATTTGAGTTCAAGTTCATCCATAGGATTTTTGTACACTTTGTAACGGGTTCTTATTTTCTCTTTTTCCTTCAATGCTTTTATTAAGTTTCTACTGAACCATGGAGGATATTTTTTATATTTAAATGTAGGGTTAGGAGGCACGTTCATTTGTATAATTTTTTTAATCGTGTCATAAAATATATGAAGCATCTCATTGAGGTCAGTTACGTCCTCAAATAATTTATCCCAGTTTATATCATTAAGATTTTTTACAAATTTTTACATAATCGAGTTTGTAATAATTTATTTTAACATTTTAAGGGTTGTATGGCAGACGGGTTTCTTTACTCGCTTTAAATAGGATTTCGATAGGAGGATGTAATACATCTATGGTGCTAAGTGGGTTTAGGGCTGCCGTGACGCTACCAGAAGGTAAGTTAGTTAATACCAGGTCTAATATTCGTCCAGACACATTTGTGATGTCATTAAGTTGCGCCAATTTGTACGTGTAAGTGAAGTCTATCAGTAAATTACTAAAGCCTGAAGGATAATAATTGTTATCTGACTCATTAACCAAGTTCCACTTTATGGTACCCAAATTAAAATCACCGACAACACAGGTGCACAAGGCTGTCTGTTCAAGTATAACATTACAACAATCTAAAAAATAATCTCAAGTACTACGTGTTATAGGAGGTGGCAAATAGACTGCACACAGAGCCATTTGACGAATAGATTTCATGAACGGTACCTCAATAGTTACCCAGAGATCTTCACATTGGCTTTCCCAGTGACTCATGCGCTATGAATTTATTTTCTTTAACACAGCAATTAATACGCCCCCTCCATCCTTTTTTCTACCATCTCTATCTCTTCTGTATACTATATATCTATCGTCAAATAGCTCCGTGCTTAGTACACTACTATTCAACCATGTTTCAGTCAATATTACAACGTCATAGTTTGCCAAGGATAGCTGACGACAAAAGTTATGAGTCTTCGTGCGTAGACCTCTTGTGTTTTGGTAATTGATATTAATACCCGCGAATTCTAAACAAATAAAAAAACAAATGCTTCGATAATAAACAACAACTAAAACTAAGTTAACTTATTTAAAATATCATCCCAACGAGCACGTTAGTTGAAATACCAGCCTATTTTGTTACTTTGGGCTGTAAAATAGCGGTTTAAGGGTTCAAAAAGCAGTTTAAAGTTGCATATCTGCATCCGTAAACGTCTATAGCTATAAAAGTTACTTAAGGTGCTATAAGCTGAATCAAATACTACCTTAGCCTTCACAGGCTAGGCTTAGCAGTCCACGGTAGAACTCATTTACCACTTACACCTTTATATGAGAGTTACGAAAGTCATTCTGCCACTCACAGCTGCACAGTGGTTTCCATTGTAACTTTTATAGGTTATAGTTATAGTAACCACTATTATACTACTATAAGTTTCATTATAGAAATAATAGAAACTCTTATGCATACTATAGTTACAAAAAATCATCAGTGTAACTAAGGCCTTTAGTAGCAATAGTCATTCCTTGCAGGCTCAATCCATTCGCCATTTTACAGCCGCTTTTGTAACTATTATAAAACATGCACATGGATGGAACAAATGGATGCTAAACGAATAAGTACGTAACTAGATATTATAACCTCAAAAACAGGAAAATAGGAGCTTTTTGTGGCTGTGAGTTGCACTAGGGGAACAAAAATCACTGGAAACGTTAGAAGGGTGAAAATTAGCGCTATGATTCTCAAAAGGGAGTTATTAGAGCTAAAACTGCAGGTTATGACTACATTACAATGAAGCCATGATTTTTTAAGAAAACTTATAATTCACTTGTAAAATTGAGTTGATATACATTGGTTTTTCAGTTAAATGTGCATTAAATATACCGGTAAACAATCAGCCACTTGCGAATAGTAAGTTATCGACACGTAAAAATACGGAAATAAAATTTATTCTGTATAACAAATAAAAAATATCACATATCTTTTGTTAATTTTTTAAATATCATAAAAGCGCGATAAAATTTCTCGAAAATTATCTTATATATCTACAGTAAACTGGACAGCGTTTTAAGTATCTTTATATATCTTGCTAATACAGAATACAAACTTTTACTTCTTTTTGTTTTATTTTCATGATGGCGACGAAAACACTTTACCAAAATATTACAAATAATGTCAACTGAAGATATACAATAAAGAACTACAATCAATTCATTCGTTCAAAGTAGTTCAAAATCATTCAAAAGTAGCGCTACGAGAGCTTTAGTATAGCGTTAATAAATCGTTATAGCTGTTAAGGAACCTTTATGCAACCGTTGTGCAGGTTAAATGGAACTTTAGGTTGCATAAAATGGCACCCAAATAGCGCTAAAGCGGCTGCTTTAAGTCTGTAGTAGACGCTCTAGCGCTTACGTCTATTACCATAAGTAATAATCGGATACGCTCCAAAGCCCTAATGCAGCCCATTTGTGCTAGTTGGGATGTTTCTAACCAGTATGTGCTCAGACTCTTGTTTTTTTCGCATAAAAATTCTGCCACCCCGGATCCAAACGAATTTATAGCCAAGTTCCCTAGCTTTAATCCTCGCGGCAGCATGAAGGGCTTTATATGTTGGGGACAGATGTTCTGTCACAAAAATTGCTGTTTTTTGTCCCGAGTACCCGTGATAAGTGTTGTTTATTTTATTGTCCTTATTGGTTTTATTAAAATTTAAAGTAGACGCCAGGAATTGGTCACGAACACCGGGGGAAGCAAGTTGTACTACTATTGACCGTGGTCGGGTATTATTAGAGTTGAGTTTGGCAACCCTGGTGCAGTGCAAGATATCCCTGTTTTCCACGGCAGATCCAACAACTTTAGAAATTTCTGACACAATGTTTAACAGATTAAAATGGTTGAATTGGGATGTCCACCATGTAACAATAGCGCATCGCCATTTGTCTTGTAGTCCGATGATGGAACGAGTTTGGCGGAATTAGATTGTGTAATTCCAACACACACTACTCGAAATGTAACCGATAGAAAACCGATAGACTTGCAACTCGTCGTCGATGTGCAACTTTGACTCGACTAGTGCATCGTTGCCAATGAGTCTCTTGGCCCGTTTCTCGATAGACTTAAGCGCGTCCAGTTGGTATTTGGCAGATCCATCCCAAAGATGAGAGCAGTACTCCATACACGACCGAACCTGGACTTGATACTTGAGCCTTAGCCTCGATAAACGGACCAAAATTGAGCGTAGAAGTTAGTGCAACCCTAAGAAGCTCAATGCGATCGGTTATCGGCACGGTTACATCACGGAAAGTAGGAGCAGGTTGGAATTAGCTCCTTTTTGCGGAGAAAAGACACGCCTGAGTCTTAGCTGCATTAAACATGACCAAGTTGGCATCGCCCCATTCGGAGACAGCCTTCAAGGACAAGTTCAAGCGTCCAACCATGTCCTCACGGAGAGACTGGATCTGTGACCCACCAGCATGCGTGCTGAACACATATCTCTCAGCAACTGTGCTGTCGTCTGTATACCCAAAGGTACCGGGCATAAGCAGATCATTAATGTGCAGCAAGAATAAAGTCGCTGAAAGAACCGACCCCTGAGGGACCCCGGCATTAATTTCCAATTGGCCAGACGAGCAGCCATCAATGACCACTCGAATGAACCGGTCTCTCATGAAGTGTTCAATCCAAACGCAAAGTTGAGTGGGTAAACACAAAGAAGGAAGCTTAACAATAAGGCTATCGTGCCAGATTCTGTCAAAGGCCTCCGAGATGTCAAGGGAAATAGCAAGCGCTTCCCCATGCTTCCCAATGGCCTCACTCCAGATACGAATGGCATACGCTAGAAGATCCCAGTTGACCAGCTTTTGTTGAAGCCGTATTGTCGGTCACTGAGAATGTCGTTGGCTTCTAGGTATGCCAGGAGCTTACTATTAAGTACCTACACGTTCCATTCCTTACAGAGTATGGACGTACACGTTTCATAATCTTACAGAGTATGGACGTGACTGAGATAGGTCTGTAGTTGGCCGGGTCGGCACGACTGCCTTTTTTGGGCACAGGCTGCACGTTAGCTAGCTTCCGTGCTTTCGGCACCTTTCTAGTCTCTAGAGAAAGGCGAAACAGGTGTATCAAGATTGAAGACAGTTCAGGCGCACAAGTTCTAAGAACAATTGCTGGTAGCCCGTCGGGGCCACTAGCTTTGTTCACGTCAACATTATGCAGTACACTACGGACGCCCTTCTGAAATTCCTTCTGGAATTTAATTTTTAGTACTAAATAATTATAATAGCTTTCCTTTTTTCTTTGGTTTAGATATAGATTTTATTTTTTCCATTTAGTTCAGTTTACTTTTCAAAATAAAATTGACAAAAATAACTAGCAATCACAAGCCAATTATGGCTTAAATGGTTTTTCCTAACATGGACATTGTAAAATTCATAGTTTGATGAAATAAATTTTATTTTATTTATTTATTTATTGGGACACAGGCCTACTATGACAAGAAATCTACCGGGCCAGCCCGGTGTGTCTTGGTAGATCACGCATGGATTCGGATGTCTGGTCCTCACAATGTTTACATTCACTGGTTTTGGGAACATTGGTGACACTACTTAAAGTAATATGCCTACTTGAGTACGAACCTATGACCTAAAACTCGTAAGTGGTGCCTATTACTATCTATGGTCACTCTCTCACAAATATTAAATCAGTTTAGATATTAATTATTATGGAAAAATCAAGTCATACAATTTTGACACGGTTTGCATAATGGTTGAGCAATTCACCTGGGCGAAACAAAAAAAAAAAAATACACACACGACATTTTTATCTGACTGCTCCAAATATGAGGGTGATATCTGTTCTGTGTGTGGCATTCGATATGCAATCGAACAAAAATAATTACCGCAGCTGTTGCTAAAAAAAACTATCATATTTTGAATGTAAATGATAATATATTTCGATACTGAATGTGAGAGCAATGTGGGAGAGCAACGAATATTATGAGCAGATTACTGCACTGTCTGGCTGTTTGAGTACTTTAAATACGGCATACCCAAATGTCCTTACTTTGGTATTGTTTGTCAAATCGATCGAGCTCATTAAGTTTCTTAGATAAGCTCCGCGATAGCTGACAAATGCTTGCACTATTTGGACCGGCCTGCTCAAATCTGTGTTTCTGTTCTCAAAAGAGCACATATACGGTTCTCATGAGTTGATCACTATGGATTGTATCGACTTCAAAATGAGTCGTTGACCTTTGAATATCTTTCGGTGTTTCTTCTCAGGGTAGTCAGTTGGGAAACACCAGCCTCATCTAGTTTACTTTAACGAAAAAAATGACATGTAAAAGTTTATTATTTGCAAAATAAACGTCTTAATTACTAAAATGTTTCTTTTCATACCATTTTCAGGATAGACACGTGGTCTCAGATGCACGCCCAAGTGAGTGTGGAATCTGCAATATCATGGAGGACCGCGGCTGACTGGCAATCTGGAGGTAAGAAGAGACCAATTTATTTATTTAGGTTAGACAACAATTGGTTACACAATACATGTACATTAAATAAACTCAAAGAAATTAATTTATTAGTGTAACAATTATACAACGTGTAACGGAAATCCCATATCTATCCAAAAGGACTGAAGACAACATCTGAAAATAAGTGACTCACAGAATTGACCCCAAATTGTTGATTTCGTTTGTTCCTTGAATACCAATAATAACAAACGTGTCACATCACTATGAGCTTGCCAATAAAACGATAATTCTCTTCGTTCTGCTTAATTTGAATAATTCGGTCTCTGGTATCAATGTAGGTATTGAAATTTCTAATAAGTTCCACACATGTACACATAGGATTAGAAAACCCTAATGCCCGTGCTATATCGTAATTAACCATCCAAAGAAGCCATGCACTTGGTATGTAAATACCCTTTAAATTACACGTTGTAGAATAACACCACATGTACTAATTTATAGGTAATTACATAACTTATGGATTAAATTTGAATTATTCTATACGTAGATCAAATGGGATGACATATGTATATCTCATAAATATTGCATAATTTCCAAGACCTCGATAAATATAATAACTGCGAGGTACATTAAGAAAGAAAGAAAATGAAAATACCCGACAACTAGTGCCAGACGCTGGTTTTCGACCGAACTTAAATTTGTGAAAAAGTGACTGCGGGATGTAAACCGGATTTCTAATGTTATAGAAAATAACAAGTAAATAGTTTTTTTTTTAAATCTTTATTTATTAGAGACTTGTCGTATTTCGACAATGTCAGCCTCATTATAACAAAATCCTTACGCTATACATAATAAGCTCTGAACATTATAATATAATATCTCAACTTACAACTACAGACAGACGTTACACACTAAAGTTATTAAAATTAATGCTTGTAGAATTAAACTTTATAAAATGTACTACACATTACAGGGTGTTTGGTGCATCGTATACCAAATTGAAATGGTCGACTGAAGGGGTCATCTGCTATCCTTTCAGATCCCTTAACACCTCTCATGCCCTGTGGATTTTTTATCGACTTTTTATAGTTTTATTAAAAAAAAGACCCAAATTTTACATTCAAATACAAAATTTAAAAAAAGTTTAAGGCGTAGTCTCTACATTTTTATTTTACTCTACATTTAAATAACTATTCAACCAACAGGTTGAATAGTTATTTAAATGACGAATATCTTCTGAAGTATACCAAATATAAACTCGAAATTTTGGATTTGTAAGGTACATAATAGTGTCAAGCTCTTAATGCTATTGTATGATATAAAATAGTAGTAATTCAAAATTTAATTAGGGCGGTTGGTTGGTTATGTAAATGACGAATATCTTCTGAAGTATAGCAAATAGAAACTCGAAATTTTACATTTGTAAGGTACATAATAGTTTCTAATTCCGAGCACTACTGGACGATCTGAAAGTATAATGACAATAATAATAATCATTAGGGGGCCGCTAGCTAGACACTTCATAGAAACGTCATTTAATAAAAAAATCGGTTGTCTGTAAAGTCGGTTTACTGACGATAGTTGAACGTGACAACGTCATAAGAAAATTCTGATGGAATGGTTGCATTTTTCAAAAGAAAATTTTAATTTTACATCATTATTACTGCACTTCTCATGACAATGGAAGAATCCCTACACAGTGACGTCATCTCTTATCGTTTTATGATAGCCTAGTACTTGACTCGTTGAGTCATACATAAATGTCAAAGAATCCCTACACAGTGACGTCATCTCTTACCGTTTTATGATATCCTAGTACTTGACTCGTTGAGTCATACATAAATGTCAAAGAATCCCTACACAGTGACGTCATCTCTTACCGTTTTATGATAGCCTAGTACTTGACTCGTTGAGTCATACATAAATGTCAACTTGTAGATCCAATTTGATTTGCTTTGGAACGCCTCAGAGCGATGGAACGCCTCACAGCGAGGTAACGCCGCATGAGTCATGTATTTTCGTGCGTGCAGCCAGCTTCATCGAATTATAAGACGTTGTCACGTCAAAACTGTCGAGGTACAAAATATATCTTATTTATTTTCTATAGGTACGAAATAATGTCCATATGTAAACCTACCACCTGTTGATAAATCTCGTTGGTGCCTGCCAGAAAGACCCACACTAAACAAAATCCTTTTAAAAATTGTTGTCTGTTTGCCTGGGTCAACTTCTAGAACATTAGATGATTGCTATGTCAAATCGCCTACACTTCGGTGGTTATGAGGAATAGAAGCTCGTTTACATGCTCCGTAACCTCCGGTTAACCCTTAACAACCCACAAGTGTCTCGCGGACACAATTTTTTGTTAATTTACTCATAAAAAGTTAAGTATTTATTTCTACGAAAAACCACTTTATCTATTCTATCTGCAAGGTTTCAAGATTCTAAATCTGTAATAATAATAATTATAATATGAGTTGTATAGCATTTATTAACAATAAACTAAAATAGTAACTTATCGACCCACAAGTGTCCGATGGACACATTAGGTAACTCTTTGTTGCACTCGAGTATGAAGGTAGACTGTTTGTTTACATTCTACTCAGAATTATGTCGCAGTAAGTGGGTAATTATAATAAATCACAAAGAATTTGTTTATAATAGAAATAGCTGTCACTATATAGCATACCATATCTTGGAAAAGAAGGAAGTAACAGAGCGGAAAATTTGGCGTACAATGTTGTCAACCAGTTATGTGAACCATATTTTCGAACAAACAGAAACATTACTTTCGATAATTATTTTACGAGCATTGAAGTTGCTCAAACCTTGGCTGAAAATGGACTTACAAAATTTGGAACACTGAGAAAAAATAAAACTCGTATTCCTTCAAATTTTCAACCCCACAGAAACCGTGACGGGGAATCAAATGTCTTCAGTTTTTCAAAAAATATGACGTTGGTGTCTTATGTGCCAAAAAAGAACCGTGCTGTTATTTTGTTGTCTACGATGCATTATAGTAATGAAGTAAATGTGAGCAATAAAAACAAATCTGAAATAAATTTGTATTACAACTCCACCAAGTGACAGTTGACACGCTTGATCAGATGGTCCATGAGTACACAGTTCGACGTAAAACAAAACAGATAGCCTGTTGAATTTTTCCAAAATATTATAGATGTGGTTGGCATCGCATCGCTAATTATATGGAAAAAATTATATCCTACTTGGAACTAACGGAAGAAGTGTGTACTAAGAAAAGTTTTTTTTGCGTAAAGTTGTAACTGAATTACACCGCACATAAGGAGACGTAACAGGAAGGGCCTGACAAATTATCATTTAGCAGCTATTGCAGATGTAGTAGGATTCAATCAAGAAACAGCTCAATCTTCTGAACCTGCTACCAAAAAAAAAACGCTGTCACATTTGTCCTGCAAAAATACCCAGAACATCTAAACCAGTGCTGCGATAAATGCAAGCGTAATGTATGCTCTGAGCACTCAGTAAAAAAAAACATTTGTAATGTTTGTAAATAAATAAGTATATAATTTTAAAAATTTATATGTATGTAAATAAATAAATAAAAATGATAATTATGGTATGCCACGTATTTTTTCCCGAGAAGTACTCTAAGCTTCATACATGGTGTCCGTTGGACACTTCTGGTCAGTTACGTTTGAAAAGCTTACTGGGTTGTTAAGGGTTAAACTAAGCACAATTTTTGCAGAAACTACACTAAGATTCTGCTATCACAACGCTTATTACAACTGAGTATTTATTGACAAACAGTTTTTAACACAATATGAGGAGAGACAGTAGTAGCTCAGGGGTTATGGGTCCAACTTGCGATTTGCAGGTCGTGGGCTCGAATCCTGATAGGCAAATTACCTTGTGTCATTTCAATCATCACTACTGCTTTCAAATCAGGGAATCCATGGACCTTTTGAAAAATTTTAAGGCATGTGACATCCACCATGAAGGCATGTGAATGACGGCTCATTTCATAGAGAGACGGCGCTGGCGTGTGTCCCAGCAGTGAGAACGTAATAGGTTGAATTATTATTATTATTAGGTTGAGTATTGTCCTCCTCTGGCTAACGATGACTAGTTGAGTTTCTTAAAGTTCTATGTTGAGCTTGGTTGAGCTATACATTATCTGACAAATGCTGGCACAATCTAGACAGGCCCACTCAAAACTTTCCTTAAAATATCGCCACAGAAATAAACCTACAAGGTTCTCATATATTTTGTTTCATCTCAGGGTTTACATTTACGGAATACAATTACGGGTAAAAGTGTTATTTTTAATAACCAATTTTCAAAATAAAGATCATTTTTTATTTAGCAACTATCTTCTTTCATTTGCTTGAACAAGACTATGAAATCTGAGCTTGGCTTTGAGAGTAAATATTGAAAGTACGACATGGATTATTTAGTAACATTCCAAATGATTAAGCTGTATGTTGCTAATGACGAATACCTAAACCCAACAACTAGACCTACTTTCGCATCACATACTTTTCACGAAGGACAAGGGGCCTCGCAAAAACCTGCCACCCGGAGACTCGTAATGGGTAAGGCCGCCTCTGTTGCTAATGCACACGTCGTAGAGACTGGCCATCTCACCTGTTATCTGCCAAAAGCTTATCTAATACATATAAATAAAATTTACTAATATAATTAAATAGAATTTTCGATTTTTATTTTGTATGTGATTGTAAAATAACATTGTTTTCTCTAGTGTTTCCAGTCTACATAAAACACACGGTACTAAAACGGAAACATTTTTTTAAACTTTGCCTGACTTTCTGTTTGTCCGGGCTAATCCCTGGAAAGGATTAGCCGATCTTAATGATTAATGGCAAAATATAGGATTATGCTTATGATTTCGGAATTCCCGCGGGAAAATCTTTGTTGAGGTGGAGGGAAATTTTAGTATTACTTACTAGTATTTTATATACTTACTTATGGATTTTTAAATATGTGTTTTATGTTCATTATTGACCAGGCTTGACAAAATGTCTATTATGGTTTACTTGACATTAATGCTTTCATAAGAAAAAAGTATCAAGGCTTTTCAACGATTGATATATCCACAAAATTAAAAAATATATATATATATTCAAGTAGCATGAGTAAATGATATTTATTTTGCAAATTGGTAAATAAATAACACTGATGTAAGTCTTTTTTCGTGATGTTAACTAGATGAGACCGAATTGTTTATAGAATGGCCAGAATATTTACTTGTTTAAATATACAATGTACATATGGTCCAGAAGTAGGTTATAATATAATCGTTTTAAGACAGTTATATCATTGGCGTGATTAATATTGGGGAAATGATGATTTATCTTAACTATAGCGACCCATAGTTGTCGAAATTCAAAATCATTTCGAAGGTGTTAGAAAAATTCGAATCCTTATTAAAAGGAGAATCCTAATCAATATAGTACACTAACTCGCTAAATATTTTAGCTACATCTGACTTCGGTTGAGCTAGAATTGATTGGGTTATATAGGTATAATCCAATCAATTTTAGCTCAACAAAGTTTAAATTTACAGGCCTATCTGTAAATTTAAACTTTTACTATGTCAAATTTCATACTCTTTCTTCTGCTTAATTTTTGTGAAGATTGTACAAAGTTACTTCACATATAAATCTCTTAATCACAGCCGAGGTTCGCACCACCAAAGTGTGGAACTCTTTGGTGGCTTCTGTGTTGCCTAGCACATATTTCACCTGACAGCCTTTTATGAAAGAATGAACAGGCCATCTTCTAGGTTCTCTCGTTTCATCGTAGACCTCATCTAACGCTTACCATCGCTTGCGATCGAGGACAAGAGCGGACTTATCCGTAATTAAAAAATCTAATTATTATTCAATTCAATTAATTTAATTCTGACACACGTCCTTAGTGTTAATAAACATAATATCTAATGTAAGTAACAGAGGTATAACTCAAAAATAAAAACAAACATTATCATCCTCGACTGGTATGGTTCCTCATCCAGTGTAACAGCAGAGGAGAGTCCGACCTGCCTGATATAAGTTTATAAACCCTGAGTTTCAGGTCATAATATTAAGTATTTTTTTGCATTGACAGAGGAGCAGCGTCGGCCAAGCCTGGAGCGTCAGAATACGCTGTATGACGACAACATGCCTATGTATGGGTTCGATGCCTACGGCATCAGTATCACACACACGAGGTATGTCTTACTTAGACGATATGTAGGTATACTAACTTTAACGTAACTTTTCCTAACTATTACTGGCCTCATCTAGTTTACATTTACGAAAAAAATGACGTGTAAAAGTGTTATTTATAACCTATTTGCAAAATAAACATCATTGTTTTATTATTTCATTATTATTAACTTATGATTAGACTGGAATCGGCTTCCAGTCTAATTTATTATTAACTTATGATTAGACTGGGAGCCGATTCCAGTCTAATCATAATTTAATAATAAATTTTACGTGGAACGACTGCCTATCTCCTCCACCATCTAGTAATAATGAAATAATAAAATAATGATTTTTATTTTGCAAATAGGTTATAAATAACACTTTTACATGTAATTTTTTTCGTAAATGTAAACTAGATGAGGCCAGCGTTTCCTAACTGACTACTCTGAGAAGAGACACTGAAACAAACTCATAGGTCAACGTCTCTTTTAAAGTCCATATAATCTGTAGTGATCAAATCATATGCCATGTAGGTTTATGTGTGTGGCGCCCTTTAAAGGACAGAGTCACACAGATTTGAGCAGGCCCGTCCACGGAGCTTAACTTAGAACCTTAAGGAGCTCGAACGATGTGACAAACAATACCAAAGTAAGGACATTTGGGTGGGCCGTATAAAGTACTCAAACTGCCAGACAGTGCGGTAATGTATTCATAATATTCGTTGTTATCCCACATTGCTCTTACATTCACAATGCAGCTGGGCAACACGATACCATTAGACAAGACTTGTGTCAGATCTTCTGGCTTCTGAACACCCTTAACGACTGCCAAAGATAAAGAACAAAGAAGGAATAACATTTATTTGGGATCAGTTTGTCAGGCACACAAAAAACGAAAAACCTCACGAAGACAAGAAATGTCTTTGTGAGGTTTTTTTGTTTTTTGATTTGTTGTTATTTTTTGTTTTTTGTCAAAATATGACAGCTGGAATCAACGGTTTAATATGCTTTCCGAGGCAAGCTTTGTTTAACTTTGAAGATCAACCTGTTATGTGGTTGTTATTACTAGCCATAAGCTCCTCATAATATTATTGAACAATTGTAAGACTATGGACTCACTATTAATACAATATTTTTGAAAACTAGCGTCATCGTAGGAAAATTGATTTTAATTTAAGTAGCTATGTAAGAAGAATGCTGCCATATTTCGTAAATAGTTTCATTACATTTAAAGCTCGACCCGTGCGACTATTATTATTTAAGCACGATCTTTTACAGCGTATGACTATAATTATGTCGACTATAATTATGTATTTATTTGGACTAGATTTATTTTTATTCTGTACCTAAATTTGGTTTAAATAAGTGTAAATTAATGTTAATTTTGTTGTTCGATACATTTTTTTTCCAAAACAATGATTAAAAATGAATTCATAGATAAATAATTTAAAAAATATATATATAAAATTAATTATAAAAAACTATACGTCTACCAGTTCTCGATTTTGAAAAATCTGTTGATAAAGTTATAAAATTTCATTGATTTTGCATATTTTATGACTTTTTATAAAGTAACCCATTTATATAAACCATTTAAAATAAATATGTTGTACAGAATGATTCTTGTTCTTAGTGGTCAGTTGCCCTGACTGCTATGCTCAAGGTCTTGGGTTCGATTCCCACCCAGGACAAATGTTTGTGTGATTAGCACGATCATTTGTTCTTTGTCTGGGTGTAATTTATCTATAACATGTATGTATTTAAAAATATATATGTATGTTTATCAGTTGTCTAGTACTCATACCACAAGCTCTGCTTAGTTTGGGACTAGATGGCGTTGTGTGAAAGTTGTGGAATTTTATTATTATTATTGCACTTTTAATCAAGTGTACGAGTATATGGTTTTCCTTTCCTGAAATATGGACGTCTAAAATATTTACATAGAAATTCCTAAAGGTGAATTGTGTGGCAAATCTATCATAATACAAAACATCTATACTTCAGTGATGCGAAACGGTAAAAAGATGATTCAAAGAGCAATGAGGAGAACAGGACATATACTTTACAATATATTTATTATTATTTTCTTCAATAAATAGTACAAAGTCAGTTCACTCAGTAAAAAGCCATGTAATATACAAAAAATACGACATTCTAGGACTTTGACAACAGATTATTCAAAATCTAGACCTGATAGACACATAATTTCTTAGAGGATTATACTCGCTATGTATAGTTCTTTATGAAAATAAAATTGTTTTAGCTGTGTGTTATTAATTAAGTCAATAGTTAGAAGTAAGTAGTGTATAAGTTTTATTAATCAACTGAGTACACGTAAACCTTTCCTGCTCTTAAATATTAAAAAGTATACTGTTTAAACAGAATCTTGTCTTTGCAGGGACCATTCGCATTTATCTCAGCAGCCCAGTTATGAAGAGTTCTACGACTCGTCGTCATATCCCTACCAGACGTCGTACGTTGGTGATGACTCCAGGCAATGGGACAGCGGCGGTCAGTACTTCTACGACGACGGCCATGGGCTCACGCCGACGGAGTATGAAAACATTATTAATAAGAGAAGGTCTTCAGTAGTTCAGTTGCCGCAAGTGCCCCCTAAACCGGTAAGCATACACCAGATACCTCTGTTAATCATCCAACTGTGAGTCAAGGGAATCAATACAGATGGCTTAAGTGATCCAAGAATTCAAAAATAAATCAAACGTAAATGTTTTATTTCAAAAAAGCTACTTATAAATCGTCAGACGCCAATGCACGGTTCAAATTATTCGATTTATATGGAAAAAACTACAATACAGATTGTAGGTATCGCCAAGATTATTCTATTCAAAATATTGATTTTTCTAAGGTTTCCATTGTACTCTCATACCTTTTAATACTGAAGTATTAAGGACACACACGTGGAATATAACGCGCCCTTGACACAGGAATCTTCATTATTTTCACACATATTTCACAATAAAATTTTTGAAAGAAGCTAACCGCTTCTTTGTTCGAGTGATCACAAGCGTGACTGCTGGGAACGAGGTTTCGGATTTCGATTCCCGGGTTGGGCAAAAAGTGCTATTGAGATTTTATGTAAGGAACTAGCTTGTGCCAGCGGCTTCGCCCGCGTGGGAAGTTTTTCCCGTGTAAATTCCGATCCTGTGGGAATTTCGCAAAATCCATTCTTAGCGGATGCCTACGTCATAACATCTACCTGCATGCCAAATTTCAGCCCGGTCCGTCCAGTGGTTTGGGCTGTGCGTTGATAGATCACTATGTCAGTCAGTCAGTCAGTCAGTCAGTCACCTTTGAGTTATATGTATATAGATTTTTAAGTAATAGCCTGGAGTTTGGAAGTGTGATACCTCCGTGCCTCGGAAAGCACGTTTAGCTGTTAGTCTCGGCTGACATTTGGACATCTTTGACAGTCGTTACCGTCAGATTTACTGACTACCCGTAGTCCTGTATAGTATCCCGGGGGAATTCCGGGATAAATAGTAGAATGTGTGTTATGCCTAGATGTCAACTATGTACTTACCAAATTTCATTCAGATCCGTCAGTAGCTTTTGCGTGAAACAAACATCCAAATATCCATACATGCATCCTCACAAATTTTCTCATTTATAATATTAAGGTTGGATTATTTTTCAACTCGAAGATATATTTAAAAGTTTTATTACGTTCCAGTTGGTGCCATCGTCAAGGTATTCCGATAACAATGAGATGGCGCCATACAGGCCACGGCAGCGGAGATCTGCCGCAAGTCTTCCAGGTAACTTACAGCTTTGTGACTCCTTGTCGAGCTTGAGCAAATAATATATTATGATTGTAGAGAGAGCTTAATAAAAATGCCATACATGTTATTTATGTTGTGATAATAAGCAAACTTATCTCAGACGGGAATGCCGAAAATAATTTCTAATTGAGAGGAACTTAATGTTGTGAAATTATTCAAATCCAACCACCAAGTTGGGTCCAGTAGATATCGCCACAAAAATAAGAAAGGATTATTGACTGTTTAAAGAACTATCAAATTTACTTCCAATGTTACATCACAGAGGCCAGACATTGTATTCGGTTGGGAATTGTAACAAATGCAGAAGTGCCAGCGCTCTGACCAGAGTTATTCCGGTCTGATCTACAGATCTGATCGCCTGGCGCAATAGTTTTTTTTTATAATTATTTTCTAGTCCAGTTTGATTTACCGTGCAGGGTATCATAAATAAATTTATATATTTTATTCCGGTATACCTTAGTTATCTATCACCAGATTTTGAGATGGTCAGCAAAAAAAAATAAGGTCAGGGTTAATTGAAGTACCCACATAAATATAAAAACAAAATAAAAACATATATTTTTACATGTACAACTATTTGACAGGTAAGTACAGTCAAACGACTGTACTTACCTGTCAAATAGTTTACGGGGATTGGAATGACACAGTTTATAGCGAATCAGACAGGAATTAAAACATAAAACACCCGTATAGGGATCAGATGAGGGAATCTGAACGGAATTACTCCTCTGACCATACGTAACAGCAGTATTCATAAACCACTTTAAATTCGGTGATCATCGAACGGACAGATACAGAGTTATCATAATTCAATCTTCAATAGCCTTATGGTGAGATCGTTGGAGGGGTTCACAAGATTGCTGGTACGGTGAATTCTGCCCACATTCCTCTTAAAAAAAAACAATTTTCAAAATCAGGTTTGGAATGAGCCCACTCCAGGCACAAGCACATTTAGCTTAGTTGGAGGGGTTAACAAGATTGCTAGTACGGTGAATTCTGACCACAGAGCTCATTAAAAAAAAAAGACCAGGTATGGAGTGAAATGAAATGAAATATTCATTTTGTAAATTGGTTACAAATAACCCTTTTACACGTCATGTTTTTTGCGTATTTAGTTTAGCTAGATGAGGCCGGTATTTCCTAACTGACTACTCTGACAAGAAACACCGAAACAAACTCAGAGGTCAGTCTCTTTTTCCAGGCAATTTGTATTTGTATAATATGAGAAGCATGTAGGTTCATGTCTGTGGTATTCTTTTGAGGAAATAACCACGCAAATTTGAGCGGACCTGTCCGGACAGTGCAAGCAGTAATAATAATAATAATAATAACCTGACCCTGTTCTCGATACCGGTGGGCTACTGTTTTATATTTTTAAATGTTTTTTGTTTTTATAGGAATATTTAAAAATGTAAATAATATGTATATAAAATGTAATAAATGATAATAATAATAATATTCCACAACTTTCACACAACGCCATCTAGTCTCAAACTAAGCAGAGCTTGTGCTATGAGTACTAGACAACTGATAAACATAGGTACATATATATTTCTAAATACATACATATTATAGATAAACTACACCCAGACAAAGAACAAATGATCATGCTCATCACACAAACATTTGTCCTGGGTGGGAATCAAACCCACGACCTTGCACATAGCATTCAGGGCCAGTAACCACTAGACCAACAGGCCAGTGGGAACCGAAATCGCCAAACGCTGCCTTAGCTTTCCGTGAAACAGGGTGCTTTCCTTTCAGCCACGCCGTCGTCGACCCCGAAGCGGGGCCGCGCGCTGCCAGTGCCCCCGGGCAGCGAGTCGGGCTCGACGCGCGGCAGCCGCGGCCGCCGCCTGCCCCAACCCCCCACGCCGATGACGTCATCTATGACGTCGTACGGCAGCTTCACGCGCTCCAGGCGCGCGCCTTCCGCCTCCACGCTTACGCACGTGCCTTACGTACCCGGTGAGCTAAGCTTTCAATTGTATGCATGCTGTTAAACTATATAATATGCTTCAAAACCCCATATGCCATTGTTACAATATCATGAACATTGTTAATAACCCTTCCTTTGCAGTCGGATAAACAGCTGTCGAGTTTCCTTTTTTTTATTGATAATAGGCTCGCGTTTGACCACCATCTCACCTGTTGGTAAGTGATGATGTGGTCGAAGATGAAGCACGCTTGCCTAGAAGTAACCTATTCACTCTTGACTTATAGACTCCCAGGTTATAGCGATCAGGAAACACAGAGTCCGGCACGGAATTCCACTCCTTAGCCGTACGCACAATGAAAGTATTCCCAAAACGTATTGTGCGTATGGGTGGGATGTCCACCATGTAACGATGGCGCATTGCCGTTTGTCTTGTAGTTCGATGATGGAACGGGCTTGGCGGGATTAGATTGTGTAATTCCATCGCACACTCCCCGAAACGTAACCGATAGAAAACCGATAGACTTGCAACTCGTCGTCGATGTTCAAAGCTCTGCAGCTTTGATTCGACCAGTGAATCGTTGCCAATGAGCCTCTTGTCCCTTTTTTCGATAGACTCAAGCGCGTCCAGTTGGTATTTGGTAGATCCATCCCAAAGATGAGAGCAGTACTCCATACACGACCGAACCAGGGCTTGATAGGGATTGAGCATCTGTTCCGGTGTGAAGTACCGTCTCACCTTTGCTAGGATTCCCAACTTTTTTGCTGCTAGCTGAGCCTTAGCCTCGATAAATGGATCAAAATTGAGGGTGGAAGTTAGTGTTACCCGAAGAAGCTCAATACGTATCGGCACGGTTACATTGCGGAAAGTAGGAGCAGCCGGTCGGAATTAGCTCCTTTTTGCAGAGAAGAGACACGCCTGGGTCTTAGCTGCATTAAACTTGACCAAGTTGGCATGACCTCATTCGGAGACTGCCTTCAAGGACATGTTCAAGCACTCAACCATGTCCTCACAGAGAGACTGGATCTGTGACCCACCAGCTCGCGCGCTGGACACATATCTCTCAGCAGTTGCTGTCGTCTGCACACCCAAATGTACCGAGCATAAGCAGATCATTATTGTGAAGCAAGAATAAAGTTACAAATGCCGAAATGAAAATTAATGCCGGGATCCCTCAGGGGTCGGTACCCCTGAGGGATCCCGGCATTAATTTTCAATTGGCCAGACGAGCAGCCATCAATAACCACTCGAATGGACTGATCTCTCAGGAAGTCTTTAATCCAAACGCAAAGTTGAGTGAGAGAAGAAGAACCTGAAAGAAGGAAGCTTAGCAATAAGGCTGTTGTGCCAGACCCTATCAAAGGCCTTGGAGATGACAAGGGATACAGCAAGTGCTTCCCCGTGCTCCTCGATGGCCTCACTCCTGATATGAATGGCATACGCTAGAAGATTCCCAGTTGACCGGTTTTTGTGAAAGCCGTATTGACGGTCACTGAAGATGTTGTTGGCTTCTAGGCATGCCAGGAGCTTGCTATTAAGTACACGCTCCATACTCTTACAGAGTATGGATGTTACGGCACAGGCTGCACGTTAGCAGCTTCCATTCTTTCGGCACCTTTCCAGTCTCTAGCGAGAGACGAAACAGGTGTGTCAAGATCAGAGACAGTTCAGGCGCACAAGTTCTAAGAAGAATTGCTAGTATCCCGTCGGGGCCACTAGCTTTGTTCACGTCGAGATTACGCAGCACTCTACGGACGTCCTTATGATGTATGCGAATATCCGATATACACGTCTCGCATCCAATAGGAGCATCAGGAGGGTGAGCGCCACTACTATCCAGACGTGAATACTCCGCAAAAAGCGCGGCAAACAAGTTTGCTTTTTCCTCAGCGGAGTGAGCCAGAGACCCGTCAGGTTTGAGCAGTGGTGGTAGTGAGGGGCGACAGAAGTTCGATTCGACCGACTTCGCCAGGGACCAAAACGCTTTGCCGCCAGCAGGCTATGAAGCAAGCTTGTTCCTAATTGGGCTGACGTGGTCGAACCGAGCCCTCCGCAAAACCTTCTTGCAAGACTTGGCAACTCTGTTAAAGGCTCTCTTCTTCTGATCCACGTCATTTGTTTTGCAGTTTCGAGCATCGACCCATGCCAGGTACGCCGCGTGTTTAAGCGCTTCTGCGTGATCACATTCGGCGCCAAACCAAGGTCGAGCTTTGCCGGACAATGTTTGGTCAGAGAACGGAATGTAGTACAGTAACTTTATTTAAATGTTTTTATTTTGACTTAGATAACGGTGCTAGTCACTGTTTATCACCGTTGGCCATGACCAAGAATACCAGTGGGAATAGCTAGGTATTCCTATTCCTAACTAGCCACCATCAAGGAAAGCAGTAGAACATACATCTTACATCTATCTTACCACATAGTTCTTAGTCGACGAGCTCATAATTTTACTTGTCGTTTTTATTAAAAGTATATCTTGTTTTACAGAACCTGAAAAACCTATTCCTGATGTAAGTTATGGTTACGAAAGCTTCGGGTTACATCAAGACTTTCAAGACACTGCCACAGAACCGTATCAAGATACTAATTATAATAATACAACGTAAGTACATTCAATTCTAAGGTTATAAAGAGCGAATCACTAGCTTTCATTAAAGAGAAACCACTTATACCTACCTATACCAGATAATTATATATACAATCGTGGTTGTTCACGATATAACTATCAATGTAGTCATATTACAAAAACAAACATAAATACATCATAACTTGAAATACATTCTGAATAACCTCTTCCTTGCTACGCCACAGTCGGGTAATAAATAGAACATGTTACGCACTAACTAAATTCCACGTTGAGGAAAACATTTTTCATGAACTATAATTATGTGCTGTATCGTGGAATTCGTGGAATACATAAAATGCGTCAACATTCCCTTTTTACTGAATACTACGAACCAATTTTGCTATCAATTATTATGCATAAAATATGCTTTTGTAACCATTGATATACTAAAAACCCAAGATGCACAGTCTCGAAGAAAAGTGACGCTCGAAACTGTCGCCAAACACTCACCATCTACGTAGTAATAGTAATGCTATAAGTATAAAATATGTTTTTTGCAAATTCCATCTTATGAAAATTGTTTAAAGTTGTTTTTACAAAGCAGTATGCGAAAGACAATCAAATTTTACGACTGACGTTGCTCGATAGGACAAGGCCTTGAGTGGAGACTTACACCTTATACAATTTTTTTTATAAGACATTTGTGTTAGTATTATAAGTTAATTAAATTGTCTTCTAAAGACGTAATTGTAGCGTAAATGTTTTTGGGTAGAACATGTGTATATCAATGAAACAAATATTAATTGTTAAAATCGTTTATTAATTTTTTAAATTCAATAAAGCTTATACGTTTTGCCGTGATATACATAATATCTTCGTCAAAAAAATTCGCCATAAAAAAATCTCTCGCCTTTGTTGGCTGACGATTGATGTCCGTTCTCCGCATCGTATTTGGTCACGAGAACAGCGCAATATTTAGAATTATTTTATGCGGACGGTTTTGAGACGTTGAGTCTTGCATCTTGGGTTTTTAGTATATCAATGTTTGTAACACATATTTCCTCAACTTATCTGAATCACGATTATTATCTATACATATGTACTGAATTTGCTTTAATAATAACTAGGTACTTATTGCACTTGGACCAATAATTGGCACTTTTTTCTTTTATAACACATGCAAAACTTCTGCTGAAGAATTACATATGTACTTAAGTTGTTGAACATTGAGTAGTCTAAATATTGCGATATTTTTTAACTTGTATGTAAACTGGAGTGAATCTCACATAGGACTTAATAATAATAATATATCCTTTATTACTACTTAACTTAACTACTTTATTATTACTTAACTTTATTATTACTTAAACCAATCCTGTACTCTTTATAATGATAATAGGCTCGCCTTTGACCACCATATTTTTGTTTTATTGTTAACAGGCTCGCGTGGTCGAAGATGAAGCACGCTTACCTAGAAGTAACTTATTCACTTTTGACTTAAAGACCCCAGGTTATAGTTATCAGGAAACACAGACTCCGGCTATTTCAACTCTTAGATATTTCAAAAGCAAGGTACTGAGCCACCTTTCTTTGCACCTGAAGGCGTTTGGTGTTGTCGCTCTTGTTAGGAGCTCTGGAGTTATGTCCAAAGAATATTTGTTGGACTCCATATCACTGCTATATACAATTTTAAGTTATAGGAGTAGATTAGATGTTAAATTTCTTTCCACGAGAATATTATAATTAGATAAAGATAGTATTTTGCACATCCCTAAAGTGTGAACTTTCTTAGTCTCAATTTGTCGCAAAGTCCATATGGTATAAAGTAAATCCAGTGAATAAAACTATCGATCTAAATCATAAAAAAATTTACAGTTATGATTCGGATGGGATGCAACCATTCTTTGATGAAACGCCACACGCTACTCCGCCTGCAGCTGGTAATTATTAATAACTATATTTTTTAGTAAATCTTTGTCTCAACATTTTCAAATAACAATAATTTAAATAACACCTTGCTATAGCAGTTTTAGCTAAAGTGTGTAGACAATAAATCATACCTAATTTACGTGTATTACATGTTTCCATATTATAATTATGTCAATGTCAACCTAATTATAGCAAGAATTTGTAATAATTCATATTAAAAATTATTCAATTACATAAAAGATAAGAACTTCCGTACCACGATGATTTGTTACAAACATCAGTTCTTTTTAAGCCGTAATCATGACGGCTCGTTTTATACATTGTTTGTGTGGAGAGTTTTCATTTAATATTTACAACGTTTTTTTCCAATTTCCAGCTCAAAAAACACAGTGGACCGAAACAGAGACAATATCACAGTTCACTTACCCTATTACTAGTGAGATTGATTCATTGTTACCGAAAACAGTGCCATCAACACTTTCATCTTATTTACCACATCTATCAGTTTCCAAACAACAAGACGTGTGTAAAAGTTATCAGGAGGATTCACAATACGGAGATCAACAGTATCGATTCGACCCACAAGATCAACAGATTACTAGCGAAATCCAAAATGACGATAAACAACATCTACAGCAAGACTACCAGCAACAACAAGACTACCAGCAACAGCAGGACTACCAGCAACAGCAAGACTACCAGCAACAGCAGGACTACCAGCATCAGCAGGACTACAAATATGATTCACAATTTGAGTCACAGTATCCCGAAGAAGAAAAACAACCAGTTTCGCAGCAGCTTTATACACAACATTTTGAACAAGATCAGCAATACTTACAAGATCAACAGTATTTCCAACATGATGAACAACAGAAAGCACACCAATTACCATTCCAACAACAGCAGCAACAAGACTTACTATTTCAACAGCAACAACAACAGTTACAGTTCAAACAGCAGCAACAGCAGCAACAACAACAGCAGCAGCAGCAGCAGCAGCATCTATTACAACAACAACAGCAAGCAAAACAACCTGCGCAACAGCTACAAACTAGCGTAATTGCTGGTGCTGCTACATTAGGTTCGTTTATGGCAGGTAGTGCAAAGAAGTTGGGAAGTTTCTTCGGCGCTGCTGCTGCGGCGGTTTCAGCTCCACCTGTGAGCCAGCCTCCTCACGCAGTTCCTGCAACTACTGCTCCAATAAGCCAATTTGCTTCATCCATGACACCATTCACAAGTACCGTATCAGCGACAGCATCCGTCCCAGAAGTATTGCCGTCAGTGCCAGTGTCTACTGTGACTGTGACCACGTCTGCACCCATTTCTTTACCACGTACTCCATCTTTAAGGAGACAGGAGTCCATACAAAGACCTTCGGTGCGTCGAACTCGGACGTTACCAGACGCACCCGAAGAGTTAACCCAGTCGAGTTTCGATGAAAGTGCCTACGAGGACGAGTATCATAAGACTGAATACGATCAAACAATAGACCGTGATAGGACTTCTTTGGATAGGTATCGTGACGACGACTATGCTCATGATACCATCCTTGAAGAAGCCCCTGAGGAGAGGCGTTTGTCGGAAGCGCCGTCAAGCCCCAGCTTGCAAAAGCAGGCATCTCCGACGAGGACAGTGTCTCAGATAAGAAAGCCTTCAGTCGACAGCTATCACAGTCAAACTCCGTCGATTGTTGATCGTAGAACTTCGCAAAGTTCTTTTCACCCCGAAGAGAAACTTGCTGTCCCAATTACACAAGAAGGTAACTAACCGCTATTGTTTTTAAATTTTCAGATACCCCATAACTATTTTTCGTGAGTACGTATGCGCACAATGAAAGTTCAGATAAATGTATTTTGAATCTGTATGTCTCGGCTTACGAATAAAAACATCAAGTATAATTTTATAAATTTTCCCTAAACTAGTAAAAAAAGTCGTAATAAACTGTATTGTGTTGTTTTTAGATCGAAACTAAATTTCTTAAAAAACGTGCAAAGCAAAAAAAACCTTTTCCAATATCCAACAGTATTTCCGCTGAAACCGTCAAGCTTTAATTCAGAAAAGCTTCATTTCACAGATTCACTTACGGATAAAACCAAAGTCACGTTCCAAGAAGAGCGCACGACGTATCACGAAGTACCTGAAGAGACTGACGGCTTTCACGAAGCTGAACCTTTATACGATGATCGGGTTGAGGAATACCGTGACGATCACAGTGCATACCAAGATAATACATTTCATGAAGAAAGAGAGAAATTCGATGACGAGGAACAATTTCCAGAGGCGGATGAACCATATCAAGAAGAGGATAGTGTGTTCCGTGAGGAGCAGGACAGGCCGGAGGAAGACAGGCTTGAGTTCCAGCCAGAACAGCCGAAGTTGACGCCAAGGCAGAGGTGGCATCGTGCGTACAACAAGATCGTCATGAAGCTGAATGTGAGTAATCTTTTCAATTGTAACGATGGGTGCAGAAACCTAAAAAATATTTTTTATTTCGATTTGATTTTGTTTCACATTATTTTACTTTTTTAAGTTTTAATATTCCTTTTTTGTATATTAATTTATTCTCATGTCTTATTTTATTCTCTATTTTTTGTATTGTTTGATATTTTTTAATTTTTCTGTCTTAGTTTTTTATTAAAATGAAAACTACCAAAATAACCAGAACTGTTACTACCAAACACTAAATAATCTGCAGCCATCGTTACCTGATTATTTAATCATATTATTGTTATTTCAATATTTTGTGAAGGTTTTTTTTCATAACCATGGAGAATTAATCATAGCTTTCAATTTAAAAGGACAAAGGAGGTAAGTCATAATCACTGAATGTCAATTTATTTGAAATGATTATTAGTAATAAAAAGCAAAACAAACTTGAATTACCAATGCACGTTTATTGTCCCAATTTTATAAAATATTTTAGCAGTATAATTAACTACAAAAACGAAGAAGAATTTACTATGTTCGAATAAATAATTACGTTTAGTTTTGTGACTACTCCGATTTCATATGACGCTATCAGATTAACAAACGTGTTTACCTAAACCAAGGAATATTGAGAGTTCCAGTTTGATAAATCTTTTACTTTATATACCATTAGACTAGAACAATTAAAATTTTGTTTTAAAGTGAATTAAAAGTATTTAAGGAAAAATAATAAGTTATACAGGCACAACAACTACAACGAAAAGAGCTTGCCATCAAAAAACAAGCATAAAGTGTACTTTTGCAATAAAATTGTACGTGTTTCTAGGACAGTTTCCCTACAATAGATTAAATGCAATGTCAAATATCTATTCACTTGACCACAGGTATTTTAAGAAAACTCTAAGAAGTGCTCTCCAAAATAAGCCCTACTAAAATAGTTACAAGAATTTATATTTATAATAACAAAGTTTTTAAATGAAGTATTTGACCTTTACGTATTTTTTTAATTGGTTTGTATATAGATCCAGTGTTTTGATCCTCATAGTTATATTTTTTAACGAGTGTTTATTGTGAAGAGTCTGTTACCTCTTCTAACCTGAAACCCTAAATACCAGTTTAGGCATAGGTACGTATGTAATTACAAAACAAAAGATTTGATTTGGTTTTATTGTCAAGACAAAGAAATGTGAAATAAGAAAGCCACGTTCAGAAAAAATTGTTTATAACTAAAGAGATATTGATTTCTCGAAGTTTAAGACTGAAAAATATATATTAAACACATTTACGATAACACAAATATTTACAATTCATTTGAGGATATTTATACCAAAATACACATAGCACTTGTAAGGATAAGTGCTAAGCATAAGACTACACTAAGAGCGTCTGGCCCAGCAGGGGAAAGACATGAGTTACCCCCTGCCGCTTTTATAACCTTACTGACGATTTAATGGACAAACTAATTATTTCTTAACACCAATTGAGGATAATAGAGGCGTAGGTAGAGGAAGGTTAGACAAAAGGGGATTTCAGTTAAGAATATTACTTTTTTATTGAAGATACTAGAATCGAGAGATGCTAGTATTAGTTTTGTTGCTGGTTAAGTTTATTAAATGATCATCCAATTGAAGAGAAATTATAAGTTTAAACAATAATTTAAAATTCAATACTATGTATTCAAAGCTTTGTTGTGGGAACAAAAAACTTTACTAATTCGTGGAATTTTGAACATTAGTACAGAAATGGAGCTTCTTTATTGTTCATTTGGTTTTAAAAATAACTATCTAATTCTTAACATAAAAAATGTATCTTAAAGTCAAATAAATGAAAATGACATTTAACGCAATTATTGTTAGCATTCCCTAAACTAAACGCACTCTGATAGCTGTATTCCAGTATGCACTCTATATACGAGATATAATAAGTATTGATAGATAGCGCAAATTCTTATCACCTCTTTACAATGAGCACAATTCATGAGCAATGCATATAATATGTATACGTAGCACAGAGCTCTGCTTAGAAAGTAAATTAATGTGGTTTAACGATATCTTAACATATGCAAATGATAATTGTTCTTGAAACAAAATAAGGTTGGAGTATTGAATTTTAACTACACATTAGAAGTTTCTACAATTTACAAACTTTCTACAATTTGTTTCCTAATAGGTTGTATTAAACAGAAAATTTACTGAACAGAGACAACATTATTTGTAATGTTGAAGTAAATATACGCATACCTCAGTAAATATTACTACTCGTATGACTCATTACTTTAGTTTCAACAACGCGCAATAAAACCAAACGACACAGAAAAGCAACATTCAAATTATTATACAAACTAAACATCCTTGAAGATCTATTCCAAATTCAAGTCTATAATCCCACTGCATAGTGGAGCAGTTTAATCCAAATGCACTACCCAGTACGCAAATAGTGCAAAGTCTTGTACAATACTGTAACAAGACAAACGCATATAGAAACAGAGTTGTGCTTTACGCCCCGCTGCGCCATGCGGGTAGGCACATTATGAAGATTGTGGGGGAAGAAAATGGCTAAATGTAGTTATGTGGTCTTAGTATTGTGACCTTGAACGGAGTAAATGGGAACTCGATAAATAGGAGATTGATAGACTATTGATTGGGAATTATTGCTTTGGTTTAAATAGGAGTTTCTCGAAAAGAATATAGGGACATTATTCAATCAATTTGGTATTTTTTTGGATTTTGAAGACAAACGAACTTCAAATAATAACTTAAGCGTTTCGCAGTCTTAGATTTTAACTGAGTCAACTCTAAAATTATAATTTTTTAATTATCCTCATCTTTCAAGTCATATCTTCCAAGTAAATTATTATAAGATAACACTTTCAAAATTTTGTTTCTGAAGATGGTTTCTCATTTACCAATCTATTAGTGAATCTATGAAGTTAGGGATGTATAGTCATAGAGTATTATAATAAAAGAATAAAATACCTTATGTAGATAGTCTATGTAAATAACCAACAACTTAATAATCATAGTAGTAAAATTCTCAGCCATTGTAACACAAACGAAGCAGTTAACACGCTAGCATCGGAACAGCTAACTATGCTTTAGTAAATTGTCTAGTCAAGTAGTTTCAAACAGTCCGCTTGTAATAACGAATAAAGACTTAAGTACAGTAATGGCTTTACTTTGCTGTGCTATGGAAGCTAGTAAACTCGATCTAACTTTGCCGCTTTGGTCTCTTGTTTAAGATGCAATGAGCATTGACATTGCTGTGTGTACTCAACTTTGTTCATATAGAGTTATTTGAAAAAGACATGTCCAGAACAATTTAAACTATTCCGTTCCTAATACATATTATTGTTGAGAATAACCGTTGAGTGTTATTTTTTTATAACAGTCGAGATTTCGACAAAAATCCGACAAAAATAATTTGAGTTTAGATGAAAATTGGTATCAAATTAATTTAAATGTTTGCCATAAAACGTCACAAGAAAGTTTCCTGGTTACTCATGTCTAAAAGAGTATTAATTGCGTTCAAAAATTTCCAGGGTATTTAACGCATTATTCCGCTCTTTCTCTATAGCATACCGTATGATACTACCATTTTAATCCAAGTTTGAAACAAAGATTATGTGGTGCAAACACAGCCAGACTCTGGGTAGCTTTAACTGCCCCACTTCCAATCAACTTACCCGTATGGTAGGAAAGAGATTTGCATAGTTATGATTTTATCTCTATATTTTATGACTATATAACTCCAACTTACTAAGCACAATTGCAAAATAGGTAGATATGAGAATAGAGTGCATGCAGAATTTATCTGAAATTCTGCCAACTAGATAGGTACTCTAAATATTTATAATACAGTCGAATTAAGAAACTCTTTCTGTTTTGTCAAGTAGGTTTAATTTTTCGAAAACGTATAGTGGTTTTGTTTCGTAGTTTCTTAATTAGCTAATATTAATGTAATATACAAAATGTAACATAATTAATGCACATCCTGAAATTAGTTTGTTCAGAATCGCTTAGTGAATCGATTTTTATCGTTTTTAATATCGAGATTTTTTTCCTCAACGCAATTAAATCTACGTAAATTACAAATTACACTTTCGCTGTTAGTAAAAACAAACTAACTATGGACCGAAAATTAAAGTGGTAACTTTAAATGCAGATTTATAAAAAATCCGTCATTCAGTACACATTACAGAAAAAACCTACATGTCACTTTTTAAAATAAAAATGTGCTTGTTTCTTCCATTTCAGTTGAGCAGTCGGGTTTTTTAGATTTTTTAAATAAGTTTTATATTTTTAGCTTTTTAGTATTTAATTCCGTTTTAAAACGTAATATTTCCTGAACAGTTGCTCAAAATGAAAAATGGTAAAACAAACCTCAATATAATTTTTAAAGATCTGTCTAATGATATCGATCTTTGAATTTTTATTTTTGACAATATGGCGCCTGATTGTCGTTGTGGTGATTTGGTTTTATTTTCATCTATCCTATGATACTCGCGCCATTAAGACAAATCTAACGACGTATCATTTATCCAAATCTGTTTACTGGTTTAATAGTTACGAGGGAACAAAGGAAGGGCAGTAAAAACATAACCCTCCTCCTTGCTTCGTCGCAGTCGGGTAAAAATGAAACTAATTTAAAGGAAGTTAAAGTCTTAAAAAAAACTGTTGAAACAAGTATAACTAAAAATTCAGAGTATGTATTATGATAATAACATAAATATCTAATTGGGGTGTTTTAGGGTGTGCGTTAATTATGATACATGTTGTATAATATTATCTGAGGCTCTAGAAATATGGCATTTTGCAAGCGTTAACTAACTGAAAGCTGTTGTCAATACGACAATAAAGAACGACACTGTCAGTTATTGCTGTCTTGTGATCAATACCTTATATTTTGAAAGAAGAGTTTCAAGTCGATACTGATATGAAAAATAAACTCTATTTATAATTGTAAAAATACACACTTCGAATATGAAAAAAAAAAAACATGACAGGAGAGTCTCTTTTGTGTATCAATTACTAACGCTTGAATGACCGGGCCATTCGATATCAAGTCTACAACAATGATAGCCACATACGTGTATCTATAGGATAGGACACCTGCAGCATCTATTCTCTATCTTACAACATTTTACGTATTCCTTTATATTATACATTTTATGTATTGACCTGCTAGTGCAGTGTTTGGAAAACGTACTATTGTGACAACTGATCGAATTCTGCCTTCTAGGTAAAGGCAAAATATTTTCATGATTTTAGTTGTAACGTTTTAGCACGGCAATAGCGTTCTCTGCCGCTCTCAATCTTGAGTCTCGGAGTCATAAGGGCTGTAGCAGCCGGCGTCCTCACCATTCAGGAGCACGTAGTGTCGTCGTTGGTTATGAGAAAAACTTTATGAAATAAAGATATTATTATTATTATATATAAAAAATAATTAAATCACATAAGTTATAATTGCTGAGAAAAATGATTCGCATCCCCTGGACAGCATTTCGGACTAACGTCTCCATACTGCGAGAACTCAGTCTCCGCGCGGTTATGATCCGCGTGTCTACGCAGAGTCTTGGAATACTTCGGTCACATTACTAGGAAAGACGGTGGCAACCTCGAAATGCACATCGTGTCCGGCAAATTTAACGGGGAAAAGCCTCGGGGACACAGCCCTATACGTTGGTCTGACCAGATCCGCACCGCTCTCGACTGTATAGTTCACAACGCCTTTAACACCGCCAGAGACGGAAACATCTGAAACAAAATAATACGGGAGAAAGTGATGCAGAAGGGAGGTCACGACCCTCAGTTATGAGGAAAACGTTGCAAGGAGATATTTACTTTTGACTTTAAGATAATCTTATATACAGTTTTTAAACGCGTTTTCTATTGACCGTGCATGAGTTAGGTTTTCTGGTGGAATATACTATCCATAATGTTAAAGGCGCTTTCTACATAAATATAGTTTCTTTGATTACCGATTTAAATAAGGATGGAACACCATCAAGAACAGTGATGTAACAAATATTTTGACTCTTCTACGTACCTGAATATTTGACCTAATTGGGTTAATAAATTGAGTTTATATATAAATGTTTAGATATTACATAATGTTGTTGCTTGGATTAGAATGGTAGATTAATTAATCAATCAAAACTAATGTAATCTGAAATCTATTTTAAGTTGTTTATTTAAATCCGAGCTAGGTTTCGCATAAACAAGATAAAAATATTTTTATTTTTTATTTTTGTATTCTTTTTATTTTATTTGTTAGGGAAAACAAACAGTTACACATTATTCATAACAAAAAAAGTACGAACATATAGGGTTATACACAACAACACACATACAAATATGTTTCAATAATTGCGCGGAGAAAATTTATAAACTGACACTGTATGATTAATGGAATAAATTAATAATAGGCTGAGTTGTTTCTTAGATCAAGTAGAACCAAAATGTTTTTTTAAATGGCTTCATTATGTAAATTTTTTTCTAAAGTACAAGAACTGGATTCCTTCTTTTGTTTAGTAGTTAGCCAGTTCTCGTCTGGTGGAAAGCAATGAAAGCAAACGAATGAGGTTTATGCATCTTACTTGGAAACACGACTCAATACTGTAGGTGATAAAAAAAATCCACTTAAATCCTCTGATTAGTCTCACAATAATATATCCAAGTAAATACTCTCGTTCCATGCTAAACGCACTCTTAATTCTCATTGATTGTATATTGCCTCAAACAATTACATAAAGAAAACCTTTTAAGAATTATCTCAATGAATTTCATTAACGTATCACAACACAGTGGTTCGCGAAAGATGATCCACTTGGCTTCAACTTGTTCGGTAATTAATTAAACCTATCTCAAAGAGTGCACTCGTAAATTAATACTTTATTTTCCTTATACATGGCTTGTTAATTAATTTTTGCACATCGTTATCTAAGGAATTTAGTGGAACAGTTATGTTTCTGTAAAATGGCAACGGGTTTTTAAATTTGGAGACAAACCATTTCGCTCCAACTAAGCAAATTAAGATTCCCAAAAGCAATTATGCCCGGTAAAGCATGAAAGTATATTATTTTAAATACATGTCAACCTAGTACCAGCTTCTAATTTATCTCATTGAGTTGACTTCTCCTAGAACTTTCCTTTAATGATCATGTTCCGTCATAAATCTGAAACACGAAAAGGTAAAGCGATTCAACGCAAAATACTAAGAATTCATGAAATGCCTTGACGCCGTAATAGCTTCTGTCGTCTGTTTATTTCGGAAATATTATGTTGAGCGTACTTGTAATAAAATATAATGCAAGTGTACATTTTATGTAACTTTCCAAGAATTACTCAATTTAAAAATAATACCGAATAATATAAAATACTAACAAAACTCAAATACCGGTTACTGATTAAACTGAATAACTTGGAATGAGGCCACGAATAAATAAACGAAATTACGTAGATATTTACTGCTTAAATAAAAAAAGAGTTCATGAAAGAAAATTACAGCCAACCTTTGAAAATATACGTTTAAAAACATTCTCTATATTTTATATATTTCTGCTCCCGGCCAATTACGGGAAAAGCTTCCCTAGTGAGTATAATAGATTTAATTTTAGATACAAATTGAATATTTAGGTTATTATTTTTCTTCAGGACTCGATGATTGTACTTCTTAGGGCTATTAGCGCAGTGGCGGTCGTCGCCTGCAGAGACCCTAACGCCTTTGAACCCGATCACCTCATTAGTCCAGCTCAGTTGCTCATACGAAACTACGCGTTCCCGCTCAGTCCGTTAACAGACTTTGTTGCGTACGCACCCTTTAATAAAAATTAGGAGAAATTCAAAAGTGTAGTTCAGGGTACGAAACATTGCGCAAGCGATGGCGGCGGAAACTCGCGAGGACGCGATATCGGCATCCTGCGGGCGACCGTGGCCCTATTGATATCACCTATCGCTCGTTTGTATGCAAATTTTGCTCAGGTGTTAACGTTTAGTATTGTGGTAGACGTTGATGTGCCATCACACGTTTAAAAATGTTCCGGAGCAGGAAAGGTCAAGCGATCAGCGAGGCGGATGTGCGGCGCGAGCAGGCGCTGCAATATCAGAGCCGCTCCAATGTGAGCGGATCCCGTCTCCGCGTCCGCCGCGGATCTAGTTTAACAGATTTGGACAAGTTGCGCTGCGGCGGTGGTTCTAGCGGTGGTGGTTCTATCGGGGACTTGATGAACATGTTTAGTGGTAGTGTGAACTCTGTGGGGAGTGACACTTTGGTGGCTCGGACTGTGCCACTAGAGACGGTCCGGCGGAATGTGCCGCTGGCGTCAACGCCGCCACCGCGTCCGCCTTCGTCTCCGCACATCCATGTATCCCGACCCGTCGGTCCTCTGACCATGGCCCAGCGAACACTAAGATTTAGTAGACTGCTCAAGTATCAACCGTGCTCGGCCGACGTACTTATTACTCTGGTGAGTGGCCTCGCTTATTTTTATTATTATGGATTTATTAACTTCACTCATAAATACTGGTCTTAAAGAATTAGGTACTCTAGTGCTATGTTTATTTTTACAGTGAAGTTTATGTGTACAAACGCAATGTTTTACTAGCTTTATAAACGTTATCAGTCAAGTGCATCGTGATATCGGTCGTGAAAGCTTGTCAAATAAGCCTGACGGGTGATAATTACGTTATAAACTCATTATTAATTGGTCACTACGATATCATTTGACCTTATCGATAGGTACAATATGAAGCTTTTGATAATGATTATCTTTATTCTTGGTACTTTAAACTTTATTACCCGAATATATTATATCTAGTAAATTTTAGAAGAGAGATATCTGTACGTAGAAGGTTTAGGCAGAGTTCAATGACCGCCATGTGATATGTTATAGTTCGTTTAATACGTCAAGTAAACCTATGTTTAGTGATCATAGTCCATTATTTATTGACGCAATTAAAGTAAGTAAGCAACGGAAATTGGTTTAAATCATGACAATATAGAATACATGGATACTGTTTTTCTCATTGGAAAATTCGCACAGCAGTGGCATTGTAATTAATTTTAAACTTTTATATTTCATATACCCAATACCTTAGTTTCAAAATACACTTGCATTATTGGAATAGTGTTTTTCCAGTACTTTCAATGTGACGTGTTGAAGTGATTCGAACGAAAGCAATCATATTATTTTATTTAGATGACGTTCTTCAATTCCACGGAGCGGAAATTTATATTGATGGACTGAAGCCAGCAAATTACGTTTAAAGAATATTACTTTGTATATATATATTTAATTAATTAGAACAAAAACCTTTATCCTACAGGCAAGTGACATATGTCAGCGGTAGCTTGACAAAGGTGATTGTCAAAACATCAAAAATTTTGGGTTTGTCAAACGCAGCACGTGCTTAAAGTCTGCTATGTTATTTACTAACAAAGTAATGATTAATTAAGTTAGGTTTTCTAACATGTCTCATATCTAAATTCCGTAGTAGAAGAAGTAGGTATTAATATTCTTACCATATTGAAAAAAACATTTATGTTTTAAACACCATGCTGAATAATAAAGTCGTTATGATTAAAGACTTGAATATAGCAAATAAGAGGAGTTTTTCCTGATCCAAATCATATTTAAATCAGTCGAAGAATGTGTTTCCATGTAAAAACATGTCGTGTTATCTAGAGGTAGATACAAAATACATTCGGTATTTTTGACATTTTGATTCAGGTAGTATTGCAGATTCTTTAACTGATTTTAAAGATAGTCAAATAAAGTTCCTACTTCTATGTGAGCTATTAATTGATTCTTCATATCCCGTAAGAGTCATAATTGATAAAAATTAAAATAAATAAATCATCACAATTTAAAAACACGATAAAGACTCGTTAATATTTAATAGAAATATTGAACGTATTTCGCAACTGACGAAAAAGTTATCATATAATTTCACGGCTCGGTTACTGCTTACATTTTCCCTCATTTCGGGTGATATAGCCCACAGAACATAACCTAAATTTACCTAAATATTAAAATTGAGTAAAACTATAATCTAGTTACGCTGTGCGATAATTATCTTTTTACCTTCTATGAAAATTTATTCTACATAACAAATGGTCTCGTTTGAGTCTAGTGACATCACTTGAACAACACTATAATTATTATTATATATTATATTATTATATATTATTATTATTATTGTGCAATGCTTTCATTCTCATAGCAAGTTTTGTAACTACACTTAATAGTTCTTACTATGCAAACTAGATGGCGCTATCATCGCGTTCAGGTCGTACGGTACAGTATAGTAGTGTTCCATTTTTATTTTATTTTATTAAATAATAGTAATGCGTTAGACCTAATGTTTGGCGCTGCTTCACTTTTTAAGAAATCTCACATAATTATGATCAGGTGAAACTCAACATTTGGTTACGTAAGCTCGCCTATGTGCATAAATTAGGTACATAGTAAATTATTTCATGTTTTACCAAACAAACGATAACGTAGACTTAAAAAACTATGTTTTTTTTTCCGGGGCTAAATGTACAGATACAATGATTTCGGAATATAATAAAGTTTTCTATCGGCAAAGTAATTTAAGTACCTTTTACAAATAATTTTGTTCCCTTATTTCAATATTACCATATATTTAGCAAGCCAATTACGGTCCTGAAATTTTGCGACAGTTCGTTTGTTTGATTTTTACGATTCAATAAGAATAAGTATGTTCTGCTCATAATAAAGCCACTCCAGTGTCAGTGACTAGTTTTATTTTCTTTTCAAAGTTCTTTCAAGACAATTTCCTAGAGTCTGTGTTGAGATTCAATGAATAATATCATTGAATAGAATCTAAAGCAATGCATAAGGAAGCAGTGACGTCACCGCATGCAGGGAGTTTCATGAATTTTCTACTTCCGTACATTTTTATTGAATTAGTTCTTTAGTAGTAGTTTTTCAACAACAATTGTGTTTTTTCAGTGATTTATATATATCAAATAATGTTTATACCTCATGATACGGTATGCGTCGGCTAAAAATAATAAATGATAACAACGGCAACGTCTGATATGCTTTTCTGTCAGTACAGGCTGATCTTATTATTGAAATACTATCAAGGAAGATATATTAATAATACATAATAAATATCATTATTTATTTAATTTTAAATAAGTATTCAGAAAAAAATATTTAATAATGAATAAAACAAAAGACAATCTATGTTTATTTATTCAAATCTCATCAATTTTAGATGGTTAAAATAATTTCACTATAATCTAATAATTTGAATGTTGACGAAAGAATTGTTATTTACATTTTGATTAAACCATACAAATCGTGACATTCATGCTAGGGTTGCCATTCTGTTGTCTTATATTTTTACTTAGCCAATTGTTTAATCTCTTAAGATCGAAATAATGCCGTAACAAACTAACTTATAAATAAAAACATATGTTTTATTATCAACTTCCGTGTTAATACTTAATGTATTAATATAACCTTAATCACGAATATTGCACTAAAATTAAATAAGCTAAAAATCAAAAAGTAAAATTGGCACTGTAACCGGAAAGTTGACATGACAATTCTTTCGCAAATTTCTAAATGAATTTGGCAACCCAGTAAGTCTCAACCAGACGCTTAATCAGGCATATTTCTTCATGAATTTGAGTAAATATTTGAGTTTTGGCATTTCTATGTTGTGGATGCATCTGTTAAAGTCGCCGATGACCTTGACGGAATGGGTCATCATCCTGGAAATGATATCCTTGAGACACACGCTAAGGTCGGACACCTCCTTGAAGCCGTGGATGGCTATTTCTGCCATCACTACCGGGAAAGGCGAAGTTTCATACAGGAACTGAAAATAATAAAAATCAATAATTCAATAACAAGTTTTTATTGATTCCAAATTTTTCTCAGGAAACCCTTTGATTTGGCCGGATAAGATTTAAAATGACGTAACTTAGCTAACCATGTATTTAACTAGCAGTCGCGCGGGGATTCGCTCCCATCTCGAAAAAAAAAAACATAACAACCTTCTTTTACACTCGAGTAACTTTCTAAGATTAGCGCGTTCAAACAAACTGTTCCATTTTATAATATTAGTATAGATTTAAATGTCTCTAATATAAACACACTCCTCTCCATAGATATTTTTCACACTCAATATTCAGATGCCAGCAGTTTTCAGTGTAAAATCAAGTGTAGATACAAACTCAATTCTCGGATCACGTATCCAGCTGCTACTCAACGGGCCTCTTGAGATTGACGATACTGTCTAAGCTGTACATATATTTACTGCTATGTACTAGTTTCTGTTTATTTATTTGATTTTAATATACAGGAAGTCCGTGCCCTGGATTAAATTCTGGATTGTATCTATATATATATTTTAAACAAAAATAAAAAATCTGGTACGTAACCTTATGGATTAAAAGAATGGCCGCATAGGTTATAGTAATTTAAAAAATCTTCGAAACGATAGACTAAATTACAGTTATATAACTACTCAAGCATTAAGTAATTAATACTACGTAAGAAGTTTTTAATGGAGGAACATTGTCTCCCTGGTCACAAAAATAAAACTAGTTTTGGATCCAATGTATGGCACATTGTTTCTGTATGTTTTACATTATGATTTATATACAAATGTTGTCACTGTGTTTTTGCAATAAACAATTGTTATGATTATAATTAACATGCATAGATAAAGGTATTACGTGATATGACGCTAACGAGCTAACGAGCTAAAAGCTAACGATAAATTGTAGTGTATTTTATAACTTATAGAAAGTTCTTATTATTCGCCATTTGTCCGGTACGCCTCAATTTATCCTAGTAGTATTGTTGCGTTTCGTAGTTTCAATTCCCGCACTGGAACAAATGTTTGTATGGCCTTCAAATGGTTGTTTCGTCGGGACTGAGTGTGTGTGTAATAATTGACCAACGATGCAGGAGAAATTCCTAGTGTGGTTCCCTACCTCAGCTTGAATTTGAGCATTAAATGGGTATTTGTAGGTCTTGTTACTTACAACAGTCCTCTCGAGGTCTTGACTCTCATGGGAGCAGTTCCCTCCGACTTGCTGTTGTTTCTGACATTCGAACAGCTTTGAAGCGGAATACTTTTTCAAATTTTCCAGCGTTTCGAAGTGAACTTGAAGTTTCTCTAAAACAAACATTTTTATATAGGATCGGGTATTTCAGAGTGAACCAAGCAGCTAAATTTAATTACGGCTTATAAATGTGATTATGATAAATCGCGAGGCATTTCGTTAAAATCATATTACTGGATTTTACTACAGCACACATCGACTTGTTATTATTACCAAGGTAATACGCTACGTTTGTTTTGGTTACTACGTGTATTGTCACTAGCGGATATGTTGACGTTGATAAACAAGGAGCGTTGTCCCAAAATAATACGGACGTATATGGGTTGACAAACCCGACGGTCAAACCGTCAACAATTTAGATTTAGTGTAAACACACCTAGTTTGCTGACAACCTACATAATTTACTTATGTAAGTTTCGTACAAACTTCACAAAATAAAGGGAGTGAATTTTGTCTTATAACGACTGTTTATTTTTTATGAATATAAATTCAAAATGGAAATTAAGCTTAATAAAAAAACTGTTGTGTAAAAAAAACTTTTCAATGTTTCAGCACTTATTAGGGAAAAATATAATGTTAAGAGAAAATATTTCACAGTTATCATCCCTGATTTCTGATTAGGAGAATTTTTTGATTTCAATCTTGATATGACCCAAAATTCTCCAAGAATATTTTACCATTCCCTGATTGTCAAAACGCCTCCAATAAACGTCACTCACAACCAAGTTATTCAATACCTACCCTGGGTGGATCAGGGAGGAAGGATATTGGCCAGCAGCAGCATTATCGATTCTCTGACAAACAGGAAGGGTGATTTAACGGAGCTCGACCGCGCATTCATTAAGCCGAAACTACAACACAGACTACGTACACAATAACATTGAACCGGAAGGCAACACGAATATGGATATCACGATATCACCTATATTGCCGTTGAAGTGAAAAACTCTATTGTGTTCTGTAATTTCTAAGTATATCTTTGAGTAGTTTTTAGTTTCGTTTGATAGGTCCTAAAGACTGGTTTTGGATTAAGTATATCCATTAGCAAAATGTGGATGCGTATTTAGATATGCAGTATTTTTGGAGTTCCCCGAGAATTTATACTGGGTCCATTATCAATTATTTCAAATCAAGCTTGCTTGTAATCCAGAAATTGTAAAATGCAAACAGACCTATATTTCCAAAAGCATTGTATTCTCGAAGTTTTATATGCCAGACCTATGCAGGTGATTACGCATTTTGCTTATGCACAATTTTTATAAGTACATGTATAGGTAGTAGTGCGTGCATGCATATAGTACATACCTGGTAGTCTCTGCACCCTCTGGTATCCAAGTGCGAGGCACAATGTGACATTTTCATCAGCCAGTTGCAAGTTCTCTCCGAGCAGCTTAACTATGCTCTCTTTGCAATACGTCCCGTTTCGAGGCTTACGGTCGTGTATTATCACCTAGGAAAGCGTAAAATGGTCAGCAATAATCGGATGAACGCTAGCAGCAATTTATCAAAAGCCATTAGGATGTGTAAGCTTGGATTTTATTGTTTTAAGTTCGAATGGAATTTAGAAGACTTAAAAAAGTATTATGTAATGGTGATTCCATTTCAAAAGTCATCATTTTTAAAGGATTAGTAAGGTGTTATCCCATTTTACTGATATTTTTGCCTCTACTAAGACAGGCCTTTTTTCAGTGGAAGAGTACGTCATTTCACACTAGACCAGCCCAATATAAGTTGTGTTTTTTTTTGGAAATAGTTCAGTTTCGTTTAAATCAATATAGACTTTATTAAAAACGAAAGTTCCAAAATTTTTGCAATAGATAGACCGAAATTAAACATATCCCTCTTACCTGGAAGTACAAAGATATTTGTTCAAGGTACACAGTCATGTAGTTAATGGCTTTGTCTGCCTCGTTCTTCATGAGCAGCTTGATTTGGGACACCAGTGTGTCCATGTCCTCCCGGGACTTCTGTGTTCGGATCTGAATGTCCGCAATCAGTGACCGGTAGCCATTGATTAGGTTATCTTGAAAGTCTGTCGTCTGAAAATAAAGAGGTTCGTTGTTGGAATTATTTTTGTTTCTTTTTTTAAGTTTGAGGCATTAGAATGTGGAAATGAGTCAAGAGGGGGCTTTATCTTGTCGCCAATGTCTGAATAGCTTAATTTCTCAACGATTTTTTTTCATAGCCTTTACTTATAAACTTTTGTTTACAAATGTACATAGTGCACAATGTTTTCATGATATTTCTCATCTTTAATATTAAAATTATTTTATGGAAATCGTAACTTCGTATTCATATTTTAAAACAAACAGTAGAGAAAAGGAAGCAGAAATATAATAATTTATCAGAATGCATGTTGAAAAGAAAGTTCAAATAAATCCATAACACATTATGTAAAAACAGGAAGAATAAGTTTGTTATCAAAACTAAAAAAAATCTAGTACAAAACTCATCTCGATGACTTCTTTAGTATGTTTATTATTGTTGTGTTAAATCAACTGAGTACATTTGTTAGTCACGTATTGTTATCAAAGTAAATAAATAACAATATTAATCACGTGGTATTTGTTTAAAGAATGTACTCACGGCAATATTGTATGCTCTATTTTGTATAATGTATTGGAGAGCAATTACCTAAAACATTCCAGCAATATATTCATGCTGCGTTTATATGCCATAGTTACGTGTTTAGTGACAGAGATAGTGCGATTTATGATGCAGGGAACATTTTCTAGTATACTCATTGACCTGTTTCTGTCTACCTTTTCAGCGTCCTATCTGTGAACTGGCCGCCAAGCTAAGTTAGCGAGTACGCACACACCCTTCAACACATATAAGAGTATCCGTTCCGTAAATTTTGTTACTTCGAAAATGAGTAACGTCTGGGGGCCCTATCTTACTCTATAATGTTGAAATTTATAGGATTAGTCAAGCATCTGCCTAACTTAGACAACTAACTGCCCCTTCTACGACTTTACAAAGCCTTAATAATTCTTCTCTGTGAGAGAGACAGGGTTATACCAAATTAATCTTTTAACGAATTGCAATAAAACTTCATAGTATAACAGGCTATTATCATAATCTGGGATGTGGAAATGTTCTAACGAGATACCCGAAATGTAAGGGTAACTGAAGGAACATGGTGTGGTTTTGGTTAGTAGAAGCTTGAAACTCATTCCTGTCCACTCGGAGCAGAAGTCATTTTATGATTTGCCCGCCGAAAAAAGGGTTCTAATCATGCTACATCAATTACTTGATAATACAATCTAACTAAGAGATTATTAACCGAAATTACTCATTTTCTTAGTTCGAGTACATTAATCTAACATAAAAACCGTTTTATGCTTTTGAAATATAAAAAGAGAGAGGTTAACATATTGTTTTAGTAGGGATTTAATTAGATTTGCTTTCTAACAGGAATTCCTGTTAAAAGCAAAGTTTAATATTTCAAAAGCATAAAACGGTTTTATGGTAGATTCATGTACGCGAACTAGGAAAATGAGCAATTTCGGTTAATAATCTCTCAGTTAGATTGTATTATCGAGTACTTGGCTTTTAATTAACTCATTTTTAATGGGATATCAATCACTCGGGTTTTATTAAAATCTTACGCTGTATATTTGCTCAAAATCATTTAATTTCATCGAATCGTTTCCTTTTATGACAGTTGGTAATGATAACTTTGATTGAATGGCGTATACCTACAATAAACATGTAAAAACACTAAACGCCTTTTTCATGATGTCCAAATAGAAATAATATCAGGTATTAAGACTCGCGTAAATCTTACGTGAACGAAGCTTATACTTTTGTTTCTAGGATGATATAATTCTAGTAACCTAGACTGTCACAATATCATCTTATAAACAGTTCTAGTAGAAGCCGAAAGAAATATATGGAATGCGGATAGATTAAGTTAGATTTACAAACAACCTCTTTTAACCTCGAAGGGACGTAATACCTACACTAAACTTTGCGTTTTATCTTCGTAACATTGTTAAGATTTGAAAAAGCAAAATATTATATTATAAGATCCCTACTGTCGATCCGATTATACAACGGTCGTATACTACGTCAGATATACACCTACTAACGGTGATAAAACAGAATATTATCAAGAATGAATGGAAAACAAATAGGGTGGTTACCCAGCCGTTGACAGACTTTTTTTTTTTTTAATGTGGTAAAATTATCAAATAAGTCCTCCCACTCCGGGCAGGGTGGGAGGGACTGTCAGTCTTTTACTGACTAAAATCCACGGTGTTCCTTCAATAACCCTTTACGTACCGGGGCCACGGTAATGGGATGAGTCCCACGACCCCGGCAGGCTTCGGCCCTCTGCAGAGGGGGCCTCGTCATGTTGCTGACGCTCTTTGAGGCGCACGACGGAACACGACGCGCCGTCGACCCGGGCAGGGTCCATGGTCGGACAGCGAGTTGCCCTTTACTCGCTGTCCGCATGCCCGCGCCTACGGTGGCCGGAGATCGTCGGCCGACGTCCGACGCCGTGGGCGTCTACCACTGCGGCTGGGCTGGAGGGAGGACGCCATCCTCTCCCTCACGCGGCCCGCCTCCTCCTTCGATAGCATGACTGCTTCGCAGAAGGAGGCGACCGCTTCCCACTCCGTCTCGCCCCGCAGCATGGCCTCGACCAGTGCCGAGCGCGAGAGGTCTCCGCCTATCGCCGCCGTGAGGACACGTCGGTGCTCTGCCCAGGCGGGGCAGTCTTGCACCGTGTGCTCTACGGTGTCCTCAGGGCGACCCTCGCAGTGGTGACACCCAGGCGTTTCCTCCTTTCTCATCAGACATAGGTACCTCCCGAAACTTCTGTGTCCGGTGAGGACCTGCGTCATGCGGTAGGTCAGGACGCCGTGACGCCGATCTAGCCACTCCTCAAAGAGGGGTCTTACCGCCGCAATTGCGGCGTGCCCGGCCGTCGGTTGCGACAGTCGTTCCCTCCATACTGCCCTGAGATTGCGCCGGAGCTCTTCCCGCCGAGCCTCGAGAAGTCAGCGGGGATACGCCCCGGCGCTGCGCCTCCACGCGCCATTCATAGACGCGCTGGAGGGCAGTCGCCTCCAGATCCCAGGGCAGCAATCCGGCAAGGAGGTTGGCCGATTCGCCGGCAATCGTGCGGTATCCGCGGATCATTCGGATAGCCATGACCCTCTGGCTTGCGACCAACTTTAATGGTCGCGTCCGGATGCACAGGGCCCACACTGGGGACCCGTAGAGGGCCATGGACCGCATGACGCCGGCGTACAGCCTTCGGCAGGAGGCGTTTGGCCCGCTGAGATTAGGCAGGAGTCACCTGAAGGCGGCTGCTGCCCGGTTCAGCTTCGGGGCCAAACTCAGGAAATGCTCCCTGAAGTTCCACCGGCTGTCGAGGACGAGTCCCAGGTACTTCATCGTCCTCCCGACGCCGATGCGAACCCCCTCCACCGTTATGTGGGACTCAGACCGTGGCGCGTTCCGACCGCCATGGAAGCACATGGCATATAATAATAAAAATAATAATGGGAGCGTGCAGACCAAATTTCGATTCAAAGATTCGTTTGCGAAATATTAAGTTCTAAAGTGCTAATTTTCGTTAGAGTCAAGTGTCTCTCCCCTACTACCTACTAATTGATTATAGGTAGAAATTCAAACGCCACGGTAGTAGTACTTAAATTTAATGAAGTTAAAAGGAAAACTATCAGGCCTAAGTTGGCTTCATAAATTTACGAATAATATCAAATGTATTCTACCCGCTTGCGAACAAATTCCTTTGAAAAATATTTAGATCAAGTTCTTATTTGTATATAACAGAGTAGTTTGTTTTTGTTAGAGCAAAGTACGGAACTCATGGTCAGCTAATCTGACTCGACTCGCACTTGGCGTTGTACTTAACTACAGAACCCTAGAACAGAACTGTGCATGGCCCTATACGCACTTGGCCGTTTTTCTTAGATTTTAATTAGTCCTCATGCGATTAGATCATTAGTCGTGATACAAGTATACAGCTTGCCCAAATTTGTGGAATAAATGCGGTCGACTTTGAAACTCCTAATCATTCGCTTTTCCGATTGAAAGATAAACAAAGTGGCAAACAATGAAAATGAAACAAAAAAGAAAACAAGTAACATAGGCAATCAAAATTTTGTTTACCCTTCATTAAGCGTTTGATTGCTACTTTTAGGAAGGTGAATATTAAAAATATTTTATAAACAAAACCGTAAATCGTTTTATTTTACACTAGCGACCTGCCCCGGCTTCGCACGGGTGCAATCGCGAGAATCGTTAACGTACGGCAGTTTTTTCGACGCCTTACTCCACAATTTTCACTACCACGAAAAATCCTATCTATTTTCCGGGATAAAATATAGCCTATACGGATTCGGAAGAATCCCTCTAAGTAATGGTAAAAGAAATTTTGAAATCGGTCCAGTAGTTTTTGAGCCTATTCAATACAAACATACAAAAATACAAAGGTTTCCTCTTTATATATAATATTAGTATAGATTGGCGAACACACCACAAAATTATTGATACTTTATATTTTTATTATAGTTAATGTTAAAATATTGGTAGTAAATGAAAACGGAGTAAAGTTTGTGAAACGGAGTCGTAATAAAAATAATATAAATATGGGACTACATTATTATGCCACTAGAATATTTATGAGGTGATATATTTATAGGATTTTTTAAAATAAAACCCCAGTTATATTATAGAATAAAAACTTACCTGCAACGTGATTACGACTGAAATCGCGAATACGAAAATTATTCTGCGATACATTTCCCGAATTGTTTTTCACATCCCGCAATCAACTTTTTTCACACAACATTTTTGTATTCCTACTTTAAAAATAAAAGGCGTGTATTTTGTAAAATTAAAGTTTCCTGTTTTATTTATTTTGTTATTAGAAATGCGGCACAATGTTGACTGTATGGTAATCCACGAGCGACTGGTTGCTTGGCCGAGTGCCTTGTTTTATTGGAGACTGTCGATTGACTTCCACACACGAAATGTTTGCTCTCAAATCTGAATCGTATCGATGACTCGATCGATCGCTATAGTTTATGATACGAGGTTAATTGTTTTATTGTCAGCTCACGCCGTTTGGAGTACCGTGAAACAATTAAACGGTTTGATATTGTGTGTTGTATTTATTTGTTTTATGGCTTATTTTATTTATAAAAATAATGTAAAGTGCGAAATAGTTTCAATATTAGACAAAAATCAATATTTTATTTAAATTTAAAATTATTTAAAGCCCTAGATACATATGTAATTCACGTTGTTCTACTAAGACAGTGACTTCAATTGTTGTCAGTTGTGAAAAGACGTACTTGATGTTATCCCTACAGTCAACACACGTCTTGTATGGTTGTTTCATAATATTTATACTGTAAAAAAGACTAGGCTTTTCATGTTTCATAAATTATGTTCTTTGATACACCACACGCTACTTGATTTATTGAAAAATATGGAAGAAATTATGTTTGATAATTGAAACGTTATACTACGTATCAACTCGGCTGCCTTAGCGGAGTAATGTTTTTTACCATGGTTGTAGGCACAGAACGAAGGAATGTCACACAATAAAGTAATATAAGCTTTAATTATTTTTATAGTAAATAGTCATAATTATTTTTTTATTTTTCTTATTTCGTACCTTTTAAACTTTCTCTGTTCTTTCACAAACATTTGAGTTCTTTAACGGCTGAACCGTTCTCGATTTTTGCGAGACTAACGAACAACAATTTATTTTTAAATATATATTTTTATAATGAACGGAACATATTCTCTGTGTGTTGCTTCTCATCGCAAAGAAGATAAACATACATTTTGTTTATACTTCATCTTAAAAATGGGAAATATCCATTCTTAAATTAAATATTAAATCAATGAAAATTATGTAGTGCGATACGGAAACATTGAATTAAACATTATTATTTAAAATTTCATTGTCTTTCAGTTGTCTCAATATCTTGACTATTATCAGACTTATTACACTTTAAATAACATTTTTGAAGACAATTCTTAAACAAAAAATGTTTAAAAACGCATTACTCAACATTTTTGATTTTCTCTCAGAACGAGACGCTTGAATTCTAATAAAACGTTACTAATCCGAACCGCATGTACAAACATAATATAAAACAGAATCCTTTAATGATATTCGAATCCTTCAATGTTTCTTAAAAAGCGTTCTGATAAATTTCAATAAAACCCGTTTACACAATCCATATAACACTGTTACTTCTCTAAATCTAAGATACATTCAAAGTATTACTACAAATTCCCAATAGCTCAAGGCATATAAATTCATATGTAGCACAACGTTATAAATTCTCGCTTACATTCGCAGTCTCTGAAACTACGTGATATCGGCACTGTATGTAGGTAATAAAGAGAAAATACATTGTACCTAATATACAGCTATTTTGTCGCAGAGGACCTAGTTTATAGCACATCATTTATTAACGAGGCTTCCTTATAAATAATGTCTTTAGTTAGCAGATACCGTCATTTTAGTAATATTTTCACAAAAGTTACTATTTTTAAAAAATGTCGTTACGCGTTTTACCCTCATATTACGCTAAAGTAATGATAGCCAAAATGATGTTTTTTTGAGCGGGGTTTTCACGTTTTGAGAACAGCGCCATCTATTAAAATTTCCACGCACTAGCATAAACATCGTGGGTTTTTCATGTAATAATAACACAGTAAGAGTATAGATGGCAATAGCGACTACGAATGTTACGTAAGCTAGGCTCAGTCAAGAGTAGACGTAAAAGCTAATCTACTCAATCCTGCAAGGTAAAACTTTTAAATTCAATACTGGAACTTAGTAAACTTTTCGTAAAATCGGGTTAAAAAATATATACTTACCGTATAATGTGCCACGATTTTCAAGGTTTAGCTTCTATCAGCCCCTATACGTGTCCCGTGTACTCAGTGTGTGTACTCCACGATTACATTTATCCCTTTTGAAGGTCATCGACATTTAGGTTAGTGTACGATTTCGTTTTCGGGCTACGCTCTATTGAATGGTTTTGCTTTTGTAACTAATGCCGATGAAATTGAACAGTATTCGGGTAAAAATAGTAGTAGAGTATTTTAGTTCGGAGGGAGGTGTGGCTATGGGCCCTGAACTTCTTACTAACTTAGACTCAAACTGAACTCTGAACAGTGTTTTATAATGCAGATATGTCGTATATACAAACGAAAGAAATAACAACCTCTTTATCCTAGTAGCCGACTTCTTTTATATTCTGTAATCAGAAAAGAAGAGAAGTTTTGGCGCCTTCTCTCTTTATTTTCGCACTCCATGTCGATTTCGAAATATCACGATCATGAATTGCAACCAGCAGAAATTGCGAATCAACGGTATCTTGCGAGCGGGTTATTGCGTTCCTCGGTTTTATGTACCGGGTTTAATATCTCCGTAGGTACTTGTATAAGAGACAAGGGTGAAATAGTGGGTCCAGTGGTAGGGTAAAAGGTTGGAAACGTATCTGTTTTGTACCTTATTTAAAACGTGAAAGCTGCAGTTGCTAAGATGCAGTTCTAAGCTGAAAGCTTAGTCTGTGAGCATATTTGTTGTTGTGTAAATAATAATTCACATTCTGTATACCGGAGGCCTGAATTGTGAATCCTTAGACCATTATTGAATTATTTAATAAAATTGAAAAATAATTTGATTAAAATCATTTTGTCTTAAAAAAACACACAATTGTGTAGTCAAGTAATTATTGTGAATTGTGTGCGAGTATAGAATTATATGAGCAAAATTTATCAATTTTTTACATGAAAGAAAAACTCCAGAAATAAATAAACACATATTTTCCTATGCCCCAGTTTGATATCAGACTTCCGACAAAGTTCCATAATTAGCTTCATAAATTAAACTTAGTCCGTCTAATATGAAATTTAGAACTAGGTAATTAGCCTACGATATTATTAATTAATTGGTCGCAGTGTTATTGGCTACATAATGCGATTAGCTTTGAAGTAGATTGGTTATGTAGCATCACGACTCTATCTTGGGGGTACCTAGGCAGAAGTGTTTGGTGTGCTAACATTTTAGACAGTGTAAACGATTTGGTGTGGCATGGTACTAAAATTAAGATGTTTGTAAAACCGTATTAATAAAATAAATAAATGGTCTGTAGAATTCTCTAATAGAAAAAGGTTTTTCCATGAGTGGTTAGTCATGGAAATATATCTTAGTTATTTCAATGTTTGTTTTAGTCATTACGTTAAGATTTCCTGATGAAAACAGAAACATGGGTATATATAAAGCTGGCTAGTGCTCCGTCTATAGATATTTTTAATTATATCATTCCACAGAATAACGGTTACGGTACAATTTACCACGGTATATAATTAATACAGTTAACGTTCACGTGAATTTAAATGAAACCCTATTTTGTTACCGCATATTTGCATTTTACTTGAATGCAAATTTCATTAGGTAGCGAGTTCTGAAATGCTAAACCGATTCAAAAACAGTGGTATCTTTAGCACACAAAATTGTTTTTCTTTTAACCAAAGATTACCCTATTGCTGCTCATAGACAAGATTATTTTCTATTGATCCATATTCGCCCCAAAATTTTCGCCCCACTCTCGTACAGGAGTTTCTCTATAAAGTGGGGTGATTTTTTATAATCGCTTAGTCTGCGTTTAAACACAGTATAGGAGGAAAAGTGATTATTGGGATGATCATTTACCATAATAGAACCAAAAATAAACATTTTTTTTTAACCATTTATGTAGATTAACTGTTTGATTGAGTCAATGTTGTAACGGACGAGGTTCTTTTTTGACCTAAAAACTTTGGGATATAAATACCAACCTTTTAAGAATGTAATCCAAATGCTTTCGTACAAAACAGCTACGTATAAATGGTCGACAATTAGATTAATACCTTGTACAGTATAATTTACGCTTTCCAATTTATTTAATGGCTCCCACGATGTCCTTTTCTATTTATTTAAAAGCATAAAAATAACATTTCGTATTTATTACCTTTGCTCTCAATTAGTAAAGGAACACTGAGTAACATTGAACAATTTTATTTCAATAGATATTTCCAACGATATTCATTCAACTTGTTCAAACAGGGAAGCAAATATTATATCTTTAGGTTCTGTTTGAAGCTTGTGAATGAATGAAGTGAAGAATGTGCTTGTGAATAAAACCGTACATTCTGTTTTTGAGACTGTTCACATTATTATATTGTTTGATGTTCCTAATTGGTTATTGTTGCATATTGTGTGGACCTTGACAGACTACCACTTATATTACAGGGCTGCCGGAATTGTATCTGCATGGAAATGGTAGTCTGGTTTGGAAAAAAGCAATATAAATCCTTTAGTCACTAGCCTTTACAAAAAAACAATACGCGTTCTTTGACAAGTTTTCAATCCGTTACTTTTTCCTAACATTGTCAATATTGTTACTACTGCGAATCCGATCTGCAAATGTCAGTAAAAATTGGAATTCCCTTGCAGCAGTAATGTGGGGGGGCAAAACAGAGTAGCGTATTTGAGCTGAAGCCTGTGGTACAGAAGGTCAACTCAATACGACAAGCAAAACAGCCAAGTGCGTGTCGTATTCGCTGACTGATCGTTTCGTACCATGCTCTAACTAAACATGACTACCTAACTAATTTGACACCTGATCCGACAATTTTGCACGGAAAGTTTCAATTTTTTTTAGAGATTTGTATAAAACTTGTCATAGCCGGTGTTTTGAATTTAAATACGGACACAGAGCTACACTACTCAATCGTCACAAGAAGCTAGCACGATACAACTGGCGCTTAGCGCCATCTATCGACATTTCTATAGAGTTGTTCAAAATTTTCGAGTCAAATACAATTGGTCGACTATTACTCGTAAACTTGCAAAGCCCACTTATGTGTGATAGTTTTCCTTTAAATTTCGTTATATATAGGTACTACTGCCGTGACATTTGAATTTCTAACTATAACCGTTTAGTTGATAGAGGGGGGGGGGACACTTGACTCTAACGAAAATTGGTACTTTAAAGCTTGATAAGTCACGAACAGTTTACTTAATCAAAAAACAGTCTTACCAAACCCCTAATATTTTTAAAAGGGCTATCCAACGATATCCCACACTATGGGAAGAACGATAAAAAAAAATTATCATCCCACTTTACATGTATGGGAGGTACCCTAAATAATTGTTTTTTTCAAAATTTTATTTTACCGCTTTTTCGGCGTTATTAACGTGTATACTCATGCCAAAGTACAACTTTCTAGTACCAATAGTTTTTGAGCTAAACCGCGGACAGACGGACAGACAGACGGACATGGCGAAACTATAAGGGTTCCTTGCTGACTACGGAACCCTAAAAAAGGTACTTGCATACATACGTACGAAGATCTTCACGTACAGTACGTGTGCTGTATGTGTTGTAGTGTAACGTGTCTATGCGAGCATTCATTTTTGTTTAACTTACTGGCAACAGAGCTTTGAATAGCCTCTACGGTCGGAGATAGCAGTGACAAAACTTTCCACTTCAACCACGTAGGCCAAGTAGGCCAAGTAGTACTGGACCGTGGCAATTTTGATTATATGGCAGGATAAACTTGCGTTTCTTGCCACGTTTTATAAGAAAATATTTACTAAATAACTTGAGGTTATCGTTCGCTAATGTTTGCTATTAAGTAATACCTTTTAAGCTTTTGACAAATAATTCATATTACAAACGGTAGAAGAGGCATTGTGAAAAATATTAATTAGAAATAGCGTCGTTGACTATTCCTGGAGCGGGCGTGGCATTCCGTGGTGTATGGAATTGACCTTCTGCATCTAAATATATTGATAGATAAACCTTTATGTAATCTGTTCAATGCTTGCGTATTTTGGCAGTCCATGCGTCCGGAATTAAATCCAGAGCAGAGTGGAATTTCCGATCATTGTCGAGGTTATGTGAGTCAATGACATGTTGTTGTTTAATTTAGTGCGAATCAAGCATATAATTTCATTTCAATTGGTGTAATCTGTATTTGTTGGCTTCAACAGTTCTGATATTATTTTTCAATGGATTGAACAAAGTTTTCAGAATAATATAATAATTCAATGTGTTCTTAAGGGATCAGAAATGTTTTTGGTTTTGCTATTTCCTGGTGTAGAAATTTTTTGTGAGATTGCAATTCCCTCGATAGTTAAAAATAAACTAGAGTGTCTGATGTTCGTTAAATGAAATTATGAATGTCTTAATTATGAATGTCCATAGATGATTTTAAATGTACCAACAATGTATTTGAAGAAAAGTATTTGTATGCCAAATGTTTGACAACAAATACTTTGTTAGCTACAGCAAAACCGGTGTAATGTTAAAGTACCCACTGAGTGATTATTTTTCTGCATTATATGTGCATGGTTCCGTAAAGATAGAATACTGAATTTGAAAAACATAGAGATCTCGTCTTTTAACTGTACCCGTTTTATGGAGGCCTTACAGATAATAAAAACATAAAAAGAGGAATACATAGTCGCCAGAAAACCAATAACAAGTCCTCACGTTTAGACTTATACTAAAATAAAGTTATAAGCAATAATAAAACTAATTATAAATTAAAGTTAAAATTTACACAGTAAGAATACATAATATATAAAGATTTGCTTGCAGTGAGTCAACAGCATAACATAACTACTAACACTTGATAAAGTTTAGGCTTAAGCACCTTCTGGCTGAGCTCACACTAGTTGTGAAAGGATCCAGATCATACTGCTTGCATATTCGAACGAAAACCAATTATGGGGACACATAAAAGACAACGAGAGAATTTCTGAATGTTCTGTAACAAAGTTAAGATTTGCTGGTTTAATTGAAAAAACAGACTGTAAATAATCCATAATCTTGATAAATACTTGTTATTAATCTAAATACATATTGCACAGTCAACTCTGCAAAAAATATTCCCCGAAGAATTGAATTAAATTAAATGAATAAATGTATTCTCGTTCTAGTGTTCTCAAAGAGAAATTGACCGGGAGGGAATAAATTAAAGTTGTTTTATTTTGAAGCTGGAAAATGCTGTAAAGTTGGAAATTGGCAGTTAATTGTAAAATGGCCAACAGTAACGATTTCATAGCGAACTATTGAAATTTGTTTTAACTATTATGCTCGGGATACACGAAGCTAGTGTCTTAGGGGAATATAATAAGTAAGTAATCTGTACTAGGTAATTTCTAGGCATGTAACTTATTAAGCTAAGCCGTCTCAAACAGGGATAGTTTAATGAGATAGGCTTCAATTTTTCAGGCTGTTATTCCACTGATGCGGTGACATGACGATTTAGCTGTTTTGATTTTATTTTGGCAGATTTTGATATATTTAAATTTAACTGACTTGTTTTAGTTCTCCATCCGAATATATCGTAAGATATAAATCTCGTTTTATCTGTAATCAGTGCCATGCCTAAGGTGCGGCTAGCGGTACCTAAGCACAGAGCGCATAATCTGGAGGGCGTATAAATGATGCGGTCATTTATGCGGCCCATATTAATGCGCCGCATTGTAATTGTGTTACCGTCTAAAAGTCTATCAAGAACTCCACTTTCGTGAGTGTGTGTCACTTTTATTTCATTTGTTTTTCCGTTATGACAGATTTTTTTTTTGTTTAATTTTATTACACATTAAACAAAGCATTAGTTTCCATTTTTTTTTATTACGGATGAGCCCGCTCTTGACCTCGATCTCGCCTCATGTTAAGCGATAGTCGAGGTCTACGATGTGACGAGCGAGCCCAGAAGATGCCTATTTACTTTTGCTTTAAAGGCTGAAAGGTCATAAGTGGCAGGGATCTATCCTTAATTAGTGAAATCTAATGTTGTCGTCTCGTCAAGTTTTTTTTTAATCTATATATATATAACTCAAAGGTGACTGACTGACTGACTGACATAGTGATCTATCAACGCACAGCCCAAACCACTGGACGGATCGGGCTGAAATTTGGCATGCAGGTAGATGTTATGACGTAGGCATCCGTTAAGAAAGGATTTTGCGAAATTCCCACGGGATCGGGATTTACACGGGAAAAACTTCCCACGCGGGCGATTCCGCTAGCACAAGCTAGTATTTTATAAAACTCCTTTGTGTTTGAATGGGAGAAATATGAGTTTGTATGCAATCCGAAAAAATGGGGTTCTATCTTGTCTGCAGTTTCACAGATACGGAGAAAATGTCAGTGTGGAATGACCCATTTGATCTTTCTTCGTGCAGAGCCGGGTGAGATTATAGCCTATATATTGACCTCTGGTCATAATATAAGCTATAATTGATTTCGGAAACTGGAACACCTCATGCAGAACTTTATACGCGAGCAAAGCCGCAGGTAGAAGCTAGTTTAAAGTATAAGATGTAGAAGATTTAATCATTTATATACTGTTACCCAGTGCTTATTAGACTCTATAATGCTTATAACATAGAATTATGAAAACAATCTTGTTAGATAAATACTATTCATTAATATTGGTTTCTAGTCTCTTTGTTATGAAAGTGAATACGTGTAACTACTTCATTCCGGGAATCCTTTGTGTTCTCAAACAATGTGGGACGGATGTGATGATATTATCAATACTAAAAATCTCATTCCTTTGAATTACTGAGTATTCCTAATACAAATATGAGCTGGCTTATTCTACAGTCTTCTCACCGTTAAAACTAAGGCGGGATATAATAATAAAAATATAATACATAGAATAATAATTTATTCAAGTAACATGTTAACAGAAATGTAAAGATAGTGTAGGAGGACATGATAGTTAGAAAAGGTTATATAATATAAGTGGTAATGAGTTCTTAGTGGACTGATAACTACTACTAAAAGATAACTCAACATATTTATTTGTGCGTGTTACCTAAAAATTATTACCTTTGGCTATTGTCACAACGTTTTTAGGGTTCCGTAGCCGAATGGCAAAAAACGGAACCCTTATAGTTTCGACATGTCTGTCCGTCTGTCTGTCTGTCCGTCCGTCCGTATGTCACAGCCATTTTATTCCGAAACTATTAAGACTATACATATAAAACTTGGTAGGTAGATGTATTCTGTGAACCGCTTTCCGATTTTAAAGAAAATTGAAAAAAATATTTAAAATAAAGGGGGCTCTCCATACATGGAACTGAAACTGAAAATATTTTATTTTATGAAACTCATACGTGTGTAGTATCTATAGACAGGTCTTTAAAAATGACATTAAGGTTTCTAAAATGACTTTTTCATAAAGTTAATCGTTTAAAAGATATACGCTTCCAAAGTGGTAAAATGTGTGTCCCCTCCCTCTAACTTCTATAATAATGAAGTGAAAAATCTAGAAAAACCATATGTTGTAGATCTTAATGTATACTTTCAACCAAAATTGGTTTGAACGAGATCGAGTCAGCAGTTTTTGAGATTCAGTATATTTTCTAAAGCCGCAAATATAACTTTGTAATTCATACAAATACTATGAAAAACAAAGTTATTTGGCGTAGTTGTAAAAATTGTAAATAAGCTAGTTTTAAGAAATTTTTAAGGTTTTTGTTTTTTTTTTTCAAATAAATAAATTAAGCATATTATATTTATTATAGTTACTACGGAACCCTTCATGGGCGAGTCCGACTCGCACTTGGCCAATTTTTTTTTAACGTAAATGTAACATGACTAGCTGAACTTTTTGGAAATTCTGACTGTAAATATCGCTGAGCTAGTTAAAGTTTTCTTAAGTTGAATGTATATAGGTACCCATCACAGTATTCAAAATTGTACACATAATTTTATTGAGATTACCAAATCGAAATCTTCATAGATATGAATTATTTTATAAAGGGCTAAAGAGTTTTCTACAAAACGTGTATTGCAGCTATTACAAAATACAGATATTAAAACAAACGAAATTATTGTGTATTAATGTTCTGAAATCACGCTTTGATTTTACGATACTTACAATAAAAATAATGGGTCTAGGACGGAATGGTCAGGACCATTCCCTTGTTCTAATAAATTTTGGTTCAAATTCTTTTTTACTAGTCTTTACTGTTACTTCATTGAAGAGTATAAGCAATTGCTTTAGTTCAAACCATGGCTTCAGTCTTTAAGCTTAATTTCGTCAGTACAGTAAATTAAGATATTCAAAGCATACACTCATGTTACCGCACTCGCGTTCAGAATCACATAATTATACACACTCTCAAACACACAATTACGCACATACACTCAAATTTACACACACATGCACGTTCGCTTCTCTTTCTTTTATTCTCAGTACCTTCTAATGTTACTTTTTGTTTGTAATTTATTACATAAAAATTGAAATGCGTATTAATGTATAGCATAGGACATTGATTTCTGTAACACAGGCTCGCCTAGCACAGGAGTCAGGGGCTTCACTTGAAAAATGTGAGTTGTTTTTAAGTTCCAAAAATTATTATTTAATTACTTAATTTTATTAAAGAGAAAATAAGTGGCAATTTTTTTTTTTAAATGGTAACTATCAATGGGGCTAGAATTCACATTACTAGCAATCTTGTTAACCCCTCCAACTAAGCTAAATATGCTTGTGTATGGAGTGGGTTCATGACAATAGTGTAATGGGTGGGGTTCGAACTCGGGACCTCTCGATCTCAAGTCCGACACCTTATCCATTAGGCTATTGACGCTTATCAAAACTTAACTTAATTAAAAATTTAACTATGATTAATTCAGATTATGGTATAGAAATTATTTTAAATTTACAAAAGTTTGCTATAATGATGAGAAGATCATCGGAGGATTAAAATTTTTCAATTCAACTACTACCTGGTAATTGGCTATATATGTGTGTATGTATACCTACACGCTCTTTTAAATATTTCAATATTTCAAACATAAAAATCTCATAATTTAGGTCTATAATAATTGCAATAATATGAAAACATGTTTAATATGAAAATCAGGTAGCTATGTACATCCCAACGAGCACATTAGTGGAAATTGCAGCCTATTTTGTTACTTTCGGCTGTAAAATAGCGCTTTAAGGGTTCAAAAAGCAGTTCAAAGTTGCATATCTGCATCCGTAAACGTCTATAGCTATAAAAGTTACTTAAGGTGCTATAAGCTGAATCAAATACCACCCTAGCCTTCACAGTAGTCCACGGTAGAACTCATTTACCACTTACACCTTTATATGAGAGTTACGAAGGTCATTCTGCCACTCACAGCTGTACAGTGGTTTCCATTGTAACTTTTATAGGTTATAGTTATAGTAACCACTATTATACTACTAGAAGTTCTATTATAGAAATAATAGAAACTCTTATGCATACTATAGTTACAAAAAAATCATCAGTGTAACTAAGGCCTTTAGTAGCAATAGTCATTCCTTGCAGGCTCAATCCATTCGCCATTTTACAGCCGCTTTTGTATCTATTATAAAACATTTAAAAACACTAAACACCAAACAATAAAAATGGATGCTAAACGAATAAGTACGTAACTACATCTTATAACCTCAAAAACAAGAAAATAGGAGCTTTTTGTGGCTGTGAGTTGCACTAGGGTAACAAAAATCACTGGAAGCGTTAGAAGGGTGAAAATTAGCACTATGATTCTCAAATGGGAGTTATTAGAGCTCAAACTGCAGGTTATGACTACATTACAATGACGCCATGATTTTTTAAGAAAACTTATAATTCACTTGCAAAATTGAGTTGATATACATTGGTTTTTCAGTTAAATGTGCATTAAATGTACCGGTAAACAATCGGCCACTTGCAAATAGTAAGTTATCGACACGTAAAAATATGGAAATAAAATGTATTCTGTATAACAAATAAAAAATATCACATATCTTTTGTTATTTTTTTAAATATCATAAAAGCGCGTTAAAATTACTCGAAAATTATATATCTACAGTAAACTGGACAGCGTTTTAAGTATCTTTATATATCTTGCTAATACAGAATACAAACTTTTACTTCTTTTTGTTTTATTTTCATGATGGCGACGAAAACACTTTACCAAAATATTACAAATAATGTCAACTGAAGATATAGAATAAAGAACTATAATCAATTCATTCGTTCAAAGTAGTTCAAAATCATTCAAAAGTAGCGCTATGAGAGCTTTAGTATAGCGTTAATAAATCGTTATAGCTATTAAGGAACCTTTATGCAACCGTTGTGCAGGTTAAATGGAACTTTAGGTTGCATAAAATGGCGCCCAAATAGCGCTAAAGCGGCTGCTTTAAGTCTGTAGTAGACGCTCTAGCGCTTACGTCTATTACCATAAGTAATAATCGGATACGCTCTAAAGCCCTAATGCAGCCCATTTGTGCTAGTTGGGATACACACTTTTACAATAGTAGTCGATTGTTAAGGTCAATCAATTCTTGTCAAGATTGGTTCATCCATAGGATGATGAATGACCATTTTAAATTAAGGAAATTCTTTGTTGTCTCAAAAAGTACATTACTCTGTCGTTCCAACTGTCATTTGTATATCATGGACAGCTGATACGGATAGCTTTTGTATACGGAAGCCGACCCCGAAATAGTTCACACAATGCAGAAATATAATGAACCTAAAGGACTTGCATGCAGTCCTTTAGGATCATTATGTTTCTGCGAATTTTTGTACCCAAGAAATAATATAATTTGTTCTTATTCCGTGAGTACCTTAGCTTTGATTTCCTGTCATATACATAAATAAAAAACGCGTCACCATTCGGTCATTACTTTCACCAAGCCCGTATTTCTTGCTACGTAATAGCACTCGACTATGTCTGTTTTGGACGCCATCGGCATTGTTCACATCTGTTGGAGTTATTAAGAATAGTCGGTGAATTAATAAGATTGTTTCCGCAGTGCTTATAGAAAGTTATTTGTTGAATTATGTTTATAGAATTATTTGTTGGTTCAACTCTTTGATGAGGGTTAAAAGTAAAGGTAAATTCTTAATCAATCAGAAAGTCTCATGATAAAAGAATAATATTTGAAAGGTTACATACAGAAGTAGCGATATGTTAGTCAGAACCTGTCTTTGAAACATGTTTTGGCTCATTTATTTTTAACTTTTTAGTACTGTGCGTTTTTCATATTTTTAAATAGGTATTTAGTTTATGTAATAAATAAGAGGCTACCTCTTTTTACTGCAAATATACAGTAAAAAGATGTAGCCTCTTATTGCGTGGAAAATTAGACGTGATAATGTCAAATTAAATTCCTTTTTGCACTTGCAGAATGTCCCGTAATTTTAATGTTTTTTATGAACAAAATAGCAACATAAGACATGCTCGTAACAATATTAATAATCAACTATTATCAGTGCTAACTAGCTGAGAAACCCACTATGCTTACCATTATGAACTTAAAACCCTTAATATTTATAATTAAATGGGAATTGTAATTAACATATTAATGACTTAAAACTATGAATAAGGTTCCCTTATTGGGGAACAACAAAATGAGACACTACAATCACTTTGATATTCGAAGATGGCTTCAAAGGATATTTTCAGATGGTTGAGCTATATTTGAGGTGGCGTTAATTTAATTGGTGATTAATATAGGTGCTTTAATTGAGTTTATCATTTTATATACTAAGGCTAAAGACACATTCACAGTTTGACAGTTCGGCATATATTATGCAAAAAAAAAACAAATCCCGATTATTGCCACTGAAGGTAAACATTTGGATTAATTTTACATAAAACCTTAAACATACTTACATACTTTTTGTGTGTTTTTAAAAAGCTAGCTAAAATCAGTTAGCACTGTTTGTAGTTAAAGATGAAATTGCTATTCATAGCGGAAAATTACAAAGGTAAAGTGCCGCAAACCGCAATAACCTAAACAAAAAACTAACCTCACATCTATTCAGGTCGTGATTTAGTTAACAAAGCCAGCCCTTTCTTTTTTTACACTGTGAAGCGACATGACTTTACCGGTGTCCGACATAAATCAGAACCCACGATTTATGTAAGCTTTCATGTGACGTCACGATAGGTGAACTTCGAAGAGAAAAATATGCAAAATGTTGACAGCCTCTGGTGGAATTGGATGTTCGCATGGAATTACGCGTATCATAGTGGCATTGAATGAGTTTGTTTTTGTTAGAAAATCTATATAGTTTACGTGCTTGAAGTTCATTGAAATATTTTTTCCCGAGTTGTTATATGATATTACGTTAAGGCAGAGTGTTTTGGAGGTAGATGATGGCTTGCACAGAATTGCACGTTTGATACTAATGGGATGAAGAATGAAAATTTATTAAGAGAGCAAATTTCAAGCTGTGTCAGGGGTTTAAATCTCATTCGTTATCGTTTTTAAAGTAAGTTGATAAAACGCACAGAGTTAACATGGATAAATTTCTTAGCAGATATGAACCTAAATTGAAGTCATGTGATTTCTGGGTTAATTATCAATTACGGTTGTTTTTTTTTTATTGATAATAGGCTTGTTCCAGTTAGGTTGAATAGAAACTAAATTAGAACACATTATTACAATCCCATCATTACTTAATCGTTTTCTCGATCACGATTACCAAATGACAACATTATCTAAACTTACAAAGAAAAATATCCTAACGATTTAAAAGTTAATCTTTCGCCTTATCAGCACTTAGCTAAGCCGTTGCGACGGTATGCCGTAAAAAGGGTTTTACAGTTTCACTACGGAACTCCGTTTATTGGCAAAGGAGTTAGCGGACTGATGGGATTAATTGCAATAGGATAATAGGGAGAGCTTTCTAAACTGAATCTAGGTTTTTCCTATTGTATTCTTTTAAGTTTTTTGTTGCAGGAGATTACGTTGACTGTTAGCCAGTATTGTTGTACATACAAAGTGAATCAGAAGTGTGAGATTATATTTCGTAGTGTATTATGTTTTTGGTATACAGACAAGAATAACATAACAGCAAAAAAGCTTTTTAGCAAAAAATAGAACCGACTTCCATATAAAACACTACAAAGGCAAAAATAACTTTAATTTCGGAAGGCGGTGTCAAAAACGAAAATATATACAAAACTAAAGACACCGCCTTCCGAAATTAAAGTTATTTTTGCCTTTGTAGTATTTTATATGGTAGTAGGTTCTATTTTTTGCTAAAAAGTTTTTTTTTCACGCTTTTTAGTGGGTCGGTTTGTAATTTATCTAGTTACAAAAGCCAAAATGTCAACTACTTATCACCTTTTACAAAATATTGCTTTTCCCGGTGCAGAGCCGTTAATTTTTGAGGAGTTCTCCTGGTACATTACCATCAGCTCTACTTCACCATATGCATTGTGACGAGCATAAAGTGCTTAACATCCATATTCAAGTAATCTAATCAACGAAATACTTATTATTGAGTATTTTCGGTGGCCATCTAGGGTCTTCATCATCAGTTCCACTTCCTCAAATGGTGCTTTTCGAGAGCAACTGCACAAGGTACTATAAGAAATACCCAAAACGCTATAGGTGTGCCTATATCATCAGATCCTGATTTCGTAACAATGGGACCAACTAGAAAGTATACCCATTCAAACGCAAAAAGAATTTTTCAAATCGGTCCAGCCGTCTCCGAGTTATGAGGTAACATACATAAAAAAAATAAAAGTTCTAGACGAATTGTAAACCTACTTTTTTTGAAGTCGGTTAAAAACAAAGTTCATTCAACAAACATGATCAAAAGATTGATGAATAATAAAAGCTAATTAAATAAACCGCTCCGGATAGTTTCTGGTGTAGGCTTGCCATTGCCATTTATAGCGGTAGTGGCTTTTGTCTTTATAAACTATTAAATTAAAACCCAACTAAATTAAATCACAGAATGGAATCAGGCATTACTTTGTGGAAATCTATACCAAACTACTTTAGAAAAATATGTTACCTTTTTTCCGGGTGGGAAAATCATCGATTGACTTCTCATGCTCTGGGTGGAGCGGAAGGGGGTGTCAGACTTCTACTGACTAAAAACCCACCCTGTTCGTTCAGCTGCCCTTACGTTCCGGGGTCGCGGTATCTCGTTAGAACATTCTCGCAACCCCGGCAGGCAATGGCCCTATGGGGCCCCGTCACTAGTGTTTCTCTTTGAAGCGCGCGTGGAACACGATGCGCCGCCAACCGCGACCCGGGCCTGATCCTTACCGGACGGTGAACTTTCCCTGCTCGCCGTCCGCAAGCCCGCGAGTAAAACATGTACCTAGTGTTAATTTCGACCAAGAAATAAATGATCAATTTTGCATGCAGTGTGCAGCACCACTCGCTCGCCTGCAAATATATGCACATTCAGAAGGGTTGCCATAAAAACATACCACATGCGAGTAAAGCATTACACGTGTTTCGCGCCTCCACAGATCATCATTAGGAGATGTTGACTCGTCGACTGCTGCGAATTATCACTACATATTTATTTGAAGTATTAGTTCAACATAAAGCATCAAAAAGTCGTACTCAGCTCTGTCAGCTTATAATGTATCAAACATACATAGAGATTTTTTTCTAATTTGGCAATTTTTTCTTTACTGTGAATCAAATATGCATCGCTACCGGTAAATTACAAAACAGACTCCTGAAACACTGATTTGGAAATATTACATAATATATTTCTTACCTACATTAAAAAAATAATATTCCCTCATCATTTAGATGTCTCGCAACGTATGTCTAAATATAACAAAAGTCTTAAAAGTTTATTGTATGTAGGCCATAATGTATGAAAATGTTATCATTGTTATTTAAATTTTTAATTTAAGTAACAATGATAACAATATTTTTTTCATTTTCATTTTTAATTTAAATTATTATTAATGATTTTTTCACATAATTGTTTCTCTTTTTAATATGCTATAATATGTAAATATCGTCTATTGATAACCTTGTTATCTTAGTTGTATTATAATTTTTTTTTCATGCTGTGGTCTCCTGTAAGTGAGCGAGTACACTAACGTATACCTTATACATTAATATTTGTCATGTCCTGTGTACATCTTTTGTTGGATATCCTAATAAATAAATAAAAAACATAAAAAAAATATTAAACACAGCTTATGACCAACTTTAAAAAACTATGGACAGCTTTAACTACGCTGCTATTGCCTGTTTACTAGTTAAAGAATTTAACCTACATACAGTAACGATGTTCGTTTTAATTTAATTAAAAATGTAAACGGTTTTCTCCCAACAGACCTTTTGTGGTAGAATATTGTTTCTTCGCAAACCTCTGTTTGCACTTACTTTGTTGTTTGTGAATACTTCTTGAGCTTCTGACTGCTGGGTTGCAAAGTTTCTTCATTACTGAGGAAATATGTTGAATAATGGGTGCATGACGTTTTGAAAAAAATATGTTTATTGTCAAAATTCCGAAAGAAAATGGCAACTGTGAATTCACTGATAGGAACATTTCTTTAAAATATTACATATTTTAAAAATACGACTGAAAGGATTTCTTTTATTTAAAAAAAATATGAAATTAAATAAAGTGTCTGTTTATCTGTGCTCAAAATAAAATGAATTGTTGAATACTTCAGAAACTAATTTATGTTCGCAATTATACTGCGAGATACCAAAGTTGATCCACTGTAAAACAAATTACTTTCCGATGTCAACGTCAAACAGAAAAAGCTTCTTACGTCACCTACAATAATGTAAACAATTCATCGTTCTTTTCTACCGTATTTGGGTAAAAGGCTTGGCTGATGGCTGGAAATGCCCCGTTGAATAAATAATGGGTCGTAATTAGTGGGCACTCGGCAGATTCGGCCGGGTGAGAGGTCGTTTCTTCAGGCGTTGAGAAATCGGTAGTAAATGGGGTTTTCTTTATAGTTCTTAACAGATCACTAAGCGGTAAGATTTTATTTGTTACTTATTCGAATGTACGTGATAACTCATGCTTGCGTAATCTGGACATTGTAGGCATAATTCGGAAACAAAGTCGTTGGCAATCTGTAGTTTTTGCCGACCTCTATGGTATGAAAACATGTGTTCAAGTATGTATGAATGTTATTAGACATGACTGTTTTGCTTATCTGAGATACACAAATTTTAATGGAGCAATAAATTTCAAAGTTGATTGCAACAAAAAACCTTTCATCTTTTACCAAAATATGGAGTAAAACAATGTGTATTTCTAAGAGATTTAGTGTTTCGTTCAAGAATGATACGGGTCTCGATAAATAGCTTGGGTTAATAATCGCTCGGTCCCTCGTCATGAATTAGTAGATCCAATTTATTTTAGCTTAGAGACACAACGCCGATAATTTCATTTTTGGAAAAAAGTATAGTTTAATTTTTGGAAAAAGATTTTCTACCTACTTTCGGCATCATTATTGATAGCCAGGTAGATATTTTTACGTATCTACATAGTTGCTATACACCTAATGTTCAGATATACCAAAATTTTACAATATTACATTTATCAATAAAATAAATTATCAGTTGTAAGACCGGTTTACGGAAGCCGATTTTCCGTCCCGTATTTTCAACTGGTGTGTCACTGCACTGTTCTCAAATAAATTGGTTTTATATAGGTAGATTTGTTATGCGCTGAGTTCGTTCCACTGTCAGCATTCTTTAGGCAATTACTTAAGCTGCATGTCGCGGGTTCGATTACCGCACCGGAATAAATATTTGTATGATCTACAAATTTTAAAAGTTGTTTTGGGTCTGAATACTTTTAAAAATGCAATCACGATACAGGAGATTTTTTTTTGGCATTTTTTGGTACAAATTTATATTTCAAAATGTAACTGTCATCGCAACACCACTTTTTGAGAATAATTAAAACAATGTGTGTGGGTGATTATTCATAATTAATTTAAGATTAGGTAAAAGCTGTAGGTAAGCGTCTGCTACCTTTCTGCGAACATAATTTGTAACAAATAGTTTTTAAATGTAACACTCAATTTATCATACTCATTTCCAAACTATGTTTATTAGGGCTTTTATTTTTTATACTAGAAGTCGCGCGGGGCTTCGCTCCCGTGGACTTTACATATCTTAACAAAAACACAACCTCCTTCTTTTGAAGTCAGATAGAAAGTAGTTTATAATCTTTCTCAAGTTTCAAGCTATTTCCATACTAGCTAGCTCTAGTCGTACACTAGTATAGAGTCTAGTCATACATTATTATACGAACGAAGTGACGTATGTTCTCTGAATTTGTTCAGAGTGCGATCCTCAGTGTGCGCCCTGAATCCTTATTATACTTGTCCTTTATTCCTATTGTCCCACCTCATGTATTATTACATTGTGTCCTATATCTGGTCCGTCTTATATTTTGGCGACATAAGAAAATGAAATGTTTATTGGGATACGTCTTCGGACTTGACTTAAATTTGAATAGCTACTATTTTGTTGTTCTTGATCTTAGAACTACCAAAATTGGCCAAGTGCGAGTCGGACTCGCCCATGAAGGGTTCCGTGGTAACTATAATAAATATAATATACTTATTTAAAATATTTATTTGAAAAAAATAAAACAAAAACCTTACAAATTTCTTAAAACTAGCTTATTTACAATTTTTACAACTACGCCAAATAACTTTGTTTTTCATAGTATTTGTATGAATTACAAAGTTATATTTGCGGTTTTCGAAAATATACTGTATCTCAAAAACTGCTTGACTCGATCTCGTTCAAACCAATTTTGGTTGAAAGTTTACATTAAGATCTACAACATATGGTTTTTTTTAGATTTTTCACTTAATTATTATAGAAGTTAGAGGGCGCGGGACACACATTTTACCACTTTGGAAGCGTATATCTTTTAAACGATTAACTTTATGAAAAAGTCATTTTAGAAACCATAATGCCATTTTTAAAGACCTGTCTATAGATACCACACACGTATAAGTTTCATGAAAAAAAAATATTTTCAGTTTCAGTTTTATGTATGGGGAGCCCCCTTTATTTTAAACATTTTTTAAATTTTCTCTTAAAATCGGAAAGCGGTTCACAGAATACGTCTACCTACCAAGTTTTACATGTATAGTCCTAATAGTTTCGGAATAAAATGGCTGTGACATACGGACGGACGGACAGACAGACAGACGGACAGACATGTCGAAACTATAAGGGTTCCGTTTTTTGCCATTCGGCTTCGGAACCCTAATAAGAAAAAGTTAGGTCGTTATTTTGACTCTTGGATCAGGCTAAACAAACCAAACACAGGGATCTCTGTCAAAATAATACTGACTAAAAGAACACGGTGATCTGAAATGTTTTTTCATTTTGTTAAGCTCTTCCAGCCGACTTAAAATTTTAAAATTCATGCAAAGAATTGAAATAAGCGCACCATCTTGTGCCTGTCACGGTTAAGTGTAAAGGCTACATACTCCCCAGATTTGTTACCTACAGGCTGTACATGACAGCTAGAGATTATTCCGTGTCTTCCGGCGTAGAGTGCGTCTTCTATGAATGAAGAGAAAGATTGCATTCCAACACATCATTCCATCACTTCCCTGCAGAAGGGGTGTCGAGATCTTATACGCTAATACGACCATGGAGTGACCCATATTCAGAAGAGGTTATCCGCAGCACCCAGCGCCGCTATGAGGTCTTGGCGCTGCCCAAGGTTTTGGCCATGACCTCTTGTCTGCTCTGGGCTTTGCTGGGCATTCCTCAAGAGAATAAATACCTCCTCCTAACTTCTTCTTTGAAAACTAGTTGTGTTTTTATTGGCACAGATAATAATTATGTAGAATAAGAATCAAGTACAAACAAGCATATTGAAGGTGGTGTAGCCTCTAAACTGCAAACAATCTTGAGGTTTGATACGATACCTATCCAACGGGGATGTTTGTTTGTTTCCAATTGAATGCACCCTTTGTAGATGCCCGATGGCTGCCGGCAACTTGTTGTTTTCACTAGAATTAATACGATATTGTTGCATGTTCAGCTGTTTGTTTTTAACCGACTTCAAAAAAAGGTGGTTCTCAATTCGTCTTGAACTTTTTTTTTTATGTTTGTTACCTCATAACTCGGAGACGGCTGGACCGATTTGGAAAATTCTTTTTGCTTTTGAATGGGTATACTTTCTAGTTGGTTCCATTGTTACGAAATCAGGATCTGATGATGGAATCCTGGAGAAATTGAGGGAACTTTTCAAACATTATAGGCACACCTATAGCGTTTTGGGTATTTCTCATAGTATCTTGAGCAGTTGCTACCGAAAAGTACCATTTGGGGAAGTTGAACTGTTGATGAAGACCACAGATGGCCACTGAAATTCCTCAATAATAAGTATTTCGTGGATTGCGATTCGATTACTTAAGTACGTATGTTAAACACTTTATGCTCGTCACAATACATATGGTGATGTAGAGCTGATGGTCAAGTACCTACCAGGAGAACTCAAAAATTAACGGCTATGCATCGGGAAAAGCAATATTTTGTAAAAGGTGTTAAGTTGTTGACATTATGGCTTTTGTAACTAGATAAATTACAAACCGACCCACTAAAAAGCGTGAAAAAAATGTTTTTTTCTTTTTCACGATTTTTAGTGGGTCGGTTAATTTAGTCCTCCCTACTCCCACTGTAATTAAAGTTTTTAAAGTCCTTCCAAAGGTTGTCTGGAAGGTGACTGCCATTGTAACTATAGAATGAGCAATATTGTTCAATAGGTGTGTTTAAATTTTGGTGTACAATAAAGTATATTCTATCCATCTATCTATCTAATACCCATCTATAATGTTACTAACCTGAGTTTTGTAAAAAATATCAATGCAGACCTAGTAGCCATGTTGACTTCTATAATTTCATAGACAATGTTTATATTGCACAATAATTTCAATAAAATACTTAAACCTTCTCATCACTTAATTATTCATGTACCTACCACAAAAGCAATGATGTTGTTAATACCACAATGATTGCACTGTTTACATAAACACAAATCCATTCATACATCAGGAAACGTAATTTGCTAGCAATTCTATAAATATAACAAAACATTATTACGTGGCTTTCACTAGCAGACAGGTCTATTCTGCACTCGAAATGAGTTTTGTACAGAAGAATATTCACGATATTATTTTATGGGTCCCGTTCAGAAAGGGTTTTGTCTTCAATGTATAGTGGAAGAGGGATTGCGGTCTCAATTGTGAGCCTGAATTATGAATACGAAATGAATTTGACTTTTAGTTGCAGAATATGTTTGTGTAGTGTTTTGTTTTTTTTTGTGGTGCAAATTGGCTTACGTGTCAACATAGGAATTATCAAAACTGTCACTTATGCAGTTCTTTGTATTGTTGAATTATAGTCCTGAGATGTTCAATATTCATAGTTATCGGATGTGTGTATCTTTAAATCCTCCAAATTGAAAACATTTTTATTGCGGACTCGCGGAAACATCTTACGAAATTCGCTGCCAGAGTCTAATTCCTGATAGATATAACCTGGGGTTCTTTATATCAAGCGTGTATAGGTTACTTCTACGTAAGCGTGCTTTATCTTAGACCACATTATCGCTTACTATCGGGTGAGATGGTAGTCAAACGCGAGCCTATGACCGATAAAAGAATGCGCTGTTAGCGCTGATAGCGTGCTATACCTGACGTAAAATCATATTATTTTTAGCTGTTTAAAAAGAAAATATACAGTAAACAATGAATGAAACAACAGGGATATTTCCTTTAGTTTCGTCAGATCCTCGTCGTAAACGCCGATAAAGATCTCTCGTTCCGCGTCCGTCAGCAAACACAGTGGGAACTAGGAAACAAATATTACTGGTGGCTTTCTTCTATGCTATTTTGTTTGTTCTAAGTTATAAACAAATGCATTCTTGAACACAATCTGGTCTTAGCAGAATTATAAAATAATACATTATGTTAACCGACTAGACGCAACACACTATTACCCGAACCTCGGTGTATTTTGAGCTTAAATTCTCGGGCACTTAGGTTATTAGTTTAGTACATAACCGTCCCAAGTTTCATGCAAAATATAATGTAGCAACAGTACCTTGCTACTTAAGTTTAAACAAACACTTAAATGACCCCCACATACACCAAAGTGATAAATTAAACATTTTATTTCAAAATGCGGGCGTAATAAATGAACGCTATTTGTTTCCTAAACACATGTCGCCGCGAATTCGTTATTTGAAGGTGTGTTATATAAGTTTTGTGAGGTGAAAAATAAGTCACATTATTAATTATGAATACAAACAGTGAAAATTTCATTTTAAACCAGAAGGGCTGAATTTAATCCAGTGTCTGCGGTTTGAATGAAACATTTTTGTTTCGTAACTTTTTTTTGTGCGTATATTAACATTAAGTTTATTTCTTCCTGTATTTCGTTTGGGTCTGTCAAATGCAGGCTTTGTTAGTCATATTATGAAACATTTTGACGTTGTCAGCTCATAATATGAGAGATAGGTTGACAAATACAGCGTCGGGACTCATGAATTATTTCGGTCGGATCTGCGTCGTAATTACAAGATGAAATGGTGTGTGAGGGTTACTCGGGCAACCCGAGTCAGTCATTAAGGAGATTCAGTGTGTTCAATCAGTGTAGGCATAGCTATGACTTTCATGATACCCTGTATCTTCAAATATTAAAGCTTACATGATTAACCCCAATGTTTACATCTCAAACTACAATTGCTCAATATCAACTAAAATACATATATCACTTCATTAACTCATGTAACGAGCATGTGTTTAGAATTAATGTCACGTAAATTTGAGCGCTCGCTGCGGTGTAATTGCTGCCACTGATATTGCAAGTAAATGGATATTTGCTGCACTAAAACGTTTACGGGCTTTATAGTTTAGTGAAGAGCTTCCCACACGGGTCACGTATCTATATCATAACCCAACCGGTAAATAACGAAGAAACACCGGTTAATTGTTGGTCTGGATACCCACTGAGATAAAAACAAGTTCTTACAGTGTACTATTTTATTCCATGGGTGAAAATTGTTGTACAAGGGATTTTCATTTACATCTAAGAAATAAATACAATAGGTACCTGTACGCATAAAATAATAGCGAAAAATAATCAACTGCTAAAAAAAATCCTTGCTCCGGTTTGACGTGAAAGAAGGACAAACATACTTTTGCATTTATAACAATAGTATGCATTTTATGGATAATGAATGTTTTGATAAAAACTTTTTTGCAAAAAAATAAAACCGACTTCCATATCAAAACACTACAAAGCCAAAAATAATTTTAATTTCGGTAGTCGGTGTTATTGGTTTTGTATTTTCTTTTTTTTTCACACCGCCTTCCGAAATTAAAATTATTTTTGGCTTTGTAGTGTTTTGATATGGAAGTCGGTTTTATTTTTTTGCAAAAATTTTTTATTTTCGCGCTTTTTAGTGGGTCAATTTGTAATTAATCTAGTTATAAAAGCCAAAATGTCAACTACAAAAAAATAAAAACGCGCGAACAAAAAACACAATGCAGAGTAAACGAAAAGATCATCAATGTAAATATTTTTTTAGACTTTTGTTGATTTTTCAGAAACGGCTTGTCCGATTTCGATAAAATTTTCATGGGACCATTTAGAAAGTATACCCTTTCCAACAAAAAAAGAATTTTTGAAATCGGTTGGAAAGCGACGGAGCTATGCCCGAACAAACATAAAAAAAAAAAAAAAAAACAAACAAACATCCGAATTGAGAACCTCCTCCTTTTTCAGAAGTCGGTTAAAAACAAAATACCTACTTACGAATAATTTAATTTTGTTTGCTTATTTCTCTAGTGTTAGATCGAAAGTAAGTTGCTATAAGCTTCAACCTACTTCCGTACCAAATTTCATCAAGATTCTTCGAGTACTTTCAAAGATAAGCGCGTTTAATATATAAACGACCAAAAGTTTCCGGTTTATAATATTAGTATAGTTATTATTGAATTATTGTTCAAGCACATACGTTCTTGAACATAATATGTTATTGTAACATATTAAACAACTCCACTCGTAGAGTTAGCTGATGCCATTGAAGCTATTAATTTGGACCTCGCTCGAATTGGTGACTGCGCTTAGTTTGGGCTGAAAATCAATCCTGCTAAGACTCAGGTTATTGTTATTGGTAGCTCTCGTACTATCATCTCCAGGATTGATTGGACCGGGATCCGGATGATCCGGGGTACCGCACGATCTCTGGGGAGGTGGCGAACCTCCTTGCCGGATTGCTGCCTTGGGATCTGGAGGCGGTAGCCCTCGCGTGCGTGCATAATTGGCGCGCAGAGGTGTTAAGCCGGGGTGAAACTCTGCTACCGCGGCAAGTCGCAGCTCAGCGGATAGAACTCCGGCACGATTTCACGGCAGCATGGAAAGAGCGGCTGTCGCAACCGAAGGCTGAGCACGCCGCAATCGCGGCGATAAGTCCCCTCTTTGAGGAGTGGCTGGAGAGAGGCCACGGCGTCCTCACCTTCCGCCTGACGCAGGTGCTGACCAGACATGGCTGTTTCGGGAGGTACCTGTTTCGGATTCAGCGGGAGGACACGCCCGGGTGTCGTCATTATGAGGACCACCTGGAGGACACGGTGGAGCATACGGTGGAGGTGTGCCCTGCTTGGGCGGAGCACCGTCGTGTCCTCGTAGAGGCGGTCGGTGGCGGCGACCTCTCGCGCTCTGCTCTGTTTCAGGCTATGGTGCGGAGCGAGAGGAAATGGGATGCAGTCGCCTCCTTCTGCGAAGTAGTCATGCTAGCGAAGGATGAGGCCGAACGCGCGAGGGAGAGGCAACTCTCTTCCTCGCGCCCCAGCCGCCGCGGGAAACGCCCCGGGCGTCGGGGATCACGAGCCGATTTCCGGCCACCGTAGGCGCGGGCCTGCGGACGGCGAGCAGGGGTCTCTCACCGTCCGGTAAGGACCAGGCCTGGATCGGCGGCGCGTCGTGTTCCACGCGCGCCTCAAAGAGCTGTCAACACCAGTGACGGGGCCTCATAGGGCCATTGCCTGCCGGGGTTTGCGGGAAAGTTCTACCGAGTTACCGCGGCCCCGGAAATTTAGGGCAGCCGAAGGAACAGGGTGGGTTTTGAGTCAGGACAAATCTGACACACCCTTCCACTTGACTCAGAGCGGAAGAAGTCATTCGAAGATTTTCCCACACCAAAAAAAAAAAAAAGATTGATTGGACGGCACTTCTCCAGGTTTCTTTCAATAACACCTTCATACCTTTTAGTCACACTGTGAAGAACCTGGGAATACACATTGACGACACCCTTTCTTGGACTAAACAATTACAGGAAGTTATTCGTAAAGTATTTTGCTTCTGCAGGCTCCTTGAGACGCCTTCGTAATTTTCTTCCCAACTCTACTAAAATTACAATTGCACAAACTCTCCTTCTCCCTTTTCTGGACTATGCTGATGCCAGCTATCTCGACTTGACCCAAGACCAATTAGACAAGCTAGCGCGACTTCAAAATCTCTGTATCAGGTTTATATTTGGCTTGCGCAATTATGACCACATTTCTGATTTCCGCGCTCAGCTCAAATTGCTTCCTATTAGGTTTCGCCGGAATCTTCACTTACTTTCTCTACTTTATAATGTGCTCTTTAGTCCTTTTATTTCCACATTCTAGATCCCTGAGATCATCGGAAAATTTAGAGTTAAGTATTCGTACGCATTCCACTTCTTTCTTTAAAGGACATACGACCAATTAGCATCTTGCCTTTTTTATCTAAGGTTTTAGAAAAAGTCATCAGTAACCAACTTACACAGTTTTTGGAACAAAATAATATATTGTCTGACTTACAATCAAGTTTCAGGAAACAGCGCAGTACAACAACTGCTTTGTTGGACGTTACTGACAACATTTATTATCTGCCCAGGATAAAGGAATGTGTACATTGTTAGTTTTATTAGATTTTCCCGGGCTTTTTACACAATACATATACCGTTATTAATTTCTAAGTTAGGTTATTACGGTTTTGACTCGGCCGCTACGCAGTGGTTTCGTAGCTATCTCAGTAATAGGAAACAACTTGTGGATCGGCACTAGCCTCTATAGAAAGAGGCGTCCCGCAAGGTTCCATATTGGGTCCAATCACCTTCATTCTATATTGTACGGATATAATTAAATGTCTCCAGAAGTGCAAGTTTCATATTTACGCCGATGACGTTGAACTTTACATTTCTTTCAGGCCAGAGGATTATCATAGTGCCATAAAATACATAAACGATGACCTTCGTAGAATCGCCGCCTGGTCTAAAGATAATTGCCTTACGCTAAACCCTACCAAAACGAAGTTCATTGTGTTTGGCACAAAACAGCAGTTAGCTAAACTACCCGCAACGTTTAACCTGGAACTGATGGACGAATCTATTGATAGAGTTTTTGAAGCGCGGAATCTTGGCCTCATTGTGGACAGAGACCTTCATTTCGAAAAGCATGTAGCCGATTCAGTAAGAAACTGTTTTTATCGCCTAAGGTTTTGTACAAAATGAGGTTTTACTTATCTGAAACCCTAGGCGTGAACAGCTAGTAGAAACCTTGGTTTTGTCTAGGCTGAACTACGCGGATAGTGTATATGGCCCGCGCCTATTGGCTCGCACGGATCGACTAATACAAAGGGTTAAAAACGATTGTGCCCGGTTGCGTTATAATATTCCTCGTAGATGTCACGTAACACCATTTTTAAACAAACGTCTCACATTAAAAATGAAATCTAGATGCAAACTTCACATTGCATGCCTTCTATTTGGGGTAATCAAATACCAGAAACCCGAGTATCTATACAAAAAATTCAGCTGGACAGCGAGTAAACGAGAATGCAGTAGAAGACAATGCTCTCAGCAACTCTCGACACATTCACATGCTATAGCAGGTTTCAGGTGTAGCTTTGGTTATGCGGCTTCTAAAATATGGAATAATATACCGCCTCCCATTCGAGCGATTAACACCATCTACACTTTTAGAAGACACCTACGACAGTACCTCACAGACGCACAACGAAAGCTAGAAATGGCAGACCAGAATGTTTCACTCGTATAGATGTCTCGGGCAACTGTTCCATCTTATTATCTTTCTATACTAACACCCGTTATTTTGCACCGTTTAACTACTAACTAATAAGTACTATTATTTCTGCTATATTTTTATCTACTACCCGTATTTGTTTAATTTTATCCTTCGTATTGCACTCACATATATACCCGCTTACACGCCCACACACACACACACACACACACACTTACATCACTTTAAAGCTGATTTACATCTGTAGCACGTCCTCACTACATAAGGTCCAGTTGAAAACCAGCGTCAGGCAATTTGCATTTGTCTGGCATTTTGCTGAACTGGGCCTATTTGGCACAGCCGTGAGGCACACGCAACGCTGTTTTATTTAAGTAACTTGTTTTAGTTGTATTGAATTACTTTTTTTTTAGTTTAAGTTTTATTTTTTTTTGTATTTATTGTGTGCCTTTACATCTGGGTCAAATAAATTTTATTTCATTTCTTTTCTTTCTTTCTTTCATATTTTATTGATAGCAAAATTAATCATTTTAATGATTATTCAAAAATATTTTTCTTATTTCTTATATAATCTTATTTTGCTGTTTTGGTCCAAATTTTATTTATTTCTTCCGTTCTTCTCCACTATGGAAGCAATCTCAGCTCTTGGACAAAATTGGTCTTATTTTTAAAAACACCCTTACCTCAATTTTAAACGTGGCTCTGGATGACCGAGCGTGGCTGCAAGCTACACTACCCATTCGTTTTGGCGGGCTCGGCATCCGTAAAATTTCCAGTATAAGCCTACCGGCGTTTCTGTCTTTGGTCCGCAGCACTGAGACATTAACCAAGAAAATTCTAACACAATCTCAGGTTAACTACGAGGTGCCGTGTTTGACCCATACAGTTAATACCTGGAAAATGGCCTGCCCGAATACGGCGTTGCCCGAGAACCCGTCCTCCCAGAAATAATGGGATGATCCGCTCTGCAGTTTGGTACGGAATAACCTTTTAAATACGTCAACCAATACTGCTGAGCGTTCGCGCCTGTTGGCTGTGGGTGAATGGGAGTCGGGCCTTTGGATACAAGCATTTACCTTCTCTTTTTTTTTTAAAGATAACTAGCAATGTGGGTAGATTTCACATTACCAACAATCTTGTTAACCCCTCCAACTAAGCTAAATATGCTTGTGTCTGGAGTGGGTTCACGGCAATAGTGTAATGGGTGGGATTCGAACTCGAGACCTCTCGATCACAAGTCCGACACCTTATCCATTAGGCTATTAGGGTACTATGTTAAGTGACAACACCTTCCGAATCGCTACATGTCTGCATCTGGGTGCTCCCAGCGAAGCTTCACATCGCTGTCAATGGGGTGCGGAAGTCGGCTGCCTCGGACATCATGGCCTTTCCTGCCGCAGAAGCTCTGGTCGGATAGCACGGCATACCAGCATAAATGACATCATCCGTCGGGCTATTGTCACCGCTGGGGTACCATCTGTTTTAGAACCCAACGGTTTGGCACGGGACGATGGGAAGAGGCCAGACGGGATGACTATAATGCCTCTGAAGTTGGGTAGGCCCTAGGTGTGGGATGCTACTTGTGTTGACACCCTTGCGCCATCCCATCTTCTCAGTACGGCGGGCTATGCTGGAGCAGCAGCTGCAGGTATAGAAAATCTCTAACGGCGCAAATACAACAACCTAATTGGGAGCTATATGTTTGAGCCGTTTGGGATTGAAACGTTAGGATCATGTGGTCCGATTGCGCATCGACTCTTTCTTGACATTGGCAAACGATTAGTCGACTCCACAAGTGATCAGAGGGCTGGCCTTTTCTTTGGACAGAGAATCAGCATTGCCATTCAACGTGGCAATGCGGCCAGTGTTCTGGGCACTTTTCCCATTGATAGCGAAGTTGACGAAGTTTTCGATGTCCTATAATTTATTTTTATTTTCGCCTATATTACTATGTTTAATTTTTAGAGCTTTTTTAACATAACATTGCCTCGCGCACAAAGGGTTCCCTACCATTACCTATAAAAACGACACAAAATCTTGTCTGTTGTATAGGAGCCCCCTTAAATATTTGTTTTATTTTAATTTAAATATTCTGTGAATATTTCAAGCGTCTACCTGTTGCCTTTATCAATATCGAGCAAAAACGAGCAAAAGAAACACGTTTGTTGTATGGGAGCCCCTTAAAATATTTATTTTATTCTGTTTTTTTAGTATTTGTTATTATAGCGGCAACAGAAATACATCATCTGTGAAAATTTCAACTGTCGAACTATCAAGGTTCATGAGATACAGCCTGGTGACAGACGGACAGACAGACGGACAGACAGACGGACAGACGCACGAACAGCGGAGTCTCTATTACTAAGGTCCCGTTTTACCCTTTGGGTACGGAACCCTAAAAAACAGAAACGATTCTTATGTTTCTTATTTTGGGTGAATAAGAACTTTTTGAAATAAATTTTTAGAAACACGTTCGAATTTTGAAATTGAGACCGTGCATAATGCAGACGACTATGGAGATGGCAATTGAATGTGCCAAAGCTTTGATAATGTACTGCGATGCGTTATTCATAATAGGAAGTGAATTCAAGGCAGAGTTACGAGTGACGGCTGCGACTTTATTAAATGTGATGACTTATCTTTATATTATAAACTAGTATTTGCGTGTTGCGCGAGGTGCAAGCACCTCGCGTGCTTGTGAAGAAAACTAAAGCATTGCCCCTCTAAATCAAGTATTTGCGTGTTGCGCGAGGTGCAAGCACCTCGCGTGCTTGTGAAAAAAAAAAAAAAAAAGGGGGGGGTGATGGGGGGGGGGTTGCAGAAGTATTTTGACTAAAGCATTGCCCCTCTAAATGAATCTGAAAAAAAAAATGTTCCAAGTCTCTTAGATTCCGAGATCCGCCTAAAGGGGGGGAGAAGGGGGGCGGGGACTTTGAAAAATGGTTTTTACTTTACCGAGCCTCCTCTATACGAATCCGTAAAAAGAAAAAAATACGGGTCTCGTAGTTTCCGAGATACGATAGGGGGGGGGGAGAAGGGGGGGAAAAGGGGGGGTTTGGCACTTTTCCCGTAGGTTTGAGAGTTACTTGTTTACGAATCTGTCAAAATATACCCACCTCCCCATCCACCATCTGGGAGAACAATTATGTCAGTGAGTCAGTGAGTGGTAATTTAGCTTTATATAGTATAACTAGTATTTGCGTGTTGCGCGAGGTGCAAGCACCTCGCGTGCTTGTGAAAAAAGAAATTGGTATTTGCGTGTTGCGCGAGGTGCAAGCACCTCGCGAGCTTGTGAAAAAAAAAAAAAAAAAAAAAGAGGGGGGGGTGATGGGGGGGGGGTTGCACAAGTATTTCGACTAAAGCATTGCCCCTCTAAATGAATCTGAAAAAAAAAATGTTCCAAGTCTCTTAGATTCCGAGATCCGCCTAAAGGGGGGGAGAAGGGGGGCGGGGGGGGACTTTGAAAAATGGTTTTTACTTTACCGAGCCTCCTCTATACGAATCCGTAAAAAAAAAAAATACGGGTCTCGTAGTTTCCGAGATACGATAGGGAGGGGGGAGAAGGGGGGGGAAAAGGGGAGGTTTGGCACTTTTCCCGTAGGTTTCAGAGTTACTTGTTTACGAATCTGTCAAAATATACCCACCTCCCCATCCACCATCTGGGAGAACAATTATGTCAGTGAGTCAGTGAGTGGTAATTTAGCTTTATATAGTATAACTAGTATTTGCGTGTTGCGCGAGGTGCAAGCACCTCGCGTGCTTGTGAAAAAAGAAATTGGTATTTGCGTGTTGCGCGAGGTGCAAGCACCTCGCGAGCTTGTGAAAAAAAAAAAAAAAAAAAGAGGGGGGGGTGATGGGGGGGGGGGTTGCACAAGTATTTCGACTAAAGCATTGCCCCTCTAAATGAATCTGAAAAAAAAAATGTTCCAAGTCTCTTAGATTCCGAGATCCGCCTAAAGGGGGGGAGAAGGGGGGCGGGGGGGGACTTTGAAAAATGGTTTTTACTTTACCGAGCCTCCTCTATACGAATCCGTAAAAAGAAAAAAATACGGGTCTCGTAGTTTCCGAGATACGATAGGGGGGGGGGAGAAGGGGGGGGGAAAGGGGGGGTTTGGCACTTTTCCCGTAGGTTTGAGAGTTACTTGTTTACGAATCTGTCAAAATATACCCACCTCCCCATCCACCATCTGGGAGAACAATTCTGTCAATGAGTGAGTCAGTGAGTGGTAATTTAGCTTTATATAGTATAATAAAATGAATCGCTGAATGTGTTGCTAAGCGCAAATCTCGAGAGCAGCTGAACCGATTTCGCGAATTCTTTTTTTATAATATTCCTTGAAGTACGAGGATGGTTCTTACAGTGAGAAAAATCGTAAAAAATACGAGAAAAACAGTAAAAATAATAATTTTCTTTTCCCATACAAACCACTCTGTCCCCAGCTATCTATCAAACATTTGACGTCAATCAAAGCAAAACACAGGCGTGTTAGGATTATCTTTGGTATGCCTTCAAGTTGATTAGAGGTTGCATGTCATTAATGAAAATAATATAACGAGTTCCCTCAAATTTGTTCTATAGTCTATTTTGTTGTGTAAAAAATTGTGTTATTTTACCTAATGATGATCAGTAATCGTGAATAATATTAAGGAAAATAAGTGATAAGAACATAAGCGTTGGTGCAGTATTTTGGATGAAAAGAGGCTGCTTAGACTTATTATCACCACATTAGATATTACTAAAGTCTTTCAATATTATTTTATTTCTATTAGACTGCGACAGGCCAATCACTTTTGACAGAACGAAATCTGTTTCTTAGAAAATATTTCGAAGTTTTTAAATAAAAGCAAGCCGAGCAGATATTGGAAATGCCTCGCGAAGCTGTATGACTCGCGCCTTTTTCAGAAGTTTGCAAGAAACTTACTGGAAATGTCACTTTGATTTTAGTCTTTGAATATTATTTGGAAAGATTTTGTGTAGCAACCTTTTTGGAACTTGAATCATGATTTATTTAAGCCACGTCACTGACAACTTGATAAAAGAACTGAATGCTCAGTATTTTCCATACAACTTGATTGAATTTTCAGTGCACGAATAAAAATGACGGAGGTAAGAATTCTTCCCGCACTAATCGTTTCTGACGTCACACGCAAGTCATATTTTACGTGACAAGGTCAGAATGAAGATTAATACAAGATTATGTGACGTCTTTATTCATTTTATGTTTTTTTTTGTATATTTTTATTAAATATATTGAAAATCACCATTAAATCCTATCCTACTAATATTATTAATGCAAAAGTTTGTGAGGATGTATGCATGTTTGTTGCTCTTTCAGGCAAAAGCTCCTAAACGGATCGCAATGAAATTTAGTAACTAGATAGTTGACATCCTGGAGTAACAAACAGGTTACTTTTATCCGGGAATTCCCACGGAATCGGGATTTATGCGGGAAAAACCTCACACGCGAACGAAGTCGCGGGCATAAGCTAGCAAAAGATATTTTTGTAAAAATAACTCTTCGAATATTTATTAGTATTGGTTTTCAGTTCAATAATTTTCTTACTAATGAAACAGTATAAAACTTAAATTCTGTTTTCTCAAAATAAAAGCTAGTCTGTGAAACTTTAAAATTGCATACTTAAAACTGCATCAAGAATTCAAACGATAATTTAGTTAATAGCGATACTGAAGAAACAACTTTACTACGAGTGACGGCTGCGACTTTATTAAATGTGATGACTTATCTATCTATACTTAAAATAAATCTGTAGAGAGGTCAATTCTGTACATGAAATATATTTACAAAATAACTATCAGGGGGTGATTAGGGATGGATACTGATGCCAAAAATGCAATCAGTAAAATGTTTGTCTGTCTGTCTGTCTGTCTGTCTGTCTGTATAACCGTTATAGAAACAAGAACTACTCGACGGATTTTAACGAAACTTGGTACAATTATTTTTCATACTCCTGAGCTGGTTATAGTATACTTTTCATCACGCTATAATCAATAGGAGCAGAGCAGTGAAGGGAAATGTTGGGAAAACGGGAGAAGTTACTCCATTTTTTAAGCTTCCGTCGCGAGTGCAACCTTAATGGTTAAAGCTACACAGATATCATTTATGACGGAAATGTTCTCCTTAAAATCATATAAAAAATATCCCACGACAGCATATATCTATCTTTTATGGTTGACTCACAATAACACGTTTAACTCCCGATAGCTTAGCAGTTCGAAGCTTTCTGATTAATATTCTGCTCTGAAATTTAAAACCACCACAACTTTGCAATGGAACTCGGCTAAAAGTAACCCAGTTGCAACAAAATATAATCGAGGCTCAAATTTTAATAGGTTGCGGTGCAGGAGAAACCGTCTTTATTCCCAGAATTCCCATAATCTATACTTATAATAAATCTGTAGAGAGGTTAATTCTGTACATGAAATATATTTACAAAATAACTATCAGGGGGTGATTAGGGATCGATACTGATGCCAAAAATGCAATCAGTAAAATTATTGTCTGTCTGTCTGTCTGTCGGTCTGTCTGTCTGTCTGTCTGTCTGTCTGTATAACCGTTATAGAAACAAAAACTACTCGACGGATTTTAACGAAACTTGGTACAATTATTTTTCATACTCTTGAGCTGGTTATAGTATACTTTTCATCACGCTACAATTAATAGGAGCAGAGCAGTGAAGGGAAATGTTGGGAAAACGGGAGAAGTAGCTCCATTTTTTAAGCTTCCGTCGCGAGTGTAACCTTAATGGTTAAAGCTACACAGAAATCATTTATGACGGAAATGTTCTCCTTAAAATTCTATAAAAAATATCCCACGACAGCATATATCTATCTTTTATGGTTGACTCACAATAACACGTGTAACTCCCGATAGCTTAGCAGTTCGAAACTTTCTGATTATTATTCTGCTCCGAAATTTAAAACCACCGCAACTTTGCAATGGAACTCGGCTAAAAGTAACCCAGTTGCAACAAAATATAATTGAGGCTCAAATTTTAACAGGTTGCGGTGCAGGAGAAACCGTCTTTATTCCCAGAATTCCCATAATACCAAATAATTTTCCATTCATTTTTTTTTAACAATGTTAAAATTGTTTATGAAATAAATAAATGAATGAATGAATGAATTCCAATTTAAAAGAACGCAATTCCCAGTATCGGTGTGTTATGCAATGACAATTAATAAGGCTCAAGGGCAGACTTTTCGTATTGCTGGAGTAGATCTCGGTGTCAGTTGTTTCTCGCATGGTCAGTTGTACGTCGCTCTTTCCCGGGTTAGCATTTCTAGAAATCTTTATGTTCACGTGCCGGACGGGTCAACTTTCAACATAGTTTACCCGGAAGCTTTGCGCTGAAGTATTTTCATTCTATAGGTACTTAAGCCTCATGTGAACGTGATCTAAACAATATTACCAATACATTAACTTAATAACACACAAGGAGTTACACGCTGACGGAGTCGCGGGCACAGCTATTAACAATAATATTGTGCGGTTCGGTATTGCGATATTTTTCAACAGTATTATAGATTTACATATTATATTTCCCTACTAAATTACGAAGGTTAATCTGTCTGTTACATCAAAATCACTGAACCGTGAGGAAGGACATAGGCTACTGGCTTTTTACGAAATACGACGGAAACGTGGATGAAGTCGCGGGCAACAGCTATCTATACTAATAATATAAATTAAAAAAAATAAAAAGGCTATAGGCTAAATATCATCACGCTAAGGCCAATAGGAGCGGAGCGCTAATGAAGAATGCTTCAAAATCGGGGTTAAATTTAACGTTAACCTGAAGTAACTATTCCACGCGGACGAAGTCGCGGGCAAAAGCTAGTACCAAATAATTTTGCATTCCAATTTAAAAGAACGCAATTCCCAGTATCGGTGTGTTATGCAATGACAATTAATAAGGCTCAAGGGCAGACTTTTCGTGTTGCTGGAGTAGATCTCGGTGTCAGTTGTTTCTCGCATGGTCAGTTGTACGTCGCTCTTTCCCGGGTTAGCAGTTCTAGAAATCTTTATGTTCACGTGCCGGACGGGTCAACTTTCAACATAGTTTACCCGGAAGCTTTGCGCTGAAGTATTTTCATTCTATAGGTACTTAAGCCTCATGTGAACGTGATCTAAACAATATTACCAATACATTAACTTCGCTTACGGAGTCGCGGGCACAGCTATTAACAATAATATTGTGCAGTTCGGTATTGCGATATTTTTCAACAGTATTATAGATTGACATATTATATTTCCCTACTAAATTACGAAAATTAATTTGTCTGTTCCCGTGACCGTGAGGAAGGACATAGGCTACTTTTTTTTTACGAAAAACGACGGAAACGTGGATGAAGTTGCGGGCAACAGCTATCTATACTAATAATATAAGGCTGAAGAGTTTGTTTGTTTGTTTGAACGCGATAATCTCAGGAACTACTGGTTCGAATTGAAAAATTATTTTTTAATTAAATAGTCAATTTATAGAGAAAGGCTATAGGCTATATATGATTACGCTAAGGCCAATAGGAGCGGAGCGCCAATGAAGAATGCTTTAAAATCGGGGTTAAATTTAACGTTAGCCCAACGTAACTATTCCACGCGGACGAAGTCGCGGGCAAAAGCTAGTCTATAATATAAAAATGAATCGCTGAATGTGTTGCTAAGTACAAATATCGAGAGCAGCTGAACTGATTTCACGAATTCTTTTTTTATAATATTCCTTGAAGTACTAGGATGGTTCTTACGGAGAGAAAAATCGTAAAAAATACGAGAAAAATAGTAAAAATAATAATTTTCTTTTCCCATACAAACCACTCTGTCCCTAGCTATCAAACATTTGACGTAAATCAAAGCAAAACACAGGCGTGTTAGGATTATCTTTAGTATGCCTTCAAGTTGATTAGAGGTTGCATGTCATTAATGAAAATAATATAACGAGTTCCCTCAAATTTGTTCTGTAGTCTATTTTATTGTGTAAAAAATTGTATTATTTTACTTAATGATGATCAGTAATCGTGAATAATATTAAGGAAAATAAGTGATAAGAACATAAGCGTTGGCGCAGTACTTTGGATGAAAAGAGGCTGCATAGACTTATTATCACCACATTAGATATTACTAAAGTCTTTCAATGTTATTTTATTTCTATTAGACTGCGACAGGCCAATCACTTTTGACAGAACGAAATCTGTCGAGACAGCTATTAACATAAAAAAAACAATATTAAGTACTTTGTTTTATAGAAATAAGGCAGAACAAGGTCTGCCGGGACAGCTAGTTATTCATATTTGACAACATTTATTTAAAAAATAGGCAGTTTCTTAGCTATAAAAGTTGATAAAACATTCAAAATCTACAATTAAATAACTCAGAGAAATTATTAAAGTTTTTATTCTACAAGGATATCCATTTTAATTCATCGCTATAACTTAGTAGGTGGTAGTAGTTTATTTTTCATTATTTGTTTCTATAAATGTAAATGAAACTTCGAAAGTAGTCAAAATGGAAAAAGATTGTTACTTTGTAAAAACAAGTTAATGTTGTGTATTTTGTCGGTGCTTCTTCTAAGCAAAGTAATTAAAAACCAATTTACCAAATAAATATAATTTATCATATAGTTTATTTAAGCAAAACTATTTAAAGGTACAATACGTAAATCTTTAAATATAGAAACATAGTTTAACTAAAACGCCATCATACCTATCGCTGACAATTTCTATGATGGCGTTCTAGTTTAACTATAATTGTGACGAAATATCGACTTGCCTTGACTAATACCGGCTCTTATAAAATAGAACCAAACATTTCAGATAAAACATCCTAAGTGCAAAAGTTACGTCAAACGGATGTTCAAACTAACATACATGGTGTTTTTAAAGTGCGTCGTCATATATAAGAGAGGTTCTGTATTTATCTGTTCAACGGCAAACATATAATATACTGTGTAGTACTGTTGGTGGCATTTGTCTTAGTTCAAACACAGATTTGATGCCATCAACTGCATGAGACTGTTTAAAAAGTGATCCTTTTAATCTTTTCAGTCGTTTCTTGCGGTTGAGTATTATAAAAAGTTATTTGTTTATTTCGTTTTTTTTTGTCTTTTGTGTTTCTCAGATATCATCAAAATATAACCGAAAATCATCGTCGAATATTACCTCGCACTTCTGAAACACCCTGTATATCGGAATGTCGAATAACGTTCTGGTATCACATAAAACTTGAGTGCTTTTCTAAAATACTAGCTTCTGCCCACGACTTCGTCCGCGTAGAAGTCGAAAATATTCCACGGCATCCCGTCCCCGACTTGCTTGACAAAGATTATAATAGCTCGGCTAATATGCATGATATAAAGATAATTTATAGCCTATAGCACTCAGGGATAACGCAGCTACATGTAAGTGAAAGAATTTTCAAAATCGGTTCGGTAGTTTCAGAGATTACCCCCTACATACAAACTTACAAATTTTACCTCATTATAATATTAGTATAGATAAGGCCAGCAGTCCACAGAATAGCTTTCATCACGAATGCAAACAATTTATGCATTTTCACTGCGATAGTACCTACAAACTGTGATGGCATGATAATAAAGTGGACGTGGTCTGATATTGAGTTATTACGATTTGCATAGCAGTAAAACTGATTGGTAGTTTAGATATGGATAACAGATTGGTAAGATTATGGTTAGATTTGCTGTGTGTAAAATACACGTGTACCAGGTTATTAAAAGGGACAAAAGAATTGCCAATTCAATCCTTAATAAGTAGGGTTATTGTAGAAACGGTCACAAGTGTAACAACCTCAACTTCAACTTAAACTCATGAGTTTTTAGACCATTTACCTTAAATAAACTTTTTCTAAATTAAAAACCATCACTTTTGATAATCTTCACAAAGACTGGTCGAGAAAAAGATAAAAGTTTCCCCTTCTTAATCTTGTAAACTTCTTGACGGATCTGGAGTTTCCACTCCCTACTAAGACGTGCCAATGACCATCATGATGTCAATTTCAGAGTGAGATGGAGCTTTACGGGATGGATAGCACTATCCCTTTTTCTCGACAAAATCGTGATAGCAATGAGATATCATAGTAGAGGGTCTTTTCATCAGTCCAAGGTTTTTCTTTAGTGATCATAAAGATTTATAGCCTACCTATAAAAGGTTAGGTTGCGCAGAATTATTTTAGTCTAGAATTTGGACCTAGCTCTAGGAAATTCGAATACTTTCGAAGAGCAATTTTAACTTCCCTAACAGATATATTGCGATGAACGAAGCGTGACTGATGCTTGTGTAGGTACCGCTATTAAGGATTTCTTTGACCTAGTACATCTATTCTGTAGTCTGAGATCATTCAGCAAATCCCACAAGAATCAGTCAATATAATATTTTATGAAAATATTTAATGTCATTTCTGCAAATAACTATTTGTTAACGCTTAACTACAGTATGTAACATCACTTTTCCCTTGGCCGCAAATATACTTACACCCGCATATAGATAAATATTGCAACCCAACGTTGAGCTGCGTGTTTTGCACCTCAACTGAGCGATTTGGTGAGATTTATTCATACACCCCTTTTTTCCGGAGGAAAATCATCAAACGGAGGACCCGTTTGACCCCCCCACTCCGGGGGGAGCGGAAGGTAGTTTCAGGCTTCTAGTTTCGAAAACGCATCTCTGTCTGTCTCTGCTTCAGTTATCCTTGCGTTCCGGGAACGCGATATCTCGTTAGAGCAGTTCCACAACCCCGGCAGGCGTGACTCGTTTACCTCATAAGCGCAAATAATTTAATATTAGGATGAAAAAAATCACATAAGCTGTCTTCAATATGTACTTGAGGCAATAACCTCGTTATAGTCTTAATACGTTAAATCTATACTTCAAAGAGGGCTTTTGAGCCTAAATAGATCTCCAGCCTGTTAGAAAATATCTTCAGTAATAATATGTTTATTCTCTTCTCTGTATATAATTACATTTTAGAAGCGTTTTGTGAGTTAACAGATAAACTGAAATAATAATTAATATACGTCCAATAAAAACATTTCAGCAAAGTATCAATCTAAATGTAATAACTTAAATCGTGTAGCAGTACGCTTTAAAAGTCTGATTACATCTCGGTTAGAAGAACTTTTTCATTTAAACTTAACGCACAGTAAAGTTAACAGCACGATAAACCAAGTTTTACTCGCGAACAGTTTTTATTGTGAGTGGTAACAGAGTCAACTGAAGTATGAGTCTAGATAACGATCTTTTAGCAAAGATATAATACGTCATTGTCTTTTAGTAAATAAGATGTTTATGTGATTATTTTTAAGAAATAAATCGTTTACTTTTCATTCATTTTCAATCATAAGGGTTTCTGAGGATCACGTCGCTAAAATAATTATGTAAAGCTAGCGCTTTACATAATCATTTTAGCGACGTGCAGCTATGTTACAGCTATGTAAAGATCGACTTTCAAGATTACACACTGCTTGCCAGGGTTGGTTTGTGGATGCGTGGTTATTATTAATTTTAAATCTAGATTCAGAGGTGCCTCGTATATATATGTTCTTCAATCTTTGATGGTTGTGAACTTGTGACAGATACTCAGAAGCCAGAAAATCTGACATTAGTGTCGCCAAGGCGTATAATATTACCAGGTTTTTGAGGTCAGCTAGGTATAGAAAGGAAAATATTAAATTTTCATACAGGGCGAGGTTCATATTTGGGTAAAAATTCATTACATGGGCATAAGAAGTAGTTTACAAAAAATACTATAAAAAATATTAGTGCTCTAAAAAGGTACCACACAAACTAGGTTTGAGCGTAGAAAACCGGCTTAAACCGATTTAAACCCGCTGGGTTTGATGAGATTCTCATTTTGCTCAGAACTTGCATTACAGAGTCGAGCTATCTACCCTATGAAATAAACTTTCCGAGCAGGAGTTGCAAACGAAATGATTTTAATCGCGCTAACGCTGCAGACTACTAAATATTTTTATTGCTTCCAAGAGGTCAATTCAAGAGTTGTACATCTCGAGATCGTTGCAACAACGAAGTACACATTTGACGTTATTTCTGTCATCGTTATTGTTCTCAGGGGAGAGAGCCATAAAGTTTTAATTCCTCAGCATACAAATGTGGTTGGTACCTCCAGTAAGAAGATTCCGTGTTTCAGGACAGTGCATAAAAGAAAATGGTAGGGTTTTATTACCTGCAGCATTTAAAGGAAGTAAATTTACCTTCACGTTCTATATAGTGCGTACAGTACCTACCCTGACAATACTGATCGTATTAAAATTGTGAGACAGACTTTTACCTATATTTTACTTATAACATAAATTTCCTAGTTTAAGATTTGAATTTATTTAGTTCTAAGCTAGAGACACTGATAAATTCGGTAATTTTAAGCAAAAGGAGCTTAAAACAAAAAAAAAAGAATTATAATTCCACGTAAATATACAATACAAAACATATGTAGAGGTTTGATAAAATGCAGAAAACCCCATTACCGGTCGCGAGATAGTATTTTTTAGACCTTGGCATCGACCAAACCGATTTAAAGGGTCAAATAGGGTACAGACCGTCGATTCGGACCTCTGCTATATAATATTGAAAAGAAATACTTTGAAAGTCGACCAACAATATAGTTCTGTGAATATGTAATATTCTCGAAAAGTGCCAGAGAAGTTTTACTGGTACTTGTGAGATATGAGGATAGTGGCTCGCGAGGTCTTATTTATTTTATATGTGGGTTAAAATTGCATCCTGCACTTTTAACCCACATCTATACTAATATTATAAAGCTGAAGAGTTTGTTTGTTTGTTTGTTTGTTTGCTTGAACGCGCTAATCTCAGGAACTACGGGTCTGATTTCAAAAATTCTTTCAGTGTTAGATAGCCCATTTATCGAGGAAGGCTATAGGCTATATATCATCACGCTAAGACCAATAGGAGCGGAGCACTAATGAAGAATGTTTCAATATCGGGGGAATTTTTTTCCACGCGGACGAAGTCGCTGGCGAAAGCTAGTATAAAATAAATGTGAAAATGCGGGGATTTTCGTAATGTGTGTGTGCATTACTGTTTGCACTTTACTTAACCGTTTATTGTTAAATATGTCTTAGCTCCCGGGCTGCTTTAATACTTACACTAAGCAAACAGTATTCAGTCTAGGTATTGACATGTACCAATTCGTACTAATGTTATAAATGCGAAAGTAAACATATTTGGTACAAAGAGCACATTGGTAACTTTTTCTATTCCCATAAAGAAAAGTTGGCAATGTCGCGTCAAACAAGCGTTTAACGTCAGTGGAACCACGGACAAAAGCTAGTATGTTTATATCTTGAAGAAAATCAATTTGTGTATTTATTCTAATCTAAACTGTTGACACGAATAGAAAATCACGTTTCTGTCTACGTCAAGTTCTTCATTTTGAAGTGGTAGGCATTCAACTAAGATTGGTCAAGAAATATCCATTTCATTCGTTGATTTCATGTCAACAAACGAAACATCCTGATCATACGGATAAACTGTAGGCCTGAATGTTTAATAAATATATTTTGCTAGGCGTCGCGCGGGGCTTCGTTCCCGTGGACTTTATTACACTAAATCCTCCTTTTCTGCAGTCGGGTAAATCGTAGCTTTTAACCCTTTTCTAGGTTCAAGCTACTACCATATCAAAGTTCATTCAAATGCAATCAGAGCTTTCGACGATTAGCGCGTTCAAACAAACAAACAAACTTTTTTGCTTTGTAATATTAGTGAAAATAATATCGGACTAAGACCGTTATAAATCAGTCCATCTATCTATACCACCAGATAATCTATCCGGCATTTATATGAATCACCCAGTTGTAACAGGCAGCAATTTGTATACAGGAAACTAACCAGAATAATGATGCAGCACCAATATCTCACAGCGTCGCCTTTCATCACAAATCGCACATATATTACAGAGGAAGGTGTAATCGTTTGGATATAAATACAGTTTAATTATTCAACCCTTTGTAATGGCATATAACACTGCAGTGCAATTATCTTTAGCAGAATTTAATTAATGATATCTGAACGACCTTACTACATCAGTTTAGAGGCTATATTCGGATGTTCCCCAGGGAGTTCCAAACACCAATCTCATCTTGCAGCGTATGGAACCTTTGTTGTGTACAAAATAGAGTCTGGTGTAGAATATTTTGATGTTTGTGAAGAGTTGCTCCAGTCCCGTATGTTAGTAACTATGTATATCTTATTATATTGTTAATGCATTTAATTTTAAATATCTGCAAACAATTTTATTATCCTTGAGATTAAGGTGTTCGGGAGTATTTCATTTGTACCCTTTATTTATATTTGTGAAGGTACGGATGGCATTTTTTACAAATTTAACTGAACAATAAAAGTCTCTCTCAGTGAACAAAAGATGGTGACGTAACATTATTGGGCAACAAGACAAACGGCGATGCGCCATCGTTACATGGTGGACATCTCACCCAAAAAAAAAAAAATATTTTAGGCAAAAGAACAATGGCGGATCCTCTAACAAATTTTTGTGGGCATAATTTTGTAGCGTCTATTAATGAATAATATACAAGAGTATAGAGTTGCAATTCATGATCACTTTTACCTTAAGATCCACTATTAAAGGAGCTCTTGAAAAAAGATATTCGTTGAAGAAGTTTTAGAGGTTATGTCTGGCCATTATTACGTAAACCGATTTATTGAAAGCAGACTGGTACCGTAGACTTGATTATATCCATAGTCGACGCTAGTGTGGAAAACATAGACCTAGTAGTGAGCCATTGTCAGTTGACCAGAGGTCTCCCGCCCGCGATCTCACGGCAGCATAAAAAGAGCGGCTGTCGCAACCGAAGCCTGGGCACGCCGCAATCGCGGCGATAACTCCCCTCTTTGAGGAGTGACTGGAGACTCACTCACTCACACACTGCGTCCTCACCTTCCGCCTGACGTAGGTGCTTACTGGACACAGGTGTTACGGGAGGTACCTATTTCGTATTCAGCGGGAGGATACGCCCGGGTGTCGACATTCCGTGGACCACCCGGAGGATACGGTGGAGCATACGGTGGAGGTGTGCCCCGCTTGGGTGAGAGCTTCGCCGTTTCCTCGTTGAGGCTATCGGCGGCGGTAACCTCTCTCGCTCGGCCCTGGAGCGGAGCGAGTGGGAATGGGATGCAGTCGCCTCTTCTGCGGAGCAGTAATGCTAGCGAACGAGAAGGCTGAACGCGCGAGGGAGAGGCAACTCTCTTCCTCACGCCCCAGCCGCCGTGAAAGACGCCCCGTGCGTTAAGGATCACGAGCCGATCTCCGGCCATCGTAGGCGCGGGCTTGCGGACGGCAAGCAGGGGTAGCTCACCATCCGGTAGAGACCAGGCCTGGGTCAACGGCGCATCGTGTTCCACGCGCGCCTCAAAGAGCTGTCAGTACCAGTGACGGGGCCCCATAAGGCCATTATCTGCCGGGGCACAACCCCGGTAATATTCAAACGAGATACCGTGGCCCCGAAACTTAAGGGCAGCTGAAGTAACAGGGTGGGTAATAGATATAGATCCATATAGGCCGCAGAGATCACTTTCCATCAGTTGGAACATCTGTTTGCCATCCTTTAATATGGGTCTTAGTCGTATTAAATAAATAATATAAAAGTAAGTAATAGGTACTTATAAAAAAATGAAACAAGTTGTTTTATATACGTGTGTATTTATTCTTTATCTTCTCTTATGATAATATCGTCCAAAAAACCTGCTGGTGGAGTAAAAATTGTCTGATGTCTGGCCCATCCGCGATACCGCACATTAGACACGCATTATGTCTTCTGGTACTTGGTCCAGCTTCTTCACTACCAGAAACTTCTCTTTGTACATTAGTATTTACAGCAGCCATTGCAAGATCTCTGCAAGTCTCACACACATAATCATCTTCCAAAATCTAAAAACAAAAATTGATTATGTTCATAAAACCGAAACCAATAACTGAGTACCAATGTATTAATGTATTTTTTGGGGTATGTTGATATGTATTTACAATATATATATGCATTATTTGTCAGATCCATTGGGTTAGTAACAATATTCTTATCGTTAGTATTTAACCACAAAAAACGAAGTGTACAGGAGACTAGCAAAGTCACCAGTGGGCTGTCATGCCTCCCAGCTATAATACGTACAATGCTGTTGGAGCTGCCACAGTAAAAGCGCATTTGGTATAAAGTATACTTTCGTATCTCTTATTATAGTAATATAGATTCTGTTCTAAAGATAGTGAATAGGCGCCAACAATACTTACAATTTGAGGGTATACTCAGCTGCAGATTACAGCAGTGACTGGCGTGTCAAGTACTAATGCGGGGTATCGACGCAAGTTATTGACACATATGCGGCAGTTAATACACAGTATGCGAGTAGGCATTACACGACTTCCCATTGTGACATACAAATGGATACACAAAGTCCAAAGTATCAGGTAGAATCGTAGTCCAAAAAAGTAAAAGCAAAACGTCGTCCTCGTAAATAGTATCTGATCGGAATCCTTAGGCAGGCACTAGTCGCAAGGAAAAACTCAGTTTATACAAAGAAGCAGTTAACCCGGCGTCAGCATGGTAGAAAATAGGTACATCAACTGCATGGTGGGTCATAATTACCCGGATTTTAAACCGTTCCTGATTTTTACCATTTCAATTATATTTAGAGTAAATTTGTGTTTAACTTGAAGAATAGTTCTTAAATTATAATATTTTGGAGACAAAATAATAAAATAAGTTATATAAAGATCTTTTTATGTATTTAAGAAGTCAGTATAAAATTTACAACAAAAAATTCAACTTCTAGAAACTTATTAATATCAAAACGAAAAAATTACTAATTAACACTTATTTTTAACTTTTTGGAATGACAAATGTGAGATCTTTAAGAGAGTATATGTAAAAATTATAAAGAATCTTAGGGTTAATCACTATTACCACCGTCATCTACACAACCGCCACAGAAAGTTATATGTTCAGGGCAGATAAATTTGTTGCATCTTTGACAGGTATGGGTAGTTTTTCTGTCTTCGTACAGAGGAATACATGTGACGTTGGATGACACTGAAAGGTACATCATCATCATCATTGTCTGATGCCTCTTGTTCGGTATCACTCTGTTGAGAACGCTCGCTAACGTGATCTTCCTCGTTTTCCGAAGAATTTTCTTTCGAGTCGCTTTATATTGACAGAATTTTTTCGCCTTTCGCGTTCCTCTTTATCTTCTTCGAATATAACCTAAAAATAACAAAATATAATGTAATATACGTAATGTCGGTACAAATAAATACACGAAATAATCAAATAATGAACTCAACGTAATTGGCACGAAATGGTATCATCGAATGTATAGTTGGGTCATATTTACCTTTTTATTGTTTGACCGCGTCTATATTCCTATGCAGGAGCACACCGTCTTAGTTGACATAAGAAACGAGGGAGGCGGGGCACTAACTGCAGCTACTGAGAAGCGTGGTGAAGCTACACTATTATTTTCTTAAATATCCGCATTTAAAAACATCACGGGTCATTATGACCCAACCTAGCAGGCGCCGGGTTAATAATTTAAAAAGTACGGAAACACAGCCGTCATTACACGAAATAGCGGCAGTTGTCAATACACCTTACGCAGATGTTAATGTCATGTCGTATTGTTGCCATACTTTTCTTGCAGTATGACTTTATTTTAGTATTTATTTATTCAGCAGAATTCTTAACAAAAATCTGCAATTATATTTCTTATTGTTTATCAATATAATTGTATAGTATGCTTATGTGATAAGGGCAAAGCACTTTTAGTAAATTGGAGTAGATTTACTAAAATATGGCAGAGAAGCCAGCAGAGAACTTTCAAGTGAGACAATATTAGGTTAAAAGACATGAAGTCAAATTGTAAAGGAAAAAAATAATCTAATCCCTCGATCATATTAGTCAATTGTGTTTCCAAAACATATTATATTTTTTATTAGAGTGGGTCAGTTCTTTAGCATATCTTAAAAAAACTAAGAAATTATTTTATTAACATTTGCAAACATGACATTTGTAGACGCTCAAATATTCTATCAACAATTTTTTCGCCATTGTTCTTTCATTAAGCGTACAGCAGGCTAAGGAGTGGAATTCCCTACCAGAATATGCGTTTCCTGATAGCTTTAACCTCGGGGTCTTTAAGTCAAGAGTGAATAGATTACTTCTATATAAGCGTGCTTCATGTTCGAACAGATCAGTGCTTACCATCAGGTAATACGGTGGTCAAACGCAAGACTATAAAAAAAATATGTATTTACATAGAAATAACACACAAATTGAAACTTGTTGTTTAATACCATCTATATTGTAAGTTAACGGTATAGAATAGCAAACTTCTAATTAGATGGATATCGGTTTCAAAATAATTGCGAATAACAGGGAGCTCAATTACGGAGAATATTATTCCCTTGTAAACTTATCATATCCAGATGTATCAATATTAATATGTGAGCATGACAGGTAGGTAAACTAATTTAATATATTATAGAGAATTTATCAATACGTAAAACATTATTTTGCGGAAGGATAGACCTGCTACAAAGACAATAAAATATAGGGATATTTTAGGCGACAGAAAATATTAATTTTCAAGTAAATCATCGCTTTCTTTTTGCCTGGAGACTTGTAGTATGCTTGTCATGTTTGAGCACAGATAACAAAGAAAATACGAAAATAAAAATAGATCTTTACTCACAACTTATACGAAATCTATATGTATGCGAGGGTTTAAAATAACATGTCAAAATAATGTGATACGTTTCCCTTTAGGAGCGAACCCAATTTGCACTTGGCCGACTTTTTTAGGGTTCCGTAGCCGAATGGCAAGAAACGGAACCCTTATAGTTTCGATATGTCTGTCCGTCTGTCTGTCTGTCTGTCTGTCTGTCTGTCTGTCTGTCCGTCCGTCCGTATGTCACAGCCATTTTATTCCGAAACTATTAAGATTATACATGTGAAACTTAGTAGGTAGATGTGTTCTGTGAACCGCTTTCCGATTTTAAGAAAAAAATTAAAAAATATTTAAAATAAAGGGGGGTCCCCATACATGGAACTAGAACTGAAATTATGTTTTTTCATGAGACCTATGCGTGTGTGGTATCTATAGACAGGTCTTTAAAAATGATATAAGGGTTTCCAAAGCCACTTTTTCATAAAGTCAATCGTTTAAAAGATATAAGCTTCCAAAGTGGTAAAATGTGTGTCCCCCCTCTAACTTCTATAATGATGGAGTGAAAAATCTAAAAAAAATATATGATTATAGATCTTAATGTATACTTTCAACCAAAGTTAGTTTGAACGAAATCGGGTTAACAGTTTTTGATATACAGCATATTTTATAAAACCGCAAATATAACTTTGTAATTCATACAAACACTATGAAAAACAAAGTTATTTAGCGTAGTTGTAAAAATGTATATAAGCTAGTTTTAAGAAATTTTTAAGGTTTTTTTATTCGTCAAATAAATATACATATTATATTATATTATTATAGTTACTACGGAACCCTTCATGGGCGAATCTGACTCGCACTTGGCCAATTTTTTTAATATTTCAGCTTTGATCCCATGTCAAGGAATAGCTGTTTGTACTCATAGGTACCTACTTGCTGTTACGTCCAGGAACATTGTATACTAGCACTTGCTCGCGACTTCGGAAGAATGGAAACGCTCATTTTACCGGGATAAAAAGTAGCTTATATTCTATTACAGACTATAATGTATTTTCGTGTCGAATTTTATACGAACCCGCTAAGCCATTTTGACGTGATTGAGGAGCAACCATCAATCCAACCATTCATCAAAACTTTCGTATTTATTAAGTCCTTATGTAATAGTATCTATACATACACACATCAAAAGTGTCTAGGGATCAACATATATTTTTGCAATAACTTTTCTCCTGATTGATATTAATTTAAATTTTCTTTAAGGATTCATCAAATAAAGTGTTTTCGTTTGTCACAGTAACGATAAACCAAGTCACCTTTGCATTAATAAAGAAATTTGCCATTTTCCTAATAAAGGGATTTTTGACATTTGAACCACTAACATTAAAGTTCGAAAAAAAGAATGAAATAACAGTTTTCTTTAAAATTTTATTGGGTAACTTAAACAATTAATAATCCGTGTTTCTATCGCGAACACTAACAACACAAGAACATCGGTTTGGCATACTCAAAATGAGTTCATCCAAATCACGCTGTGGAATGGCCGCCCATGTTCATTGCAACAACAAAAAAAGGTCTTCTTGCGACTGGATACCCTCCATATTCGGCAGAGCTCTTCTCTGTAGCATATCCCATGCATGCTCAATCGGGTTCAAGTCTGGCGACTGAGCAGGCCAGAGCAGGACATTGATGTTAGCTGCGGCGAGAGTCTGTCTTACAACTCTTGCGGGGTGCGGTCGTGCATTATCATGCATTAACTGAAATAAGGGACCGATTTGCACTTGTAGAGGAACGATGACGTCAGATACAATCGTCTCAGCATAAATTTGAGCGTTGAGGTTGCCTCTGATCCAAATCAACTCAATTCTTCCGCCGATCCAAATACCCGCCCATACCATGATGGTTCCACCACTATAAGGATGGACTTCCTGGCAGGATTTTAATCGCTGTTGGCGTCCAGGAGTTCTCCAGTGTCGTATACGTCTTGTATCCGGTCTCATACCAAAACGAGACTCATCAGAAAAGCACACGAAACGCCATTGTTCTTCTGCCCAATTTCTGTGTTCAAGAGCCCATTGATATCGAATTCTACGATTGTGCATTGCTATAGGTGGTACCCGTAGCGGTCTTCGGGAATGAAGGTTCACTTCATGCAAGCGGTTTCTGACTGTTTGGTCGCTAATTAAGTTCCCTGAAGAGTGATGAAGCCTCACGGCTAACATCATGGCGGTTATTGTTGGAGCTCTTCGAGTTAAGATTTGAATGTATCGGTCTTGTCTCCGTGTGGTGCAGCGATACCGTCCTCCATGGCGCTCAGCCACGGTACCAGTGCTTCGGTAACGTGTCCAAAGTCGACTGATAACACTCTGACTTGTATTCAGAGCTAAAGCCACAGTACGTTGCCGGGAACCAGCTTCTATCATTCCCACGGCTCTGAGCATTTCTTCCCTGCTTAAATGACGTCGCCGCTCCATAATAACGTTGGTTTTAATCAGTAGTAGGGAAACAGTAGCACTAATAATGTCTTCAATGCGTTGTATGTTTTTATAGGGAAAATATTGACAGCTGATTTTCATCTTTTACTCGAATTTGATTAACAGTTCCTGTTTCAAATTATGAAATGCACCAAAAAGGATCCATATAAATTTATAAAATCATAAATTTATTACAAAGCCACATCTCAATCTCAAGAAATCCGCATAAAAATGCTTGATCCCTAGACACTTTTGATGTGTGTATATTGATACGTAATATAAAAATGTTGTCCCCTTTTAACAAAAATTACGTGGATGGAGGAAAATTAAAATGCCAAACGATTGTAATAACGTTCAGACTTAAAATTTAATTATGACCACTAATACACATAAAATCCCTATGTATACAAATATTATAAGGTGGAAAAGTTTGTTTGTTTGAAACGTGCTAATCTTCAAAAGTACTGGGTGGATTTGGATGAAATTTGGTATTGAAGTAGCTTGAAGCTTGAGAAAGGTTTATAGGCTTTTTGTCCGACTGCAAAAGGTCTGAATAGATGTTTTTGAAAGTTCACTGGAGCGAAGCCCCACGCGGCAGCTAGTTATAAATATAATTATTCCTTCTTAACGCGCAGTCCATCATCGCATCAAAACCAGCCTAATTTTAAATTCAAGGGTCTGCGTACAAATCGCGTATATTACCGCTGTGTGGCACATGCATTATTTAAATAAGAGGGGAAGTCAATGATCAGTGATTGATTAGCTCTTGAGCGAAATTGACTTATGTCCTGTAACTAATATGTTTGAAAGTCGTTAATGTTGCTCTTAATAAATCTAGGTAATGACTTCTATGGATCAGTAGATAAGTGATTTTACGGGCTGTGTCTAGAAAGTATCTTTGACAAATGCACTCTTTAAGCATTTGTGCATATTTTTTATATATTACGATAAAACTTCTTTGCAGTTTTAGTTAAATTATATTTGGTAAACAAAACAAAAGTTTGTAAATATTTTTTTAAGGTCTGCTTTTACTGCCCATTTTTCTTACCATTTTGTTTGGATGTTCTATAAAGGCGTATGCTATAGAAACGTTTATTTTCTTTTCATAAAAAAAAAACAAAGTCATGTCATGAAAATGCACCACGTTTCACAACATTAACATACCAGCAGCAAATAGTCCGGCTGTATTTCAAAAGCACTACTAAACAGAACCATGACTAGCTGAAATATTACAGAATATTGCCTTAGAAACTACAGCGAAGTTTTTAAATAAAAGCAAGCCGAGCAGATATTGGAAATGCCTCGCGAAGCTGTATGACTCGCGCCTTTTTCAGAAGTTTGCGAGAAACTCACTGGAAATGTCACTTTGATTTTAGTCTTTGAATATTATTTGGAGAGATTTTGTGTAGCAACTTTTTGGAACTTGAATCATGATTTATTTAAGCCACATCACTGACAACTTGATATAAGAACTGAATGCTCAGTATTTTCCATACAACTTGATTGACTTTTCAGTGCACGAATAAAAATGACGGAGGTAAGAATTCTTCCCGCACTAATCACTTCTGACGTTACACGCAAGTCATATTTTACGTGACAAGGTCAGAATGAAGATTAATATAAGATTATGTGACGTCTTTATTCATTTTTTTTTTGTATATTTTTATTAAATATACAAAAAAATTAAATCCTATCCTACTAATATTATAAATGCAAAAGTTTGTGAGGATGTATGTTTGTTGCTCTTTCACGCAAAAACTGCTAAACGGATCGCAATGAAATTTAGTAAGTAGATAGTTGACATCCTGGAGTAACAAATTGGCTACTTTTATCCGGGAATTCCCACGGAATCGGGATTTATGCAGGAAAAACCTCCCATGCGAATGAAGTCGCGGGCAAAAGCTAGCAAATGATATTTTTGTAAAAATAACTCTTCGAATATTTAGTAGTATTGGTTTTCAGTTCGATAATTTTCTTACTAATGAAACAGTATAAAACTTAAATTCTGTTTTCTCAAAAGAAAAGCTAGTCTGTGAAACTTTAAAATTGCATACTTAAAACTGCATCAAGAATTCAAACGATCATTTAGTTAATAGTGAAACTGAAGAAATTACTTTAAAGTGAAGCTTTAGTAATAAGGATTTTAAATTCAATTTTATTTAATCACTAGTACTCACGCGGGGCTTCGCTCCCGTGGATTCTATCACGGTGAAAGCATAACTCTCCTTTTTTGCAGTCGCGTAAAAAGTAGCCTATAACCTTATTCAAGCTTCAAGCTACTTTCATACCAAGTTTCATCCAAATTCACCCAGTACTTTCGAAGATTAGCGCGTTCAAGCAAACAAACAAACAAACAAACTTTTCCGCTTCATAATACTACTAGTATAGATTTAATTTCATTATAGGTGTGTTTGAAGAAATAATTATGGTTTTGATACCGAAATATTCTTTGAAGAAGATTACCACTGTCATTTACTTAGCCTTTCCCAAACTATGTAGGGGACAGCTTCTAGTCTAACTCGATGCAGCCAAGTACTAGTATGTTAAATGAAGTGACAGCTTACTTGACCTGTACAACCTAGTACATTGGTAACACAATACAGATTGGGTAGGCTGATGTCAGATTTTTTGGCTTCTGACCATTGATTTAAATAGTAACCTTGTAAGAGCGGGGTGTGGTATTTTTCGAGGTAAAAAAAATAAAAAAAAATTGGCCAAGTGCGAGTCGGACTCGCCCATGAAGGGTTCCTTAGTAACTATAATAAATATAATATACTTAATATATTTATTTGAAAAAAAAAAACCTTACAAATTTCTTAAAACTAGCTTATTTACAATTTTTACAACTACGCCAAATAACTTTGTTTTTCATAGTACTAGTATGAATTACAAAGTTATATTTGCGGTTATAGAAAATATACTGTATCTCAAAAACTGCTGACTCGATCTCGTTCAAACCAATTTCGGTTGAAATGTTTACATTAAGATCTACAACATATGGTTTTTTTAGATTTTTCACTTCATTATTATAGAAGTTAGAGGGGGCGGACACTCATTTTACCACTTTGGAAGCGTATATCTTTTAAACGATTAACTTTATGAAAATGTCATTTTTAAAGACCTGTCTATAGATACCACACACGTATTGGTTACATGAAAGAAAATATTTTCAGTTTCAGTTCCATGTATGGAGAGCCCCCTTTATTTTAAATATTTTTTAAATTTTCTCTTAAAATCGGAAAGCGGTTCACAGAATACATCTACCTACCAAGTTTTACAGGTATAGTCCTAATAGTTTCGGAATAAAATGGCTGTGACATACGGACGGACGGACAGACAGACAGATGGACAGACATGTCGAAACTATAAGGGTTCCGTTTTTTTTGCCATTCGGCTACGGAAACCTAAAAAGCCTTTTATTTTTTGAAATTTATATTTGTTGTACCTACATGAAAATACATTTTAATTTGCTTTTAACAAACAATAAAAATTAATTTTGTACATAATTTAATCTCATTGTAATATTATTAAATTGTTTCATTTCATCGGCTATAACGCACGCCGCTGCAAAGTTATGTCGCACTTTTATGCAGCTTCGTGTCATCTTGGCCAAAGGTTGAGACAAATAAGAAAGAAAATTGTTTTAAATAATGTTAGAAGTTGATTTAATGACATATTTTTAACTTACCGGTGATATGAAATTTTTTAATTGTGCTTTTTGTCGTATTTCATGCAACCCTTCACGACACTACTCGGCAGTTTTGCTTGTAAAACTTACGACCGCTCCCGAAGATAGCCGATCGCGTTCTAGTTCACTTCGATAAAGTTGTTGATTAAAAAGTTGATTCCCTGCTTCTATTTTCCGGCAGGGTGCTACACAAGCTTACAGCTAATTAGCTACGTCTAATTCTCGAAAATGTTTCTTTACTAAAAGAGCTAAATTACCTCCACATAGAATACACATACGTTAATAAAACATGATGTTGATTGTTACCTTACAGGAAATTACACGGAATTGTTATGTAGCCACTCTATACCTTTAAATGGCTGTAGGGAACGATATTTACTAATTATAACATTATTATTAATTTTGTTGATTGTGCACGTCTCCTAATTACGGCACCAATAGAGAAAGTCTATCAATATTTTGAATTTCTCTTGTACATTTAAAATAATTTACATGCACGATTCCAATCCATAATTTATTTGTAAAGAACATTATTTAAAAATTATACATAGACAATTAAATTTAAAAACTCAGATTTCCTTAGACAGGAAGAATTTATATTATCAGTAATGTAATGAATAATTGACGATACCTTTATCAAAAATGAAGACAACACAATCCCTTTGAAGTCAAAAGTTCCGTTAGAGCAACGAGTTCTTGATAGCAAATTATACCTCTCATGTCGCAGAGATTTATAGGGAAAGGATGAAAAATGTACGATAGGTACTTTTTCGTATAACTACAGTCATTTCTGTCGAAGGCCTATTCTTGAAGGTAGGGAGCTTTCAATTTCTTTAAAAATTCTTAGCAGCAATTAAAGGTCCAGGAGGTCCGTGTACTCTTTTTAAAGAAATTTTTGACAAAGCTTCTTTACAGAAGAGCTGGCTTTAACTTTGTCCAGAGGCTACGTATTACAATACAACGTGGCGATACCACTAGTCTCAGGGCACATTATGCTGACAGCGTTGAAGACGATTGTTTATGGTATATTGTTAGTTAATAATAAGTTTAATAATTAGTTTTTTTTCCGTTCATGCCGCTATTTTGAGAAAATAGACTTTAACAATACACCTCTTAGACGAAAATACATTCATTTCTACATGTATGAAATAATGGTGTTTATTTTGCAAATTGGTTATAAATAACACTTTTACACATCTTTTTTTTTGTAAATGTAAACTAGATGAGGCCAGTGTAATGAATTAGAGTTTTTGTTAATCTCTGATAACATTCATAAATCTGATGTTAGTACCTACCTAGTAATTTATTTCCATAAGCCTTTGTGCTTGAAAAGATCCTAATATAGTGCTTTTGTATATTTCTCACTGACGTGTTCCAACTGGGATATTGACCCAATTTCTGAGGGTAGATTGTAACAACTTGCGTGGAAAGATAAGCAGCTTAGATGTTTTTTCTTTAAGAGTATAATACAGAGCGGCATAAAACTCAGAATAAAGTAAAATCCTTTGTACCTACTTTGCGTTGTGGTTTTGACCAAAGAGGATTGCACTTATGGTACGACGTAACAGTGAAACGAATATTGCTAAGCCAGTCGTATCGCATTGAGTACGTGTAGAACATTCTGGCATTAAAGATAATTAATACAATATTTTGAATCGTTGCTCTCTTACTTTCAGATGCTTGGTGGCGACAAAGATTTCACAATGTCGGTGAATTTTTTAATTTTTTTTGTCTATACTTAATGTTGTTGAAATATATTTTTGGTGCAAGCTTATTATATGTACCTAGTGAAAAATAACCGTTAATAATCAAAATCAAACAGCCGTTACTTTTGTAATAAATATGGTTATTCTAGGTAAATAATACATAATTAGGAAAGTAAAAGGCAATTTGATATTAATTTTCACAAATGAAGAAACACATTAATTTTCACAGAAATGTGATATGAATAATTCACAAACCAAGATTGTTTTAAATTACAAATGTAGAACAAACAGCTCTGAATTAATTGTTAAATAATTGCCCGCCAATATTAATTGTTGTAGGTTAAGGACTGGGTAATTATTATGTCAGAATATATTATATAGTAAAATACTTTAGTCATTTAAACGTCATTTTTTCAATCGTCATGTTACTATAATATAATTAGAACATTTAAGAAGTATTCAAACCGTCATATTAAGTTAATATTCCACTTTAATTACATCATTTACAACGACGGAACATAAAAAGATAATTTCATTTATAAATCTTTCCAAACTTCAGATGCTTTTTTAAAAGTAAATCACAGAAAATTTAGTTTTTGAAACTTGAAAGTTAAAAATACGATTGAGTTAAGCGAAAACTGTAGCCTAAATATATGGACATTGGTATTAACAGTGTAGCATCACACTTCACAGTGTATGAAAAACACTAAATCAATCGATTTTTTCTGGTACTATACCATCAGAGATTCAAACGTTATTTTTACAAGCCCACAGACAATCCTATTAACAATTTAATTTTAAGTAAAAGAGGCGTCTACTCTCACTATACGAAAAAAGAAAGAAAGATGCTTATTTTTGACCCGCACAAGAAAAACCACAAAACAAAAATAAGTCATTATATTTATTTTTGAGTTGTTAAGATTATAACTCAAAAAAAAACACCTGAGCAAGGCCCAAAACGGTGGTATCTAAGGCACTCTAACCTATTTATACATCGTGAAAAAAAAGGCACTCTATACCATAATGTCAGATTAATCTACTTAAAATGGACTGTTCTCAATTACATAACTTGCATAGTCACTTCCTAAGGCGGCGGGATATTTAGTGACAGGCTATTAAAGATTATGTCAGTAACATTAACACCGACACGCGACTTGAAAACATCGGGTAAAAATACTTATTAGAAATATTTAAAAAGTTTCGTCATGAATTTTTTTTTATTCTGATTTCAATTCCTTTGTCATTATAATGCGAGAATATGGCTGTCTACTACGCTTTCACGGCTAAACTGCCAAGCCAATTTTGATGAAAAACACGGAGATATTATCTCCTAAATTCAAGTAGGCTACCTTGTTTGAAAATAATTCTCCCCTATGGAAATGAAATGCATTGCATGAAATCCCGTGCAAAGTCGTTGCGGACAAACGCTACTTCTTTCTAATTTAATGTCGCATTAAATCTTGAACCAGAAAATAGGGGAAACTTTTTTATTTTGTAATGTTTGTTTTTATGTAAATAAAGAAGAATTATCAGTTAAGTAAAACATGTACGACATTATTACTAAATACAAAAATTATAACTCGAACTTAAAGTCAAATTAAAAACCACTAACGACACAAAGTGTTTACTTATCCTAAACTTAATTAAAACTTATTATGGTAATTGTGATTATGGTAATGGTAATTAGTTTCACCGCGGTAATTTTATTAACCCTGACTGGAATTGTAAAGAAAGAATTTATGAAGCTGTTAATGCAACAGATAATTGACCATTTGTTTGGTTTAAAACAGGGTTTAAGTGAGAGAAATATAATTTAATAATTAAATAATAATAATTTATTTATTTCCACAAAGAAAAGAAAATACATGACTTGTTACATAACAAGTGTACATATGAGTTCTTTTTACATTTAATTTTGTGAATAATGTCCCCTATACTAGGAAAATCCTGTATTATAGGAGACACCCATTCGTCCGTAATTACAATTTACAAGAATTGAGAAATTGTATTGGAATTGTTTTCTTCTGTGGAATGCACTACCTCTCGATATCAGGACGGCCACAAATCAACATGCATTAGTTGCGGGATTATTTTCTTAATTATTATTTATTATTATTTTAATTATTATATATATATATAATATTTTTGGTATGTATTATGATAAATATGTATGTAAGTTTATTCTAGTTAGAAGTATATGTATATATACACTTGTAATAAAACTTTTACGTTGAAAATATTATCTACTTAGTTTATTTTTTTTATGCACCTGCCATGTTATCTCTTCACCACTCATGGTTGACTGGTAGAGAATGCCTATGGCATCAAGTCCGCCTTTGTACATTTTGTGTTGCATAAAGTTTTAATAAATAAATAAATTGGATTTAATAATTCATAAGTACCTATTATGCCAAGGTTCAAATACCACGAAGTGTCAAATAAAAAAAGTGTATTTGGTCATATCAAATTTAAAAAGTACGATGACTTGACCATTCGTCCAGCTTGAAATTCTGCGAAAGTTTGTATTAGGATTATATAAAAGAAATTTAACGAATGTTCTGAGACGAAGTGATTGATTGAATTATTGGAAAATGCTACATGAGTGAGGGGGAACTTTATTGAAAACTGATACGTCTTAGAAATTCTATTTTTTTATTACGTTCACGGTTGATGGTAAGCGTTAGATGAGGCCTAAGATAGATCGAGCGAGCCCAGAAAATGCTTGTTCACTTTTGCTTCAAGGCTGACGGGTCAAATATGGTAGAGAATACAGATGCCGGCAGCAAGTTCCACGCATGAATGATTCGTTTTATATATTATTGAATACTCTTTAATAAGTAATTAGCTTGAGAAATAATGTTATGTTTTATCAGCTATTATGACCGTCAAATGCTTAACTTTAAGTCATTGATAACTTATGCACCTACTCTTCCTCGCGTCGAAGAAGAGTAGGTTAGTACCTCAATGCTGAGGGTCACGAAACCCTCGTGGCTTCTCCCTGATGGTGTTCCACCATTTATGCCTGTTTTGGGCATCGTGTAGATCGACGTCTAGTTAGACGTCCAGGGTGGAACGGATCTGATCAACCCACCTTGTTGGGGCTACGTTGGCACATATGGAAAATGCTTTTTATTTGTAAAATTTGATCAGTTATCTAATTATATGATAGCCGAAATACAGGCTATGCCTAGTTCGGCTACAGACGCTAAAACTCAACGCCTTAACGGAAATTGTTGCCACACTGCAATTGTTAAGTAGTTATAAGTTTTTTTGGAAAATAAGAATGTATTATTAACTGGCATTTTACCCGCGACTTCGTCTGCTAGGGTTTCTAAATAATTTATAGCTCCCCAATAATGCATATTACTAACAAAGAAAGAATTTTTAGAATTGGATCATTAGTTCTGCAGATTACCCCCTTTATATAAGCTTATAAACAAATTTTACCTCTTAATTATATTAGTTATTAATTAAGAAGATCAAACCAAATCAAATATTAGATTGAAGTACAACTCACTAGATTTCGTCAGTTCTGTTGAAGTCGCATCCCAATTGGAGGCAAACCAATTTATAGTTATTAATACAAAATAGTATAGTTTTTCTTTATTTTACCTTTTCAGACGCCATGAAAGAAAGCTAAATCCTGATTAAAAAATAAAGATTACTTTATACAAACAGAAAAAAGATACAAAAACACTCCATCTGTTTGAAATAGGTTACTTTAGTAACAATTTTCTTTCGTACGCACTTAAAGCAGCTAACAAATAATGAGATTCTCATGTTTCAATCTTACAAAAGTAAACGAATATGCAGAAGTACACGTACGAGAAAAGTTTTTTAGTGGTCCATGGAGAATTTAACTTTTTATTTTTAAGCAAGCAAGAAAGCTATTAATCTGAAGAAATCCAGCAACCCTCACTGGGCCCTTGTGGTAGATTACGGCCTCGTCATAGAGAAAAGGTCGTGTCTCAGCAGAGGGATGGGAATGTTATAGGCTGATTATATACATACTAGCACTTTGCACGCGACTTTATCTGCGTGGATTTTGAAATAATTTATATCCTATAGCCTCATAAATAGCGCACCTTACTACCAAGGAAAAAAAACATTGGATTATTCGTTTCGGAGATTACCTCCTACATACAAAGTTACAACGAATTTTACCCCTTTCTAATATTAGTACCTATAGATATACGTGTGAAAGACATAGCGATTTTATAAGTAAAAGGTGCAAGAGTCATGACGACCACAAGCTCATCAATCGCGTTGGGACCACTAGAGACCAACGTAGTCTTATTAATATTTTGATAAACAAAAATAGGAATACAATCTCAACAATTTTCAGGAAAACTTTTCCACAAAACTCAAGGACGAAACAATGATTAATATTCTTTCACAAAATCCTTTGTCACGATAAGTCAGCTTACTAAAATGAATTACTTGACAATTTCAAGATTAGATTTCTAGATTTTTTCCATTGTAACGTTCGTAAAATGGTCTGATTTATAAGAAGACAGTTTATTTCGTATAAAAACGTTTCCTTAGGAAAACATGTTAACATTACTAAAGTAAATCTTTGGGCTTAAAAAAGTGTAACTTTAACTTTTTTTGAGAGAGGTAAAGAAATTTTTACTGACAGCTGGCCTTTCTATCCGGGGCCGTGATAGTCGTTAGAACATTCTAGCAGTAAACTAATATTTTTGGGATTGACCTCGTGGCATTTGCCTATTTTGCATAGCCAAAATATATGCTTGATCTACTTACCACCTGAGATAAATTCCTATTTCAATAAGTAGTTTGTACATGGCATACGTATTTGCCTCATATATTTCAAACGTGTGTGTCGGTACTTTGACGTCACAGACCGCGGAAGTGACCACTAAAAATTAGGGTCTATATAACTCGCGATATCTGAGTTTCTTTTCGTCATATAAGGCCCTTCTTTTATGATTTAAATTTTTGTATTTTTTTTTGACATTCCTATCAGTTTCTACCAGCAGCATTTGCCTAATCGAAGGGCGTGTCGCAAGTGAATAATAAATTATTGGCTTAAACAATTTGCGATGCCTTAAGAAACGACTCGGGGCTGCTAGAATTTTGCTCAGCTACTAAAAAGTAGCCAGGATTAAAATTAAGCAACTCATTTATTCTCGCTTGCACCTAACGGTTTGTGAAGAAAGGTGTGTCACGTTGCTTTTAATAAAATTAAAACATTGGCTTGAACTCGAATGAAGAAAGCTATTTAGCTACAACACTTTAAGGAGCAAAGCTGGTGGCTGAATAATTTCTTTCTTTCTTATTATTATTTCTTTCCGAGACAAGGAAGAATCTCAACATGCAAGATAGTCATCCATCCACTGTCCAACCTATCGTAATAGAATATGGCTTAATGGCTAAAGAGTCGGTCTCACTCCAGACACAAGCATATTTGGCTTAGTAGAGGGTTAACAAGATTGCTAGTAAAGTAAATTCTGCCCACATTGCTAGTTCTCTTCTCGCACTGGGCCTACTTAGTGGAATACGGCCTATTCCCTCCCACAGAGAGGTCTGTGACCTAGCATTGGGAACATTGTAATCGATTATGTTATGTTATAATGCCATTGGATAAGTCGGACATTGGATTGATGCAGCAACAAGGGTCCGCAGTACACTACGAATGAAACGACCTGGAAGGCTTCCTTAAGAATTGGAAGGAGGAGATGCAGAATTGAGATATTGGGAAAAAATGGAGCGTTGCCTTTGCTCAGCAGTGGCACTGGTGACTGTGTAATTTTAAAAAGACTTGTAACTAATTCAAATTCTTCGTTTCAGACTAGCTTTGCCTGCGGTTGCGCTCGCGTGTAAGGTTTTGAATTAAGTATTCTAGTTACCCAAATCAATTGTAGTCTATACATATATTGCCCAGACTTCATAGCTATATAACACAAATCCATCTAGCAGTTTCTTAGAATAGCGTGTACGAACAGACAGCCATTTTATTTTAAATTCTTGCTCTATTGCTATAGACTATAGCCAGCATGCGTTCCTTAACCTTGAAGATTGACCCGTGTGCCGATCTTCGTTCGCCCCCTCCCCCCCTCCCGTGCCTCGAAAAGCACGCCGAGCCGTTGCTCCTGGCTGTCATTTGAACATCTTTGACGTAGAAGATAAAAAATCTGACACTAGTCTGGCCGAAGGTTATCATGTTACCCAGCACAGATTATATAAACACAGAGATATGTTTTGTAAAGAGATATTTCGTGTACAGGTGTCTCCACATTTCTCCCACTCAATTCACTAACACAAAAGCAAAAACTATGAGAACGATACACGAGCTCACATTTTTCCTGCACACAAAGAAACTTACAGCAACACTAAAAAACTCACTAATAGAACACATGCAAACAAGGGGCGGCTTGTCTACCTGTAGCTACGGACTCGAGAATAAACACACATATGCAAGTTACGCGAATAGTGATGTTAACTTGTACGTGGTTGTAATCGTAGAAAAATATCGATAAAATTTCTTTCCCTCATATAAATCCTTTAATATCTGATCTTTTTTCAAAAGATTTTATTGACTGAAAATAAAACGATACAGGAGTTTCCGTCGAACTTGCCACTTTAAACAATTGAAGAGTGATCATAGTTGGAATCTTAACTTACTAAAGTTAGTAATTACTATTGTAAATGCAAAAGTTTGGATGGATCTCAATCACGCCAGAATGGCTGAACGGATCTGGATGAAACTTGGCAAAGAGATATATTATAGTCTGGAATAGTACATAGGTTACTTTTTATCCCGAAAAATTGTACAGTTCTCTAGGGTAATTTTGGACATACATGCGAGCGAAGCCTCTGGCAAAAGCTAGTAAGGTAATCAGTTTAGATTAGTTGCTGTGTATAGTTATGCACAACAGCCATAAAATTCCATGCACAAAAAGCGTCTAATTGTATTCCCTTGTGTAATCATTAGTAGTAAGAACGTATAAAATATCGACAACCATAAACGTGTAGTTACATCCCTAACCAACAAAAGCCGGCAGCGGCCGCTTCACGAAATTATTGTGTGAGTGAAGATATCAGTAAAACACTTATCCATTGCGCTATTACACCTGCCGCTTCATTAGTCGATTTGTACTAAACAATTTGTTTTAACGAATTTAATAAGAAAAACAATATTATTTTAGTACTTACGTGTGAAATGAGATGCCATCTTTGACGTAATTCATAATATAGCTGTTATTTTTGCAAACCAGCACTGAACAACGCGTCATTTCGTCAAAAATCATTAGCAGCGAAGACGTCGCAAGTTGACATTTGACTAATGGCTGAAACTGGCATCAAGACGCTTTGGGCCTTGATGAGTTCGCAAGCGCCACGCCCCCTTGCCATATCTCTTGTGTTTGTATGATCTGTGTTACCCAGTTACTGAGTTGTGGAGGTCAGATAGGTTGTTTCTCGTGTAAAATACTAATCATCACTAGTCATCCGGTTAAACTGAAAGCCAACTCCAACATAGTTGGAAAAAAGCTAAGCAGATGATGTCTTTAAGGAGTTAAATGTCATTTTCAACCGACGACAAAAAGAGGAGGTTGTCAATTCGACGCGTATATTTCTTTTTTTTTTTTTTATGTATGATCATCGAGTACTCGAAGACGGCTGAACCGATTTGGAAAATTCTTTTTTTGTTCGAATGGGTATACTTCGAAATTGGTACCATTATCACCAAAGTCAGGATCTGATGATGGGATCCTGGAGAAATCGAGGGAACTCTTCAAATATTATAGGCACACCTATGGCGTTTTGGGTATTTCTTATAGTAACTTGTGCAGTTGCTCTCAAAAAGTACCATTTGGGGAAGTGGAACTGATGATGAAGACCACAGATGGCCGCCGAAACTACTCAATAATAAGTATTAAGTGGATTGCGATTCGATTACTTGAATATGGATGTTAAGCACTTTATGCTCGTCACAATGCATATGGTGATGTAGAGCTGATGGTGAAGTACCAAGAGAACTCCTCAACAATTAACGGCCCAGCATTGGGAAAAGCAATATTTTGTAAAAGTTTATAAGTAGTTGACATTTAGGCTCTTGTAACTAGGTAAATTAAAAATCATCCAACTAAAAAGAGTGAAAAAAAAACTTTTTAACAAAAAATTAAACCGACTCCCAAAAAACACTGCAAAGTGAAAAATAACTTTAATTTCGGAAGTCGGTGCCAAAAACGAATAAACAAAACTAAAGACACCGACTACCGAAATTAAAGTTATTTTTCACTTTGCAGTGTTTTTTGGGAGTCGGTTTAATTTTTTGTTAAAAAGTTTTTCAAGCAATTGTTTCTAATTGATAGATGATGGAATGTGGTCGTGCAATTGCTAATTCTTCTAACTTTCTGTTAAACCGAGACACTGTTAAGTACAGACTTCTATCTATATTTCGCACAGCACCTGTATGGCTTAAAGATAATTATTCCGGTTCTAGGTGTTTGTGCATATAAATTATTACCTATGTTTGGAACGTAGAGAAAACTTTTTAGAACCTTTTAATAAATGTTCATTCTTTTTAAAATTAAAGTATTTTTTATGTTATATTTACCCTATTATATCTATCTATCTATTAGCCTACATTTGTCATGCATAAACAGTTTTTATCAATACTAAGTTAATAAATGTTCATATTTATAATATGCCATTAACGGATCTTCAAGTAGGCCGCTTGGCAAGAAACAATACCTATTAAGAGTTCCACTGTCACTGGTTTAATGTAATATCTAAAACTGCCTTTAAACTTCTATTCCTGTTACTATAAATCTTTATGTTAATCTCTGTCTCTCTTAATGATCGTAAATTATTAAGCTACGAGCTATATTTAAAGCCTACACGATACAATTCTAAATAGTACCATGTAGGTCTTATGAATCCAACTAATATTGTAAATGTGAAAGTAAAAATGGCTTCAGGGTTCGAGTGAAAGTTTTAAGTTAACCTGGAATAACTCATAAACTACTTTTTAACTGGGAGAATTCGAACATAAGCTACATATAAGATTGGTAACTTAGTAAATATTTGTGAGCAATGCCACACAATAATTACGAGATTAAAACAATAATTCGTATTGATAATATATACCATTATATTTTATTTTGTATATTGGAGCAAGTAAAATTTTTAGATTGAAAAAATAAAAACGTCCATCTCCCTGCATTATACATACTAATATCATCAAAACTCTATTGTGAGGGAGATGGAGATACTGGCCGAATGTAACTTCCTCATCATCAACCTCTGTTTTACAATGGACTGGAGTAAAACTAAAATTTCTTGTTATTTTTTTCGAAAAGACTTCAAGTTTTTATACTTTATCTTACAATTCTAATCTTAATCCTAAGGCTCGCCCCAAACCATAAGGTGATCCATCTTTATGGATAAAGCGGATTTGGCCTAAAATATTTCAGCGATATTTTATCAAAGGCTGCCGTACGTCAAACAGATCAGCTGAGGAATGTTTGGAGACAAGATTATATCGTTATCTAACCTTAGGGAAGTAAAATATCCCAGAAATGAATTCGGGCTAAGCTTTTATCGGTTTTATTGAATTCTACTAATATTTTTTTAACGAAAACCTCTCTGTTTGGATGTTAATTCAAGTTCGGATGACATGTTTGACGCAGTAGTTGAGCGACTGGCTGTTACGCTGCGTGTCGCGAGTTTGATGCCCCCTTGAATAATATAGCCTGCAGATGGTTATTCTGGGTTTCACTGATGGTGTATGTGAATTTAATTTTTGTAATCACACTCACCATACAGGAAGTAACTCCTGAAGTAGTTATAATTTGTTTCCCTTAACGAACCTAAAAAGGTAAGATACTTAATACAAAAACCGGCCAAGTGCGAGTTCGACACGCGCACGAAGGGTTCCAGTATCTATAAAAAATGGCAAAAAACACGTTTGTTGTGTGGGACCCCCTCTTAATTTTTTTTTTAGTGTCTGTTATTATAGCGGCAACAGAAATACATCATTTGTGAAAAACTGTCGAGCTATCACGGTTCATGAGATAAAGCCTGGTAACAGACAGACGCACAGACAGACGGACAAGCCTTAGTAATAGCGTCCCGTTTTTACCTTTTAGATACAGAACCCTAAAAAGCACGGAAAATATATATAAATAAAGATAGCGTGTATGTGAGTTTTTAGCGAGAAGTGTATTAGTGTGTGTGTTTTATGCATAATTATGTTTTATATAACTAGGTTGTACGAGTATTTAGGACAAAATTTTCTATGTCAACGCATTAACTAGGTACTAGTAATAACGTCCCGTTTTTACCTTTTGGGTACGAACCCTAAAATCAAATAAAATACTTTAATTTCGGACAGAATCCATTTGGTTAGTACACAAACTACTTAATTTTCTTTAATAACAGACATTTGTAAAAAGACAATACAAGAATATATTTCACAGAGGTATTAGTTTAAAGCAGTGTCAGTAATGGTGCTATACTTTGTTTAAGTGATTCTTAGAAACAATGAACGCCTACTACGACATCAATTATAAAAGACTATACTACAAAAGAGGAAAAATATTATGTTCAAATATTTTCTCAAAAATATTTTACTAAAATATTATTCTGTTGCCGAAAAATGTATTCGTAAATCGCAAGATAATATTGAGATTTTACGAAGTAAGATTATAGACCCAACAAAATGTTATCACGATAAGAACTACGACAAACACGTGTACACGTGAAAAATTCTAGGAAAAAAATCTTAGATTAGCATTGTTGATTCTAGAATACACGATAATGATAAGACAGAGCCTAAGGCGATACATTGGGGATAAAGGAAAAGAAAATATTTATAAGATCTAATAATTAAGGATGGTCTCATATAACATAAATAACATAAGCAGATTCCAGAACGATGTTAAAATTCCTTAGGTGTTTATTGATTTTTTACTCTTCTTTTACCATACGAATATCGTCAATAGCCTCGTGGCTAAGATGTCAGACTTGTGATCGAGAGGCCGCGAGATCAAACCATTACACAATCGCCGTGAACCCAATCTAAACATAAGCCATATTTAGCTTAGTTGGAGGGGTTGACAAAGATTGCTAGTAATGTGAATTCTACCCACATAGCTATATATCTTTAAAAAAAAAATTGTTACCACATCACATGCCTAACCTTTTAATTCTACTAGAAGCAACTGAACACGAGTATTATACATGGAGGGACTGCTAATCTAAATTTTAAAACCCAGTAGCTGGATAACACGATATCCCTCGGCATGACTGGAGTTAGATTTTCTGACTTGTGTCGAATCGCAACGACTTTCAAACCGGTTGGTAGTTGTACATTTTAAAAGTCGTTGGATTGGAAATGGATTCACGTACTTTTTTGGGATCAGAGTTATCTTGATATACGTTAAGATGGGCATGGAGTTATCTTGATATGTTAAGTTGGTCAGTAATCTACGGATCGTTGTTGGCTAGCGTTGCTTGATCAATCCGTGCAGCTATAAGTCTCACGTTCATTAAAAGCTTCTAAGCAAATTCTTTATTCGAATCTTGAGATAAATCGAATTTGAAATGTGTTAATAGGCAGGTATTTAAACCAAACAAATTGTTTTCTTTTATTAAGCCAACTGCAGAGCGTCTGGACAGTATTTTGTGACCGTAACATAAAAAATTGACAATACGCGGTTTTACCATTAAGGCAGCGCTTGACGATAGTAACTTAATCTGGGTCAAATTATCACGCTAAAAAGTTTATTCCTAGTCGGAGACGTCGAAAAATTGCCACCTTTTCATCGAATTATGTGCCAAATGTGGAAGTTTAAGGCTCTCCAGGTTGAAATACATACTGTAGGGCTATAAAAATCGACGGTAGGTACTAACTTTTTACGGCGATAGTGAGGGCAGATATCCAATAATTTGTCACTAACTGGGTGGGATTTTGTGGATCGTATTTTTTTAGGTCTTTCAGTTCATCGCATTTTTTGATAGGTTTTATTATTGTACGGGTTATATACCTACGTATTTTTCGCAAAAAAGGATCAAGTGTTCATTTTATTTTGAACCTTCTCACTAAAACATATGATTCAATTTGTGCGTGTTGCGGTTTTTAATCTTTGTTACATTTGTGAGGTCAGTAGTCCGATATTTTTTTAGGGTTCCGTAGTAGACAAGGAACCCTTATAATGAAATAATGATGTTCATTTTGCAAATAGGTTATAAATAACTCTTACACATCTTTTTTTTCTTAAATGTAAACCAGATGAGGCCAGTACAGTTAGTAGTAGTAGTAGTAGTATAGTTTCGCCATGTCTGACTGTCCGTTAATCTGTCCGCGGCTTAGCTCAGAACCTATTGATACTTGAACGCTGAAATTTGGCATGGATATACATACATATTAATCACGCCAACAAAACGCAAATTAAATTCATGAAAAAAAAAATTGGTTACACGTTACACGACAAGATGTAACGATTTTTTTATCTCGTCTCATTATTTTTCAACGACCTTTCCAACGATATCCAAGATTATGGGGTAGACCCATAATCTGGTATCATTGGATAGGTTGTTGAAAAATAATGGGAGTGTGTAAACACCAATTTTCGATCCAGATTGCAGAATATTAAGCTAAGCTTTAAAGTGCTAGTTTTTGTTTGAATCAAGTGTCCCCCCCTACCAACTAAGTGGTTATAGGTAGGGATTCAAACATCAGGGCAGTATAACGTGCATCTAACGAAGTTAAAAGGAAAACAATCAGACCTAAGTTGGTCTCACAAATGTACGAGCAATAGTCGAACTGTATTCTACTCGCTTTCGGAAAAATTCCATTGAAAATATTTAGGTCGACTTCTTATTTGTGTAAAACAGTAGTTTTTATTAGAGCATGGTACGGAATTCTGGGTTAACTAATCCGACTCACACTTGGCGTTGTAGTCAACTACTACGGAGAACTGGAAAATATCACTTTTAGCGATAAGACCGCCATTGTAACCATAGAATTAAGAAATAATGTTGAATAGGTGTGTTTAAATTTTGGTGTATAATAAAGTATATTCTATCTATCTATGTATCTCCGGAACTCCAAATTGCAAATTAATTTACTAAATTTAATTCGAGCTACTTACATTTATATTATTTAGGTTCTAGCTGTGACTGCTAATTTCTTTACGGAAGAGGGAAGTTTTCCCGCGTTAAGCGCTAAGCATATTATATAATGGTCTATAGCCGACTCTTTCTTCAATTGACAGTCCCATTAAAATATTCAGTCGTTCCAGGGATTAGATTGGTCAAATCTTTGGAACAAATAGAAAGACGGGCATTTTAAAAAATTTTGTATTTTAGTAAGTATCGTGTTAATAAGTACTTGAGAGAACACAGTTATTTTGAAATCACAGATATGCAGTTTAGATTTTTTGTGTACTTACCTATATACTTGCCTGTAATATAAGTAATATAACTATGTATAGATTATAACTAGTAACTACTGGCAAATAAAGGCATTCTACATTTTTTCCAACAGTCTCGATTCTCTGCCTCTTCATTCCAATTTTCAGAAAGCAATCCAGGTCGTCCCGCAATCTCCTTCGCGATCGGTTTATATAATTTCTATATTTTGCAAACTTACAGCTTATCCGGCGACACGACCAGCCCAGTCCCATTTAAGTTGGGCAGCCTTTTGAGCCTTCAATGATTTGCGTTTTTGACCGCAGTGTAGTGTTTCGGATATGGTCTGTTAATTTAACATCATAGACTGCGTTCCGTAGCACTTGAGTAAACCTCAAGTTCGAGGTACATTTACACATCAAACATTATGAAACGGCGTTGTATTAAAGCTACAACTACATCCGTACGCTTTCTGGTTAATTTCAATGATATAGTACCAACTATGAATATTCATATAATAGGTGAATTTACTGCAATTTTACCGAAAAACCTGGTCTCTAGCTTTTCAGTTTTGAGGGTAATATTTCACATTTACAAGACGGTGGCCATTTTAAAAGCATTCCCCACCTTTTGATATATGGTTATATTGCAAGATCTTTTTCGAGTTTGTGACATTAGAATATATACTTTATGTATTGTTTTTGTTGGTACTCATTACCAATTCATGTATTTAAACAAAGGGGGTCGTATCGTATGAAACTTGCAGCGTTGTATTGAGTTTAATTACTTTTGCAACTTTGTATTCAATTTGCATGAGCTTGCGTTATATATAAGTTTGCATGCTTAATGCAGTTTGGAAAAATTCTTAAGTAGAGTAAGGAAAACAAAAAAAACTATTACACGAGCAGATACATTTCTAGAAGTATTTACCTTCTTCGTTCTTTTGAAAAAGTTACGATAGTGCACGAATATATAGCTCACAAGATTATAAACGGTATTCTCTCGTAAGGTCATAAGGTCCAGTTGAAAACCAGCGTCCGGCACTTGCAGGTGTCTGGTAACAAAAACAACAGCAACTGATTCCAATATAATGACATAAATTTATTTGACCCTGAACTGGGTCAAATATATTTAATTTCTTTCTTCTTTTCTCGTATACACTTACCTTAAGTGGAACTGATTCCGTGTTATTCCTGCTACGGGTACAATAGCTGTTTTCATCAAAGAGTTCAGTGATGTGTACCTAACCTTATCAATCAAGAGTAGGCCTGAAATCCTAGAATACTAGCCTTCGTCAGTAGGAAACTCCAAACTTAGTTTTAAGCTTCGAGCTCCGACCAAAATAAACCTATATTCCTTTGGATGTTGTGCTTCAAGCAGTTTTATGGCCTCACAAACTTTAAGTGATAAATTCTCCCATCTATATGTTTATACGTGAGGCAAAAAATTGTATATTTTTACGAAAATAATGCGGAAGAAAGAGTATCAATTTTGGCACTGTTAAAGTTTATATATGGCGAACATTGCAGAAAGATCATATTGTATAATGTTGAAACTTACTTTTTTTATAAATTATCTTTCAACAACTGGGTTACACTAGTTTTGATTATTCAGTGACAATAATTTGTATAATATTTTATATAGTCTTAAATAATTTAGCGTAATTATTATTTATACACACTGTGTCTGTTATGGCTTATCCAATTTTAAAGATTTTTTGTTATAGAATGAGAGACAAAATACATAAACCCAGAATTTAATGTAAATTTTAGAACTTCGTGGCTAAAGTATGAACATCGTTCGATATAATTAAATTAATTTCGCTGTTCTAGTGCTTACACAAATTGTGGCTGTAACTGCCAGCCCGATTAGTATGCTAAATTTTCAAAAATGTTATATTACTTTTAATATAATTATTTTCTTAAAAGATCAAAAACGCATGTGAATAATAAAGTGTTGTGTATGAATGTTGATGGATTGATGAATGGATTGTATGAGAAATAATTTGAAAGAAGATATGATAAATATGAAAGACCTCTGGTGTGGCCCAGCGATAGCACAATGGACTTGTTCTCTTCATTATATTTATTGATGACTTAGTGCAGTTTATTAAGAGCAGCCGGTGTTCTTTGTTTGCTAATGTTCTCAAAATCTACAAATTACCACTCAGCAAGACATCGCGCTACTTCAGTCTGACCTAGACGCCGTGCGCAACTGGTGCATTGCGAACAGAATGGTTCTAAACACTGATAAATGCTACCATATGACATTTACGCGAAGAAAACGTCCCGCACCATCTGCGTACTTTCTTAATGAAACACCGCTACAGAAAGTTTACCAGATACGAGATCTCGGTATTTTACTGAGCACCGACCTGTCATTCACTGGACATATCGACAATATCTCAAAAAAAGCTATAAAAATGGTTGGACTTATTCATAGAATGAGTAGGGATTTTAAAGGGACCGAGGCCTTGAAGGTACTTTATAATTCCCTTGTGCGTAGTATTCTAGAGTACGCATCTCCGGTCTGGAGCCCCTCTTACAATATCCATGTAACCCGTATTGAGCGCATACAAAAGAAAATCACTTGAAACTTAAGGTACCTACAAAGATAGAAAATGGCCGTAGAGAGCAGACTACACGGAAAGGCTAAATTATTTCAAATTGACTTCAATAAAATGGTGTAGAGCACTTCACGATTTGACAACATTCCACAAAATTGTTAACGGGGACACTTCAACTCCAGATCTCGTAAGTAAAATTAATTTAGATGTAGGTACTCGTACCTCGCCTAGGCCATGTCCGATCCAATCGTACCACCACGTTTGCCCCCAAAGCATGCCGTACAAATCTTGGAATTTGGGCATGAATTCCAAGATTTGTACGGCATGCTCTTATCAGGATGATGTCGTTGTACAACAAAGTCTGTTCGATGGAGGGTGAAGTCGATATATTTTTTAATAGCTTACCTTGTTTCAAATCTATATTTCTACAAAGTGACCTGTGATCGATTGGCTTCCCCTTATCCTTGTTCAATGCTTACCGTTTTTATGTTAATTTTTAAGCTTTGTTTACTTCTTTTTTTATTCTATATTTATTTAGAGGCTTTTACCTAACAAAAGTGCGTCAGTTATCTTCTTTATTATTGATTTATTGTACCAAATTTATTGCTATACAATTGCGAGTAATTCCAATATTTTAAAATGTAAAATAATCTATTGACATTTGTTGAAATTAACTGATATTTATGTAATCTATTGTAAATTTTTATTGAATTAGATATTTATTAGAATGATACATTTCAAATACTGCTTTTTCGCTCTTTTACATTTGTATTCATATATAAGCCGCCATAAAACTTTATTCTTACCTTAATTTCGAATTAAAACTTCTGCGTTAGACTATACCTCTAAAAATATATTCATGCCAATGTCAAAGTTATACTAAGTTGACACTGCAGCCGAAAATCTAGTAGTTCGCAATTTAGAGCCTTAAATACGAACACGTTTTGGCAATAATATGGGTGATATTTATATTTCCTTACACATAGAACCATTATTGATTTAATAACAATGAGAAGACAAAACGTAGCTTCTAGTATTTATTGAAAGAGGGCCTATCTAAGCTGTCGCGGAAATATTTTATTTTAAGTTTTTTTCGTGGTAACAAAGAACCTTTACAAGAAAAAAATAATAATGGTTGGAAATTTTCCTTGTAGTCGTTCGTATCTCTGATATTATCATAGATAAAATAAATGATTTCTGTGGATCGTACTATACTAATATTATAAATGCGAAAGTTTGTGAGGATGGATGGATGTTTGTTACTCTTTCACGCAAAAACTACTGATCGGATCTGAATGAAATTTGGTAAGTAGATAGTTGACGTTCTGGAATAACACATAGGCTACTTTTTATCCCCAAATTCCCACGGGATCGGAATTTGCGCGGGAAAACCTTCCTACGCGTACGAAGTCGCGGGTAGAAGCTAGTATTATATATGTATACGCCGCCCCGTTTTTCCTGACCACAACTTCCTGATAGCCAGAATCTATAGTAGCGACCAATGGAAGTGCGCCCCGTTAGAGGTCGCAGCGAGCAGGCCGGAGCTCTCCCCGTGGTCGCAAGTTCGCAACGTGTAATACTGGACCCTGGGTGTAAATGACTGAGAGTGCGAAAGGGAGTGTCAGACTTCTACTGACATAAAACCACCCTGCTCCTTCAGTTACCATTAATTCCCGGGACCACGGTATCTCATTTGAACATTCCCGCCATCCTGACAGTCAATGGTCCTACCGTGTCACTAGGGATGGCTCATTGAGGCGCGCGGGGGTCCCTAACAACAAGTATACGTCCATCCTTATATTGACATTTGGAACAAATATTATTAGACCGACATATAAATCAAAAGAACAAAACATAATGATAATAATGATTTCGTTTCCAAAACCCGATAAATGAGAAGTTATGTGCTTCATGGTTGATAACGTTAGTCTATGTTCATATTGCACATAAATATTCATTTTGCAGGCCAAATGTGTGATACGTATCGTGTTTTAGTATCGGTTTGATTTATGACTTGAATGTACCTAGTTATCTCTATATTTTTATTTGTGACTTAAAATGGTTTGTTAAAATCACGAAGCTGTACAGATAAAATATCAGTCGCAACCGGACTTGATCAATAATTTGATTTATGTAAAATAACATTACCAACCTATAACGGTCCCAATTCTGGAGCATGAGCCTTTTCTATGAGACGGAATGGGCCGAAATCTCAATCAAATCCACGCGGGCCATGTGCGGGTTGGTTGATTTGATGTCACACGATGTTTATTTCACGGATTTGAGAGCAGTAGAGGCACAGCCACTGCTCTCAAATCTCTCTCTCTCCATGTTACGTGCCATGTGCTCTCCATATAAATGGTAATTATTTTTTATTAAAAAATATTCCGAAAGATGTCCACTGTAGGTGTCAGCTTATTCAAGGGTTCTAATAGCGATTGGTACTACTAGCATCCAGCAAACACGAAGCATTCATACGTTTTTACCATAACTATTATTTTATTCATTAGACGGAAATAAAACTGATGACTATAAAGTGTTCTTAAACTTCACCAATATTCAGTCAAACGATCTTTACAGCTAAAATCTTCGAATAACTATAGTAACCACAAACTGACCAACCAACAAAAGACATTTTACTTTGTACATGTAAAACGTTCTTGCGTCGTTCTCCTGATAAGAAACTTTGTCTTTAAGACAAGACAATGACAAAGTCAAGCTCCTACACTTTAAAACTGAAACAACAGTATCAAAAAGTTGGCGTCTCGAAATACAGTTAGTGGTTCCCACAAAATGTTGTATCTGCGAATGGAATTTAAAGTTTTGTATAATTATACTTCTGAACAACGGCAGACAGTAACATTACGTACGTTCTGAGATTTTGCTCTTAAGCCGAAAAATAAATTCTTTGGGCATGTGAGTTGGCTATATTGAGTAATATCTAGTTATTCAAAAAATGTTATCAACCTTTTTTATTAATGATTAGTTCGCATTTGACAACCATCTCATCTGATAGTAAGCGTTGGTGTGGTCGAAGATGAAACACTCTTCACCTAGAAGTAACTCTTTTATTAAACAAACAAGGGAGTCTTTAACCCTTAAGTATATTTGTGGGTTTTCAGGTTATAGTTATCAGGAAACACAGACTGTCAGGGAATCCCACTTCTTAGCTGTATGCACAATCTTAAATTGTAACCATTTCTTAAGTCAGTGTAGGTGTTTCTAAATTCGATCGAACTTTAGGTTCACATCCATTTGTTGTGGCTGAACAATAATAGTCGCACGGGGTATAAGATTAAGCACACTTGGCGAGGCCATTTTGGAAATAGGTGGCCATTTCATTATTAAACGTTTCTTTACGAATTAAATCCATAATACAAATCCTAGCTCCTAATTCGATTAAAAATACAAAACAAATTAAAAACATACACAAATATTATCTTAAAATAATTACACAAAAAAACCCACGACTGAGGCCGACTATGATGATATATTTTTCTAATAAAGTGAAGGATGTTAACAAGATAAAAAGAAGGATAAAAGACAAAAAAGGAAATACGATTAAAATTGCCGACCAAGCTCCGCATTTCTTAATGACAAAAATACGAGATTCAATAAATTGGACAAATGAAAAAGGCTTAAATCTGCAAAAAGTTGTTTTCGCTTTTCGCAAAAAGTGTTTTCCTAATTGCTTTTATCGCTCGCAATCTTTATGGCTTCCCGCTGAATTAATTTTAATTATGACGAATTTTTTGTCACTTCATTTTAAGATGACACTTGATTCGTATTTTTCTTTTAAAAACATAGCTCTTTTAATAAACTGGTTTGTAATTATTAAATTTTTAAACAATGTTTCACTGTCATGCAGAGATACAGCCGTCGATTCTGTAAACCTCGCACTGTGAAAGCTATTCTTATAGAATATGTTTCTTTAGTTTACGATGGAGTTCAGGATTTGCCAAAAAGATTAATACTATTAAAAAAGTAGTATTTACAACATTTGATAGGTACATATTTTATACACCGTGACTTTTTAAACGTCTGACAATGGCAGCCCACTTCATGTATCTAATGACTAGTAAACGTTTATGAAAAAAAATGCGATTGGAATAATTTAAAATATCATTAATTATTATGATGCATGACATATTTAGAAACACCCTGTTTCGAGCCTTGTATCAATGAAGAGTGCGGCGCGGGCGTAGCGTCTTCATCTGAGTTCATTTACCTTAAAGCAAAATGCGTTTTGCGTTAGGATGAATGCAGTAAAATATTTTTCTTTTAGGTACTAAGAAAAATATTTCAATAATATATAAATTTAATTTTAACCTAAATAATGGAAAAAAATCACGCCTAAGTACCTGACTTTATGTCGGATATAGTGAGTGGGCCAGCTTTTTAAGACGATTAAAAAGTCACCGTGTATATATCATAGCTGGGTAACACGGTACGAGTATCTCTTGGTTAGACCAGTGTCAGATTTACTGGCTTGATGTTTAAATAACAAAAGGGACCAACGGTTTAACATGCTTTTCGAGGCACGGGGTATCACACAGTCAATTTCCAAACTCCGGGCTACTACTGAGAAATTCCTCACAAAAAAACCCAATGCACTTCTTGCCCGACCCGGGAATTGAACCCGATACCCTGTGCTCAGCAGTCGCGCTTGCGATCACTCGACCAATGAGGCAGTCTTGACAAATGTTGACTTTTTTTTTATCGTGGTAAAATTATCAAATAAGTCCTCCCACCCCGGGCAGGGTGTGAGGGACTGTCAGACTTTTACTGACTAAAATCCACGGTGTTCCTTCAATAACCCTTTACGTACCGGGGTCACGGTAATGGGATGAGTCCCACGACCCCGGCAGGCTTTGGCCCTTCCCGTAGAGGGAAGGCCTTGTCATATTGCTGACGCTCTTTGAGGCGCGCGTGGAACACAACGCGCCGTCGACCCGGGCATGGTCCATGGTCGGACAGCGTGTTGCCCTTTACTCGCTGTCCACATGCCCGCGCCTACGGTGGCCGGAGATCGTCGGCCGACGTCCGACGCCGTGGGCGTCTACCACTGCGGCTGGGCTGGAGGGAGGACGCCATTGTTGACTTAGTAACAAAAATCATAATGTATAAAATCGATGGAAAATATTGTAAAGGCAACCTATAGATGGATTTAAATTAAAAGAGACACATGCCTGCAACTCGTTGTGGTATACTATATAATATAATAATAAAAAAAATAGGAAAAAAAAACAAAGGATAGAACTACTAGATACTATCTTTCTACAAACAAAAGTTCTTGCAAGTAATGGCGTGTCGTATGGAAGGATTCTTTTGCTCGTTGCACCAGAAAGAGAGATTGCGGTAGTTATGGTCGTTCGCGGGACATTACACGAGCTCACATTATTGGCAATCATCACTTTTTATAGATACTTAAAGTTTAATGTGAAAGTAGAAGACGTCAGCTTTGATCTTCCTACTTTAAAAACAAATTCGATTTAAAATTTCGTTGTCAACTTACTGCTGTTTTAGGTTTAAATAAGCTTTATTTCTCATAAGAAAAAAGTTTAAAATCACGTTTTGTTTAAAAAAATATTATCTTTATGACGTAAGTAAATAATTGAACCTACAGGTTGATACTGTTAGTCAGTTTAGGCTGCATTTGATAGGTACTAGACACCGTGATATGTTACGGAACCTAAACTAGATTACCTAACACGTCATCCTATCCAGACAAAGATGGGATAATCCATCGCTGCCGGCTGCTTCGCAGTCCCTATCATTCCGTTGTAATATAAATCTTGTTTACGAAAAAATATAGACGTTATTCGCGTGTTTTTGTTTGACCTGTAAACCGTGTTATTGTATCTGGATTCGTAGATTTTAAATTAACGGCGAATAAACAAAATGCCACGTACTTTTTATTCTTATTGGTGAAATACTTTCTGGAGAGTGAGTTAGTTGGATAAAAAAATATTTTACGAGTTCTAGGTCGATTGGATTAAAAAAAATTAGGGTATTTAAACATAGAAAATATTTTGATAGCTTAGGCTATCAAAATATTTTATATATATAAATTGTATTTTAGCAAAACCTTAGGGTTTTGCTAAAATACAATTTAAACGTGTACAGCCACAGGTTTACATAAAGTATACACACACGTTGGTCTCAGAAATTATTATAAAGAAAATAAATACGTGATAAATGATGATTTGCAGATCCTCAGTAAATTGTAAATATTCTAATTTAGGATACTGTATTAATTTATGGTAAAAAAAAATCATGTATGCATCAGTTTTAAAGCAATGATTGCGGACTAAGGTAGCGGATTTTCGAAACTGAAAATGTTCTTGAAGACTTTGTGAAGTGAAATGCTGTAACTATGGAAGGTGTTGTTAAGAAATTTGTCAAATTTACACCCTTTACCACTTTTATACCAGTACAATCCAATAAAGAGAATCGTGTAATCACTACACTAAGAGCATAACCGGCTCAAAATTGCCACGATTCGCCACAAAACTGGCTTAAATTTGGCATCCCTGTCACGTATGACAAGCTCATTGTCCCAGCCAATCCTGTGCCATCCCCATGCATATTAATGGCCAAAAGGCCAGATAAAAATATAGCCTACGTGCGAATTGTGGCCCTCACTGTAGACTTATTGGTTTAATTGGCGAAGTGCGGGATTTTATTATAAACGACTTAATTAGAAGTGTGTTACTAAAAATAGTTACTGCGTACATGGTCAGAATTATACTGAGAAATATTTTGGCAAACAATCTTCTACGAAACGTTCAAATTAAAATCTCAATTCCATTTCAGTGATTATTGTTTGCCAAGGACTTATCTAAGCATTAAGTTAATAATTGACTCGCGGGCTACTTAATTAATCACACCACCAAACACATACACATACATACAAACAAATACATTGGTACATAATATTAAAGATCAAGTATAGAAGTAGATAAGAAGACTACATCTATTTGCAATAAAAGACCTCAATTCCTACGTCGCGCACCGTCCTGTCAATTTCACATCCAATAACTACTGCATACGAATTTTAAACTAATTTTGAAGTTGCCAGTCTGCTTCCGAATTAGCTAGGCCAGACTTTGGCTATAAATACTCAAGTTTCCTCGCTTATTTTTACTTGAATCGGCAAAGTTTAAGAGCTTCTGTCGAAGCTTCTCTAAACACCTATGTTTAGAGAAACTACAAATAAATGAATTCAGGTCATTCTTAATATTTAAGCTGAGCATTTTATGGGGACATTTCTGTTTCAGGTGTTTTGAATAATTTGATGGTCTGTTTGTACTCTTACTTAATTTTAATTTAGCGTTTGCTAGTAATAAGTGATACGTTATTTTCTAGAAATCGGAAAACGTCTTAGTACGCTGAAGCAACCGAGTATTACCTATTCGCCCGATTTTTTAAATTTGTATTTGTATTTTTTATATTTGTGTGTCAATTTCGATTTATATTAAAACACACACATGACGCATTTTATGATCACGTTTATAACTCGTTTACGTGGAACTAGAAATTCATTAAAATATAAGGTGTAGGTACAGACAATAGTTAAATGTGAATGCAAGCAAGCAGTAAACAGCAGTAGCAAGTTATGTACAGCCCGTTTTCTAAAAACTTTAAATGAAATGAAATATTTATTTTGTAAATTGGTTATAAATAACACTTTTACATGTCATGTTTTTTGCGTGTTAAGTTTAGTTTAGCTAGATGAGAAGAAAAACCGAAACAAACTCAGAGGTCAAAGTCTCTTTTAAAGTCCAGACAATTTATATTTGTATATGAGAAGCATGTAGGTTCATGTCTGTATGTTCTTTTGAGGAAATAACCACGCAAATTTGAGCAGACCTGTCCAACAATTTGACGAACAATACCAAAGTAAGGACATTTGGGTAGGCCCCACAAGTACTCAAACTGCTTGACATCATTAAATAAATTATAGTGAAAGTAAAAACAACGAAGAAAGAATAACCTACATAGTCCTCACATTTACAATAATGAAATAATTATATATATATATATATATATATAATACAAAATAAATAGGTTTATATATTTAACTTATTGCTGTCGTATAACTACCTTTTACTTTAAATTTTGCTCTTTTATATAATAATTTATTGCCTGCTGTTGACATAATAATAGTTGAAGGAAAAATATAACAAAAAGCAACCAGTAAAACCATTTTAACAGTTAGTTCTGCAAAATAATCGTAGTTGAAAAGCTGGTACGTCATCAGCAAAAATCATAGTTGTTAGAGTTGGAACGATTAAATATTTTGTATTAATTTTTATTGTTTTTTGGCTATTCTGAATGTGGCTATTTTGACGAATGATATTTATTGAATATTATGAATTCGTATGCCACTGACTGTGGCAGGATGCAGTTAGTTTTATTGAAGTATTTAAATCTCAAGACCCGTGTACACAAATAAACTGAATGATTTATTGATTCAAACTTTCAAAGTAACCTGTAAAACATGAACAAAATAGACAATTATATGAGTTCGTTGATATTTACTTAAGAAACCATCAAAATGATTTGGCCTATTAAACTAAACTCATCCCAGTAACTGGATAACACGATACTTGTAAGCTAATTTACCTGATTTTCTCACTTTTGACTGCCCGTAATGACTGCCAAAGATGTTCAAATTTTAGACGGGACCAACGGCTTTCTGAGGCACGGGGGAATCTCGATAATTAATTGAGATAGTCACCCATCCTCGGATCGACCTTAGGAACCGTTCTCACTCCTGCAAATTATTTTTAATACTTTCCGTTACTATGTCCTTCCACCTCGAGTCAATGCTTTGTTTCATAATTCAGCACATTTGTTTCTCATAATGGCCACTGCATATTCCGTTTCCTTGTGTAACATTCATTATAAGTACCTGGTAGCCATTGTTTCATTATGTTACATTTCGTTTCTTTGTTTACGAGTGCGTAATGAAAACCGCTTTTGTACCGCGAATTGCGGCTTTATTTCTCTTGATTTAAGGACGCTGTATGTGTATGTGGTATGTATATATGTGTTTGTAAGTACGAAATAAATATTGGTTGTTCAAGGTATCAATATTTTAACTATAAGTAGATCGTCCAAAGTTTTTCTGCGAACGTTTACTAAAGATGATTTCTAAGTAATGTAATATACTGATCATGGAATACCGTGAGGGTATTCAACCTGTATTTTTTATGAAGTTTTAAATTTTCATTTTGGTTTACTTTATAAGACGACCGGAGTAGTATCATGCGATGCGGTCAATTCATGATTTTACTGCCACTTCTTACAAATCGAGATCTTTCTTCAAGGATAGCAAAAAGACAAACTGTCGTCCGAAAGTTGTTATCGCTTTCGCTAAGACTTTCGAAGTATGATAGCGTTACTTTAGGGTTTCTCAGTATTTCAGTTCCCAAGCTGTTCCTTACGTTAACTGAACAGGTACAAAAACAACATGTACCTTTTTCATGTAACATATTCCTACGTTTGTGATTCCCAAAGGCCTCGATTGAGGTGAACCAACATACTATTGCCTGCCTATTGCTATCTATCAGGCGAAAATAAGACTATACATATATTTTGGACTGCTACTGAGAAATTCCAGATAAAAATACTTAGGAAATCGTCAATTGGCTCCTCCCGCTCTGGGATGTGCAGTGCAAGGGAAAGTCAGACTTTTACTAACACAAAACCCACCTTGTTCCTTCCTTCAGTTGCCCTTGCGTTTCAGGACCACAATATCTCGTTAGAACATTACCGCAACCCGGCAAGAATTCAAAGCCTGACACAGGAATTGAAAACTATTTACAATTCATTACTAGCCCGTACTATCCTACTGTTAGGATAAGGCCTCCCTCCGTTTCTTCCAACAGTCACAATTAAGCGCCTGTTCTTTACAATTCTTGTGTAATTTTTCCCGCCACTAAGTTTCGCCACTATCTTTCTATATCCTTAATTATTTAACGTACATAATAATTTGTTATACTTGTTTAAGCTTAGCTTAACTCTTTAGTCCATAACTTAGAATAAATTAGAATTCACGTGCCTTTTAAATTTATTTCATTGGTGAAGTTTATACAGAACTTTACGAATTTATTTTAATGAGGCCAAAAATGTTGCTATTAAAGTTTTGGAGATCTTGCATAGTTTATTTAAGCTCTTGGTTATTTCAAGCATTTCGATAAAGTTAATTAATTTAAAAATTTCGCTGTAGGCGCGGGCATGCGGACAGCGAGTAAAGGGCAACTCGCTGTCCGAGCATGGACCATGCTCGGGTCGACGGCGCGTTGTGTTCCACGCGCGCCTTAAAGAGCGTCAGCAACATGACGAGGCCCCCCCTGCAGAGGGCCGAAGCCTGCCGGGGTCGTGGGACTTATCCCATTACCGTGACCCCGGTACGTAAAGGGTTATTGAAGGAACACCGTGGATTTTAGTCAGTAAAAGTCTGACAGTCCCTCCCACCCTGCCCGGGGTGGGAGGACTTATTTGGTAATTTTACAACTTTAAAAAAAAAAAAAATTCCAAGCAGTATTTAAAAACAGTCATTGTTATTACATGAGTTCAGCCCCATTCTGCCATCTTTACTTCGGCCTAGGCCACAACATTACAAAATATTTTGAAAGACTTCAAACATATTTTTTAACAGAAGCTCAACTTTTAAATTACTACTATCCTATCACCACCATATTGAAGTAATGTTATAGAAATATGTTTCTTGGTATTTGGCACAAAACCATTTCTTAATACATGAATGCAGTATGCAGAACAAGCCAGCAAAATAATTATATGCACATGCAGCAGGCAACGCGATGCCCCATGCAGCGAAACCTATACTCGACACGCACCACCGCGGAGCATCCTTAGGTGATGTTGACTCGCTGACCACTCGGGGCGAAAGATGTTGGCCAATTTGAACCACCGCATCAATCAATTGAATAAAATGCGAACATAACTCTGGCACAAGGCGTGGCGTTAAACACAAATGCACGCCCAGCGTTTCTAAGGTTCGTTAAGCAATTTGCATTTCCCACTGTTTTGTGCGAAAACACAGTCGCTTATTGCTTCCGGACTTACCGGTTTTTGCTATTGTGTCATTATTGTAGGGGTTATTGTGTTTTCTTTGGGGTTATTATGGTTTAATATTGCTTATAGGGTTGGAAGGGACGTTGCGGACGAATAAATAGAAGGAATATAAATATTTTGGTTAGAGTGAATTCCATTTCGCATTATATTAAAAGCCGAAGTTAGTTTATCACAGACTTTAGGGTTCTTGTTATTTAGGTATGTTTTTGGAACGCTAGCAATGTCGTTCAAGCAGAGTTGACGTATTTTAGAAAAACCTAAATCAACCTCAGTGGTTGACCTGCGAAATGCCATACAAAAAAAAATGTTTTTAAGATATCATTTATTTTTCTAAGAATGAAGTCCAAAATTTCTGTGAATAAAAAAAAATCAATGTATAATATTCATTGTGATTTATCCAACACACATTATTGTAAAACAATAACCAAGCTACAAATGCTTATACAGCTACTATATGGAACAACATGGCAGCGTACCAAAAATACCTCCGTAAAATCTCCGTTGTACCAGAATGTTGTTTAGAGATTAGCAGAGCGTGGCACGCGTTATTTAGTAGCACACACATCTGTTTCGAGGTACTTTAAGTGCCACAGATGCAGCGTCACGTTCAATGTTGTTCTGATATTATTTCGCTTTAACTGAATATTGTAAAGAGAAAAACATGTAACAATCTCAGTTCATCCGCGATCGTAGCCCTTGCGTGAAAAATATAGAAAACTTGAAACGATAAATATATAATAATATGGTAAATATCCCTTTATGTTCCAGTGATGTGACACTAGAGTTGTCAAGGGTTGTAGTTTAACTCATTCACTGGATTGTAAAATAATTTAGATTGGAAACGGCCACAACATGTTTGAAAAAGGCTAGGCAGATTATACACAAAAATCATTGTGAATTGTCAATAAAATTCTTATACTTAAAAACCTATTTGATCTTGACCAAAACCCAATACCATGTAAGATGGTAATGGTCTCAAAGTCGATGGCTATTGGCCATTAACATTGACACCGACGCAGTCCAGGATGAATGATATGCGAAGCATATTTTAACCTTGCATACATTTTATTCTTCTTTCATTTCGTCTATTTCATGGAACCACTTTTTTTAGACGTTATAATAATAACACCATCGGCATAATATGTTAATTACAAAGACTTATTTAATTATGACAAAGTTCAGATTATTACTCACCCAGTTTCAACTACGTCATTATTCCTGTTCCTATGTGAAGTAACATTTTCAGTTGAAATTTATATCCTTGAATTCTCTGCGCGGACACTTTCTAGTCCATTTTTCAAGTCTCCAAGGACTTGAAATAAGATTTCAACGTAACGTTTGAAACATATTCGAATACAGGCAATGCGTATTATGGAATCGTTCGATAAAAAATCTACGTCTCTATTTTCAAACAGTTTCGAATTCGTAAAGCATACTTTTTATCAAAACAAAAATGCTACACTTGCTCCTATTTCCATTGATATTTTCCAACCTTTTAGAGATGTAAAGCTTTTTTTTTTTTCGTAATTGCTGCATAGGATTTTAACATATTAAATGTATGTATGAGCATTGTTTTAGTATATTTTCTTTTTGTTTTGGAGCTATAGTTATAGGAAAATTGGTCGAAAACATTTAGTGGGAAAAGCTAGTACAAAGGCAATTTAATGGATTCAAAAACTTCACGTTTTAGTTAGGTTTAGTATTATTGGTGGCAATTAAAATAAATATATCATTGTTTTACATTAAATTTGCATAGGGCGATATCTAGGTAATATTGAGATAAAATAGTCCAATGAATATAATTATATTTTGGGATGTTTGTTACATATTAAATTATAATTATGATCTATATTATATAAATTTTTCTGTAGTGTCTATTTTGATATTATTGTTAAATGTATTAATTTAAAAAATGCCATTAATATTAATTGTATGCTAACTATAAATTATTATGGAAACTTAGAAGAATAATAATTACAACAACACAAAGAGAAGGTTTGTACATAGGTACTTACTTTACCTACAAAGAAAAAAATACAGAATGTGTACAAAAATAGTTCATTAACGTTTTTATTGCCAACTTCTTACGGAATATGCCAGTTTCATAACGCATTAATTTCCTATACAGATATTTTTATATCTCTCACCTGTCTCACAATTGCGATTAAGTAACCGTCTCTTTTTTCTCGATGAATGGATCTGGATGCAATATCGCGCAGATATAGACCCAGCCCCATTGTATCCCCAGTAAATATGCGATTTTTTTACGCGAATGTGCTTATTAGATTACTAAATACCAAAAAATCAAATAGGTACTCATAATCTAGATTATTCTAACTAAATAAAACAAACATAAACTAATTGAATTACTAAAGATCTGTTGTGACATCCAATTAATAGACGAGAAAACACGATAAGAATTGTTTTGACTGCTAATTTTGATTTAATTAAGATCAAATGGCTGATAAGTACTGCAGCGAGGAATCTTTGACGTGAAGGCAGAGATTTCCTCCTGAGGATGAGATCTTGCGATTGTGTGATCTCAATCCGTTTCGTAAAACCGTCTTTAATCAATTGAAAATCCCTTCGTAATACGTTTGGGTTTGATCATTCATGTAACATACTTTGATAAACACGATACTTGTTTTACGTATACTTTGAGGTAGAATAGGGTAGTTTCCTAAAATATTTTATTTAGTCCGTCAAGTAGTTTAACAAAAAACATTGGACACGTATTTTTTATTTTTTCACGTAATTGAAAAATTAAGACGATACAGTGAGTTAAAATTTCGTGTGACGTCACACTCCGGTATAATTCTTAGCACTATGACGTCAGCAGCCCCCACTCCTGTACTTTGAAGCTTTCCATCTTTGTGATTTTTTCTTGACTTGGAAAGGCAACAAAATACATGACCAATATTTTTTGAAAATCTCCCTAATGGACCAAATAAAATAATTATTTTGTAACACAGGAAACTACCCTATTCTTTATGTCACTCAAGATTATTTTTGTACGTATGTAATACTTTCATAACGTTTTATTTAGAGTATATTATAGTTTAAAAATACACATACAAATACGTCTGTATTCTTTAAGCTGCCACCTATGTTTTTTATCAGTCAGTGTTTGATGATAAAGGATCCAAAACAAAAGAAGATTGTGAATGTCTGTAATAATATGCGTTAATTTTCAACCACTACGAACTTCATTCATTATGACTAATTTAAATGGATAAAATAATAAACACGAATTGCAATTATTAAAAGGGTCGTACACACTGATCAATATTGTCAACGCCAAGTCAACATACGGTATTATATGTGAAAAGGTAGCTTCTCTTCTAAAAAATACACGTTTCAGCATAGTAGTGATGTGACGTGTCGTTTATTCAGAGGTCAACAGTTGCGTTAGTAAATTACTTGAAAAAAGAGAACTAGCAGTGTAGGTATATTTAATATTTTAGTTTTAGACTTCACATATTCATATTTAATTCTCTTCTTGTTCTCACACACTATTGTCTACATTTCTTTTTCACTTCTCCTTTCGCAGGTCTGCTGGAAGAAATTTCTTAAAAAATAAGCAGTACCTTTGTACTCAAATATTATAATTATGCTTATCCTAATGTATTTTACTGTGTGTACATAAATAATAAAATAAATAAATACATAGAATTCATATTACTAGCAGTCTTGTTAACCCCTCCAACTAAGTTAAATATGCTTGTGGCTGGAGTTGGTCCACGGCAATAGTATAATCAATCAATTCATTTATTTCAGGCCAAATTGGCTCAAACAAATAAAATACTTACATACTTTACCAATAACTATAAATAAACTAATATTTTAACTAACTAACTATTATTTTACTAAAACTAATGCTAAGTTAAACAAAATACACAAAGTAATATAATAAACCAATACATATAAAAAACCTTATAAAACTTTGCACACGTAATGGGTGGTGTTAGACATTCTGCTCCGACGCTCGCCCGCGACAGTCGTGCCGCTCCGCGCTCTCGATCGTTCCGTGCCTGAGTCATCGCTCCGTTCGTCACGCCCGCCGTGACGTCACTCGTAGTCGCCGACTACGACGCCTGGTCCGGATCCGCCTTTTTCGAGGCGGTGAAGGATATCGTGCTTCTCTAACAGAGATTGTCAAAACAATTTGGTTTGGCCCCTTCAGGGTAAAACCACAGTTTCGTGGTCCTTGGTTGGAAACCTCACGGTGTCAACAATACCAAGGGGGTGCTGACCCGACGCACCCGCTGATCCCCTTCAGGGTGAAGCAGTCAATTGGAGTCGAGTGCTAGGTTTTGGCCTTGGGGGATCTCCTAGTCAAACCTAGTTACTGAGTTCTCTTCACAGCATACACACCTAGTGTCGGTTGGGTGTATCTACCCCTTCGCACTAGACCCAATAGGGCCCGGTACGCACATTGAGATTGGCGACCGGATTACAAGCTTAGGGCACACCATTAGGCACACACCTCCCTGCTATCCCCGCAGGGAGCGAACTCACCTCCGGGTCATTCCCGCCCGGAGGGTTAGGCAAATAGGGCCCCTCAGGCCACATCAGACGGCAACACAGCTACCGAGTTTGTCTGGGTTTCTCTTCTCGGTAGCGAAGTGTTAGGAGAAACTCCGGGGCAGGGCTCTTTGGGGACCGTCTGCTCGGGGAGCTCACGTTTGACGTGTCTCCTCGAGGCGCTTATGTTAGGGTTAGGAGATTAGGATGCCCACCTCTGTTGCCTCCAATATGGAGGACAGGATTGAGGATCTCGTGTCCAAAGTAGATTCCCTAACGGTTCGGTTAAATAGAACAACCGATATATTAGGAAAGATCCTATTTGAAAACCCCGCCCTACAAAGGAAATATGAGGAGGAGATTGACTCCTTACCCCCCGCGGTGTTCCCGCCCCACAGCCAGATTTAGGTCCCACCCCCGCGCCCAACGCAGATAGGTCCCCCTCCCCCCCAGACGTCGAAATGGACTCTGAGGAGGAGGAACAACAAGAAAAAGAGGGCTCGGAAGGCGAGCGCTCGGAGCGCGCAGAGAGCATACACTCTGAGCGCTCGGAGCGAGCGGAGTCCGAGCACTCCTCCGACCAAACCTCTTCCTCCGACGAGTTTATCCTCGTCGAGGGAAAGAGGAAGAAGAGGTCGCAGGCCTCGTCCTCCACTCAGGCCCCTAAGGCCAAGAAACTCTCCCCTCCCGAGCCAGCACGCTTAGTGCAGAGCCAGCCCTCCTCTTCCTCGGCCACTAGGCCCAGCCCTACCCAAACCCCAGTCGTCAGCGCCTCAGTGCGCAAGACCATCCCTCCCCCACCCATCTTCATCCATGACAAGGGGGCTTGGACAAACGTGTCCAAAGCGTGTGGCGAGCAACGCATCGCCTACACGAATGCCCGCGCCGTTCAGAACGGCATAAAAGTAGGGTTAGCGACAGCTAACGACCACCGCGCGCTTTCGAAGCTACTCAAGGCTCGAAATATCCCCCACCACACTTATACGCTCCACGAGAGCAAGCCCGTTCGGGTGGTCCTCTGCCGGATCCCCAGTGAGATCCCCACCACCGAGATCGTCTGCGACTTAGAGTCACAGAACATCCCGGTGATTGAGGTGCACCGTATGCACGGCAGAGGTGGCAGGGCGTCTAACAACGTCCTCGTCATATGCCACCCCGTCTCCGAAGGTCCCCACCCCATCTTTGCGCTGAAGACTGTATGCAGTCTTTCAGGAATCCTAATTGAGAAGCCACACAAGAGTGGCACGGTAGGCCAATGCCACCGTTGCCAGTTGTATGGGCACGCGCAACGGAATTGCTTCGGCAAACCCCGGTGCGTAAAGTGCCTGGGCGATCACGGCACCGCGGAGTGCAGTCGCCCAAAAGATAGGTCCCAGTGCCCAGACCCGCCCAGCTGCGTGCTGTGCGGGCAATCCGGCCACCCCGCCAACTACCGAGGCTGTCCGAAAGCCCCGAAAACCTCCGCCCCTAAACTGGCAACGCGCGCTAGCGCACGCCAGGGACGAGAGTGTCCTACACTCTCGTCTGAGCTCCCCCAGACCCTCAGTCCCCAGCGTCCAACTCCTTGGACGGCGGCGAATCACGCCCAAAACTTCCCGGCACTAAGGCCGAAAGTCCCTGGGCTGATGGATCAACCCATCATGCCCTCCGCTCCGGTTGTTGTGGCTTCTCAGCCCCCACCTCCTCCCCAGTCACTCCCTCGCTCGGTAGAGCCGGAACTCGATGCGTTCCTCATCCTTGGAAATACCTTCAGTTTCTTCCAGTCCCCCCGCGCCATCCAAATGGCAAAGGAGGTCGTGGCCTGCACTAGCATCAACTCCCTGATTCGGGTATACCATCAGTATCCCGATGTCAAAAGTCATTTTGATAACCTTTTTAAACAGCCATAATGTATAACACGGCTAGTAAGAGACTAAAGCCCCGATCCCTAAAGCTAGGTTACTTCAATGCCAATGGCATCACTAATCAACGGGACGAGATCGCGACTTTCCTTCGCGATCATAGTCTCGACATCCTTCTGGTCCAAGAGACCTTCCTCAAACCCCACCTTAGGGATCCCAAGGTAGCCAACTACCGGCTAGTTAGGAACGATAGGACTAGATGCCACAGAGGTGGCACTCTAATATATTATAGGAACTCCCTGCACTGCATCCCTATGGATCCGCCGCCCCTTGCCCACTTAGAGGTATCCGTTTGCCGGCTAGGCATGACGGGCCATCCCTCTATCACAATAGTATCCGCGTATCTCCCACCGCACAGCGACGTAGATTCAAATTCTTCGATAAACGCCTCACTACGAAGCGACCTTACAGCCCTTCTTGACATGAGTGACTCCGTCCTTATAGCGGGGGATCTCAATGCCAAACATCCCGCATGGTGTAGTCGTATTACCAACCCCCGTGGGAAGGTACTATACGACCTTTGCACACCTCTCCACATAGATATCATAGGTCCTATGCGGCCTACTCATTATCCGTTCGAGCCATCCCACTTGCCCGACGTACTCGACATTGCCCTCCTGAAGAATGTGAACTTACGTTTGCACTCTTTAGAGACGGTAGACGAACTTGACTCTGACCATAGACCGGTGATCTTGGAGTTAACTCCGAGATCGGGTCCCTATGACCCTAACCGCCCCCCTCCCACACAGGTGATCACTGACTGGAGGAAAGTAGGCGAATTGCTGAAATCCAACACGTCTCCTCACCTGGACAAGATCCCCGACCACATCCAGTCCGCCGCCGACACGACGGCTGCGATCGACTCACTCACGGAGCACGTACAATCTGTCTTGAACGACTGTTCAAAGGAGATTCCGGTGTCAGAGCACTGGCGCCGGAAACTCCCGGACGATGTACGGGCCCTGCTGACTGAGAAGAACGCAGCAGTCCGTGCCTACAGATCTTTCCCCTGCCAGAATAACAAAACTTTCATGCGGTACTTACAGCGCAAAGTAAGTAACAGCATCAGAGAGTGGCGTGAAGCCGGCTGGGACAAGACCCTGAGCGAACTGGAACCCACCCACCATGCCTTCTGGCAACTTCAGCGGAATATGCGCGCCACTGAGGTTGCCTCAATGCCTCCCCTTATCCGCCCGGACAAAAGCATTGCCTTCGACGACGAAGACAAAGCCGAATGCCTAGCCGACAGCCTGGAGGCACAGTGCTCTCCCAGCTCCCAACCAGTCGACCCAGCCCACCTTGCCCACGTGGATGCTGAGGTCGAACGTAGATCTGCCCTACCCCCTGTCGAGGACCCTGATGCTCCCCTCCCCCCCGTCACGGAGGACGAGGTGGAGGAGATCATCAAGAAACTCAAACCTAGGAAAGCTCCCGGGACTGACAGACTGACCACTAGGGCACTTAAACTCCTCCCACGTACGATCTTAGTCCTACTGACTGCCATCTTCAATGGCGCCTTGTCCAACAACTTGTTTCCACAAGCTTGGAAAGAGGCTATAGTGATAGGTATCCCAAAACCCAAAAAGCCCAAGAACCTCCCGACTAGCTATAGACCCATTAGTCTGCTCAGCGCCCTCGGCAAGGTCTACGAGCGGATTATTCTTAATCGGCTCAAGGACTTTGTCGAGGCCAAGAGCCTAATCCCTAACGAACAGTTTGGCTTTAGAGCCCATCATTCCAGTGTCCACCAAGCCCACCGCATCGTAGAGCACATTAGCGGCCGTTTTCAACGCGGTCTGGTGACGGGGGCCCTATTCTTTGATATAGCAAAGGCTTTCGACAAAGTCTGGCACAATGGCTTAATTTATAAGCTTTACCAACTAGGTGTGCCGGACCGTCTCGTGCTCATCATTCGAGACTTCCTGTCGAACCGCTCCTTCAGATATCGTATCGAAGGAGCGCTTTCCACTCCCCGCCCTATCAGAGCCGGCGTCCCTCAGGGCGCCGTGCTCTCCCCCCCACTCTTCACGCTATTCACTAGCGACATCCCCAAAAAGCCCCCAGTAGAGTTATCCCTGTTTGCCGACGACACGGCCATCTACTACTCGGGACATAATCCCGTTAGCATCGCTCATACCCTCCAGACCTCAGCCAACGCACTAGGCGATTGGTTTAGGAAATGGAGGATTGAGGTAAATCCCGACAAAAGTCAAGCAGTCCTGTTTCGCAGGGCTCGCCAGCATAAAAAGTTCACCCCCCCACGCCCGATCACTATGTTCGGCAAGCCAATCCCTTGGGAGAAGCGAGCCAAATACTTAGGTGTGATCCTCGACCAGTTCCTGAATTTCAGTGAGCACATAAAGTCGGTTCGCTCGCGAGCCGCTTTCGCTCTCGGTAGGCTCCACGCCCTGCTGAATAAACACAGCAAGCTCTCCCTTAAATGTAAAATCCGAATATACACGACATGCATACGTCCTATCATGACGTATGCCTGTCCGGTGTTTGCTCATGCCAGTCCAAATCAGATCCATAGGATGCAAGTCGTTCAGAACCGTTTTCTCCGAAAGGCCACGGGCGCGCCCTGGTTCTGTAGGAACGAGGATCTCCACGTAGACCTCAAACTCCCGACCATAAAGCAAGTGTTGAAACGCATGTCAGTGCGTTACTTCACCTCTGCTGAGACCCACACTAACCCCCTGATCGTATCGGCCGCCCGATACAGACCCTCCAAGATTTCTCGGGTTCGTCGCCCGCGAAACATCCTAGACGAGCCTGACGACCCCACCACCATCCGACAAGAGAGCAGTAGGGAAACCAGCACTCTTAGAAAACACATATACAGAACGCGTTCCTTATTCCGGCCTCGCCGACGAGGCCCATCGCGACGTCCGCGTACTTGTAATGAAAATCCTCCCCGACCTTTGCCAAAAGAGCCAGCCCGCGATGCTGAGCCAGTAGCAATAAATACTCCCGAAAATAATATGACCCAGCCTGTCCCTTTGCTGCCCTCCCAAAATGACCCCGCTATGCCGAGGCCCGTACTCCACAGGGAGTGCCCTTAGCGTGCGGTCATTAGTTTTTAAGTATATCTTAGTTTGTAAGCCCTGGCTGGGGGCCTTTAATTTATTAGAGGTCACCACAGGAAAGTCCGGTTAAGTAGACTCACAGCCTTAGTGTGCTGATCTACAAGTGGCCCTACCTAAAAATAAAAAAAAAAAAATAAAAAAAAAAAAAAAAAAAATGGGTGGTGTTAGAACTCGTGACCTCTCGATCACAAGTCCTTCACCTTGACATTGGGCTATTGACGCTTGTCTTTACTTTGTCCTTAATCAGAGTTAAAATTACCTTAAACTTGTTAGATTTGTTTCTCAGTGAAATTTTGAACAAATTAAATTATTATGACGTACATATTTTATGTGAGCTTATCCTGAGACGCGCTAGACGTGATTCAACATCGGGAATGGCCAATGACTGACGTAAAAGCCTACATGTTGGGATGTGACTGATTAGTGACGTATCAGATGTATGTATACGAAACTTTATATTATATACATATAGATAATGTTCAGTTGGCTTGAGCCTTGTAAAGGCTCCTTTCTGTTTAAATCTGCATCGGATCCGTTTGTATTTTAAAGCCGGATGGCTCGTGTTTGGCACCTGTGTTTAAGTTTCGAGCGTTTCAAACTGGTATTGGAATGGAACATACGTCGCACCATTTAGAATCATGAATTAATGGTAAATTTCACGCAGATTCGTGAAATTTTTGTTGAATTATGTTTATCATAAATTGAAGAACATGTGTAACACAATGAATTTTTCACACGTGGGACTCTGTGAAAAATTGTGAAAAATAATATAAAATTACATACTTAGTTTCTTAAGTATGTTCTATTAACTATTTTTGAGTCAAAGTTAATTTGATAAATAAACATTCTATTCCATTAATATTTAGTTTGCATTTTCAGTAGAATTGCTGGACTAATAAATTATTGTTATGAGTTGCATGTAGTTAAGTACTAAAGCCCCGATCCCTAAAGCTAGGTTACTTCAATGCCAATGGCATCACTAATCAACGGGACGAGATCGCGACTTTCCTTCGCGATCATAGTCTCGACATCCTTCTGGTCCAAGAGACCTTCCTCAAACCCCACCTTAGGGATCCCAAGGTAGCCAACTACCGGCTAGTTAGGAACGATAGGACTAGATGCCACAGAGGTGGCACTCTAATATATTATAGGAACTCCCTGCACTGCATCCCTATGGATCCGCCGCCCCTTGCCCACTTAGAGGTATCCGTTTGCCGGCTAGGCATGACGGGCCATCCCTCTATCACAATAGTATCCGCGTATCTCCCACCGCACAGCGACGTAGATTCAAATTCTTCGATAAACGCCTCACTACGAAGCGACCTTACAGCCCTTCTTGACATGAGTGACTCCGTCCTTATAGCGGGGGATCTCAATGCCAAACATCCCGCATGGTGTAGTCGTATTACCAACCCCCGTGGGAAGGTACTATACGACCTTTGCACACCTCTCCACATAGATATCATAGGTCCTATGCGGCCTACTCATTATCCGTTCGAGCCATCCCACTTGCCCGACGTACTCGACATTGCCCTCCTGAAGAATGTGAACTTACGTTTGCACTCTTTAGAGACGGTAGACGAACTTGACTCTGACCATAGACCGGTGATCTTGGAGTTAACTCCGAGATCGGGTCCCTATGACCCTAACCGCCCCCCTCCCACACAGGTGATCACTGACTGGAGGAAAGTAGGCGAATTGCTGAAATCCAACACGTCTCCTCACCTGGACAAGATCCCCGACCACATCCAGTCCGCCGCCGACACGACGGCTGCGATCGACTCACTCACGGAGCACGTACAATCTGTCTTGAACGACTGTTCAAAGGAGATTCCGGTGTCAGAGCACTGGCGCCGGAAACTCCCGGACGATGTACGGGCCCTGCTGACTGAGAAGAACGCAGCAGTCCGTGCCTACAGATCTTTCCCCTGCCAGAATAACAAAACTTTCATGCGGTACTTACAGCGCAAAGTAAGTAACAGCATCAGAGAGTGGCGTGAAGCCGGCTGGGACAAGACCCTGAGCGAACTGGAACCCACCCACCATGCCTTCTGGCAACTTCAGCGGAATATGCGCGCCACTGAGGTTGCCTCAATGCCTCCCCTTATCCGCCCGGACAAAAGCGTTGCCTTCGACGACGAAGACAAAGCCGAATGCCTAGCCGACAGCCTGGAGGCACAGTGCTCTCCCAGCTCCCAACCAGTCGACCCAGCCCACCTTGCCCACGTGGATGCTGAGGTCGAACGTAGATCTGCCCTACCCCCTGTCGAGGACCCTGATGCTCCCCTCCCCCCCGTCACGGAGGACGAGGTGGAGGAGATCATCAAGAAACTCAAACCTAGGAAAGCTCCCGGGACTGACAGACTGACCACTAGGGCACTTAAACTCCTCCCACGTACGATCTTAGTCCTACTGACTGCCATCTTCAATGGCGCCTTGTCCAACAACTTGTTTCCACAAGCTTGGAAAGAGGCTATAGTGATAGGTATCCCAAAACCCAAAAAGCCCAAGAACCTCCCGACTAGCTATAGACCCATTAGTCTGCTCAGCGCCCTCGGCAAGGTCTACGAGCGGATTATTCTTAATCGGCTCAAGGACTTTGTCGAGGCCAAGAGCCTAATCCCTAACGAACAGTTTGGCTTTAGAGCCCATCATTCCAGTGTCCACCAAGCCCACCGCATCGTAGAGCACATTAGCGGCCGTTTTCAACGCGGTCTGGTGACGGGGGCCCTATTCTTTGATATAGCAAAGGCTTTCGACAAAGTCTGGCACAATGGCTTAATTTATAAGCTTTACCAACTAGGTGTGCCGGACCGTCTCGTGCTCATCATTCGAGACTTCCTGTCGAACCGCTCCTTCAGATATCGTATCGAAGGAGCGCTTTCCACTCCCCGCCCTATCAGAGCCGGCGTCCCTCAGGGCGCCGTGCTCTCCCCCCCACTCTTCACGCTATTCACTAGCGACATCCCCAAAAAGCCCCCAGTAGAGTTATCCCTGTTTGCCGACGACACGGCCATCTACTACTCGGGACATAATCCCGTTAGCATCGCTCATACCCTCCAGACCTCAGCCAACGCACTAGGCGATTGGTTTAGGAAATGGAGGATTGAGGTAAATCCCGACAAAAGTCAAGCAGTCCTGTTTCGCAGGGCTCGCCAGCATAAAAAGTTCACCCCCCCACGCCCGATCACTATGTTCGGCAAGCCAATCCCTTGGGAGAAGCGAGCCAAATACTTAGGTGTGATCCTCGACCAGTTCCTGAATTTCAGTGAGCACATAAAGTCGGTTCGCTCGCGAGCCGCTTTCGCTCTCGGTAGGCTCCACGCCCTGCTGAATAAACACAGCAAGCTCTCCCTTAAATGTAAAATCCGAATATACACGACATGCATACGTCCTATCATGACGTATGCCTGTCCGGTGTTTGCTCATGCCAGTCCAAATCAGATCCATAGGATGCAAGTCGTTCAGAACCGTTTTCTCCGAAAGGCCACGGGCGCGCCCTGGTTCTGTAGGAACGAGGATCTCCACGTAGACCTCAAACTCCCGACCATAAAGCAAGTGTTGAAACGCATGTCAGTGCGTTACTTCACCTCTGCTGAGACCCACACTAACCCCCTGATCGTATCGGCCGCCCGATACAGACCCTCCAAGATTTCTCGGGTTCGTCGCCCGCGAAACATCCTAGACGAGCCTGACGACCCCACCACCATCCGACAAGAGAGCAGTAGGGAAACCAGCACTCTTAGAAAACACATATACAGAACGCGTTCCTTATTCCGGCCTCGCCGACGAGGCCCATCGCGACGTCCGCGTACTTGTAATGAAAATCCTCCCCGACCTTTGCCAAAAGAGCCAGCCCGCGATGCTGAGCCAGTAGCAATAAATACTCCCGAAAATAATATGACCCAGCCTGTCCCTTTGCTGCCCTCCCAAAATGACCCCGCTATGCCGAGGCCCGTACTCCACAGGGAGTGCCCTTAGCGTGCGGTCATTAGTTTTTAAGTATATCTTAGTTTGTAAGCCCTGGCTGGGGGCCTTTAATTTATTAGAGGTCACCACAGGAAAGTCCGGTTAAGTAGACTCACAGCCTTAGTGTGCTGATCTACAAGTGGCCCTACCTAAAAATAAAAAAAAAAAAATAAAAAAAAAAAAAAAAAAAATGGGTGGTGTTAGAACTCGTGACCTCTCGATCACAAGTCCTTCACCTTGACATTGGGCTATTGACGCTTGTCTTTACTTTGTCCTTAATCAGAGTTAAAATTACCTTAAACTTGTTAGATTTGTTTCTCAGTGAAATTTTGAACAAATTAAATTATTATGACGTACATATTTTATGTGAGCTTATCCTGAGACGCGCTAGACGTGATTCAACATCGGGAATGGCCAATGACTGACGTAAAAGCCTACATGTTGGGATGTGACTGATTAGTGACGTATCAGATGTATGTATACGAAACTTTATATTATATACATATAGATAATGTTCAGTTGGCTTGAGCCTTGTAAAGGCTCCTTTCTGTTTAAATCTGCATCGGATCCGTTTGTATTTTAAAGCCGGATGGCTCGTGTTTGGCACCTGTGTTTAAGTTTCGAGCGTTTCAAACTGGTATTGGAATGGAACATACGTCGCACCATTTAGAATCATGAATTAATGGTAAATTTCACGCAGATTCGTGAAATTTTTGTTGAATTATGTTTATCATAAATTGAAGAACATGTGTAACACAATGAATTTTTCACACGTGGGACTCTGTGAAAAATTGTGAAAAATAATATAAAATTACATACTTAGTTTCTTAAGTATGTTCTATTAACTATTTTTGAGTCAAAGTTAATTTGATAAATAAACATTCTATTCCATTAATATTTAGTTTGCATTTTCAGTAGAATTGCTGGACTAATAAATTATTGTTATGAGTTGCATGTAGTAATCCCTAAGTTGAGCTAAATATTACACAAAAACATACAATACCAATTATAAGTGACCGATGCAGTTTTTATTTTGTTAAGAAAAAATAAACGCACAAAAGATAAAAACAGGCCTTATAACATTTACAATTTGTCACATCACCGTTTATATTTTAAGGCCGATTGGCTCGAGCACCTGCGCTTCAAGCATCTACATACACGCTGAGTAAAGCGGAAACGTGCATTTCCTGCACTTTCCAATTGCGTACGTGTTTTTATTTACTGTTATAAATAATGCTGAATATATAGCGCTATAAATTTAGCAATGGGATTTATTGACAGATGTTTGTTGGACAAAGTATACGAAAAATGCGAAATACATTTTATTGATAGCACAAAGGACAGTTTCATACTTGTTACTAATATTTTTTCGATGTTATTTATTAGTTAAAATAATAAAAATTATGACCAATTCTCCTTTCATAAATAACTTCTGAATTTGGCTTCATTCACAATGTGTATATAAAGTTAAACAACAACAGCCTGTCAGTTAATTCCGCAACTTGTTTCGCATGTCAAATATTGCAAAAAATAAATATTATTTTTGGCAATTCTATTAAAGCAAGAATGGCTTTTTACACAATTAAATCCATTGCCACTAATTACCTACAAAAGCACCGTATTATTAATGTTGTCTCTTCTTAATGTGATCCTAAAAGTCTCAAAACGAATGTACTTGCTTGGGACGGTTTTCATTCCGTAGTCGAATACTAATATCCGGTCGTTCCAGGAGACATATTAATCTTATGGTTACAAATAAGTATGGAATCAGTAAGGGTACATTTTCCACTACCACTTACAAAAAAAAAACCAAGAAAAGCTGTTTATTTAATCAGAAAAAAACAAGCACCTTACATGGCTTGTCAGTGATAGCTTTTTGTTTTCCTATAAATAGAATTACGAAATAATTTCCGTCAATTAGAACCATAAATACATACTTATGAAGTAGTATGAATCATTATGGAATGAGCTGTCAATATTTGCTTAAGTCTATGTAGTAAGGATTTAAATATTAATTATTTTTTAGTTTTTATTGTGATTTTATATAGCAATCTAACTTTTTATTGTTTTGCCTGGACTGTCTTACCCCTGTTTAAAGCCTCTTTCCATTCTTTCTAATTCTCTCCTATTAGCATTAGTAAATATTTACAACACACAAACGCACTGAAGTTTGCTCTTAGAAAACCAGATTCTGGGTGAAACTGGTCTTATTTACATAAGCTTTTCTGTAGTGTACATTGTTTTATCTTGAAATAAGAAGAACAAACAAGACTAAATTTTCGAAAATCTTAATCTTGTTTTCCACCTTTTATATTTTCTCTGCAGGGCCCTGAATGAAATTATAGGTTCAATAGTTATCGCAGTTATGTACCTAGATTTCAGAAACCATAAAAAACCTCTAAAATTTGTATAGATCTTTGAAGCCTATATATTTTAAAGAAACAGGATCTAAATCTCTTTTATTATTTAGATCCCATAGTAGCAGAATAATGAATCTGAGATGAGCGTTTTAATTTATTGCTCGTACCAGAAATTCATTACCTAAGGCTATAATATTAAAAAAATCCTTAAGATAATCTAATACTATAACAACCAATATAAAATTCTGTTCTTATCAACTTTAATAGCGTTTGTTGGCATTATTTTTTGGGCAAAGTCACGTTTTGCCCATTCCGGGTAACTTTGCCCATTTAATTAAGGTGGGTACTGCGATCGGGGTTATACCAGGAAGTGGAAAAAGGTACCACAATTTCTCGTTACTTCTTCAGTGACATTGTAAATTGCGAAAGTGTGATTCAATTTCTCTGGCGTGTCATGTACGTATGTTGTATTTAAACGAGCATTGTTTAGTTTAGATGTACATGCAAAATAGAGGCCACAATCTCATCTAACCAGTTGATACATAAACGCATTATTAGGAGTCAAACAGAATAAATTACGAATCTTTAACCTCAAGTCAAGTGATTGTCAACTTTTGATTTATCTGTAAGCAATTATGATTTTCACTGATGAACATACAGGTTGGAATTTTGTAATGCCATTTGAAAGGAAAGTACTCTTAATACTGTAGATAGAAAATTTTACTCAAAGAAAACATTCCTTTGTTTTTGAATAGAAAGAAAACTGCATTCAAAGATTTTCGAAAATATGCTCGCTACACCCGGGAATCGAAGCGACTAAAACTGTAAAAAATACCCTTTACTTTTATTGCATTGATCGTTAGGATCAATTATAAGGATGAAATCTCTCTAACAAACTTGATAAAGTAAATGATAGCGAAACCATGAAATCTTAAATTATTTTAATTATTTACAAAAAAAATGTAAACTAACTAATTAGTTGCTCAAAATGGCAACAACATATCCATTTTCTTGGATACACAAGTGTATTCTTCTACCGAATTCATTTCTAGTAACCTTCAATAACGTGTTGTGGTGAATATTGTAAATCGTATTCTGAATTTCAACCCTCAATTCGTTTACATTCGCATAAGATATACTCTATTTGCCATGACAGAATTAAATGAGGACATTAAAACTTTAAAGGTTGTTACAATGGGTGGTCTTTTCGCTAAAAGCGATCTTTTAAAGATAACCTTTGGATGGATTTGACACAGCAGGAGAAAATAAATACGCGGGTAGTCCATGCTGTACTATAATATAAATTTGAATTTTCACATATCACCACAAAAAAAAATCTAAAGGGGTGAGATCTGGTGATCTTGCACGCCATCTGATTGTGCCGTTTGTACCAATGCAGGTATTAAAATAGTTATTAATGTAAGCAGTAGTGATTCTGCTGTTTTGGGCTGGAGCACCATCTTGCTGTAGAATTATTTGGTTTCGCTCTTGTTGGGGAAACCACTTAACTACTAAGAGACCTAAGAGATCCAGTATTTTAAGATACTTGACAGTGTTTAAATGACCTTTGTACACGTGGACTAACGCAACAATATTTTCAATAATTCCGCACGAAACTTTGAAAGAAAATCTTACTTGATTGTTAGTTTCATGAACACGAACAGGATTCACTCGAAACCAATAGGGGTTATTGCGGCGATTGTACTCATGCCATTATTGCTGAAGTTGGTTTCGTCAGACCATACAATGTTACTCAAAAAATTAGGGTTACGGTCAATTTCTCTCAGCATGTTTTGACAAAATTGTAATCGTCTCTCACAATCCCCAGAATGCAATTTTTGCACCAACCGACCTTCATGATAACATTTATACTTATACTTTTTCAGCACTTTAAGTACGCGAGTGTGGGTTGTGCCTAATTCTTCAGCAGCATCTCTGCTTGAAACCTTCGGAAATGATTCAAAGTATGTTAAAACATTTAGATCAAAATCGAAATAGTTCTGCTGAAGAGTTTGCCGTCGCTTTTTGAAACTACCCGTATTCTTTAAATTGTCTACTATTCTTTTCAATACAAACTGAGTTGGTGCCTGCCGGTCTTGATATCTCTCTCCATACCACCGCAGAGCGAGATTCACGTATTTTGTTATTTAAAAAAAAAATTTAGCAATAAATAGAACCGACTTCTACCTATATAAGAAAACTACAAAGGCAAAAATAACTTTAATTTCGGTAGTCAGTGTCATTTGTTTTGTATTTTCTTTTTTTTTTGACACCGCCTTCCGAAATTAAAGTTATTTTTGCCTTTGTAGTGTTTTGATGTGGAAGTTGGTTCTATTTTTTTCAAAAAAGTTTTTTTTTCACGCTTTTTAAGTGGGTTGGTTTGTAATTTATCTAGTTACCAAAGCCAAAATGTCAACTACTTATCACTTTTTAAAAAATATTGCTTTTCCCGGTGCAGAGCCGTTAATTTTTGAGGAGTTCTCCTGATAAATCACCATCAATTCTACTTCACCATATACATTGTGACGAGCATAAAGTGCTTAACATCCATATTCAAGTAATCTAATCGCAATCCACGAAATACTTGTTATTGAGTAGTTTCGGTGGCCATCTGGGGTCTTCATCAACAGTTCCACTTCCTCAAATGGTGCTTTTCGAGAGCAACTGCACAAGTTACTATAAGAAATACCCAAAACGCTATAGGTGTGCCTATAATATTTGAAAAGTTCCCTCGATTTCTCCATGATACCATCATCAGATCCAAACGTGACGACAATGGGACCAACTAAAAAGTATACCCTTTCAAAAAAAAACAGAATTTTCCAATTCGGTCCAGCCAATTCCGAGTTATGAGGTAACATACATAAAAAAAAAAGTTCAAGACGAATTGAGAACCTCTTCCTTTTTTTTGAAGTCGGTTAAAAACAATCAAATATGAATAACAAATATGACAATCTATTTTTAAATGTAACATTCCATATTTAAACTACCTTACACACGCAGTTATGTGTATACCTATTACATCTAAGAAAGGAGTCTGCATTACAAACCACATGCAAATTGCAATCGCCAAGCGAATTTTTGTAAATCTTTTTCTTTTGTTTTCTTTCTATTCAAAAATAAAGGAATGTTTTCTTTGAGTAAAATTTTCTATCTTCAGTATTAAGAGTACTTTCCCTTTACAATTTATAATTACAAAATTCCGCCCTGTAAAGATATATGGCTATTTTGATACAAGATCTTCTACTACAAGAGATAAGGTAGCTCTATAAATTATACATAAATATAATGGAATGTATGTTTACTCAAACAAAATTACACTCATTCATAAATAACAAATGCATAAAACATCAAAAACCCATAAAAGCAATCAATATGAATTCCAAAGGAACACCATCGTTAGCCATATCATGTACGTGGAACGTTTACCCGTGCTCTAATTGATTCGATGCATATCTAGCGGCCGGTCGTTGTAAATCAACTTGATACTTGTCCGCCTCGCGAGGAAATTAACGCCGATTGTCTATCTTGATATTTAGATAAATATAACAGGGGTTTATGTAAAACTGTAAATTTAAAGGATGAATGTTCATTCGCTACGTTTATATGAGTTGAATGATGCTTAAAGATTGGAAGTTTGAGTGTCGCATCGTAATAACGTGGCGGCCGATTTCTTATGATTGATCATGAACGAACGTACTATATTGATGCTATAGAATCACTAACTCCATGACTATTTTCGTCAGAAGCCATTCTGAACTGATATTTTTGACGTAGAATCAAAGTGTTTATGTGTTACCAACTGAGCGACAAAATGGTTTTTGTTAACTTTGGCATACGTATTTAAATGTTTATTGTCTGCAAGTAATTTATAGAGAGAGATCAGATTCAGATTAATGTCATTTTTCTCATTCTCTCTGAAAAATAGCATTTTTACCCATTTTCTATAAAATCACGAACAAGAACTTTTGTACAAAATTACCTTCAACAGCAATTTAGGATGTGAAAATCATAAAACAACTACGTCATGTTTAATTAAAGCCAACAATTTTCTGCAGCATAACAAGCAAAGGTCAGATTTCATAGAGAATTCAACTATCAACTATGTGGAAGTTAGCAAGGGTACAATGTTATAACATCACATACTTGCGGACTCACAACTTAGACCTCGGACAGAATGAGAAATTTACGCAGGCCTTCAACGTATGAAACCATACTGTACTTACTATGATAGCGCCAAGCGTAACGAGTTGCAGGGAGCTAGCTAGCGAGCTTACTATATTTTTGTTATTTCTTGAAAAAATATGTGTTTCTTCTTTTGTTTGCTCCAAAAACATTATGGCTCCTTTATCGCGCCCACGTGATCACTATGAACAAGACCTTAAACTTGCAAGAACTTCCACAAGTTATACATGTTGTTTAAAGACTTGTTTAGACTTCAGTAGACATTCTTAGAATCGGTCGTGTACGTAATTACTTACGATTTCAAAAATGGAGCGGATGAAATCGTGAACCAAAATTAGTTTCATTGAATTTTTTAACCGTTTTATATTAAGATAGACTCATAAAAAGTATTTTTAACTACGTAGGCAATTGCGGCGGTAAGACCCCTCTTTGAGGAGTGGCTAGATCGGCGTCATGGCGTCCTGACCTACCGCATGACGTAGGTCCTCACCGGACACGGAAGTTTCGGGAGGTACCTGTGTCTGATGAGGAAGGAAGAAACGCCTGAGTGTCACCACTGTGAGGATCGCCCTGAGGACACAGTAGAGCATACGGTGCAAGACTGCCCCGCTTAGGCAGAGCACCGACGTGTTCTCACGGCGGCGATAGGCGGAGACCTCTCGCACCCGGCATTGGTCGAGGCCATGCTGCGGGGCGACACGGAGTGGGAAGCGGTCGCCTCCTTCTGCGAAGCAGTCATGCTTCCGAAGGAGGAGGCGGGCCGCGTGTGGGAGAGGATAGCGTCCTCCCTCCAGCCCAGCCGCAGTGGTAGACGCCCACGGCGTCGGACGTCGGCCGACGATCTCCGGCCACCGTAGGCGCGGGTATGCGGACAGCGAGTAAAGGGCAACTCGTTGTCCAACCATAGACCATGCCTGGGTCGACGGCGCGTTGTGTTCCATGCGCGCCTCAAAGAGCGCCAGCAAGATGACGAGGCCCCCCCTGTAGAGGGCCGAAGCCTGCCGGGGTCGTGGGACTTATCTCATTACCGTGACCCCGGTACGTAAAGGGCTATTGAAGGAATACCGTGGATTTTATTCAGTACAAGTCTGACAGTCCCTCCGGCCCTGCCCGGGGTGGGAGGACTCATCTGATGATTTTACCACGAAAAAAAAAGGCAGTTGGTACCTAAGTCTTATTTCTCAAAAATATTCTTTAAGAATAGTGTGACAATCAGTCAATAGACATTTACTGAATGCTAATATGGACAAGGGCTTAAGCCAATCAATTTTGACATAAACCTCTTTACAGGGGCAATACTCCATACTGTACACGTATTTAATGGGCCCTTTATACGTGCGATATTAAAACAGGAATATTGATGGGGTCTCGTTGTTGTAAATTTTATTATATAGCTTTTGATTATGAAACCGCGACTGCCGTGTTAAAGTTTAATAATGGGTTTTCCAATAGGGACTTGACAATTTTGAATTTAGTTTGTGAACGCACCTTTTCACTTAACATCGAACTGTCACTGTCAGTTTATTCAGTAGACATAACATTTTCTTCATAGTGAAGTACACGAACGAGCAACGTCTGCAAATCTTAAAAATTTACTACAGAAATTCGGAGTCGGTGGCCGCTACTTTAAGAGCGTTAACTCCGATTTTCGGAACAAAATATGCGGCATTGGGCGGGTGAAAATCCACATGTGCTTAATGAAAAACCACTTCATCCACAAAAGATAACTGTTTGGTGCGGTTTGCATGCCGGCGGCGTCACAGGGCCATATTTTTTCGTTGACGATAGTGGTCGCCACGTTACTGTGAATGGTGATCGTTATCGCGCCATGATTATCGATTATTTTTGGCCCGAATTGGAATATATCGACTTGGACAGCATGTGGTTTCAACAGGACGGCGCCACAAGCCACACAGCACACGTTACAATCGATTTATTGAAGAACAAGTTTGATGAGCTTGTTATCTCAAGAAATGGACCAGTCGATTGGCCGCCTTGTTCGTGCGATTTAACGCCTCTAGATTTTTTTCTTTGGGGCTACGTTAAGTCATTGGTCTATGCTAATAAGCCGACGACGTTGGAAGAGCTCAAAGCCAACATTGAACGCGAAATAACAGCCGTTTCGGCCAAAATGTGTGGCCGAGTCATGGAAAATTGGGTCCAATGAATCGACCGCTGCAAACGTGCCCGCGGTGGCCATATGAGCGAAGTCGAGTTCCATTCATAAATGTTTTGAATGTACTTCAACCCGATAATAAAGTTTTTGAAATATCTCAAATAGTTTTAATTTTATTTTGAAAAAAAGTTGTCAAGTCCTTATTGGAAAACCCTTTAAATGTCGAGCAAATAACTTAACGGCTATTGATGGCCCTACCGATCATTTTTGAGTACAAAGTTTGAAATTGGTTAACGCGTTGGTAGGATAGCTTTTTGAATATTTACCATAACTAGGAGGTATTTAAAAGATTGTCAGTCTTTCAAAACCATAATGCAATCCATAAATTTCCCAAATGTGTAGGTGGTAAATATGGTTGCCTTTTGTGTTGAACTAAATCCATGACAAATTTCATAAACTTTTTCAATGGATTACCCATTAAGTCGTTACTGACAAAGAGACTTTCACATTTACTATGGTATTACCGTTTTAAATGAATACGTTGTATCTGCTTACGAATGTATTTTTTACATGCTCTTGCTTTCTTAAACAACTTTGGGATTAAAAAACTATATTATAAAAGGAGTAGGTTCAACAAAAAAACTAAATAGTAGTTTCTTAAAGACTAAAGACTATATATTTGAATAGTTGTTTTTTTATTGATATCTGGGTTGGTCTTTTAATGTAGGCTATTACTAATTGATAGTATTGTCTTGTCTTAAATAATCTAGTCCCTGTTCTGGGTTTTAGTTTTTTTTTATTATAAATGAACTAGATATTGTCCAAAAGGTTTAATGAAGTGTGCATCTCAATCATTCATCTCTTCATCAGGCATTATGGAGTGCAAGAGCAGGCTCATCCGATAAAAAACATAATTCTAATCTATACTAATATTATAAAGCGGAAAAGTTTGTTTGTTTGTTAGCTTGAACGCGCTAATCTTCGAAAGTACTGGGTGGATTTGGATGCAATTTGGTATGGAAGTAGCTTGAAGCTTGAGGAAGGTTATAAGCTACTTTTTACGCGACTGCAAAAAGGAGAGTTATGTTTTTACCGTGATAGAATCCACGGGAGCGAAGCCCCGCGTGAGTACTGGTCATTGATATACAAAAAACCCAAGATACACACAGTTTCTAATAAAAGTAATGCTTGAAAATGTCACCAATTATACCTTCGTTCGTAGTAATAGTTAAGCTATAAGCATATGTTTTTTTCTAATTCCACGTAACGAGAATTGTTTAAATTTGTTTTTACAAAGCAGTGTGCGAAAAACAATAAAAGTTTACAACTGACGTTGGTCGGTAGGATAAGGCATTGAGTGGAGATGAATGTACTTACCTACTTATTTTTTTTCTTAATAAGACACTTTTGTTATTTTTTATAAAAATTTGTTAAACTGGGTATAATTACGTGTTTAGAAACCCGTAATTATATTCTTATCTGAGCGTAAATATGTTTTTGCGTAGAACATGACTGTTTATATCAATGAAACAAAATATATTAACTGTCAAAATTGTTTATTAATATTTTGGTTCAGTTTTATACCTTTTGCAGTGACATACATATATTTGTCCAAAAAATGCTCCGATCAAACGACGCTTGAATTATTCGGATTAAAAAAATTCTCTCGCAATTGTTGGCTGACGATTGATGTCCATTTTCCGCATCGTATTGGGTCATGAGGAAAACTAAAGTATAAAAATAAGAAGTTTTTAATGAGATTGGTGTCGCCTATCATTAGCATGCCGCATGTCGTGATTCCATAATGAATTGATATCCATATAATAATTATATGTTCATTTCCAATATAATATATTATTTACAAAATTTTAAAATTCGTAAAATAGACATCTTCTCCTATGTTATATTATATAACGTAAACATATTTGCCAAAAACTAAATACAATAATGGTCAAAACTGCATAAAGTTATTAATAAAAAAATAAACAAAATAAAAAAATCGACCTCATTGATAAAAAATACCGTGTTCAGTGTGTGAACAGAGTAATTTTTATTACGCGACTAAACTACTATTGTTCCGACAATGAAAAAGCGGCCATTAAAATTTGCCGTATTATACTTTGACCGCTGAATCTTAAAATTTATTTCTATAATTAGTCATAAAAACAAGAAAAACTAATCAATAAACTTTTTTAATTACCGAAAATACGATATCCCATCCTTTTTTAGCCTTCTTGACGTAATATTTTTTTGTCAAAGAACACTTCGGCATTTTTGACGTGTGTACTTAGACGCGAGCGACGCGATACTATTTGAAATGAGCGCACAATTTAGAATATTGCGCTCATTTTATGCGGACGGTTTTGAGACGTTGACTGTGCATCTTGGGTTTTTATTGTATCAATGATTCTAATTCTAATGATTATAAAAAAAATTAAGAGCCACGTGTCTATACAAATACTAAAGGGTTTTTTTAAACGTCATGACTTAATTAAATCGGCCGTATTTTCAAATGAAATAGGTATAAACATAATAAATATATTTGGTTTCGTACTTGAAAGCCAATTATGATTATTATCTTGCCATTTGCTTTCATGAATATTAATTTTATTTCAGTACAGTTATATTTTGTTTGAACATTAACTGAATATTTCATCTTTTTATCAACCTATTCGTATTTTAATATTACTTTTTCCTTTTGGAACATTTGGTTTATTTTGCGCAATCAAAAGATAATTAATTTTGAATACCTACTGCTGAAAAATGTATGATGATATGCTTCCATTTGAAAGGGAAAAATAAAACTAGTACAGTTTAATAAAACTGTACTAGTGGTCGCCTAATGTGGTCGTTTATGCACTGTGTTGTTTTTCGGTGTTGTTTGGTGGTGTTTCTGCACGCCTTCTCTATAATAAACTTAATTTTTGCCATATTTCATTGTCGCCCGTCAGCATAATTTTCCTAAAAAGGGTACAAAGATTTTGCTTCACGTATGTATTGTATATTGAAGCGCCAATAGACTAATCGCTAAAGTGTCGGCCTTGTGATCGAGAGGTCGTGGTTGGTGCTTAGTTGTAGAAATGGGCAGGCTTATGAGTAATGTGGACTCTACCCACGTTATTATTTATCTTTAAAAAAAATATAGATGAAAAAATTTAAGCCAAAAAAGAACTTAAATCTGTGGAAGGCCCACAATATATCGTACAAAAAATATACCTCAGTATTTTTATCTGACTATTAAAAATCCTGCACCATATCATAGGAGGAGCTTCTATAATATGGTGGTGTGTAAGTAATCAGAAAAACGGTCAAAGTTGTTTTCTTTGAAATGTTTTACTATGGTTTTTATTTTCTGAATAGGCTTTTCTTACTTATTACACCATGTAAAAATTTATTATTTCACACAATCCCTTTGTAAAGATACAATTTATACGGAACTTAACAGGAAAATTAACAGGTTTTATCAACACACGGTTTACATTTTGGACAACAAAAACAAAGGCCACTTCACAATATTTAGATTACAAGCAATTTATGTAGGTATCCTATAAAAACACATCTTCTGAAACCAAATTAAATTTCTAATTGAGTAAGTTCGACAATTTCTCAGAAAATCTGGTTGCTTTGTTAAAAATACTACTTATTTTCTAACAAGAACACAGTTAGTCCATGGAGGATAAAATTCTTGCCGAAGCAATAAGTTGGTTTTAAAGTCTGAGAATTAATTTATAATACGTTTAATGTCCGCTCATTTCATAGCACCCGGCGTAAGTGGAATATATAACTGAATACTGTAGACAGGCCATTCCACATCCACTCTCTTCCTTTCTTCTCTATAAGTCTATCTTGGCAATTTGTGCTCAATCCTTGGGTAGGAGTTCAGCTGGTCTTTATTGCCCTTTTTTTAAAGTACTAGCAGACGCGCGCGGTTTCACTCGCGTGGACTTTATCACGTTAAAAACATAACCTTCTTTCGTTTACAATCGGATAAAAAGCCTTCCACAAGACCAATTTTTAATCCAAATCCACTCAGTACTTAATTTCGATAATTAGCGCGTTTAAATAAATAAACTTAACCGCTTTATAATATTAGTATAGGTAGGTATTTTAGTCATTCATAGAGGTAAAAATTCATTGAAACATTTAATAACTTTCTCTGTTAACTACATACTTCTCTACTTACTTTTAAGTAAGCGTGCTCCATCTTCGACCACATCATCACTTACCATCAGGTGAGATGGTGGTCAAACGCGAACCTATTTTTAATAAAAAAAAATACATTTTTTTTACATTACTGTAAGGAATTAAAAACAATTTTCATGTAGCCAACACAGAGGATATTTTTTTTCATGTCAACAAGAGTGAGCTCATGTTTGTAACATCTGGTCTTTATCAGTAAAAAAATGTTTAGCAAAAAATAGAACCGACTTCCATATCAAAACACTACAAAGCCAAAAATAACTTTTATTTCGGTAGTCGGTGTTATTGGTTTTGTATTTTCTGTATTTTCACACCGCCTTCCAAAATTACAGTTATTTTTGGATTTGTAGTGTTTTGATATGGAAGTCGGTTCTATTTTATCTTGAAAATTTTTTTCACGCTTTTTAGTGCGTTGGTTTGTAATTTATCTAGTTACAAAAGCCATAATGTCAACAACTTACTACCTTTTACAAAATATTGCTTTTCTCGATGCAGAGCCGTTAATTTTTGAGTAGTTCTCCTGGTACTTGACCATCAGCTCTACATCACCATATGCATTGTGACGAGCATAAAGTGCTTAACATCCGTACTCAAGTAATCGAATCGCAATCCACGAAATACTTATTATTGAGTAGTTTCAGTGGCCATTTGTGGTCTTCATCATCAGTTCAACTTCCCCAAATAGTACTTTTCGAAAGCAACTGCTCAAGGTACTATAAGAAATACCTAAAACGCTATAGGTGTGCCTATAATATATTATTTTTTTTATTAAAAAATAGGTTCGCGTTTGACCACCATGTCACCTGATGGTAAGTGATGATGTGGTCGAAGATGGAGCACGCTTACCTAAAAGTAACCTATTCACTCTTGACTTAAAGACTCCTAGATTATAGCTATCGGGAAACACAGACTTTGAAGAGTTCCCTCGATTTCTCCTGGATCCCATCATCAGATCCTGATTTCGTAACAATGGGACCAACTAGAAAATATACCCTTTCAAACGCAAAAAGAATTTTCCAAATTGGTCCAGCCGTCTCCGAGTTATGAGGTAACATACATAAAAAAAAAGTTCAAGACGAACTGAGAACCTCCCCCTTTTTTGAAGTCGGTTAAAAAGAATAAAATTACGTTTTATCTAATTTAAAAGAGATGCACATAGTAATAAGTTGATAAATTTCTTTCCGTTGGTGTTTACAAAGAATAGTATGTTTCATAAACAACATTTTTTTTGTAGTCGGCGCTCTACCATAGGCACAGAACAGATAGAAGAGGTTAGAAAGGAAATAGTTCCTGATTTGTATGAGAACGCGTGTCGCCGCTTGTCTCCCACTTTTTATCTCCACTACAAGCAAGAGGCCCATTACGTACCTATGCGAATTACGCACACAAATAAATTACACACTTAAATCGAGAGCTTGCTACTGATTGTAACTCACTGTCGATAAACATGCGCCGTGCATCACGGCCAATCAGGGCAAAGGACGAAACATCACTGGTTTAAGTGTGAAGGACGCGACGCATGCTGTACATTGTAAGCGGACTTGGTCATTGCGTTGATTAAGCGAGTACACATCGGGCAATGTATACTTTGTTGTAACTTGTTGCAATAATATTGTTAATGTTCGGAATTTCATAGTGATCAGAATATTTTTATGTTTTTACAAATAAAATTGTAATTACATCTTAGTTTCGACTTACCGATGGAAAGATATACCTCCTCGCTCTATACTTATGTTTGACTTATTGTTTTACTTCCTAACCTATAATTGCACAACACGGCATTTTAAAACAGAGCTTTGTGTTCCGAAGTAATCCGAAGCGCACTAAACACGGTGAATGAATTTTCGAATCATAAAAGTGGCGCACTCGCCACGCCGACGTTACCATTCCAACCTTATTCATCTATTCCGTGACCATAGGATTGTCATCATTTGCTTAGCCTTTTCAAACTATATTGGGTCGACTTTCAGTGTAATAGGATGTAGCTGTATTATTGTTTTAAATAGAGCGACCTGCCTTTCTGCTTTTCTGACCTCCACAACCCAGTAGCTGTGAAACATGATACTCCTTGGCTAGACCTGTAATTGATTAATTTACCATGGGATATATCTCATAAAACATTACGTGTTTTGCAAAGGTAAAACAAAAATACATAAACTCTTGCTTAAAAGTACTAACTAATCAATACAAAAGAAAACTTCCATTTAAGTTCTATGTAAAACTAAAACAAATACGAGTAAGCGTGTTATCCAATGATGAGCGTCGAAAAGGTTTTCTTTTATCTACCGTTCGAGTGGGAAATTGCTATTTGTGTCAAAGCTGTCAGCGATTACAGATCTGTGAAAATTGGGGACATCGTCGGGGAGACAAATGTACAATAAATGTAGGTACTTATAGTCACATACATTGGTATAGAATCGTTCGGTTTGATTCTATGCGTAGGAACGCTTTGCAGTCTTTTGATGTCACAAAATTGAGATTTATACAAATTATAAATCTAAATTAAAAACAAGAGATTTACGTAGAGAGATTATTGTTTATGTCAAATCCAGTCTGGCGCATTACTTTGCGTAATCTATGATTATCATCATAAAATCATGGGGAAGCATGGCGTGTATATGAAGACATATGGTATCTACCTATAAGGCTTGCGTGGTGGATTACGGCCCATTCCCCCTTAAAGATCCTGAAGAAGGCCTGCATCCCAAAAGTTTTTTTTTTTTTTTTTTTTTTTTTTTTTTTTTTTAGGTAGGGCCACTTGTAGATCAGCACACTAAGGCTGTGAGTCTACTTAACCGGACTTTCCTGTGGTGACCTCTAATAAATTAAAGGCCCCCAGCCAGGGCTTACAAACTAAAATATACTTAAAAACTAATGACCGCACGCTAAGGGCACTCCCTGTGGAGTACGGGCCTCGGCATAGCGGGGTCATTTCGGGAGGGCAGCAAAGGGACAGGCTGGGTCATATTATTTACGGGAGTATTTATTGCTACTGGCTCAGCATCGCGGGCTGGCTCGTTTGGCAAAGGTCGGGGAGGATTTTCATTACCAGTACGCGGACGTCGCGATGGGCCTCGTCGGCGAGGCCGGAATAAGGAACGCGTTCTGTATCTGTGTCTTCTAAGAGTGCTGGTTTCCCTACTGCTCTCTTGTCGGATGGTGGTGGGGTCGTCAGGCTCGTCTAGGATGTTACGCGGGCGACGAACCCGAGAAATCTTGGAGGGTCTGTATCGGGCGGCCGATACGATCAGGGGGTTAGTGTGGGTCTCAGCAGAGGTGAAGTAACGCACTGACATGCGTTTCAACACTTGCTTTATGGTCGGGAGTTTGAGGTCTACGTGGAGATCCTCGTTCCTACAGAACCAGGGCGCGCCCGTGGCCTTTCGGAGAAAACGGTTCTGAACGACTTGCATCCTATGGATCTGATTGGGACTGGCATGAGCAAACACCGGACAGGCATACGTCATGATAGGACGTATGCATGTCGTGTATATTCGGATTTTACATTTAAGGGAGAGCTTGCTGTGTTTATTCAGCAGGGCGTGGAGCCTACCGAGAGCGAAAGCGGCTCGCGAGCGAACCGACTTTATGTGCTCACTGAAATTCAGGAACTGGTCGAGGATCACACCTAAGTATTTGGCTCGCTTCTCCCAAGGGATTGGCTTGCCGAACATAGTGATCGGGCGTGGGGGGGTGAACTTTTTATGCTGGCGAGCCCTGCGAAACAGGACTGCTTGACTTTTGTCGGGATTTACCTCAATCCTCCATTTCCTAAACCAATCGCCTAGTGCGTTGGCTGAGGTCTGGAGGGTATGAGCGATGCTAACGGGATTATGTCCCGAGTAGTAGATGGCCGTGTCGTCGGCAAACAGGGATAACTCTACTGGGGGCTTTTTGGGGATATCGCTAGTGAATAGCGTGAAGAGTGGGGGGGAGAGCACGGCGCCCTGAGGGACGCCGGCTCTGATAGGGCGGGGAGTGGAAAGCGCTCCTTCGATACGATATCTGAAGGAGCGGTTTGACAGGAAGTCTCGAATGATGAGCACGAGACGGTCCGGCACACCTAGTTGGTAAAGCTTATAAATTAAGCCATTGTGCCAGACTTTGTCGAAAGCCTTTGCTATATCAAAGAATAGGGCCCCCGTCACCAGACCGCGTTGAAAACGGCCGCTAATGTGCTCTACGATGCGGTGGGCTTGGTGGACACTGGAATGATGGGCTCTAAAGCCAAACTGTTCGTTAGGGATTAGGCTCTTGGCCTCGACAAAGTCCTTGAGCCGATTAAGAATAATCCGCTCGTAGACCTTGCCGAGGGCGCTGAGCAGACTAATGGGTCTATAGCTAGTCGGGAGGTTCTTGGGCTTTTTGGGTTTTGGGATACCTATCACTATAGCCTCTTTCCAAGCTTGTGGAAACAAGTTGTTGGACAAGGCGCCATTGAAGATGGCAGTCAGTAGGACTAAGATCGTACGTGGGAGGAGTTTAAGTGCCCTAGTGGTCAGTCTGTCAGTCCCGGGAGCTTTCCTAGGTTTGAGTTTCTTGATGATCTCCTCCACCTCGTCCTCCGTGACGGGGGGGAGGGGAGCATCAGGGTCCTCGACAGGGGGTAGGGCAGATCTACGTTCGACCTCAGCATCCACGTGGGCAAGGTGGGCTGGGTCGACTGGTTGGGAGCTGGGAGAGCACTGTGCCTCCAGGCTGTCGGCTAGGCATTCGGCTTTGTCTTCGTCGTCGAAGGCAATGCTTTTGTCCGGGCGGATAAGGGGAGGCATTGAGGCAACCTCAGTGGCGCGCATATTCCGCTGAAGTTGCCAGAAGGCATGGTGGGTGGGTTCCAGTTCGCTCAGGGTCTTGTCCCAGCCGGCTTCACGCCACTCTCTGATGCTGTTACTTACTTTGCGCTGTAAGTACCGCATGAAAGTTTTGTTATTCTGGCAGGGGAAAGATCTGTAGGCACGGACTGCTGCGTTCTTCTCAGTCAGCAGGGCCCGTACATCGTCCGGGAGTTTCCGGCGCCAGTGCTCTGACACCGGAATCTCCTTTGAACAGTCGTTCAAGACAGATTGTACGTGCTCCGTGAGTGAGTCGATCGCAGCCGTCGTGTCGGCGGCGGACTGGATGTGGTCGGGGATCTTGTCCAGGTGAGGAGACGTGTTGGATTTCAGCAATTCGCCTACTTTCCTCCAGTCAGTGATCACCTGTGTGGGAGGGGGGCGGTTAGGGTCATAGGGACCCGATCTCGGAGTTAACTCCAAGATCACCGGTCTATGGTCAGAGTCAAGTTCGTCTACCGTCTCTAAAGAGTGCAAACGTAAGTTCACATTCTTCAGGAGGGCAATGTCGAGTACGTCGGGCAAGTGGGATGGCTCGAACGGATAATGAGTAGGCCGCATAGGACCTATGATATCTATGTGGAGAGGTGTGCAAAGGTCGTATAGTACCTTCCCACGGGGGTTGGTAATACGACTACACCATGCGGGATGTTTGGCATTGAGATCCCCCGCTATAAGGACGGAGTCACTCATGTCAAGAAGGGCTGTAAGGTCGCCTCGTAGTGAGGCGTTTATCGAAGAATTTGAATCTACGTCGCTGTGCGGTGGGAGATACGCGGATACTATTGTGATAGAGGGATGGCCCGTCATGCCTAGCCGGCAAACGGATACCTCTAAGTGGGCAAGGGGCGGCGGATCCATAGGGATGCAGTGCAGGGAGTTCCTATAATATATTAGAGTGCCACCTCTGTGGCATCTAGTCCTATCGTTCCTAACTAGCCGGTAGTTGGCTACCTTGGGATCCCTAAGGTGGGGTTTGAGGAAGGTCTCTTGGACCAGAAGGATGTCGAGACTATGATCGCGAAGGAAAGTCGCGATCTCGTCCCGTTGATTAGTGATGCCATTGGCATTGAAGTAACCTAGCTTTAGGGATCGGGGCTTTAATCTTTTACTAGCCGTGTTATACATTATGGCTGTTTAAAGAGGTTGTCAAAATGGCTTTTTACATCAGAATACTTATAGTATACCTGAATCAGGGATTCAATGCTTTTGCAGGCCACGACCTCCTTTGCCATTTGGATGGCGCGGGGGGACTGGAAGAAACTGAATGTTTTCCCAAGGATGAGGAACGCATCGAGTTCCGGCTCATCCGAGCGAGGGAGTGACTGGGGAGGAGGTGGGGGCTGAGAAGCCACAACAACCGGAGCGGAGGGCATGATGGGTTGATCCATCAGCCCAGGGACTTTCGGCCTTAGTGCCGGGAAGTTTTGGGCGTGATTCGCCGCCGTCCAAGGAGTTGGACGCTGGGGACTGAGGGTCTGGGGGAGCTCAGACGAGAGTGTAGGACACTCTCGTCCCTGGCGTGCGCTAGCGCGCGTTGCCAGTTTAGGGGCGGAGGTTTTCGGGGCTTTCGGACAGCCTCGGTAGTTGGCGGGGTGGCCGGATTGCCCGCACAGCACGCAGCTGGGCGGGTCTGGGCACTGGGACCTATCTTTTGGGCGACTGCACTCCGCGGTGCCGTGATCGCCCAGGCACTTTACGCACCGGGGTTTGCCGAAGCAATTCCGTTGCGCGTGGCCGTATAACTGGCAACGGTGGCATTGGCCTACCGTGCCACTTTTGTGTGGCTTCTCAATTAAAATTCCTGAAAGACTGCATACAGTCTTCAGCGCAAAGATGGGGTGGGGACCTTCGGAGACGGGGTGGCAAATGACGAGGACGTTGTTAGACGCCCTGCCACCTCTGCCGTGCATACGGTGCACCTCAATCACCGGGATGTTCTGTGACTCTAGGTCGCAGACGATCTCGGTGGTGGGGATCTCACTGGGGATCCGGCAGAGGACCACCCGAACGGGCTTGCTCTCATGGAGCGTATAAGTGTGGTGGGGGATATTTCGAGCCTTGAGTAGCTTCGAAAGCGCGCGGTGGTCGTTAGCTGTCGCTAACCCTACTTTTATGCCGTTCTGAACGGCGCGGGCATTCGTGTAGGCGATGCGTTGCTCGCCACACGCTTTGGACACGTTTGTCCAAGCCCCCTTATCATGTATGAAGATGGGTGGGGGAGGGATGGTCTTGCGCACTGAGGCGCTGACGACTGGGGTTTGAGTAGGGCTGGGCCTAGTGGCCGAGGAAGTGGAGGGCTGGCTCTGCACTAAGCGTGCTGGCTCGGGAGGGGAGGGTTTCTTGGCCTTAGGGGCCTGGGTGGAGGACGAGGCCTGCGACCTCTTCTTCCTCTTTCCCTCGACGAGGATAAACTCGTCGGAGGAAGAGGTTTGATCGGAGGAGGAGTGCTCGGACTCCGCTCGCTCCGAGCGCTCAGAGTGTATGCTCTCTGCGCGCTCCGAGCGCTCGCCTTCCGAGCCCTCTTTTTCTTGTTCCTCCTCCTCAGAGTCCATTTCGACGTCTGGGGGGGAGGGGGACCTATCTGCGTTGGGCGCGGGGGTGGGACCTAAATCTGGCTGTGGGGCGGGAAACACCGCGGGGGGTAATTTTACTATCTCATCTTTATACTCCCTTTGTAGGGCGGGGTTTTCAAATAGGATCTTTCCTAATAAATCGGTAGTTAGATTTAATCGAGCCGATAGGGATTCGACTTTGGACACGAGATCCTCAATCCTGTCCTCCATATTGGAGGCGACAGAGGTGGGCATCCTAATCTCCTAACCCTAACATAAGCGCCTCGAGGAGACACGTCAAACGTGAGCTCCCCGAGCAGACGGTCCCCAAAGAGCCCTGCCCCGGAGTTTCTCCTAACACTTCGCTACCGAGAAGAGAAACCCAGACAAACTCGGTAGCTGTGTTACCGTCTGATGTGGCCTGAGGGGCCCTATTTGCCTAACCCTCCGGGTGGGAATGACCCGGAGGTGAGTTCGCTCCCTGCGGGGATAGCAGGGAGGTGTGTGCCTAATGGTGTGCCCTAAGCTTGTAATCCGGTCGCCAATCTCAATGTGCGTACCGGGCCCTATTGGGTCTAGTGCGAAGGGGTAGATACACCCAACCGACACTAGGTGTGTATGCTGTGAAGAGAACTCAGTGACTAGGTTTGACTAGGAGATCCCCCAAGGCCAAAACCTAGCACTCGACTCCAATTGACTGCTTCACCCTGAAGGGGATCAGCGGGTGCGTCGGGTCAGCACCCCCTTGGTATTGTTGACACCGTGAGGTTTCCAACCAAGGACCACGAAACTGTGGTTTTACCCTGAAGGGGCCAAACCAAATTGTTTTGACAATCTCTGTTAGAGAAGCACGATATCCTTCACCGCCTCGAAAAAGGCGGATCCGGACCAGGCGTCGTAGTCGGCGACTACGAGTGACGTCACGGCGGGCGTGACGAACGGAGCGATGACTCAGGCACGGAACGATCGAGAGCGCGGAGCGGCACGACTGTCGCGGGCGAGCGTCGGAGCAGAATGTTTTTGATTTTGATCCCAAAAGTGGCAACATTTTTTTTATAAATGATTAAATTTAAGCTAAATTATTATTGTTAAAAATCCCTTATTTAAATGTATTAAGTGGCTGTGCAAAAGAAATTAAACCGACTCCAAAAAAACACTGCAAAGTGAAAAATAACTTTAATTTCGGTAGTCGGTGTCTTTAGTTTTCTATTTTCGTTTTTGGCACCGACTTCCGAAATTAAAGTTATTTTTCACTTTGCAGTGTTTTTTGGAGTCGGTTTAATTTTTTGGTAAAAAGTTTTTATTTCACTCTTTTAAGTTGGTCTATTTTTAATTTACCTAGTTACAAGAGCATAAATGTTAACTACTTCTAACCTTTTACAAAATATTGCTTTTCCCAATGCTGGGCCGTTAATTGTTGAGGAGTTCTCCTGGTACTTCACCATCAGCTCTACATAACCATATGCATTGTAACGAGCATAAAGTGCTTAACATCCGTATTCAAGTAATCGAATCGCAATCGACTCAATACTTATTATTGAGTAGTTTCGGCGGCCATCTGTGGTCTTCATCATCAGTTCCACTTCCTCAAATGGTACTTTTTGAGAGCAACTGCACAAGTTACTGTTACTATAATAAATACCCAAAACGTCATAGGTGTGCCTATAATGTTTGAAGAGTTCCCTCGAATTCTCCAGGATACCATTATCAGATCCTGACGTTTATGAAAATGGGACCAATTTCAAAGTATACCCTTTCAATCAAAAAAAGAATTTTACAAATCGGTCCAGCCGTCTTCGAGTAATCGATGATAATACATAAAAAAAAAAAAAAATACACGCGTCGAATTGATAACCTCCTCTTTTTGTCGTCGGTTGAAAAGGATTCAGCATCAACTGGGTATTAATGGACCACAACATAGCGCAAACCACAACCCCTTTTATAAAATAGGAGGTTCTCATATTCATGATATTTTTTTATGCTTGGAAGCGTATTTTCGCGAAGTGATGGTTTAATTATTGGCTCCAGCTCCTGTTTATATTATATGTTAGCCGATGCCCATGACTTCCTTCGCGTGGAAAATTTGATAAATCTGGGAAAATTTGAATATACATTGTGTATTAGAACATACACAACGTATATTCCTGATTATAATCTATCTGTGTGACAAAATTCCTACAGATATGTATGGCTTATTTGTCGTCATTGAGTAACAAACATCCAATCAGACATCCAACCAAACGTTCAGATAATTATATGAACGTTTCCGGACGTCAGCGATGTGGAGGAATACTTCGATGTCTAAGTTTATTATTATTTTTGTACGTATGCACAATGTTATATATTATAGTTAAAATAGGTTTAGTAGATGTAGGTAGGGAATAATTATTTACAGGAATAAACAATTTTAATTGAAACACAGAATAATAACTTCAGTTTTATAATGTTATAGATCAATTATAGTATATATGATACATGAGAAACTTTAAACTACATCCTATGGTATATCCACTATAAGCACGGAAGACTAAGATTAAATGAAGACCATAAAAATGTATTCGTAATCGGATGGGTTTCAATTCTTTGAGAATAATTTCCTCCCAGAAATGAATATCTTTAGTCTTAGTTATTCTTTTGAATTAGATAAAGATAAAAATTGCTGCACTGCTCTACTTGTACTAATCAAAGTGGATAGAAACGAAATACTTTCTTCTTTGGTATACTTGATTTAGAAAATACAAAAGACGTATTATATTTGCGTACGTTTTGACTAACTGCCTAACTAGCAGTACACGACCAATTGACAAAACAAAAAGACCCTGAAACTTCACTCAAAATTGAGCTTTCGAAACACGAACAAAAAATCCGATGCCATCTATCGTAGCCAAACTCATTCCTCATACTCAAATAGAAGTGGAATTCCCTCGACTCGCTTGGTATCCTGAACGTCGAACAAGGTCTAAGAACGTTATATATGAACCTAATTTGTAGTTTAAAATTCGGAACAGAAGAAAAATATGTGTATGACTGTAAGTATATAGTATATATATATATATATAATATTATTTTATTACGCAAGAACCCGCTCTTGATCTCGATCACGCTTGTTAGTAAGTGAGGTCTACGATGGAACGAATGAGCTCAATAGATGCTTGTTCACTCTTGTTTTAAAGGCTGACTTTTTACTGAAAATACATCTGTTAAAACTAAAATAAGGAGTTAAGGCGGTTTTCTTTAAACGAAAAAACCCAAATGATTCCAAACATTTAAAGTTTTATTAATAAACTAGTACTTACGCGGGGCTTCGCTCCCGTGGATTCTATCATGGTAAAAACATAACTCTCCTTTTTTGCAGTCGCGTAAAAAGTAGCCTATAACCTTCCTCAAGCTTCAAGCTACTTCCATACCAAATTGCATCCAAATCCACCCAGTACTTTCGAAGATTAGCGCGTTCAAGCAAACAACCAAACAAACTTTTCCGCTTTATAATATTAGTATAGATTAATTGAACACAAGTTTAATGAGGTATTCTAGTTTTAATACTGTTATGTAGCTCAGTAGCTGTTGCTGTTGTTGCAGTAGCTGTTGCTGGTTGTAGAGGTTAGATTAGAAGTCGCTCCATGTAAAACACTAGCACTTAGTTGTATCTGGTTAGATTAGACACCGACCCCAATATATTTAGTTAAGAAAGGGTTAAGCAGATGATCCTTCTGAAATAATGTTATTTGCGGTTGAATTTATCGCAATCTGCGATGATTATCAGGAAAAAAGTATGCGAAAGACGGGATGACAGCAAAAAAACTGTTTTACTGGCAATGGTCCAAGCAAACCTTTTAGCTGATTTAGGCTGAACGTTTTGGTGTCATTTTACTGTTGCGGAATGGTATGTAGAATAACAGAAATATTCCAATAATTTTTTAAAACTTTATTCTTGCTGCATATTAACGATCTGCTAATGCCCGGTACCTTTTGGTATGCAGATGACAGCACTGTTGCTAAGAGATATATATCCAGCGCGCGTGCTAGTGGGTCACAAGTCCAGTCTCTCCGAGAGGCAATGGTGGGGCGCTTGAACTTGACTTTGAAGGCTGTCTCTGAGTGGGGCGACGCCAACTTGGTCAAGTTTAATGCTGCCAAGACCCAGGCGTGTCTTTTCTCCGCAAAAAGGAGCCTCAATTGACTGCCAAAAAGTTGGGAATCCTAGCAAAGGTGAGACGGTACTTCACACCAGAACAGCTGCTCAACCTCTATCAAGCACAAGTTCGGTCGTGTATGGAGTACTGCTCTCATCTCTGGGACGAATCTGCCAAATACCAGCTTGATGCACTTGAGTATATAGAGAAACGGGCCAAAAGGCTCATCGGCAACGAGAAACTGATCGAGACAAGGCTTCAGAGCCTAGAACATCGGCGACGTGTTGCAAGCTTATCAGTTTTTTATCGGTTACATTTCGGGGAGTGTGCGATGGAATTGCACAGTCTTATTCCACCAAGCCCGTTCCATCATCGGACTACAAGACAAACGGCGATGCGCCATCGTTACATGGTGGACATCTCACCCATACGCACGAAACGTTTTGGGAATACTTACATTGTGCGTACGGCTAAGGAGTGGAATTCTCTGCCGGAGTCTGTGTTTTCTGATAGTTATAAACTGGGAGTCTTTAAGTCAAGAGTGAATAGGTTACTTCTAGGCAAGCGTGCTTCATCTTCGACCACATCATCGCTTAACATCAGGTGAGATTATGGTCAAACGCAAACCTATCAACTATAAAAAAAAATGCTGATGGCCCTAGTAATAATATTCGAATGACAAAATTCATAGATGACAGGTTCGATATATTCCCCATCGGGGTTACGAGAATGTTCTAACGAGATACCGCGGTCCCGCAAGGGCAATTGGACGTAGTTATGCAAAAAGGATCCAATCCAAACTTTTACCGCCTATAAGACCGCCCATTGTAACACCCTTTGTAGTTTTTTAAGTCCTTATTTAATTCTGTTATGGTGTACAATACAGAGTATATCTATCTATCTATCTTTTCCAAAATTGAGTTATATATACCAAAAGCATCTTCAGGGTTATATATTAAAAATATCAATATAACTCAATTTCGGAAAAAGTGTGGAATGGATCCTTTTTGCATAACTACGGCCAATTGAAAGAGGCTGGTGGGTTTTTAGTCAGTAAAAGTCTGACTTCTATTCCGCTCCACCCAGAGCATCTTCGACCACATCCTCGCTTAACATCAGGTGAGATGGTGGTCAAACGTAAGCCTATCAACTATATATATATATATATATATGAGAGTAGTCATTACCTGCATGATTTTCCCACCGAAAAATATATGATACAGTTTAATACAAAGCAAAATTATCATAGAAGTTTTATATTGTGTTAAAACTGGTAGCTTTAACATTGTTGGATACAGATACTGGGTAAAAAGTTAAATTGCATAAAGTCGAAATAACTCTCTCGGAATGGTCAAATAACACGGAGGTCGTTCTCTATTAGAAATTATCCATACGTAGGTATTTTTCAACAATCCTCACTTATTGTCATTAAAAATTAAAGTGTCATAAATATTCTTTTTATTTAAAAGTATATTTTCAAAACGACTTTCGTTGCTATGTCGTGTCTTTTATTGGCCCTGAACTAAGTCGGTGCGTTTGAAAGTCCCCAAAGTCTGCTTTGTAATATTATAACTAAATGTACTCTTTAACCTTGTAGCAATTTTATAACATTTTCATCCAACTCTCACGATCCTTATTACCAGAACCCGAGCAAACAGTATCATCAGTACTTATCAAATATTTATGTTACAGAGATTTTTTGTAACCTACCTCATACGTCATGTCAGCTCGTACATATTTCCCAGCAAAAAAAGATGGGTTTACATGGATCCAATGCGCTAGCGCTAATGATTCAGACAGGTCGGCGCTTGACTTGTTTTGTAAGGTTCTTTTTATAAATTAAACCTTTGCACCACACTAGGAATTTCTCAACGTAACTGCATTTTTAGAAACAAAAGGCCATGCTAATATTTGATCCTTTGCTGGAATCGGAGCAACGACACGCGGCTCCGTAGTTAATCGTTCAACCACTCCACCATCCATGTCGTCTATACTTACAAACAAAGATTACCAGTATTTTTGTAATCTCTCTTAGTAATCTTGGCATTTTTTCTAATGGTTTACGCGGGTGGTGAATGGCCTAAAACATTTCTGAGGCAGTCCGGTAAAACAGATGGGTTCCATGGGATTCGGCTTTCAGTGCTGTCTTGGTAGTAATTGTTACACAGAACAAATACTAAGCCAGCACTGGCTCTGAAGCTAGCCAGTCTTACTATGGCCGGCACTGGTGTCATGTAAATTTGTCTTTATATTGCTGCCGGAATATATACGGGGATAATCTGGTTAACAAGTTGACTCGTCCATTTTGTCCTCCACTGTACATGACCATGTCGTTAATTTTTTTGCTGAAACTCCAAATATTTAACGATGGTATTTTGCTGTGTACCTTTAAATAATGTCAATATATTTGTTATGGGGAGCTTTCATTCTGTTTATTTCGTTTGATGTTTTTTAATTAAGCCTAAATTCATCAGTTTTACAAAGGAACTATAAATATGGGGTTTTTAGGGTATTTTTTTACGTTTGCCTACTGGTTAATACAAGCGAAGAAGTTTGAAGTAATGTTGAACTAATTAATGACACTGGCGAGTGGGAATGGGAAGCAGTCACCACCTTCTGCTAAGCAATTATTTTAGCGAAGGAGAAGATTGATCGCTTGAGAGCCGATCTCTAGTTATCACCGTAGCTGTAGGCGCAATCTTGCGGACGCGAGCAGGGGTAGCTCACCGTCCGGTAAGTTTCAGTCTAGTGTTGACAGACTCAGTCGACACTAATGACGGGGCCCCATAGGGCCATTGCCTGCCAAGGTTGCGGGAATGTTTTAACGAGATACCGCGACTCTGAAACGCAAGGGGAACTGAAGGAACAGTGTGAGTTGTTAGTCAGACTATTCTGACACTCTCTACCGCCCCACCCAGAGCAGAATTTATTTGATGACTTCCAACTGAAAGAAAATATCTGAAGGACGCTTAGATTATAAATTCAAGAAAAAAATTATTATATCTTGTTATAGTGTGGTAAAAAGGCCCGAATTAAATTTATACGAACATAGACCTGTTGCCATAAACAAGGCTATGTTATTCATAGATTTTTAATTTTTGACATAAATGATTTTTTTGTATAACTATATAACTCAGTCAATTGCGATTTAATGATCCACAAGTTGCTACCTACCTACAAGTTTGTAATATTACTCAATTAAGATATTACAAGTTTAACAGGAATTTTATTAAAAATATTTTCCGCTTCTCTATACAACGCTTATTGAAAAGATCTTCAACTAATTATAATCCATTTACAAGCGCCTTTGACTCCCCGCACCTTATTACGATGATAAAAAAGAAAAGTATTGGACTTTAATAAAACTTTTTCCAATAAATGGTAATGTACCGTAAAATATAATTATGAGAGTTGAGAACAGGATTAAAACAAACAATGAAATTAAATGTGATTCAAAAAGTTGAGGTACTTATTTGGAATATTTGGGGTCATATCTTTTATTTCGCTTACTTTATCCTTTGGTCCCTTTTTAATATTATTTTTGAAGAGAAAAGACTCAGGTCTATATTAGTATATGTATATTTATAGTATTAGTAGTCTTTATGAACGTTACCCCAGGGTAACGTTCATAAATTGCTTGTGTAAGCGTCGTTCTTAAAAATTACAAACCTGAATATCATCGTTCTCATTGGCACCTTTTTGGAACTTTTTACAGTCTTATGAAGTCTGAATATGAAGTCGTAATGATACCAAGAATCTATCATGTAGATAGCACTTTTATTTTGTTGTTACGCCACATTCTATTAACAAAACAACTGTAAGTAAGCGAGATAAAGGATATATCTTTTATCTCGCTTACTTTATCCTTTGGTCCCTTTTTAATATTATTTATGAAGAGAAAAGACCTGGGTTAACGTTCATAAATTGCTTGTGTAAGCGTCATTCTTAAAAATTACAAACGTGAATATCGTCGTTCTCATTGGCACCTTTTTGGTGCTTTTTACAGTCTTATGAAGTCTGAAAATGAAGTCGTAATGATACCAAGAATCTATCATGTAGGTAGCACTTTTATTTTGTTGTTACACCACATTCTATTAACAAAACGACTGTTGTTACTTTTTTACAATCTTTGGTTTTTGTGTCTGAGATTTGCGTGATATTTCTGGATATCATTATTTCGTAGTATAGATATAAAACTTACGATTTTTGGTAAGAATAATTGTCATAAAACTTAACTTTTTGACACATGTTTACCTTTGTGTAAGAACTTTACTTTTACCACTTACCTACAATGATTTTGCGTACGAGCACCATGAATCACACACGCACGCGTAATAAGTTTTCATTTGAGGAAAGTAGTCTTACAACACAAATACACCCACAAATTCATAATATAAGTTTTTTGTATGTCTATCGTTTTATATCTCTGAACACCCTAAGATCGACTGCTAGAAGATCCCTCAGGCATTTAGTCCGCCTTTACTTACAATTTTCATCTAACGTATAAAGTTGAAAAGAAAAAACCATTAGTAAAATGCCTCATTATCTTGCTAAATCAACATCTAATAACGACATAAACATGTACAGACAGAAAAACCTCAACGCTACTAAGCACATAATAAGTGTAAAATCAGATTAACTCGCGAGGAAAACGGACCGCCACTCATTAGGTAATGGCGTCGATCAATCTCCATCAATTAATCACCATGCCTCTATGATGTACTGCTAACCTCTGCTTTAGATGTACCTACTATGAGTCTATAACTATGTGTAGTGGAAATAATTTGCTGGAATATATTTAGCTTTATTTATAATTCTGATGAACTTACTTCAATTTTAATTTAGTTTTTCTGCCCATTTTCCTGGGATACGAAGAAGCGTATGTGCTATGTGCCAAATGTCATCCAGTTGCGTTCAGCAATTTTGACGCGATTAGTAAAATTCATATATCCATAAATAGATTTAAACTTTCACATCCCACACAGTTTTATAGACTATATTTTTCACAGTGTCTTAATATTTGATTTCTCATAAGCACTTATTAAACGTCAGAAGCTAGTACAAGGTTTGAAATTGGTCGTTTCGTATCATCTCCATACCCGGCAAGAAACTCCACAGTTACTCTTTTCAAAATATCATTCATTTTCACAATTTATCCATACTACATGTATAAGAGGACAGTATAGATATTCACTCGAGTACCCAAGGAATATAAGGAATTAAGTATTTAACCAAATTGGTTGAAAAATAGTTTTATTGGCAACTCTTTAGCGATAGCTAAACAGTTGTCAGTGCTTTATATTTATTTGTTCGTTGACATGAAACCAATTAAAAAATTTTAGGTATCTATGAAACGATGTCATTTAATGTTGTCGTCTATGTAAGAGGAAAATATAATAAGGTATTTTACCTTTCGGAAACTAAAGTCACATTACAGTTGCTGTAAAACATGGCATTTTTATTGAGTCGATAGGTAAGATGCGTTATTCCGCTAACATTTCATGAGCTCGATGACAAGGAGCATTTCAAATATTGCAATTCTCCCCCTCACGTTTCCTTAATTTCTGTTTTCGCATCTGTATAACGTCAGAGTAGGGGTTGAAGAAAATCAATCATATATTTTTGTTTTAGCCGGATTTATCTTTACAACATGATTACCCATATTTTTTTTGGTTTTATCTAGGAGACCTTTCACAACTTAATGTTATTCCTGACATAATATAGGGTGTTATTGAGACGAAGGAGTTCATCAACTTGACGTTAAAAAAACCTTCCGTCATGTAATAGAAAAAGAGAAACCAATTAGGAAATACATTGTTGTCACTAATTCAATGTCATTCAAATGTTAATATTACTCTGTTACCCTTGTTCCAATTTAAATGTTAGCGCATATTTCTTATTAAGAGTGTAGTACACTTGTATTTATAGTTATCAGAAACACCATGTTCCTGATCACGTCATGGCATAGTGGTGTGTCCCAATTACTGCTCTACTATAGGATTACGCATTCATCATTCATCATCGATTAACGTGATCATCTGAAAAAAAAAAAATCAATCCATTTATAAAGTATAGTTTGAGGAAATTAACACAATATTGTCCACTACATTGTCCCAAATGTATTAAAACTGTAGTAGGCACATTTGTATTTATCGACATCAAGAAAATTGTCCCAAATTTTTAATTAGCAGCCTACTATGAAATTGAAATTGAAAAATATTTATTCGGACGAAGACACACACAGCAATATACAATACAAAAAAACATTACAAACATTATAAAAAAAAGGATAAAAATAATCGTTGAGCATATCCACACCGAAAGGGACACCACCAACTCAGAATTTGTTGGATGGAAGACACCCAGCGCTGGTTTTCAGTTGGCACCCAGCAGTGAATCAATATCATTATCAGTCTATTATATTTATGGTATGTGATATGTGTCTTGTATTGCTAGCTCTCTTCTACATATCAGGGAATCATAATGGTTTTAAACATCACATAAGAGCTCGTTCTAGTAAGAGATGTTAAACATTTTCAAATTGTGTTTTACTTACCTACTCTTTTCTCTCACTTCCTTCTACTTCTCGGGTCTAGTCTAGTCATTTATAAGCCAAACTGTCTTAATAATTGCTCGTTCAATTTTATTTACTTAAACAGGACGAACTCAGACTGTTAATATTGGTATCGGTGAACGAAGTTCATTTGTAACTTACCCGACATTAACTGTACAAGATAAAAAAGTACAGAAATCCCACTTTGTACAACAAGCGAAAAAAGATGTTTGCACAGTAAAACAGAAATAACTAACGGTTACTTCTATGCGTAGTTTTATTTCTCCACTCTTACAACTGCTTTCAAAATGATCGTGGAAAACATTCTGAGTAAACCGTCCGCGTCGTATCCAAGAACTGAATATTTAAAAATAAATGACAATCTGCCGATATACAAAGAACTTTCTAAGTGGACTACGTTTAGCTTATAATAATAATAAATAATTTATTTTATTTATAGGGCATCTGTGGTCCATAATATCTGATAATTTCTGATATTTTGGTCATACAAATTTGGTTAGTAAATAACATCTTAAACCAATGATAGTAACACTTTACATGAGCACTAAGTCAAAGTGTGCAGTAATATTTGTCATAGGCGTATGTACCATTAGTAAAATCATGAGAGACCAATTATGTGAACATGCTTACGTATATACTCTATGGGAGGTCGATGGCAGGTGCCGCACTTGCTGATACCGAATCGTGTCAATGAGTGCGTGCAATTTCGCTTGTCGTTTGAGACTGGCCTTTTATATTATCTATTCTGTATTGTACCAGTAGTTTGACCCAGTTTGGTCAAAGGTAAATTAAGTCAGCAGGATATGAGTTCTTGTATTGTAAATAATTGTTTCTACTTATCTTGCATAACATTGTTTTTTTTTTAATAATGCGATAGAGTAGGCAGGAAATTAAAGTTTGTTTGAAGGAGGCTTTTGTGGCAATGAAATTATTTTGTTAAAAATTGGGTAATTTATAAAAACACAACTTTGATGGTCACAATTTTTAAAGTAATTGTAATAAGTGTTTTTCAGTTAGCATTTATTCAACTTACAATGTTTGTAAGCTTGGTTTAAGGTTATATTACAAGCAAATTGAGAAGATTTACATCTGTGTCAAATTCAATGTTGATTTCGTTCTAATTACATTATCCATACTAATATTATAAATGCGAAAGTAACTCAGTCTGTTAACTTTTCGCGCCTAAACCGCTGAACCGATTTAGATGAAATTTGGCATGGGAATAGTTTAGGACCCTGGGAAGGACATTTTTTTATCCAGAATAGGATCGCGTTTTCCACTATAGGATAGTTTTTTATCCCGATATTCTCACGGGATCGGGATTTACGCAGGAAAAACCTCTCACGCGAACGAAGTCGCGGGCTTAAGCTAGTTTTCTATAATTAATTTTACTAGTGTTTATAAATTGTTTATGGATAAATATATATTATTTTATGGAACTTTCACTAAACTATCCATATAATAACTTCTAAAGATCATGTAGGTATACGTCCTAATGAGTTAGATACGTGTTAATTGAGAAATCTATAGAAACAGATCGGTGATGTCTCATTCAGTGGTAGTTCTTTTTTTATACATTCCACATTGTTTTTGCATGCCACATGAATGACACGATGTTGTAACAATGAGGCGTCAGGTGTAAAAAGGCAGAAAGTAATTCTATTCTATTCTATTTTTTGTTAATGGCAAGTGAAGCCGATGTCGACTATTCTGCCAATGTCTAAAGTAAATTGGAAAAGCAAGTGTGTATGATTAGAGACAAAATGGAATTAGAAAAGAAAAAAGACAAAAGGTCAATTCAGAACAGGAATGGTAGTCACTGTTTCTTCAATTGGTACGGTTGAACTTGTTGGGTTAGTACAGGACTGAAACAAACAAAGAATAAAAATACATAAATATTATAGTTGTTAAACGATTACATAATATTATACCTCAACCATACAGACAATGTTTGGTACTCCGGCTTACAGTTTTATATTGTTGTGGCGGATGAAACTCATCAGCGCCACAAGCAGTTCTGGTGAAGGGAATGTTAGAAGGGAAGAGAAGTTAATGGGAAGAGGGATCTTGAATTTCGGGAGACGGTTATATAAATCTGAAGATGGAACGATATTTGGGCAATTAAAAAATATGTGATCCAGTGTGCCTTCTTCCAGGCCGCATTCGCATAGAGATGAGTCCCGAACACGGATTTTTTCTAGGAACACAGGAGTGCAACAAAAACCCAAGCGGATTCTACAGAGGGCGGAGATAATTGATTTCGACACCTTTTTGTATGTGTAGAACCAAGGTTTCGGCCTGATATATGGTTGCACAGCATAAAAGAATTTGCCTTTTTTCTTCCCAGTCGTGTTCCACTGCTGTTGCCAGGAACTATAAAGGTTCTCTTTTGGAAGGTTCAATAAATCATAGCCCTGATAGGCGTTGTGACCGAGGTCGGCTGTAGGAGACGAACATGCACTTTTGGCCAAGGCATCGACGTACTCGTTGCCTCTGATGCCACAATGGCTGGGTATCCAAACCAGCTGAACATCCTTTTGGCTATTACTGCACGAGAGAAGGGATTTTTTAATTTTTAAAATAAGCGAACTGTGTAATTTATTTTTGAAAGGGTTTTGAGCTAGGGTTTGGAGACAACTTAGGGAGTCAGTAAAAATAACGGCTTTATCAATGCGGTGGGACTCGATAAAAAGACATGCTTCCAATAAAGCCACACACTCGCCTGTGAATACAGAAGCTTCCTTGGGGCATTTATACTGCAATATGATCCTGGAGTCTTCGAAGAACACTGCAGCTCCTGTATGACTAGAGTCGGTAGATTTCGAAGCGTCTGTAAAGAATCTCTGGAAGCCGTTCCATCGTTCTCCCACAGACGCGTTGAACATCGAATTCGCTGCGGGGGAATTTTTGTGTATACCAATGTTGAAGTGGATTTTTGGGATGAAACACAAGACTTTGTAATCGAAATGAAAGAGGGGTAATTTGGGATATTGTATGATTGGGTATTCTAAATATTGAGTTAGACGAAAGTGTTTGAGGATTAAAGGGATTTCCTTATTTTTCCAATAATTTGAGGTTCTGCTTATGGAATTCAGTTCATTTAATTTGGTGATAAGGGGATGGGTAGATCTACAAATTACCCTAGACAAGAAACGGGAGGCTAGGTACTGTCGCCTTAGAGCTAGGGGAGGTTCAGCGCATTCGACCTGCAACGCACCGATAGGCGAGGACTTCATACATCCAGAAATGATCCGAAGACACTTAGACTGAACCCTGTCAAGTCCAGCCAAAGCACCTTTGTTGCATGGGGTTAAGTGGAACGTGCCATAGTCCAAAATACTGCGAACTAGGGCATTGTAAACTAGTTTCATGGTGTACGGGTGAGCACCCCACCAGACGCCCGCAAGTACTTTTAAAATTGAGATGACACGTTCACATTTGCTGATTAGGTGGTTCATGTGGTGTTTGCCAGTTAATTTTGAGTCAAGGAAAACGCCCAGAAATTTGACCTTATTTACCAGCGGGATGTTTTTCTCCGAGATGGCTACCGAGATTTGTGGGATTGTTCTCTTGCGGGAAAAGACTACTGCCGAGCTTTTGGGTGCAGATAATGTAAGACCGCGATTTGAAAGCCAATCATTAAGAGAATCCAGTGAGAGGCACAGAGATGACGCGGCGTCCATGATGGAGGGGCGTGACACATACAGGACTAAGTCGTCAGCGTACTGTAAGATACAACAGTCAGTATTTAGGCAGGAGCCAATGTCAGCTGTGTAAAGATTATAAAGAAGAGGGCTGAGGACGAAGCCCTGCGGGAGTCCTCTCCAAGTCATCCTTTTATCGGAGTCCTCTCCCTGGACCCTCAAAACTAAAGAGCGAGACCAAAGTAGTCCACATATACATTCGATCATCTTAACCGGAATACTCAGCTGATGCAGTTTCTGCCTGAGAACGGGAAGAAGAACGTTATCGTATGCGGAGGAAATGTCTAGGAAAGCAGCAACAACTGACTCGTTTTTGGAGAACGCCAAACGGATATCCGTGACTAGAATTGCCACACTGTCCATTGTGCTGAGCCCCTTCCTGAAACCAAACTGGTAGTTCGGCAGTAAGTCTCTGGATTCTACTATCCATTCTAATCGGTTTTTAATAAGGTGCTCTAGTAATTTTGCTAAGACTGAGGACAGGGCGATAGGTCTAAGGCCATTAGGGTCATCCACGTGCTTGCCAGGTTTAAGCAGAGGGATAATAATTTGTAGTTTCCATTGGTCTGGAACCCAACCTTGGTTATAACAGAAATTTATTAAATCTAGGTAATATATTTTTGCTTTTTTGCCTGCATGAGTCATAAAAGAATATGGTATCTTAATGTTTTTGACATCTGTCAAACGTTTACGTTTTCAATACAAAAATCCTCTGGCCACAGTGGCGCCAACTAGTGGTTTAAATTTCCTGGGAACCATCATTGTTTAATATGGCAGTATTGATTTATGTTAACGTAAAGCTTAATAACTTGAAGTTAGGCAAATAAACGTTTATTAACCAGGTCTTGTGATGCCTGTCAGTTCAGAGATCATAAGGGTTATGAATTGTTTAGGGATAAATTAATTAAATAGCTGGCGGCTAATATAGGAGCTGATATAGGAGTTAGGATTCATTACGAACCTTATCCTAATAGCCTGATAAGAAAGAGACAGAGCCATAAAAGTCTATAGAACTTATTATTATTTACTAGCTGTTCCTGCGACTTAGTTCGCCTGGGAAAATTTTTCGGAGTGAACACCGATCCCGGGTCAGTTCTGGGAAAAAAAACCTGTATGTAGGCACGTTACAAGTATTTTTGAGACACAAAATACTAGTATTTTTCATAGAACTATTATTACTAGTGGTATTTCACTTTTTTTTTTTTTTAAAAACCCTATCTTTCTTGTCGACTGTGCTCTTAAAACTTATCGTAGGTACCTATATAATGAAACAAAATCTTCCAAGATATATCTATTTAAAGCAAAAAATACGACAAGATAAACTGTCTTTAATAATTCGTCATTACATGAGTCACAATATTAGACAGCAGTGCGTTCGGACCGTGGTTCCGTTATTTTTTTTTAATATTTGATTTAGCTGCGACTATGAATGTGGTATGCGAAAATGAATGTGGTATATTGGCCCGTTCGCTATTGTGCATCGGCGCAGCTTTATTTACTTCTCTGCGTATTCCATTTCATCTGTTATTTAATATGCAAAGAAGAGTATTTGGGTATGTGTAGTTGCTGTCGGCGGAACGTTTTAATTTAACTCATTTTTGCGACTCTCATTCTTATCGAAATGAAATATTTTTCATAAAAAAGGTGACTATTCCTATTATATAAATGGAGGGGTGAGTTTAAGACTCAATAGATGTATAGAAGAAGCATAAAATATGCTGAGCCTAAATCTTTTCCCATCTGAGTAAGTGCCAGCTTCTAGTCTTACTGGATGCAGAGTATGCAGAGTTTTATGTGAATCGACTGCCCACCTGTCCTCCACAACCCTCAAGCTAGCTAACACGATGCCTCTTGCCAAGACTCGCGTCTAATCTGTCTCTGATGACAGCCGAGACCAACACCTTACGTACTTTCCTACGCATGGAGGCATATCGAAAAGCTGAGATAGTTACCCATTCACGGACCAAGCTCTGCAAGCGTTGGAAAAGATCGACACTTGTGGCTCTTAGTATTTAGCCACGAGTGCCTCATCCTAATCCAATAAAGATAATATCGCTTAATAGTCTCGATAAATCATCAAACAAATAACAACCGTAGTCTGCTATAATTGCATTCAAATACATACAAACATCGCAGATCTCTCGAGCAATCTACAAGATACTACAGCTCAATGACAAATCATTGTACTGGACCATTAGGACTATAGCATTGAGACTATTGACATTATGCCGATATATCCCCGTTCATATCTCTAGAGACCTAGCAATTAAAGCAATCAAGGTTAGATATAACCTCGATTAAATGGGTAAAATTAAAGACGGTTGAAATGGATGTGATGTGAACTTACCACGAATAGATTTTGAGGTTTTGTTTTTTTTGGACGATCTCGACATATAAGAGTTACTGAATTTATTGAGTTACCGAGTAATTAGGTCAAATAAGCAATCACTTCATGTAAATTATTAGTACTGCATCTGGTTATTTTGAAAGTCGTCCCCAATATATTTCGGAAAGTTCTGCATATGGATACTGTAAGAATATAAATAAAAAAGATTATAAAAAGTAGACATACTTCTTAGGTCTACTTCAGAGAAACTAGTGTTAGTACAATAACTTAAATGTTAAGTATATTTAAGTCTTTGTATTGTTTATTAGAATTAAGTTTGTTTGAATAACACCACAAATGTCTGCTTACTGATACAAATAAATGTTAACAGCAATCTGAGGAAAATGTTGTGGGTTGTGTATTACATTTTATAGTTTAAGAACATTTTTGTATTTTTTAATATGCAACTGCTGATTTTCCCTGCATTAATAAATAAATACTTGCTCCTTAATAAAAGAGAGAACTTTGCACTAACACGTTTTAAGTGATGTACAGAATCACTAGACATAAGATTAGAGTATTTCGCCTAAAAGTTCCGGGCTTATCGTGCGTTCGGGCGGGCAGAGTATATTTATTAATTTATATATTATTCTCACCACTAGCCTCAAATTTGTGAAAAGAAAACATTACGGTCCATTCCCCCTCATAGAGGGAAGGCCTTCATCCAAGCTGACATTATTAGCTGGTTATATAAAAATGACAAAATTGTACCATATTCCAAACATTCTATACTTTACTTTTTAAAAATAGTTTCACGAGCTTTAATGTAGTATGCAGCACCGCCTTCAAGCCCGCAGTATGCCACCCAAACCAAGACGAATGCTTAGCCCCTGCACGGAGCATTCTCAGGGAATGTTGATTCATAGACCGCTCAGGGGCACAATACTTGTATGTCATGAATTTCAGCAAATAAAAACCTATTTTGATTCAGTTTTCCAAATACTCACATGTCGTTGACCTTACCGTACCGTTTCTAATTTCACCCAACCCTGTTCAAACCCGTTTAATATCAATGCAAAAGCCATGTAAAGTGTTCGGAAGATGTATGATCCGTTTCATCCCATTTAGAAGGGAGTGACGTCACTGACGTCTGACAGACAGCCGACCCTACTAACGTTAGCATAGGGAAATGTGTCAATTTACATCGATCTGATGGGTATTTTTCATCCGAATGTTTTTGAAGAGACTTCGCTGAGTTTTCTAACGAGGATTTGTTTTTCAAAAGGATTTAGGGGGTGGATTATTATTACGTCTTATATTTGTTGATGATTGGAAGCCGTTTAAAACGGGGAAGTTTCTGAGACCCCATATTTTGCTGCGTATCCTCTAATGATATCTCACATACAGTATTATTTCCATTTTCTAGAAAGTAGCTATAAACTTTAAAATAAACGGCCAGATCGATCAAATAAATTTACCTCTTGATTTTTGGCTATATTTTTGTTACCAGCTCGAAAGGAACGTCGACACCTGAGATACAAGACGTGTCCTAGGTCAGGTGTCGGAAGTTTCAATTTATGTGTATCAAACTTTCTTTTTTTTTTTTTTTTTCGCGGTAAAATCTTCAGATGAGTCCTCCCACCCCGGGCAGGGTCGGAGAGACTGTCAGACTTATACTGACTAAAATCCACGGTATTCCTTCAATAGCCCTTTACGTTCCGTGGTCACGGTAATGGGATAAGTATAGGTCACGGTAAGTCTCACGACCCCGGCAGGCTTCGGCCCTCTACAGGGGGGGCTTCGTCATCTTGCTGACGCTCTTTGAGGCGCGCGTGGAACACAACGCGCCGTCGACCCGGGCATGGTCCATGGTCGGACAGCGAGTTGCCCTTTACTCGCTGTCCGCATGCCCGCGCCTACGGTGGCCGGAGATCGTCGGCCGACGTCCGACGCCGTGGGCGTCTACCACTGCGGCTGGGCTGGAGGGAGGACGCTATCCTCTCCCACACGCGGCCCGCCTCCTCCTTCGATAGCATGACTGCTTCGCAGAAGGAGGCGACCGCTTCCCACTCCGTCTCGCCCCGCAGCATGGCCTCGACCAATGCCGGGCGCGAGAGGTCTCCGCCTATCGCCGCTGTGAGGACACGTCGGTGCTCTGCCAAACGGGGCAGTCTTGCACCGTATGCTCTACTGTGTCCTCAGGGCGATCCTCGCAGTGGTGACACCCAGGCGTTTCTTCCTTCCTCATCAGACACAGGTACCTCCCGAAACTTCCGTGTCCGGTGAGGACCTGCGTCATGCGGTAGGTCAGGACGCCGTGACGCCGATCTAGCCACTCCTCAAAGAGGGGTCTTACCGCCGCAATTGCGGCGTGAACGATGTGTATCAACCTAACGGAATACAGATTCTACATATATTGTAAAACATATATTGTAAATATTGGTGGGATAAAACGGCCACATGGACAAAAAACCTGGAAGTTATAAATGAATACACCGCAAAACTTCGCGACATTTTCATTAAACCTATGCATTTGCCTTTTAAAATAAAATAAAGAAGCTTTTATTACAGTTCTGCATTTGAGTGCCAGTCACTGTAGAGAATTTCAAAAGGTTTTTTGATGAACGTCATTTAGTTCTACGGCCGAAAGCGCTTACTTACAGTCAGTTAATGTTAGTACTGTTTGAACGAAAACGTGAATAAAGTGATGAAAAAGTACCACTATTAGAGCACTAGCATTAAAATAATCGTCTACTTATAACAAACCATCGTTTATACAATAGTTGTTTCAACAAACAGTTTGTGATATTGAAAAGTATGTCACAGCAGACAACACTGTCATTGCTTGACGAATTATGTGGTAGTTATACTATAAGTATAGTTATTTAAATACGATCGATTATCATAGAACATATTATATTTCTCCATCTTACACATACATATATAACCACACAAATGCGTACGCAACATCAAACAAGTGGGGACTTGGTATTCTGTGTTATATAGGTTTTATTATCTACCAGAGGCATATGCAGTCTACAGCCAGAAATGTTTAATATTAGTTATTCGTGAAATATATTTTTCGAGGTAGTATAACGGTACCATAGAGCTCTTGGTGGCACAGAATATGGTCAAAAGTTTGTGCCATGTGGCAAGTCACCGATGAGATGCACCAATCGCATTCAATCTACGTTTGGATAGTCATGCAATCTTAAGTTCTAGATTCAGTGGCCCAACTATCGTTTTTCTTAAAGAGTACTAGAGAGAGCTATGTGGGTAGAATTCACATTACTAGCAATCTTGTTAACATCTTCAATTAAGCGAAATATGCTTGTGTCTAGAGAGAGTTCACGGCAATAGTGTGATGGGTGGAGTTCGAAAGGTTCTTACAGCACCCTGATCGTCTCCATTTTTTTGACATAGTAGTATTATTTAACTCAAACAATGTCTAGAAGGCGCTTGTGTTCAAGCCCCTGTCAAGATTTGCGTTCAAAAACTTACAAGAGGGACTCTACATTCAATTTGATCATCCTAAGTGTATTTTAATTTTTTAATAAAATAAGATATCTTTTGAAAACGAATTTTTGTTATAATACTCAATATGCTGAATAGTTCTGGGCAAAATCATTTTCCTTAATAAAAATTGCTTGTCAAATAGAAATGTTTGTAGAATCTAAGTGTCTTTGAATTATATTTCAGTTTGTATGCTAGATTACTAGCACGTTGAATCGGCAAACTTGTTTCTAACGACTTCTTCTTATAAGTCATTCGAAAAAAAGAATTCAGAGTACGTAAACATGCATTTTTAAAGAATTCTTTTTTACAGTAATACCAAACAGAGTGAGCTGTGAATCAGCGTTGAGTTTCGGCCACGATGCATATTACTCGACATTTGCTACAACCCTTTGACATATTGAATAACGTTATTTCAGGAATCTAGTTTTAGTTGTTAAAAAAAAGTACCTATAATACATCGGCAAACCACTTTTTCTTTCTACCTTCAAATATAAATTAAAATGTCTTTCAAAGTAATACCTTGAATCAACAGAAATTCACCAGTATTTTATCTTTAACTTTCGTTGTTATTTAACTCGTTTTCTGAGAAAGACGAGATACATAAAAAACTATAACAGTAAATTAGTTATTTTCTCAGCTAAGAATAAGTAATACTATGTAAAGTTGACAGCCTGTTTAAGTATTACGTAACTTTGTACTTTTTTAATGGTATTGTGTTTATCTTCCTGCTGTTTAGACATTAAAGTGACATAGATAGACCCCAATCATCATATAATCTTCTTCTTTCTCCTGGTTTTTATTCCGTTTCATTTGGGGTCAGCCCTTCTAGTATTCTTGCGCCACTCCGCATGGTTGTGGGTTGTCTCTTCTGTTGTGTTTATAATATAAGAAATATTTGTTACAGAAATATAATATTTTGTGTTTGTATAGTTTGAAAGCCAACGTAATGAAGATTTGTATGTAAGAATATGAAAATTCAAAATGAAAATTTCTAATCGCTAGGTTTAAAAAATACAAAGACACCATTTACTTTATAATATGTGTTTTTGTAAGTGTAGTTTAAATGTAAAATGTTCTTAGTCATATTTTTCTATCTATGCCAATATATAGTATTTTCATTGCTAGCTTCTTTATACGAGAAAGAATATCCTTTTTTCGTAAAATTTGTTATTAAAATGACACTCTTATAAAACCAGAGTTTCAGATAAATCTCGAAGTAAAATTTTTTGAAATTTTTTTTATGGTATAGGTAATAAATACACTATGATGTTTTAAATGTCGGGCCTTTTAGGAGACTGTTTTCTGTAATTTCATTGTTTAATAAGTGTTGTCTTGAATTTTCTTAGCTTAGTTTTTATACATGACTTTTGATTTTTAAGGAACTCGGTACGGATAATGAAAACCAGTTAATAAACTACCTACACGATTATTTCCTTGTAAGTTCGAAAACAGCTCTTAAGAAAATTTAGTTTTACTTTTATAGAGTGTGTTTCTTCACAAAGTGTTGGTTCTTTAATACTTTAATTCCACACAATATTTGTATTAAATTAATACCCCGACAACAACATTTTAGTGTGTATTTAAGGTATATCTGAGAATAACTGAGTTTTTACGAGGAGGTCATACTAAGAAAAAGTAGCAAAGACAAAGCCTTTTCTAGTTCTGAAATCTTTCGTATATATGCCATATTTGCTTTTTTATTTGTCTGTATTTTTAAAACATAAATAAAAATAAAAGTAACTGCCTCACTTCTTAAAGACAAGACCATTTGTCACAAAGCTTGCGTATTTTGTGTTGGAGATTTTAGTCGTACTTTTTTATACTCGAATCGTAGAATGATTTTGATCGCTATTATATGAAATGAAATATTAATTTTGTAAATTAGTTATAAATAACACTTTTACACGTAATTTTTTGTAATTTAAGTTAAGCTAGATGAGGCTGGTGTTTCCTAACTGACTACTCTGAGAAGAAACACCGAAACAAACTCAGAGGTCAACGTCTTTTATAAGGTTCATACAATTCGTATTGGTCAAATCATAATTATGACAAGCATTGCGGTTCATATCTATATTACTGTGCACTGCCACCACCAGTCCCATAACACTTTCGTATTAAATGGGATGCAAATCCAGCATGACTTTAAGGAGATTGGGGATCAAACACCGAGTTGTCACGCGAAATCGCAAATGAAAAACGCTGAGCACATGAATAAGAAAATATACAGAACTAGTCTTAGACACAGAATATATATATACACAGAATATACAGAATTAGTCTTTCTTGCCCGTATTTTGTTAAAGATCAGGGCGATAAAGTCTCTATCTTTATCATGAGCCATGATGTAAATATTCAACATACTTTTGGTAACATTATAATGTCTTCTATCTTCAATATTATCTAGGGCCTATTTGCATCTCATAAAGCCTTATCCCTATCGATCCTGTCCTAAATGATTGATAGCTGTAACTGTAATGACAGATTCTGGGTAAATTTCTCTGTGTCAAATACTTGATTAATGACTAATCAATTACTTAATTTATCATAGTAACATCTTGCTATCATTGCGAAGTAAAGGCCCTATATTATAAGGATCCAGTTTTTGGCTGAAAGACGTGGAAATTCGTTCAGAAATTAGAGATCGTTCATTACAGTGAATCACTATGGAGCTAGGGCGTCCAATCCCGGAATACCGAGATCTCGGTATTGCGGGATCCCGCGTCATTTTCCAATCCTGCGTGATGCGGGATTACGGGCGCGGGATCCGCGGGATTTGCGGGCCTGAAAAAAAAGCATGCATACGACCTCTCGCGAACGCGATCGATCGGTGACTGGCGGCCGGCAGTGTTGCAAACAACGCGGGGGCCGATGTCGCCCGTTTTTCACAACTTATGTAGCCTAATATAGACGAAATCAGTCGGTGGTAGCCTAAGTATGTAGCCTAAAATATCAGTCAAGTTTTTTATTCAGTATTTGTTACTGTTTTTTGTGAAGAAAAAATGGTGTAATTTGATTAATCTCATACTAATAGTAATACGTAAATAAATGTGGAATTAATGGATTAATTCATTGTTTTTTGTGATAAATAAACGGTGTATTTTGATTGATCTCATACCAGTAGTAAAACTGGAATAAATGTGGAGTTAGTAGATTAATTCATTGTTTTTTTGTGATAAATAAACGGTGTAATTTGATTGATCTCATACTAATAGTAATACGTAAATTAACGTGGGATTAGTTGATTAATTCATTGTTTTAATTGCCTTATATAAATGTGAATATTTTCAACATGCGGGATCCCGCATATACCGAGATCCCGCGGGATTGAAAATTCGTAGTCCCGCAAATACCGAGATTGATTTCAGGCTGCGGGATTGGATGCCCTACTATGGAGCTTTGATTGAGTCAGACCTATAGAAGCGTAATATAAAAACAAAACCGGTCAAGTGCAAGTCGGACTCGCAAACAAATGGTTCTTTATAATACCTATCTTTATTTTTTATGTTAGCGGCAATCAAAACTAAGCCCTCTGAACATTTTAACTGTGTACTTATTATATGAGACATAACTCATTCTCTATGGACTACTTGCCGGTTACTATCGACAGGGAACGTCCAATTCGCACCGGGCACACCAGCTTCTGATGTTTTTTAAGTGTGCTGTGCATATCGGCCTATGTGAAATAAAATAATAATTATATATTTGACCTTTTTTAAATTTTAACTTACATGTATCGTTAGTACTGGATTGGTAACAGGATTCCGTTGGTTCAGTTGATTTCGGGATCAGATCTTTAAAAATCGTAGTGTAACAGAAAGTAACTCACAGAGTTTTAGTTGAACAAAGCAGTTTAATTTAATTGCAGAAGCTTACAGTGCGCATGCTAGATATAAAATATTTCGTTTGGTCTTTTATCTGAAGTAATTAGTTTTAAAACTTTATGACCGCATAAGTTTATACAACGTGTAACGGAAACCCCATATCTATCCAAAAGGACTGAAGAATCTGGTATGGAGTCTCTATGCAAAGTTTCAGCTCAAAATAAGTGACGTACAGAATTGACCCCAAATTATTGGTTTCATATGTTTCTTGAATACCAGTAATAACAAACGTGTCACAGCACTATGAGGGTCACCACTTTCCACGTCACTTGCCAATAAAACGATAATTCTCTTCGTTCTTCTTAATTTGAAAAATTCGGCCACTGGTATCAATGTATTGAAAGGTCAATGCCCACATTGTTAGAACAACCGTGGCCTACAGTGAACACTGATAAATAGTTTATGCAATTATAGTTTAAGTTGTTACGAACACCTTCTAGTACTTATCAGTTAAGAAAATAAGTCGCCATTTGGAAATAAAACACTTTTTATTTTTTTATAACATTTATTTTTTCATAAGCACAGACATATTATAAACACTTAAAATAACTTTTGAATGGTAAGTACATAACTTTTTAACTCATTTTAACCTTTTGAATAATAGTCACCTTCTAAGTTTAAACAGCTATGGGTTCCATTTCAATAAAAATCGGTACAGTTATATCTAATGGATAGCTCAAAAGATTTTGGAGTCATTGTATATTTTTTATTTATTTATTAATGAATGCTTATCATTTGTCCCAAACACCACCACCACCGCTCAATATAAAAAAAAAACAATCTCAATATAAAAAGCTAACATATAAGAATACTATTATATACAGGGTTATTGCAAAAACACCAACAACCTCTTAAGAGGTTATTGTACTCGTCATTATGAACAACTTTTACTATGGTACCAAACCTGAAATCGCGAAAAAAAATCAGCTGTTCCCTACATTTTGACGAGTTAACCGAACTTAAATAGGAACAGCAAAATTTTTTATTTTCGCGATTTCAGGTTGGGTCTTTCAAATTACCCTGTATATATATGCACTACTGACGTATATATATGGAGACACTCCTAAAAAAAATCTTTTAAAAAGTAATCTTTTAAAAAAATAACGATAAATATATTTATTCTATAGTATCATCAGCATCATCTACTTACTAATAAGACATTGTCTAAAAACTGTGCTGGAGGAACTATATTGGTTTGATGCCGTGCCCACCCAAGATACCAGACCACAGACATGACGTGGGCACAGCATCCTACAGTCCTCCAGCCCACAATACAATTACAGCAGTACTGATGTATGGCTGCTCTTCCAGTGGTATTATTTCTTATTAAAATATAGACAAAGTATGTTTTTCGGCTAATATGCCTGCTTTGGATTCGGGCCCTTAATAAAAAGCAATCATTATGAAAAAGTGAACCTTCCAAAATACTAGTTCTCCTATCATCATAGCGAGCGCGAGTGCAGAGTGAGTAACGAGTAGTTAGATTACAGTAAATTACAGTTTACTGTCAAGTCTATCATCTGTCAAGAATAATGCTGCCATATTTCTAAAATATAATCGATTAGTTGCATCGATTGTTGGGCTTGATCAAATCTATTTTTATCTAACTACGGCAAAGCCTTATAGAATACCGTCATTTTACTTTTTTATGTTTATGTATGTGTGGACGCGTCGTTTTCAAATCATTTCTATGGTAATCGAAAAAACTGAAATCCGACTAACGTATTTAGTAAAAGCACTTCCCGAAGTCAAGAGCATAAATGCTCAAGTTTTAATAAATAGTAGCCGACAACTTGCTTTTCTTTCTCACTGTTGGGTTTTAGTTTATAAGTAATTATATTTAATTTTTTATACCAATATTTTATATTATTATTAAGTAATCCGTAATCGACTAGATTTATTAAATATATTAATCGGAATAAATTGACCATATATAATGGCAACCCTAAACTTCGTCTGACATTGAAACTCGCGTTGATCTATTAGTTAAATTACTTATTTATTTGCTAAAATCACGGCGTCATAGTTAGAGATGGAACTTAAACGGAAATTTCCTATTTAAAATACTTATATTTTTTGATTATCTTTCAAAATGTGTTTGACGTGGGCCATATCATGGCATTATCTTTTCTAATATGCTCCACACATGTAGACATAGGATTAGAAAACCCTTGCCATATCGTTTGTTATCATTCAAAGAAGCCGTGCACTCGGTATGTATATACCCTTTAAATTACACGTCGTCGTGTCCGAAAATGAGCAAGCTAGCAAAGGTTTCAAAAGAATGCTTTGAAACTGTCACAGAATATAAGCCTATTTGTTATCCGTTGCCATGGTAACCTATATATGATTTAGTATATCCATGATATCTGTATACAGTTTTGACAGATTCGAATATCCTCGAGGCTTTTTCCAAGGACGTTGTACCTATGCATAGTGCCTTGGGAGACAAACAGAAGGACAAGTTTAATTCCCCACCAATTCCGAAGCTTTCGAATGCTTTCAGTCTGCTTTTCGCAGAAAAAATAAGAGATAAACGAAGTTTTTAGTAATTTTGAAACAACGAATTTTAACATGACCTATGCATTAAAATAAGAAGTGAAGTAAGTAAAAAAAGAAGTCCTTAAAATTATTAAAAAATTAAATTAATTCAAATTATTGGTCGTTTTTGGGGTTAGTGAAACCTCAACAAATTGATGGAACAAATTCATAATATTTTATTTCGAAATACTACTATCACTATAAAACTATACGAAATTGAGCAATTCGAATTGGTTGATTTGTACGAAGAAGAACCAGAAAGGTAAACAGCTACTATTAAAACCAAACATCTCAATCATAATAATTTCGACCACTTAGTACTACTTTTGACATCATAATACCTTTCTACATTTAGACTTTCACTCTTTAAAATACCACAAAACATCCTACTTCAAAATCACATTTAACTGACCTACTGTTCTCCAGCCAGAGTTAAGCAACAGTTGCGAGATGCGTGCGGGGTACAGCGGGGGCGCGGGGGTGCAAAATCAATAGAGGAACCCAGCCATGCCCCGCCCCTCCAAAACATGTACCCCGATGTGGGTAGAAGCTCTTTTTATATTGCTCACGATTTTTCATGTATACTTAAGTATTTTTTGTCACGTTGTCCTTGATAATGACCTTGAATTAGGTGGAGTGTTGATTTGGGGTTTTAGAGTGGAGCATTTGAATTAAAGATAGCTGGCTAGGAATAGGGGAACAGAGGCGCGTTTTATCGCTATCTCAACTGAGCTTTACAAATGGCGCGACTACTGAGAAAAAAGTGATAACACACAGAGGGTGGGTTCCGTAATTGAATAATTTGGATAAAGCAAAGATTGACAAATACTGAACTTCGAATGCCTGCTAAGAAAGCGGAAGTATGCCTCCAATTTCCTTGTTCCTTCTTTGCTTATTCCAAATTGTATTCAGTTGTCACAAACATACCATGCATTTTCCAACTACAAGGTATGGTTCTATAAAATATATTAATAATATCAAGGGTCCTACACAATAAAATTCCGTTCAATCGCCTTACAAAGTGTGTGGGAGGGCAAGCAGCTGACACACAAATTCTCATACAATAGCAACGTGGCCCATACTGGCCCATGCAACATTTGCCTCGTACAAAGGTCACTTATGATAAGAGTCACCTAATAACGAAGGATGGGCAGGTGATTATTGTATATGAACTTGACCTAATAAATCCTACTATACAACGCCTCGTAAAAGTTTCTGTACGGAATGTATCATATGTGATGAAATGAAATGTTAGATGCCAGTTTGCAGGCGTGAACACATATATTTTGCAACTTTTACCTACTTGTTTTAAAGACGTTACGGGCTTCATGTTTACCTACATGTATTGTTATGTATATATCTTTACAACATCATTTCCTTTAACGTACTTACATTTAAAACGCTTTGTTTTACTACGTAGGTGCTATCACATATTTGCAATGATTGATGAATCATTTGGTTCAGCAACTAAATTTTACGTTTTAAATCAGTGGAATAAATAAATGAAATATATTTTCAAGGGTAAATAAAGAGTAGTAAAATTGGTCTTTAGATGTCAGTCCTGTGTTCTTCCTTACTGTCTTAACCTATCTATCGGTTTTCTATCGGTTACATTTAGGGAAGCGTGCGATGAAATTGCACAATCTAATTCCACCAAGTTCGTTCTATCATCGGATTACAAGACGAACGACGATGCGTCATCGTTACATGGTGGACATCCCATCACAAAACTTTTTATAAATACTTTCATAGTGCGTACAGCTAGGGAGTGGAATTCCCTGCCGGAGTCTGTATTTCCTAGTAGCTATAACCTGGGGGTTTTTAATTAAGAGTGAATAGGTTACTTCTAGGTAAGCATGCTTCATCTTCAACCACGTTATCACTTACCATCAGCATCAGGTGAGATGATGGTCAAACGTGAGCCTATTAACAATAAAAAATATCTTTTGCATGTGGCTTTTATGGCGAGAAGGGTTATTTTTAAATTCTCATGCCACTTTCCAGATCTTTAACTATCACCACACCAATTATATAGATCTTTTGCTTGGTTTTGAAGTGAAACATAGACTAAACTAGAATATGAATTTGTCTATCCACATGTAAAAATGTAGGTAACACATAAAAATCCGCAGCCTATTCAAACATTAGCACACGGTAGGGCCATAAAGTCAAAACGTCTATAAAATTTCAAGCCCCATCAAGTTATGTAAATAAGTGTGTAATTATGTGCGTAACTTTATGAGCTCTCGGTGAGTATACGTTTACCTTAAATTTTAAAGGTATACTTGTGGATAATTACATTGTGCACTTAATTACACACACGAGACACTTAATCGTTATTCCATGACGGTACATTACCAGTACACCACAGTTTCCCTCATTCTAATTTAAAGTTTCTTTTAGACCATCCAAAGATTGTCTGGTAGATATCGCTGTCAGCGATAAGTCTTACTCATAAAATTAAGTTACTTTATGCAAGTGGTTATATATCAAGGTTGTACTGCGAAAACAGATTTATTGTTTGATAACATTCAAAAATGGGTCAAGCACATGAAAGAACTATTTTTGTTAGCTCGAAGTATAGGTGCTTATTGATGAACATACAAATATATAATCTTTTCTTTCATCAATCAATCATACTTTTCAGGGATGAAAAATCTGTTAATATTTTTATCCCTGTTTCATGAAAAGGCAAGTACTGTTTTGTAACCACAAAAACCATCTATGGTCGATACCCAGATCAATAGGACCCAAAAAAAGGAAATAAAAAACTTCACAGAAACACGAAATTATGTATAATCAAAATAAAATACTTTTATCTAAATAGCGAACAGAGGGCCGAAAAATAGTTCAAAGGAAACTTTTCTCTTATGACTATCGAAACGCAATGTATACACACAAAACAAAATACTCTTGACCTATAGAAAAAGAAAGCTCCTCTAAATACAAAACATATGTATCAAAATATTGCCCTCTCTTCGCAGATCGCTAAATAGATAAACAAACAAAACCCAATCACTTGTGGCCTTGTGCTTCGTTCACAAACTGTCATGGCACTATTTTTCCTTATTTTCCGACGAGAATTACACTCTCTATAATGCCAAAGGAATCCGTTGTTTTTTATATTAAGAAGCTCATTACTGATTCTATTTTTATTTTTTTATTTTATTTGGGATAACTACAGAGTATTAATAAATTAACAAAGTAGCTTAAGTAATTAGGTGTAACAAATGTACAATGCTCACAACGTTAACCACAGATTGATACATAAAATAACTAGGTGCTAGATGACGTCAGGCTTAAAAACCAAAACTAGGGCAAACTATGTAACTATTTAGCAAAATAAAACTAATATTGAGCTTATAAATATACACACATTAGACACATACATTAAAGCGGACGGTAATTATGCATTATTCACTATTGAATTGCGTATCTTTTAAAAATACATACTTATTTTTGAAAACATTCTTACTCAGAAACAATGTGCACTGACTCAAATTGTCTATTATATGTGTCAACTAAACGGAACAGTGGTGAGCGCTCGCCAGAGTTAGTTCGGCAAAAATGGGTAGCAAACAGCCAAGTTGAGCGCACTTCACGTCTATGAACATTACGAGGAACCAGGTAGTACAAACTATTCACTAAATCGGTACGATCAAGTTTATGGCGGCATATATTAAACAGCGTCATCATATCAAGCAGAGTGCGTCTTGACTCTAGTGGCATCAGGTCGTATTTTGTATGAAGGCATTGGGAAGATATTTTTTTATGATAGCACCGGTAGTGCATAGAACGAAGATATTTTCGTTGGATCACCTCAATGCTGTCAATGTACTTTTTATAGTAAGGATTCCAGATAGAAACTGCGTATTCTAATTGTGATCGGATTACTGGATTGCTCGTGTAGGAAAATATTGCCTAGTTTCTTGAAGTTGCTCCTTATCGCTCAATATTGTTGTTGCAAAACATTTGGTCAAGTTGATGCTTGTTGCCATTGCCTTAAATTGCTTGATGTAGTCGTGACGTCACAGTTGACGAATGTTGACCAGGTTTGAGCATTTTTTGTTCCCCGTGTCACCTTTAAGAGGTGTAAAACAAACTACAGCAACTTCATTACTTATCTCGAAAAAACCTCCAAAACAAACATTTAACTATATCGAATCTTTGAGGAGCTAGTGGACAATATATTAAAATAATTTCACAAGAGAGTTCAGGACATCCCAGAAATGCACATTCTTCGTGAAATTATGAGTTTAATGCGCACCATGAACACGATGTTGACAATATCATAAACGCAGTTACTTGAATTTACAAAATTTTGCATAAGAAAAAAATACATTCGGTAGGTAACACGCGAGAATTTTCTTCCGATATTTTGACCGCGTCCTCTATGTATTAGGTGCGTGCGTAGTTGTCACACATTTGGTATAAGTCGCGGCCTCGTTGGCATTGCAATGGTAAGCTATAGGATTAATTTTAATATAGAAATTGTATGTAGCTTACTTTACAACATGTTAGGTTTAAGTTAATTTGCTGCGCCCTGACAGGGTTATGTATACATTAGTTATAAGCTATGCCTGTAACTGCGTGTGCGGTAAATAAATAAATTAAGAGTGCTCGAAAATATGAGTAAGTATTACAATAACACCTTGATCTTGAAGTTTAAGCTAAAGCTTGCAGGGCTCAGCCAGAGGATGAGTGGACAGCTTAACATACCGAGATTAACAGGCCCGTTGGTATAGTGGTCAGTGGCTCTGACTGCTATGCGCAAGGTCGTGGGTTCGATTCCCACCTAGGACAAATGTTTGTGTGATGAGCACGATCATTTGTTCTTTGTCTGGGTGTAATTATCTATAATATGTATGTATTTAGAAATATATATGTATGTTTATCAGTTGTCTAGTACCCATACCACAAGCTCTGCTTAGTTTGGGACTAGATGGCGTTGTGTGAAAAGTTGTGGAATATTATTATTATTATTATTTTATTCTTCCGTGCTTCGGTTAGCATATAAAGTCGTTTGTACCGGCTATCATTTCTACATCTTCGATAATCGTTCTGGATGATCAGATACAGTCTTATATCGTGCTACCCAGGCACTGGGTTCAACAGTCACTAAGTACTTGTGAAATATATCAACTGAGGAGACAGGAAGGCAACCTGAAGATAGAAGGGAAAAGGACACAAATTAATGTTAAACATTTATTTCTAATACATGTGCATGTATTATATTATGTTCATCAATAAACACATGGTACATATCAGCACGTGAATTTAAACAATACGGTCGGACATTTGTATTGATCTATGCATCATTGTCATGCATTGGTGTATTGCATTTGCAGTGCTGTTAGGCATAAACTGTACGTAAGAGCTTGTATAGACAAATATGTTAACTGCATTATAGATATAGTTAGAAGCTGCTTCCGTGGTTTCTAAGCGTTCCCATAGTTATTGCCACAGGAACATTAAATAATGATGAATGTATTTGTATGCTCGATAATATAATTAATGCACCTACACCAAAATATCGTGGAACTTTTAGGTATGTGAAAAAAGAAGCTATTGAGACTTTCGCGAATAAACATACTTTTAATTTTTGTATTTTTGGGATTAATGAGCAAAACCGCTGTTTAATGATCTAGATAACTGGAATAAGTTATTTGACTTATGACGTATTTGATGCATGTTTGACTAACTCACATTCATACTCAAACAAGCGTCAAGAGCCTAATGGCTGAGGTGTTGTGATCCAGAGGTAGTGGGTTACGAGCATGTTTAGCTTAGTTGGAGGGGTTAACAAGAATAGTAATGTGAATTCTATCGACATTGCTAGCCCCTTTTTTTAAAAAGATACTGTTTTGTAATTCAATGTTATTAGGAAATAAGATTTCATTCATTTATCCTAAACTCATAATGTAAATTTTTTTTTTGCAAAAAATAGAACCGACTTCCATATAAAAACACTACAAAGCCAAAAATAACTTTAATTTCGGTAGTCGGTGTCATTTGTTTTATATTTTCTTTTATTTTTTTGACACCGCCTTCCGAAATTAAAGTTATTTTTGGCTTCGTACTGTTTTTATATGGAAGTCGGTTCTATTTTTTTGCAAAAAAAAATAATTTTTTTCACGCTTTTTAGTGGGTCGGTTTGTAATTTATCTTGTTACAAAAGCCGAAATGTCAACTACTTATCACCTTTTACGAAATATTGCTTTTCCTGGTGCAGAGCCGTTAATTTTTAAGGAGTTCTCCTGGTACATCACCATCAGCTCTACTTCACCATATGCATTGTGACGAGCATAAAGTGCTTAACATCCATATTCAAGTAATCGAATCGCAATCCACGAAATTCTTAGTATTGAGTAGTTTCGGTGGCCATCTAGGGTCTTTATCATCAGTTCCACTTCCTCAAATGGTGCTTTTCAAGAGAAACTGCACAAGGTACTATAAGAAATACCCAAAACGCTATAGGTGTGCCTATAATATTTGAAGAGTTCCCTCGATTTCTCCATGATCCCATCATCAGATCCAAACGTGACGACAATAAGACCAACTAAAAAGTATACCCTTTCAAACAAAAAAGAATTTTCCAAATCGGTCTAGCCATCTCCGAGTAATGAGGTAACCTACATTAAAAAAAATATTTCAAGACGAATTGAGAACCTCCTCCTTTTTTTTGAAGTCGGTTAAAAATATAGAACCAGTCGTTTGAGCTTCAAACTACTGCGAAGCTCTTTGCATACATAGGTTGTTGACGGATAAGATTTTTAAGCCAAGAATAAAGTTGACTTCTAACCTGAAAGCAATCTCAAAATCTTGCCTATTTCCAAAGAAATATCTCCCTTACTTCAGTATTCTTACTATTAAAATTTAACAAAGTATCCATGAAACAAGCACATTTATGAACCAGTTCATAAATGTTGAACTTCAACTTCATTAAGCAAGACCTTGGAAGCAAAGAAAGTTATTTTTCCCGAACTTAAGTACTTTTATGTAACCCAGGACTTCCATTGTAGTCCGGTTCGTGAGGCTGGGAGCATTTCAAAATACATAACGGTTCCAATTAAACTTTAGCGGGATTCAAAGAGAAACACCGATAAATAACAGCATAGGATGTTCAAGAGCCCAATTAAAACATTATTAATTCTCTCCCTCCTAAGATGCGGAACCCAAGTTAAGTACTTGAAACACAATGAGGGAGAGGTTATAAATTGTAAAAAATTTCATACTGATTATGAGAGTGGTTTTGGCCAGATGAGGCGACATTTTTTAAAGTTTATAAGAGTGAGGTGGAACTACTAGTAGTAGTAGAAGTAGACCGCTTCGTTGGTCTAGTGGTTTCAAGCACGACTGCTCAGCAACTGAGTCTAGGGTTCGATTCCCGTGTCAGGTAAAAAAGTCCTATACGTTTTTTCTATTAGAAAAATTCTTATTAGTAGCCCGGAGATCAGAAGTTGGCGGTGTTATACACCCGTACCACGGAAAGTATCGTTAACAGTCGTTATGAATAGTCTGGACAAAAAAGTTGGGAAAAGACTAAGTTGATGATAATGATTTAGACTAACGTCAAAATAATCTGCACGTGAACTGAAATTATGAATGTCTATAAAATCTTGGCAAGAGTATTATTTATTTCACGTGAAAACCTTATAATTTAGTACTAGTCCAAACTCATTAATTTAATCCCTACCAGAACTTAAATTACATCTTCACAAAAATAGGTATGTTAAATATGGCAGCCGTATTATTAACATAATTAAATTTCTGCAGCCATTTGTTATAATCATTGCCTCGTCTGCAGCCATTTGCGCCTTACCGGGTACCGCTATAATTTGCACTGACAATTTTATAATATCTTTGTAATTAGCGCTCCGAGTAGTACTTTAATTAGATTATTCTAATTACTGAAAGTTGACGCTAAGGTTGCTGTGGTCAGTAGATGAGCGAGCGGAATCATTTGTACTGTTATTTTGTAATTGTTAGTACTGAAGATGCCATGGTATGCATATTGCATTGCATTTTAGGCATTTATTCAACGGACTGCGTCTTTTGATATAACGGCTTACACATGGTATTCATGGTAAACGAATTAAAAGAAGGTAGATCGATTCATCTGCTCATAAACGTCCACCTGCAATTACTTCAGTTTATCTATACTTATAATAAATCTGTAGAGAGGTAAATTCTGTACATGAAATATATTTCGTAAATAACTATCAGGGGGTGATTAGGGATCGATACTGATGCCAAAAATGCAATCAGTAAAATTTTTGTCTGTCTGTATAACCGTTATAGAAACAAAAACTACTCGACGGATTTTAACGAAACTTGGTACATTATTTTTCATACTTCCTGAGCTGGTTATAGTATACTTTTATTCACGCTACAATCAATAGGAGCAGGGCAGTGAAGGGAAATGTTGGGAAAACGGGAGAAGTTACTTCATTTTTTAAGCTTCCGTCGCGTGTGCAACCTTAGTGGTTAAAGCTACACAGAAATCATTTCATGACGGAAATGTTCTTCTTAAAATTATATAAAAAAAATATCCCACGACAGCATATGTCTATCTTTTATGGTTGACTCACAATGACACGTGTAACTCCCGATAGCTTAGTAGTTCGAAGCTTTCTGATTATAATATTTGTCTATTCTTACGTTTATAACACTCTCAGTCACCACTAATTGAAAAAGTTAACATTATTAACTATTCCATAAAAAAGAATCATATAAATCGGTATAGAAACACCAAAGTTATACATGAAATACGCTAATAATAAGCCATCGCGCGTGAATACTGAATCATGCTGTAAGGATTATTTTTGAGAATCGGTCGCCGCGCTCGACGCGTCTCGCGGCCTGATGGTATAAAAATTGGCCAAGTGCGAGTCAGACTCGCCCATGAAGGGTTCCGTAGTAACTATAATAATATAATGTAATATATACATATTACATTTTTTACAACTACGCCAAATCACTTTGTTTTTCATAGTGTTTGTATGAATTACAAAGTTATATTTGCGGTTTTAGAAAATATGCTGCATCTCAAAAACTGCTGAACTGATTTCGTTCAAACCAATTTTGAATGAAAGTTTACATTAAGATCTACAGACATATATTTTTTTAGATTTTTCACTCCATTATTATAGAAGTTAGAGGGGGGGACACACATTTTACCACTTTGGAAGCGTATATCTTTTAAACGATTAACCCTATGAAAAAGTGGCTTTAGAAACCTCAATGTCATTTTTAAAGACCTCTCTATAGATATCACACACGCATAGGTTTCATGAAAAAATATATTTTCAGTTTCAGTTCCATGTATGGGGAGCCCCCCTTTATTTTAAATATTTTTTTTTTTTTTAAATCGGAAAGCTGTTTACAGAATACATCTATTTACCAAGTTTCACATCTATAGTCTTAATAGTTTCGGAATAAAATGACTGTGACATACGGACGGACGGACAGACAGACAGACAGACGGACAGGCATGTCGAAACTATAAGGGTTCCGTTTTTTGCCATTCGGCTACGGAACCCTAAAAAGGCAGGGCGTCATTGACATATTATTTATATTTCCCTACTAAATTACGAAAGTTAATCTGTCTGTTACATCAAAATCACTGAACCGTGAGGAAGGACATAGGCTACTTTTTTTTTTACGAAAAACGACGGAAACGCGGACGAAGTCGCGGGCAACAGCTATCTATCTAATATCTATACTAATAATATAAGGCTGAAGAGTTTGTTTGTTTGTTTGTTTAAACGCGATAATCTCAGGAACTACTGGTTCGAATTGAAAAAATATTTTTAATTAAATAGACAATTTATAGAGAAAGGCTATAGGCTATATATCATTACGCCAAGGCCAATAGGAGCGGAGCGCCAATGAAGAATGCTTCAAAATCGGGGTTAAATTTAACGTTAGCCCAAAGTAACTATTCCACGCGAACGAAGTCGCTATAAAAGCTAGTCTATACTAATATTATAAAGCGGAAAAGTTTGTTTGTTTGTTTGCTTGAACGCGCTAATCTTCGAAAGTACTGGGTGGATTTGGATGCAATTTGGTATGGAAGTAGCTTGAAGCATGAGGAAGGTTATAGGCTACTTTTTACGCGACTGCAAAAAAGGAGAGTTATGTTTTTACCGTGATAGGATCCACGGGAGCGAAGCCCCGCGTGAGTACTAGTATAGAATAAATACACAATAAGGTAAATATCCCTAAAGTTGTTTATAAGACATTGTAGTTACTTAAAATCGGCCTATAATGTTCTCACGGCTGGGACACGGGTCTTCTTACAATGAAAGGGCCGTAATCAATGTATGGATTAGTGAATATAAGGTTTAATTAGATTAACTTACATTCTAATATACAACTAGCGTTTGCCTCCAACTTTGTTTGCCCTGAAAGCTATATCCTTCCCAAAGGTCTCTCTCCAACCAAAATCCATCAAACCAAACCAAAATTCAAACATCTACCAAAATTCATTAAAATCGGTTAAGTGGTTTTGACGTGAAAGTGTAACAGATACACAGACATTCATAATATTACTAGGGATTAATAGTAAGTAAACAAGTATTATATATTCACGATTGTTTTTGGATTTTCATCTAGAACTAGTGTGCACGTAAAAAATACCTAATACCCAATTAAAAATTATACTCAAATATATTAACGGACTTATCGAAGTCCACAATTTCAATTCCATCTGAACACATGACCTTTTTAAGGTCACATTCTGATAAATCTGGTCAAGTTTAATGCAGCTAAGACCCAGGCGTGTCTTCTCCGCAAAAAGGAGCCAATTCGAACCGGCTCCTATTTTCCGTGGTGTAACCGTGCCGATAACCGATCATATTGAGCTTCTTGGGGTGACTAACTTCCCCACTCAATTTTGGCCCATAAATCGAGGCTAAGGCTCAGTTAGCGTCAAAAAAGTTGGGAATCCTAGCCAAGGTGAGACAGTACTTCACATTGGAACAGCTGCTCAATTTGTATCAAGCCCAGGTTCGGTCGTGTATGGAATACAGCTCTCATCTTTGGGATGGATCTGCAAAATACCAACTGGACGCGCTTGAGTCTATCGAGAAGCAGGCCAAGAGACTCATTGGCAACGATGCACTGGTCGAGTCAAAGCTCCAGAGCCTTGAACACCGACGACGAGTTGCGAGTCTATCGGTTTTCTATCGGTTACATTTCGGGGAGTGTGCGATGGAATTACACAATCTAATTCCGCCAAGCCCGTTCCATCATCGGACTACGAGACAAACGGCGAAGCGCCATCGTTACACGGTGGACATCCCACCCATACGCACAAAACGTTTTGGGAATACCTTCATTGTGCGGACGGCTAAGGAGTGGAATTCCCTGCCGGAGTCTGTGTTTCCCGACAGCTACAACCTAGGAGTCTTTAAGTCCAGAGTGAATAGGTTACTTTTAGGTAAGCGTGCTCCATCTTCGATCACATCATCACTTACCATCAGGTGAGATAGTGGTCAAACGGGAACCTATTTTCAATAAAAACAAAAAAAGATAATAAAACGGATAATGATAAACAAATGAATGAGTGAGCTTTATTTTCCAAGGCCATTCCCATAACTTATAGAGCTACAGAAGGTAGACGCTGTTCAAAGAGCAAATACAAACGTACATATTGATAAGTTTCAGATAGGGTAAGTGTTAATATGCGAATGTCATTTACATATGATATGCCCTTAATTTATTTATTTGTTTACTTAATGTTGCGACTTCGTTTGCGTGGAAATTTCCGCAATATTTCCGGGATTATAAATGGAATAATTAAACTAAATCTATACGTCCGTTATACACTAGTTTAAATTTTTGTATCTATAGAAATATTATGAGGTGTACAATAAAGTATATAATAAATAATAAATAAATAAATAAACAAAAAACCATAAACCCGACTAACTAAATTTTCCTAGCGTACCACAAAAACGACTGTAGAATTGACAATGATTGTATAAATTGAAAATAACTTAAAAATACTTACGTTAAAATATTGATGTAACAACGACGAGATCAAAACAAATATCTACACGCTCCCTATATTAATATAACCCTCCTTTTACGCAGTCGGGTAAACAAACAAACTTTTCCGCTATACAATATTACTATAAATTCTAATTACAGATTACTATATAAAATACTTATTTACTTATCACTTATATTCTGTACTTTTCTTATACCATTCCGTACAATCCAATTTTTATAAAACAAACACAAAGTAATCAGTAAACCCGAAAATCGTTCGGTGAATTGATAAAAAGAGAACATTGTAAATTTGGACTGTAGTTTATGTTTGTGAATTATTTATTGATGGGTATGTAGGTGATTGGTGGCTTTTTAGTTAGTTTGTCATTGTGAACGTGAACGTTCAAGGCCAACCGAATGATTCTAAATGTAGGTAGGTACCACTTAAATAAATACCACTTTTAGAAAAATGGATTGGTGTTCATATGTACAATAATCCATACATTAATAATATTATAATTCAGGATTTTTTAAATCTTTTTCATTTGACCGTAACCACGCGGGCCCAGTGTGGATAGATGGTGTTGATTGATGGATGTCACATGTCTTAAAACTTTTTGTTCCGTGACATGTTGCTTTCCTCGCTGTATTTTCTCACACACAAATTAATATGCCTGCTTGGGTTCGAACTCACAACCCATTCGTTTTTTTTAATCTTTATTTGTTTGGGGGAACCCATGCGTTACCACTAAGCGCCCATTGCTCTGCTGAACAGGATATCAAAAAAATATTTATTTCACATTAGGATTTGATTCAAGCTACCCTAGATAGTTAAACTATATTTTAGCGTATCTACTTAGTCTATAAACATTAGTCGAGTGGACTACGTCTAGAAATTCAAATATCAACAATACTGCTGATTAAAATTTCTTAGTTAAAGGACACACAATGTCAAAGTTATAGAGAACTATGGGACAATTGATAAAAAATAAATTTATATTGCGTTTAATTAGTACAATGCTAAGCAAATAAGCCACATTTATCACCTAGTATCAATGTCTAGTATCATTTAATTGTTGAATTCTGCTAGTGCTCAGCAGTTCTACGAGTATAAGTGACATACTCACGAAATTTAATACAAAAAAATTGTTTGTATATGTTGTAGTGAATACACAAATGTTTTAGAGCGACCATATTTTTTTAAACTTTGTATATTTTGTATCAATTGACATAGGTATTGTAGCGTAAATAAAATTAAGTGCACAGTAAAACACAACCGCTACTTAACACGTATAATTTTGATTAAAAGGAAAAAGATAGAAAACAAGTACTTAATTAAAAAAAATAAAAAAGTTAAATATTAGTTATTATTGGGAACCTTTCAGTGATGGCGTGGGTTAACTTAGCGGAAAGAAAAAGAATGTTATCGAAAGTATTATGCAAATATTTTTAACTTACCTAACAAAAAAATCGATTGCAATCGGTTACAGCTAGGCGAATACGCAATATTAGTAATTTTAGTTACAAAAACACTAAGAGCATCCAACGCGTCTTGATAGGCCTTAGGTTAGAAAGAGTTTTTGACGTGAGAATTTTTAGATTAGAAATATACAAATTAGGTGCACTATTTAAAATAGAACTCTTGCTGCGAAAACTCGGTAATTCCTGGACGGCTGAACACGACTGTGGGAAGTAACGTAGAAATCACGGAGCCACTGCGCTGCGGAGTCCGCATCTAGCTCGTACTCGCTTCAGGCCTTTGAGATGGACGTCTCAGGCACAGGATGTGCTCGGATATCGGGCGAGAGCGCCTCGACCTCCGTCGTCGATAACCGACGTCGCTTGCCCGTAGGGTGGAGCCAAAAATTGGCTTCTAACGGGATCTAAACAAAAAAGAAACTTCAGACCACCGATGCAAGCTAAATCTTTGATTAATTATGAAACTAGTGCGAAATGGACCGAAAAGAAAAAAGACGACAATACATACCAAATTAACCAGAAAATCACCCACAGACTATACTTTTGCTAGTACACTTTATATTTTTTATTGGGTTTACACCAACAGAAAAAAAACTTTCACTTCATAATTTCGATATTAATCACAAAAAATAAGGTCGACCATCACATATCGGGTCCCAAAAATGTAATGACGCCGTCAAAAGGCAAAACAACCGACGATTTTTTCACGATTCCTGGTTCAAATGTGAATAACAGCTATGAAGAAAAAATTTTTTATTGAAAAGTTTGCATTAGGATTGGAGGAGGTTTTAACCGTAGCGGTTTTACGCTGCAGTATGTACATTATGAGGATATCTATAAAGATATCCTGATTAAGGTATGTAATCTACTGTATAAAGAGTAGATTACATACCTTAATCATAAAAGCAGCAAAATAACTAACATAGATTAAATATCGAAATTTCTAGACTTATGTACAAAACCTTAGTACGATACCCTCAAACCTACCTAATAATTCGTTCAAACGGTATTCATAGTCTGAAGGCTGAATCGATCGAGGTTTAAACTTAGTGGTGCTCGAATAAGGTTACTGAGTGAATAATATATGTGTATCCCGGCTCTGCCCGGAAGCCACTGTATACGTAATCCTATTTTAGAATGTATCTTCGCAAAACAACTCGCCGACAAATAAATATTATAGAAGTTGGCGGTCCACTTTGAGTACCTACCTAATCTGTTTTTAGCAAAATATTCGTGACTAAGCGATGCTGGTACTTACAGCTAAATAATTTCATAACACCGTGTAATTATGAAGTTGGAAATTCTGGGGGCATCATATTGCACGTAATTGCATTCGTAAAAACATATTTTTAAATTGTTGATAGGCTCGCATTTAACCCACCATCTCACCTGATGTTAAGCGATGATATGGTCGAAGATGAAGAACGTTTGCCTAGAAGTAACTTTTCACTATTGACTTAAATAATCCCAGGTTATCACTTCAGGAAACACAGACAACTGTATAACTCCGATCTAAAATATATTTAACTTTAAAATATGTTAGCGTTTAATTTTCTTGGATTTTATAGAAGCTTTCCAAGGTTTATGTCACATATAGTAGAGATATTAAAGTTTTAATGTGGATGATAAATAAAAGTTATATCGTAATAAAACATTAAGCACTGTCATGAGGAAAATACACGTAAAATCAGTAGAAATGGAACGGCATGCGTTGACATTTATTTTTGATAGTTTAATTTACTTTTTAATTTACCATACACTATACCATTCTTTCTGTATACTTGTAAGCACTTTATAATGTTGTACATAATATATTGTAACTGATTGTTCGTTCGTATTGTAAACTGCGTCCTGAAATACAGGCTCGGCCTAGCTCAGGCGCAGTTGCTAACTTTATTTTTATTATCATCTAAATTCTGTACTTTAATGAATGTTTATTTTTAATGACTATTATGCTGTACAAATGTAAAATGTTATAAGCACAATATGGTGCAAATAAATTAAATTAAATTAAATATAAATAATTTTTATGATAACTTATGGAAAGATGAACTCCTTGGCAACCCTAAGCCATGAAAAGTGTTATTATGAAAGGCTTAGCTATTTTTAGAATCTACCAATTGCACTTATATCATCATGAATTCATGATCATTTAGAATGGGTGAACATCTTAACAAATCAAGATTCCTTTGCGCCTCGGAAAAACGTTCCCGGTCCCGGTTGAAATTTGTACATCTTTGACAGTCAGAAGCTATTAAAGTCTGACACCACTCCTGCCAATGTGTGTGATACACAGCTACTGGGTTATAGAGGTTAGATAAGTAGTCACTCCATGTAAAACACTAGTATGCTAAGGATATACGAGTATGTATATAACGTGTAACGGAAACCCCATATCTATCCAAAAGGACTGAAGACAACATCTGGTATGGAGTCACTATCTACACTCTATGCAAAGTTTCAGCTCAAAATAAGTGACTCACAGAATTGACCCCAAATTATTGGTTTCATATGTTTTTTGAGCACTATGAGGGTCATCACTTTCCACGTCACTTGCCAATAAAACGTTAATTCTCTTCGTTCTTCTTAATTTGAAAAATTCGGTCTCTGGTATCAAGGTATTGATTTCTTACATACTCCACACATGTACACATAGGATTAGAAAACCCTTGCCATATCGTTTATTATCATCCAAAGAAGCCGTGCATTTGGTATGTTTATACCCTTTAAATTAGTTAATATTAGCCTTAGCGTACTAGTGTTATTTATTTATTGAAGCTTTATGTACAGACGCCAGCACATTAAGCTACACGAAACTGTCAAATTTTCCCAACCAACCTTGAACCTAATATCTTTAACAATAAAGTTGAAAATCTATTAAAGAATTTTGACAGATTGTTGTAGGTTGATGTGCTGGCGTCTGTACAATAGTGTTACATGGTTAAAGAAAAAACATTTGGGTAAAAAGTATATTGTATGTAGTTTTATGTAGCCTTATGGTAATTGCTAGACTATAAGCCAACCTCAAAATGTCTCGAAAAGGCTAAGCATATGTTGATGATGATCATGATTATTTTAGGAGAAAGCTGTCGAAAACTGGATATAAGCCACCTGCAAATGTCACCCAATCAGCCTATTCTATCTAAACCTATCGCAACCAATAATGAAATACCTATAATGAAATTAAAATACCAAGTTGGTACAAAAGGGCGCTGGACTAATGAACCTTACTTACCACTTAAATATTCTATAATCAATAACTTACCAATTCAGCTAGGTAGACGTATTTGGTCGGATTAGGTACACCGGTAACCGCAAATGATTTTGTAGCTCGCATTGGTGTAACACAAAATTTATATGACCGAAATAATGTGGAACTCGTGTCACTAGTGATAGTAAGTAAAGTTCATTCATAAATAATAATGGCATTTTGTTATAATATCAAACTTGGATTTTAGTAATTTGTCATCCATTCGAATTTTCCCGACCATTGTTGAACTCTTGTATCATTATAATAATGATACGGTGAGAACTGTGGAAAGGTATATTTACTTTGACTATTTATTTGTTTTTTGTTCCTATTTAGACGAACTGTATCTATACAAGTATACATATTTAATTAACGGTGGAATAAGTCTCCTATTTTAAATTTAATGTTATTGCTTTATACAGAACAATACTGAATAAATTATTTAATTAGTAAGTAAATGATAAATGATCTTTATTTTGCAAATGGGTTATTAAATAACACTTTTACACGTCATTTTACGTCATTACGTTTAAAACAATTTAAAAGCCCGCGCAAAAAAATCTTTAAATACATACTAAAAAGAAAAAACAAGTTCAGTTCAATCCTTACGGAACCTGCCGAGGTTGCGGAATTGTTCGAAAGAGTTACCGCGGCCTCGGAACACGAAGGGCATATGATGGAACACAGATGGGTTTTAGTCAGTAAAAGCCTCACACACCTTCCCGCTTCGCCCAGATCGGGAGGCAGTCATTGGATGATTTCCCATCCTTAAAAAAAAGGGGTTCGTCTCTTTTAAAGTCCATACAATCTATATTGGTTTAATTACTAACTATTAACCTTGTAGGTTTCAGTCTGAGGCGATCTTTTGAAGAAAGATGCTCACAGATTTGAGTGGGCCAGTCCATACAGTGCAAGCATTTGTCAAATGACGTATAGCTCAACTTAGAACAAGGAGCTTAACGATTTGACGAACTATACCAAGGTAAGGACGTTTGGGTAGGCCGCAAAAAGCACTCAAACTGCCAGACAATTATGTTTAACTCGAATAAAATAACCTACATAGTTCACATATTCACAATCGTTTATGAGTATTATGTAGATTAGTCTGAAATGGCCTTTTGAGGAAAGACCACACAGATTTGAGTAGACCCGTTCCGTCAGTGCAAGCCTTTGTCAGTTAGTCTGTAAGCTCAACTTTGGACTACTAAGGAGCTCAAAGACCTGACGAACGATGCCAAAGATGGGAAAATGTAATGTTTTTATATGTAAATTCATTATTTTGATATTGCACGACGCTTCTATTGCCTTCGCAATAAAATGTTCAATGTCAATGCAAATTAGACTTACGTTTCTAGATATCATACATGTGGAAGCTTGTTTCTTAGCAAATTTCCCTATTAACAAATGTTTTTTTTTTATGTTTGCCATTTGTCTTTAAGCTTTCTGTACTATAAAAATAATAATAATAATTTACATATATAGAAAATAAGGCTTTTTAGACGTGAAGTTCATTTCAAGTAATATCAAGCCGTTTATCTTCCTTCTTTTTCCTTCCTTTCCCTTTAAGTCAAGCTCCAAATTAAACAAATTTAGCAACAAAGTTGAATTCTAAAACCATCAACAAGTTTACTTGTTATTGCAATATTTGGCTTACTATGTTACAGTAACTAAAGTTTGATGCCAACTTTAGTTATTGTGACTAGTTACATCCATATCGCAAGTAAGGTATAATTCTGTATAGTTTGTCTGTAGTGATTTATTGGTACGTTTTTTTTTTGTTTAACTGCATTTTATTTTTATATTAATGCTACAAACCCATTGGTTTATTGAAAATAAGGTAGAGTGGAGAGATGCTAGGCGATCGCAATAGCAATGACTATACAGCAACAAACAGAGATGAGTATAAATCATAGATATTCAACAAACTATCACGAGACTAGAATTATGAAAAACTAAATAGCAGCTGAGTATTATTACTGTCGGTAAAATTATTTAATTATATGTGTGATATTATATTATTAGTTATTTTCTCATTTTTAATAATTTAAATCCAAACCCAATTTTAAAATACACGCAGGCAAAGAAATAGGTAGAATCTAGTATTAGTTTATTTACCTGCCTGAAACACGTCGTACGATACCTTACAACTGCCCGCAAAAAAGTCGCACTCGTCGATTAGGCAAAATTTAATCTTACCTGTATCAAGCATTCACAGACAAGAAGATTAATTGCATAACCAAGACACCAATAAAACCCTGAAATCCATCACGAATGAATGAACCCCATTCTGTTCGCCCTTGGTTTACTGACAGCTAAGGGAAAGGATTGACGTGCCAAAGCTTTAACGATCCGTCGATATAACCTTTTGCTGTTTGTATTGTACCTTTATTAATGTTTCATAATTGATCCAATAGGTTTGCAGCGCATTTAATCGTTGATTTAACGTTCTAAGTGAAGTATTAAACCATGTTTAGAGCAGTGTTCATGCAATGATTTTACGCGAAGTCACCTGGATTCGAATCTTCAACTACATATACGTACGAATGTAAGATGCGCTATACAATGAATTTGAAACTAAGACCACTCTTTAATCGACCGGGCATCGTATTCCTCACGCGCCTCAAAGAGCAGTCAGCAAGGAGCCCAGGCCATTGCTCGCTGGGGTTGCGAAAATGTATTAACAAGATACCGCGGCCCTGGCACTTACGGGCAGCTGAAGGGACAGAGTGGATTTTTAGTCAGTAGAAGTCTGACACTCTCTCCCACCACTCCGCCATGGCGGGTAAGTTTGCCGGGCTTGCGGAAGTATTTTATGAAATACGGTTGACCCGGAATGCATGGATTTTTAGAAATGGGCTTTTAGTAGTAGTAGTCTGAAACTCCCTTCCATTCCACTCAGAGCAGGAGGAATCATAACATGATTTTCCCCGAAAAAAATCCACTACCCTGTTCTTTTAGCTGCCCTTAAGTTCTGGGGCCGCGGTATCTCGTTAGAACATTCCCGTAACCCCGACTGGCATTGGTAGGACCATTTATTTGGGGCCCCGTTACTAGTGCTGACATCTTTTTGAGGTGCGCATGGATTATAACGAGCCGTTGACCCGGGCCTGGTCCTTACCGGACGAATGAACTACCCTTGCTCGCCGTCCGCAACCCCACGCCTACGGTGGCCGAATATTGGCACGTGATCCCCGACGCCCGGGGCATCTCCCACGGTGGCTAGGGCGTGAGGAAGAGAGTTGTCTCTCTCTCGCGCGTTCAGCCTTCTCCTTCACTAGCATGACTGCTTCGCAGAAGGAGGCGAAAGCATCCCATTCCCTCTCGCTTCGCACCATGGTCTGAACCAGGACCGGGATCATTGCGATACCTACATATGTGTTTTTGTGTCAGTATATAATATCTGCTTTCTTCATTCTATGGTGATCAACTGCAAAAAATGTTTTATACATCGCACGTTTTTCCGTTTCGGGGCCCACGTACAGAATTACGGCCTCTAGATTGTACAATCAAGTTGTATGCGAGGGAACGAATCTGTCATTGTCACAATATTTATTTTTATATTGTAATAATGACGCTACATTCGTTGTTAGTGCCTGTTTTGAGGAGAAAAGTGTCGTGGGACTGCAGAGGAAGAAAATATGTTTCAGATTTGCTCGTATATCAGTTTTCATCAAACGTTGTAGTTTAGCACGTTTAGTACATATGTTTTTTTTTTTATAATATATAGTTTTGTGGCAGAATTATGGCTGATCTATGTCCACTCTCTTTCAGACTGTTGATAGGACCGAAAAGCTTGTTGCGTAACTGAAGATGCAGCAATAGAAGGTGAATTTGGTCCTCTAAGGTTCATCACACTGCCCTCTAACCTTAGTCCAGCAGTCGAAATCTTTCAGCTGATGATGATGAGAACAATTCATTGTACCCTTTCACACCTCGGTCGCAAGACTACAACTCTTCCATAAGTAGGAATAAGATATTTCGTTTATATCTTACAACTTTGCCCTAGCTAGACATGTTTATACTCAGAAAATAAATCTGACACTATCTTAGAAAGACCTAGAGCCAGTAATTTAGTTACGATATTGTATGTCGTAACAAATAAAGAGGATTGGGTTTCGTAACTAGTTTATGTTACATTCTTGTTATATCTTGTGATCAGTTTGTTAGGGGTCAGTAGTGAGGCTTAGCTGTTTCTCGAAAATCTTTGAGTTTCTATTTTCTTCTGTTGAGTGTCTGTCTGCCTCGTTGGTCTAGTGATTGCAAGCACGACTGCTGAGCATGGGGGCATAAATTAGGGTTCTATTCCCGGGTCGGGCAAAAGGCGCTATTGGATTTTTGTATGAGAAATTTTTCAGTAGTAAACCGACGTTTAAAAGTTAGCGGTCTGATACCCCGAAAAGCATGTTATGTCGATGGTCCCGGCAGTCCTTTGGGCATATTTGACGGTTACTACTCAGATTACTCAGAAGCCTTAAAATCTGACATTGGTCTGGCCAAGGGACCTCCAAAACCCAGTACCCAGCTACTGGGTTGTGGAGGTCCAATAGGCAGTTGCTCCATGTAAAACACTAATACGTAGCTAGATCCAGTTAGACTTGAAGCTGACCATGAGAAAATAACACTGCTTTTTACCCACAACGGAACTATGACGGACACGGGCCCTATTAAGTACTGTCTCTACTTCATACTTCAGTAAAGAAAAAGGAGTTCTAGAACTTCAATTTCAAAATGTCTAGTGTGTTAGTCTGCTTACCACACCACAATTTTAACATTCGTCATCAATAATATAATACAACAAGGTACATATCCAATGGTATCAATAATACCGCATATGTAACTTGTTGTATTATTAAAAGTATTTACTGACACTACCGATATTATTCATCACTAGTAGTCGCGCGAGGCTTCGCTCCCGTGGAATTAACACGTTAAAAAGTAACCAAAAGAAAGAGTTTATTTTGCAGTCGGTTAAACAGCTTATAACGTTCCTTAAACTTCAAGACAAATCCACCCAATTCATTTGAAGTCTAGCACGTTTAAACAAACAAACACACTTTCCCGCTTTATAATATTAGTATACATTTAATACACATTAATTAATATTACTTTAAATACGGATGCAAATCTTTTTATTGAAGTTTAATCTTAACGTCGGGAGTTATCGGCCCACTGGTTTATAATTGCATTATTTGCTCATCAATAAAGTGTTTATATTTTTCGCTACGTCATTGTGTGTATATGTGCTCAGTAAACATATATATATACAACGTGTAATTTAAAGGGTATATACATACCGAGTGCACGGCTTCTTTGGATGATAACAAACGATATGACAAGGGTTTTCTAATCCTATGTCTACATGTGTGGAGCATATTAGAAATTTCAATACATTGATACCAGAGGCCGAATTTTTCAAATTAAGAAGAACGAAGAGAATTATCGTTTTATTGGCAAGTGACGTGGAAAGTGATGACCCTCATAGTGCTGTGACACGTTTGTTATTACTGGTATTCAAGAAACATATGAAACCAATAATTTGGGGTCAATTCTGTGAGTCACTTATTTTGAGCTGAAACTTTGCATAGAGACTCCATACCACATGTTGTCTTCAGTCCTTTTGGATAGATATGGGGTTATCGTTACACGCTATATATTTTCAGGGTTTAAATGTGATGATAACAGTATTATAAATTAATCTATTCATGTCCCAGCTCACCACGACTGCATGCGGATTGCGATAACGAATGAACAAATCCGGTGTATTTTAAGGTCATATTGTTTATTAATTACATAGTGTGCATTTATAAAACCATTTTTTTGCAGTAGAATAAATGAAATATTAATTATTATTGTCTTATGTAGTAACGCTTGCCTGATTGATAAGGTATCGTGACGCCATTTATTAATGCACTAATTAGTATTGTGGACGAGAAAGTGAGATAAATAAGTATTTATATTAATTAATTATTAGCTATTCGAAGTGGTTAGGCTGACGGTCTTAAAGCCACGTTTCAAAATAAGGGAAGGAAAAGGAGAAAAGCAAGTCCTTAGCTACGGGGTTGTGGGAATGTTCGAACGAAATGTTCTAACACGGCAACTGAAGAAACTAGGTCATTTTTTAGTTGGTACAAGGCTGAAACTCCTTTCCATTCCACCTAGAGTGAGAGGAGTAATTTGATAATTCTCCCTCCAAAATAAAAAAAACAATTGCTAAGCAATCTATTAGGTACCGAGGAGGCTTGGAAAAACTGTAAATATTAATTTCCTCGAGTCAATTTCTTAAACCAGTTTATTAAAATTACATTTTTATGGCGGTAAATACATTATAAAGGTCATGCTATTATAATTTTCAAATTTATTCTAGACCATAATATAATCAAGGAATATGCTTGAATAAATTTTACAAGTTAATACTATGTGTCATACCACTCTGAAATCCATAGGGATGCGCAGGAATCTTTTGGTTTCTTTAAGTTCTTTTCTCCCCTCACAGATAGATAGATAGAATGTACTTTATTGTTCACCAATAAGAGAATCACACTTAAATAACAATATTGTAAATAAAATTGGTTACAATGGCGGTTATATCGCTGAGAGCGATATCTTCCAGACTACCTTTGGAAGGACTTTACGAGCTTTAATTAAAATGGGGAAGGCTATATTAGTTTACTACTGTACAAATATTCATCAAAACGGAAAAACTAATAAAATATACCGTATATATATATATATATATAAATACAATACATAAGTACATAAAATAAATAAATATGTAATGTGTTCTTTAACATCGTGTGGAGAAAACAAAGGAACAATCATAAGTTTGAAAGAAAATGATTGGCAAGGCAACCGGGATTTTAAAACCAGCGAGTGACTGAGCTTGTCTTACTGACACCGGCAATGCATTCCACAACCGAATAGCCTGCACCGTAAACGACTGGTCGTAAAATTTTGTGGAATGTGTAGGCATCAAAAGTCTCAAGTTCTCTGATGATGTCAAATCTCTAACATGTGTGTCATGAATCCATATCCATACTATATATATTATCTACGAGTATATCCATACTTCCATACTAATATTATAAATGCGAAAGTAACTCTGTCTGTCTGTCTGTTACCTTTGCACGCCTAAGCCGCTGAACTTTAGAGGAAATTTGTCATGGGAATAGTTTAGGACCCTGGGAAGGACATAGTATAGTTTTTATCCGGGAATCCGCAAGGGATCACTGTTGTGATCGGATATATAAATTACTTCAACTGTTACTATGCTACACTAATACCGAGTGATTAGCTGATTGTCATCCTGAAAAAAATTACCGCTGGACTACATTTACTATTTATAGTAGAATACATCACCATTATTTCATTTTATGTTTCCATGTGTTGAAAAGCCCATGGATCAAGCGAAACGACAAAATATATTGCCTACGTGCGAAAAGCTGTACTTCAGAAAAAAAAATCTTTCCTTGTTTTACATTCTGCACGCACTCGTATAAATTAACAATAACAAAGCAATCGTCTCCGCTAGCACATTTTCTCCGTGATAAAAGAAAATCTTGGCAGATTAAATATTCGAATTTTTTCTCCAAAAATTGTAATGCTCACTTATCATTTTAATCTTTTACTAGTTCTTTTACATTTATTTCCTTCATTCTTTTGACTTTTATTTTTTTTAAACTTCGGTCTATTCAATTTAAATCAGCTGTTCAACATAATAAGCAGACAGTCAAAGTCTTTGTTTGAAAAGCGATTAAAAGAAATGTGTATCCTTTAAATTGATTTAAAATGGACCATACTTATTTTGCCTTCGAAAAGTGCAGTTTTCGGGTCATTAGTTTATTTCTATTAGCTTATTGTTTTCTGTGCTTAGATGCTACAAGGTCTTGTTCTTCTTTTTGGTAAAATAATTTAAACAAAATAAAAACCGTTCAATGCACACTTGCGTAAAACACAGTAACTGGGTCAAGTCGGATCTTACGACGCATATTTAATTGCGCCAAGGGCATGCTGAGACCCTAACTAATTACTTTCCTAACTTGGAAAGGCAAATCAGCAAAGGTACCACGCCTTATATTTTTCAAATTACCATGCTAATTATTTATTAATCTTAGCTTTAATTAATTACGGATGCAGATCTGCGAAAAAGATTATTTCACTGCTGGTTACAGCATAACAATATAGAACCTCAGTCTCAGAGAGATACTTATCCAGTGCTAAAGCTGGCAGGGACAAATTTGCCAGTCATAGAAAGGCCATGGTTAGAACTCATGAATTTGACCTTAAATCTCGATTCCCAATGGGGCGACGACAATCCGATCAAATTAAACTTCTCTGAAAACGAAGGCTTGTATTTTTACCGCTTAAAGGAATCCATTTGAATTATCCCCTATTTTCCAAAGTGCATTTGTACCAGTTACTGATCGCCTGGAGCTTTTGGGCATGGAGTTGACGTCAGGCCTAAACTTCGGCTCAATTATCATCGAGTCCAGAAGTCAGACTGCGGCAAAAACGACTCCACACTTGGACAGCTTTTGAATCTGTAGAAAGCACAGGTCCGTTCCTGCGTGGTGTATTGCAGCCACTTGTGTGATGGCTTAGCAAAATACCAACTTGCTGCATTGCACTCGATCGAGCGCAGAGCTAAGAGGCTTATAGGCAACGAGGCGCTGTTACATTATATACAAGCTTCACAGCCTAGCTCATCGGCGCAGCGTTACTTACCTGCTCATTTCAGCCCATCTGGGGTTTAGGCTTTAAAATTTTGCTCATATTTGACCCCAGTCCTCAATGACCTCCATACCAAATTTCATGGTTCTACAGCTCAGCGGTTTAGCCGTGGAAGCGTAACAGAGAGAGAGATAGACGCATTAATAATACTAGCATCAAGGATTAGGATTTGGCATGTTCCAAATAATTATAATTTACCAAAAACAACACCGAGATGAATTAATTATAAGTAATACAATTTTCCAAAATATTGGTAACTACATATTTAAATGGTTTGAACCTGATTTGGGAACTATTTGTTACGCAAAAGATAAAGTCATGTCTTATTATAATGTTATTTTCCATTCGAGAAGCGAATTATTTGCCTATATGGTTGGACCACAAATATAACGTCACAAACTGCCTCGTAATGAAAACCGTGACGGTCTTAACCGATCAGAACTTTTTTTAAAGAGATGTAGCAATAATGGTAGTACTCACATTATTAGCAATCTTGTGAGCCCCTTCAACTAAGCTGGTTATGATTGTGCCTGGAGTGAGTTCACGGCAGTAGTGTAATGGGTGGAGTTCGAACCCGTGACCTCTCAATCACAAGTTCGGCACCATAGCTATTAGACTATCATCACTCAGTCCCATCTTTACTATGAATATCGGTGGTTACCATATTCAAATATTAGGTCTTACTAGTTCGCAACCGAAGGCTGGGCACGCCGCAATCGCGGCGATAAGTCCCCTCTTTGAGGAGTGGCTGGAGAGAGGCCACGGCGTCCTCACCTTCCGCCTGACGCAGGTGCTGACCGGACATGGCTGTTTCGGGAGGTACCTGTTTCGGATTCAGCGGGAGGACACGCCCGGGTGTCGTCATTGTGAGGACCACCTGGAGGACACGGTGGAGCATACGGTGGAGGTGTGCCCTGCTTGGGCGGAGCACCGCCGTGTCCTCGTAGAGGCGGTCGGCGGCGGCGACCTCTCGCGCCCTGCTCTGGTTCAGACTATGGTGCGGAGCGAGAGGGAATGGGATGCGGTCGCCTCCTTCTGCGAAGCAGTCATGCTAGCGAAGGAGGAGGCCGAACGCGCGAGGGAGAGGCAACTCTCTTCCTCGCGCCCCAGCCGCCGCGGGAGACGCCCCGGGCGTCGGGGATCACGAGCCGATTTCCGGCCACCGTAGGCGCGGGCCTGCGGACGGTGAGCAAGGGTCGCTCACCGTCCGGTAAGGACCAGGCCCGGGTCGGCGGCGCGTCGTGTTCCACGCGCGCCTCAAAGAGCTGTCAACACCAGTGACGGGGCCTCATACGACCATTGCCTGCCGGGGTTTGCGGGAAAGTTCTACCGAGTTACGTCATTTGATGATTTTCCCACCCCAAAAAAAAAAAAAAAAAAAAAAAAAAAAAAAAAAAAAAAAAAAAAAAAAAAAAAAGGTCTTACTAGTTGCTACAGCTTTATAAATCCACCCGCATAGTAATTCAGAGATACCGTAGCAATTATAGTCGTAGCCATTTTGTACTAGCGATTACGTTTGTTTATATTCTAAGAGGTCATTTTGGTATTATGTGGTAGTCATATCTCATAAACACACATTTCATAGTTAGATAGATAGAAAATATACATATTTTATTGCACACCAAAATTAACATGAACGTACTTGATATGGGTTTAAAGAATCTTTATTATATACTTATTTTTTTTTTATCTATCAAGAGATTATACTTATTATATATTATATACTTTATTTTACACCATAACACTATTGTACAGACGCCAGCACATCAACCTACAACAATCTGTCAAATTTCTTTAATAGATTTTCAACTTTACTGTTAAAGAAATTAGGTTCAAGGTTGATTGGGAAAATTTGACAGTTTCGGGTAGCTTCATGTGCTGGCGTCTGTACAATGGCCAGTCTTATCGCTTACAGTGATAACCTTGGACAGAACCTAAAGGACACAGTATTAGGTCTTTATTACTCATAAGAATATTATACCGCTATATGCGATTATATCATATTATTTGATAACGATTATTCGTTGTCTGATACGGAGCATGCAAAGGTAGGTAGTAAGTAAAATAACAATGAAAAAGCAATAGGGAAAAACAAATATATTATGTAACATCAGAAGATTAAATGATAAATGATCTTTATATTGCAAATTGGTTATTAAATAACACTTTTACACGTCATTTTTTTCGTAAATTTGAACTAGATGAGGCCGGTGATTCCTAACTGATTACCCTGAGAAGAAACACCGAAACAAACTCAGGGGTCCGTCTCTTTTAAAGTCAATACAATTTATATTTGTTAAAATATATGGGAACCTTGTAAGTTACCGTCTGAGGCGATCTTTTGAGGAAAGATGCTCACAAATTTGAGTGCGCCTGTCCATACAGTGCAAGCATTTGTCAGATGACGTATAGTTCAACTTGAATAAGGACCTTAACGATTTGATGAACAATACCAAGGTAAGGACATTTGTGTAAGCCGCAAAAAGTATTCAAACTGCCAGAAAATCATGTTAAAACACATTAGGTACGTAACACGTAATAGCTTGTTAACAGATAGCCAACTATAAACTGTGTATTTTGATTGAGTCTCCGTATAATATTAACGCTAAGTATTGAATGAAACTTAATATAAATGAATGTAATTTATACGGAGAACTATATTTATGTACTTCTGCCCGCGGCTTCACTCGTACGAAAAGATTGTTTTTATATCACTTTCCAGCTCACTATAAGTCGTCATCCTAACGTCATTACCCAGACCTTCAACTATCTTCAGACCAGAAAACAGTGCAGCGCAGTAGCCAATGGCTCAAATCAGTGCCAACCGTTTTGTAAAAAAAACGACGGGTTGCACTCCGGGAGTGCCGGCAGAAGTGAAAACTTGAAAATTAACGTTGTACATTTTTGATATTTTGGAATGGTTAGTGAATAATTTTGCACGAATTGCTTTAATTATCAGTATAAAAGTACTATCATTTATGTGGTAGAATACAATATTTATTTATTGAGCTATCGTACACAAACATGACAATTAATATTACATTAAAAAGTTTATCTCTTAGACTCTCCGTCCGTCTTACGAATTTTCGATCAGGTCACGTGTCCTGACGCGAGTTTAACATTTTTTTACCCATTACAAAAAAGTGCACAACGCTGCTAAAGAAGTTTTCACTTCAAAAACATAAGTTTTAGGCATTGTCCACTCATCACATTCATTTTAATCGGGTTCGTCTCTCTAATTTATTTAGTTTATCAATTTCCCCATTTTAATATCACTTAACTAAACAAAGCCTATTTATACGTTCCCTATTATCGGTAATTACGTTCCTAGTATAAAGTTTCGCGGTAAGTGTCAGGAATTGGGTCGAGCGTAAACCGTGTAAGAGGGTATCGACACAATTTTAGTGCTGTGCTCTTGAGAAACCGTAAACACTTGTGGTCGAGACCTTATTAGCACTTGTTTGCACTTCATTTTGTCTAGCGGAGAGCTATATTTTTTGTAAATAGAAAAGATAACAAAAGGACGAGGAAGAAAGTCGTGGCTAAATAATAACAGCCGCAAGAGTCGATATGGATGGTTAAGCAAGGTCAGTCCACCGTAGGTGACCATGTTTACATATTGAGATTTCTTAGTGTCTCAGATTGCAGATTAGGCCATTTGTACATATTTGACAGTCGTTACGGATACTCAGAAGCCAGAAAATCTCACACCGGAATTGCCAAGGGGTATCATTTTACACAGCTACTACCAGCTGATACTTTAATTCATCCAGCCGTTTGAAAGAAAAACGAAGAAAATAAAATTACAAACGTACAAGATAAGTGTGAAAAACATTACCCTTCCTCAAAAGTCGGGTAAAAATGCGGGTAGATTTAATGCTAAGCAATATGAGTCCGGTATCGGTATCGGTTATACTTCCTAATTCAGAACATTATATAAGACCAGAGCCCTAAATCTAGATTTCCGTCTTACCAATCGTCTTTTATTTATGTTGTTATTTACCTGCGTATTACTAATGTAATAAACATCAAAGGTATGTTTTGAACACCGCTGAAAAAGTGATTGCCCAAGCCCATATCGTTTCTATAAAAAACTATATTTATCGTACGTTCATGAAAGAATGTTCGTCGAGTCGTCCACGCTAACGTTTATTGTTACAGTATTGGTTTTCAATAAACGCCATTTATTTAGCTTTTACGTTCTCTCATGTTTTTGTTTTATTTATTATAAGTTTAGCTAGTTCTAGATCTTAATTATCTTTTATTGATGATTAAACGAACTTACCTGAAGTGAAGTTCAATCCCAATTACACGAAGGCTCTGTCCGAAGAGATCAAGAAAACTATGTAGTAACGCGCTAGGTGCTGCTATCCAAACCACTAAATTTGAGAAAAAAAAAAAAAAGAATTTGACAGGTGGAGGCGCCCTCTCTCGCTTAACTCATTTAGTTTAAAGTAAAAGGAACGGGATCCCCTATGACATACTTACATACATGACGCATAGAGGGACTCATTGATTAAGACAAATGATCATGAGTGTATGGGACTGGGTGGGAGTTGATCTCTTCGGACAGAGCCTTCGTGTAATTGGGATTGAACTTCACTTCAGGTAAGTTCGTTTAATCATCAATTACACTCTGCTCTGTCCTCGAGATCAAGAAAACTATGTAGATTTTGAAAGCCCTAAAATGCGTTGTATGTAAGTATGTAATTAATGTAAGTAGGTATCTAGTTTATAATAAAACAGATTTTTGAGGTAATCATTATAATAATAATTATAAATTTGAGTTGCTTCTTAATTAATACCGTTTAATAGAAATTAAAAGTATGTTATTTATTATCAAAAAATAATAATTTGGCATTGCAACTATAAACTTGAAATACAATTAGGAAATTATTGTAAACAATAATTTTATGAATGTATCTAAAACAGATGTAGCAAAGTCATAGACATTGTCTATTAACACTGGTCTTTGGTAAAACCTGGCAAAGACAGATGAAGACTCAATCCAGCCAGCAGTTTTTCTATTAGGTCTATGGAGACACCTGATTTAAGGGCTGCTGAAGGTAGACGCATGCCTGGTGGAGTGAGCCTTGAATTTACTTGTATCAACAACACATTTTTTATCCAGCGGCTTAATGTTTGCGAGCTAACAGCCTTATGGGGGCTTTTAAAGCTAATGAAAAGATATTCTTCTCTTCCTCTAATTGACACAGTCTTTGATACATACAATCTAAATGTTTCAGCTGGGCAAACTTCAGGTCGCCTGACAAAAAATGGTATATGTAAACAAGGTTGTGTTGTGCCAATACATGATATTTTAATTAAATCTGGAATCTTAATTGAGATATGATTTGAGTAAATGCAAATGTTATTGATATTTATTTTTAAAATTGTTTGAACCCTATGGGCCGTAACTAAGGCTGTTAATGTTACTGTCTTTTTGGTTAAACAATACAAGTCTAACTGATCATTGGGATAGAAATTAGATAAGTAATCTAGTACAGTAGACGGGTCCCAGGTTTCATTGTATGTAGGTAATGGCGGTCTAAGTCTATAGAAACCTTTAAGTAAGCGAATTATTCTGTCCTGATCCTATTTTTGATCCAATTATCAGGGATAAAGCTGATCGATGACTGTTTAAAGTTCCATACTGGGATCCGTCATTAAAAAACATTGCAAGAAATTACATAATGTTAGAAACAGAAGCTTAATAAAAATCCATATTAAGAGATTGACAGAAAAGAAACCACATTTTTAACCTGTATCATACTGTTTCATAGTATTTTTGGAAAGAGAACCCTACATGATGTCGATAGAAGAAGGAGGGACACCTCTTTTCAGTAATGCCGTCCTGATAACCTGCCTGCAGGCAGGATAAGTCGAGGTGGTGGTGGTCTGTGGGAAGACGACAAAAGAGCTTCGTCACTTGGTTCAAACAGGATAATCTTAGAGACTAAAAGTCTTTCGAACAACGGGAACCACGGCTGAGTGGGCCAATATGGCACAACAACAATGCCTGTAGCCTCGTCTGTTATAATCTTGCGGGGAGTTTTTAATGTGACAGCAAATGGAGGGAATGCATAGAAATTTAGGTTATTCCAATTTAATGTAAAGGCGTTTACTGCGTAGGCGCCAGGGTATCTCTTCCATGAAACCTATAAGTCGCATTTTTGTTTATTCTTGATGCAAACAGATCAATGGTTGGTGTACTGAACATTTTTACAATATTGCTGAAAGCATTGTTACTTAGTTCCCACTCTATGTCGGGGTGTGTGGCCATAGACTGCGTAAGCTATTTCATTAATTTTCGAACTTAAATAGGATGCGAATACGTGAATATTTTTCTCCTCACACCACTGCCAAAGATCTTTAGTAATTTTATTTAGGTGCGGGAATCTAATGCCACTCATTCGATTTATATAAGAGATGGCTGTGGTATCATCGATGCGTAAAAGGATCTGGCAATTCTTAAGCTGTTTGGCGAAATTTTTAGGCCAAAAAAGGCTGCCATTAATTCTAACAAGATAATATGCAGGTCCTTTTCTGTTTCACCCCAAAGCCCATTTGCAGTCTCTTCACCACATGCCACCCCCCACCCTGTTTTGCTTGCATCAGAGAATATCTCAAGCAAATATCCCGAATAGGGTTAACATTATTTTTAATTGCATTCAACCACCAAATAAATGTTGATATATATGTAAGGGTACATTCATATAACTCATAGTTATTATTTGATTTTAATAACTCTAGGTATTTACACCTTTCTAACTCCTTTGTATATAGCCAGCCGTATTGAATAGCTGGGCAAGCCGAGACAAGTAGACCCAAAAAGTGAGCAAGACATCTTTACTTGCAGCGTCTAAAGGTCATAAACTTAATTATTTCATTTGTAATATGTCTTTTTTGTATCGGTTAATCTAACATGATATACATGATATAGATAACTCTGTGTTTATAATAAAAACCAGATATTTGCAACTTGTGCTTGGGTCAAGGTCCTTGACTTTTTCATTATTTATAACACAATTCCAAGATTTGAAAATTAATTTGGTTATTTGCACATTTTCTTGCCATTCCTCATTATGTTTTTTCAATACAACATCTAAATAAATAGTTGATATATAACCTAAACTTCTTAGTAATGCCATCACAGGCTTGAGGAGTTTAGTAAAAACATAAGGAGCTGTACACAAGCTAAACGGAAGGACATTGAATTCATAAAGAGTGTTATCCAGATCTTTTATTGATTGGGATTAAAAATATGATCTTCAGTAACTTTTTTCAGTAATTACCATCAAGAGGCTGGCTAGATAAAAATTATTTGAAATTTATTTTACTGTATTGCGCAATCTCCTAATTTGAAATGGTTTGTATTTATAAATCTATTTAAGGACTTAAGATTTAAGATAAATCTTAGTCTTCCGTCTGGCTTGGGTACAAGAAAAGTGCTAGATACATATTCACCGTAACATGACTGACAAAGTGATATTATTTTTAATAAATCATCTATTACCTCTCTATGGGCCTTCAAACCAGATTTGTTTATGCATAGTGACGATGGCGTGTGACCTTGTAAGATATGCGTATTGAAAGGTAATTTATAACCTTTTACTCAAGATAAAAGTTCTGCATCACTATACGCCATCTATTGATAAATAATGACAGACGTCCAGCATGACTCACCGGTTCTATCGACGGAGCGGTGCTTGGGTCTGTGAGCGCTTATAAGGTCCGCGCGGCTGCTGCCGCGGTGGTGGAGCACGGCGCTGCTGGCGCTGGCAGTTGGGTCGGACGTTCTGGGCAGGCACTGTCGAATGTCCTGCCGCAGCTTCCGTCTGCCTGCACGGCGGTGGAAGTGGGCGTCTCATGTTGAAATTCTGGGATTGATTTGTAAATCGTCTTGGAGGGCCAGGTATGAAGGTTCCAGTTTTCATTTCCGCGCCTGTCTTGTGAATGGCTTTAGAAGCTTTTAAGACATCAATTGATGTAGTATAAAGGTGATCTTTTATCTCTTTCTTAATCGAGGAGCAAACAAAACTTCTGCGAATCATCGACTCAGTATGTTGTAAGTCACAGGCGAGTTTTCCAGCATCGGTTAATGATTTAACAAGCTTTATATTTGTACTGTCTGTAGACAGGACCTGTGACAGAGCCTCTCGTAAACAAGCAATAATCAAGGTAATTTGTTTCTGTTTGTTTTCAATTGCTTTATCTTTCTTGATTAGAGCCTCTGACAGAGATGCCCTCACTTCTTGATTCAGCAAAGGAGCATTAATATTCTTGCAATTTTAAGGAATATCAAGTTTAGGAAAATCTCTTTTATTTACATCCTTAGAAAGGCCATTTGTTGCTGTATGCTCCCACCGGACAGCTATACTTGAATTCGGGGCTGGACCGAATCTTTATCTCTTAAGGGAGCTTCTCCTAATGTATCTAAAATATCATCTGGAAGAATTTCCTCAGCTTCACTGTTCCTAATAACTTCTTGGACATCCGCAGTGGGAGTGTCAGGAACAACAGATTCAGATGAGACATTTACAGAGGGTGCTACATCTGCAGACTCCAACAATGTGTTCTCCACATTGGGTGGGTGTACTTCCCCAATATGAAGGTCAGTATGCTGTCTGTTCTCAATGGATTGTAAGGGTAGCTCAGGGGACGGAAAGCGTGATTCGTAATCATTGCTTCTAAGTGGTTCGTCTGAAATAGACGTAAACGTTTACTTGTTAATATAAAAAAGTAGTCTTTTTAACCTTGTAAACAATGTGGCCTGGTAGGTACTAGTCCCCACAAACTGTACACAGCCTTGTGTTATTAATTAGCGGATACATTCCATCAAAATGTTCACGACCAACAGTGAATGTATTGTCTATTTGACAGATAATTATAGCGGGAAAAAAAAACATGACGGAGGCATTCCAATGCAATGCTCACAATCTTTTGGTTATATCACTGGTATCAGTCCTTATAAACTGTACACGGGTTTGTCGTAGTCGGGAATATTCCATATTTAAATAATTTTCACGAGTAATAGAAGCCATTTTGAAAATTATGGTATCATGATAAAACTCTGTAGGAGGTAGGTACCTACAACTTTTGAAAAGAAATTTTCTTCTTTATAATAAACTGTTATTTAATTTGTAGTACTTACCTATGATCATTAAGGAATCTTGCGAAGAAGAGCGTTGTCGACGATTTTTCTTCAACTTTTTCTCGATCTTTCTCATTTTACGGTTTACGTAGGCCTCAATATCTTCGTCACTGTATCGTCTTTTAGGCATAATGATAATAACAAAATGCGCTGTTTAATGATATTGTACGTCTACACACTGTAAAACACTTGAAAGTGTTGAAAGATACTTAATTTTATTTTTTAATATCCGAGAGGAAAAAAGTACGCGGCGGATAGCGAACGCACTAAAACGCGAATGAGTTAAGCGAGAGAGGGCGCCTCCACCTGTCAAATTCTTTTTTTTTTTTTTCTCAAATTTAGTGGTTTGGATAGCAGCACCTAGCGCGTTACTACATAGTTTTCTTGATCTCGAGGACAGAGCAGAGTGTAATTATGCTATCTAGGTCGTAAAATCTTAACAGCCTATTGTGTTTTATTGTGCCATTTTATTGCTGCAGATGTTTGAAATGCCATTGGTGTGGTTTTATTTTCTGCCTACTTATAAATAAATAACCCTCCAAATAAGCTGAATATACAACGTGTAATTTAAAGGGTATATACATACCAAGTGCATGGCTTCTTTGGATGATAACAAACGATATGGCAAGGGTTTTGTAATCCTAAGTCTACGTGTGTAGAACTTATTACAAATTCCAATACACTGATACCAGAGACCGAATTTTTCAAATTAAGAAAAACGAGAATTGTCGTTTTATTGGCAAGTGACGTGGAAAATTATTGAGCCTCGTAGTGCTGTGACACGTTTGTTATTACTGGTATTCAAGAAATATATGAAACCAATAATTTGGTACGAATTCTTTGAGTCAGTTATTTTGTGCTGAAACTGTTCATAGAGACTCCATACCAGATGTTGTCTTCAGCCCTTTTGGATAGATATGGGGTTTCCGTTACACGTTGTATATACTTGTGTCTGGAGTGGGTTCAAGGCAATAGTGTAATGGGTGGGGTTCGAACCCGCGACCTCTCGTCCACTAGGCTATTAACTCTTGAATATATGATATATGAAACTTATAAGACTATTAATACTGGTAGATTGACATCAACGCTACGCTGACTTTCTCCTTCTCTTCTCTGACTTTACGAACTTAAAACAAAGAGGTTGTTTTAAGTTCGTAAAATCTATCCTAAGCTTGTCTGCAAGATATTGCTGTAAGGGATAAGTCTGCCATTGTAACCATAAGTTAAGCAATGGTGTTAAATAGGTGTGTTTAAATTGATGTACGCAATATAGTATAATCTAACTATCTATCAAGCCAAAAAACATATTTGATGACAAAAATATTTCCACTTCTTGAAATTTAAATCAAACATAGATGAAGAAAAATGCTATTGTAGTATTAAATTCTCCACGTTTTCTTGAACATGGCAAGCATAAACGTTTGTTCAGTTAGAGAGATGCTGCGGAAATGTTCTTACAAAGTGTAGGAAGATACCCCGCCTTAATACACGACCCTAGTACGAAAGACACGGAAACATGTAATGGGAAGTCTGCTCAGACCGTGCAATCTAAGAATGAATTGCCGACTCTCTTTTATAATTTACATTCATATGTGCATTTGATTAAAAAGATTAAAAAGATTTTATGAAAAGGGCTGAACGCGTTTATCTGTGTCACTAAATTAGTCCAAATTAATGATTATCAAAATATTAACCATATGTATTTTTAGAAAGTATCATTCGTAAGTATCAGGTTGGCTCATCAGATCGCGATAATTATCAGATAGTTTTTGTGAATGTGGTTAGTAAGCTTTAGTTTGCAATGGAAACGTAATTCATACAAATATAAAATAACCAGCCTATAACTAACCTATCCCACTGCTGGTACAAAAGCGTCCTCTCTATGCGAGGGGATGGGCTGTTATTTACTACGCAAGATAATTATTATGCTGATAAGGTGGATGTCGCATGACTTCGGATTTTTCGTCTAGGTTATGCCGGTTTCCTTATGAAGTTTTGGTTTGCCGGTTAGAGCAGTAGTGACTCACCTGATGTGGTCGAAGATACCGCTTACCTAGTAGCAACTCGTCGTCGATGTTCAAGGCTCTGGAGCTTTGACTCGACCAGTGCATCGTTGCCAATGAGTCTCTTGGCCCGTTTCTCGATAGACTCAAGCGCTTTCAGTTGGTATTTGTCAGATCTATCCTAAAGATGAAAGCAGTACTCCATACACGACCGAACCTGGGCTTGATACAGATTGAGCAGCTATTCCGGTGTGAAGTACTGTACCATCTTTGCTAGGATTCCCAACTTTTTTCCTGCTAGTTAGCTTTTGTTAGTTATCTATACTAATATTATAAAGCGGAAAAGTTTGTTTGTTTGCTTGAACGCGCTAATCTTCGAAAGTAATGGGTGGATTTGGATGCAATTTGGTTTGGAAGTAACTTGAAGCTTGAGAAAAGTTATAGGCTACTTTTTACGCGACTGCAAAAAAGGAGAGTTAAGTTTTTACCGTGATAGAATTCACGGGAGCGAAGCCCCGCGTGAGTACTAGTATAAGATAATATGTCTTTTTAAAACTTAACACGTTTAGTAAAAAATATTACAACGTTCTTATTTAATTTTATTTTATTTGTGTCTTAGAATGAAGTCACTTTTCCAGTATTCTTCTTCTTAGCGTGTCGATGGCAAATAGCTAGATGGAGTCAGCCCAGAACTGGGCAACAGGTTTGGCATTTTCGGTAGCTTCCATCAAGTCATGCAGTGAGCAGTTGACAGGGCACGCAGGACATGAAATTAAGTGTGCCATGGTTTGTGGAACAGAACCACATATACACCCCAAGGCAGAGGCATCGATAAATCTCCACCTGAACAGGTTTTCTTTTCCAGTATAAAAATATCTGAGACCGTGAGACTCGTCCGTGCTTAGGGGACCATGAGTTTTGTACTATTTGGGATTCAAGTATTTTTTAACCATGTTAGGTACAAGTAGAACTGGCAACATAAATAACTTTTTTAACTATTCATGAAAAACAATAGGAAAAATGTCATTATGCGCAGGCTTGTTAAATATAAATAATAGGGTTGAAAAGGGGAAAATTAGAAATAATCCTTAATCCAGACCTACCGCAGGATACCATCCACACTTGGTCGATATACCGTCTTGTCGTACTAAGCGTTTTTCTTCAACATTCATTGTGTGCACAGCCAAGGTGTTGAACTCTCTGCCGGCTTCTGTGTTCCCTGCCACATATGACCCGTCAGCCTTTAAAGCAAGAGTGAATAGGCATTTTCTGGGCTCGCTCGTTCGATCGTAGACCTCATCTGACACTTACCATCAGGTGTGATCGAGGTCAAGAGCGGGCTAATTCGTAATAAAAAAAAAAAAAAAAATCACCATTCAAGACGACTTTCAGCTTACTAAATATATACTATATAATACCATAATATTATTAAGCGGAAAAGTTTGTTTGTTTAATTGTTTAAACGCACTAATCTTTGAAAGTACTCGGTAGATTTCATCTGACTGCAAAACATGGATATGTTTTCATCGTGAAAAGTCCACGAGAGCGAAGCCGTACCTATCAGTATATTATACGAAGCCATTCCCTGTTAGAACTTCACAAGCCTCCATTTTTTTCAATGTGTGTTTCACATAATATAATAAGTCCTAGCAAAGCTTTCAGCTCATTTTCAATCATAAACTACACGTACAGCATACCTAATTTCACATCATGTTTATAAATAATTAAAGCAAATTTCTTTATTTTACGCATTCATATTCAGTCGTTGTATTAAAAGCCTTTAAACAGGTCTAAGAAAGTGGAATACTTTAGTTCACACACGTAATACTAACAAATCTTATGAAGAAAATCCTGATTTTGCGAGAAGTTTCATTTTATTCAGGATTGTTTTTGTTTAGATTCAGCTGATATTGAGCCTACGTGTATGTAAGTTAAAAAAGAGAAACGTTATATTTCTTTAGATGATATTTATAACATACTAGCTTTTTTTTCGGTCTGAAAATCATCAAAAATTAACTCTGGGTGAAGTTGAAGGAAGGATAGAGTTGCAGGGCAACTGAAGAGTTTCCCTTGCGGTCTGGGGCTTCGGTATCTCATTTCCGCAACCTCGGGAGGCAATGGCCCAAACTTTGTACGTGTGGAAGTTGATATTACCAACGCGGTTTTTCTTGCGTAATCCCGTACTCTGTGGGAAGTCCGGGATAAAAGTATGCTTATGTATATCTCCAAGTTTGAGATTGAGAGAGGAAGACCGGTCGAAGAGAATACACAGACAACATATGAAAATGAGTTTTCGTACCGTATATAAAATTTTAAACACTTAAGGAGACACTGATATTTGAAATCACAGACACTTAATTTTTTATATGTAATTTTTGTTACTGTTACTGGTATATCTAAATATATAAAACTCAAAGGTGACTGACTGACTGACTGACATAGTGATCTATCAACGCACAGCCCAAACCACTGGACGGATCGGGCTCAAATTTTGCATGGGGGTTCCTTTTAGTACGTAGATGCTCGCTAAGACGGGTTTTGCGAAATTTCCACGGGATTGGGATTTACACGGGAAAAACTTCCCACGCGAACGAAGTCGCGAGCAACTGCTAGTTGTCAATATAATCTAAGCATATGAAAACATGCAATTTGGATCATACAGTATTCAGTTTGAAATCTACTCTGTATAAATTAATCATTTTTATTGTACGAGTAATTTAAGTTTAAAGAAATTTTCGCATAAGAACGACACAAAGGTTCATTTACAATGAAATACAGAGTAACCGCTTAATTCAAATATTCAGATAAAAAATCCATATTATATTAGTAGTAATAAGACTTAATTGTAGCTAAATATTAACAGCAACATGGGTCGATTTTCAAGGTGAAGCATCATTTGCTGAGATCAGTAAGTGGATACATTTCTATCTTGACATTAAGAGAGATTCCTTCTAACCTCGGAAAAGCAGGTTAAGGCGTTGGTTCAGGTTGTAATTTGTACATATACACAGTCGTTACAGGTACTTAGTTTAAAGCCGGAAAATCTGAAATAAGTCTTGCAACGGGGTGTCGTGTTAGCCAGCTAAAAGGTTGTGGCGGTCTGATAGGCATTCGGACTAAGTAAAATGCAGCAGCATCCGGTTATAATGGAAGCCGATCCCAACATAGTATTGATGAAAACGTGATAAAACATTAACCTCTCAAGGACCGCCATTAGTTACGTCAACTATTAGTTGAGTCCCGCTGGCACACAAATATTGTGCCAGCGGGGCTCAACTAATACTTATTTACTGGCACGCTTTTGTGCCGCTGGGGCTCTAGAGGTTAAAATAATAAGTCAGTCTTGTTGTACGTTTTTTATTTATATTTTTGTAAGTGTCACACAATTTAAATACAGACAACTTCATACAGTACTATTGTATGCAGCCAGTAAGTATTGCGGCCAGTAGTAAACCATTACTACAACAGTTAGGAAAAGGTCTATATCGTATCGTGGACTTGTAACACCAAAGTAATCCATTTAAATGGGAAATAAGATTTATTGAACACAAACGTAAACAATTCCTGTTTTATGATATTGTAACTCTTTATCCTTAGTAGGTTTAATGTTGAAGTACGTTGTGTATTTTTATAAAAAATGGCTAAAGGAAGATTTTCGCACATGAAGTTTTTTAAAAACCCACTCGGTATTGTTCATTTTCAATGTTTGCCGTCATAACTATTTCGTTATGTATTTATTTATTTATTATCCACTTTACATGTATCATTACAGGGTAACCTAATGCGATAGTGTGCCTATTCTAGTATTACAACTATTTAATTTTGTTATAATAAATTACAAATAAAGCACTTCTAGTGAATTCACCCAGTGAACAACAGAATAAGTCCAAATCGGTTGCAATGAGATTGTGAGTGCGGAGCGCACGCGTCAGTGGCGCCTCCCCCAACAGATTGGTATGCCCGCGCGGCTCCACCAGCAGCCGGTTATACTGGTACTATTCGCTTTTCGTAACGCAAGAATGATGGAAAATATCTGCTAGAACCACTATGAAACAAGGAGATTCTCTGATATTTTAACGGTTTATAAAGCTCAAAACGAAAAAGTTTATCTAATTGCATTTGAATAGATAGTTCTAATTAAACGTCCGTTATCGTGACCAGAACAAAATTGGCTTTTACTACTAATTTTGGACGCATGTAATGAATAGAATAGGTTGCATTTATTTGTTTTTTATAATGCATTTATTTGAATGCATTTATTTTAATAAATTTAATTTTAACATAGTTATTATGCCCATTTAAGTATTTATAGCTTACTATATTTTTATAGCAACGCAATTTAATGTGCCCGTAACACATTATTAAAGTACATCGTAAAGGTGTTATGATGTCATTCTGGTTCGTTAAGCTATAGCTATAAAAAAGCTATTACTGGATAGTGGTCCTTATCAATACTATTAACTGTTGGTGTCAAACCGTCGTTAACTTTTGTTTTTGTTGAATAAGCATTTATAAAATTATGTCATAAAAACTGATCTGTAATCGCCATTTTTTAACATTTACAAAATCTGAGTGATAAAGTTGATATTTGCAAACTGAGAGAATGCTACTTTAGCTTGAGCTTTAAGTGGTAATAGCCTAATAGTGCAGGTGGCGGTCTTGTGATCGAGAGGTCGTGGATTCGAGCCCCACCCGTTACAGTATTGCCGTGAACCCATTCCAGACACAAGTATATTTAGCTTAGTTAGAAAGGTTAACAAGATTGCTAGTAATATGAATTGTACCCGCATTAGTAAATATCTTTAAAAAAAAACTATGAAATACAACCTGAAAATAATAAGTAACTTTGTAGAAGCAGTAGATTTTTCTTAAAAACTGTGTTATATTTTAACTAACAATGTAGTGACCTAACCTCAGCAGAGTTTTGTTTTACGGACTAACACAGACTTGACGGAAATTCTTGTCACGGGAGAGAGGGAAGAGGAGGGAGCGGATGCACGTGACGCAAACTTCCCTCTCTACCCAACTCTTATAAAATGCCACGCTCCTCGAATTGAAAATTGTGTGCTGTTTAACGAAAACTGAATGAGAGAGATTCGCTTTGATATTAGAATAAAGAGATACAAAGGAAAAAGGAAATCACATTTATCATATGTATTTCTGCAATAAAACTATTGTAGTAATTGTAAAATGTGTGGATACTAGAGACTCGGCACGGATTCGTACAGTCAAGGTTTTATGTGAATTAGTTTCTACTAATTCACATAAAACCTTGATAAATTATACACCTTCAAACGAAAACCTTCCTCATGAATCATTGTGTCCATTGGTGATAACTGCATTGAAATCTGTTCAGTAGTTTTTAGTAGCAACATACAGAGAGACAGACATGGCGGGAGACTTCGTTTTATATTTAATGTGTAAGGATAGATACTGAGATGTAATTAGGTCAGTCAAAACATATAAGTCACTCATATACAAAAAATTATAAATAACACTATTTAATTGCCTCAAGTGTTATATGTAAAGAAATAATGAACATCGTTCCTTTAAAAAATATCACATTATCTTCAATTTTTCTCTTGTGTTTCAGTATCTCTCAAAAAACAAAGGAACTTATCTGAATTTATAGTCCCTTAAGAACACATAAGGATTTTTTTTTAATTGATGGTAGTTAATTATCTTTATTTGTACATAATTCACAGAGAACAACACCGAATAAAGGTCTGTTTGCATTTATTTGTAACAGATCATCGAACCACGCTAGAACGGGTCACATTCATTAGTTCGTACTGGTTGAAAAAATTCGGTGTAAATCGTTTTGCGTGGAACAGTGGAGTGTCAGTCTTTTACTGACTGGAAATCCACCTTGTTCCTGCAGTTGCCCCTACATTCCGGGACCATACGGTATCTCGCAACATTCCCGCAAATCAGGCAGGTAGGTCAGGCTCTTGATGTCCCGTGGGAAACTCGTCAAAGAGTGAGTAAATACCTGATTACTTTTTTTACTAATCTCTCTCTGTAAAGAGAGTGAGAAAAAAATTGACACGTCACTAATGATATTGATACTAATGATAACGCCGTCGACTATAGCAACTGAGGCGCATTTATCAATTTATCGCAATCATTTTGCGATTTTTTTCAGTCCGTTTATAAGTTGCAGCTTCATTTTACAAACTATAGGAGACGGATAATTACAGATTGTTCGAGCTTACAAAAATGTTCATGAAACACAATCAACGAACATTCGCCAAACGCTTCATTTTACTTTACGTAAATGATCTAGTGTATGCTTACCTTTATTAATTCCTCGGCGATAAAAAATATTAATTTAATTACTTGAGATGTTCATGTTACCCTGTGGGGGTTTGTTTTAGGATATAAAAGAAATTTTAAAACACAGTGCGTAATTAGTATTTGCAACCGATTTTTTTGCCTGTGGCTTTTAATAACCAGTGCAAAGAACAAGAACTGTATATAGTAATCTTATCTACGCTGTGAAATTAATTATTAACAATTAGAAATAGAATTAAATGCTTTTTCTCATTGTTAATAATTAATTTTGAAAAATAATATCAATAAAAAAAAATATCTAGACTCTAAATTTATATCAAAGCTAATTAAAGCAAAGGTGCCTATTCATAAGCATTATATGAAGAACAAGAAGAAGAGTCGAAATTTTCATATAAATTGTTATAAGCGGCTAAACAATAATCAGAGTAATGTTGCAAGCAAAACGTTGGTGACCTCATCGCAGTGTAGGTCACAAAGGCCATTTGTGCTATAATGCAAAGAAAAGAAGGCACTGCCACGTAGATATTGCGAGACAACCTGCACAGGACAACATTGGCGCATGTTCTTTTAAAACTAAAGATATTAAAATTTCCATCCAACTTTCAACCTTATTCCCATAGCATTGAAGTTGATATTGTCGCTATGCAGCTAGCTTTGTTGCACTTATGACTTGACACATAACACCAGTTTTCTAGACTAAATTGCCTTGTTTAGTAGTATTTGGACTGCGAATATTTGACGTCATAATAAAAAAGTAATACGGAGTGGGTATTGCAATGTTTTCAGTAAACTTAAATATTTTTTCTAAGATTTAAAAAAATTATTTAATTTAATTTTTTTTTTAAGAATTAATAAAATTAACGATACATCTTTACGTAACCCTTCGTAAACAAATAAAAAGTTTATTTATTTATGAAACAGAAGTTCTCAAAATACATTCCAACAAAGGTACAAAATACGATAAAAATCCACTGACCCAATTACAGAGGCAAAATCTTTATCCCAACTAGCACTTTAATAGCACCACTTAATCGTTCCCTAGGCGAGACTCGGTTGCAAGTGACAAATAGCCTATTTACATTCTTCAGTTTCCCGATAATACAACTCACAGCAATTCTATTGATCTTGAGTGTTGTTGCAATATTGAGTGCCAATCGTTGAGTCCCAAGCAGAACGCGACAAATAACTCCAATTATTTCTCAGTTTAATTAAGATGAATAAAAATGTGCATTGTGTACGAAATTGACTTTTGATGCAAATTACGTTGTGTTTATATCTTTTGATTACCTTCTAGTATTTGAAATGTCTTTATTAAGCTACTTTAAATATGGCTGCATTGTGTGAAGTTTGGTGATATGGCCTTTGTTACTTCTGTGTAAAAATAAAATGTAAAGAGAAGTGATCTTTTGCGGTATTATTTAAATAACTTTTTGGCGATTATCCTAGCTTATATATTTAAGAAATATTTCTTCATAGTTTTATACCAATTTACTCTGGAGCATATGTTTCACTTATCCTATTCTATATTAGAATTTCCGTGACTTATGAATTTGGCTTGGCAGTTACACCATCTTATCATTTTCCCTTTCATTATTTAAGCTATATTTTTACTCTAAAAAACGATTCGTACATAAACAAACTTTACACAATTTACTTTCCATTTAAAACTTTAGTGAATGCGGCAGAGTGATTCAAATTTTTAAGCAAATTGTACACAGAAAAACATTTTCAGCCATTGTGAGCTGTGCTAGACTTTCTTGATCATTGTTTTAGTTCACGAAGTTTCTCATTAGTGGGGCCATGAGGCCTTAAAAGCGCAACTTTATTCATAACAGCGTATTTTTTTGTATAATACCTTTTATTTTAGGGTACTTACGATGTTTTTCAAACTACAATGCTTGATTTATGTATCGAGTTATGATTTTACTTAAAAACTGTTTTTTTAAAACAGAAATTTTATATTGCAGTTTGTGGTAGTGCCAGTTTTATGCAGAATTTTTCGATAGCATATTTTAGTTTTCTGGGGGCACGGCAGTACCCCCGCCAAGTCGAGCAAAAATATGTTTTATATAAAGCGATTGCCTATGTGACCTCCACAATTCAGTAGATTGTAACGATACAGTAACAATACTCCTTGGCCATGTCAGATTTTCTGGCTTCTGATAATCAGTTATGATTATCAAAGATGAACAAATGACAGCCGGGAACCACGGCTTAGAGTGCTTTTCGAGGGCACGCGGGAAACTCAATATTTTAAGATGGTCACTTACCCTCAGACCAACCTCGTCAAGCGTTGCTTGTCCTTAAGCTTTCATGTAGCTGTAAAGTTCATTTTTTATTAATATCTTTTTGTTCAGAAATACAAACGAGTTACATAAATACAGTATTTAACAAAAATATTAATACAGTACATAGCGTCATACTATGTGTCACCTACAATCCACCTATTAGAAATAACTTTATCATACAACTACTAAACCAAAAAATAAACAAACAAAAACTATAATTAAAAAAAGTGAGACTTCAAATGTATATAATTATATTTTTTTAAGAAATTTTGGGTTAATGTTGACTAATATTATAAATCATGTTGCGTACCGGTTTTATCATTTTGTAACTATTTTCTAAATCCATTCTACCGCTACGACATGAAAAGTTAGCAAACAAAGAAACAGACATAATTATATTTATTTACGAAATTTTGGGATTCTAAGCGATGCTAACTGATGTTCATTCAAAATGACAATATTGACTTATATTATAAATCACGTTGCGTACGCAGGTTTCAGTTTTATCTTTATATATATATATTTTTTTCTAAATACATTCTACCGCTACGATATGAAAAGTTAGCAAACAAAGAAACGGACACATAGCTAGAACTTTATGAAACAGTTCATAAAGTTCTAGCTCCTTAAAAGAGTAGTAATAAGTTTTATTCTAGTAGATAACCTTTATGACTGCAATGTAAATAAAAAATAACGACTTTACTTGCTTATACATTGGAGTAAGTTGTGAATACAATGCGCTATGAGTGTATTAAATATTGATAAACTAGCAGTCACGCGGGGGTCCGCTCCCGTGGACTTTATAACGATAACCATATAACCTCATTCTTTTGCAGTCAGCCTATAACCTTCCTCTAGCTTCAAACAACTTACATACTAAATTTCATCCAAATCCACCTAGTACTTTCGGAGATTAGCGCGTTCAAACAAACAAACCCTATACAATTACCTATTTTGCTTGCAAAAGGCAAGACTTAACCGAGATACGAAAAATGTTTACTACAAAAGTATCTAAAAGAGTCTTTTATCTTTAATGTTTTCTAATAATTCATTTGCGTTAGTACATACTTCAAGGCAAATGAATTATTAATTAAAATTCCCTACTGAGCACATTTCTCTCCTTTATTCAATATGTTTTAATATATGTTGAAATACCTATACAGATAGGATTGTGCCAAATTCGACCAAATACTTACAAAGTATGTGGTCAGGATTTGATACGTATAACTGATTTATCGGGTTATCCATACTAATATTATACAGCGTTTATGTTTATTTGTTTTTTAAAACACGCTAATATTCGAAAGTACTCGAAGTATTTGGATGAAAGTTGGTACAGAAGTAGCTTGAAACTTGAGAAAGGTTATAGGTTACTTTTTACCCGATTGGAAAGGAAGGTGGATTATGTTACCGAAATATAAATCATTAAACCTAAATTTCTTGGAGACAGTCGTATTTTTAATTATATTATTCTATACATATATTTAGTTTTAAAATAAAAAATAAAGATATAAAAAACTAAGTTGGTTATATTGTTTGTTTTGATTCTTTATTATTTCAATTTAAAACTACGAATAATTAAATGAAGTAAATTTAAGATACCAACTCATAAAAGCCGTTATTTAAACCTATCATCTAATGACCAATGCATCTGGTAATAAGCATGATAAGTTGCCAGACGATTTTAATCTCTATTCACAGTTATACAATCGAAGCCTTTTAGCCTTAACTCAAAGATTTATTACATTAAGTGTGTTAGGTTGCTTTTTGTGCAACCATGCGTACCAGATTAATTGCTTATGAATGACTGTGGCTTTTCTGAACGATTAAGATTTGTTTAGAGGACAGAGTGGGTATTTGGGGTTAGTTAACGTGACTTAGGTCAATGTTAGGCGGTAACTTAAGTACCAATATGTGATTAAAATAGTTACTAACTGATGCCCTCGACTCAAGCGAAAATTTTAATTTTTTTCGGGACCACAAGGAGCCTATGTGATTTGTCAGGTTCTAGGCTATAATGTTGTTGATAGTTTCCTCATAATACTTTTTTTGAGCTTTGAAATTACATTTCAATCAAAGTAAACAAACCATTATCTCAATTCCTCTAGAAACCAGATCCCGGCTCCCGTTAAAAGCATACTTAAATTGTTCACTGCCATTCAACAACAATTCGCCGCAATATTTTTCGTAAATAATAATAGCTATCCCAGGCATCTCTTTGCGCAGGACTATAATATAAATCATTGACGATATACACAGGACAGCGAAGTAACCCGGGGTTTTATTCCCGTCCTGACCCACTTTCGTGATACAGTAATAAAAGTGCATTCTCTATAGGTTTCCTCCGGGTGACAGCGATGCAATTATATAGACCTTCACTTATCATAGCAACTTGGATATTCGCGTTTTTAGGGTTCCGTAGTCAACAAGGAACCCTTGCAGTTTCGCCATGTCCGTCTGTCTGTCTGTCTGTCCGCGGTTTAGCTCAAAAACTATTGGTACCAGAAAGTTGTAATTTAGCATGAGTATACACGTCAATGACGCCGAAAAAGTGGTAAACTAAAATTTTGAAAAAAAAAAAAAAACAATTATTTAGGGTATTTACCTCCCCTACATGTAAAGTGGGATGAGAATTTTTTTTTTCGTCCTTCCCATAGTGTGGGATATCGTTGGATAGGTAAACCCCTAATTATTATTAGGAAACCCCTAATATTTCTGAAAAGAAATATTAGGGGTTTGCGAAGACCGTTTCTTGATTAAGTAAAACGTTCGTGCTTCGAGCTTGATAAAGCTTTCAAGTACCAATTTTCGTTAGAGTCAAGTGTCCTCCCCCTCTACCAACTAAACGGTACGGTTGTAGTTAGAAATTCAAATGTCCCGGCAGTAGTACCTATGTATAACGAAGTTTAAAGGAAAACTATCACACATAAGTGGGCTTTACAAGTTTACGAGTAATAGTCGACCAATTGTATTTGACTCGAAAATTTCGAACAACTCCATAGAAATGTCGATAGATGGCGCTAAGCGTCAATTGTATCGCACTAGTTTCATATTTAAATAAGTTTTATAAAAAAAAACTATTTAACAAAAAAAAACCGACTTCCAAAAAACCACTAGGTACAATGAAAAAAATAACTAATTTCAGAAGATGGTGTCTTTGGATATTTTAGTTTTTTACCACCGACTTCCGAAATTAAAGTTATTTTTCACATTGTAGTGTTTTTTGGAAGTCGGTCGGATCAGGTGACGATTTGTATAGGAAGTCAAATTAGTTAGGTAGTCATGTTTGGCTTTTAGTTAGAGCATGGTACGAAACGATCAGTCAGCGAATACGACACGCACTTGGCTGTTATAAAAACTACGGAACCCTACACTGCGCGTGGCCCGACACGCACTTGACCGGTTTTTACTTGATATTTTGCTGGAAGTTCATTTATGTATGAATAAATACTAAAAAATGTGATAACAATGTGAAAGTTTTATTCCATTTTTATTAAATATGCTGTTATTTAAAGAAAATTCGTGTCTATCCCTGTGTAACTTTATCGATATTACTTTAAATAGCATATTAGTTTGTGTCACACATCCGGTCACCTACGTTGGACGAGCTTAATTAAAGTGGCAATAGAAGCGACCTTAGTCCAAAGCTACCGAGATGCTAATGACCGCAGGAAGTAGAGGCGTATCGCAAGAACTGCTCTATGTAGACATAAGGCATCATCGTCAACCACGACCATTCTGTCAAGGATGCACGACTGAGGAGGAGGAGGATTCACACTGCTCTCAAATTGGCGAAGGAAAACCTCGTGAGGAAACCGACATGCCCTCGGACCAAATATCCGAAGACATGTGACATTCACTAACCCGCGCTAGGCCCTTGTGGTGGATTACAGCCCATTCCCTCTCATAGAGTGGGAACGTAATACGCCGAATTATTATTTTCTCTTCTCAAAAATACTTATAACTAAATCCACTTTTATCAAATTGCTGTTGATTTTTACTGGCTCCTTTTTTATCATAAAATTATTATTTTCAATTAAAACGAAACAGCATTTTAGTTACATTTTAACTAAAAGTAACAGTTGGTTTATGAAAATGAATCCGAATATCAAATTTGATTTTATTTATTTTTTTATATTTTTGGCTTTGGGACACTTCATTTCATTAAGAAGTTTAAATGTGCATCCATTTAACTATTTGGGAAGGTAATGAAATGTCTCAACTTTTATTTGTCTTTGTGCTGAAAACTTACTATCAATTAAGTTTCAAGTTTTAGTCCAATGTGGATTCCTTAAAAGCACATACTCGTTAGTATCATGAGAAACAGTGTACGTTTTCCAAAATTACGACTTATTTCTTTTGATTTTGTGTTCTTTTCTTTGTAAGATGTTGCTCTCAATATAAAACACGGGAACGATGTCGCAAGTCTTCACTCTTGTGTAAATTTTGATAAATCTTACCCACAGGAATCGTACATTTTCCCGGGATTAAAAATAGCCTATGTGGTATTCAGGGTTGTAAACCATATATATAAATACTACGAGTGTCAAGTATCATCATATATTTTGTGTGATTGAAACACAAACACACTTAAAACTTACCATACATACTTAGCGGATATTTACAGGTTACAGTTGAGAATGCTAAAAATTATAACGCCTAAACATGTTAAACAGAAAAGTCAAAATAATGAACAGGAACTCTTTAAATACTGTGGTGTGATGAGTGTGTACAACAACGTCCAATTTTCTATCCTCACTGAGTTGCTAACGGAAAAAACAAGACCGAATTTCCTAAGAAACATAGTGATTAAAAATAAATATATCGTACCAAAACATAAAAATGTATATGGGACTAGGGTTTCGGAGTATGTAGTACCTTACTATATTAACAAACTCCCAGAGGAATTGCAAACGCTATAAATATCAAATACGAAAATAGTTTTTTTTTTTTTATTTATTTAGGAAAATAAACAGTTACACACTAAAATTATACAAAGACAATTCAGTTAATTGTATTCAATATTCCTAATTTTCCTTTACACTGTATAGTAAATTAACTAACTAATTACGACTCGTCAGCACACATAAGTCCTAAGAGGCTTTCATGCATGGCAAAACATTTTTTTAAATTTATTGTGTAATGTGTATTGGATAAAATAAATAAATAATAATAATAATCTAAACTTTCACCACATACTTTTAAAACCAGTACTGAAACTGTCAACGATAACCAACAAAAGAAATAACTTATAAACTTAATAACTAAATCGCTTACCATCAGGCGAGATCGAGCTCAAGAATGGGCTCTACAGTAATTTAAAAAAAAAATGCGAGTAATATTTTTGACTGCATAAAGTAAACATAACCAGCCAATCATATTTCCAATGCTGGGACACAGCCATTTTCTTTAAGAATGGTAGTAATCCACCACCAGTGTGGATTGGTGGATGTCATAGGTTTTCGAATTTTTAGTCTAATACAAACCGGTTTTCTCTGGATCATTTATCATTGGTTCAAATTTACAAGCTATAAATTGATCTACCAATATCAGCGCGTACGATTATGGCTCAACCTAAGGTTCTGTTGTAAGCCAGAGTTTGCTAACTTTTAGCTGTGTGACATTTTGCTGAACTGGCCCTGCTGGGCCAGCTTCACACAGGTGAAGTGATTGTGGAGAATGTCAGCGTGTCCCAGCACCCCAGCTAGAATTGACAACGTAAAACACCGTATGATTTTGGGAGAAGTCAGTCAGAAGAAGTTTGACAGACTTCTCCCACTTCTTCCGCATTGAAGAAGAATTTCCGAACGTAAAAAAACCGCGAGATACAATGTACTTACTGTTTATTTTTGGTCCTACTTTATGGTTCAGTGTGACATATTTACTAACAATAGGTTAAGCTTTTTACTAACACTTTATGGATCAATGATCAATCTTGTTTTAAATTATAGACAGCATTATAATTTAAATTAAATTCTGACATATTATACTATGAAGTTTCCATTTTATCAAGCTTTGACGGCTAAACTCACAACGTATAAACCAACATAATTTTCCTATTAATATTAGAAGGATAAAAGCAAAAATAAAGTGATGAGCATAAGCTCACCCATAAGGGTCTAAGAAACGGAATAATACTCTCTAATAGAGTAATTTAAAACTGTTTTGTGAAACATAATAATATAAATTATACTGAAGATTAAGATGTTCACAATTTCTCGTGAATTCAGAGTAACCTCCTTTGTTGTTAACATCATAAAGCTGGAGGTATACTTCAAACAGTATTCTTATGAAATATGTCAGTCTGTATCTCCCTTTGTCGTTCAACGTTCCCGATTTTATATGTGTCTGAATATTTAAGGATAACTTTTGTGTGGAGAATTTTGTACAGCTTTCTTGATATATTTGTAAATAATTATGTATTTTGCAGCTAATTGGTGTAGCCTAGGACTAAACCACTTAAGATAAAATCCTTAAATTATGTACTGCTTTTGAGTTCTCATTCGTGCAACCCGTTGTAGCAACATTGGGTACAAGATACTTCTTGCCTAATCGCAACGAACCTTTTTGAATGACCAGTTTAAGAATGATTACATCTGAAGCGACTTCGTTTAGAGGTTTCACTAACTTCCTGTGATTTGTGTGTAAAAAGTTCCACCGCGGCATACATACATCCTTACAAAGGATTCCTCAGATGCCCTCTAAAAATAAGAAAAAAATTACACAACTTGTATTATCCAGTTCCGATTCTCTGACGTCATCGTCGAACTTTCTATTTATATCTGTCAAGTTAATGGGATGAGTTAGTTTGTGAAAAGCCAGGGCTCAACGTGCTCTCTGCGGTACGATGGGGATTTAGTCTGAACGGTCACCGACACGGCCGTAAGTTCATTAATCGATACGCCAGTCTGAATTAGGAGCTAGCTTTGAAGCTGGAATTGGAATATTGTCTTACGTTGATGATGAATACTGGATAAATTTTACTTAAAATTTACTGTTTCCAAACATATTTTGTTAAGTACTGAAGAGTATAGCCATGAGTTGGGTGGAGTTCATACTATATAATACTTCTTCAACACAATACTGAGTGCTTGACTTATATAGGATACGCCTACGATATTTCACTAAAGATATTTTCTTCAAAGTAATATTTCAAACATGGGCTACTGTAACGAAAATAATAAAAAATAAATGTCTTAACATTGTTATTAGGGATTCCATTGACCTTTTAAAACAGCGTACTGTCTTTTGAGTAACGAGAGCTACCCGACGATCTATAAGGGAATTAACTCGGAGCAACACCATGAACTTTGTTAATTATCTCGCCTCGTCCGCTGCCAACGGACGTTAAACTTCCATGTAATATACAGTAGACGTTTATATGACGGTTTAGTGTCAACGCACACTGAAGAGGCCGTGCGGTACCGAGCTGATGACACCGGCACCCTACCACTCCATACAAAAAGTCTACCGAAGGAAACTTCCTTGAATTCTAATGAGGACTTAATTTCTATCGATGTGAGGGTACTGAAGTTTAGTTTAAACTTAGATTACGGCTGAATTTCTAATCCTCAATTAAAACCGGTTTAATTTAAAGCACCTAGTGTGAGTCTCTTTAACTTTCTACGGCGTTTCGTACTGAAAATAAAGTCTAGTTGGAGCTTGGTAGCATAATTTATCGAGTGAGTTTTTGCTAAAGTTTTATCTCCAAGAAAATTAATTTTATGAGTTAAAAGTCAGGCTTGCAACAACCGAGAAAAGAGTAAAAATATATAATAAATTGGAATATAGAAATATCTTTCTAGTATTTAAAAAAAAAAACTCAACATCGCAGAAATATTAAAAAAAAATGCTTTGAATGAAACTGTCTGTCGCGGTGACGGATACAAACATGCAGAATAAGCCAGTGTGCGTTCAATGTTAGAGTGAAACTATGCGTTGTTTGTAATTTGTAGTCTCGCTAAATGGGGGTAATATCAAATCTTTGTGAGAGTTTACGAGCTGACTTGTTTTTAGTTGCAAAACTATATTTATTATTCTCTGGGGATTTAGGCAAATGGGTTTTATGATACACAAGTGAACTAATATCCGTGTATCATAAAAGGGGCATACAGATAAAAACTAAAATTCAACTGCGGGCAAACCATAGTTGTGATTAAGAATTATGTGAAAACTAGTTTCTAACGGAAGATTCGCTTGTGTTAAAATTCGGAATTGTACAAAACAATTGCTAAGTCCGAAGTGTGCGCCATATTTTATTAAAATCTGTTCTCATAGCTAAAATTTGAAGACGTTATATACAGAATTACCTTTGGATTCTAATATGTTATGTTATAATTAACATATTATGATATAATTTGTTTTAGTTTTTTATATGCTTACCCATAATAAAAATTTTTCCAACTTCTGTTTTGGATACAATATGCATCTTATATTGATTATTATCTTATAATTAATGTAGTAGTTGGTATTAATTTACTTGTGGGGTAGGATGTAGGGAAAAATATATAATTATAGACATTGTAGACAGAATATATTTTTTTCCCGTTGTAAATGAAATTCTTCGAGTAAAGCGATTAAAATATAACATTTACGGCCGGTTCAAAATTTGAAACTGGATCTATGGAACTTTGTTTAACAGGAACGTATTTGTATTTTTCTGTTTGACGATACGCTGCAAGAAAGGACTTTTTAAATATTCATTGGTATGAACTGTGAAGGGCAACATGACAAAAAGCTTCATTATGTACGGCATGGCTTTAAGAAATGGGTCTTGTTCTTGTAATTACGCCTACAAAATGGAATTTTTACCTTTTTTGTTTTAATAGAAGAAACCACTCATGGTTTATTGTTCTACGAATGACAATGGGATAATTTTGTGTGAATATCATATGTTTTATTATTAAGACAAATCAAATTAAAAATGGGTGTTTACAAAAAATAGGTATTGGCATATTAATTTAAAACTTGTGTATAGTGTAGTTATTCAGTTTTCAGTTTGAAAACTTCACCAACTTGAAGTCTCGTATTTTTTTTATTTTATAGGCCTAGACTGCAAAATTTACTAAGGAAACCGGTAAATACTTTGGAAGTTATGTTATCATGTATTTACGATGGAGGAGAACTATTTTAATAAAAAAAGAACTATAATGCTGTAGTCATTATACTCGACTATCTACCAATATTATTTATATTCCAACCCAGGACAGCACAAAAGTATCGCCCCCAATTCAAAAATAGAGCCTCAAGCTCCAAACTAAGTGCAGAGCAAGACAGATATCGCCAAGCTGCGTCGTAACGTATTCAGTGTAAAAATAACAGGTAAAGCAATAAAAATATCAGAGCGTGCTTTTTGATCGTTGAGATCAAACAAAAGAGCATCGTTTAAGCTTACGTGACCTTTTCGAGTAATAAATCGTGATACTAGGTGACAACGCCAATTTTTGATACATTGCGATTGGAGACCACAGCTTTGAGTACGATCGATGTCAAATCGTGTATTTTTGTAAGCTTACACGCTTGAAAGTGGTCGGTAAGTAACTTCATTGTGTAGGTGATTCCGTGATCAATTTGGAATTTTATTATCATAAATTGCATCACAATATTCTTTATTCTATTTTTTACATAGATGTTAGAAGGCTGATTGCCTTCATTTTCTTATGATACATTATAATGTAAACAACGTACATTGAGCTCAACTTAACGGTATTCAACCCGTTAAGTTGAGCTGATTTTAGTTGAGAAATTAAATTGAAACAACTGAGATACAGTCTGTAGAATATTTTATTTCCATATCTATATTTTTTGACGACGATGTTTTCCATCACTTTTTATTATTGCTTTATACCGACATAAGAACATATTTCGTATTTCTCTAAGACATAAAATCATTTCATAAACTTGACAGTCAAAGCTCATCTTTGCAAGGCACAATAGTAACAAACATACTTATGGGAATTCCGTGGTCATATTTAAAGTAGGATATAAACATTAAGTTGTTTTACATTTTATTGGAAATTAGACCATGAATTATGAGAATATTGTATATCGTTAACACGTGTCAAGCAAAAGAGTATTTGAGCACTCTAAAAATGTGCAAGACCAGCCCTGAAATGAAAAGTCACACGTCTCTGAAATATAATAACAAAATATAAAGTCATCCAGTGATTTCCTTGAATAACTAATGATGCTGCTTCATACAAAATAAAGCGCGTATGAATACATATCGTCTATTTAACATCGTTTGAGACATTTCTTGTATATTGACGTCTTGTAAATGCTAAAATGGGACAAAATGTGGTAACATTTGGAAACGTGAGATGCTAAAAAGCTACATACACCAAAATGCCGTAAACCTAAAGATTTACTAGTATCTGGTATACTCGATTCCTCGCGTTGCTGTGATTATATTACGTATAAATTTGCATTTATGTATTTTGTTTGTCTTGGTTCGCAGTCGTATTTCTAGCTTTTATTTCGGAGAGAGAACAGTCGTATTGTATTTCATTCTAGTTTGCTTGTAACGAATAGTTTTCCTTTTAATACAACGCTATGACGTAATACTAAATCCGACTCGTTTCGACGGCAACTTTGTACATTTAACCCCGTTTTAACTCAGCGGGTGGGGTTGGGAGGAGGAACTTAAGAACGCATTTAAATGTATCCTATAAATTGCCTCAATGTTGTTACTACGTCATCTGTTATGACTGTAATTAATATGAAAAGCAGTCCCTATCGTCAAAAGTTAGTTAATCGCTGAAATACTCACAATTTTATTGGACCTACTAGACGAGACGATTTAAAGTTCTAGGTGTCAGTTTAATAGTTCCAAACAATGTAAAATCTTTACGAAACTGTAGTCAAAGCCATAAATTTGAGTCGTAAATAGTTGACACTAAAAACCACTTGGAATCAACGCATCGTCAATCGTGTTCCACTAAAATTTCAGTGTGACATGCATAAAACATACTGTAGGTACTACATTCACAAAGGTATTGTGAGGTTCCGCAACAGTTCCGTGGCTAATAAAAACCGTCGTGGTGACAATGACATTCAGTATGAACGGAATGTCGTATTTTCCAATTTGAAGGATAAATCCGGACGGTCGCGGCGTATTTATCTGTCATTCAGCCAGCGTCGGCTTAAAGTTTATATTTTTTTAATGCTGTAGTTGGAAGTTGGAACGCAATGAGGACTGAATCTCTTTGAGTAGAACTCTGAAAGTAGTTATAACAGAGTTATCGTTTAACTTTGTGAGAGATTTGTCTCTGATTTTACACGTAATTTTGATAACTCTATTTTGTTTGGCTTTATAATTCTCAAATATAATTAATCAATCCAATACAGACTACATGAATCCACGATATTAGTAAAAACATGCTAAAATTGAATGTTAGTAACAAATAAAAGACCAATTATGATAAATTATTATGTGTATACATTTTGCGTGAGGGATTAACAATAAGGCTGTATTGTCCATACAAAATGCCTCAAATACAAAATAAAGTAACAATATGCAGCTTTTATACATATTTTTTTTGCAAAAAAGTACCATAATGGTTAATAGCCTTTGAAATCAACTTCAAATCAATCGACTCGTATTATTCCCACCCTAGAAAAAAGCCACTCCACTTACTGGGACACAATAGTTGTGGGACACGGGCTTGCAATAACACACCGGACTGCAAGTCCGGTGCACCAACGTGTGACACTTGTGTAATTTAACCTTTTTGAGAACACAATCGCGAAATTTTACTGTTAGCACGGAATGAAAGAGCTAATCACTTTAATTTCTTGTTTTGTCTGTATTGAATATGAATGATTAATGCATTCGATGTGATTGTATTCGTATTACAATAGTCTTTTGTTTAGTGAAACTGTAGTTGGTTACATTCATTGTTTTTCTGCTGAATAATTGAAATCCCACCAAAAACATCCTGTAAAAAACTAGTCAAGTCTCGATTGAGCTACTTGTTTCTCTATAAAAAGTAATTAAATGTCTTAGCAAAGCCAAGCCAAGTCTAAGTTTCTTTACTGCGATTTCTTTATTAATATAGTTAGATTTTATGTGACCGGCCGTTGAATATTTTTTATACACATTTATTTGTTGACACATCCTAGTCAACAGCCAAGTCACATAAAATCTAACTAGACTGATTCAAGAAATTCGTAGAACAGTCTTAACAATGGCGTATAAATAGACCAAACAATGTTTTCATGTTTTTAGCTAGTTAGCTATTTCTCACTACATCATGCTTATTAAATTATATGAGAAAACTTCCGTATTCATGCCACAAAGCTTACGTAACTGGATTAAAATTATCTCTTTTGGCGTGAAAGCTCCATTGCCGAGTTTCATGGTCATGCAATGTTCCATTAAAAGTTTCTTATACTAGCCTCATTTAGACTACGCTATAATGTTTTAGATAGGCTCTCCTACATCCTCATTTCTTAATCATAAGTAGTACACAGTAGTTTTAATGTTGTAAGCATCTACCAATAGTTCACTCTAAATGCGCTTAAAAGGTGCCTCAAAATTAGAAAAAGCAAGTGACCTATCTGTATTAATTTAAATTAAAGACACTTTGCTATATCATGATTAAAATAAGTGTATTTTTTACAGAATGAGTGATTTAAAAGTTGAGATGTAAGGACAATTTTTTGTTTAATTATCCTTCTTAAGAAATGGGTAACAAAAGGCAATTAGGTAAATATCATATGTATATAATAAAAAGTTCTTGCCCTCTAAGTGACATGTACGCGCTAGTTATATTACAATTCTAACAAAAAATGTAATTCAGCCCTCTAACGCCCTCTACATTGTGCTCATCATGGTTCTTAAAATATGGTTTACGTATTACATAATTATGGGTATCAGTGATAGAATTATGGCTATCAGTGTACGTATTATCTATTAATTAAATATAATAATAATGTTTACAATATCGAAATAATAAAAATCAAACCTGTAATTGAGAAAATGTTAAATATAATTGTAATGTTCTAAAGGCAATTAAAAAATTATACATAATATCTTGAAATTATTGTCCTGTTCACATATCACTTTGAGTATCCTCAACAGATTGATCGGGTGTAATTTATCTATAATATGTATGTATTTAGAAATATATATGTATGTTTATCAGTTGTCTAGTACCCATACCACAAGCTCTGCTTAGTTTGGGACTAGATGGCGTTGTGTGAAAAAGTTGTGGAATATTATTATTATTATTATTATTTAAACAACAAAGAAATAGAATTAAGCAAATTATTCTAATTTTCAACAGGTTTTTATTATGCACTTATAATTTAATAATAAAATATATTTTAATATATTGTCCAAACTTTTTGTTTATCGTTAGTAGTAAGCGATACTTGGCGCTTAATAATTTTTGTTCATCTCTTTAATATTTATCCTCGAGAAAATTTTACATCTTTCAAGAGACTTGACGAAAAAATTACATTTTATGCGCATTATCGTAGCTAAATTTTTTAGTGAAATGAGCGATTGTTCGCTTATTTCGAAGCAAGAACTAAATGAGTTATTATTTAGTGTTAGAACGTGAGGCAGCTTTCTCTTTCTCGCCTTTAGCTTATGAATAGCGTTGTCTCATCCACACGTAGTCTTTATTAAGTACTTGCGTCATAGCGTAATGTCCCTTTATACGATAGTCCACGCTGGCCAAACTTGGACGTTCATGTCGTTATTTCTATACAAGAAATTGATTAATTGGCTTGCTGATTGACATTGAGACGTGGCTAGCATCAATCTTGACGTTAAAAAGCCATTTCATATAGCAATTATAATCTGTCTTCTGAATAGAAAATGGATAAGCCAATGGGGTTCAATTAGTGAGCCTGATAAACGAAGCCTTTTTCTAATGTTTCGTAACTTATCTTCCAAATTTGCATCAAAATTTGAAGCTTCATTTAAAGTATTTTGGGTCTTGCAGATTTCGAGAATACCTTAGTAATATTATCAACATAATATTTACTGTGTAAACATTGTGTTTCGTTATGTCTTCAAATACAGCTCTGTTGGAAGTATCATAGTGGGCTTAGATTATAGGAATATATTTTATTATACTGTTACCTGTTATTCCAGTATCTAGACCGAATTGGTTTATCCCTACATCCTTGTGTATAACTTTGGTTTAAAATATAGTTACATTGTCAGGGAAAGGGTCGTATTTATTGTCTATTTATTTATCGCAACTCCGCCAACATCGAAGTTTGTTACCCTATTAAATAAAATTCATCGGCCTTACAATCAAGAATAAACTAGTTTCTTTTGAATACATTCGTGAGTATCATGGATGTTATCTATCAATTTCTACAAATTAAGATTGGACTCAGATGCGAGTAAGTAACGAAAAAAAAACGTTCAAGTTAATTTTCACTAACAATAACAATGCGTAATTTGAGCTGTGATGAAGCAATGTTTAAAAAGTAAAGAATGACTAAGTTAATATTTTTCAAGTTCAAAAGTAAACAAATATATTTACTACTACAAAGAAAAAAATATTTTTTTAATAATAGTAGAAAAGTTCTGACTACTTTTTTATGCTTTTCCCTCATTACATTAATATAATTCCTTTTGTCTTACTTTTCCTTTGTAACTAATCTTTGTAGGCAGCTAAACATAATATTGATAAACCTTAAATGCTTTGTACCCGTATTTTTTGGGTAAATCTTTTGGGTTATGTTTTCTTTTCAGTAACATAAAAATTAGAAACAGAAAAAAAACCAAGTTGAGAAGAAATACCATTTTTCATTATGGGTAAATATGTATTATAAGCGCAAAATTAAATATGTCCGCTTATCGTTTGGTCTATTTTTACAGACGTAAAGACAGACCGAGGCTAAAGAATATTATGTGAACTTTATCTAGCAAATAGACCATATCCCTGATTACTCGGATTACCAGTTCGGATATTTTTTAACTCGGTATATGTTCTCTTAGGTTGATATTCGCCTTTCGCAGATAAAGCCTCTAGCAGAAGCTAGTTATAAAATAAATATTTAAATTTTCTCCTTGGAGCTGTTTCAATTGAGATTAATTAATATTGAAAGCGAGATACTGTCTTCTACTTCAAACTTACAATTTAAAGAAATTTGAGCTCTAGTAGGTTCGTATTTGGCAATAGACTTGCAGACCTAAGAAGTAGATAATGAAATAGTAGTTGACCAGGGCTCATTTTCTTTTTATCCAGTAGCAGCAAATTTTAAAACGAGTGTAAGAACAGTTTCTGAAGACTTTTATCGACGTAGTGAATAACCCGCCCCGCCCGCTAATAATGCACATGTAGATGGATGCACAATTACACTATCGCTGTACAGTCAAAACAAACCAAAATGGACCGTAAAACTTTTTTAAATGCTGTTTTATACAAAATCCATAATTCAATATAAATTACAGAAAAAAACAGGTCAAGTGCGTGTCGGGCCACGCGCAGTGTAGGGTTCCGTAGTTTTTATAACAGCCAAGTGCGTGTCGTATTCGCTGACTGATCGTTTCGTATCATGCTCTAACTAAAAGCCAAACATGACTACCTAACTAATTTGATTTCCTATACAAATCCTCACCTGATCCGACAATTTTGCACGGAAAGTTTCAATTTTTTTTTAGAGATTTGTATAAAACTTGTCATAGCCGGTGTTTTGAATTTAAATACGGACACAGAGCTACACTACTCAATCGTCACAAGAAGCTAGCACGATACAACTGGCGCTTAGCGCCATCTATCGACATTTCTATAGAGTTGTTCGAAACAATACATATAAACCGCGGACAGACGGACAGACAGACGGACATGGCGAAAGTATAAGGGTTCCTTGTTGACTACGGAACCCTAAAAATGAAACATATTTTAAAAAAGATATTTAAAAAAGCTGATTAAACAAGTAAAACTAAAAATTCAGCGTATGTATTATTATAACATAATTTTCTAATTAGGGTATTTGAGGGTGTGCGTTAATTACGATACGTCATTTTGTATATATATGTTTGAATTGCATCATCAAAATATAATTTATATAAAATATAATTTTTAAATATTCAAATAAGTATTGTTCATATTTATGTTGTTACACTCATTAATAAAGTAAAAAAAAAACTACAGAATAAAATTCAGAAGCCCAGGTATAACGAGATACATTTCTTCTAAAAGCCAGTGCTCACTGTCGGCAAAAAAGCTCGTATGCTTTGCAGAGCGCTCTTGTTAAGCCCCATTCGAGCTTTAAAGCTTAGTGGTAGATTTCACTGTTTTCGTTTTTCTTTAACTTGACTAGTAGTTAAGAAATTCTATTGCAGTTTGTATCATTTCTTGAGTGATGCATTTATACGTGAATGCCTTTCTAAAAGTTGGACTGTGTTTTAACAAATTGTTTACCAATAAATAATAATTTTCTTTAGTAGGATTTGGCAGCTGTTGTAGAGAGAAATTTATAAAAAATCCCGAAAACAAATTATTATTTTGTACTTTAATTACCAAGAACTCTTCAAAATCTTCAAAATTCATACATACATACTAGTACCCAAATGTTAACTTTATCGGTTAAGTAGATATGGAACTTACTTTCGAACCCTTAATATTATTGAAAACAATATGGAATACAATTGAAACTAAAATTCTAAAAAAAAAAAACTAATTGGCAGATAAAAATAATATCAGCAGGCAGATAACCAATAAGCATCAAAATCCTAGCCTCGCTATCTTTCTTGAAGGTAACAAATAAGTCCCGACCATGACCACATCTAACCCTCTATTATTTGGATTCATCTGACAAAAACGATAAATCTAATACGGTATAAAGTATGTCGGCTTTGATATATTCTGTTCCATGCGTCGCATAGTCTACAACATTACCTTCCTTTTGAGATCCACCACAGTCGGGTAAAAATACGACAGAGTTTCTCTGATAAGACAGGATAAATGATGTTCACTAGCAGTCATTTGTTATTTTTGCAATACGGGATGCAGTTCCTTTAGACCCGCCGCTCATTGCAACTTTTTGTCACCGTGACTTTTTGTCACTTAGTCAAGTGCAATGAAAACTATATTGAGTGCACTCATTATGGTGACTTGATAAGACGGTAACAAATAGTTGCAGCGACAGGCAGTACCGGAGTGACGTGACTGTCACTCGCCCTGTACATTACTATGGGAGTCCGCTCACTGGTGACTTTTTGTGTTAAAGATGGGCGTTTAAACGAAAAGCATATAATAAAACATGTTATTTACAATAAGCGTATAAGCAGATTAGTTTGACAACCTCGTTGGAGTCCATTACAAAAATGAACGCGATAGTCATGTGTCAGTTATAACAAAATGCAAATGAAAACGGTTGCCGTAGCAATAAGGTTAGGTATCGGTATCGTCTCAATCGGCAATGGTTATCAATCTGCAGAGTACGAGTAGCGAGCGAGTAGCTACAACTCAACGCGCAACTACGAAAACATTAGAAACCGAAACCGATGATAGCCAACCGGCAATTGGCAACCATGCCTTCCCTCTCTCACAAGAAAGAGAAGATGCGATTATCGTTTTATTGGCATGCATTGGTTATCATGGATATCTTAAGGAAAAATATGGTCGTATATACCAATTGCTGGTCTAATGATGAACAGTTTTTCACAAATTGCACGTGTAGACGGTTATTAGTAGAATTCGTGGATTAGAAACAAAAAAAAAAATAAGCGTCCAATTGATAACCTCCTCCTTTTTTTGTCGTCGGTTGAAAATAAAAAAAAATTACTGGTGCAGCAAAAGACATCAGATGAAAATGACAAAAAACACACTACGAAATAGCGTTCAAATAAGATTTCTTTTTTCTAACACTAGTCTGAAATATTTCTTTTATCATTTTCTAATACAGTTTTTTTCCTATAATATCAAAATACGCGAAGTCCCTTGAGTGTAGTTATATAGAGTTAACTCTGTAATAATATGATGATACTAGAATCTGCCCGCGACTTCGATCGCGTGGGAGGTTTTTTGAACCCCGATTCCGTGGGAATGCTGGGATAAAAAGTAGTCTATGTATTATTTCAGTATCTCAACTACCTACTTACTAAATTTCATTGAAATCCGTTCTGTAGTATTTACGTGAAAGAGCAACAAACATACATATATCCTCACAAACTTTCGCATTTATAATAATAGCAGGATTGATTAATTGACCATTGTGTAAATAGTATATGATGATAGTGATTATTAGGTGAAGGTGAGTTAGCGAGCCATGTTAATTTAATCAATCAATATAAATATGATGATTTTTAAATGCGCCGCATTTTTTGTATATTTTTCATATAAAAAATGTGCTAGTCCTAAGCCTAAAAGAAAGCTATGAAGGGAAATTACCAGTATCCTTATAATCCCTTTACTCCACTTCTTGTTATATTCATACTGTGATTATTTTAGCTATCCAGTTGTTGTAATAACTATAGCGATACAACAACTGAATAGTTAGATTAACTGCATTTGTGATACCATTATTCAGCAACCGTTATCAATAACGTTATTGCCACTAAATACCGGTTAGATAACGGTTATCAAAAATAACTAATAACGCCCATGTCTAGAACGTGATTTGTTACCCAAGAAGTGACCTCAGTGAGCGTATCGTGGGTGACAGCAGGTGACAGTAACAATAAGTCACGGTGACAAAAAGTTGCAATGAGCGGCCGGCCTTATTGTAGCGGCAAATTTACAAACAATTTTTGTATGATTTGTTTTTGGGGGAGAATCTGTCGTGTTTTTTTCCAGAAACTTTACGTCAAGTTTTTTTACTTATTTACGAGGTAGCTCTGGAAACTTTTTGCGGTCATATATGTTGCTGGATTTATTAAGTTTTTTTTTGTGGTCCTGGCAGTGCTAGTTCTTCACATCGTAAATTTTGCGTAAAATATACATACTTAATTAGTAGAAAATAATTAAAAGAATATTCATTAATATCTTTTATTAATGTCATATAATAATACTACCTTGTGCCAGCGGCTTCGCCCGCGTGGGAAGTTTTTCCCGTGTAAATCTCGATCCCGTAAGAATTTCACAAAATCCATTCTTAGCGGATGCCTACGTCATAACATCTACCTGCATGCCAAATTTCAGCCCGATCCGTCCAGTGGTTTGGGCTGTGCGTTGATAGATCACTATGTCAGTCAGTCAGTCAGTCAGTCACCTTTGAGTCATATATATTTAGATTTATTAATGCCGTGTGCCACGCGCGAACCAAAGAGGTCCGACAAGGCCAATAACTGTTGGAGTTGCGGGAATGTTCTAATACTATTTATACCGCAACCTCGGAACAACAGGAAAGCATCAGGGTGGGCTTTTAGTCAGTAAGAGACTGACACATCTTTCCGCTCCACCCAGAGTTGGAGGGAATCATTTGACAGGTTTCACCCGAAAAAGGTTTTCCCTCCTTGTTTTAATTATTTTTGATATGTTTGTAAACCTTTATTGTAAAAACTAATAGATAATACATTTCAAGTACTATTATTAAAAACAAAAAACAAAAATAGCAGTAAGGGTAGAATTCACATTACTAGTGTAATGGGTGGGGTTCGAAGGCGCGACCTCTCTCTCGATCACAAGTTCGAAGCCTTAGCTATTGTGTATTTGCCACAAATCTTACTAATATTTATAAATGCAAAAGTTTGTGAGGCTAGATGTATAGATGTATGGATTTTTGTTACTATTTCACGTAAAAACTTCTCACCGGAACTGAATGAAATTTGGTAAGTAGATAATTTACATCCTGGAATAGTACAGAGGCTATTTTTATCCCGGAATTTCCACAGAATTAATCGCGGGAAAAAAACCCTTCACGCGAACGAAGTTGCGGCCAGAAGCTAGTAATAGATAAAACATCCACTGCCGAACCAGGCTAAAGCCTGTATTTTACAGTTAGCACTCCCTTCATAACACTTAAAATTAGACTCGCCTCAGTACCCAAAACTATGGCAATCTTATTATTAATTAAAAATCAAAAGAACTTACATAAAACTAAAATCGCATATCTAAAACAAACAGATAATGGTTGAGTGAGTGTGTACCTCTCTTTGTGTTGATATGTATGTGTGTGTGAGAGAGAGTGTGTGTGTGAAAATAAATACAGATGTATAGGATTAAATTTCTTACGTCAGCTCAACACGAGCTAAGAAGTTCTCGGTTTCGTCATATCCAAGGGCTAGTAACCAAGTTGTTGGTAAATTAGGATAGTTTTGTTTATTTTTGAAGTGAAAACTTCCTTAGCGGCGCTGAGCACTTTTTGCATGGGTAAAAACTGTTAAACTCGCGTCAGGGTCACGTGACTGATCAAAAATCGTAAGACTTTTTTTTAAGTGAAAACTTCTTTAGCATCGTTGTGATTTGAAAGTTAATGAAACGAAAAAACGACAGTATCTATCTGTTGGGACCTAGACCTAGACCTAGAAGTTAGGTCGCGGGGGTTGAGGTATCCCTGAGAGTGGGCGGGGGGAGGGGGTTTCGTGGGGAGTTCAGAGGGGTAAGGGGGGTCCCGTGTGGGGGCGGGGTGAGGGGAGGGGGGTCTCGTCGGGAGTTGAGGGATGAGTTGAGGGATGAGTTGCGGGATGAGTTGCGAGATGAGGTGCGGGATGAGCTGCGGGATGAGGCGCGGGATGAGTTGCGGGATGAGTTGAGGGATGAGTTGAGGGATGAGTTGCGGGATGAGTTTCGGGATGAGTTGTGGGACGAGTTGCGGGATGAATTGTGGGATGAGGTGCAGGATGAGTTGCGGGATATGTTGCGGGATGAGTTGAGGGATGAGTTGAGGGATGAGTTGAGGGATGAGTTGCGAGATGAGTTGAGGGATGAGTTGAGGGATGAGTTGCGGGATGAGTTGTGAGATGAGGTGCGGGATGAGCTGCGGGATGAGGTGCGGGATGAGTTGCGGGATGAGTTGAGGGATGAGTTGAGGGATGAGTTGTGGGATGAGGTGCGGGATGAGTTGCGGGATATGTTGCGGGATGAGTTGAGGGATGAGTTGAGGGATGAGTTGAGGGATGAGTTGCGAGATGAGTTGAGGGATGAGTTGCGGGATGAGTTTAGGGATGAGTTGCGGGATGAGGTGCAGGATGAGGTGCAGGATGAGGTGCGGGATGAGTTGCGGGATGAGTTGCGGGATGAGGTGCGGGATGAGCTGCGGGATGAGGTGTGGGATGAGTTGCGGAAATTATTCCCTAACCATTCCAAAATATCAAAAATGCACAACGTTAATATTCAAGTTTACACTTCTGCTGGCACTCCCGGAGTGCAACCCGAGTTTTTTTGTAGGTTTTATGGGCCTTTCCACTAATGACGTACAAAATCTTTTTGTTGTTTTACTAATTCTAAGTATGTTTGTTTCAATATACGGTTTTTTACAAAACCTAACTTAGATATTTATTGTATCAAACCGCACGATTGTTTGGCTAAAAAAAATTGCACTTGTTCAAAACGAGAACCTGTAAAAACTATAAAATACCTTGGCGTTACCTTAGGCAACTACCTAAACTTTAAAGACCATGTAAAGATACTTTGTGGAAGAATCAGAAAATTAATTTACGTCTTTAAAACTCTGCGGTATGTCACCGAGCTCCATATACTGAAGCGAATATACTTTACTCAGTGCCAGTCCCTTATCACATATTGCATAACATCTTAGGGTGGATCCTCAAAAACCGTAATGAAGCGTGTTGAGATTGCCCAACGTGCAATACTGAAGATTTGCACTTTAAAATCGAGATTGTTTCCCACTTCTCTCTTATATGAGTTTTGTGAAGTTTTAACTGTCATTAGCTCTTCTCTTTTAGCTCTTCATTTTAAATGTTATAATCTAGCAACACAAACATTAATCTCAACACTACAACTCGAAATAAATGAACAAAACGCCTAGTCTGCCCACAAAATAAAACATTCAAAACAAAATTCAGTACTAGATTTACTCCTTCATTGGCCCATATATTTATAACAAAATAAATAAAAATTTAAATATATATCCATTGACCACTAAGCCCTGTAAAACTATAGTAAGCACTTATCTTCAGAAACTTACGTACGAGGAGACAGAGGAGATGCTACAAATACCGTAATAAAATATAAACCATTTTATTTTTAATACAATTTAAATTCATACAACATAAATATAATGCAACACTCACGCTTCCATTAACACCCACACATCCTCTCACACTCATACACTCACATACACATATCACGCAAAGCATTCTACACAAATAATTTTTTTCAGTGTTACATATTATTTTCTTTTTTTGCTTCATAGCCTGGCTTATAGGCGAACCGTTGCTTGCCTGTCGGTTTTCTACAGATTGTACTTCGGGGAGTGTGCGTAGGAGCTTCATGACTGATCCCTCTATCTCCTTTTCACTACTGGTCTACCAGACGCACGGCTGGATACCATCCACACTTGGTTGATATACCGTCTTGTCGTACCAAGCGCTTCTACTCCACATTTATTGTGCGCACTTCCAAGCTGTGGAATTCTCTGCCGGCTTCTGTGTTCCCTGCCACTTATGACCTTTCAACCTTTAAAGCAAGAGTAAACAGGTATCTTCTGGGCTCGCTCGTTCCATCGTAGACCTCATCTATCGCTTACCATCAGGCGAGATCGAGGTCAAGAGTGAGCTCATTATGAAAAAAAAAATTATATTACATAACCAAATCCCCCATTGAATGTCGTCCATTGTATGTAGACCACTATATCGGTTATTCAAGGGAAAGGGCATTGAGAGCCAAAACACAGGCTTTGCTTAACTCGGCCTCAAGTGCTACTGCTTTTGTGTACAATAAAGCATTAACATTAGGATCTTTATATTTTAAGAAACAATGTACATTTATCTTGGAAATAAAATTTGATTTGATTTGAATGTTTCAGGAATCATCTGATTGATTCCGACAGACCACTTACCACACTAATGATATAAAATTTTACATTTTACGAAAAAATGTATCTATTTCTTCTTCAAATATTCAGAAATGATATCACAAAGGCTTCGCATATAAATTCATTAGTGTCAATAAGTCAGTCTGTAAAGTAAAGCGCCTCCATTTATTTCTTCTATTCACAACTCTTGATAAAATCGCCTAGTCGCAGCTTTGATTACATCAAATGGGACTTTTGCTGTCTGATAAAGGAATGAAGAATATTGGGTGAAGGGAAGGCGAAATAGGAAAAATACATAAAGAAATAAAGAACAAACGCAGTATAAAATTATTCGTATGTAAGGTAGAGATTTAACAATTTCTTCCAAATATTTAGCTCCAAAACTATCCCAACTAGCACAAATGGGCTGCTTTAGGGCTTTGGAGCGTATCCGATTATTACTTATGGTAATAGACGTAAGCGCTAGAGCGTCTACTACAGACTTAAATCAGCCGCTTTAGCGCTATTTGGGCGCCATTTTATGCAGCCTAAAGTTTCATTTAACCTGCACAACGGTTGCATAAAGGTTCCTTAATAGCTATAACGATTTATTAACGCTATACTAAAGCTCTCGTAGCGCTACTTTTGAATGATTTTGAACTACTTTGAACGAATGAATTGATTATAGTTCTTTATTGTATATCTTCACTTGACATTATTTGTAATATTTTGGTAAAGTGTTTTCGTCGCCATCATGAAAATAAAACAAAAGTACTTAAGTAAATTTTGTATTCTGTATTAGCAAGATATATAAAGATACTTAAAACGCTGTCCAGTTTACTGTAGATATATAAGATAATTTTCGAGTAATTTTAACGCGCTTTTATGATATTTAAAAAAAATAACAAAAGATATGTGATATTTTTTATTTGTTATACAGAATGAATTTTATTTCCGTATTTTTACGTGTCGATAACTTACTATTTGCAAGTGGCCGATTGTTTACCAGTACATTTAATGCACATTTAACTGAAAAACCAATGTATATCAACTCAATTTTGCAAGTGAATTATAAGTTTTCTTAAAAAATCATGGCGTCATTGTAATGTAGTCATAACCTGCAGTTTTAGCTCTAATAACTCCCTTTTGAGAATCATAGCGCTAATTTTCACCTTTCTAACGCTTCCAGTGATTTTTGTTCCCCTAGTGCAACTCACAGCCACAAAACGCTCCTATTCTCCTGTTTTTGAGGTTATAAGATCTAGTTGCGTACTTATTCGAATAGTTTCCATTTTGGAGATCAGTGGTCTACCTTTAAAAACGTTCACTTAACATAGACATTGTACGCTTCTTAACTTTAAAAACAAATCCAAGATTACGGTGTTTTAATTACGATACTTGAGTTTACACTCGATATTTCTACATAAACATGATACAGGTTATTTTTCAAATAGATAATCATCAAACGTCTCAATAATAGTTTACATTATTTTGTTGCCGGTAGAAATAAGATCTGGTTAATTTATGGTTTGGTTATATCTACTTATACTATAATATGAAGTTTAAACATTTCAATTAACTACCTACTATTGTTTTATTACAGAATGCCTTTTAAAATAGTTAAAACTATAAATGCAGACAAGGAAGAGCTGTCAATCTTCTTCTGCCCTTCAGGATGGGAAATATCGCTAGATCAGAATAAAGAAAATTTGTCAAACGAAGACAATATTCCGATTGAAAAGATATTGCCTAATGATGATGAGAACGTTGTACAAAAAAACCGTAATTTGGCTAAAGAGGTTAATGGATCCTGTGATGGTACTGCGCCAAATCCAAATGTTGAGACTGATATCTTTATACAATAAGAACACAAGAATAAGCTTTTTTTTATTAAGTTTGTGATTTGTGAAATGTTGAGATTAATATTCTTTAAAATTAAAAGCTTAAAAATTAAAATACTTTAGTATTAGATGATTAGCAGATTAACTGGAATGTTTAGCAATGTTTGACGATTTTAGCAGGTTTTCATAAACCTTGCGTACTTTCCTGCGATAAACTTCGCTTTTCTTTATTAATTTCCATCGTTTAGCTTCCATTTTTATTAAATGTTTTATAATAGTTACAAAAGCGGCTGTAAAATGGCGAATGGATTGAGCCTGCAAGGAATGACTATTGCTACTAAAGGCCTTAGTTACACTGATGATTTTTTTGTAACTATAGTATGCATAAGAGTTTCTATTATTTCTATAATGAAACTTATAGTAGTATAATAGTGGTTACTATAACTATAACCTATAAAAGTTACAATGGAAACCACTGTACAGCTGTGAGTGGCAGAATGACCTTCGTAACTCTCATATAAAGGTGTAAGTGGTAAATGAGTTCTACCGTGAACTACTGTGAAGGCTAGGGTAGTATTTGATTCAGCTTATAGCACTTTAAGTAACTTTTATAGCTATAGACGTTTACGGATGCAGATATGCAACTTTGAACTGCTATTTGAACCCTTAAACCGCTATTTTACAGCCGAAAGTAACACAATAGGCTGCTATTTCCACTAATGTGCTCGTTGGGATGTATGTAGCTCTGTAGGTGCCTTAAATAAATAACAATATAAGTTTCCATTTGCCTAAAAGACGGCATACAAATATGATTTTTGGCTAGCCCAGGCCGAAATTTACTCTACGCACATGCTAAATCTATATACTCATAGCAAATTATCACAGTATATAACAATAGTATTTTTTTATGGTTCAAGAGGCCATTATAATACCTTCCAGTTTTATCACTATCATTTAAGTGTGCATCTAAGTTTAAAAAAAGAAAAAAATATGTAACGACTTCTCGACAACTAAAATATACAGCTGCATTCAGCAAATTGGAAGACATTCTGAAATCAGCGAAAATTCCACAATGCATGAAGACTCGCCTTTATAATGAGTGTGTTCTGCCCGTCATGACGTATGGTGCTGAGATGTGGACGTTTACACAGGTAGTTGTGTATAGGCTCAGAGTAGGATTTTGAATCGTCAGTAGTATTATATGTACTTGTAAATAAAATAAATTTTAACTATTTCTATGATGTCGGCTCGTAGAAGAATTATATCTCTTATAACTTTCTCGGAAGATGTTTTATGCAAGGAAAGTTTTAAAATTCTACAAGTTGACGCATATTTTATGGTAAAATATTCCTAGATCTATTTACTTGATGGATATGATAAGGAACTAGCAGTTTGCGACTTCTTTCACGCAGTTTTTTATACAAGAAAAACCCCTTTTCAGCTTCTTAAGTGTTCAGTTTTGACAGACATATTAGACTTCGCTTTTATCATTTTATACTAATATATGCACACGGTTTGGCTGAAATAGCCTATATTTCTTTTCCAAGGTGTAATCTATATATGCACCAAATTCATCAAAATCTGTTAAGTGGTTTAGACGTGGAAGAATAACAGACAAACAGACCAAATTACTTTTGCACATATAATATTTGTAGTGAGGATTTAAACATTGAAATAGAGGAAAAATAAAACTCATAATTAAAAATGCAGTGTATTTTATGTAGGAATATAATAAGTAAAATTGTTTATAAAATAATATTTGATTATATTGATTTCATATTAATAAAATAAGTAATAATTATATTTTTCGACGTATAATACTTAGCGGGAAAATTGAAAAGATTTAAGAGTTGTCAATGTTAAGTTGCAGCTTTTCAACATCTGTAGCAACTAGTATCGATACTTTCTTTGTTATTTCACCAATCTCTTCTGTTTGATTGCCTCGAGGATTCCCGAATCTTTCTTTAAAATAATTTGAAATACCGTCTTTTGGATCTGATTTATATGCGTCTTTTAACATATCGACAGTAATTCTAGCTGCAGCCATTTTCTTTAGCAGTCTCTTACCTGCCGTGAAATTGTCTTTCAAATCAATATAGAGGAGAAACTCATCAAGGTCCTCTACGTTTTGTTTCATCAATTCATCGTTACACGATTCAATAGCTTGAATAAGTGCTACTAATATATCCACGTATACAACAGCATGTTTTTTTTCAGGAACGGTGCTCTTATCAAGATAGTCCTGAGCTAATTCGTCTAGCCCGAATGATGCCATTTTTTTACGATCAGGCAATGCTGATTTGAACACATCTATAGTATCGATGAAACCCAGTACAAGTGATTTAAATGTATCCAATAAATTATATTTTTTTATATTATTCATAATTGCGTAGCGAAAAAACCTTAAAAAGAAAATCAACAATTTTAATCTGATGCCGTACCTAAAATCAAGTACATATTATTTAATTTAGAAAGTGGTCATAACAGAGCTGATTACAAATGGTACGGTATATAATCAATTGATACAAAAATTTAAGTCAGAAACCGATAACCGAGGCGTCAAATTTATTATTCGTAAATAGTGTTATAGATTCTGAGATAAAAATAATATACTTATGATAGCGCGCTCGTAATACGAACTCTAACGTCCGGCATCGGCAAGCTTGGACGTCTATGCGGCTTGAATTTTTAATTACAATCCCCATGTTAATTTATATGTATAGCAAAAGAAACAAATATAATTATATGTTATATAAAGGACACCAAGCCTTGTTTTTTTAAATTATTAATATATATATATATAGTTACTGCTATGTACATATCTATTTAGTCATGTTGAATATTCTACAATATTGTTTATATTTAGATTATTATATATTAAGTGTGAGGACTTTTAACTGGCTCTCTCTCTACTATACTATAAATTGTATACTGTATTTTACAACTCTTAATTCTCCATACTTCTTAAATAAATAAATAAATATTACTATACGTACGAAGAACAATTGTTAGCGGCCAAGAGTACGTTGCGAGTATTTCCGCTTACGTCGCTTAAGAACTTCATAAAGTTTACCAAGCCATCCTTCGCAGGAACAGCTTTCACCTCCTTTTCATAATGAGACAGTGTTCCATTGATACTGTTAAATCTGAATCCGTTTTGATAATTTTCGCCAAAAAAATTCTCGGGTAACATATATTCTTGGAATTGTTTTCCATCGCACCATGCTGCAATCTGTACAGAAAAAAGGTTAACTCCAAAACAAAATAAATACAGTAACGACCATTTTGTGTATTATCTTTATTTCGAATACATGTAACCACAGGTGGATGGCTCTTAAGTGGGCTCGTGCACCGAAATACTACATTTTAATATTGTAACAAGCTGGGATTCGGAATAAAAATAATTTACGCCAATTAGACCACAATCAACACTTTAAAACCACAAACAATAAAAATAATCAGTGCAATACAATAATTCTAACTGAACTAATAAATAGCACTGTATTTCGCTTGTCGAGTTCCGATTATATCGCGTCGTATCTCGTAATAAGACTGATTGTCTGTGTTTTTTTATTGCATCTCGCAGGTCAACCTCTCGAGGTTATCGGCTGCTTAACCGGATTTGCCTGTGGTTGCCTTTATTAATATATTAATTATAGCCAGGGCTTATTATAAAACTTGAAAGTAGACGACACACGCGAAGGCACCCCCTACTCGCCACTAGATAGTACTAGTGTCTCGAATAGCGACAGGCGTAAAAAAAATAGATTAAAATAATAAAAAAGCGATTGTACATGAATAAGATTTCCAAGTAGGTATGATGAAACTATTTCAGGTCTTTGTTAAACTGCATAAAATGTTATTTTAATGATATTTCTAATCCTAATACTAAGTGAGCAAGTAAGGTGCATCACCAGTCCAATAGTATTTTTTTCTTGGTGGGTAAATCATCAAATAACTCCTCCCACTCCCGCTGTGGGTGGAAGGGAGTGTAAAACTTCTACTGAATAAAAACCCACCCTGCTCCTGCAGGTGTCCTTGCGTTCCGGGGCCGCGGTATCTCGTTAGAACATTTCCGCGACCCCGGCAGGCAATGGCCCTACGGGGCCCACTAGTGCTGACGACTCTTTGAGGCATTAATTAGTACCTAGTTATGTAGAATTGTAAGTACTTATCCTAAAAATTTTATTATAACTAAATATTTCGACGATTCTTTGCCTCGATAAAAAGTATTTGTACACAATGTTTATTGTGACGGCCCCTGATTGCTGTTCGCCGTCAATGCTGCTGACTGCTCTATGAGATGAGCGCGGAACACGGCGCGAAAACGACTTCTGCTTGGTCCTTACCGGACGGTGGGCTACCCCTGCTCGCCGTCCGCACGCCCGCGTCTACGGTGGTAGGAGCCGCTTGCGCATATGACTAAGAATTAATATGTGTACTTTTAGCAGCCAAGCATAGTTTAGCAATGGATAGATAAGCATATTATCCTGTCACTCATGATTTACCTATCATTAACCTAATATAAGCAGTTTATAACGATGCCACTGCTGGGCACACAGGCATCCTTTCAATGAGGCGAAATGGAACGTAATCTACCATGTGAGTCCAGTGCGGGTTGGTGGAAATAGTGTTGCGTCAAACAAAATAATCATTTCTGAGAACTAGTTTCTTACGAGTCAGTAGCTCTTAGGATTGCTATTTCTCAGTTTCAAATAGTTAATTGTACTTATTCTAGTTTATTATTCATAATGTGCACAGGATAAGGCTAGTATAAATTGGGTGATCTGTGCTTACCGCATTACAGGCTAATCAACCCAATCTAAAGATTACCTTAGATTAGATTACTTGTCCTAAATATACAACCTAGTTATATAAAACATAATTATGCATAAAACACACACATTTATATACTTCTCGCTAAACACTCACACACACGCTATCTTTATTTCTTTATATTTTCCATGCTTTTTAGGGTTCTGTACCCAAAAGGTAAAAACGGGACCCTATTACTAAGGCTTGTCTGTCTGTCTGTGCGTCTGTCTGTTACCAGGCTTTATCTCATGAACCGTGATAGCCAGACTGTCGAAATGTTCACAGATAATGTATTTCTGTTGCCGCTATAATAACAAACACTAAAAACAGAATAAGTACAATAAATATTTAAGGGGGGCTCCCATACAACAAATTTTAATGTGTGTTTTGTCGTTTTTATAGATAATGTTAATTCCACTAAGAATTAACACTAGATATTAATGATACATCAAATGATAAATAATATGACACCCGTACATAAAGTTGTTTCGCTAAAAACAAAATAACTTTAAAACACTCATTCGTTATTTTAACATCAGATTAATTCACATTTATAACAACGTCAAACTTATGTATCGCGTTTACATTAATAATAAATTCTCGCAATATGCCTCTAACAATTTATGTAGCAGTTATCACTTAAGAATGTCAAAAACATAATCTTTACTTATATTATAAAGCAGGAAAAGTCTGTTTGATTGAACGCACTTATCTTCAAATACCTGAATTTTTAAATTTGGCATGGAAGTAGTTTAAAACTAAAGAAAGTTTAAAGGACTTTTTACCCGACTGCAAAAGAGGGAGGTTATGTTTTATCGTGATAAATTCCACAGGAACGAAAATCCGCGGGGCTGTTAGTTTATCATTTCTAAACATAACTAGGTTAAACGTAGCTAGTAATTCTTAATTCAATAATGAAACGCATCGGAGGGATGAGCTTAACTTGAGTTAGGGTCGCTATCAATCGTTTATATGATATAGTAATAGATAATCTAAAATACGCTTTAGAAACTGTAATAGCAAATGTTACTTAAACTGTTTATCTTAGATAGTAACTTTCGGGAAACGTTAGTTAGTTATTGAAAACAGCTGTTTAAAATCAACAAACGAACCTGTAATATTTCGCAATATTTTACGTTCTGCACCGTCGTATCCAAATGAAAAAGTACGATATGGGCATTCGAGAAGCGGCTTTCATCTGAAAAATATAACGTTTGAAGGCTGTATTGAAAAAACATCGTTGATAAGCTCGCATTTGCACCTGATGGTAAGCGATGATGTGGTCGGAGATGAAGTACGCTTGCCTAGAAGTAACCTATTCACTCTTGACTTAAAGACCCCAAGGTTATAGCTATCAGGAAACGCAGACTCTGGCAGGGAATTCCACTCCTTAGCTGTACACACAATGAAAGTGTTCCCAATGTCCATAAAGTAATTATGATTAATTTCCACTGGCTTTTGTTTCTAACCGTATTCTTCTTTTCATTTATCTAATCATACCAGAGCAACTACTTATCTGGCCTCCACAACCAAGACCCTCGTTAATAGAAGGTACCACCCCTGGTAGGTCCCTAACGTCAGTCAAACTCTCAGATATCTTCTCACCTGTAACCATTTGACTTCACTGTATTCTTAGAACCTAATAAAATCCACCCACACACACAGATTTCAGCAAGATTATTAGAGTGTCGATAAATTAGCCTGTTTGTTTTTGACTAGGTTTAGGTTTATCGAAAAATTAAATATTATAAAAAAACGGATAACTTACTATTAGAACGGATTGCATCAAAACTTTGAGATGGGGTCACTTCATCAGTCGCCATTGTCATAGAACTTGTACCCTGTAACAAAAAACATTGTTGTCATGTTTAAGATATAAATTTTAAAATACTTTAATTGCACTAGTAATAGTAATATTATTACTTAAATATGAATATTTCGAATACGCAATTGAACACCAATTTAAAATTATTTACTCTGATAGCAAATTCACCCGCGCAATGTTCACTGCACTTTGTTGACTACTACTCGTCCGATATGCATGCAAATAACGTCACGCTCGTATTATATGTATATTATATATGTACATAGAATGACAAGTCATAATTAAGTGATTCATCACCACCGAGCTAAAACCGTTCAATATACAACTACGTGAAGTTTTTTGAAACACCAACTCAGGATCAAACTAGGGTTGAAAGCTGCATGAATTAATTAAACTAGTGATTCAGGATTTTTGGAAACTTGGTAAGAAAATAAAAATAAATTGAAACCAGGTTATGTTTTAGTGATATGGTCTATGTAGGTACAGATCATTTTGATGTTTATGGACGTTAAAGAGAGTTATTTATAGATATGTTAATTTAAAGACCATTTAACCGAAAAATATAGGGCTTAAGATGAAACGTTGACAGGAAAAGCTAAAACTATAAACACAATATTATATTTTTACGCCTTGTAAACATATTTTACAGCTACCAATATAATATCAGTATATTATCAGTGCATATTTATCAGTGTTTATTGTTTTAGCGACAAATTTGAATCATGAACCACTAAAGAGAAATAAATGTATTTTTGTTTCATTTGCCCTACTATTATTGACTCAATTTAATAGAGGCTGTCCGGTGTTAGCCTCTGAACAAAGAGATATTCTATCCTTATATTAAAAAATTAAATCTTCCACCGTGTCTGTGCGCGACCACCTCAAAAACTACTAAACAAATTTTCGTGCTTTGTTTTTCAAATACTTAGTGAGAATTTTATACTAAAACCTTCCCCATGAACCATTTTGAAGAAGGTTTCAGTATAAAAATTTGCTCTTGAAACTTTTTCAAAGCGAAAAGAAACTTCAAGTAGCAAAAAGCTTCAAGTAAATGTTTTAGATTTGCACCTTTTACAGTCATGAGGCATACAGAAAAAATAATATAACTCCACACACAAGTTAAAGTAAATGTTTTCCTCAATATCATATATTATTCTATTATTTATAATTTATCAGTAGACGAAAGGTTTATCTAGAACGACGTTCGCCTTTTTTATCTTTGAGATAAAAACGAATATGGCAAGCAATTTTGCAAGGCTAGTGTAAAATCTACGTCAAAAGGTTTTTTCAAAACGATTACGATGAATGGTGACCGAAATTTAAAACATGTTAATAATAAATGCAATGAAAATAAGTTACACACAATCCTTTAAACCAATGATATATAGTATAAAGTTTCAACAAAAATAACGTAAGATATAATAATAAACAGTCGCTTTCACTTAGCCGCGAAATCGAAATGAAACAGTCATATTGAAAAATTAATTAATTATTCATTCATTGAAGGTTAATTATTCATGAAACATTTAACGTTCAATCCGAATCATTTTATTGTTAATAAAGCTAACAGTTATTTATGTACATAAGTATTCTTCAACGCGGCCCCAATTGGTGCCAGATCGCTCCTGCGGGCTCCACCTGTTCAAACGGGGGGAGTGAAATTCAGCTGAAAGAGAATGAATAATTATGGACAATCCCGAACCTGTATAAACTAAATAATTTTTTTTAAAATATTCTTACACAAAATAAACACACAGTAACTTTTTTATAAGTTTATAATCTCCCTATTCTGTTTTAATTGTATACTAACAATAGTAAATTCTACCTAGAAGTATTAAAGTAATAATTCTATGTTGACACCAGCTTTGAAATTAACTTATAGTTAATTAAATGACTATTATTATGGACTCATATTTGCGGTTTGATGCCCCATCGCTGAAAATAGGCTGCGTCCACTGCTACTTGAACCAACGCATAAAGTTGTGTTCTATAAACAGCATGGGTCATGGTATATTGCAGCGCAGTGCAAATGCTGCCCAATAAGGAAACCGCTGTAACACACGGCTGGAAACAGACGGACCATTTTGCGAATAGAGATGTAGTCTATTCTTTATTAAAGTAAATAGTTTTGTACTCAAAATATTACAAGCAATGGGTGGCGGTCAGAGATCGTGGCTAGCTTTATAGGTAACAGTTTGATGATTGTATCATCATACTCTAAAACTGATGAAAAATTTAGCTGTTAAAAAGTTTTTGAATGATACTTAAAACTTTCATAACAAATGTAAATAAATCTCAAAAGAAAGTAAAGGTGAAGAGGTTTCCAAAACCGATTTTAAGATGTTTTATAAATGTTAAAAAATAAACAAGAAAGTTGCGTTCAAACCTTCAGTTTTTAACTTGAATCAAGACTAGTTATTATTCGCAGGTAGGTAGCTTATTCCTATTTACTAAAGCTCGGAGCAGTACGTATTCGTCTCATAGTTATACATTGCTTTATTAGAGGTATTTATGACATTCTTAAACCATACCATTGTTTGCAAAATCAATCCATTGTGTCTTTCGCAGTCCATCGTAGACTACCAAAGAACCCAACAAAGAAAGCCCAATCTATCATTCTATTTTCATATATCGTCGTTGCGCTTGCAAAAGGCGCTATGTAGCGAATAGTCAATTTTCGTTCTTTTATGAAGTTTCAATCGTTATTTTAGTACACACATGCTGTAAAAACAGCTATCTGATAAACGCAATATTGAAAGGTAACTCTTTAAATATTTCGTTTATTAGATAGCTGTTTTACAGCATGTGTGTATTAAAATAACGATTGAAACTTCATAAAAGAACGAAAATGATTTTTACCACATAGCGCCTTTTGCAAGCGCAACGACGATATATAACAACAGAACGTATTCGAACTTCAAATCGCTTCCTCCGATTCCAAATTTAAACTTCAGTCATCGATTTTTCGACAACAATAATTTCCAATCCATTCACTTGTTCAGTCATTCGATAGTAAAGAAAATAGTTTCAATTGTATCTCATCACTAGTGTGTAGCCTGGCGGAAAGTGTGACATGTCAGTTTGGCTGAACCATCGGAAGCGTCGGTAAATTATTCAACAGCCACCCGTTATAAAGTTACGATAGATGTTTTAGTGGGCCCCAATTCAACAGTTCACACGTAGCTCGTTACAAATTAGTTTGGTGAAGTCTTTTCCGGCACAGATGAATTTATTTTCATTTATAATCATGTTATGTGGGTTGCATCAAGATGATCATCATCAGATGGGCTAAAGTCATTACGCAGTGGGAGCCGGAGAACGAGTATTCTCACCAAGAAGGACCTAGAAATCACTGGCGTGACGACTTAGAGGCGTTCATGACGGATTGGTCGGAGAGGACAGCCTACCGGGAGGAGAGGAAAGCTTTGGAGACCTTTGCCCAGCATTGGGACAACATATATATATTTTTTTTTTTATTCGCAAATAAGTTATTTTTTTCTCTCCACAATATACATAAATTGCATTATACAGTTTTGCCAAATTATGGTACATAACTTAGGTATCTAGTTATATTGTGGGAGACTGGTGCTTAAGCTAGGCTTGAGGCCTGTGTTACAGGACACCAGGATCCCACCCCTTTACATTTTAATATTATCTTTATATACTAAGCGCGTAGTCAATAACACGGTATCATACTATAATATACATTTTTTTATTTTGCTATTATGCGAGACGAATGTTAGTACATGTGAAGTATATGTGAATATGTGAGTGTTTGAGTATGTTGATGGGGGTGTGTGAGAGTGCGTGATTATGTGTTTGGGTTTATATTAGTAAGTTTTCAGTAGCGTTATAGTTTAAATTTAACAGCCAGTCAGTAAGCCTTTTTTTGCATGCATTTTTTGTGAGACTAAATATATGTAATACCTTATGAGTCTTATTATATAAATAGCCACCTAGGTAGCAAAAGAAACGCTTTGCAAAAACAGTTTTGTGACGTGTATAGTTGCGCTCCACTGGGTCGTAACGTCTTCTCCCTCTGAACAGAACAGGATTATATTCCAGGCAAGTATGTTGTTTCAACAGAGTATGCAGAACAAACAGTCGGCGCACTGTCAGGACTTGACTTTCTCTGTAACGTTGCTCAGTGGGGTAACGATGGGGTCTAAAAGATGACACATTCAGTATAGCTCTTTGGGCTCTTTCAATCTCTAACAGTATCGTTTTCGAAGCTCCACCCCAAGAGGTGATGCAGTAGCGTATTATAGATTGCCCTAGAGCATAGTAGACTGATTTCATAATATTTTTGTCAATAACTAGTCTCAGCGTTTTGAATACATATATTAGTTTTCGTAATCAGTTACTGAGAGTGTTTATGTGATCATGAAATCTTTCTTAGGTTTTTGTCGATTGTTATTCCCAGGTATTTTACATTATCAGTCTTGGTGATAGGTTCGCAGTTACATCTACGGGTGAGTGGGTTTGTGCAATAGTGAGCTACGATAGTGTTAAGAGACGTTTCAGACAATGCATTGTTTTTTTTCATTCAGGGTCAACAGGTTGTCGCATAACCAGTCACATACTTTATTAAAACCATGCTGTGCATGCTCATATACCTTTTCCCACGAGCTCGCATTGAACAAGAGGGCAGTATCATCAGCAAAACTAATTATTTTACCATTGGGGATAGGGAGTGTACTCAGATCGTTAATATAGATGAGGAATAGTGAGGGCCCGAGCACACTACCTTGTGGTGTTCCGTAGTTAATTATTTGTTCGTCACTAATGAATTTGTCTATTTTAAATCTCTGGGTACGTCCACTCAGGTAGTCTGTAAAGAGCTCCAGTGGAAGTCCCCTGATTCCCAAGCTTTCCATCTTACGTACAAGAATAGGGACAGAAACCGTGTCGAAAGCCTTGGCGAGATCGAGGAATATAGCCACTACTTTATCCCCACTATCCAAGTTTTTAACTACATAATCTGTTAACTCATGGACTGCGTCAGAAGTGGATTTGCCTGAGCGAAACCCAAATTGCGCTGGAGCCAAAAAAATATTGTTTTCCAGGTAGCTCACAAATCTGCTGTTCATTATCCGCTCAAGTATTTTGGAAAATGCAATGGAATACCGTGGATTTTAGTCAGTACAAGTCTGACAGTCCCTCCGTCCCTGCCCGTGGTGGGAGGACTCATCTGATGATTTTACCACGTTAAAAAAAAACAAAAAAAAAACACAGATATGGGTCTGTAGTTATCAACACGGCTCCTGTCCCCACTCTTGTAGATCGGATGGATTATGGCTTTTTTGAACACATTAGGAAACTTACCTATGGAGAGAGCTAGGTTACATACATATGTTAACGGAGGCACAATCATGGTTACATGTTTTTTTAAGAGGTCGCTAGATATGCCATCCCATCCCGCAGCACAGTTATTGCGGAGAAACATTAGTATTCGGGCTACCTCTTCCTCATCTGTTGGAAGCATTACCATGGAATGCATTATGTTACTTAGATTAACGTTTGTAGCTTTTGTTTGTGTAGTCTTTATGTTTTTAGTGAGATTTTCACCTAATTTGGAAAAAAAGTCATTAACGTGGTTTACAGAATGTTGTGGTGCACTGGATGAATCCAATAATTGAGAAGATGTGTTGGCTTTCCTATTCGACCTGCTAGTGATACTATTTATAGCTGACCATAACTGTTTAGTGTTTTTTTTCAGCTTTCCTGATCTCATATTTTTAAATTCTATTTTTGAGTGTCTTAATAATTTATTAAAGTAGTTTCTGTACCAAGTAAAAGTAATTTTTAGGATCTCATTATGAGGCGCCTGTTTAAATTTTCTATGCAATGTGTCTCGATGTCGCATACAGCGAAGTAAACCAGGCGTAATCCATGGCTTAAGTATTTGTTTACGATTTGGAGTTTTACCAGATTTGGAGTTTGAGTCTATCACGTTCTTTATTAATCTAGTTATTGTCTCGCCTGCTATATGAGGAGGATATTAAGAAAGAAAAGACGTTTATTGATAAATGCCCACACAAGTACACGGAATAACAAAAAGTAAAATGACACATGATTATAACATAAAGAAGCGTATTAAATTAAGAACTATATATGTATATGTTAAATAACAAAACTCACCAGTTAAAGATAATATAGTATTTAATCGTAAATAATATTATTTGATAAAGTAATCCTGAAATGTATTTACGACACATGCAATTTTTAAGGATAAAGTACGTATTAATGCAATTCGTTTTGTTCGAATGGCGATTAGGAATAACATTTTATGCTTGTTACAAGCAAAACAGGATTGTTCCTATTTTTACGTCTTACCAACTTTTCTTCACACCACTTCGTATTTAGTACATAAATATTACAAGCTACGTTTTATATTTTTACAGAAGTTAATATCCTTTTATTGTGGAATAAGAATAATATCGCAGTTTTCTTTCAATACCCAGAAACAAGCATTAACATAATGATTCGAATCGATAAAACTTTCTCCGAAATAAGCATCTATTATTCATAAAGATCGATGTTCAAATTGTCTCTTCACAACTAAACCTTGAAACAATAATGTTTCATTGTCATCAAATTATTACTAGACCAATGACTTACATACGTAGGTCACGTAAAATGGAAATATAAATCTAAAAAAATACAAGTAAAAATATAAACACCGATGCGTGGCGGAAACATCCGAAAAATTCCGAGGTCATCCATCAAATTGCCGGATCGAAGACGCTATGGGAATGCCAAACAACTCGTGAGGTCCCTAAAATTTTAATTACGCTATATCCAACCATTCTTCCTCTCCCCCCAAGTTGGCATTGCGGTCTCTTTGAATGTTATTACTAGAGCCACTGGCAAAAAACCTTTAGAGAGAAATTTGGGGGAACACAATTTAATTTTAATGTTTTTTGTGATGACCCCGGAGGAGTATTGTTTTAACGATTGAATTGGGAAGAAATGATAGTACATATAATAATATCTTTGCCATTCAGAGCTTATTTTGATATTCAAACCCAGTTTAACTGCTTCACATAATGTGAATACCAGTCATATTCAACTATTTCAACGTTCTTATTTGAAATATATCTCTAATTCGCATTTTTTTCAAGTTTTAGTAACAGTTTTATTTAAGCGCCACCAGCACAGCGACGTTATCAAATGACTCCATATTTCAAGGTTATGCCTCTAATACCTCAAGTGCTGACGTATTTCGTTACGTTAAGTATTCAAATACCGTCGTATGCTGTTCGTGCTAGAGATTTGCGAGCTTTACTCGTGAGATTTCGCATAATTAATACCAAATTCCCCGTAGTGCAGTTGTTACTCTAAGAGGTATTTTGCATAAGATTATTTCGAAATTATGCAGACAAGAATATTCAAAATTACTTGGAAATGTCCCGTTCTAAGACCGAAGGGCGGCTTTAACTTGAATGGATACACAATATGGACCATATCCTATCAGTTGGTCCCATTTGCGGTTGACCAATACCAAGTTTAAATTTTTACCTAGCTTGTTCTTATCTTTCTCTTTAGGACTATCAAGGAAACTCCGGCCACATAATATAGTTTAAACTGACAAATAGAATTTACATTTATAAGTGTAAATTTTGACCCATCTACCGCTTTTTTTGTTGAGTTCCTCCCTCTGGGTGAAGTGGGAGTGTCAGACTTCTACTAATTAAAAACCCACTCTGTTTCTCCAGTTGCTTTGGCGCTCTGGGGCCGTGGTATCATGTAAGAATATTCCCTAGAATCCTAGTAGGAACCCAGTGGCCCTATCGATCCCTATTTATGCTGCAGTGACTGCCTTTTACGTAAGAAATAACACAGGACTGTCAGCAAGTTAACTTGCTGAAGTTAAGTTAAGAATTACTTAATCACTTTAAACCGTGACCATAATTACAATCACATCTATTTTTGTTTCATTGCTGGATCGATACTGGGTATAATTACGCCATTCTTCATATAACAAGCAATGTGTTCATACGCTCGGAAAATCAACCCATTGCTTACGTCAGAAATGATAAACGCAATATTAATCCATGAAAGCATGACCTCTTTTATGAATTTATTGCTCCTACACTGCCAGTGTAGTTGTTATGCGCCTTTATTCAGCATGTGTTTTATTGGAAAATTATTTGCATCATTGATTTGATTTATTAAAGTATGGCAAACCGAACTAGCCGAAATTAATGGACGATTGACTGGGATAAAATAAATCTATAATATAATATTTTATAAAGCATGATTAAGTAAATTTACACAGCTTAGGCACATTTTATTTAATTTTTTTAATATTTTCAAAGTCGTTAAAAATAAATGATTGATTTATGTTTTACATATTGCTTTAAATATGAAAAAAACCGAAAGCTTTAACTACAAAAACGGAACTATTACCCTTTTTATTTGAGATATGGAGACATAATAATCTATTTAAGAAAGGGCGGGCAAGCTAACTCGTAAATATAAAAAAATCTTATGACGGGCTTGTTTTTTCTTGCTTTTTAGTGGGTTGGATTGTAATGAATCTAGTTACAAAAGCCTAAATGTCAACTTCTTATCACTTTTAGCAGGGCCGTTAATTGTTGACGAGTTCTCCTGGTACATCACCGTCAACTCCACTTCACCATAATTATGATACTTTTCAAGAGCAACTACACAAGTTATTATAAAAAATACTCAAATTGCTATAGGTGTGACTATAATATTTATTTATTTATTTACATGAGAGACCAACAGCTAATTAAATTAATCCAGAAACAAGTGTGTGAAAATTTGGCAGCCAATTACAGGTCTCCACGACTAGTAACTTGTGAAGTTAAATAAAACTATAAACGACATAGTACCATTAGCAGGAAAAGTGTATACTTAATATTACACTAATAACATTATAATTATGTAAAAACCTAAACACAACTATATAAAATTAAATGATTACTTAATAATAATTATTACTTATAAAAATTTATCTCCTCGCTGATGACACCCTTGTTCTATATGATTAATGTCATGCTGCCTCCACACCTCATTAAAGCTCCTGCTTGCACGCAATACATACGAATTCTGTCTATATTTGGAGATAGCAAGAGGCATTTTTAGTGGTGGATAGAACTGTTTAGACTTGCAAGGAACATTAAAATAAAGCTTTGATAATATATCAGGGCTCTTAATTGTATTGTTAAAAGTCTTCAATAAAAAAACGCTGTCAGTAACGTTACGCCGAATATTTAGCGGTAGTAAATGATATTTCTTACAGAGATCAAGGTAATTTGTTGCCTCGATTTCTCCAAGATTCCATCATCAGATCCTGACTTTATGACAATGAAACTAACTAGAAAATGTACCCTTTCAAACAAAAAAAGAATTATCAAAATCGGTCCTGCCGTTTACGAGTTAACACACATAAAAAAATACAGTCGAATTGAAAACGTCCTCCTTTTTTGAAGTCGGCTAAAAATAAATGAATTGAGTTGGCAACACCCGTAATGCAATACAGGCGTGCCAGCTCAGCAGTGTATCGAAACGTAATTAGGCGTCAACAGTAATGCCAACATGATATAATTCTACATTTAACTAGTGCTAGTGTACAAGAGCTACCAGTTGGGCCAACACTATAACGCTTACACCAACGTTAGTTTGTATGACTATTACCATTTAGGAACCTATAGCCAACTGAATGGTTTTATCAACAGAGAAATGGATATGGGAAGCGACCTTATCGTTTACCAAAATGTTTGACTCTCCATTAGGATATCTGTGTACATTTCCGTCTGTTCGAGAAATGTCAGGACATCATGTGAAACAACGTCGACCCAAATAATATGTACGATTCAATAGAAATCTTAGCAATAGCTGCTCATCAAAATAATCTCAACGAGAGAACGAGTACCCAAACAATCCCTTTAATTTACAAAAAAATCTTTGAAATAATCGGGACTGTTCACACTAACGCTGAATAATTCAATCACATAAAATTAGAACTCCATATTTGTTGAACTCATCAAAATACAGGCGTTTCATTATACTATAATGAAAAGTAGAAGAATATATACGGAATAAAACCGTAAATTCTTTAATTTTTTATTTCCATTCAACTATTAAAACAAGATTTTCCAAGTTCTTCGGTAATTTCTTTATTCACAGTAAGTCTAGTGAAACTAAATCTTCTTTTATTTTTCTTGCCGTCTCGGTTTCATGTTATCGTTGGATCAGTTGCAGAACTTTACGTAAATAATATTTTATTTAAAATGTCGTTTTCTTTTACGAAAGATGAGATGCATGAAATTTTATTTATTGTCTGAATTGTTTTGAGCTGAAGTGGAATAAATCGAATCCTTTTTGTTTATAGCTATATCATTACTTTGATCAAATGCAAGTAGTTGTGGCTTAATACATTCTTATTTTTTTACTTGTTATGTCACACAAGATTTTTGTAAAAACACTCCTTGGCAACACTTGTGTCAGATTTTCTGTCTTTTTACTATTACTGCTACTTCTGGCTTTATAGCTGTTAAATATGTATAAATGACCGCCGGAAACAACAACTTAGCATGCTTTCCGTGGCAGAGAGGAATCTCTATACCCATCCATCCACTGACCTCGGCAAGTGGTGCTACACCTTGAAGATCTACCGGTGCGGCTTTATTATTTAGCCATGAGCGCTAACAAGCTATCAAATAATTCCTAAGAGAACTTGAGAGCTTGACATACCAGGCAGCTTTCATGGTACATGGGGACCAAAACTCAAATTTTAGGGTAGAAATCAAGGCAAAACTTCGTGCTAGGCCTCCAATTTAACAGTCAGTTGTAAACTGTCACGCGACACGGATATCCGTGACAATGTCTTTGTTGTTCCGATTACGTAATTAATTTATGTCCACGAATTTATTCGTAGTTTGCTGAATAAACTAATTAAGGCAGCTCTGACGCTTCTATGGCTTTGATAAGTTAATTGTTGCTGTAAAGTGTTTTTTAAATTTTTAGTCGGAGTTTGTTATCTGATGGGTCGTTTTTGTGACAAATATGATGGCCGAAGGGGCAACTGAATACTAACTTATGAGTTTAATTATGTATACGGAAATATTATCACGGTTCTTAATGTTAGTTTATTTGAAAATAGAATGGTAGATCTATTTTTAAGGCATATGCAGTAGGTTGTAACTAAAACTGTTGTTCTTTTCAATTTGTGCCTTAAAAGTAGAAATTCAAACAGCAATCTTTGAATATAACTTAGGACCTAAAAGAAGCATACCACACAAAAGTTTTTTCTCTTCTAACATGTTTTCTGACCGGGACAAGTATTTGCCAAGACTACAGCCTCGTAAAAGTCACGCGTGTTTACAGTGCCGTTAACAAGCCCAATAAAAGCGTCTGGCAAGGTGTGGGGATTTGGAGGATCTTTGCCAACATTGCCATAACTGGCACGAATGTCACAGCCACATCTGGCACTTGTTGCGTTGCCAGCGATGCCAAATGTCATAGAACTGTGTAAATATCAAATTTCGTTTGTGCATACGAAAATACCGGAACTGTTTTTTTTTTTTAATTCTTACTTTTATCTTATATATTAATAAATTCCCTTGACCGTCGTTTGAGGCTTAGGGTTTGAAGGGAACGTACCTTTGGCCTCTTTTGTATAAATGTGAAATATTCATATACTTTTTTCAATAACGACTTTTCCGAACCATTCATTTGTAAATATTGAACGTATGATTCTCTCGTGGCCTATATTAATTTTTCACAGAGTATTGGTATTTTAATGGAAAAAGAGGTGAAAGATCCTCACCTACGCTTTAGTGTGACATAAAAAAGGTTATAATATTTTGCTCGTAGGTTCGGTCGTATTTGTACGGATTTTTCAATTAATAAGCAGTAGCCTATAATCATCTCCAGAGTTGATAATTAAGTAAATGCGAATTTTCATACCAAATCCGTTTATAAGTCAGTTTATTTGTTACGCTTTCATGTATCGCATACAAGGAAGCAATTTTTATCCAAATTTTTACTCGTATGTTAGGTATAGTATGATAGGTAACATAAAATACTTAGTATCTAAAAAGTGACCAAAACTTTATATAAAATCTTCCTTGTGTAGTTTTCTAAGGGTTGTGATTCCCTAGGTTAGGAATATCTTTTGCCGTGCTTTCCCTTACTTTGCCTCTCAAAGAGCACTGAGTAGTTTAGTGTTCAGAATTTCATAAATGTATTCTGACCATCTATCTACTAGGATTAAGTCCTATATTATGAAAAACAATCACAAAAGTCAAATAAGTTCTTACTCAAACTTAAATAGGTACCAATAAAACTTCTTTTAACAACATCAAGTTATTATGCTGGACTGGAGCTCAAGTTCCTTTTAGAAAGTTTTTTAACTAGTATGTTACTAAGGCAGCTGTGATGCTTATCTCGGCTAGTTAGGGCCCACAGATGTTAGTAGTTCCTAATTTAATACGGGCCTTATCGATTCAAGTTTACGCCAAGTCTGTCCAAGTTGTTATTTAAAGCTTGGACTAGGAGTAGTGTGGTTTTAAGGTGGGAACTGGATGCGAATACAGACTTAGTAGTTCTATAAAATGGTTGAGTTGCTTTTTCTTTCATTAAGTAATATCCTGGCAATAGACTTGTTTTATCTATTGCAGTTTATTGATAGAAGCTGACTAGCTTCTATTAACAAAATACAATACACAGAAATTCAACATAAATTATCCTTAATTCACTATCTTATCTAACTCTTGTGGACAGATATGGTTTTAAGTTCGGCTATTAGACTAAAGTACTACTACACACTCGTATAATTCTACTTATTTAATATTGGTGAATTAAACAAATACAGATCGTAAAAACTAAGTGTCAGGTTTTGTAACTAATGTTAGGTACTCGCCAAAATTCTAAAAATCTCGCTTAAAAATCTACATTTATGTTAATTTGGGAACCCTATTTCAGTACCTAATTACCAACGGCAGTCCATAACTATGTAGTTAGTCCAGCTATCACTACATATGCTTCAGTGGAGCGGCAGCCTAAGGGTGTAAGTCGTACTGCCCTACAAGACTGTTGCCTAGTAGATAAGGACAATTGCCTGGTTACACGGCTAATAGAAATGAACCACTCATTCGGAAAATACCTCAACAAATAACGTTTATTGAAAATTTACCGGTATATTTTTAAAGGAATTGTAGGAAGTTGGAAGTTAATAGTTCATAGTATTTATAATGACGGAGTTTGTAAATATTTATATTTTAATTATTAAGTGCTATTTTATTTTATTTACATAAAACATTTTTATAATACTATATACCTACTGTCGGGCTTTTTATATTTAATAACTTTTACAATACTTGTAGAACTGAGCTTATAGTGAAAGTATCATTTTCACAATGGTGCATATAAATTATATATAAACTCTACCTCACATACCTTGAGAATACAGGTTTAAAAAAAACGTCAAATATACAATACATTTCATACAGCTTTATTTTTGAGACACCTCTAAAAATAAAAATAGGAAAGTTAGGCGAGACGCTTTTAAAGCAGAATTTGATGTGAACAGATTTAAGTGAGGCAAATTAAATTTCTTGCTATAAGTATAATACTTTTATGATATTACCGTTATGTGCACAAATACAAAACTTGTTATATTAAACTATTTTACTATCTTGGAGCTACAGGAACAAAAGTTAGAATGTATTTTTTTAGTGGGAAGTTTGGAAGAAAGTTCGCATTGCGCTCGAATTTATTTCTAGTTAGCATGTAGAGTATACTATTTATGTGTTAGAAATAGGTATACTAAGGTTTAGTTACAGACAGTTTGATTGTTTAGCCAAATTTAAATATTTAAGCTGTTGGAAAACTGATTTGATTTTGGCTGTAACGTTTGTCAAAAAGACTAACATTCCACGGATTTTTCACGCTAGAGAACTTCACGTAATACAACTTAAATTATTCCTTTCTTTGGACAATTGCTATTACTGAATTTTGTCTATATCTATTTTTCTAATAGAACGTCTTTTTCTATAATACTCATGAGTTCGCCATATACAATTTTTATAATATATTTTTCGTATTTTTTTCGACAAAACGCTTCTTACACAGTCCCTTGAAAAAGGCAAACGCTTCAATAAATTATTATATTTAATAACCTTGTAAACAGTTTACCCCACAGTGCGTAATAAAACGAGATAAGCTCAAATATTGAGTAATCACGAGCTTTTTATGAGATTTCAACACGCGATATTTAGAGATATTATAAAGGTTGTTTTTTAGAAGGGGCTTTAATATTTTCGATAGCATTATTTTTTCGTTTTAAGTTTATGATTATTTTGACAGTGATTAATAGGATTTTGATTCTTTCAAGAATTTACTATAGACTTGAAGTAATCAATGTGCTGTTTTGTCGACCATTTCATCGTTCACTAAACAGGAAACACAGAAAGACTAACAGAAAACTTAAAAAAATGTATGCGTTAAAAAAATTAAACGATGCATAATTTAGTGGCAAGAGTCTAAAATCTTCAAAATATAGAGCGATAATCAAATGCTCCTCACTGCTTTTATAAGGATACTGACTGCTTAATTTTATTCATTGTGTGAATTATAAACATCTTTGATTTATAAACAACTAAACTCCAGCCAAATATTACGAAAATTCACAATTCAGAAGATTATTAAATAAAAAAGTTTATATTAAAGAAATAATTAATAGATTATCTCAAACATAATTCGGGCCGAATCCATTTATGACCTAATTGACTGATATTGGCATCCCGTGGCCTTCCGTTGCGCGTTGTTTTGAATATTGTGATAGGTTGAACATTAAAATATGTATGCAGTAAAATGATTACATAAGCCATAATCGATTTGGACGACAAAGTGCGGTTTGTTTATTCGCCCAAAACTATACTCTTACATTGTCTGGCTCAATCAATACATTAAAGTGTTTTAGGAAGAAGAATCGAAATATTTACTATCTTAAACTAACTGACCCGTTGAAATTCATACCGCCATAGTTTTTTCTGTATTTTATCACCTTAACCTTCCCTGGACTGCCACAAATATTTGAAAACCAACATTAACTAAATTGATCCAGTCGTTTTCTGGTTTTAGTGAGACTAACCAACAACAATTGTTTTTCCTCTTCGGGTTTTAGCGAGACAAACGAACAGCAATTGATTTTATTTAACTACTAATAATTTCAGTATAGGGTGTTCTTACGGAAAGTTTTTTTTTTAATAGAATATAAACTGAATCTAATATAAGAGAGGGGCACGATGAAAGAAACACTATTTATTGTTATCTTCGTTTATTCGGGCTCGTTATGTCACCCAGTACAAAATTATTTCTTCCTATCGTCATCGTTATTATTCAATCCTCCGCCATTTCTTCCTTCTCGCTCTCACACTCCTTCCTCTGATTCGTACGTCTTACGTTCCGTTCTACCAATATCTGTGTTTTATATCAGGATTTTTTTTAGTTCAAAGAAATTATGCCCATATATACAACGTGTAACGGAAACCCCATAACTATCCAAAGGACTGAAGACAATATCTGGTATGGAGTCTCTATGCACAGTTTCAGCTCAAAATAAGTGCCTCAAAGACCAAACTATTAGTTTCATAGTAATGTTTCTTGAATACTAATCATAACAAACGTGTCACAGCACTACGATACTACAATATCTTTTCACGTCATTTGACAATAACACGATAATTCTCTTCATTCTTCTTAATTTGAAAAAATCGGTCTCTGGTATTGTTTCTAATAAGCTCCACACATGTAGGCATAGGATTACAAAACCCTTTCCATATCATCCAAAGAAGTTGTGCACTTGGTATGTATATGCCCTTTAAATTAAATGTTTTTACATATTAATACGTGAAGCTAAAACTTTTAACAAGAATTACGTTAATATAGAGAAGGACTGAAAAAGTTAATATTTTTATCTAATATTGCATTTAAAATTTGTTATTATTTTTTATTAATAGAACTAGCAATGTGGGTACAATTCACATTACTAGCAGTCTTGTTAACCCCACCAACTAAGCTAGATACGCGTGTGTCTGCAGTGGGTTCACGGTAATAGTATAATGGGTGCGGTTCGAACCCGTGACCTCTCGACACATGACAAGTCCGAAACCTTATCCATTATACTATTGGCACTTAAATATTGATATTAAACAGACTTGTGAGCATGACGTCTGAAACATCACTGTTATTAATAATACCATCATTATCTGCTTAGCCTTTTTCCACTATGTTGACGTATCACACCGCCAACTTGCAAACTCCGAGCTACTACTGAATTTCCTTACAGTAAAATCCAATAGCACTTTTTGCCTGACCAGAGAATCGAACCCGAAACCTCGTACAGTCGCGCTTGCGACTACTCAACCAACGAGGCAGTCTGCTAGCACGCAGGTCACTAAACAAAAAATCCATCAGCCCAGATCTCGGCCTAATTCAGTGATCGATACACTTTCTTAATTAAGGAAAATTTTGTCTGCTAATTATTATCAAGAACAGAGGTGCCTTTCACAGCTGTTTGTGACTGTAAATAATTAATCAAAATCGATCTTATCGCTATGTCTGTCTGACTTGAAAACCCGTGCCTAGAAAAGCACGTTAAGCCGTTAGTTGGCTGTCATTTGGACATATTTGACAGTCGTTACGGGTAGTCAGTAAAGCTGACACTGGTCTAGCCAAGGGGTATCGTGTTACCCAGCTACTGGATTGTGGAGGTCAGATAGGCAGACGCTCCATGTAAAACACTAATACTCAGCTGCATCTAGTAAGACGGAAAGCCGACCCCAACATATGTAAACTCTTTTGCAAAAAAAACGGGCACTAGTTTTTTTTCTCTACTTCAATGAAGAAGAACAAGAAATAGGTTTTATTAATTTGACGATGTATTGGCATGTTATTTGAAGCATCCTGGCATGATTCTTTACGTTCCAAATTTAAAATTTGAAATTAATAAAAGAAAAATAATGATTATTGTGGATTATTCTAAAATTGCTTTACTAATGGCGCGAATTGCTGAAACGATTTTTAACTGATTACGATATTTTAAAACTTTTTGGATATTTTCTGCAAATTAAACAATTTAATCTTTCTTTTTACATTAAATACCACTTTTTGATATGAGTGATAAAGCGATAAGGGCCGGTAAAATTATAGCCCTAATTGAAGAAGGTTGTTTGCAAACTTACGTGTCTCAGCGGCTAAATGTGAGTCGTTCAACTGTCCAGAGGACTTGGCAATGGTATCAAGAGACCGGTTCGGTCAAAAGAAGACCCGGTTTGGGAAGAAAACGACGCACAGAACCAAGAGATGACCGCTTTTTGGTGAGTCAGGCGTTGCTGAATCGTAAAGCGTCAAGTGTGGACCTGAAGAAGAGCCTTGAAGAAGTAAGAGGAGTAGAAGTTAGCTTATTGACGATCAGGAGGAGGCTTTTGGCTGCCAATATCAGGAGTTACCACCCAGCTTGGGGCCCTAAATTACTCCGTGAGCACCGTGTTGCTCGACTTCAGTTTGCTCAGAACTGTGCTCCATGGACTCTGGAGGACTGGAATAAAGTATTGTTTTCTGATGAAGCTAGAATCTCTTTGTGTGGAGAGGACCGACGCCGGCGAGTGCTGCGAAGACCACGGGAACGTTATGCGGAAGTGTGTTTCGAAGAAATCACTCCTTATGGCGGAGGCTCCATTATGTTTTGGGCAGCAATTAATTCGACGGAGCGTACGGAGTTAGTTTTCATAGAAAATGGAACATTAAATGCACACCGGTACATAATGGAAGTCCTAATTCCATATGCACAACCCACATTGACTGCACTTGGGGAAGATTCCATTTTTATGGACGACAATGCTGGCCCGCACCGTTCTGGCGACGTGTTAGCGTACATGCAAGAAGTTGGGATCCGTCGTTTAGATTGGCCAGCTCGAAATCCTGACCTCAATCCAATTGAGCATGTCTGGGATGTTCTAAAGAGACGGGTAAGATCAGTGCAACCTGCTCCACAAAACATCAGGGAGCTAAAAAGAGTCATTGCAGAAGAGTGGGAACGTATTCCTCAAAACGTTATTAAAAACATCGTGGATAGCATGCCCAGAAGGATTCAAGCTGTGATTTTGGCAAGAGGAGGTCACACTCGTTATCAGGTTATTATTACATTTGTAAATTTATTTAATAAAAAAAAAAAAATTGTCTTTATTGCCGACCACTTCTTATTGTTTGGGCGTGTACATCGGTTTTAAAGAATCCGTCATTTTTTTTTCTTTTAATTGCCCGAATTCACTTCACGCGCATTAATTTACACGATTATGAGTATACAGACTACGTCAAAGCAATAAATTTCATTTAATTAACTCAAATCGACCTTAGAACGTAAATTTCCTTAGGTGCCCGTTTTTTTTGCAAAAGAGTTTAGTTGGGAAAAAGGCTACGCAGATGATGACGAGTTTGCAAGCGTTTTAATTATTGTTCCTAATAAATAAATAAATAAAATTCCTTAATTGCAGGCACGCACAAAAAAAACATAAAGAAATACAAAAATTAATAAAAAAAGAAATACACTTACAAAGCAATTCAACTATACAATTCCATTCAATTCAGTTCAATTCAATAATGTCATTCTTATTGAATTGAACTGAATTAAAATCATATTAAAAACATTACAAACAAATAAAACAAAAATGTCAGATCTATTAAATTAACTAATTAGCAGGAATATTGACAGCCGTATACAAAGAAGTAATTAGCTTCATATATGGCTCTCAATAACTGTATTTATTTCTCCTCACAATGACAAACTTATTCTAAGTTTCACAAATAGGTTTTTTTTATTTGTTAGCAATGTGAGGAGCTGGTGTCTGAATTAGGCGTAAAATGCCTGTATTACAAATCACCAGGTCCCCGCCCCACGGAAGAACAGAAAGTTTTACTTATAAAATTAAAAAAAAAAATACAAACATTATATTACAATTTACCGTTATAGATAAGGAGATTTAGGATTAAAAACTTAAGTTATTATATTTTTGAGGGTAGAAATTAAAAAGAAACTATAAACAAAATCAAGGCGCCTGTATTTGTCTGTCTATGCGAGTGTGTAGGTAATGTTAGTGTGTAGTGTTAAGTGTCAGGTGCAGTGTGCCGAGGTGTACGTGAGAAGGTTTTGGTGCAAGTTATAAACTTATGTCGTACTAATTTAATTTGAATTAAGTAGACTTTCTGTAAAATTATAATCCAAATTTTGTAACCAGTCCGAAACCAAAGACTTACATTTGGTTTTTGGCAAGGGATATAGCGTTAAGGCTCGATTTACCTTATTGTATAAATTTGAACCCTGGTAGCAGAAAAACCGATGTGCAAACTTAGTTTTGAAGGGCGATGAAGAACAGACTATATGTTTGCGACGTTTGTTTCTGATTCTATCTGGATCAAATGTTGCTTAATTACGGTTTTTAGAATGTAGAGCTGTCTCACAGTAAGTACCTCCCATTTCGAGTAGAGATCAGTAGTTGTGTGATAAAAAGGTAATATTCCTATATTATTATGAACTCCAATATTATTATGAACACGGCTCATAATGCTTTGCTAATGCTTTTCTAAAAGTTCTTTAAATATTGATAACCAAGCATCGTTTCCTAAAAAAAAAAAAAAACAGAAGTTATGTTATTTTATTGGTTGTGAGATGTACGGAAATGGTCAATGTAATCATTTGGATGCAGCACATGTTCAGAAGTGGACGTCTTCACCCGAAATGATGGTGATGAAAAATTATGAAGTTTGAAATGATTTTTTCGATATTCAATTTCACACTCTCAAAAGAAACAGAAAATAAAATTCAGCTGTACACCATACAAAGCACATATTGTCTACACTTAAACAAACGTAGCGACCCAAGTTAACGTTCGCTAGCGAAAGCAATTACATCTACAATCAGTCGCTAACTTTACGCGCGTCTGAACTCACCCTAATTCTTTAATTACTTCGCAAATTACATTTTTAGCGTGTAAACACTAAATGATGTAGAGTGTTTTTTATCTTTTATTTTTAAGTGAAGAGCGTTAAAAGGTTAAAGTTTTTTATTTGATTAGAAGGCTTAATCCATAGATTTTACATTTAATTGACTAAAAATTTATAAATTTCTTTAAACCGACTTCTAAGAAAGGAGGAGGTTATTAATTCGTCGCGTATATATATATTTTTTTTAATGTATGATCACACTCAAAGACTGAACCGATTTGGAAATATTTTTTTAGTTTAACAGGGTATACTTTTAAGGTGGTCCGATTATCATCAAGTTAGGATCTGATGATGGGATCCAGGAGAAATCGAGGGAACTCTTCTTCTTCTTCTTTCCGTGATGTAATCGTGCCGATAACCAATCGTATTGAGCTTCTTGGGGTAACACTAACTTCCACCCTCAATTTTGGTCCGTTTAAGTTCGATTTTGGTCCGAGGCTAAGGCTAAGCTAGCAGCAAAAATGTTGGGAATCCTAGCAAAGGTGAGACGGTAGAAACTTCGCACCGGAACAGCTGCTCAAACTGTATCAAGCCCAGGTTCAGTCGTGTATGGAGTACTGCTCTCATTTTTTGGGATGAATCTGCCAAATACCAACTGGACGCGCTTGAATCTATCGAGAAACGGGCCAAGATTCCCATTGGCAACGTTTCACTGGTCGAATCAAAGCTCCAGAGCCTTGAACATCGACGACAAGTTGCAAGTCTATCGGTTTTCTATCGGTTACATTTCGGGGAGTGCGCGATGGAACTACACAATCTAATTCCGCCAAGCCCGTTATTCAACCCCGACTACAAGACAAACGGCGATGTGCCATCGTTACATAGATCCACCATGTCCACTGGGAGTGTGCGATGGAATTACACAATCTAATTCCGCCAAGCCCGTTCCATCATCGGACTACAAGACAAACGGCGATGCGTCATCGTTACATGCTGGACATCCACATGCACAAAACGTTTTGTGAATACTTTCATTGTGCGTACGGCTAAAGAATGGAATTCCTTGCCAGAGTCTGTGTTTCCTGATTGCTATAACCTGGGAGTCTTTAAGTCAAGACTGAATAGGTTACTTCTAGACAAGCATGCTCCTTCTTCGACCACATCATCACTTACCTTCAGGTGAGATGGTAGTCAAACGCGAGTGCGGCACACCTATAACGATATCAGTATTTTTTTAAAGTTACTTGTGCAGGTGCTTTCGAAAAGCACCATTTGATGAAGTGGAACTGATGATAAAGACCACAGATGGCCACCGGAACTACCCACTATTAAGTATTTCATGGATTCGATTACCTTAATATGGTTATTAAGCACAATAGGTTCGTCACAATGCATACGGTGAAATGAAGTTGATGTTGAAGTACCAGGAGAAGTCCTCAACAAGTAATAGCCCTGCATGAGGAAAAGCAATATTTTGTAAAAGGTAGTATTTGACATTTTGGGCATTCATAATAAGGTAAAAACATTAATTCATGTAAAAGTGGAATTCCCAGCCACAGACTTCAAGTAAAGATTGAATAGCTTATCTATTTCCAAGGAATGAGTATTGTCAACCTCATCATTGCTTACTTTCAGATGATATTGCCACTAAACGCGAGACTATAAATTATGCTAAGTGAAAACGAAACTCACATCCACCTTAATAAGCGATACAGCAGATACCTACTATATATTTTATAAACTGTTTGAACGAAACTACTTAAAATATAGCATTAAAAATCCGATTTCAACGCTGTTGTCTAGTTACGGACAAAAGAGCCTACGTTGTGAGGCAATACTTAGCTTTTGGCTAAAGTAATATAAGCCCTTGGGATGCTTGACACTTCTCGTAAAATTGTCAACCAACCTTATCGTCTAGTCAAGATTTGACTACTGGTCGACCACAAGTATTGATAGTAAACCCAGACTTGTGAGCATAACATGATAAACCGAAAATTCGTATAACACCACCAACTAAACTTTGCTGTTTGGCAATTTGCTGCAGAGAATTTGCAACCTTATTAATGCTGCACAAGATCCACAATTCATCAATCTTTCTTTATTTTAAGCAAGTATAAAGCAGTAGTTTTATTTTTCCTTAACAATAATTATTTTGCGCTATTAATAATATTTTTTTATCGAAGCGGGTAAGTCACAAAACAAACAATCAATCTCCCCACATCCCAGCTTAATTCAATGATCGAGACAGTTTCTTAATTGAGGAAAATGTTGTGTGCTAATTATCAAGAACAGGGATGTCTGTTGCGCTTTTGCACGTTGAATGACAATGATTCGCTTTTAGCCAAAGTAATAGCCAACCCTAGCGTCACGGGAAGTGTCAAACATTCTTATCAAAATTTCTTTGTTTTAAATTGAATTTTTTTTCTTTCTATAAGGGCGCCACTGTCCGAAGATATTAACCCCAAATGGCTCGAAATAAGGTTTCTACCAGCATACTAAATATTATGGTTTTAATATCCATTGATATTGATAAAAAACTCACATACAATAAAAGTTAATTCACTCGCACATAACGACTATGTCAACATACTAGCTAGATATTCTGGCGAATCTCCAAGATTGGGAGAAGTTCAGCAGTGTCTCATCCCCTGCTCTATTACACCATTAAGAAAGTGCTGAATTTCCATATTTCTTTGTTCAGACAGTCCTGTGACCTTCGCAGATTTCTAGGGTTTCATTTTCTGCAAACATAGTAAGGTTGTATATTAAGTTAACGCCAGACATGGGCAGTCTATGATAATGTAGATATTTTAGTCGGATGTTTTGCTGATTTTGATATGTATAGGTGACGACCTTATGCCATTATTAATTGTTATGCATTTATCAAGCTTAAGAACAGTTGTTCTAATAAAATTTTACGAAGAGAAAATTTTTAATTTTCTTCATTCCAGCGACATTAATTTTGTAGCCCAATAATATACCGTATACTGCACTACAACTAAAAGAAATTGATGTATTTTTACTCGTAAATATAGTTACTCGTAACTATGTTATTATAATGGAATATCAACGATTCCATATGAACCAAATAAGCCGAAAGCTCAATATTAATCTCCAGTATTTTCACAGTATCACTATTCAATCTGTATACGCAATTCAATTTCATACAGGCCATGGTTATTCCATCCGTTCTGTTTATAAATGCAACCGACCCACATTCTCGTACGTAGCGATCACATTGAATTTTAATATGTGCCTGATTATATCACTACTACCATGAAGGCAGTGGATATTGCGTTTTTAATACGGGAATGGCATTTTGTGTTTTTAAGTTATTTGTGTATAAGAAAGTTTTCTGTCTGTCCGTCAAGTATTTTTCTCAGGAACGCGTTATATTAAATATTCGAGTCTACGATCTCTATAATTGTAGAAAAAACAAACTTGCACGTCAACGTTTTAAAAAATTTGACCTTTGAGTTAGTTCGGCACTCTTGAAATAAACTTGTGTGGAACCCTTTCTGTTGACAGATTTAAATGCTTGTATCCGATATTAATAAGTTACAGAATCAATCATTTTAACATAACGCTTTTACCTGATTTGTAAATCATAGGCCATACAACTTTACCATCACTTTTTTTTACACTTTCATATTTACATTTGAGAAAGAAATATTTGTTTATGTACCAACTTGTACGTATCTCTTTATTTACCTGCTTATTTCGAGCGAGTGGTTGTGACATCACCGAGTGAAAAGCTCCGAGACTGGCATTCCCGAAATTTGCTCTGTGATCTCTAATACTGTACCTAGACGCGAGGAATGGGTTGTACCCACTTTGCACTTAAATTTTGCGTGTAATTAAACTTGAATAAACCTTGAAATATTTTGCTTTTGTCTTTACGTAAGAACACAGTTACGTGCTAAAAAATCTGGAACAATCAAGCTGAATGAATTGTCAAAACTCACAAAACGTTTGTTTATACTTTTTGCCGGTTAAAATTTTGCTGATAAACTTAGTAAATTCTAAGGTTATTTTTAGTTCAGTTTTCTAAAAATCTTCTATCATTGTGTAAATTGGCAAGCGCCGGTCAACAATTGCCGAACAAATTCGTTGACATGTTTCAACGTCTTCTAGCATTAACTCTTCATATATCAATCCTTTTCATACAGACTCTAACGAGGGCTTTTCGCATTACTTCAAATTATCAACGTAACCCTTTTCCACCCTCTAATATATCTTGTTGAGTAGCCAGTACATATGGAGGCTCAAGTGGATAGGCCGATAGTACGGGCTCCCCTGTTAATCCCAAAGGGATAGAACGAAGGAATTTTTATATTGGAAACGTTTGTGTTTTTTGTTATAGCTTTTCAATAAGGTAGTGTGATCTATGGGATGGTTGATGCTTTTGTTAATTTTTTTATTTCGGAGAAACAATTTAAATACATTGAATGTTAAAGAGAATGTCATAAACTAATTCAATCTTTTTTTATTGGTAATAGGCTCGCGTTTGACCACCATCTCACCTGATGGTAAGTGATGATGTGATCGAAGATAGAGCACGCTTACCTAAAAGTAACCTATTCACTCGTGACCTAAAGACCCCTAGGATATAGCTATCGGGAAACATAAACTCCGACAGCGAATTCCACTCCTTAGCCGTATACACAATAAAGGTATTCCCAAAACGTTTAATCTTAGAATAATTCAATGTCTTATATTTGCTGGACTCTGGGATCTTAACCAGGTAATCATAATATTTTTGGGGCGGCCATCCAATGGTAAAAGTATTTAAATTGAAGAATATTTAAGAGCTCCTGCTGTCCCCGCTTAAAGTGTGTAAGAAAACAGACCCCATTGTCATTGCCTTTCAAGATAAAATACATCAAGAGGATTCCACCACGCGAAAATCAAGGCTATTCAGTGATACATCTTCAAACACGCAGTCGCCACTTTCCGGCCATATCGACTATCTCTTTTGAGAGCAAAACATTTGTTTTAGCGGTTTTGCTTGTTTTTTTTTTTCAAATATTTTTATTTCTGATTCAATAACGCAAACGAACTTTAAGTATACTCTTTTCCATTGCTCTTTCAGTGAATTTAAAGTTTTAATCAGGTCCATTGTAAGCAAAAACGTTTCGGACATAAATCTATGTCATCACAATTTACTAAAGAGATATTGTCGGCCTTGAAGTTGGAACCTTCCCATGGTTTCATATTAGAACTGAATGCTGACATAACCACGACTGAGCTAAAAGATTACTTGTTTATATAAATTAAAATAAATATGTCTACTTATTCTCTTTGTGTTCTCGGTCACATTGTGATGAAAAAATTTGACACGATGTTTTAAAGAGGGTTTCTGGACTAAAAATCCACAGCCGCATGTGAAAGTCGCGAGCATCAGCTAAAATGAAATTTTAATCTTCAAAGTCAGTATAATTATCATATTTGTTTATATAGGTACCTATTACCGAATATACTTAAAGTAGATACACAAAATGGTTACAATGTACCAGATGGACATTGTTGTTACTAAAAACATCGTCTTTGACATATATGTATTTTTTAAATCTTGGTTGATCAATTTATAATTTGCCTTATTTGGAAATAAGTACACACCCTTTTAAAAACGTATGACAAAAAGTAAACGCGTTTTAATTTGTTCACAAAATTAGATTTACTGTAAAAGAATCAGATAATGAAAGTACGTACAGAGTTATATCCGAGTTTAAGGGGGGCCTTGACCCACAATCCGGCCGGGCAAAGGAGGGTTATGATCAGTCTATAGAAAAACGTTCGACGCTTTCGTAACGGGAGTAAGATGAATTATTTCGACAACTTTTTGAAGGATAATCCGATTAAATACTTCCGTTTTTTGCTTATTTTGTTAGTATTTATGATAGGGTAGTTGATGGGTTTTATTCAAGCTCAAAATCTAAACTCACTTTCACATTCAATCACTATTTAAACTATGTGCTTTTAAAACACGAATATAGATGAATAAACAAAGCAGTACGTGTTTTACAAATAATTAATATAATTTTAATGAACACATGATGGCCATCCAGGGATCATCTATCCATATAGATGATCCCTGTAACACAGTTACCACCTAGCCTAGGGGTCATTGGTCAAATATATTGTGTATCCGTAAGTCATTCACTGTAAAGAGCGGTATATACTATGCATTTTTCTTTGGAAAATATTTTATTGTATTGCTTGTCTGCAAACAAACTTACTGTTTACTATACAAAATAATAACACCAAATAATTTAAATGTGTTCGTAATTCTGGTATCTTATTTCCAATTAGGTCGATAACATTATAATGTTGTCAACATTAATGCTAGTCCTATGCCGCACACACTATATTGTATATAAACTTTAATACGACACTAAGCACTAAACGTAGGTATCTCTGACGTAACCTCTTTAGATACCAGGGTTTAGCGCACAACATGACGTCATAAATAGTTATTGTAATACCTCCAGGATATTAAACTCAGTATTATTTTACTATAAGCTGTTTGTTGCTTGTAATAATGTTAATGAAGATAATAATTAGTGGTCATATACAAGGTCCATAATCCAAGGACATTGTCAAGGATCCGGATGATCTTCTTTTTTGAGAAACAGGATGCTTAGTCATACCAGTAGTGCCAGTAAGATACACTCATTCATACACACATCACCCAAACATCACACACACCCATACTATTCAGATACACTTACACATACACTGTAAATAATAATAAGAGACATAAGTCTACTTTGTATTTAATCTACCTCTAATATCTGTGTACTTCATAATTGGTGTAACTTTTAAGTAACTGTTTTGACATTTGTACCTGCAAGCTGTAAAGTTACCTTTTATAAATAAATATACATTTATTATTTTTAGGATAACAGTGGTGGAGTTATATTGTTCAGGACACTTTTTATTTTAAAGTGAAATTAACTGATACAGAAAACATTAAGGGACTTAATATTTTTATAAAGTTGACAAAATGTTTACTAATTTTGTTTGATCATCGTGGTTTTGCCTTTCAATATTTTAAAGGTAATGTAAAGTAAGTTCACTTTAGACAAATAAACTTACTCAATAGGTTGAAAATGTATATATTTATTATAAATATAAATAAATTACGTAAAGTCGTTAGCCCCGGCTGTCACTTGTACATTGAGAGTCGTTACGGGAAGTAGAAGTCAGATAATCTTACATCAGTCTTACCAAGTGGTATAGTGTTGACCAGATAATAGGTTATGGAGGTCAGATAGGTAGACTGAAAGCCAACTCCAACATATTTGGGAAAAAGCAATTGATGATATGTTTATTTTGCAAATGTTAACTTTTATACAAACTATTTCTAAACAAAAGTAAAGCATATTTTTTTTAAATCAACGGAAGTGCTCAATAATGGTGGCATTGCCACACTGAAGGACAATGCTTAACTTTTGGCCAAAATAAAAGCCAGCCATTGGGTCAGGAGAAGCCTTTTATATATACCACATATTATAACAATAATATCTTAGTTTTAAATACATTTTATTTAATTGCCAATTTTATAGTCACTCCTAATTTTAAATTATCTGACCGCATTCGAGATATGACGCTGAGCGTCAGAACGCAAATGGACGACCCAGTTCAGAAAGCTGTTTGAAGAGTAATGTTTTAGCAAGATACCGCGGCTCCGAAATATAAGGGCAACTGAAGAAACAAGATGGATTTTTAGTCAATAGAATTCTCGTTCTCTCTTCCACTTTACCAAGAGCGAGAGGAGTCATATGATGATTTATCCACGTATAAAAAAGGAAACCCACAGCAAGCTGCAAAACTGAAGTGTGATCCGTAAAGAGAATTGGAAGAAATACGGGGATGCCTTTGCCCAGGAGTAAGACAGTTCAGGCTGAATTAAGAAAACATTATTTATTGCAGCAATCTTTTGATTTTATTACTACCATCCCTAGCTTAATTTATAGATGTTATGGCAGTATTCGGAAGATTACCAAAACCACTCATTTTAAAATCATTTAACGCAAACGTTTCATGTACATACATAAACATTTCGTTGTTGAATTTTTACAACCTACGTATCAACACATCTGCTTTAATGCTACGTAAACAAACATCGTAACTCTTTTCTCTTACTTTGAATCCAAACACGTTTTATTTTAATTTTGGTATTTTTATTTTTATTATTATCAATAGGCTCTTTGATCCATTTCTACATCTGGACGAAAAAATAAGACTAAAATAGATTGAATCCGTTTAAAAATTATAATCTAAAACAAAGGCTGCCCAAGTATATCCTCGTAATACTTAACCAGTTATGTTCTTTCTTATATAACTACTAGTACTCTCGCGGGGCTTCGCTCCCGTGGATTCTATCACGGTAAAAACATAACTCTCCTTTTTTGCAGTCGGGTAAAAAGTAGCCTATAACCTTCCTCAAGCTTCAAGCTACTTCCATACCAAATTTCATCAAAATCCACCCAGTACTTTCGAAGATTAGCGCGTTCACGCAAACAAACAAACAAACAAACAAACTAACAAACTTTTCCGCTTTATAATATTAGTATAGATATTGAAAAAGTACTCACCAAATTGGTAATATTAAAGTTAGTATCGTACTTGTTCATTCAATCAAACGAATATCAAAAATCATATAGGTACTCTTGTGTAGATAGTGAACTAATAATTATACCAAAATTCTAACGACTCCGTCGGAATCACAGTAGTACCAATTAATGCTAAAGCCCTAGCTCTAATTACGCCTAGCCTGAAACTAGACTAGGCTACAACTAAATCTAATGGAGCTGAATACGATTTAATTAATGAATAAGGTATTTCATAAATATATCCGATCTGTGGTATGGAAAATGAAGAAGTATAATATTAACCTTAGACGAAATGCAAAATTGACATGTAGTAAAAAACTACAAAATTTGGCTAAATGAACACAACACAAGAATACTAAGATAAATATACTACAAGACGTCGTCTATCAGTGTACCCAGTATTATCAAAATCAGTATAGACGTTAAAAAGTAAAACAGGAAACAAATAGACAGATTGAATTACTTTCGCACTTATTATATAAAAATACTAGTACTCTCGCGGGGCTTCGCTCCCGTGGATTCTATCACGGTAAAAACATAACTCTCCTTTTTTGCAGTCGGGTAAAAAGTAGCCTATAACCTTCCTCAAGCTTCAAGCTACTTCCATACCAAATTTCATCCAAATCCACCCAGTACTTTCGAAGATTAGCGCGTTCAAGCAAACAAACAAACAAACTAACAAACTTTTCCGCTTTATAATATTAGTATAGATAAGTATGAATTATAAATTAGTAAGGTGTGTACGTAAAAGTGAGAAATTTAATGACAGTCATTATTGGTTTTCTCCGAATATTTGGTTTACCGGGCTATTAATATCGCTTGATAATAATTACCTGCTTGAAAACCTAATAAGAACTTTAAATTCCATTACAAAGTATTTTTAATGAACAAGAAAGATAATTAATTGATCATTCTAGATTAATTTAAAAAATACAATCACTATCAGTATTGAAGCAAGGTCTATACTTACACAATAATATCGTTCACTACACCATTTAGAGAACAATTAATATAATATATTGATTTGAATAAAATTTAAACCGAAGAATTCACTCATAGAGACGTAAAAAAAATCAGACAATATCTTTAATAAAAAATTATGATGGACTATCGCTCTATTTTTATAGTTTGTAAGCCTTGAACTGAGTTCTTTAATACTGACAGTCGGTCTGGACCGATGGATTAGAGTGACAATATATCACGTCTCACTTATCTTGAAAAATGTTGGAACCAGTTGGTATTTTGGTACTGGGGAATCAGCGCTATTTGCTATCATAAATTTGAAAGATATTAATATTTCAACGAAAAAAAATATTATTTTGTTATTTTTAAGAGTAAACTTAAGAAAATGAACATTATAAATATTTATTGTTTGCTTGCTGTACCCACGATGGACCCATATGTTGCTCTATAAACTCTTCTTTCTTTCCATGAAAGTCCCATTAAAATCAGATAAACAGAAATATAGACAAACACTTTAATTATATGTAGGTAGTAGTACAAGTAGTAAAGTAGGAAATTGTTGATATCTAATCAACGATTTTAACAGAAATGGCAAGCTTAAATTTATCTCAAATATACAACCTAAATTTACAATGTAACAACCATTTTAATGAAGATAGTTAATGCCTGTAAGTAGCTGTTCTTCTATCTTATTGAAAAGCACACCTGCAGTACCTTCAATTTATATGTCAGACGACTCACAAACAGAAATGCTTGCAAAAGTAATTGGATTAGCAAGTTAACACCTCCCAGCTACGCCGTGTTTGACATTTTCACGTTCATGAAGTTAGGTCATTATTGACGTTCAATTCAGAATGCACAAATACGATACTTGATGGAATTTGTGACACTAAATTGAATCTAACCGAAGCATATAGGTCAACAATTACTGATTTTCATGTTCATTCATATTGGATTTGATTAAAATGTTTGTACAAATCCTGATATTATTGGTTGAAGAGGCTTAGTGAAGTGTTGAACCAATGTATCGGATTTTGAAATTGAGCATTAATTGACAGTGAAATTATACGGTCATTATATAGAAATTTGATTGGAAATAGTGACGTCAAAACAATGATATGATTCGAGTATACGTACATTTGGATTGATTGTGTTACCTAATTCCTTGGCGCCATGACGTACTTAATAATACTCAACCGCTTTTTTATTAAAAAATTGGCACACATTAGGAATTAAAGTTCAATTGCACAAAAACTAGACCCTGAACAACTATTTCTAGATCATATGGAATTGAACTGGCAACGCGGAACGCAGCAGTTTATTACTCAACCGCTGTATCAACCTTGTTTTTAAATATATGTAAACTATAATATATATAAACTATTAACATTTAATCAAACACATTAAGACAGTTATGTGTGTCACGGTACAACCGATAATTTGTCTGAAGGGACAGTTTTAGGGTCTTATAAAATATATATTACACTTATATACTACAAACTACAAATATATAATTGACTTCTGTTTAATACTAGATATGGCAGTAAACAAAACAAAGACCACCTACTTTTTCATAGTCCCAACTACATTTATATCACTTTTTATGGTATTTATGGCATCAGTCAATATCTTGGGATATTAGGAACCTCTTTAGAAGTAACTAAATGTCATATGAAATTAATTAAATTAATCGCAGCATCAAAAACCGTTCGTAGTTAAAAGGACCTACTTAAAATTAAAAAAAGCATTGCGTTTGATATGTATTTCTAATACTGAAATAAGTTCAGTTTTTTGAGCCCACTAGAAGACTATATAGATGATTAGGTTATCAAATCTTTATCTAATAAAAAAGAACGCCGTTCACGTTCTGTCACGAAACTATGATAGAAAATTTTGATGATTTCGAGCCCATTTTCGTTATGAACGTCTCTGAGAACCGTGAAAATACAACCATGATGAAAATTTACACTACATGGGTATATCTATGAAAATACGTCTAGTTGTATTGAAAAACAAACTTACTTTGTACTTGAAGTAATGTTCTCCCGTACAACGTTTTACATCACGGTCAATTTTTTAAACTGAGAATATACATCATTTTGTGATCGAAAAACTTTTTTTTTGGACTTTGACCTTTACGTGTTTGTGCTGTGAGTCATCGCTTCTTGCCAAGTTTCATGATTCTAGGTCAACGGGAAGTATACTATAGGTTTTGATTCACATGCTAGTATCAAAATATATATCGCATAAAAAGTACTTTTTACCTTTGTTATTTCAACTTGACGTGTTTCTGAGAAAAATAGCTTGACACACTGACTGACAGTTTGTTATTATGTTTCGCAAAAATGCTCTGATGAGATACCGCGGCGCCAAAACGAAAAAGCTACTCATCAGTTACCTTTTAAAAAACCTATCCTGTATATTCTTTCAAACAGGGTTGGTTTTTAGTCAGTAGATTTCAGTGAAGAATTGCCAAGTTTATAGTTACTCCGAACTCTAAACTATCTGACTTTACACGAGATATGACGCGAACGCCAGAACGCAAAAGGCCAACGCAGGTCTGAAAGCTGCTTGAAGATAAATTATAATAAGATACCGCGGCCCCGGAATGTAAGAGCAACTCATGCAACAGGATGGGTTTTAGATATATAGATAGAATATACTTTATTGTACACCAAAATTTAAACACACCTATTTAATATTATTTCTTAATTCTATGGTTACAATGGCGGTCTTATCGCTAAAAGCGATATCTTCCAGACAACCTTTGGAAGGACTTTCAAAACTTTAATTAAAGTGGGGAGGGCTAAATTAGTGTACTCATAAAACAGAAAATCGTATATATATATATACATACAAATATATAAATACAATACAATACATAAGTAATTATATATAAATATAATGTGTTCTTTAACATCATGTGGAGAGGAAACAAAAGAATAATCATAAATTTGAAAGAAAATTATTAGCAACCGAGTCTGATACTGCCTCCCGCTCCACCCAGAGCTCAGGAGTAATGAAAAAGAAAAGGGTTCCATTTATTCCTTTTGAGGTACAGAACCTTTAGAAACGATTGGTTTACATATTACAATAGGCAGCACATCTTTACTCTATTTCTTAGATACACAAGCGATTTAGAAGTCACAAGTACATATCATAAAAACACGATAGTTTGTGTGATATTGTCATGCAATGTTACATAGACGAAGATTCTTTTACCCTTCCCGATAAGTTTCATAGTGTAATGTTTTGTGCTTTGTGATCACCTTTTATTTTGCCCTTTAAAAGTGGCGAAAAATATGAAAAGTGTGTTTTTAAGTTATTAGTCAGATTATATAATATACTTAAATGTTACTTTGATTTGCCTACGTTGATTAAAACTTACCAAATATGTATTCAAACCCACCACCAATCAATAAAAAATAATTAATGTTTAACGTTGTTTGAAGAGTGCGAATATGTACCGAACGGAAGTCTCAGAATCTTCGCGGTATTAATAACCTCATATGTAAGTATACAATACACAATTATTAGGCCTGACTGCTCTTCAGTTCGTCGCAAAAATTAATTTACTCCGCCCAATTCAAATTTTCGATTAATTAATTGAAGACCGCTCTTCAACACGGAGCTTTTTAAACCACCCTTGAGGAAGACTGATCTGATTTTATGTCAACCGTCGCCGTACACCCCATTTTCCCTTTCTACGAGCTTTATAGCCAAGCTATTGCAAAAAACCACGATAATAATGTTTTTTTATATCCTAATGAAAGCCATAATATTATGGATATCAAAGAGAATATTAAAACAAACGTAACACATGCTCGGGAGCCAAACTTTTGCTCAATTCTAATGACTTTTATTTCATGATAAACGTCTCTGAAATTCGGGAAGTGAAATTCTGTCGGAGCACCTTTACTGGATCTGTGAACGTATTCGAGCCCCCTAACGCTAGGCTATAATACGGAGGTGCATGTTTACGACGCGGGGTTGATCTCACGAAACCATGGCGCGGTGTTTTGACGGTGCTCACAGGTGGTATAATGAGTCGTATGGGGCGCGGCGTTATCGAGCGGGCGCCGGCGGCGGCGGCGGCGGCGGCGCGCGCAGCAGTGCACCGGGCGCCATCAGCCCGGCCTGCCGCGTTCACATGGTACATGCGACCTCCGCCGGCCGCACAAACCGGCCGCGCGTGGCGGCCCGACCGCCCAACGCGAACCTACCCATATCCCGTAACTGTACAACCCACCCTATCCTATGGTAAACAAAACCCATGTGATAGTGATGTGAAGTGACGGCTTATCATTGTAATTTAGCCACGTGAGGATTTTATAATTCGACGTGACGACCTACCGTCCGTGTAGTGTAATTAGTTAATCAATTATGTAACGACCGTAATGACAAAAGCTTTTCAGTGGTAACGCTATATGCGTCTATAGAATATACGGGGAAGCTTTTTATAGATTAAAAAATGTTGCGTCGGTAATTGCCCGCGTAAATACGTCCAAAGCTATTATTCAGCGTGAGGATGGTCACATTATTTCCTAAAGAATTTGTGTTTCAAACCACTGTTAAAAGTATTTTATGAAAACGGTTCATCAAAGCATAGGTCAGTGTTGTATAAAAAAATGTTGATTCGCGGCATCAAATAACTTCATATAAACTTTTAAGGCTTTTATCGTTTCACCCACCTAGGCAGGAACTTAGCACTTCATAAACTATCAGCTATCTGAGCTCATATCTACCTGTGAATAATATCGTTACAAAGTTTCATTCAAACTATTGCAAGCGTAGTCGATTCGTAGCACCTGTGCTACGATATAGCCTACGTGAGCGCTACGCGGGGGAATTATTAATATTACTTGTGAATATTTCAGTTTCTGTAGCGTGTGAATAGGCCCGTAAATTAAAGGGCATTTTGATAAGCTACAAAATTTCTTCCTCACAGTCATGACCTATTTTCCCGTATAAAGCCACCACAAAGGAATACATGAAGAAGTCGTCTAACAAACGTCTACGTATAAAACTAATTAAGACAAAGAGCGTTCTAATAGGCTTGTGATTACTCGCGTAATACACTGTGTTAAGCTATAATATCGAAAATTAGTTCAAGTTGTTAATCAGGTCATTCGTGTTTCCTGCACGAGTGTGTTTTTATATTTTTAAAAAAGCAGTCTTTTTGCTTTTATATAATTTAAAAGCTCTAAAAAAATAGCGATATTTTATATTATTTTTTGTATATTGCAAATTTAATCATCGTATACGTTCAGTTGCAGAAATGAGAAGGCTTAGCATTGGATTTAGTAAAATGGGATTTAGTATATGGTCTCCTGTCACGTAGATTTCTACACACAATTTTAATACTTCCTTATCTACTTCTACTACTGCTAAACCATATCTAGTCTTGGTGTTATGGTATGGGATAAAAAGCACAGAAATAATTAAATAACTACGGATAATACAACAACAAAAAAATCCTAACAAATGACTTCACGTAGGTAGTTTCATGCAGCTTCATGTATACTTGAAAAGTGATTCCTTTAAATCTATTGTTAACAGAACATCAAATTATAACCGCGAATTTCTGAAACGTCCTGTATAAATCAAGATTCGTTTCAGTAAACGGATCAAAGAACCCAGCCATGCGCACATTGACCAGATTCTGCTTCGACGTTCAGAAAATGCAGACAATATTCACCCTTATTCATAAACATGCCGATGAATTAGATACCAAAATGGTGTGTATGTTTACATTTACTGACATGTAAATGATAGAGACAGGGTACACGTATCAAGCATTTGTACTAATAAGATGTGTCAGGCTTATATCGCTCTGTGAAAACAATTATGGCGCCTGCAGTAGCATTTGAGCTACAGTCAAAATAAATATTCTGCGTACAACGTGCAAGGCAACGTCAAAAGCTGTGTGGTAGATTGCGTATGCGATGGATTCACCCAACCAAGTCTGCTATGGTTGGCCTATTACATGAGTTTTCCAAAATGACTGCTAAAAGCCCAAAAAGTGTGAAAATGATCATGATAGCCCGGAAAACTGGAACTAAATAACCGTAGTGTCTTTGGCAAGAGCGTTCCTACTGAAAATTACTACTTTATGGCATACTTACAATGAAAAAGAACTGACTTGAAATTTCTATTAAATTAACAACTCCTAGTGCTCATAAAGCTTGCACAATACATTGGTTATGGAACCTGCTTTTTAGAGACTTGCTTTCTTATTTATAGAATTAGCATTATTTTGATCGCATTTATTCACTGCTTACATTATAATGTACTTGCATGACTTGGGTATAATTAATTACTATGCCAACATACGCATATTGCTCCATAAATTAAAACTATGTGCAATGGTTTCTTGTTAGCACACTGAAATTGTAGCTTATCCCTTTTGTTTTTATCTATATTTTTAGATAAATATGTTCATTTTGCACCCGGCTTCGCGCTCTAGAAAGGTTTTTTCAGTGAAAATAAACTGTAGCATTGTATGGGTAAAAGAAAGGCATTGCAAACTATTAGCATAATTTAATCTTCTTCCTTTCGCCAGAAATAAAACCTAGGTTTTTTATTACGAATGGTTACATGGTAAAGGACAATACGAAACATCAGTAGCAAAAAGAACCAGCTCTAGCGACCGTAACAGTTCAATCAGTTTATAAGTGTTTGAGTTTACCTATCCGTTATATAAAAAAATGGTTCCACTTTAAATTATTGTTATTAGTATGGAATTAACTATAAATAATAACTATATTAGCGTGAAGATCTCTTTGTCATCTCTTTTTTTTCACCATGTTTGTTCAAACGAGGTTGGCCCTTTCTGATCATTATTTGACAAACCAAACGTTGGCTCGGTCATCTTGAAAAATTCTTATATTTTTAAGGAGCCTTTGCATACGAATTGGTATTGTAAACTATTAAAAACATATTTAATCTCCCTACATTTTCACATTTTGTCCAAGGTTCTGGCATATAGATTGATATGAAAAAATAAATTTTACTCTATCTTATCATGCTTAGGGCTACTTGCAGCAAAATTTCCAAAATCTCGATTTTATTAACGCTAGATTTAACTCTTAAATGAGCAAGACGTTAAATCAGATTTAGACCTAAATCGAGTTTTTGTTACAGTAAATCTCGATTTAAAGTGTTGCCGCTAGACATGCTAATATTAGTTTTGTTATTATTTTAACAAAACTAATATTAGCATGTCTAGCGGCTGATCGATATAGGTCCAGTAAAGATAGGCAACTAGGTGTCTAACGCTGGTTTTCAACTGAACCTGCTGGTATGTGTTCACTGACATCTTCGATTTAAATGCTTTTTAAGAACGGATTTTGGTCATCTGAGCATTCACACTGGTGGCAAGTACAGTGCACCTCTCTTTTGTAGTGAGTAGTTTCTCTACGGTAATCCTCTGAGGTTGTCGGCTGCTTAGCTGGACTTGCCTGTGGTGGCAACAATTATAGTCACTTAAGCCTCCAGCCAGGCCCTATATTGAAATTAGAACAACGTCACCAAAATAAAATAAAATGTCTGAGTAGGTATATCCCCAAAGCTTTACCGTCACGTCTAGTAAATACCTACTATAATATTTTTTGACAAGAGAATAACAAACACATTTAAAATATATTCCTACGCAAGTATCAAACTATATAAGTATTCGAAAAAATTAGAATAGCCTTATTTCACTGCCTTTTCAATTTTACTGAATTCAGAATTGTAACAATCACTACTTAAAATGTTAATGAAAGGTTTTCAAGTTGGTAAGGTAAGTTTAGGTGGACATAGGTATTTAACTGATATCTCAATAAATGTATTTTCTAAATATGTTTGTTCAATTTTCATAATTTTAATTTTCGATTTCCCAGTAGCATATACACAGACAGATTCTATATCGTTATTTAAAAACCATTAATTGATATTTATCTTCAAATATCTGTCTTAATAAAACAAAGAGAAAACAGTTTTTCACATTTATTTGGTAGAATTAAAAAACCAAACCGGGCCAGGGATGGCCGGTTCATTTTCTCCATTATTTATTACCAAAAAGCAGGGATATTTCTGGTAATTAAAACAACAGAACATTATATAACCGTATTTAGAGATGGAATATTTAGATTTGGTATTATGTAATTATATATTAACAAAAAAAAAACGGTTAAAAATAGTTTTGCGACTTTTAAATATATAATATAGGCACTAAAAAATTAACTTAGTTCATTTAGACATAGGTACTTGAGAGTTGAGATGGTAATTGTTGGTGTACATTTAACTTTCCACAAATGAATTAAGGTGTGGCTAGCCGTAGTAAATGATGATTGATATTTATTTATTAACAAATTTAAAATAAGTGAGGCCGGAGTCTTCCTTTTGTGATAGCTTCAACCCGTCGTGTATCAAGCGTGAATAGGTATTCTGTAGTAATTCTCTAAATTATCAAAATAAACTACCTACTCTGGTAGAGAATGTGTTTTTGCCTTGACCTTCCTTGAATCCTTCACTCACTGCATTCAGGATTCAAGTGCCAACATCCTCACTCCGCGGGTGAGTTAATATCTAAACTCACTCGTTTCTCTAGTGAGTTAACTCTTCTTCATTACGCTCGGGATTCAATATGGCGCCCGTGACATAAAATACTGCCTTATCCCCTCGATATATAATCTAATATTATGTGTGTTTTATCTAAAACCTTGAGTAGGTAAGTAGCGAAATTGTTGGAACAACACAAAACTTTTGGCAGAATTAATAACTGTGTTACCAACACGCAATTTTCCTTAATACAAAGTCGTAATTATTACATCATAAGTTTATAAAGGAGTATTAGCTGTGTGGGTAAATGACTTCCCTTGGGATTTATTTATATTCTTTCTTTTCAAGTTTCTTATTATGACCGTAATACCACCATTGTTGTAATTAATTGACCAATGACTGAGCTTCAAAGTTTATTGAAAATCTTGTCTTTTCTTCACATTTGGGTCGGCAATAAAACTATTATAAATGAAACAAATTAAGTGAATGTGAGTTAAAATAAAATTAATTTACTTATATGATAAAATTATTTTTTATTAAAAATAAAAGAATAACAGTCAGCTAGGGTAACTCCTCTTAAGTGTAGTTTTTTAATTTTCGGATTGAAATATTCAATTATCTAGAAAAAAAAAACATATGAATAAACAAAAAACAAGACATGTAAAAACAAACATAAATACTTGCTTGCCGAAAAGATTTTGGGTTATTTCTATAATGAAACACGTTGGTATTCGCAACAGACTTAACTTTTTTTTTTAAAGTTACATATGTCATTGTGCGGCCTACAGATGACGCTTCATGTTTCGCTTAGAACTATTTACATTTTGATAACTATACTAAGACCCCCACTTATCAAAATAAACTAATACTAGGACACACCTCTTTACAAACTTACAATGCCTAAGTTACTCAAAAATTTGTAATACTTTATAGAGCATAAACCTTTAGTTAGAAGATCAGCTGGTATCTCATCACTCCTAACATATGAAATTTTAACAATCTTCCTTTTAACAACATCTCTTATATAGTGGTAACGTACATCAATATGTTTTGTCCGATTATTGCACTGATTACTTGATGCTATCTTTAACGCACTTTGGTTATCACAAAACAAGTTAATTACAATCTGGTCACCAACAATTTCTGACATTAAATTACCTAAATACACAGCCTCTTTAGCAGCTTCTGATAGAGCGGTGTACTCTGCCTCAGTACTGGATAATGATACTACCTTCTGCTTCCTACTTTGCCAGGAGATAGCACATCCTGATAGTTTGAAGTAGTAGCCAGTATAAGATTTCCTGTCTAAAGCATCACTTGCCCAATCACTATCTACAAAACCATGTAAACCACTATCATCTGAAGAATATTTTAAACAATAATTCTTAGTATACTGCAAATATTTCAATATTCTTTTAGCATAATGCCAATGTTCAAGATTATAACAAGTATTAAACTGACTAAGGTAGCTAACAGCATAAGCAATGTCTGGCCTTGTCAATACTGCCAAATACATTAAACAACCTATTCATTTTTGGTAAGGAATATCAAGTAAACATTTATCAGATTTTTTTATATTCAATTTAGGTTCAATTGGAGTGCTTTGCATTTTACAATCAGACATCTGAAACTTTGAAATTAACTGCTCAATATATTGTTGCTGATCTACAGTAATTACATTTTTCTTTTCATCTAAATTTATTCTCATGCCTAAATATTGTCTAACAGGTCCTAAGTCTTTAAACTTAAATTCTGATCCTTTTTTTTTTTTTTTTTTTTTTTTAACGTGGTAAAATTATCAAATAAGTCCTCCCACTCCGGGCAGGGTGGGAGGGACTGTCAGACTTTTACTGACTAAAATCCACGGTGTTCCTTCAATAATCCTTTACATACCGGGGCCACGGTAACGGGATGAGTCCCACGACCCCGGCAGGATTCGGCCCTCTGCAGAGGGGGCCTCGTCATGTTGCTGACGCTCTTTGAGGCGCGCGTGAAACACGACGCGCCGTCGACCCGGGCATGGTCCATGGTCGGACAGCGAGTTGCCCTTTACTCGCTGTCCGCATGCCCGCGCCTACGGTGGCCGGAGATCGTCGGCCGACGTCCGACGCCGTGGGCGTCTACCACTGCGGCTGGGCTGGAGGGAGGACGCCATCCTCTCCCTCACGCGGCCCGCCTCCTCCTTCGAAAGCATGACTGCTTCGCAGAAGGAGGCGACCGCTTCCCACTCCCTCTCGCCCCGCAGCATGGCCTCGACCAAGGCCGGGCGCGAGAGGTCTCCGCCTATTGTCGCCGTGAGGACACGTCGGTGCTCTGCCCAAGCTGGGCAGTCCTGCACCGTGTGCTCGACTGTGTCCTCAGGGCGACCCTCGCAGTGGTGACACCCAGGCGTCTCTTCCTTACCCATCAGACACAGGTACCTCCCGAAACTTCCGTGTCCGGTGAGGACCTGCGTCATGCGGTAGGTCAGGACGCCGTGACGCCGATCTAGCCACTCCTCAAAGAGGGGTCTTACCGCCGCAATTGCGGCGTGCCCGGCCGTCGGTTGCGACAGTCGCTCCCTCCATACTGCCCTGAGATCGCGCCGGAGCTCTTCCCGCCGCGCCTCGACTTCTCGAGGCAGCGGGGATACGCCCCGGCGCTGCGCCTCCACGCGCCATTCATAGACGCGCTGGAGGGCAGTCGCCTCCAGATCCCAGGGCAGCAATCCGGCAAGGAGGTTGGCCGATTCGCCGGCGATCGTGCGGTATCCCCGGATCATTCGGATAGCCATGACCCTCTGGCATGCGACCAACTTTAGTGGTCGCGTCCGGATGCACAGGGCCCACACTGGGGACCCGTAGAGGGCCATGGACCGCACGACGCCGGCGTACAGCCTTCGGCAGGAGGCGTTTGGCCCGCTGAGATTAGGCAGGAGTCGCCTGAAGGCGGCTGCTGCCCGGTTCAGCTTTGGGGCCAAACTCAGGAAGTGCTCCCTGAAGTTCCACCGGCTGTCGAGGACGAGTCCCAGGTACTTCATCGTCCTCCCGACGCCGATGCGAACCCCCTCCACCGTTATGTGGGACTCGGACCGTGGCGCGTTCCGAGCGCCATGAAAGCACATGGCCTCGGTCTTGTGCAGCGCCACGTCGAGTCCCAACTGCCGGATCCTATGAACGACTGTCGCAACCGCTTGCGTCGCCAGGACGGCCGCCGCCTGGTGCGACTCTCCCTGCGCCAGGACGAGCGTGTCGTCAGCGTAACATACTACGCTGACGCCGTCAGGGAGGTCGCCGCGCAGCACCCAGTCGTATCCGATGTTCCACAGGGGCGGCCCCAAGACCGATCCCTGTGGGACACCGCACGACATCTCTCGCCGGTTCCATTCTCCCCGGTGACCGGGGTAGATGACGGCTCTGTCCGTCAGGTAGTCCTCGACTATGCGACGGAGGTAGGTCGGCACCCGGTGATACCGTAGTGCCTCCCTGATGCAACTCCAGGGCAGGGTGTTAAAGGCGTTGGTGATGTCCAAAGACACCGCCAAGACGACCCTGCCCCGGGATACCGCGTCCCCCGTCGTGAGGGCTCTCACGCGCATGATGGCATCCACCGTCGAGCGCCCCCTGCGGAAGCCAAACTGGCACTCCGCAAGATCCGGGCCCACCCGATTCAGGTGCCCGAAGAGGCGGTCTGCAATTACTCTTTCCAAGAGCTTGCCCGCCTCGTCGAGCAGCACGATGGGCCGGAATGCGGACGGAGAGTCCGCAGGGCGCCCGGCTTTCAGGATCAGGACCAGCTTTCCCGTCTTCCAGCGAAGCGGAAACTGGCCCCTCTCCAGGCATGCGCTAAAGAGCCCCCCTAGTCGAGGCCCGAGAGTCTCTGAGGCCAGGACCCACGCTTTCCCTGGCAAGCCGTCGGGTCCTGGGGCGGTATTTTTGGCCTTGAGCCGTTGTACCGCCACTCTCAAGTCTACCTCGGTCACCTCTGGAGCGTCGTAGACGTCGTCGTCGCTGTGGTCCGCGTTTGCGCCAGCTTCAGGTTCCGTCGGAGACGGAGCCATGGGCGGGGGAGCGTGCTCCCCTCGCGATGGGAACAGGGCGCTCACCACGTCCTCCAAGAACTGAGGCTGGAGACTCTGCGTCAACGGGGGAGCCCAGGGGCGGAGCTTCTCTCGCACCCACTTGTAGGGGCGGCCCCATGGGTCCCCGTCCAGAGTCGCCAGCATTTCCTCCCGGGCCAGTTCCTTGGCCCGCCAGATCTCGTCTCGGAGGACGGCCTTCGCTGCCCTGTAGCCCTCGTACAGCTCCGCCTCTACAGTCGCCGCATCCGAAGGTCGGGTGCGGCGCCTGCGGAACCTGGTGTACCGGCGTCGCGCCGCAACGCACGCTTCGCGCAGCGCTGCTAGCTCGCTCGACCACCAGTACAGCTGACGCCGGGCGCGTCCTTGCCGGACCCGGGGCATGGCCACGTCGCAGATCTCCGACATGGCCTCCCGGAACCACTCCGCCTCGTCGTTTATGTCGGCAGGCCTGTTCGGGGGTGACCCCCAGGCCTGCACGATCGAGGCTTCCAGGAATAGCTCCCGGTCCATCTGCTTCAGCGCCCATCGCGGACCACTCAGGTCCCGTCGGACCGGCGCGTCTGGGGTCTGGGCGGAGACGTCGAACTGGATATACCGGTGATCGGAATAGGTCTCCACCTCCTCCACAACGCGCCAGTCGGTGACGCGCGGTGACAGGCTGGGGGTGGCGAACGTAACGTCCACCACCGACTCGCCCGTAAACCGCACGCACGTGGGGACAGAACCCCGGTTCTCGATTACCAGGCCCTGCGCACGGGCCCAGTGCTCGAGTATCCTGCCCCGCCCATGGTCCATGGTCCGGGAACCCCAAGCCGGATTTTTGGCGTTGAAGTCCCCGAGGACGAGGGCGGGGAGGGAACCGAAGGCGACGACGACGTCTCCCAGCTCCGTTAGGGAGTTCTGGAACTCGGCGAGAGTTCGGTTCGGGGAGAAATAAACGCCTACCACAGCGATCTCCCCGAACCGTGCTGCGACGATCCCACGCCCTCTCTTGACGCGATCGAGGGGCGGGGTACCGGCGGCGGCCGACGAAACGAGGGTCACCGAGCCGTCCAAGTCCGCCACCCAGTCATTCCTGGGCAGGACAAAATACGGCTCGGCGACCACGGCGACGTTGATCAACCACTGCGCCATGCTCTGGAGCAAAAGTTCCTGAGCAGCGGCGCAGTGGTTGATGTTCGCCTGGAGGAAGCGCAATGGGGCCATTAATCGGGATCCATTGCAGCCTCCTCCAGGGCCCCTCGCGGGGGTTCAGCCACGACGGCGACGGCGGCGGCAGTAGCGACGGCGGCGGCGGCGGCGGTGGCGGTGACGACGGCGGCAGAGGGCCTACCTCTGCGCCTGGCTTTGGTGGGTGGGGCGCAGGACTTGCCCCCAGCCCGGTGATCGGCCGGCTTGCCAACCGCCTCACATGCGAAGCAGTGAGGCGGGGCGGAGCACGAGCCGGCCTTGTGACCGGGCTGACCGCAGCGGAAGCACCTATCGCTGCGGTCTACCTCCGAGGTGCACACGCATGCCGCATGGTTGCCCACTTGGCAGCGGAAGCACCTCAGGGGTCTGGGGTCCAGGACTTTCACCTGCGCAGACACCCAACCAACCAGGAGCCTTCGGCCCTCCTGGATCTTTTTGACCGCCGGGACGGGGCAACTAACCGTAATGGTTTGCGTCCCCGTGAAGCCAGGACGCAGGGCGCCCGCCCTCACCTGATCGGGAGGGCACCCCCCAGTCCTGGCGACGGCGGCCACCACTTCCTCGGCCGTCACGGAGTCATCCAGACCCAATATGCGCATGTCTGCGCGCTTGGTGGGTCTGGAGACTCGGGCCTCCTCCGCATTTAAGGACGCTCTGAGCCGTTCGGCCAGAGCGTCAGCGGCAGGGCCACTGGCCGCGCCGGGGATCTCCAGCATCCGAGCCCCCGTTGCAGTGACCCGGTGACGGAGGCCGCCGACGATGCCGAGCTCCGTGATGTCGATCGCCATCCGCGCCTTCGCCAGCACGTCGCGGTACGACACGCCCCTCTTCACCGCGTCCGGCTGCAGTGTGATCACTACAGCCGCGGTCTTGGGGGCGCGCAATCGCGCCGCGGCGTCTCGCCGCCGCCGTCTCTCCCTACGCCGCGAGGACCTGGCTGCGCCAGCAGCCTTCCTCTTCTCCCCGGCCACTTGCCAGTCGGCACCGGCCGGAGGAGTCTTTGGAGGAGGCTGCTGGGACGGCTGGTTCCCGGCCTGGGCCTTCTTCTTTTTGGCCGCCTGCTTCGGCCCCGCAGGTGTCGGGGTCGGAGGCGGCTTTGATGGGCCCGATTTCGGCTTGGCCGGGGCCGTCTTTGCCCTCGCAGGGGGCGCCGTCACTGGTGCCGTCCGCACCGTGGCCGTCTTCGCCTGAGGCGGCCTCGTCGTCATCTGGGGAGGCTTGGACGCGGCCGCAGCCGCGTACGAAGTCGCCGCCAGCGGGGGTCGCAGCACGCGGCTCTCCAATACGGAGAACCGCTGCTGGAAGGCGGCCAGCTCCTGTCGCACCAGGTCGAGAACCGAGTCCTCCGCTGGTGTGGGCTGGCCTTTCTCCTTTTGGCCCCGCGGCGGCGCATTCCGCTGGCCGCCTCCCCGGATTGTGGCCAGGTCCGCCTTGAGGGCGGCGTTCTCCCTCTGGAGAGCCTCAATGGCGGCAGTCAGGCGGGTAACCTCCGGCCGCAGATCGGACATATCATCCCTTGCAGCCGGAGCCCCGCCGTAAGTCCGCGTGGCCGCCAAGATGGAGGCCGTGGCTTCGCCGATCGCGTCCTCCTTGCTCTTGCGGTTGCGCTTCCGCGAGATGGTGCGGATGGCAGCCGCCACGGCCTCTTCTAGTTTGGCCTCGCTCGAGGCCAGACCAGTGTTGGGCTCTCCAGAGGGAGGCCCCCTCCCCGAGGTCTTGCCTCGGCCTTTACCCCGCACGCTAGTGGGGATCTTGCGGGCCGAGACAAGCCCCTCCTCCGACGACGACTCGTCGTTGCGGGGGCGCTTGAGGAACTCCTTCCTCCTGTCGGCGCCCCCCTCGTCACTCCTGACTGCGCTCCCAGAGACTAAGCTCTGGAAGCTCTCGGCGTCCGATGCCGAGTCGGTCTCCGACCCGAGCACCAGCGCCCCCTTCCTCCGCGGAGCGGCGCTCTGCGCTCGCTCAACGTTCGGTGCCGGTGAGGTGGACGTGCTGGACAAGTCCAGCGACTCCACCTCACGGGCACGTGAGCCTCCCTGGCTCAATGCGGCGACTGCCGGGGTAAAACTGGGGTAAAAGTGTTTGTTGTCCCCCCCAGAGTACGGTGGGACTGACCGGACGTGTCCGGTGCGGGACTCCCCAGCTGCGGAGCAGCTGGGACCCGCCTGGGTATCTTTTGCAAAAACTTTTTCTTCCATTTTGTTTTACTTTTTTAGAGAGGTGAGTTCCTCTGTCCCTACTCCCATTTCCACTCCCCTGGTTCACTTCACGGTTACGTCTAAAGATTAGACGCATACCGGAAGTGAACCTTTCCTCCCCCTTGACCCGATCTCTGAGACCGGGCCCCGCGCCGTCTAGAAGCTCGAGCTAGCTGCTCGATCCTCCAGGCGGCGCGCCTTTCCCCCGGTGTGTCCCTCTTGGTCTGGTTTCTCCCTCTGGGCCCGTCCGGCATGAGTGCCTCTACCGGCATGGCCCCAGAGATCATCGAAACACGCAAGCCCCACCACGACGACAACGTGGGGACACAAAATTCTGATCCTAATGCACTCTTTAATTTATCAGTTTCAACACAACTGTTTGAAAAAATTAAGAAATCGTCAACATACAATGCTACGATGATTTTTAATTCACCTTTGATTTTTGTGAACAAACAAGGTTCATAATGACTATTTTTAAAATCTAATTTAATTAACATGTTTTTAACTCTTTCATACCATGCAAGTGAGGACTGTTTCAACCCATAAATTGCCCTTTTTAACTTTAAAACCTTTCCCCCACTTTTGTTCACAAATCCCTCAGGTAATGCCATATAAATACTTTCTTTTAATACACCATTTACAAAAGCAGTAGTCACATCTAAGTGAGTTATGCTCATTTTTATTTTTACACTTTGAGCAAACAATAATCTAAGAGTAGAATGTTTTACTACTGGAGAAAAAGTGTCTGTATAGTCTGTGCCAGGTTTCTGCGTGAAACCTCTGGCTACAAGTCTCGCCCTGAAATGCACATTATTGTCCACATCATACTTTTTATTGAGCACCTACTGCACTTCACAATTATCACATCACCTGGATTGTCAACCAGCTCCCAAGCATCATTGTCCTTAAATGACTGGAGCTCGTCATCCATGGCACATTTCCACTGCTTCTTCTCAGGCCCTGCAAGAGCCTCTGCAAACACTATCTCCTCAGACCCTGAAACATTACTGGAAAAGCACATATTGCTAAAGCCAAACCGTTCTGGTTTCCTTCTTGTACGCTTGCTTTGTACATCTGTCACCTGCTCTGAGTTTGATGTCATCTGGACTTCTTTTTCTGAGACTTCACTAGTTGGATTTTCAGTTAGTGTTTCATTACCATTAGCATATACAGAAGAATCTGAAGACCAATCTAAATCAGAGCGGTCTTTGGTTTCTGACAAATCCAGAGTTGGATCCCTCACTGAATCTATACTCTCCTTCTCCATACTATGTATTAAATTTTTTTCATTTGGAACCCAGATAGCTAACTCCCCACTGGGGTAAGAGTCTATCTAATTTTCCATTACAACTACATCTCTGCTGAAGATAACACTGTTCTTGGTAGGATTATATAGTCTATACCCTTTTACTTCCTCACCATATCCAAGTAATATATGCTGTGTAGCTTTACTGTCCCACTTCAAACGTTTCTGTTTAGGGACATATACCATAACTTTACTCCCAAACAAACGAATATGACTGAGATCTGGTTTTTTGTTATACCACAGTTCATATGGGGTTTTCTCTAAGCCCGATGCAATGGATCTGTTTTTTAAATAAGCTGCTGTATTGGCTGCTTCAGCCCAAAACTTCTTATCCAACTGTGCATCATATAATAAGCATTTAGCTTTCTCAACTACTGTTCGATTTGCTCTCTCACAAAGGCCATTTTGTTCAGGTGTAGGTATAATTACTGGATTTTTGATGAAGTATACCTGCTTTTCTAAGAAAATTATCAAACTCCTTATTGCAAAATTCTAGTCCATTATCTGACCTTAGAATCTTAATTGTTTTATTTTGCTGGTTTTCAACAATTGATTTAAATTCCTTAAATTTGCTGAATGCTTCACTTTTGTGCTTCAGGAAATATATGAATGTCATCCGGCTGTAATCATCCACAAATAATATGAAATACCTCGCTCCATTCAATGAACTTATTTCCATTGGCCCAGAAAGATCTGTATGTATTCTGTGAAGTGTTTCCATACTTCTTTCAGCAACATGAGAGAAAGGCAATCTCGTTTGCTTTCCTTGACAACATGTTGTACATTGAGACTTGGTTATGTCATAATTATTTTCATATGACAAACCATCAACCATATTTCTCATCTTGTTCATGTCTTGACTGTTTATATGTGCTAGTCTTCTGTGCCATAACTTTTCACTGACTGTGGGAGTCACCAGCATACATGTCTGTGTTTTTAACCTCAATTTATAAACACCATCTGACAAATCAGCTATTGCAACCAAATCATTGTTTTTATTTCTTATATAACAATGCTGTTTTTTAAATATCACATTATTTCCGTTCTTTATAAGCTCACTGACGGATAATAAATTGGTTGTCAATGTGGGCATACATAGCACATCTTTCACTGTTATGTGATAGTCTAGTTCTGAGACAATTTCCACGTCTCCAGAGCAAACTGCTGGTACTCTTGATTCATTCGCAACGACAATCTCAGATAAACAAGGATTTAAACTCACGTTTTTCACCCAATCTTTGTTCGTTGTCATGTGTGCACTTGCACCAGAATCCACATACCATTCACTTTTGTTGAACTGTCCATTCAGGAAAACAACATTGAACACACATTTACTTGTATTTTTGTTCAACATAGGGCACTGATTTCGATAATGTCCATCTTCTTTACATTTATAACAAGTAACGGTTTTTGTAGTTGAAGGAGTCTCTGATTTCTTATTTGACATTAATGGTCTGCCATTTTTATTTGACTTAGTGTTGTAATATTTTTTTTTTGGCGGCAAATGCAGCACCACTTCCTTCATAATCATTGGTGACATCCATGTCAAGTAGCTTTGACTTAATGACATCAGCAGTTATCGAAATACCCGAATATTCAATTGCCATTATCATAGGAGAATAAAGATCCGATAATCCTGCTAATAATAGCGATCCTACCCACTCATCCGTAATTATGAATCCTGTGCCATTCAACCTTTGAGCTGTTTCTACCATTTGAGTAACATATGTAGCCATCGAATTAAAATTTTCGAGTCGTATGGATATCAAATGACGTAACAAGGTTATTTTTCTCGAGAATCCAGAGTCGTCAAACATGGTCTTCAACTTCGTCCATAATTCTGCTGAGCTCTTAGTATTCTTAATATGCACATATAATACTGGATCAATGGTTAAAATCAATTTCTCTTTCGTCTTTGCGTCATCCACTGGTTTCACTTCGAAATCTGCCGTCGGCCTGATATGCTTCTCCATGCCTTCTAGCACCAATAAATTTTCAGCCGCAAAACTCCAATCATCATAATTATCTCTCCTTTTAATTTCGGCACACTGGCAATATAATTGGAAGTCATGTTTTCGCGATACTACGTTCACTTTTTATCTATTTTTATACTTAAAATAACTGATAAAATCGGGATTAGCCCATAACCTATAATGAAACACGTTGGTATTCGCAACAGACTTAACTTTCTTTTTTAAAGTTACATATGTCATTGTGTGGCCTACAGATGACGCTTCATATTTCGCTTCACATTTACATTTTGATAACTATACTAAGAATTTTTTTCTTCGATGGAACATAGCGTTTCTGTGATTGCCAACTAAAATTTCTGTTTAACTTGGCAATCTTTTTATTTTTAGCTTATCAACTTCATTATCAGAAAGTGATAATATGCCAGTCTCTTTACACTAATACGGACCACAGGTGATGGCTACACTTGCTTAACGACGCTTTAGAAATTGTTTCATAAATTTTTTCGTACTCTTTTACCTTATTCAAGAAGCACACAAATCTTGGTTAGGTGTTTTAGTTGCAACTCGAGCCAAGGTTTAATATACATAAACAAAAATACAAATAAACCCGACAATAAATAAACAAAAATCATGAAAAGCCTTTTTGTCTTTCGTAATCATTCGGAGTTGTAATTGCAAACACATTTTGAAGAATAGATCGCTCACGCCATCCATCATGCCTGGTACTGTGCTCTAGAGAGCCTGAGTTTTTTCGTGTTGTGACTCCAAGTTATTTGTGGTGGAAGTAGTTGCTAACTCTCCTCTCTCTCGCTAACTCTCTTCCAATCATCTTTGCCTAACTAGCTATTCCTTCTTTCTCTGTAAATTTTTTGTCAACGCAACAAGTATCATGGTCGACCTGGCTCTCTTTATTTCTTTAAAAATGCCTTGTCTTCCTCTGTTTTCATTCTTTCAAAGGCATCAGCATGTGCAATAATATTGAATAAGTTATCAAGGTGGTTTTAAAATTATATTCACGATTCTTGAACGTGGCCGGAGTCTTCTTACATTGTTTTTTGTGGATCTCCCCAAAACATGATATAAATCAATAAGTTTCTTCACGCATTTCAGAAAATGTCTTTATGGGAATTCTTGCGTTTTCCCAAAATATACTGCATTCTTTAATTACAAGACTGCCACTTTCACTGACAATCAACTAGACTTCGCGAATATTATATAATAGAACAGCGAGAACTTGTCTATTTGACGGTGATTTTGCACCGGTTATTTGATGGCAGTCCGACATGGAAAATATTTTGTTTGTCACTCCTTAACCCTACCGACATTTATATGCAATAAGGAACAGGGCACTAAAAATCTTAAAAATCGTGTCTGAAGAGACTAATAAAACACTCAGTTACAGGCGCAAGCGTGGTACCTGCGCAATTTGTATGGACAAGTTTCAATTGCAACTTGACACGGGTTATCGTTTTTAAAACGGGCTAATATTTATTTCTAGACTATATTAGGTCATTATAAAAGTTTTAAGAAGGTATGCGTAAAATATTTCGACATCGAAAATTAAGGCACACCCTAGTAGTCACCCATCCAAGGGCCGACACTGGAATCATTGCTTGACCCTGAAAATTATGGCAGCTATTATTATATTTAGCCATGTGCATCTAATCGGTAGCAATTGGTACTTACCGCGAAACATGTTCCTGTAACTATGTTTTCATTGTAGAAAAACTTTTTAATAATTTTCTAATCTTCAATCAGTGTGACAAATCCTTATCATGTTAGACCAAATTGTACGAAAATGGTCTCATGGAATCGTGACACTGTCATACAGTTTGTCAAACGTTCATTTCAGATTCAGCAAATTTATTCTCATTCGCTCTGTGATAATATTATCAAGTGTGACCTAAGAACATTATTACAGAGTTTATTTTCGCTTTAGTTTTTGTGGGGTATCCTTTTTCAATACCTACTTGTTATTCATCATGATATCACATGATACAAAAAGAAATTTCACCGAAAAAGAAGTTTTATGTGTTTGTAGTTTTTGTATGTCGCCTTACAATGGTGCTAAATGATACGTTCTTTGTTTTCAAAAGAGTAGGTATCATTTTTTAATGTTTTAAAAAATTATAGGTGTCGGAAACCGTAGTTTTTTTTTATTGATAATAGGCTTGCGTTTGACCACCATCTCACCTGATGGTAAGTGACGATGTGGTAGTTTGGGGTTCACATATCTATTTTATTTTGCAATAAGCCAATATCTTGTTTATTATTTCCTTAGAATCTCGCACAAAACAAAATCATAGAACTAATAAAAATATAAACATTATTATTTTCATGATTAAAAAAACAAAATGTAAAAATAAAACTTAAAAACATTCTTAAGATTCTAATGTTACGTTTAAGATCAAATTGACACTGAGGGGGAACCTAAGGGGAGTCAGCGAGTCCCCTTACACCCCTTATAGCCCCCCTCATAGCTTGATTGATGATTCCCTCGTATAATTAATGTGGTCTGACCATTTTAGAGATATGTTTAACATATAGGTCGGAACAGTTATCGCGATATCTCTATACATGCTCGATGAAATTCAACCTTGGAAAAACGAACTATATCATCTTTATTTACCAACCAAATGTGAGCTATTTATCTTATATTTAGGCGTAATCACGACCATTACTCATTGTTACATAGATGTATGAGTTAGTTTAATATTTGTAGGTACATAATAACAATAACAACATACATACTGTTCTGTATTGTTGGAAGTTCTAGTCGATTCTTGCAGTTGTTTTTTACTCGGTTTTTCAATTGTTTTTATACTATACAGAACATCATCCTTAAATATTATGAAGCTCTTTTGTAACGTTTGTCTTCCGAAATTTCATTTAATTCCATAGTGTCTCGTTAACTTCAATATAGGTATAGTAAAGTTATTCATCCGTAAACTTGGGAAACTGAACATGCAATATTTTATCATAATTCTAACCGTGCATAAACATGATGCCTGGCCGAGTCTTAAAAGTACTAACTTAAGGTTTGCCAAAGAGTCATGAAAGGCAGCGTATTAAGCTCAGCGTCCGAATATATAATAGCACGATACGCTCCTTAACAGAAATCGTCTAAGCGGGTAACAAGGTAGAAGTGAAATTAGGCGGGGTATTTTATGTAGAATAATTCAGCACAGATGGGCTAGACGTTACGTAGTAGGAATCATAGGACGATCGTCGTCGCGAAAAAAGGCCTGAAAATGCTGGCGTGACCACAATACTAGTTCATGACGGATTGATCAGAGAGGGCAACGCACCGGAAAGATTAGGAAACTATGGTGGGCACCCAGCAATAGGATAAAATTGTTATATGATTTATCAAAAAGTGTAAGCGTTAGTGTTTAGAGCGTTAGTGTTCTCGCGTGAGTTAATAAAAAAAAATTGTTGTTCAAGTAAAATTTCAACTTTTTTCTGTAACATTAATATTTTTTATCTCGACTTCACTTTGTTTTGTTCATTATACATATTTACATAATATGGATCTCTTCAGATAGAAAAATGTTGCCGTACATAAATATCTATACTAATATTATAAAGCTGAAGAGTTTGTTTGTTTGTTTGCTTGAACGCGCTAATCTCAGGAACTACAGTTCTGATTTAAAAAATTATTTCAGTGTTAGATAGCCCATTTATCGAGGAAGGCTATAGGCTATATATCATCACGCTAATACTAATAGGAGCGGAGCACTAATGAAGAATGTTTCAAAATCGGGGGATATTTTTTCCACGCGGACGAAGTCGCGGGCGGAAGCTAGTAAATAATATTTGACTCAATTAGGAATAGCTGTATTATTGTTATTCTTTAAAAAATGTACCATACATTTATATAAAAAAATGTTACGTTGCCAAAGGGAATTATTAGAATCTCATTTATTACTGAGTAATAAAACTGTTACTTATTCCAAGTTATTCTTTTGTTTTCATCTTCAAATACAACCAGAACTTTTGTATCAAAATAATTTGAAGAACACTTATATTTATTCTATAAGTTTTGTAATGAAAAGGCAAAGGACTGAACCATAGTTCTAGTTCCAGAATAGTAAAGTTGGAGTTCTTAATATACCAAGTTTGGTTTCCTTCACTGGGCGTAATGAGGTGTGTCATGAACAAGTTCTGATGTCATCTCTCTTCAGTTGCTTATGTCATGGGCTATTTTACAGAGCTTTAACTTCACCCTTATTTAGGCCAGCGTGTCTATTCAGAAGGTTTATCCTATCTAGGGTGAACGAAGTTTGAACTTTGACATGAAAGTTGTATTTTCTCTGGAGGATCAAAAGGTGTCAGGTTGTACGTTGTTGTGTAGCTACCTTTTTACTTTTGACAGTTTTTCTCGAACTTCAACTTTGAACTTTTTGTCTTTATGTAGGTACGACAAAAAACAAACCGTGTTCAAATGTCTCCTCTTGCTCGAGGTGGATCGGAAGAGGGTTTCAGACTTCTACTGATTCAAAAATACCCTGTTCCTTTTGTTGCCTTTCATTTTTGGTCTTCGGTATCTTGTTGCAACATTCCTGCAATCCCAGCAGTCCCTATCGGGCCCCGTCAATGCTGCTGACTGCTCTTTGAGGCAAACGTGGTGCACTACGTGATGCCACCATGGGCCTGGTCCTTACCTGACGATGAGCTCCGCCTACTCGCTGCCCAGTCTATGAGAACATTACAAGTTCTAATATTTCAAAAAGAACTAACCACAATTTTATTTGTCTTAGATAATAAGTAAGATTTTCTACATAAAAATATACAATTTGCGAAAATAAACAAACTTAGATTCAGTTTTGAACTCAACTAGGTTTTAATAATAAAAAACAATGGTCCAGTTGAAAGCTCTCCTGAATATAAACTAATTGTTTTGGAATGCTGCAGTGAATGTACGCTGAAAATTTCAGTGCAAGTCTTGTTTATTTAATTCGTTTGCTTTGCTGTTGCCAGTGAATGGTTTGATTCAATATGCCTTAAATATAGAGAGGTGTTTAACCCTGTGTTACTAACCATTCGTCAAAATAACGACGCTTACCTCGCGTATTTAGTGTTTCCGTAAGCTCCCAACCCCCGCCAACCCACCCGTTTCTAATACCTTCCTAATTCGCATCACCAGTGACCCGCAAACACTCATTAAGGATGCACGCTCATTAGATCGGGAAATATCGAGTGATCGTCGTAAAATTTACGAAAGGTTAGTATCTACGTAACTATTTTTCAAACTTGTGCTTTTATTTATTTGTCAATTATTTTCAATAATTACTAATGAACATATTATTTTAATGTTATAATAAGACGTAATAATTACTATACTTTAGAAATTACTAAAAGTTTTCAATGGTTTTTACAACATTTTGACATTTCGTTGTTTTTTGTTTTGTTTGAAATGTATTTGATATTTTTTTTATACTTTCAGATGGACTTGAGGAGTCAAAATGATAAAATTTTACAATGGTTAGCTGATTCGGAAACGGAATCAATCACCGGTAATCAATCACAGTCTTCGGAATCCGAGGAAGGTGATAATTTAGAGACGGAAATTCATAATGAAACTGACGGAAGTGTCGAGGATGCTGCAGACCCTTCGGACGATGAGTTCTTCATTCCATGTCGCAGCCGTAGTCGCAGGTTAGTCATAGATTTCGATGATGATACTTCACTGACATCCTGTTTGGCTTAGATGGATTCCAACCGAATGAGGATCCACTACAGCAGCATTCAATTATTCAACCAAGACAGAATATCTTGTACGGTTTTGTGGACACAAATGGTCCACAAAACCTCGAGTACACTCAATAGTGAACGCATATGTCATTCACGTATCTAATGCGATCCGAAATGGAAAAAAAATCCATGAAAAGGAGGCCTTTTGCGTTAGAAATGGCGGACGAACTAATGAAGCCTTAGCTGCAAGAGAGATTTCAGACGATAACTTTGCAACGAAATTTGAAGCAGATTGTCGCGGACATCTTGAAAATTGATGACCCTCAGGAAGGTACTAGTCAAGACGTTCCTAGAACTCGCAAAACTTGCAGCTCCTGTCCTGCAAAAAAACGTCGTATGACCACAACCTTCTGCAAGGGCTGCAAAAAAGCGATTTGCAGGGAGCATATTGTTTCTATGTGTAACCATTGTTCAATGTAGAATATTTCTAAAAGAGGTGATATTATTTGATTAAGAGGAAACTAAGACTGCTTATTAAGTTCCTTTTGTGTCATAAATAAAGTTGATTAAATAAATATTGGTGTTTCAATCTGTCGTAAAATTTACGAATGGTTAGTAATAATGTTACTCGAAATTAAGGTTAGTGAGCTAGGGTTAATGAGTTAATGTTTAAGAAAGCTCTACGAAATGCGCTTGCAATCGAATCACCGTTATTATTTTCTCGCTATGATTTTTAAATTTTTATTCGTGATGAGCCCAGTCTTGACCTCAATCTTACCTGATGGTAAGCGATAGATGAGGTCTACGATGGAACGAGCGAGCCCAGAAGATGTCTACTCTTGCTTTAAAGGTTGAAAGGTCATAAGTGGCAGGGAACACAGAAGCCGGCACAGAGTTCCACAGCTTGGCTGTACGTACAATAAATGTGGAAGAAAACCGCTTGGTGCGACAAGACGGTATATCAACCAAGTGTGGATGGCACCTAGCAGTCTGGTAGTCCGGTAGTGAAAGGGTGATGGAGGGTTCAGGTCTTGGAGCTCCTGCGCACACTCCCCGTAGGACAATATGTAGAAGACCGACAGGCAAGCAACGTTTCGCCGATAAGTCAGGCTGTGAAGCTTACCTACTAGCGCCTCGTCACCTATAAGCTTTTTGGCTCTGCGCTCGATCGAGTCCAGTGCAGCAAGTTGTTGTTAAATCATGACATTTTCATTTTAATCAATCATTATAAAAAACTTAATATTTTTGGATCTAATACAATTCTTTAAACTGATCTTTAGAGCTTTTTATTTAATACCGCGAATAGCCTCATAATTTGTTAAAACAACAAAAAAAAATATCTAAATAAAAACCTCTTCTACTCCACAAAATATTTCATCAACAATTCAATCGAGGTCAATTTTACTACTAGATTATACCCGATTGTGAATAGTTCGTGACTATACCTCATTAGCGGCCCGAACCGGATTCAACCAGTTACTGAACAAAGCCTCTCGCGGATACCGCTAGGAAACCTTTCTTCGGCATTCAGCTTCAGCTAACGAGAATCTGACGAATGAATATGCTGCCACCCGATTAATTTCAAATTAGAATTTTAATGTTTGAATCTTTTTATTATTATTTCTCTATTTTTTCGGAAGAGCTGCTATTGACCTCGGTAATGCCTGATGGTAAGCGATAGATGAAGTTGACGATGAAACTGGCGATGACTGTTCACTCTTGCTTTAAGGACTGACGATTACGCAGTAGGTAACACATAAGCTGGCAGAGAGTTCCTCACTTTGGCTTAGGGCACATTAAATGTGGAAGAAAAACGCTTGGTATGATTTATTGATGATTAGAATTAGGTTTTTAATTTATCTTATAACTTCATACCTACTCCGACAAAAAACAAAAAACTGTTAAATTATCTCGACTGATACAAGTTCTGAAATAATAATATGTTAATTCTGATACTTAATTTACTATATTTTAAGAGATAGTCATTAGAAAGCATACTTAAATGCACTATTAATTTTAAATTAATTCAATTTGCGTTTTACTTAGACATTCCCATACACGTTAGCGAAGCCGTGTTTCTATATAAAAACGTGAAGTGTTACGTTCGTTGATTTTGTTTACGTTGGCGTTTGATACAAACGACATGTAGTGGTGGCTTGACCTATAAAGTGTGACCCGGTTAAATTATTATTAGACGTCACTCTAATAAATTACATTAAATGTACCTGTGTGAAAAATAATATTTTAACGCCTGCATTATCTATACGTAATTAAAACATAATTGTCGTTTTTCAAGTGATTGTAGTTATTAACACAATCTGTCGATCTTTCTGGTCTTATTGTCTAATCTCTGGAACGGCTGAACTAGATTTAATGGAACATTCACTGGAAGATTCGGTGGACTTGTAGGCTACTTTTTTATCCTGGAAATCCCGCGAGATGAGAATTTATGCAGAAATAACCTACCACGCGAAGTATTGGGCACAGTTTTGGTCCTAATTTTGTTGATTTCTTTGTCTTTTCGTCACAATTCTGAATAACGCATAATACGGCGTATCATTACCAAACATAGTCATTGCATAAAAGAACGAATTTTCGTCGTAAGTCATTCAAGATGATTTCATAAAAAAATAAGTTAAGTGTCACAATTTAATAATAGCAATATGAAACGGCTCTTGGAATTCAAAACGTTTTCGTTACAAACATATTCAGGTCACATTTCTCGCCGTGAAAATGCATAGAAGGAAGTAAGGAAATTTCAGAAAACGTTGACCTAAATAGAGATGAGGACATTGAAAAAAAAAACGTCGAAATTTTACCTCGCGTGTTTAACAGGAACCCATGTCAATGAGCCACACCACGGCACAAAAAATCAATTCTCCTGTAACTTGTTAATGTTTGCGTGATCCGTGCAACGTGTAATATATCTTGACCACAATACACTATAAAAACTTAAAAATTATCAACACTATATAGCAGACGTAATACACTACCAATCACAACACACACAAACACAAATTCACATCATCGCTTACCATTCGGTGAAATAGTGGTCAAACGCCAGACTATTATCAATGAAAATAAGGAAAGTTTTTAACTTGCGTTGGTGAGGTACTTGCAAAAATTCCTAAGTAGATCGAGTTCTGCTTCTAGAAACTCGCCAGCATAGAATCGGGGATGTGTTTGACAATTTCATTGAAAACCTTTACCCACCTAAAAATACGATTTCATATCATATCCTAAATCATTTTTGTATAAAATATATAAAGAAAATCGCGATATTCGGCTTAACTGAGCCAAAGATTAGGTACTTTAGAAGCGCGATCTCCATAAGTAGTCACTAGAGTGCCATACCATTATGCGATATTGTACTGTTATACCGACATACATTCCAATACACTTGAAAACAACGACACTGAAACTCTAGTGAAGTGCAAAGGAATATCAATGAGACACACGACACTGAAATCAATACGTTAAAAAGTACTTCCGAGCATCGTTCGAAGAAAATGCGTTATACAAACAAACCTGATTCATGTCATGCGCAATATTACCGACGAGGTTTCTACACGGTGTGGTGTAATTTATGAAATTGCCACCACGGAAAACAGAGCCTAGATAGTACCGGTCGCAAGGGACGCAAAAGGTGTGTGTGTATATGGGACCAAAGGAAAGCATCGCGCTAGATGCCATCTGAAAATAAACCCTTTTCCATTGTACATTAAGAGCAATTTACTTTGTACCTGCTAAGGTAAGAACAAGGTGCGTCTATGTTGAGCTAAGCTGTTGTCGGGAATTAATTAATGGTTTTATAATATTGGATCTGGTCTTGATGAGCGACGTTTAAGATTAAATTTTCGTACGTAAAGCAAATGTTAACATAGTCGTTGATTAGAATAATGGTTGGCCGATGAATCAGAGATAAAAGCTTTTAATAGTCGTTTTGGCAGAAACTAACTTTTCAGGTGAACCAACGCTGCGTCTTCCAACATTACGTTCAAAGAGTTTTTTACTTCCCTCTCCTCAATGTTTTTGGTTGGAATTCTCCATTTATCATATTCTGAGTCCAGTGATTGTTAACTTCATTTCTATAAATGTCGGTTCCGTTTGCGTATCAGACTTATAATATTTTAGTATTTTATTCGTAGTTTAGGGTCTGTCTTTTGTTCTGTACCAATATAAAGTTCGTCGTAATTTTTGACCTAGTTTTACGAAAACTGTCATTGGTGTGATATATTTCGCTAGATTGGACTTTATTTTATTACAGAATATAGTTTTGTGATACGGAATGTCATAAAGTGCTTATGTTACATAATACTATATAGTTTTAATGAATTAAATTATTTTCTGGAATACTCTTCCTACCTTCACTAAAATATATTTTCTCTCTTGCTACTGATATTTCTTGCTAATAATATGTGGTTTCATCGTAATCTTTGGTACTCATGGTTTACCCCTTCATACTTTCTGTAAAGTGGTATAACTCATCACATATAATAATGAAATTTACCTATTTGTATTCTCGCTGGTCTTGGACACTGAAATTATAGTGTTAACGCGTCAGGTTATGTTTATCATCTATGTTGTTTGTCGATGTAACTAAACTTACATTAGTGTCTTTATATTATGCAATAAACTTTAAACAAAATAATATTTTTTTATGATCACCATTTGGAAGTCTTAAAAGTCAAGTCAGTTTTATTAAAGTTAAATACAAAAATAAATTTGGATGAAAGTAGTTCAGTGGATAAACAAGATATAACATAAGTAATTTAGCAATAAGATGGTATCTTTGTGCTAGATGAGTTCGGACATCCGGCCGATATAATCTGTTTATCCGTTTATAGAATATACGAGACGGAATGGGGTGGCCTATTCTTACTCGCTGGTGATTCAAACCAATCTAATTAACGTTTTATCTTACATATTTTATATAACAAAAAATGAAAACTCTGAATGGTATTTAATAAGAATGAATACATTTATATTCACCTACGTACATACATAAACTCAGGTCTTTTCTTATAGGGGTAGGTGGAAACTATAAAATTCAACCCAATACGATTCCAAGAAACATAGTTATTTGGCTTCATTCACGTCAGTATATATACAAAGCACGGAAAAACACGAAAGATTTGCTTATACGACCGCAAGTTTTATATAAAATGTAATTAATGGATTGAAGGAATTCTTAGATACGTATAAGGGCCAGAAATACTGCCATGTCGCCGTCCTTAGTAGCTTCATTTATAAATTACGTAACTAAGACATGTTAGCCCTTAAATCGTATATATCGATTTACTTCTTTCTCTAATCTACATTTACAGTTCTTATCAATTTGACACGAATTCTTGTCTGGTTATATTTAGGTACTTTTGTATTACGTTACGATTTGAGTGCTTTTTTAATTTGACCATGACTTAGTATTTAAATATACTAATCCCAGCTTATCCTAATTCTGCGCAATATTGTAATGGTAAAGTGCGCCTGGAACTTAATCACTTTGGGAACAAAGCAATATATTACTCTGAAATTACGCAGAACCAAATTACGTCATGGGGAAGAAGGACGGAATTCATTATCTTAAAGTAATTTATGTTTAACAGATAAACTTTGTTACATATTTTGATTAGACATATTATAATTTAGATTATAGGTTGATCAATGATAAACATTCATTGATTAATCTGTTTATTTAATTAAAACTTTGTGGCCACGAAGTACTTAGAAGTATTTGATGACTTAGAAATTTTCTGTTAGTCAACATGTCATATATAAATAAATGCCTAACTACTGAAAGAATGAAAACAACATAAAAATTAAAGAACTCATCTCTTTATTTTTCGACAATATCATCTGATACTTATATTAAAAATTTCTTGAAGATACGAATTTATTAATGTGCAGGTACATAAATCCAATATGGTGGATATTGGATTTGTGTACCTGCACTGTATGATAAGAAACAAGGCAAATTAAATAAAAATTGGGAAAAACACGCACTAAAGAGAATATCGTATGCTATTCTTATGTTGACAGTTAATCATTTTAAACGATCAGTAAGTTCTTTCTGGCCGCAAAAGTAGGTATAAAACACTTAACACGAAGTTTAAAACGTCGCCCACCATTTGTCGTTTCAGACGTATTGTTGACATTCCGGGATGCGAAGCTTGGTTTGTTACATAAAGAGAAAAACGTCAGCAAAGGGACGGGTTTCGATGGACGAAGGGATCTGACAGGATGGGTCACTGTGTCTAAGTTGATCCGTGAACCCGTTTTTACTAAAAAGTTTTTTTATGTATAAAAATGTTTATAACTTGTGAGCGAGATTTTTCGTAAAAAGATGTGTGAATATTAAACAGACGGCCTGTTAGTGAGTAAACCCATTAATATACAAAAAAAATGCAGTTACATCAGTCATATACAAGTAAACTGAACACTAATATGAAAAGGTGACTTAAACTAATCAAAAAACTTTATTTAAAGTTATCGATAAGTAAGAAAAAATTTTGAAATAAAAATACAAATGAAAAATTACACCATTGGGTTATCCCAATCATACATCCCTCTTCATAGGTATGACAATATGTACATTTTACGGGTATATTTTCGTGATTGAAATACATGTATTTTGTGGGACACTAACGCTCCACCAAAAACGGTTTTATTAGAAGCCAATCTTGCGTTACGTGATTCCATCAATATGATAGTAGAAAATATTTTTCCCGTAACCTGCAAAAAAGTGAGTGCGAAAAACGTTTCGACTGAATGAAACGGCCATGAGTCGGCAATATGCCAGCGACGGACGTACACTCACGCTCAAAATCGTTTTGTTGACAATACTCGCTTATACGTACTTACCTCACAAACGGTTGTTTTTTCACATGTTTCCACGTTTGAAACTTTTGTGCTATTTAAACAACCTCAGTACGGGGAAATGCGAAATTTTTTATGACTGCAAACTCCACCGTGTATTTTTCAACGGTTTACAGAAGACAAATAATGTTTCATGTTTGTTTCTTTTGCATAATGCTTATTCAAGACTACACAAAGGAAACAGGAATATCTTTTTTTAAACAACAATGTTACGTTTTAGAATCCACATACGTGTGCGTAACTTAATACATTTAGAGAGAAAAAGATAAACCAGAAGTTCATAATATTGTCAGAAACTGAATCACAACTATATTGACTACTAATAAAAGCGTCGTTTCAACTACTACCAAATAATAAAGAACATTAGTTGGTCCATTTAATCTTCGCCTGCAATGTGTAGTGTTGCCAACTTTATAGGAACACCTTCAGAAAGTACATCAAATGTTTCAATAGAAACAGTCAACACACATTTATCTTATTGATCGTACACGTATATACCCTCATGTGTGTATTATCCGATCTTTGATAAGAAAATTAATGACTACTTCCATTGTATTATGTGAAAATTACTCTTTTATTACTTTTATTGTTAAGTATATGAGTCTAGTACATGGTGCAGAAGTTCTTATTTTGCTTTTGCGATATCTTTAAGTGACTTACGACTTTTGATTTTACTCAGTTTCCTACTTATATTGTATACGAACCGTTGCCTGCGATTTCGTTCGCGTGGAAATTTCTTATTTTCCCAGGATAAACAGTAATTAATGTTTTCATTTAGAGCATAAACTATCTCCGTCCTCCGTACTAAGTTTCATCCAGATCCATTCAGCTATATTGCGTGATTAAAACCAAAATATAAAAACTTTTTCATTTGTGATATTATTAGGATGTACATATGTATGTGTACGACACGGTGGGCGCAGTGGTTGAACAATCGACTGCTGCTCTACGTATCGGAGTTTCCACGCCGGGAAAATGTTTTTATGGTCTACAAATATTTGTTTCGGATCTAGGGGTTTGTAAAAATGTACCCATGATACAGGAAAAGGTCCTAGTTTGTTTGCAATGTTTTTTTTAAATAATAATAATATCCTTGAAAAAATTACGTTTAAAATATTTGGCCCTGTACCGTAGTTTTTAGTAATACCCACTTTAGATTTATTTCATAATTCATTAACAAGCAACTTTTACTTGTTACCATTAATATTAAGTGGTTTAGAATTCACATGAAATATTAAAATGAATGTTAATCCAACTATGCTGGCTTATAAAATTATTGAACATGCTTTTCACTTTTTTACTTTGATTTAAAATCCGAAGGTCAACATGGTGCCCTATACAAGTACCGGTGATAAATTTATTCTTATTGTGTACTGACGACTTTATTGTACGCACACAATAAATCAATATTGTTTGTGTTCGCCGGTAACCATAAAATAAATAAATTAAACAACCTTATTTTTATTAAAAGTTATAAATAATCTTAAAGAGTGCAACTTTTACGATATTTAAAATACTATTTTTGTATGGTACAAACTACATTTCTACTTTCATATTTTTAAATTATGTTATATTTTAAATAAAAATCATTATGCTAAAATAATTGTAATTTAATTTTCTATAAATTTAATAACAATTTGAGACAAATACTTCTCACCGTCTGTGCAGTACCTAAACTTGAAAAAAAAATGAGGTTTGAAATGAATTGTTTTTAAGTTACTATGTTAGTATATAAATTTATCGGAAATATAAAATAGCACAATCTTATTGTATTATTATTGCCATATTTAGTTTAAATACATTTAGAAGAACTTCATACTTGAACATGGCAGTCCAAAAGCATTATCTAAAAAAAAACATGTTTTTGCACCTTCATAATAAGTATTTATGAAGATGCAAAAATTTAATCCCTTTTAACGAAAATAACACATACGAAACAAAAATGACAAGGAACCAGAACATAGGAACAAGGTACATTAAAATACGTTAAAAAAATTCTCTGTACGTACAATCTGGAGCGCAAAGCATGACATCTGCTACGTTTGAACGAATGCCAACATCTGCATCCTGCCGCGTTGCTGGTAATCTCCAGCCACTGCAATGATTACGTTGTTCTGCAAGTCTGTTTTGTGAAATATTATGTGCGGAAGCAACGTATTTTAAAGTTGTCAGAACTTGTGCAAAGATGAACGAAATAATTCTTGGCAGTTGATTAAGTTTTGGTTGTTGCTGGATTTAGTTTTGGGTCTCTTTCGATGTTTATGCTACTTCAACATCCTTGAAAAATTATTTTGGATTTTTGAATGACTACGATTGTTTTCTATCGATAGCACTTCTGGCTGCTCTTCAAACTAAAATGGAAATAAAATAAAGTAATTAAGAAATAATGTTCCAATTATAGTTCTGTTCATATCATTTGTTTAAGCTTCTTATAAGACTGATCTCTCTTCCTTAATTCTTGTTATAAATTAATTTATTAAAACTTTATGATCTGGTAAAAAACAGTATACAAATATGGCGGACTAAATAACTAAGGCGTTTTTCACCAATCAATTGATTGGTGCACAGACAGATAATGGCAAATCAACAGCAAAAAGTAACAATTTAAACACAAAAAAACTCATCAAACGTGCGTAAAATATTACTGACCACTGCATTAGATAGATAGATAGATAGAATACTCTTTATTGTACACCAATAATTTAAAAAAACACTTGATTTACAATAATGCAAAAAATGGATACAATGGCGGTCTTATTGCTGATAGCGATATCTTCCAGACAACCTTTGGATGGACTTTAAGAACATAAAACAAAGAGGGCAGGGGAAAGTCAGTGTACTTACTTCAAATAATATAACATACACAGAAAGTAACTAAAGTAGTTAATATAATTATATGTATATAGGTATATATAATACAATACAATACATAAATAAGTAAAAATAAATATATGTGTTTTGTATATATAAATGTGTCATAAGGAGAGAAATACAAGGTAAAATCACAGGAGTGTATAAAAATGATTGACAACAGAGCTTTTAAAACTTTTTAACAAAAAATTAAACCGACTCCCAAAAAACACTGCAAAGTGAAAAATAACTTTAATTTCGGTAGTCGGTGTCTTTAGTTTTGTTTTTTCGTTTTTGGCACCGACTTCCGAAATTAAAGTTATTTTTCACTTTGCAGTGTTTTTTGGGAGTCGGTTTAATTTTTTGTTAAAAAGTTTTTATTTCACTCTTTTTAGTTGGATGATTTTTAATTTACCTAGTTACAAGAGCCTAAATGTCAACTACTTATAACCTTTTACAAAATATTGCTTTTCCCAATGCTGGGCCGTTAATTGTTGAGGAGTTCTCCTGGTACTTCACCATCAGCTCTACATCACCATATGCATTGTGACGAGCATAAAGTGCTTAACATCCATATTCAAGTAATCGAATCGCAATCTACTCAATACTTATTATTGAGTAGTTTCGGCGGCCATCTGTGGTCTTCATCATCAGTTCCACTTCCCCAAATGGTACTTTTTGAGAGCAACTGCACAAGTTACTATAAGAAATACCCAAAACGCCATAGGTGTGCCTATAATATTTGAAGAGCTCCCTCAATTTCTCCAGGATCCCATTATCAGATCCTGACTTTGGTGATAATGGGACCAATTTCGAAGTATACCCATTCGAATAAAAAAAGAATTTTCCAAATCGGTTCAGCCGTCTTCGAGTACTCGATGATCATACATTAAAAAAAAAAATATATATATATACGCGTCGAATTGATAACCTCCTCTTTTTGTCGTCGGTTGAAAAGCAGCAAGTGACTGCGCTTGTCTAACTGACAACGGCAATGCGTTCCACAGACGAGTAGCCTGCACCGTATACGATGAATCATAAAATTTTGTGGAATGTGCAGGTATTGAAAGTGTCTTTACCGATGATCTCAAATCTCTAGTATGTGTGTCATGAAGGAATTTAAAACGTTTTTGAGGTAAAAGGGAATTCTTGGATTGAACAGAATATTGTAAAGTAATGATAAAATATGCGCATTCCGGCGAAGACGGATAGGCAGCCACTTGAGCTTAATACGAAATTCAGAAACATGATCATATTTGCGCAAACCAAATATGAATCTGATAGAGAAATTTTGAAGTCGCTCAAGCTTATCTAGCTGCACTTTAGTGAGGTCTGGAAAACTTGCATCAGCATAGTCAAGAATAGGAAGAAGGAGAGATTGGGCTAGCGTAGTTTTAGTGGCAGTTATGTTATGTTATGGCGCATATTAGAAAATATAAGTTTTTATCTTAAAAAAGAACCATCTACATACTATTAATATCATTTTTCTATCTTCCGTGAATATGAAGCACACCAGGTCGTTCCAGTAGTCCCGTTTCAAGCGTGAAGTAACATCTGGCATGTTTGAACGAATGCCAACAGCTGCAACGTTGGCCATATTAATCTTTACTCCATTTGTTGCTGGAAACTGGACCAACTTGTGACTTCTATGATTTATTGTATTGTGCCTTGGAATTGACGGGTTTTTAAAGGAATTTAATCTACCGCTTGTTGATTCTGTTGGCTTCGTTACAAACAGTAATTTTAAATTGATTGAGTTTCTTGTCCACTGTCAATTGCATTCTTGTACATTATTTACGGTTCTGGTGTGACACTTAACTATGCATACATCTATACTTATAAATAAAATTGAAGTATCCGTCTGTTTTTTTAAAATAACTGTTTTTAAAATAAAGTTATTACACAATACTAAAATACAGACAAAAATCGGTAATTTTTGTCTTTTTCCTTGAGTAATCTTTAGAACGGCTGAACTGATGTTAATAAGACTCACTTCACACACTTCAAGATAGAGAAGATTATAGAGCAACATATAGGGTACTTTTTCTTTAACTACCAAATATCGACTCCCGCGTGGACAAATTCTCGGGCACAGCTAGTTTGCAATGTAGATTTCATTGTCTCAGTTATCGAAAATCAAAATGTCTCAAACTTGAAACATTACTGTGTCACACTAACCAGGTTACGTAATTCGCACAAAAGCAGTGAACACTAATTACAAGACGAGGTTAAATGGAATCAAAAACTAAAACTAACTTTGCGGATTACGCTTGGGGGTTGAGCGGATTATCCGTGACCACGATAAGTACACAGACTAACTTTATAAAATAAAACGTTAAACATAAAACTGGTTTTATTGAACTGAATGACGATGTTTTTAGATTTACCTTATTTGTAATTTTATTCATCATCTGCTCAACCTTTTGCAACCTATGTTAATGTGTGTACCAATTTAACCAGTACGTCGATTCTGTAAAATTCAAACAACAACTCGCATCTCACATAGCTATTCACTGTCACTTCGCTTATGGTTCAAAGTGACCTTGATTCTGCATTCTGTAAACAGCGTCGAAGTGACGGAGGAGTTACCTTACCGAATGCCACTTCTCACGTCATCTCATACTTTATCTGTCAAAATCTTTAGTTCAACTCGCTGACACGCTCGCAAGGGTAGCGCTAGTGTAAATTCGAATTAACAACCGAGTTTTTAGAATGCCAATCAATGAACTCACGGCGGATTCAGATTCGAAGTTTAGAATGAGGTCTTACAGAATAACACAGCTGGTGCAGCTGAATACAAGAATTTTATTATCGGTTAATATATAAGTAAGGTATTATATAATATATTATCCTGTCATCATCCTAACATAATTACCGAGATTACTCCGTACATCGGGAAGCACATTAAGTTGGTGGGTTCTGGTGGTCATTTGTACATCTGACTATCCGTGAAATACTACTCGCCTGAAAATCTGACACTAGTTTTGCCCAGGGGTATCATACTATATAAACATATAGGCAGTCAAACCATGTAAAACACTTGTAGTCAGCTGCATTCGGATGGACTGTAAGCTGACCTTAACATTATTTTTATTATGGTTTTGAGAAAAGAAGTCTATTGGAGGGGACTGTGTATAGTTAAACTTATTCTGTATATAGTATATATATATATATATATATATATATATATGTATAGTCATCATAATTTGGACCTTATTACTTTGATATAAACTCACTTAAAAGTATAAACGCTTTTTGCAACATATTGTTAGTCCACTTAACAATATTACAGATCATTTCCGCTAAAATTTACCTTATTCGCATTTAACAGCACCCATGGGACGAATTATGCCCAAGCCATGAGAAAATAATTGTTTTTAGCAGCCCACGAGCTGACGTGACTGCCATATATAATCGAAATATAAATCCCACATGTATTTCGATACAGCCTTCACGTGATACATAATATTCGCAGGCACTCTTACTTCTAATATTGCTTCAAGTATCGGCAAAACTTTGATCGCACGCATCAAGGCTTACCGAATTGTTGCTTGTTACCAAAAGCCCTTTTTGTAATGTTAGCAGGTCCATCAAACCTTATTGACTACTTAAGGTGAAGTATCGTACCTTTGATTATTATTGGATTATTTGTCACGTGAGCTTGAACTTCTTGACTGCGTTGTGAAGGCGGTGGCTTTGAGAAGTTTTGCATACGTACCTAATATGCGTTGGTACCTACTTCTAACAAAACATATCAGTAATTCAATTAATATTATTATTTTTCTAATAGTTATTTATTTATGAAATAGAAATTTTCAACCAAATAATAAATAAATATAAATATTAATTCTGAGAAACACAGTTAATCTGCGCTTGGCAGAATGTCGATTTAAAAGATTTTTTTTTATAAAATATACAAAAAAAAAATCTCACACAAATTACTGCTGCCTATTTAATAATCAATTTTTATTGATAATTCATAATTATATTAATTAAAGAGATCATTGCAGTTAAGTCTGTTTCTGTCAATGGTTAGCTCCAAAGCTCCATAGCGCTCGCCAGTCTATGATAATAATTTAACTATATTTAGTTTTTTCATAATCGTATTATAATATGCATATTGCTTATGTAGAACATTTTCCTTTTTTTATATATAACCCTATCATCTGCAACGCAATCTTTTACAATTCCAATGGAGTGAGGTCTGCAATTCCAATTAGGGCTAAGCAAAAGTTTCTTGGTAGATTTTGGAGAGAATCCAACAGTTTCAATTGGTGATTGCCAACCGGCTTTATGTTGCGTTGGTCCATTGCTACTAATTTAGCTTTGCTGGTGTGAGACGTACTACAATCGTTTGGTGATTTTCTTGTATTGGCGGTCCTGAAAGTTGTTCCTCGAATCGGGGTTTACTTTAGCAAATGTTTGTTTCTGAAATCCTTTCGAAGTCTTTCGCTTAGAAGCTAAGTGAATGATCCTTGTGATATTAAGAGCGTTTTGTTTAATTGAAATGAAATGAAATGAAATATTTATTTTGTAAATTGGTTATAAATAACGCTTTTACACGTCATGTTTTTTTGCGTGTTAAGTTTAGTTTAGTTTAGCTAGATGAGGCCTGTGTTTCCTAACTGACTACTCTGAGAAGAAACACCGAAACAAACTCAGAGGTCAACGTCTCTAAAAACTACAAAAATATATAATATATAAAAAATTACAAAACAGTGGAGAACTATTAGTATTTTAACAGCTCGTTTCTATCAAATTATGTTTAGAAACCAAGGGAGTGAATGTAAATTTAATAAAAATAATAGATGTTGATTTGATCGTAAGGCCGATTTTTATCTATAGTTATGTGGATGGGAACAGATTTAGAAGTTTTCTTGACTTAGAAAGGTCGAAATTCGGAAACAGTTATTTCTTTGTTAAAAGGACATCGCCTTTCCCACCACAAACTCCATCGCAAATCTAAACACATGAGTAAAACCACTTAATTAAATTTGAATGACGCTCTATCAAACAATATTCTCTTAGAAATAAACGGAAGGATGAAGTCACGAAATAAGAACATTATTAATGTTCTTACGTCATATAACTAAGACATCGGTATTTAATAAAATGAAAACACACGAGTGCGGTATGTGATATTTGCGTACATAATATCGGACATAAAGACGAATACGAATATTTCTTGGATGAAGTATTTATCATATGACAAAAAGTCGGTGCACATTGTTTAGATAGACGTTTGTACACATATATGTATATAGGTATTGTGCGTAAACGCTCCTTCAAATATTCCTCTATGTGGTATCAAAGGCATTCCTCCTTAGTTTCCTAGTCACGTATTGCCCTATAGAAGTTCTTTATTTATTTAGTTTATGTGAAGGAAAACGTGGCTTTCTTATGACGTAAATACACACAAATCTAGAGCAAATACTTTGGTGTTTTGTTTACCACTTGTAACAATGGCACTATCCCTATCCAATAAGCGGTTTATTTAAGCGAAGCGGTGGTGGGACTCGGCTCTGATTTCCTTTCTGTTCATCCTATTTCCTTCCCAAGCCGAGCGACGCCTTCCACCACTGAGGTGCATTTGCTCACGTGGAATCAAATACGAACCGCTTAGCTGCCTCACACAGGAACATGTAAATTTGCTTCAAGGAAAACTCGACCATGATATATTTTGAACATTTCCTTAAAGAAAATTGGGTCGCTTAGGCTACAAAGTTTACATTTTCCACCGAGGTATTCCTTTGCCTCCCACCCACTGGTGTGCACATAAGCCGTCTTATGCCCAAACCAGTGGAGCTTGACACCCGCTAACGAAAATGTTTCTTGTTGCAGTAAAGTGATAAGTGTAACTCAAAGTATATTTTTGATGTAAACTAATTATCAATTTCATTCCGTCGAAGTACAAAGTATACATTTTAAAAGTGTTGAAAACAGATATTAGCAGATTTAGAAAGTGATTTAAAATTAAACAATATGAGGCGTTGAACATTCAGTGTGATAAAATGACTTTAGTGAGGACTGTCAGTGGCACAGAACTGTTTCGAATCGAAAGTGTGAACAATAAAACGATATGGGATGACTCATAGTGCAAAATGTCATGTAAAACCCACTGTCCGATCCGAAGATGATGCGCGATATCCACGACAATGCTGGGGCAGGCGCAAGCGGCGGGATGGAGGAAAACGAGGACGGCGGGAATGGGGTTGCAGAGGTCGATATGGACGACTGCGGCTCCCTCGCGCTTCCTCCCGACCTGCCCCCTTACTCCGGTGACTACATCATCAGCGACTACATGGAACGTCTCGGCACACGTCTCAATATTCTCGAAACAGAACTCAAATACGCTTGGCGAGCGCTAGATCTGCTCAGCCAAGAGTATGTCAGGATGTGGGAACGACTCGAACGATTGGAGACATTGCTAGCCGATCAACAGGGTGTGATATCAACGTTACTGGATTTTTACACATGCCGAACTGTCAGTGCCAGGGATCCTATCACTCGGTTAGAAGTTATCAGAGAAATATTAGGAAATGGTACTGTTGAAGATGGCATTGAAGAAGGTTTGGATATTGGACGAAGCTCAATGTTACTAGACCATCAAGAGGAGATAATGGAATCCAACGAAGCGTTTTATAAAAGCTTAAATCAAGCTTATCGGGATGATCTAGTTTGCGATGAAACGTCCAGGCCACCATCACAATTAGATATGATTTGGGAAGCTCCAGAAGAACCAGATATAGAAATGATGCCAACAAGCTCTAGACAAATATATAGTTCATCAGACTATAAAGATTACTGCGGATTAAAAGGTGGACCTGTAATTAGTGAAAGAGATTTGGTACATTTGTCTGCTCTAAGTACAATAGATCAAATTACAGTAGATAAATTACATGAATTAGATAGATTAACAACCCAATTACACAAAGATTCCAGAGAGTTAAAAGACTTGAAAACGAGACTTCTTAGTCCTGAAACCAAACTATCAAAACATGACAGAGAAATTGAAGCAAAGGCACTGGTTGAGGATGGCAATATAATCAATGAACAACTAAAAAGCGTGTATTCAGGGGGTGAAAACTGGGCTATTAACGATATGATGAAAAGTTTTGACGATTTCATGTTAGCGGCACCTAAAGATTCCATTGTTGGGGAAAAATCCCCATCTAGGTTGTCACTAACTGATAATGTGACAGATAGAGCGATAGATTATTTACCACCAACTTTGTCACCTCGTCGAAAGTTTGTACCAGAAAGAACTACTACAGAACCTTATACGACTGTTACTGGGCGTCTAGCCTATAGTTCGGCCGTAGCTAATGCTGAAATAAATGCAGCTAAAGCATCAAAATCACCCAGTGCTCTTTCAAGGGAAAGATTCGAATATAGTTCTCCGTATCAAATAACAGACACTTCCAGACAAAATTATTTTTCTAACAAAGGCCTATCTCAGCCTTTAAACGAGATATATAAATCAGGTGGTTCAGAACAACTCTCTCCCATGTCAATTCACGAAATATACAACGGACCTAGTGGTAATGAATTAAGTTATGAAGATAACAGGCTAAGAAAATCTCCAAGTCCACCACCACCGGCTCCGCCAAATGGGACAGACGGGTTTCCATCGATAGAGAATAATAACGAATTGGTTGCTCATCAACCATTGTTATCCACAAGTAGCGCTATGCCCCATGATGGTATGCGTTTAAGTCCTAGATCTCCAAAGTCACCGAAAACTTCACCTAAACATGTGAAACGGGATTCAGCGAATATCGTTGCAGCAAAATCAGATTCAGGATTATCATCTATGAGTGGGTGGTCAAGTTTAGAGAAAAGTCCAGGGTCACCTAAAACGGGAAGAATTACGCATGGAAGTCACGATTCTCATAAAATGAGAGATCCTTCCCCGCAACCAATACAAAGAATGTCATATGAGGCTGAGTCAAAACCCTATATAGAAACACTTGTGGATTCTTATCTATATGAAGGGGCAAACTTAAAAAGTGATTACAATTTACGAAAAACAGATCTTATAACAAAAGAAATCAGTTCCAGAGATTTGAGTAAATTGCAAGGAAAAGTGGATAGTGATTACATGAAAAGTGATATTCCATATTCAGTAACAGATCAAATGACTCAAATAAGCAATATTGGAGAATATTATTACGGCAACGAAGCCCCTTCAATATATTCCGTAGCTGGAAATAGGCAACCAATATTCACAACTGTGTATAGTACTCCAAGAGGCATGTTGTCTGAAGATAGGAGTTTTTCCGAATTATTAGATAGAAATGAAATTTCTGAGTCTGTTGCGAGGCCCGCAGTGGATTCTTATCCGCCAGAACCTAGTTATCATGCACAAACGGTAGTCATGTCGGCGGCGAATGCCAACAAACGTCCCTTGACTAGAGCTAATACAATGGGCGCAAATGATCCCCACTTTTATCAAAATGGATATAAAGGACATCGCACTGGATATCCTCCTGGCAATCTTACTGACGCTCTCTCTTATTACCCAACATCAACAAGGTACGATTCACCAAAGCGAACGTCGTTAGAAGATCAGATCTCTTGGCAAGGTGGCAGTAGATCTCCGACTAGTTCAATGGAAACTTCGAGCTTAAAATCACATTCTTTAAGTATAACTGAAAGAAAACAATTTCAAAATCAACTGCAACAAGAATATTTTAAACAACAACAATACGATCAACGAAATGGAAATGTGATGTATGAGAATCAAGGCTTTGACAAACAAGCTGCACCAGAGAATAATAAAACGAGGAAAGAGCAGTATGTTGAGTCTAGTGGGATACTGGTTTCGGAGTCCGGTTATTTATCGATATCTAATAACTATAAAGGTAAGGCTCAAGATAAGCAGCCCAAAAAACCAAAGCGGACTTCATCACTAAAATCAGCTATGTCATCAATGAGTCACTGGCTTCCAGATTTGCATTTGCCTAAAAAACATAGATCCCACTCATTACCTTCGGGTGTTGACGCAGTGGAACAACCACAACAGGAAAAAACATTGAAAGAAAGAATATTATCTGCTCAAAGACGAAAAAAGAAATATCATCTGGTGGCCTCAATGTCTGGTTTGTTACAAAAAGCAAGACGAAAGCAGCAAGCCAGTCATCAATCTTTATCTGATCCTGAAACATCAGAAACTGAGTGGTCTGGCGGTCGCTCTAGTGCTCAGTCAGAGGATAGTGACAGCGTATTTTCAGACTCAACTCATGAAGGTAGCATGTTTCCTAAAGTAGCACCTAAACCTAAAAGAAAAATAAACAATCAAGAAATTGTAGAACAACAGCAGATGATACAAGAACGAATACAAGAAAAAGGAATAGAATTTCGTGACGATGACAATGAATGTATAATAGAAGAACCTGAAAAATTAAAAGCAACTAGTACTGTAATACCAAGAGATAAAAGTGATGATATTGACTTTCATTTTGCACGTGTTAGCCAAATGAAGAAAGACAACATACCGAAATTAGAAAAATTGGATATTGACACAGATATATCCAATGTTGATTTATTTGAAGAAGATGAAAAGGGTGACAATCAATCTCCTGGGTCTCTTTTTGCAACTATTGGTGACGTGAAAAAGTCATCTAATGTTTCTGATGAAGGATTGAGTGAAAGCAACAAATCATACAGTGGAAGCTCACAAGAATTTGCAGTTTCAAGAGCTTTAGGTAAATATCGTCTGCGTAAGTCAACTTCAGTCTCAGATGAAAATATTAATGATATATCTCCTCCAAAAGAGGACCTAGAACAACAACAAGAAATAAATGAGGAATATGTGAACCAACAAAAAGATAAAAGAAGTCGTAAACCAAGTCCACCAGAAGTGGTCAACACATTAACGCTGAATGAAGACTCGAATCATTTGCCGGAAAGGAGTCCATCCATACAGAGTACTCGGGGTCTACCAAACAAGTTTCAACCCCGACATCAGCAAAGCTTAGAAATACCGAACAAACATGATGATGACGATAGTAGAAGTACTCATTCCTGGAGAAGTGGTTCACGAGTATCTTCTAGGCGACAGAGTACTGAAGATAGCATCGATTCTGACGATGAATGGTATTGTTACGAGCTGAGAAAATTAGAACAAATGGAGCATCAATCTCAAATAGAGGCTGAACGGCAACTAACTGTGCCGGAAGTGCCCGAAATTGAAGAGATTGACGAAGACTCAAGTGAATATTTAAAAGAAAAAATGTCGTTTGTACTCAGGGAACTTAAGCTAAAGACGGCTACCACTAAACAAAAGTACGACGAATCTCCAGTGAAAGATACTTGGAAAGATATAACAACTTTCCCAGTAATCGAAGAAACAATAGATGATGTTCAAGACAGGGAATCTGATGATGACAAGTCATTTGAAGATTCCGGTTCAGGAGAAACTTCCGGGCCCGATAGTCCAGTTCAAAGTGGTGATGAACTGGATGATGACTATGATATGCCACAAATTCATCAAGATTCTCTTCCTCTTGAGGAGCCTCCGCCACAGCAGGATGCTCCTGTGGGAAGTAAATGGAAGCTCCTTAAAGCATTAAAAGACCGCAAGGCGGAAGAAAAGACATCAGAAACGCCAGCAGCCACGACGCCGCTTGCAGAAAAAGACAAAGTCAGCGCAGGTGTAAGTTATCTTATGCAAAAGTTTCATGAAATTAGAGTTAAGAGTTAAACATAAGCTGTTTAGAGTATTTTATAAGCTTCCGGTTACTTCCATGGTTATTTGAAATAAATCTTATAGTTGACTGATATACTCAAGCCATCGCTAACATTACTAATCCGCTTTACAACTCTAATACAAATGAAGTTACTCGTTACATTAACTACCTTTAATATAGATTAGCAAGTAGGACGTGTAATTGTTATTTATAGTCGTCCAAATTAAACAACTACCTATTAGTGGAATATTACGCAACTAACTATATTTCAACTTCCTCGAAAGCAGGGCTCTGTTATGATATTTAATTTAGACGTTGTTTAAAGTCATTTCGACCTAACATTTAACTGTGGTTGTGAGAAATATTTCAACCATTTTCTTTTTCTCCATTTACTGCTAAATATGTAATTAAATGCATAGAATAGGGTGCTCATACATTTATACAATATTATACTTATATAAAATTTACTTACTATTGACGCTCTTTCTATTTAATTGTGGCAATAATTAGGTATAACCAATGCAATAGGGTACTAAGAACTTTCTATATGTATTAAAGGATTTTTACATAAAGCTTAAGACGATATTCAACCAAAAAATTATACAATTTTAATAAAGGTTTGCTTGACGATATTTATACTTGAAAACATAATAATCTATACACAAAATTATATACTCAGTATTATAAAAATATGTGTTTGTTGCTTGATAGATATTGTTTGGTAATGTTAGTGTTATATTAATGAATTTGCTGTCTACAATTAAATTCATCCATGTATCGGCTTGGGAAGCATTTTGTCGTACAAAATTCAATCATGGTCATATCATATCATATCAGAGACAGATGTTCCTTTTATTTATAGAAAATCGAAATAAGTAATGTTTCTCATAAATACAGCTATTATTACATATTCACTATTTACTTAACAGTATGAGTTACTACTCAACATGATAAGCAACATAACCAGGTAACTACGGCTTAGATAAAACAAATAGATAAATAAGTAAATAAATAGGAAATTACCAAGGAAAACTATATTTACAATTGTGTAATAGGTCTATAGTAAGCAACCGTACATAATATATAGAATGGCAGCCTTGTTCAGACGAATTGTTTTATATATCAGACCTTATCTGCCTTTGATTTCATTATCAAAATTGGACGTCACATAATATTGGTTTCATATTTTCCTTTGTCTTGAATCATAGAACGAATGCTTCTTTGATTTGATTTATTAAGAGCTTGTGCAGTTACGGTGAACATTCTATAAATATCTGCATTTTTAATGAAAACACATAAATTGATATATTATGTCTAGCCGTGGTGGAGATGCAGTTAAATTATTTCTTCCAAAAACCCAATACTCAATAGTTATATTCCCTTTTCTATTTATGAAGACATTACATTTTTACAATAATATTTAAATCAAATGGTTTATATAAATAATCATATTAGGATAAAATACATACATCATAACGTATTTATTAGATGTCACACGGCTTAGGTATGCGTATAGCTATTTACACTTACATAAAAGTATAGCTGGCACTTTATGTAATAAACATATTTAGCGGAAAGTTTTAGATGTTGAATGATATTGCGTAGAATTATGGTAATTAAAATTTATATGGGCAGAATAGGTTATTTTTAGCCAATATTTCGATATTCTCTTTGCTACTGTTTACTGTATACATCTTGTATGGGGTCATCCATTAATTACATCACACGTTAAGGGGGAGAGAGGGGGTCTACGAAATGTGACATAGTGTGACAAGGGGGTGGGAGGGGTCCTAAATTTCGTGACGTCACATTTTAAAATCTATTATAATCTAAGTGTTAAAACACGAACTTTATTACTTTACGAAAACCTCAAAAACATATACAACTATATCTGTGTAAATATAAGATACCAATTCGACCACTCGCTGTACTAGTGTTACGCGCCGACCGCCTAGGCGCCCTTTGACAAATGCAGCCAAACGCAGTCCGAAGGCGTAAAAGTAAGTTTGGACTTTGTAATAACAACCAAACTAAACTGACTAGGTATTGCTAATGTATGTACACAGGGTGGAAACTATAAGTGATTACATTCGATTATTATTTAAATTCCACACAAAATAATTATTATTGATTTTTGAACGGCGCGGGCACGCCCGGCACTCACGCTCTTATTATTACCGCTGAGCGCTCAGTGGTGCGAGAAGTTCACGCTCGCCCATTCCACTTTGAACTTTATTTTCAATTGTAAAAATATGTGACGTCACACTAGGGAGGGGGGGAGTCTCACAAATGTGACCAGCTGTGACAAGAAGGGGGGGAGGAGCAAAAAATCATGAAATTCGTGTGACGTAATTTATGGATGACCCCTATTTAATTGAGACAATGCTTTTTTCGTTCGAATCATTCCAACTTTTCTACATTCAGTGATTGATTCATGGTTACAGATGAAGATTTCATTACAAACTGCCCAAGCATTTTACTGTTGTTATGTAGGTACAATTAATAACTATGATTTGCTGTGTGGTTAATTCTCCATGTAAGTTAGTTTATAATAAGTGTTGAAAATGTTCGATTAAGTTTCCATGACAAATCTTCTGACAGCTTGACATACTTGTTAGACAACATAAAGTCTACCACCCTTGGTAAGGCATAATATTGATTCATAAATATTTTGATATTTCCAAATCCGACCATTTCAATAACAGACTGTAACCTATCAGTAATAATTGGGTTCTTATCATGAGATCCTAAAAACTGAATCTATATTTAATAAGGTATACAGGAAACCATTCAAGACAATGGTGACTTTTTGCTAAGAAAAAATTAATAAATAATGAAATTAGGTTCATTTGTCATAGAAAATTAATCATAATGGTAATTATTGTATTGTTAGTTATTTTGTTTTTAATAAATAAATGTTGGCGTTTTACTTTAGTTTTTATTTTTTTTTATTTATTGTTTTTTTTTTGTTTTTAGAATGGCTCCGCTGGCTTCAACGAGCAACGAGGAAATGGGTATGTGAACTGAATAAGTCAATTCTATAAACTAAATAACAAGGCCGTTATTCGGATGTTTATCTATTACTATTCATTATACTATAATTTAAACATGTTTACAAGTTATGGATACATTGCACTGGCTGTTTTGTATTTTTGTGTAAGAAAAGGTTTGTTAATTCTTTTTAAACTAATCAACTCTCACTAAATCATGTTCATAGGCCGCCAGGAAACGAAAACCCGTTCTACAGTAACATTGACAGCATGCCGGACATCAGGCCTAGACGAAAATCAATCCCTCTCGTCTCAGAACTTGTAAGTAACCTTCGATTTTTTTTTTACCAACATAAACCTATCTCTATTATTACGAATCCGATGGAAGTAAGCTATTTTTCTCTCGGACCGGTTTCAATTCGCTATCTTGAAATTGACTTGAAGCAAAGGAGTTATCTGGCATAATAAGCCTTTATTCGTCAACACGGTTAAGGAAGGTAGTTATTTGAAACTGGTCGTAAATGTTAACAGCTCGCATCGACGTACGCTTCAAGAAGCTTAGTAATATTAGGCGCGTAATAAATGTTTTCTTCTACACGGAATATTTTCATATTATGTGTTTTGAACAATTTATGGGGAGATTGTTAAAGCTAAATGCATTGCTGTCGTTGAATTAAGATCGTAGCGTGATAGCACAGGAATTTGCCGTATGCATCGTAAAATGTTACATAATTTGGTTAAAATATGAGATTTATTCATGCTTCAATCAGAAGCCTGGTTTTATATTTTTATTCTCCCTAATTGTTGTTCAAATTGTTAAAAAAAAACAATAAAAAATGAGGCCTATGTGAACCCTTCTCTTTTCATTGATGTCTCAATGTTACCTGTACTGCGTTTTTCCTTCTGATCTTTACTACTTAGATGGCCTTTAACCTATTATTAGAAACCAATCCAACCCTTACTGTACCGTGTAAAAGATAAATTAGGGGTCACCGGATCTAAAACTACAGTAGCAGAGCCATAGCTACTGAATGAAAGACTCTTATTCCTGATAAAAATTAATAATATCATTGCATTTTACCCCCTTACCATGGACCTGCAGGTTCTCAAGGTATTTCTATCCCAATAACACTTCTTTTCTATGCATGCAGTTCTAATCAACAGTAAAAAGATAACATTTTGTGAATCAAAAATTGTTGTCTTTTCACTCACTGTACATAGTGTGCTTGCATTGAAATTTGATTAAAATTAATTTGTCCTCTGCATGTTTCTGCTTCAGATCATTTTTCAGATGTTGGTTCTGTATAAAAGGTAAAGCTACATAATATTGTTATACATCCAACGATTGCCTAACATAATCACATCATACATAAACGAACAATTAAATGAAAATTGAATTCGACACAGGGAACATGCACGTGCTTGCCGATTTTGTTTTCATTGCAAAGCTTCAATATCACAGCGAATATTATTTTTGCGACTAAAAAGTCTTTTTCATCACAACATCAATTAACATGATCCCTAAAATGTGATACTCTTTCAATGTTGTACCGACTCTCATACACACATTTTTACTTAACACGCACTTACAATATTATTTTTTGTATGATCAAACAAAGTTTTCATCGGTATAAGGACTACTGAATTATTCGAAATGGTAGATAAAGTTATCTTTAAAGACAGGCTTTAAAAACAGCTTTTTCAAAGCATGAGTAGCTTTCAACTTGCAATAATGATAAAGTGATTCTCAATTTATAGAGTACTAACAATAGTGAACTTTTCAAAATAGTAGTTAGGTAGGCAATTCAGAGCTTGATTAGAAATAGAAGTCACAAGACTCAGTGCCATTACATACTGAGGATGGAGTGAGATGTTGTTGCTTTTTGCTCATATATTCTCTGCTGTTTAGACAATGGCGGCAACGAAGAGGAATGCAGGTTTGACGTCAGCAGTACATCGGGCCACGTTAAATGACGAAGAACTGGTGAGTTCTAATTGCTTTCTTAATTTTTTCCAAAAGCATACTTATCAAAAATGTTCTAATACTAATATTTTAGCATACCATTTCTGAGTTAAAAGTGTCTTGCAGAAAATGCATGTATACAAGAAGACCTTGCAAGCGCTCATCTACCCGATCTCATCAACCACACCGCACAACTTCGTTCTATGGACGGCGACGTCACCCACTTACTGTTACGAGTGCGAAGGATTACTTTGGGGCATTGCCAGGCAAGGTGTCAGGTGCACTGAATGTGGTGTCAAGTGTCACGAAAAGTGCAAGGATTTGCTCAATGCTGACTGCCTTCAGAGTAAGTGGAGCCCTGTGGTGGTATATAGGTATATGTATATTGTTATTTAAGTGATAGGAATTTGTTTCATTACCTAAACAAGTGATATACCAATTTATAATACACAAACTCACTTGTTTTTATTGGAAACAACGCTGGTTACTATGGAACGTATTCCTATAATTTCAGTGTTGTTTACCTTCGATTAAGTGTTAGCAAGTACGAGAATATCCGTTTTAATTTTTCCTAAATGCTGACGAAAATTTTAATTTATTTATAATAATTATTCTCTTACTTTCGAATCACAACAATGTTTATATAAAACTTAATGTACAGATTTTAATCACAAAGGAATGGATTACCAATCTCTTGCGATTAAAAATCTAATCTAAATCTCAAAGAGCGTCACTTTAAAGAAGCCTTCATAAACGATCAAGAAACATGAAATGTTCAGGTTTTTAGTGTTGGCTGGGAAGCGAAGTTCCCTCCTTATTAATCTCAAGTGAGTCAAGAAGCACTTGACGGGTCACTCGTTGTAGACAAGATCTTTGGATACACAACGTCGCAGTAGAAAATCAATATTTAATGCACAGTCTCTAAAGAACATTGTACTTAAAGCGCTCAAGTCTGAGCACGATTCAGCAAAAGCTTGGACCGTCCCGCTTTATGTAATTTAATTATTTATTTACCAAAGGTTGAAGTATTCGTCTTCTATTAATTTAGTCCAGATGGTAAAGTCTTTGAAGCCCTAAGATTTACTGCACGATTCGGATATTCGATTTTATTGGTTATCAGATTACAACTGAAAGCGATTAAAATAAATGATCACGTGATGAAAATTGAAATTGGCGTATGAGTGATGTTGTTACATAAGTCGAAAGCGGGAGTAAGTCCACAACTCTCAAACACAGAGAGAGTTTCAATGGTACTTAATGGAGAACAAGTCTTGTCGAGAGTTATGACCTTTGTGCTCGCACTTTGATCAAGTGTGCACCGGATGTATAATGAAGACTCATAGATTTATCATCTTGAACGCGAGTTATCTATTTATTTCAAATCACCTTCGTAAAGTATATGTTTATTTCACAAATTGTATTTCAGCGTTTGAAGGTTAAGTTAATACCTGATTATTTTCATATATGATGATTACTATGATTATCCTGAAGTGCCGCTCTTATATGTTAACGTATTTCTACTAGATGTTTATTTAATTTGTTAGATTCCGCTCTCTAGGTGATGTCTGTGTTAAAGGTAATAAAATGGTGTTCAAATCCAGAATGTAATAGTAGTAAAATTTACAGCCATTACTAGTTCGGTTGATATGCATGTGTTAATTTTTTTGCATGTCTCGATCGCTATACATCAGTGATCAAACATTTTTCACGTTCGAAAACACAGCTAGGACCATTCGCCAGAATGACACAACTAGCGACATCACCAGGAGTCACGCAATCATAGGAATAATACATTTCCTTATCATTTTTATCGTTGTTGTAATTATGTTTCTGTGATGTTTATTTATCTCCTTTTCTCTTCATGTTTACTCTGACCTCATATAATGAAAATAGCATGATGTGTTTCCCTTAACCAATTGATGATTTGACCATTGCTTTATCGATGTGCATGGCTATCGGTGAGATACACAGATAATATTATATTCTAAATTTTAATATTCGTATAATGTTCGGTTTTAGATTGACATTGCACGATCATTAGGCGAGCAGTCGTTAGGTGAATCGCGTTTATTGAGAAAAACAAAAATACTCGTAGATAATCGACTGCACGTCATACTCATTCTTAGTCTACACTTTGAAATTATTATTGAAATTTATTTAAATATTTAAATTTAAAACATGTTTTTGGATTATGTCTACCAATTACTTTCAATTTGATTTTAGTATTCCTTATTTAGTATGGTTTAAGATATTGGAATGGTTATATCTAATTTGCAGATGTGATTATATTTTATTTTATTTATTGTTTTTGTAATTTGTTTTGTAGGTACATTGTGCTGTGTATAAATTACATATATAATTTTGATATTTAATGTTTTCGAAGTGTGGACATGTAGCTCACGTAGATAGGGTCCGGTACTGTCATCCGTTCATCCTTTCGGGTTGCCCCGCCCAGCGCCGAAACTTGTGAAAGCCCTATTAAATAAATTATTTGTGTTATGAACTGTTATTTACCCTACTTTACATTTTACACTATCTTACACACCGTTTTTCTTAAAAGCGGTTTAGAAGCTTTATAAACACGAACGCCCAAACAAAACCGACAAATGCAACGTGTTGTTATAATGTGCCTGTTAGCAATGTGTGCACGCAATCCAGTGTCTATCCACTTCTATATTATATGTGGTCCTTTAGTTTATTTATTTTAAATATTTTGATTTATAGACTTCCACGTTTCTGTATTAATTTTACTATCTTTATGTTTTTACTTCTATCTCTGAAGATGTTCAGCGCTTTAAATGATTAAAGTATCGATTTGTAAATAAATAATATTACCAGTTCCGTTTAAAAATATTATGAAAAATGGACGAACAAACAATACTGAATACATACAAATACAGAGGGTGTTTTAGTAAAAATGCAGTTCAAGCGCCTTTCGGAGATACTTGGCAGCTTGTTGATACCTAATGTGCTGTCCTACCTACCCATAATAATATTAATAAGCTGCCAATGATACTCTATGCAAAAGTTATCAAAGCGTTGGACTGTATTGAGTTTTGTTTACCAGGCGCCGCGCTCAGATCCGCTCCGGCCGGCGCCGCTCGACGTCGATGACCTGATCAGATCTGACATATACAATAGTACTTTGCGAATTTATATATTGAAGTTAGAGTCTTGTCAGGTTGAGGCCAAGAGTGGTCGTAGCGGGTGTGGGCGCGGGGCGGGGGGCCGTCCCGGCGCATCCCGCGACTAACGAGAACTATGTTGGCACCGCCTGATCAGTGTGTTTCGCAGGGGCGGCCGAAAAGTCTTCCAAACATGGCGCTGAAGATAAAGCTAATTCAATCATCACGGCTATGAAGGAAAGAATGAAACAACGCGAACGAGACAAACCTGAAATATTCGAACTGATCAGGTAATGACACTTCCAATTTTGTTTGACGATAATATCTAAAATTCCAAACTTTGTACGGCGATTTGCTTTAAATGGGTCGGATTCAGGTATACGATTTTATATTTATCTCAATAATAATAAACTAATCACCATTTCGCCTAGTATCACTTAGCTGAAACAAAACAATCACATGAATTTACAATAGCTAAACTGCACGTAAATAACACCCCCTTTGAAATTCATTTTTACAACAGAGAATCGCTTGTGAAAGAGCTGTTTCTGATGATATCATGAAAAGTAATGTTTAATATCATATAAAATGCCGTTGAGTAAATTGAAAATATCGGAAAGCAATCGCTGACACGAGTGTGTATGTGACAGACGCGTGTTCAGCATCGAAGGGGACCCTCACGCAGCGCACATGAGCACAGTGAAGCAATCAGTCCTCGATGGTACATCAAAATGGAGCGCGAAGATCGCCATCACAGGTTCGATTGACGTACAGTGTTTGCACTAAATGTTCTATTCTAGGATTTAGGTACCAGCGGAGGCGCAAACGTCAAAAGGCATAAAACACAATACAAACACAACACTAAATTGTATTCAATCTTTCGTTTCATGTGGCGGCCAGGCGGACTTTTAACGTCGACCCAGACACTCATATTGACAGTCTAGAACAGGCCAAGCAAGTCACTATAGAAGGAACATCAAAGTGGTCTTGCAAGATCGCCATTACAGGTTTGCGGTGGTCTTTTGCGGCTCCGAACCGCACGCTCGCAATTTTGATACTATTAGACAGACTCTTCGCCTGAATTCTCTTTTCTCTTGTTTTTGATATCTGCTTCAAATTATGATTTTCGTATCATTATATAAAATAGCGTATGAGCGTTGTAAAGTAAGATAGTACAATATGCTAAGTTGGATAAAGTAAATGCTTAAGTAACTGTAAGCTACCGCTTCAGCAGATATCAAAAAAAAAATCTATTGCATATCTATACTTCAAATAATTACCCGAAAAATCACGGTCGTTAATGCACCGCCTCTAATCACTTCCATCGATAAAAAGTAGCTTGATTTAATCATTAACACTAAGGAAATTCCACGAATTTATAACACTTCACCAACTCTGATGATGAAACAAATTCAATTATTCTTGTCACGCACACACATTTTATAATCCCTGAACACTGAAATGACACGATTCAAACCACGTTTATTTATAATGATTGCAAAACCACAACTCGGCAGCACGTCTGCTAAATTAACACAAATTGCATGAGAGTCACAAATTAACAATAAATGTTACAATTATGAGTGGATTGTCAAAGCTCGTTCACTGTAACATGAATGATGATAGGGCTTCACATTACGAACATTAACCTGTTTAATTTTCAGTGCGAGGATGATAAAGCCTATACTTCAGTAGTCGTTTGTAAGTGAATGAATTTTTAGAAGGAATAATAGCATGCCGAATGAAGGACCCCAATTATCCCGAAATTTCTACCTCTCTACTGTTACTGCCAATAACTTTTCGATTCGTGAAAATTCCAATACCATTAGACTTGATTCCCGCGCATATCTTTATACTTCTTCTTTGAAACTTTCTTCTTGGTCGAAGTTTGCATTAGAAGTTGCGATAATGTAGGCGCTATGTTCAACTTGTTTTAGAAATCGAATTTGGGCATAGATAAAAAGTTTGGTAGTTTGAAGCTAGTGTCTTCTTCTTTGACCCTGACCCGTTCTGATCACACGAAACCCTGTTCATAGATTTCCAAGACATTTTAGCACAACAGTGCCTCGTTCGGTAAGTATGGTAGCAGATAGTGGTAAGGTAATCTTTTAGTGTAAGTTTAGGCTAGCTTTACCCGCTAATATTGCTTTATGGCGAAGAATCTGAGCGTAATGTAAACTAGTACATTGCGTAGAGTAACATTTCATGAATACAAGTAATAAGTAGTTATATAACAATTATGAATATGAATATATGTATAATTTTCATATATACGTTTACTGAAATTTATCCAACCAAACCTACAGTTTTGGAATATACTGCCATATTATTCCTACTAAACGCTAAGATCCACTGAAGCAGTACATTTAAATATTATTTCTGATAGCAATCTAATTTTTATGGAAATTTCGAGGTCTTGCTAAAATAGATACTGTGTAGTATTGTTATATGTAATATAAGTATACACATTATAAAATATGTTGATTAATATATAACTTTATATTATTCAACATATTTTCTTTGAATTGTAATTATGAAATACTAAATTAGCCCTTCACGGGCAGTTATTTGTGCTCAAGGCCTTATCGCGAAAGATAAGAGTGGGACGTCAGACCCCTACGTTACCGTCCAAGTAAGCAAAGTGAAGAAGAGAACAAGAACTATGCCTCAGGAATTGAACCCGGTGTGGAATGAGAAATTTTACTTGTGAGTATAAACATACCATCCAATGTTCCAAAAGATGCACTAAACTTCTCAGTGTAATGGTAATTAAAACTTCTTTTTCAGTGAATGCCACAATTCATCTGACCGTATCAAAGTAAGAGTATGGGATGAAGATAACGATCTAAAGTCTAAATTGCGCCAGAAATTAACGAGAGAATCTGACGATTTCTTGGGCCAGACAATAATCGAGGTAAACCAGTCTAAATTTTGAAAGACATTATTTTTATCTTTTAAAAGTAAAAGATTATTCAATCTAGTTTGTAAATCAATTATTTTTGAACGTCAAAATTTACATGAAGACCTGCCCCAAAACATCTTCTTAGTGGAAGATTGGAAGTGAAAGTGGCGTAAGTTACTTATAGCACAACTACCTAAAATATTTGAAGATTTTAATTTTATGCAATGGTATTAAGTATGAAACATTTATAAACAAAAAATAATTAAGTGTTAGTTAGCAACCTACATTATAATCATACAATTTATCAACCAATAAAATTACAGAGAGTTACATAGGTACAAATAACTAACGAGTAGACTTATAGTAAAAGTATAAGTTTCAGTGTATTGCAAAATATCCATTCATCATTTTTAGAACCCTGCCTCGTAAACTAACAGGTCAGCAACTCTATACGAGTGTCATTATACCGTTTAGTAGTAGTTAATCATTTCAGTAGTGTAATGTAAGATGTGAGGGATTATACTAACAACTTATTATAAAACAACAATATCTATAAGGTGTAACAGATTAAGCGCAATACCTCAGACACCCTAATTATAATATTACATTATAAGTGTAAAACAACATCCGTAACTAAATAAATTGAAACCGAACCTAGACATTTTTTTATAAAATAGTTATCCTTACTAAACGCAAAACGTATGTGCGTCATACAATGTCCTTACGCAGACGCATACACTCATTCAATTTTAGCGGCTGACACGCACACGAGCGCATTTCCTTGAATTAAGGATTGTAATAATTTGTTATGATACTGTGTTTCTATTTTAAGTTTAATGAAAGATTTTTCCGTCAAAATATAACACTTATTTTTCATGACGGATATCGATTCAGAAGCACACATACATGTTACACGTTGTATATTAAGTTTAAGTTTCTACCCCTCTTTACAAATGTAGCGCGTACGGAGTTTCATGTCTGTTCTTCACCATAAGAAACGACTAATTTCGAACCATGCACTAGCTTCTGATGTTTTATAAGTGCCCATGTCTGCTTACATGAAATAAAATATTGTATGTTTAGGAAAATATAAAATTTAGCACAATTAAAGTTTATATGGAGAAGGAGTGCAGAAAGAGGTATTTAGGTAAATAAACGTTAAAATTTTATTAAATTAATTACGGTCGGATATCAACCATTTGATGAGCTCTAGAAAAATATATAAACTTAATAATATTTAATAATATTACTAATATTACAGGTGATCTCCGGAACTAATAATATGTAGATATAATTATAAAATGCTTTTCATTAGTAGTGAAGTGCTAGTTTGCAATAAAGTCATTGAATTGAACTGAATTAAATAAACTAATACTTTTAGTCAAACTTATCCTCACCCTCTCATAATAGTAAGAGGCATGTGTAGTTATATATACGTATGTAGTCTCCTCAAGGATCTTATTCTTAATATAAAGTAGTACAGAAACATTAATTCTTCACAATCTTGACATATTCTTGACATCTCAACTATGATGAAAAGCCCGCGCCGCCTTTGGTCTCATAGGTAATAAATATTTATTAGGTGAAATCATTTCTTGGTACTTTATCTCTTGAGGTCGCAGTGGTGTTTGTTTTTATTACTTCTCTGATCCTTTAATGTATAAAAATTATACCACGGTTATATAAATATAAATAAATATTTATACATTCTAAATCCTATCGAACTAGTCCTTATAACATAATAATACTAGCCTATAAATTCACCACTGCTGCGGCACAGACCTTCTCTCTATGGAAAGGCCTTTTTTTTCCCTGGGTCGGAAAATCATCGAATGACTTCTCCCGCTCTCGGTGGAGCGGAAGGGAGTGTAAGAGTTCTACTGACTAAAAACCCACCCTGTTCCTTCAGGTGCCCTTAAGTGCCAAAACCCGTTTCCACGCGATGTTATCTTTCACCGGCTTTGAGAGCAGCGATGAAGATATCAATTACCTGCCCTGGTTTGAACCTACGATTTAGAACTCGTAAGTTGGGCTCACAACCACTGGGCCACCGCTGCTTTCAACCAGCTCTACTACTACTAACTACTTTTATAGGTACGAACCCTGTCAGGCGAGATGGACGTTTGGTACAACCTGGAGAAGAGAACGGATAAGTCAGCGGTATCCGGAGCCATAAGGCTGCACATCAACGTGGAGATCAAAGGCGAGGAGAAGGTGGCACCATATCATGTTCAGGTTAGTGAAATACATTGTAACTAATTGTTTTTTCTCAGAAATTCTTATTTCGACTAGGTCTCATTCAAATCCAATCAAACTATCAAATCTAGTTTCGCAACATACTTCACGATCTAACAGATTAAATAAATATTTCTTACTTTTGCGGCTGACGTTATCAATGCCTTCGTCTTTACGAACATTTATTCTAATGACTTTACACCTAATAAGCCAGAGGTCTCAAAATGGCAACAGCCGGTGTTGCAAATGTAGTTTATATCGGGTTTTACCTTTCCTTGCGTTTTATAAACAATGTTTCCCATTCACAAGTCAACAGGTTACTCAGGGCATTGGCATCATGCCCCTTGGCCTACAGCCAGCGGCGGCGGTAATTACTTATTTAACGCAACTACTGAACTTGACAAATATAATTATTGGATATTGTTTTGTAATCATTTGTTAGCCTCCCGAGGCAGCTAATGTTGGAACCAACGTTTGATTATGGAAAACAAATTGCAGTTCTTAGTCGAACGTGAACAAGAAAACATTTCACCGTTTCTATTATCTATACTAATATTATAAAGCGAAAATGTTTGTTTGTTTGAAAGCGCTAATGTTCGAAATTACTGGGTGGATTTGATATGAAATTTGGTATGAAAGTAGCTTGAACCTTGAGGAAGATTATGGGCTCCTTTTTATCCGACTGCAAAATAGGAGGATTATGCTATTAACGTGATAAAGTCTAAACCCCGCGCGACTGCTAGTTTAATATTTAAAAGAGTAGCTGAGTACTGGCTATGAAAGCTAGGATAAATAATTTATTTTTGCCAAGCATTTGTTCTTTATAGGAAAGAATGTACTTTCATTTTCTATTAAATTCGTACACGCAAATGGATGTGTTTTATATCATTTTCATAAAATATATCCTGCAATTTTTGCAGCATAAACATTACGGAAGTTTTTATATCAATTTCCTCAAAATGTTAAACTACACGTGTTATATGCACGATTAAAATAAGTTATTTAAAAATATAATAAAACTAGTATTTGCGTGTTGCGCGAGTTGCAAGCACCTCGCGTGCTTGTGAAAAAAGAAATTGGTATTTGCGTGTTGCGCGAGGTGCAAGCACCTCGCGAGCTTGTGAAAAAAGAAATTGGTATTTGCGTGTTGCGCGAGGTGCAAGCACCTCGCGTGCTTGTGAAAAAAGAAATTGGTATTTGCGTGTTGCGCGAGGTGCAAGCACCTCGCGAGCTTGTGAAAAAAAAAAAAAAAAAAGAGGGGGGGGTGGTGATGGGGGGGGGGGTTGCACAAGTATTCCAACAAAAACATTGCCCCTCTAAATGAATCTGAAAAAAAAAATGTTCCAAGTCTCTTAGATTCCGAGATCCGCCTAAAGGGGAGGAGAAGGGGGGCGAGGGGGGGGACTTTGAAAAATGGTTTTTACTTTACCGAGCCTCCTCTATACGAATCCGTAAAAAACAAAAAATACGGGTCTCGTAGTTTCCGAGATACGATAGGGAGGGGGGAGAAGGGGGGTGAAAAGGGGAGGTTTGGCACTTTTCCCGTAGGTTTGAGAGTTACTTGTTTACGAATCTGTCAAAATATACCCACCTCCCCATCCACCATCTGGGAGAACAATTATGTCAATGAGTCAGTCAGTGAGTGAGTGAGTGAGTGGTAATTTAGCTTTATATAATATTACTAGTATTTGCGTGTTGCGCGAGGTGCAAGCACCTCGCGTGCTTGTGAAGAAAACTAAAGCATTGCCCCTCTAAATCAAGTATTTGCGTGTTGCGCGAGGTGCAAGCACCTCGCGTGCTTGTGACAAAAACTAAAGCAATGCCCCTCTAAATCAAGTATTTGCGTGTTGCGCGAGGTGCAAGCACCTCGCGAGCTTGTGAAAAAAAAAAAAAAAAAAAAAGAGGGGGGGGTGTGATGGGGGGGGGGTTGCACAAGTATTTCGACTAAAGCATTGCCCCTCTAAATGAATCTGAAAAAAAAAATGTTCCAAGTCTTTTAGATTCCGAGATCCGCCTAAAGGGGGGAGAAGGGGGGCGGGGGGGGGGACTTTGAAAAATGGTTTTTACTTTACCGAGCCTCCTCTATACGAATCCGTAAAAAGAAAAAAATACGGGTCTCGTAGTTTCCGAGATACGATAGGGGGGGGAGAAGGGGGGGGAAAAGGGGAGGTTTGGCACTTTTCCCGTAGGTTTGAGAGTTACTTGTTTACGAATCTGTCAAAATATACCCACCTCCCCATCCACCATCTGGGAGAACAATTATGTCAATGAGTCAGTGAGTGAGTGAGTGGTAATTTAGCTTTATATAGTATAATAAAACATGTTAACAAATTTCCACGCAAATTTGGAATATCCAATCAATTCCGAGGAAATAATTAAAATCTATAGAATTCCCTAAAGCTTTTCAAAAGTCGAATCGTTCTTTTGTGTCATTAATTCGAATTATGATAAAAATGTTCGGTCGCTTATAACAGCCCTTCAGTTCTGTTGAGCGTACAATCAAATTTAGTTGTAGAGTTGAAAGTAGCGACTAAAACCCAGGCGGGAGCTGAATGGACCAACTTTTTGGAATAAATGTGAAAAGTTTGTGTAGCCGGTTAACTAAGCGAAACTGCTAGCTAATGCAAAAGTATAATTTCTTGGTCACATTCGGTCTCGGCGGGGTGTTGGGGACGGTGGCCAGTTTTGTGATGCAAATAATTTAAGCTGGCTATTTTATGTCGGTTGTGCGACCTCTCCGTTGGGAATTTTAATGTTTATTTTCTAGCAAAGTTTGGGCACAAGCACATTAAGGCTGATGGAATTAAAATTTCTTTTGTCAGAGTGGAATTGAATGTTGTTACGTGAAATATTTTAGTCTAGTTAAGATTTTAGTACTATTACATTAAAATGTTTCTTTTTTTAAATATTGTTGTCAAATTTTTTTCAGCAAATACACATAATTATGTACTAAAATACTTAAAATACAAACTAGAATAAAGCATAAAAAAATTGATCCTCAACGCTGTCGGCTGGCAACGTACCCCATATACTGGCGGCATTGCCTCGTTGTAAGGCAAAAATGTTTCTTAAATTATTTTTGGATTGACAGTTACTTAAATTTCTGTAATTCAAGAAATATTGATATAATAACATCATTGAATTTTGAATGATACACTTGTGTAATGATACACAATAGTACAAGTTTGATTTGTAAAAAAAATAAAAAAACTTACATATGGAAACATGATACAAAATGATGCAAAACTGAAAGCTATTTATATCTTCCTCTTTGCGTCGAGTTCCTCAATGCTGAAGGTCGTGAAGCCACCCTGGAAATACCTAGCTTTTCCTTTATGGTGCTATGCAGCTATGCCTGTTCTTGGCATCGTGTAGTTGTACATCCAGGGTGGAACGGACCTGATCAAACCACCTTGTTGGGCTACGGCTTCTAGGTCATTGCCATCAACCTTGCCAGTAATTATGAGTTGTTGAAGATTGTGGAATTCTTTCTCATCTATTTAAATGAAAATGGAATGGAAACAGGTAAGATGGTGGTCAAACGCGAGCCTATTATCAATTTTTTAAAAATCTTCAGTATTCTGCGTAGGAAAGTTGTTGATTGTTGGTCCAAAGAGTAAAGTAATATGGTCTGGTCTTCACAATATGCGTCATCGGAATCAGTCATAACAAATCTATAATAATTCTAATATTTGACTTGTATTTTATCTGTATCCTGTCAAAAAAGGAAGTTCTATATATTATGTCTAATTGACCTTTTATAACAAACCTTTTTGGATATAAATATAAACATAAACCTCAGTTTTTGGAACGAAGTTCCTTATCGCGCGTTACGAAAGGGGGCTAGCCGGCAAAAATTCATACGAAAAGTTGTAACGACACTTTTTAAGGGGTGTGGATATTCGTGAATCAGCCTTCATTAGAACCTTTTTTTCCGTAACCCTTACAAGATTTTTTTTTCAAAATAATATATATTAATCTACACAATGTAAAGCGTGTCCTCGTGGCTTCAGAAAAAATAAAAATATATTTGAAATATCATAAATAAATACGTAAAGTGGCCTCTGTTTTTGTGACTTACTACCATTTTTCTCCTAAACTATCAATCACAGGATCTTTTAATTGCCACCAATATATTATATTAAGTAATGTCGATGGGACCATGTGCTTATTTTTGCCAATAACTTTCTTAATTATTTATAAGGATTTTTTTACGTAATCGCTACTCGCAAATCGCGTATCCACCCCTCCGGGCGCCCAGTGAATCAGTGCGGGACGAGACGCAGTGCTGGACGGACCTGTGACACTTTTCTCCGCAAACAAAATTATTGTCGATAGCCCAACCAATTAGATTTTTCTTTGTTTTATGTATAGTGTGTGTAAATATTAGGTTATTTTAGTGTGTAATTAGGTATAACGTTGTAAATAATAATTACTACTTGTCGTAAATTCTTATTATAATATTAAAATGGGTGACAAAAAAAGACGCAAGAAGCGTAATTTGAAAATAGCATACAAGAGGAAATTCCAAAGAATTAAACTGTAAGTACCTACTTAATATTTTATGTACTTGTTAGGTAATGAAAAAAAATGGCCAAGTGCGAGTCAGACTCGCCCATAAAGGGTTCCGCAGTAACTATAATAATATAATATAATATGTATATTAATGTGACAAAAAATATCTTACAAATTTCTTAAAACTAGCTTATTTACATTTTTTTACAACTACGCCCAATAACTTTGTTTTTCATAGTGTTTCTATGAATTACAAAGTTATATTTGCGGTTTTAGGAAATATGCTGTACCTCAAAAACTGCTGACTCGATCTCGTTCAAACCGAGTCTTGGTTGAAAGATTACATTAAGATCTATAGATATATATTTTTTGTAGATTTTTCACTCCATTATTATAGAAGTTAGAGGGTATATCTTTTAAACGATTAACTTTATGAGAAAGTGGTCGTAGAAACCTCAATGTCATTTTTAAAGACCTGTCTATAAATACCACACACGCATAGGTTTCAAAAAAAAAAATATTTCAGTTTTAGTTCCATGTATGGGGAGCCCCCTTAATTTTAATTTTTTATTTAATTTTTTTCTTAAATTCGGAAAGCGGTTCACAGAATACATCTACCTACCAAGTTTTACATGTATAGTCCTAAGAGTTTCGGAATAAAATGGCTGTGACATACGGACGGACAGACAGACAGACGGACAGACATGACGAAACTATAAGGGTTCCGTTTTCGCCATTCGGCTACGGAACCCTAAAAATGCACTATCTTTCAAAACTTAGTTGATACCATACTTATATAATTGCAATAACTTTTAAAGTAGGTATACACAAAATTAGTAGGTATAAGGTACAGAGGGTCTGTACCGTATACCTACTAATTTTGTATATAACATAAACTAGTACGAAAAGTGAATTAGGTCTATATATAATACTTAACCATAATCGTTGAAAACTAGGTAAGTACGCAGTTTGCTAAAATTATTCTGAGAATCCCATGCACAATCGAATTACACGGTTAATTTTATAAAAATAAGGTCTTATTTCGGTCCCATATTTTCATAGAAAAGGGCACCTCGCTAAACTAATACGAAAAGCGAATTAGGTCTATATATAATACTTAACCATAATCGTTGAAAACTATGTAAGTACGCAGTTTGCTAAAATTATTCTGAGAATCCGATGCACAATCGAATTACACGGTTAATTTTATAAAAATAAGGTCTTATTTCGGTCCCATATTTTCATAGAAAAGGGCACCTCGCAGCTAAAAATGAACTCCTATTTCGACGGAAGAAACGTTTTATTTTTCTATTCGTATTATCTATGCCTTTGTAGAAGCCGCTAGCCACCGCCAATCCACCATTGTCACACAAAAATATTTTAAAGGGCACTATTATTTTATAAATCATTATGGTTAATATTTCGGTATTATGAACGTAAAAATATGTCAACAAAAAGTATATATGAAAGTAACGAACATGGATGTTAAACATTATTCAATTTTATAAAATTAAAAATTATTAATTAATTAATAATATTAATTATTAAAAATTCATACGAAAAGTTGTAACGACACTTTTTTACCGACTTCAAAAGAAAGGAGGTTCTCAATTCGTCTTGAACTTTTGAAGTGAAAACTTCTTTAGGGGAGTTGAGGGGGGAGTTGCGGGTCGAGTTGCGGTTCGAGTTGCGGGTTTTAGTTGCGGGTCGAGTTGCGGGTCGAGTTGCGGGTCGAGTTGCGGGATGAGTTGAGGCATGAGTTGAGGGGCGTTTCGTGGGGAGTTGAGGTAAAGAGAGAGAGAGAGAGGGCAACGGTATACCTTTGAAATTTCGTAAATTTTTGAAGGTTCAACAATTCCTTCACTAATTAATCGAAAGGAACTTCGTTCCATCCGGGTGTCCCTTGACACCTCTCAAGTTTTTTTTTATTGACAATAGGATCGCGTTTGACCACCATCTCACCTGATGGTAAGTGATGATGTGGTCGAAGATGGAGCACGCTTACCTAAAAGTAACCTATTCACTCTTGACTTAAAGACCCCTAGGTTACAGCTATTGGGAAACACAGACTCCGGCAGGGAATTCCACTCCTAAGCTGTACGCACAATGAAGGTATTCCCAAAACGTTTAGTGCGTATAGGTGGGATGTCCACCATATAACGATGGCGCATCGCCATTTGTCTTGTAGTCTGATGATGGAACGGGCTTGAAGGAATTAGATTGTGTAATTCCATCGCACACTCCCCGAAATGTAACCGATAGAAAACCGATAGACTGGCAACTCGTCGCCGATGTTCAAGGCTCTGGAGCTTTGATTCGACCAGTGTATCGTTGCCAATAAGTCTTTTGGCCCGTTTCTCAATAGACTCAAGCGCATTTAGTTGGTACTTGGCAGATCCATCTCAAAGATGAGAGCAGTACTCCATACACGACCGATCCTGGGCTTGATAGAGATTGAGCAGCTGTTCGGGTGTGAAGTACCGTCTCACCTTTGCTGGGATTCCCAACCTTTTTTATGCTAGTTGAGCCTTAGCCTCGATAAACAGGCTGAAATTGAGGGAAAAAGTTGGTGTTACCCCCAGAAGCTCGATACGATCGGTTATCGGCACGGTTACACCTCAGAAAGTAGGAGCCGGTTCGAATTGACTCCTTTTTGCGGAGAAGAGACACACCTGGGTCTTAGCTGCATTAAACTTGACCAAGTTGGCATCGCCCCATTCGGAGACAACCTTCAAGGACAAGTTCAAGCGCCCAACCATGTCCTCACGGAGAGACTGGATCTGTGACCCACCAGCACGCGCGTTGGACACATATAATAATAATAATAAGCCTTCTTTATTTCATATCTTCCTTAATTTTACAAATTTAAATCCAAATGTTGTTAGTATTGTTAGTAATTTCACTAAAATTATTTATTTTTTAGTACAGTTAGCTATTTTTTTCTTTTTGTGATATGAATCTCGTTTGAGTAAAGGCCTCCTCCAGCTGCTTCCATAATTCTTTGTCTTCGCTTTTGCTCATCCAGTCTTTTCCTGCGTTGTCAACTATATCATCAGCCCACCGTTTGTAAGGTCTTCCAACTTTTCTTTGTCCAAGTATTGGTCCTCGCCAGCGAGTACTCCGTTTAGTCCATCTGTTGTCTGTGTAACGTGACACGTGTCCTGCCCATTTCCATTTTAACCTTAGAGCTTGTGTAAGTGCATCTGTCACTTTTGTTTTTTGTCGTATTTTGACATTCTTGATCTTCTGTGTTCTGTGGACCTTTAGGATGCTCCTTTCCATGGCTCGTTGTGTTACATTTATTTTCTGTTTTATATTGTTTGTGTAAGTCCATGTTTGGCAACCATATAGTAAACTAGGCAAGAGACAGGTATCCATAACAGTTTTCTTTAAATGCATACTCTCAGTTGGTCGCGTTGGACACATATCTCTCAGCAACTGTGCTGTCGTCTGCATACCCAAAGGTACCTGGCATATGCAGATCATTAATGTGCAGCAAGAATAAAGTTGCTGAGAGAACCGACCCCTGAGGGACCCCGGGATTAATTGCCAATTGGCCAGATGAGCAGCCGACAATGACCACTCGAATGGACCGATCTCTCAGGAAGTCTTCAATCCAAACGCAAAGTTGGGTGGGTAAACCGAAAGAAGGTAGCTAGCTTAGCAATATGCTACTTTCAAATAGAAACGTAGAATTTTCATAACAATTCTACCCCTTTACGAATGGTTGTTTTAATAAAATAATAATATTATGGCAGCCCTAAATTATTATTCATATCAACGTTCCCAATTACATAGAGTAATCACTACGTAAAATTATTCCGACTAAGATTTTCTGATAAGAAATCTATCAGAAACAAAATAGAAGTCTATTTTCAGATAGCATCGCTCCTGTTAAATCTACAAAGACTTCGATTTTATCAGTAATAGGTATGCTCTTACTCAACGTCAACACTTGAGCTAACTCTCAATGTGAATTCAATTTGATACTTTTGAATCAATTTTAACATGTACTTTGGCTATGTTATATGATTAAAGAAATGCCACCTTTGTCATGGCAAGTACGATACTAATTGTAGAATGCTAGCATGACACTAACGATCATTGACCAACATTAAATCAGAGACATTCCCAGTTTAAAAAAGTATAATTCATAAATCAATGCCAAAGTCCGACTGTTTCTTTATGACGTCAGTGCTGTTGAAAAAGTTGGATTTTGGTATTTTTGGTTTGTACATTGGAAAAAGACATAGAATACATGTAGTAGTACGAGTAAACGTTCATTTATGATAGTTATAAATATATAAAGTCGCCCTGAATTCTTTTAAGACTTAGTTATATGGCCGTAGTTTAAAATACCTAATATCGACAAAAAATAATAGAGTTAACGAACCTACGCTATTAATATAACCTCGATGAGAAGCCCTCGGCTTACCTAAAACATTATTATACCTTCGAAGACAAGAACGCATTTTATTTAAACTTAATTAATTTACTTAGAAACTACCTATGTACAAATCTTTGGTATATATTAACGAAAGTAGATAACAAGAAAACGTAATACCATGAGACTATAAATCAAAGTTTTTATATAAGTTGATAAAAATGCTTAATTTGGAATAGTTCTGAGGTAAGGTTCCATCCTTGGTTAAAAATTTTAAAGGTTGGTAATTTAACTCGGCATAAAGTGTTTGCACGTATAAAGTAGCATCAAATAAGTTTTAAACTTCAACGGAGTAAGTGAAATCACGGTTCATAAAGAATTGTTGAAATCTATGTTAGAATAAAAGCAGGAACAGGAACACATAATAAAGATGAATTTACTGCTACCACAATGCTGTAACAAAATACACAAAGTTGTTACAAATTTTAAACAATTACATTTATGTAATGCATCACGACAAATTGTATTCATGCAGGAATTTCACTGGTTGCATTGTTATTAGATTGTCAAACTTTTTGATAAATACACTTGTCATCAGAAAAATCGAAACACCTTGCATGTTTATGTTTTGTAAGGATTATCAGAAAAATGTGTATATTATATGTCAAATGTCGTTTAATAGTGAATAATATGAGGTTTTCAGATCCTAATGTTAATGTTCTAAATTCAAATTAAAATTTCATATTTTGTTTAACAAGTCATTTTTACCCCGTATGGAGTATGAAGGAAATTGATAAAACAACACACGTAAATGAAAACAAAGCTAAGAAACGTTTGTTTAATAACTTGTATTCCCGAGCTCTTATTACTGCTTTCATACGGTTCTTCATTGATCACGATCAAATGTTGTGGCATTCTATTCTATTCCTCTTGGATTGCATTTTGCAGCTGGCGAAGTGTTTCTGGGGCAAGATCTCTTGCACGAATTCGTCTCTTTAATTCATCCCATAGATGTTAAATCGGATTCATGTACGGGCTTCTTGCTGGCCATTCCATAATGGAGATACCGACATCGGTAACATAATCTCGTACGACGCTTGCAGTGTGAGTCCTAGCATTGTCGTGCATGAATATGTAACCGTTGCCAATAAAATGTGCATAGAACATCACGTGAGGCTCAAGACACTGTTTGATGTACCGATGACTATTTAGTGCAGGCAGACGTGGCCCAGACACAAAGACAAGCTCTGTCATACCGTCGGTGCTGATTCCTCCCCAAACCGTCCACGAACCACTACGAATGACCTTTTCTTCAATGAAGCATTGTGCAAAACGTTCTCCATCTCTTCTATAGACCTTGTTCCTTACGTCGTTACCATACATCATAATTTTACACTCATCAGAAAAGAGGACTTTGTTCCACTGGAGGTATGACCAATTTAGGTGCTCAAGTGCAAAGTTAAGGCGCGCTCTTCGATAGTCTGCAGTTAATTTCGGCCCATTTGCTGGCTTGTGCGGTATCAGTCTACGTTTCTTCAACCTTTTTTCTAATTATAGAGTCACTTACAGCTATCCTACGCACAACATGAAGCAACTGCTGCAGTTGAAAAGCAATAAGACGTCGATTTCGTAAAAAAATGCAAAAATAAATCGATCATCTCACTCAAAAGTGACCCGATTCCTGCCAGATCCTGAACGGCGTGTGAACAAACTAGTCTCCCGATAATGTTTGTAGACTCTATGAACAGATGACTGGCTTAGATGCAATCTTTCAGCCACAACATGCTGACTAAGTCCAGAATCCAGCAATGCTACTACTTGGGTGGCTTCGGCTTCATGTTTTGGAAAAAAAACTTTTTCAGACGTCTCAAAGTCACAGTAAATAAATAAAGAACAAAAAGTTTTAAAATAAGCGCTAATTTTTAGTTTTCAAAGGCGAAATGTCCTCCAATTCTAAATACACATTTGTCTCAAAACAGTGAATCATTTCATTTATAGGATAAAAAAATGAAATTCTAATTTAAAATTTTGAATTTTCGCTTATCACTGCCAGCTATACAATCATGTGATTTTTTTCATGGAATGAAAACTCTTTGTGTTAAATTAGGACAGAAACCATAAAAATGGAAGAGTTACGTTTTTTTCTGATGAGAAGTGTGTATAAATGAAGTTAGACATCAGCACCGAATGTACGTTCCGTAAATTTGACATGACTAACATGCAAGTCTGGACGTGACAAGACAAATGACAAGCTGACAGCTATAATCCTGGCAATAAACAATAAACCTTCTTTCCGGTGGGCAAAATTATCAAATGTGTCCTCCCGGCACAGAAGGTAGTGTCAGACTTCTACTGACTAAAAATCAACTTCGTTTCTTCAGTTGCCTTTGCATTCCAATGCCGCGGTATCTCGTTAGAATATTCCCGCAACCCCAGAAGAGAATGGCTCTTCCAAGCCCCGTCAACGATGCTGACTGCTCTTTGAGGCGCGTATGGAACACGACACGCCGGATATACAAAAGCCAACGAAATGTCATTTGTCCCGGAAAGGGAATCAAATCCGCGACACACAACATAACACCCAAAATCCCAACCACTGCGCCTTACTATATAACCTTTTTGCATTACTTTATAACCGCACACCCTGTGTGGTCTTAAAAGTATTTCATAAAATTCAGATATTCTAAAAACAATCCAAAACTGACCGTCAATTATAACGGGCACTGTATCAGCCATCCCTATCAGGGATTAAAAACAAAGTTGACAAAAATATCCTATGATCGTCTCCTTCTTCGTCCGGTACCTATGTACGTATATGCTAAGGACTGAACCACTTTGCAATTCAAAGATTTCTATGTTCGTTCATCCCTCAACTTTTCATCTAAATGTTTGTAAAATACACTTTCAAAAGTCGTAAGATAAAGTTCTGAGTTTTGTTTGAATAATAAATATTGAATTTCCGACGAGTTGCGCCAGCTATCCCGCTTTAATTTTACGTGAATTTTACACAGAATTGGACGAAGGTGTGTTGACCAAAAGGCTTATCGACACCATTCATTCTATAATTTCGGTTAACAGAACAGTACTTACGTTTAACGATAAAATAATCACTCTACTGGTTTTTAGTACGAGGAACCTTTAATAGACTTTAACTTTCAACTTTAACACATCCAGGAGTTAAGCATCTTGTCTCACGCTTTGAATGTTACACGACAAAATACAACGCTACATTTATCGTTCCAACCTACCCATCTATTATATAATGGACTATAAACCATTATCATTTCAGCCAAAAGATGTCCACTGCTGGACATTATGTCGGTCCCAAAAAGCTTCTTGCTTCGATCCAGGTTGCTCCAATGGCCATAACAATAGAATATAGGTAGTGTAGGGAAGATCTCGTGGCTAAATACAACAGCCCCGCAGGTCAATATTCAAGGTTGAACGCTGGCCGGGTTCGATGCGTGACCATCGTAACATATCGAGGTAGCATCCTTCGGCTTCCCAGGTAGGGGAAAATATGGTTGTGATGTTGAGCTCACGAAGGATACAGACATATGTACAGAATGCAGTTAGTTTTTATCTATATTAGAATTCAATTTTATATCAGAAGTAGCAAGGTAAATGCCTTGCTACTTTTTTTGTATTCAGTATAAGCTCGCGTTTGACCACCATCTCACCTGATCGTAAGCGATGATGATGATCCACTTCTGGAGTTATAAAACTTACATTTAAAAAAAATCATACAAATTCAATTTCATCAGCAAGTGGAAACGTTACAGGCTAAATTATTAATATATTATTAATATGCCTGTGTAGATTCGAACATATTACCTACAACTCATGTATCGTGCCTGTACCCACTGAGTCACCTCTGCTCACTGCTATCAAGTATTGCATTTATCCATTGAAGAAAAAGTTTAAAAAAAAATATAAAGGAGGGAACACAAGTTGAGCTTTAGGATTATTTTCTATATGATTTACCTTTTGTTTGTAAGCGTATAACTCGAAAAATACTAAACGGAAATTCATTTAGTTTTCAGTTAAATAAAGTATAATATTATTATTTGTAATAATAAAATTGATTATTGGAATGTCAAAACTGGTAAACTTATTTTTAATGAATACGTTTTTTTTTTTGTGGAGAGTCAATGGATCTCTGTTTCTATTATGCATATTTTACAGAAAAACGAGTCGCAAATATGAACGACTTAAATTAGGCTTATCCTGGACCACTTTATAAAATATTGAACAAACTTTACTTCAAATTACATTATGCTAAATAGTGACCTCTTTCTCTTAGCTTAGTTATAAAAAAAAATCTAGATTGGACGAGAAATTAAGAACTAAAGCAAATTGTTCTGGCAGGAACTTTATAGTTCCCTCACGTATTTGAAAAGAGTTAATTTTGATTATCAAAGTTTCAAAAACTGCCTGAGTTCCCTGTTCTTTAGTTATGCAATGTGACACCTGTTTGAAAATTGTCACTTTTGATGACCCTTGTATTGAAGCGGAGCTGAGTAAACGTAATAATTATTCTCACGTCAATACGGCGGATAATCAGTACTTTTTTATTTCAAAATTTACATGTTAGCAGTCGCCCATAACGCCTTCATTTAGTACTCGTACTCTCCTCCACTCCACATTTTTACTACTCCACACACGTCCTGGTGCTTTATCTGGAAAGAAGTATCGCATCAAATGCCCCAGCAACACATCTCCCTGTAACGTTTGAAGAACTCGAATTTATACAATAGTACAACTAAACATTTTTAAACTAGAACATGAAATGAAATGAAATTAATATGTTATAACTTGAATGTAAGGAACAATCAATAATTTTATATACTTTTTCTTTATTAGCCTGCTCTGTCCTAATCCTGGGCAAAGACGTCCCTCCACTCCTTCCATTTATTGCGAACCCGCGTGTCCTTCCTCCAGTTCTGATGGAACCTACAAAGTTCGTCCTGCCTTCTCCTTCGTACAATTAATAATAATAATAATAATATTCCACAACTTTCACACAACGCCATCTAGTCCCAAACTAAGCAGAGCTTGTGGTATGAGTACTAGACAACTGATAAACATACATATATATTTTTAAATACATACATGTTATAGATAAATTACACCCAGACAAAGAACAAATGATCGTGCTCATCACACAAACATTTGTCCAGGGTGGGAATCGAACCCACGACCCTGAGCATAGCAGTCAGGGCCACTGACCACAATACCAACAGGCCACTATAATCATAGTTATACATAGTCAATTTGTGCATTTTTTTTAATTTAAAATAGGTTCGCGTTTAATCACCATCTCACCTGATGGTAAGTGATGATGTGGTCGAAGATGGAGCACACTTAACATAAAGTAACCTCTTCACTCTTAACTTAAAGACTCCTAGGTTATAGCTATCGGGTACATTGACTTCGGCAGGCAAAATAATGAAACAGTGAAAATTTAGACAATTTCAAATGAGTATTGTGTGAATTTGTTGTGACTGATTGTTGACTAAGCAAGCCGACTATGTAATATAGCTTGGTGCAACGCACCATTAGCAGTCGCGTAGTTAATTAGGAGCTTAAGTGAGAATTAAAAAAACACTTAGTACCTTGACAAGTTGTGTATTTACCTAATGTAATGTAAAAGCAATTAGAATCTGCTTACTCTATGAAGATGTTAGTAGGTAAACGTTAACACATCAACGCCTTTTTTTTAGTGTGTGGCATCTCGCAGGTCAACCTCTGAGGTTGTCGGCTGCTTAACCCGGCTTGCCTATGGTTGCCTTAATTAAAAAAATAATTAAAACCTTCAGTCAGGGCTTACACATCAACGCTTATACCGCTTAACCGCTTTATTCCAAGAAAAGCCGCTAGTTTTTGTGGTATCCTGAGTCTGTTTTCATAGGAGTTGTTTTTGTGAGTATCATCTAAGAGGTCATCTAAGAAGGTTGTAACTGGACTTGCCGTGGCGGCTTTAATTATTATAATTAAGGCCTCCAACCGGGTCTTATTAATAAAGTTACAAACTAACGACTACACGCTAAGGGCAGCTCCTGTAGGGTACGGCTTAAGGCGTTGTCATGGCGACTGCACAAAAAATAATTATAATGTTTATTTATTGCATTATAATATTTATTTAACTAACAAAAGCATACACCAAATAATAAGACTGCAAAAAGGTTATGTTAGTATATTATTACCATAGTGTGGCCTCAATCACAGTATGCATTTAACACAGTAGCACGAAAAACGTTGAAATAATCTTAAGACTCAAAATTCAGGTTAGTACCCTATGCTCTAGTCCCGCTATGTTCGAGTCGTAAAATACCTATGAAAAAGTTTCGCTATGCACGAAATTTTTACGATCCTGCGTTAATAACGAAACTACAGTTCGAAAGAAAAGTGTTTGAATTAAAGTTTGTAGCTCCATTCGTATATGCGTAAGCGACTGTTGATTAAGATTTGTTTTGTCTTGTTTTGAAAATCGAAAAAGTTAAAGTGACAGATATGGGCCAACAAGATTCATAGCAATTTTAAGTTAAAAGATGCCCAATTTCGGTTGAAGTAAGAATAGTTATGTGATTGCCGACTTCATTACAATAAATAATCAACCAATATATTTTTACAAAAAACAAATCTGATATGATGCAGCTACAGCTGACACAACAACACAACAGATACAGCTAGATTGTTTGTGAAAATTGTGTTTTCTGAATTTTCAGTGAAAATTTCTGTACCTGCATAATTATATACCTACTGCATTATAGACCTATCTCACTAGGAACAGTCATTGGCAAAGTGCTGGACAGTCTGCTTGAGGCAACTGACCGGAAGACACCAGTGTATGGCTGCTTTCTGGACCTGTCAAAAGCTTTTGACCTGGTAAACTATGACATTTTGTGGCAGAAATTATCGGATGATACCGAGCTACCTGCAGAGTTCATTAACATATTTCAATATTGGTATAAGAATCAAAAGAATTATGTCAGGTGGGCTGAAGCTCATTCTGAGTTTTACAGGCTAGATTGTGGCGTAATGCAAGGAGGGTTAACTTCACCCAGTCTTTTTAACCTATATATGGATCGGCTGGTAGGTGAGTTGAGCGGCACCATGGTCGGATGCTCTATTGATGGAAGAGTGATCAACAACATAAGTTATGCTGATGACATGGTGTTGCTCAGTCCATCAATCTGTGGCTTAAGGAAATTATTGGCCGTCTGTGAGAGTTATGCGAAGGCTCATGGCTTGAGGTATAATGAAACTAAAAGCAAAGTAATCGTTTTTAAAGTGCGCAATAATACTCCATCAAGTATTCTACCCGTAAGGTTACGAGGAACTCCGTTGGAGCTCGTCACTCACATAAAATACCTCGGTCATGTGGTCACGGATTGCCTCGTAGACGACCAAGACATAGATAGGGAGCGCAGAGCGTTGGCGGCCAGATGCAATATGCTTGCGCGCAGGTTTGCACGGTGTACTAAAGAGGTAAAACTGACTCTATTCCGAGCCTATTGTCAATCGTTTTACTCGTGCAGCCTGTGGATCAGGTATACGCAAAAGGCCTACAGCGCTCAGCGCGTTCAATATAATAATACGCTGAGGGTTTTGTTGGGGCTACCTCGGTTTTGCAGCGCGTCGGGCATGTTTGCTGAAGCGAGAGTAGATGACTTTTATGCTGTTATGCGCAAGCGATGTGCATCTGCGCTGCAGCGATTCAGGGGTAGCCCCAACAACATTCTAGTTACACTGGCGGACAAAATAGATGGGCCATTTGTCAGGCACTGGGCTGGTAGGCATGTGCGGACAGGCGTGCATGTCGCCAATTAAATTGATGTTATGTTTTAATTTATTTTACTAACAATAGGTTAAGTTTTTTACTAACACTCTATGGATCAATGGTCTGAGACAAATAAATAAAAAATAAAAAAAATGTACTGATTTGTAATTGGGAACACTTCCTGAGAGGAAGTAATTTTCGCATAATATGTTTTTCGAAAGTTTTCTATACTGATATATGTATAATTTGTACTAACTTCTTTCTAACTTACTAATGGCTATTCGAACTTCATTGTCTTCAATATGTGGACATTTTCGCTGTGTTTACATTCTTGTACTGTTGCATAATTTACCCTGTCAAGAATTAGTTTCCCAGTGCATTAAATTTTTTATTTTTTATATAAACAATTCCGAATAATTGTACTTTTGTTTTTGCGAAGCTTGAGGTATTTGTGCCCAACACGTAATAACGTTTTTCCATCACGTCTACTGTCAATTATTTTATAATTTAAAACCAAACTACTTGAATAACTTCTATCCAACATTGTTAAAGAAAAACTAGCCGAAAACTAAACTAATTACTCTTATCAGTAAGTTGCAGCTGCAAGATAATAGTGGAATCATATCGACTCTATCTATTTATATAATAGCGAAAGAGAAGGACAAGGTAGTGATTCGCGGAAGGGCTCATTGTTATGGCTTCCCTGAAAAAACCAGTTCGACACATGGTTCTTATAACAAGCGCAAAGTTTGATGTGTTTGAGTATATTTAATGATGATTAGGAATAGGATAACATACAGAGTTGATACGACAGAGGGGCATTAAATTACACTATGTATACTGTACGTGTTTAGTGTTAATTTGATACAGTTAAAAAATAAAAAGAGCCATTTTTTTTCATACAAACTAAATAACTTACAAGTCAGAGTAAAACGCAACCACCCTATGTAAATAAATGTGACTAACTTTAAATACCTAGGTAACAAAGTGGCAACGTAGCACGACGTGTGTTATCTTTTGTCTTGGTCAGATTTATCGCTTTAAGGTGCATCTCATCAAAATCATTTCCGACCAAACTACTTCTACTATTTAATTGATTTTTGGTACAAAGCTTGAAAATGGTACCTAGTACACGCAGTTTAAAGGAAAGCCCCTCGGTCGTATCAACTCTGTATTTAAATCTTGTTTTTTTTTTTTAATGTGTAAATAAACACTTATCATCAACAACATCAAATATTACACTGTAACAGTTTTCCTCAGCACTGTACGCGGTTGTGATATCTTTTGTGCATAGCGAACCTTTTTCGTAGGTGAGGGACTAACTCCAAGATTCTTTATTTGTTGAAACATGAATGAGTACACATACAGAGCATGCAAGTTTGTGTAGAAGTTTGTGGGTGTAGATTTGAAAAACTTACCAACGAACTCCCGTCCACTGCCTCGCGCACCTCATGGGCTCGGCGTCGTGTCCAGTCGCCCTAAATCCAGCTAAAACTTCACTGCACATGTATTTCCACAGGTGTTGGTTTATATTTCTCGTATCTTGTGGGGGTTGTAACACGAAAATCACAGAAGGACCATTTCTTATTAGAAAAAAGTTTTTAGCGCGCGGAGCACGTTGTTTTACGAGTTGAGCCGCATAGTTCAAGTGAAAAAGCACGCGGAAGAGCGGCGCCACTGTCGCCCTTCGTACACCAATCGGATTGCTCAGCGAATAGGCGATAAGCAAGCCGACAAGTTAATCAAATCAGACCCTTATTACTACACACAAAGGCTTGAGTACTAGTTGTGGGGTGAAAAACTATTCAAATTCCTAAAACTAAATACCCAATACCTATCTTATAGAGAACGGTACGTAACAAAGTTATTAAAATAGCATTATATAGATCAGTCATGTTTGGCCTTAGTGGCGTACAAATATTTAAATGTCACTGATATAAGTTATTGAATAATTATTATATTAGATTAAATGAGAGCAAAATAGTAATATGTCAATTTTGAAAGCAAATAAATTACATATATGGTCATAATTACGTAACAATTATTAAATATCAATTAAAATTTTCATTATATATATTTTTTTTTCAGAATATGTCAAAGATGTATTGATAATATTGTTTACTACGTCGTATTAAAAGTAGTCATTAAGAAATTCTTGAATTATACTGTAGTATGCTTTCCCTTCAAGCAGTATCTTTAATTTATTTTTTAATTGACGGACATTAAGCTCTTTCCAACTATTTGGGAGTTTATTGAAAATTTTAGGGGCCATAGAGAAAACACTCTTGTGCATCAACGCATGTTTAATTTCACAAAAGGCAACGACTTTTTTTATAGTTCACTTGTATGAGATTTTAAATTTAAACAATAATTAGTCGCCGTTTAGTGACGAAGCATGCAGAGAACAAAACAGGAGTTAATACATTATATTGATACATTAGAAGGAAATAAAATAGTCAAAGGGTATTGTGAGTGTATCTTTATTCCCGCTCTGGGCGGAGCGGAAAAGAGTGACAGACAACTTCTGACTAAAAACCCACCCTGTTCCTTTAATTGACCTTGCATTCCGGGCCTTGGTATCTCGTTAGAATATTCCGGCAACCCCGAAGGGTAGATGTAACTAAAATTACATATCATAGCCTGCCAGCTAGAACCAAAATACCCTCATAGGTACTGGTATGTACTAACTATTCAAATCATAAGATACACATAGAACTATAGACAAGTACACTAATATCTAGGTACGTGTAAATGCAGTTACAAAAATTACACCATGCGGGTCCAGTGCGGGATGTTGAATAATATAATTATCGTTCTTAAGGAAAATGTTTTGAAAATACTTTCAGTATGCGGAAAGTGTAGAATCCCCTGTCGGATTCTGTGTTTCTTGATAGATGTAACCTGGCGGTTTTTTAATCAAGAGTGAATAGATCGACCACGTCATTGCTTACTATCAGGTGAGATAGTGGTCTACCGCGAGTCTATCATCAATAAGAAAAGAAACCAATGGATGGGCGAGGTAACCGCATTACAAGTATTTCGTAACTTTATGGAGTTGCCCCAATGGCAATGTTCAATATTCTTTAAGTACCGATTCTTTTCATAATACACAAATAAAACCTACTAAATAATGCGGTATTTTTTTTTTATTTTATTTATAATTAAAGGTAACAAAGTCAGCATATAAACTGCTCATAGAATAGTCCGTGGGAATACTAAGTTAGAGAACAAACTAAAGAGATTAAATAGCCGGCTTCAACAGTAGCATCTACCACATACTACACTAATATAATTCTGACAACTTGATCGTCCAACTATGTTGTGAAAGCCAATTATATGAGTTTGTAAGACAATTAGTTGATTTATGGCTCAGTACGACATTGTATTTATGGGTGGAATATTTATAATGTGTCGAAAATACGAAGAATTTCTAATAAAGTTGTGTACATTCTGTAATATTATTTTATTTTATTTTATTTTATTTTATTTTTATTACATGGAACAACAAACAGTTACATTATAAAAACTTACAACTAGTTTAACAAAAAATGAAGTTTTGACTATAATGGAACCCACTACGCTGTCCACAGATAAACATTAGAGTTTAGTGATAGAGAATATCTAATCGCTAGGTAGCGTGAAGTGCAACGTTTATATCAATTTGTAACAATTAGTCAAATATTTATATAAATGTAACAAACTATAATGAACATAAAAAAAAATAAGACAATTTATAAAGTACTTAGGTAGTTATACAAGATAAAATTATAAAATAGTATCTACAATATAACATCAGTTATTATCACTAATTGTGTTCAATAGAGTACAACGAATGAGTCTTTTAAACTTACTTATTGTGCAATTAAAGATATCAATTTCGACAAAGTTACTGTTGTATGTGTCAACCATACGGCGGATAGGCGAGCGCAGGCCTGAATTATTTCGACAAGCACTCAGAGCGAAAAGAGTACCTGCGCGTACCCGCCGCCTGTGAATGGTTCTAGGTACAGCATAGCAAATCATGTTATTGAGATTTGTACAGTTAAATTTGTTTCTGACAATTTTGAATAGCACTGTGGCTTCGAGGTACTTCCTTCGTGAACTAAGGGAGAGAAGGTTGTATTTTTTGAGTAGTTGTGAATACGATAGGTAGTATTTATGGCATCTATAGTGCATAGCACGCAAGAATTTGTACTGTACGATTTCAACCATTTCAGCATATTTTTTGTAGAATGGGTTCCAGACTGACACTGCATACTCTAGCTGAGAACGAACAAGGGCTTTATATAAGCACAAATATGACGAGGTCTTCTTGAAATCAAGGGTGAACCGCATAATGAAACCAAATAGACGGAAAGCTTTGCTGACTATTTTACTGATGTGCGAGTCTAGGCATAGTTTGGAATCTAGTATAACACCGAGATCACGAATTGAGTTTAATTGAGATAGGGGCACGTGGCAAAGAGTGTAGTTAAACTTAATAAGATGCTTGTTTTTGGTAAAAGTAAGGTAGCTGCACTTCGGCAAACTTAGCTTTAATTTATTACTGTGGCAGTAGTCTGTTAGTCTGTCAAGGTCTTGTTGTAGTAATATGCAATCATTTACTGTTTTGATGGATTTGTAGACCTTCAGATCATCGGCGTACAATAGAAACTTAGTGTTGCGAAAGCAGTTACCTATGTCATTAATAAATATGTTAAATAATAATGGTCCGAGGATAGAGCCTTGTGGGACGCCAGATGTAACTTCGATAATTTTTGATCTGTATCCGTTGATTACTACTCCTTGACAGCGGTTTGAAATATACGATACAAACCACCGCAGCAAATTACCGCGAATGCCATTGAAGGCGATTTTACTAAGCAGCAGCTCGTGGTCCACCTTGTCAAAGGCCTTGCAAAAATCTGTATATACAGCGTCTACCTGCACGCCATTATCAAAACTATCAAATAAGAAACTAGAGAAGGACAAGAGGTTTGTTTGTAGTGGTAGATCGCTGTTTAACGAAGCCATGTTGTTGTTGTATAATGACGTTGTGTAATGAGGGATATATTTCATTATGGACGAGTCTCTCAAAGACCTTTGACAAAGTGGAGAGAATCGAGATTGGACGGTAATTCTCCACATTACCCTTCGAACCACTTTTGTGTACAGGTGTGATGTTAGCGCGTTTCCACTCTTTTGGAAATACCCCCTCAGTTATGCACTTATTATAAATTATAACTAACGGTTTACAGATGTGAGCAGCAGTGTTGCGTAGAAAATAAGCAGGTATACCGTCGGGTCCTGGTCCTTTGGCTGGATCCAGGGACCTGAGTTCTCTTAGGATCTTGTTTTCGTCAAAGTGTAAGCTAGTAATAATATCACAAGCTGAGGAAGTTTCCGTGGGCGGTTGCCATTGTGACAAGAGTGGTGACGCTGGTTCGTATACAGAGTGGAAGAAATTTGAAAACAAATCACAAATTACTTCTGGTTCACTGGATTGAGTGTCCTTGTAGTGTACTTTTGCTGGGATGCAAGGTTTATCTTTTCGGTTTGAAACGTATGTCCAAAAGTGTTTAACATTTGTGTGTAGGCTATCTTCTACCGAACTTATATAAGACGAATGACATTTTGCGCACATTTCTCTAAAGCTGGCTCTATGCATTGTGAATGTTTCATAATCCGATATGTTTCCGTACTTCTTCCATTTTATCCAGGCTGTCTGTTTCTTTTTAAATGTTTTGATCAAAGAGCGTGAGAACCAGACTGGATAATTGGTGGATCTAGAACAAGTTAGAGGAGTATTTTGCTTGATAATCTGGTCTAGTTTGTCATAGAACAGCGATAAAGCATCTTCAGCTTTTATATGTGTAAGAAGTTCCGGCCAATCGGTTCTCTGTATCATGTCATTTATTTTTTCATAGTCAGCTTTGTAGAAATTATACTTATGCAGCGGACGCCTGTCTAAGGGAGGACTTTTAACTTTAATATCAATATCACAAACAAAAGGAGGGTGATAAACGTCAGCAGGTAGTAGGGGAGATTTCTCTTGTTGCACACAGCAGGGAGAGTTTGATATTAAGAGGTCTAATATTTTGCTCTTACAGTTAAGTGTTCCGTTATACTGAGAGGCACTTAGAAGAGACATAAAGTTGTTGAGATGGTCACAAGACGTAGTTGAGCCAGAGCACAAGCGGGAGCTTATCACCGTACTCTGAGAAGCAGATATATGCCATGTCGCTTCTGGAAGATTATAATCTCCGACTACATAGAAAAGATCAACATTAGGATCACACAGAGCTTCATAAAGAGATTCGAAATGCTTTTCATACACTGGTGGGGGAGTTTTAGGGGGTATATATGCAGCAGTCACGACGTGATGCTTTAGTTTTTGATCACTCGGTATTTCAACGGCAATTTGCTCTATATAGTTATGCAGTGGGGTAGCATTAGCGGACGTTTTTAGGTCTAATTCTATTGGTCGGAGAATTTTTAAAATAGCCACCAAAACTCCGCCACCCTCCAGTTTATTAGTGCTAGTCCGATCGCGGTCACACCTGTATACAGTGTAACGCTGGTCAATGAATTCATTGGTATGGATCTCCGGCACTAGCCATGTTTCTGTAAGTATAATGATGTCATATGTTCTCATGAGAATGTTCATATATAAAGCTTGCAGTTTGGTACGGATACCCCTACAGTTTTGGTAGTATATGGTTAAATGTTTGTCAGCCATTGGTGATGGAAGAATATATACATGTATAATAATTGCGTGCTAATAACAATAGAATGCCGAGATAATGGATGTTAAGGAAATCAGATGATAATAACTCCGTGACACAGAGAAATGGTTTTAATTCCGTCAAACAATAAGAGAAACTCATGCCAGCTAAACAAAGTAACAAAGTCTTGCAGTAACGGCATAATTTTGCCATTTTTTTTACTTCCATTAAAAGTCTAATAAGAAACAGGTGTATAGAAATAATATGTTTTAACAGTAAGCAGACAAAATTGGAAAAATGTAATAAAATTACTTGATAGAGTAATAACCTTCCTATACTGTATATTTGCAGTGTAACTAAATAAGAACTAAGATATTCAACGCGTGACGAGTACAAAGAACAAAAGTAAATCTTAAACATAACAATGCCGTTAACAAAAACTGTGAGATTCGGTATACTAAACATAATTACATAATATGACGTAACGTAATAGTCACTATATGGTGTTTTGCATACTGACCGGCAGGGTTTTATTACCGCTTTTAATTTTTCGGATGTCATCCAGTGAGCGAACTGCAAACGAAGCCATGCCGTCTCGTTCTCGTACAAGTACTGTTGAGTTTTTAACCCAAACATACTTAAAATCGTGTTGTTTAGCGGCTTCCTTGCAAGTCCGAAACAACTGTTTACTTTTCAAGGTTAGATGTTCATTTAGGTATATTCTAGTTGGTGACCCAGCAATACCGATTTGATCGGACTTGAGTTCCTTGGCCAGACGGTATGCGCTCAGGACGTTATCTCGTATAATTCGCGTACAGAATTTAACAATTATAATCTTCGGTCTGTTGTTGTTTTGCTGGGCGTGTTGTACTCGATGGATGGAAATAATATCTTTTTGCAGTACTGGGAATTTGATGGCAATGCCCATTTGTTCCATCATGCGAATTAAGTTCTCACCACGCCTTTCAGGGACGTTGCAAATTTCAATATTGCAATTTCTAGCTTGCTGTTCTAAGGAATCAATTTTTTGCTCAAGGTTTCTGACTAAGCTTTGAGATAGGTCGGAGCTGCAACGGGAAATGATGTCAACACGTTCCTGAAGGTCCTTATGCTCAGCTGCCTGAAATTGCACCGACGATTTCAATTCTGAAACGTCATGAGCAACCGTACCGATATGTCCTATTAATTTGTCTTGTTCTATGCGGAGGGATTTCATTTCCTGCTTCATATCGGTTATACTACATTGGATACTGTCATTGAATTTCGTCATGCTGTTCTCCATTTCTTCACGCCAGCTGTGCAGAGAGGTCCTGATATCATTCGTGAACTTGGCCATGGTGTGGTCTATGTCAGTTCGCCAACCTTTCAGTGTTTTGCTTAGTTCATGTGATATTATGCCTAGGTTGTCGGTAGCGGTCGAGTTAGACGCAGCGCCAGTGACAATCGCTGACGTGGTGCTCAATGAGGAATTCGACGTCATTGGCTGCTGTTCCAAGTTGTCGCAGGACATATTAATCGCATCTTCACAATCCGCGGTATACACAGAGCAATTGAGTGAGGCTGATTTGGGGCGGCCTCGTTGGGTGATGTTACTGCAGGGGTGACACATCCACTTGGCTTTTTGTTCATGGGTCAATTCTGAGAATTTTTGTTGTGTGATGTTAAGGCACTTACAGTGGTATATATCGTCACAGGAATGACATTTTATTGCCAATGTCCGAGAACTCACGTCTCCTTTACAATGACTACAAACAACATTCATGTTCGTGAAGTATTTTTCAAACCAATATGAAGAGAAGATGATCGATTACGAATTACGATACTAGTAGCGCCACCTGTTTTTAAGTGATAGTATGGCTGCAAGTTGTGCGACGCGGGATCGATCACAGAACGCACGGAGATGTTGATAACGGTAGTGGTTCAAAAAGTTCTACTAAGAAAGTATAGATGGTGCTATTTTCAACGCCTATAGCAACTGGAATGATTTGCAGAATTTGAGTTAAATTATTTATCACACAATATTGTCAATCACTTTATTCTAATTAAACTGCACACAGATCACATAGAGTAACATCCAGAAAACTGCTAATTCACTTGTATGGTACACTACGAAGCTTGTGAGAGCCGTTATTGACAAAATGATTAGTCATTGGAGTACGGTATAATTCACTAAGTAATGAGAGTTTTTTCTTCACACAAACACAGTGTACAGTCAGATTTTTCGTACTTTTTAACTTAAATAGCGTTTTTCAGTAAGAGTAAGCACTTCAAGTATTTTTAAACTTAAATACACTGGGAGCAAATTACTAAACGTTAACGCACGTACGACGCCATCTAGCGATGAAGAATGTGAATGAAGTTATAAACGACAAAGTATATAAATGAATAGATGATGGTTATTCAATTATTGCAAAATGGTTTTTTTACAAAATGTCTTCGCGAAACAAGCCTGGGGTACATTTATTTATTCATAAACATAATAACTACTAAAGTCTATACTTATGTTACCACAGAACCTTTTTTATCCTACCAGAGCTGCCTACCTATATCTTCCAGTGCAAGTCCATTAAAATCAGTTGAAACAATCCACAAATTAACTCAGACAAATAGAAAGACAGACAGAAAAAATAAAAAAGAAATAATATGCATTTAAGAGAAAGTTGCGGGGTTATTTTCTAAACAAATAGTGAAAGCAGAGTTCTTATAACCCCTTTTCTATAACTTTTTATTAATATATATTATAATATATCGACGGTTAAAAGGAAATAGTGACAAAAAAGAAATGTTTAGGAGAGCCATTCAAAGTTTAGAATTTTAGAAAAACTGATGTATTTTTTTATTAAAACATCAGACAGTTGAATAAGTTTTATAGTAAAAGAAGGATAGGGTACTTTTCACAGTGGTTGTATAAAAGATAATAGAACACAAGAAACAGTCGGCTTTCAAAACAATACCCGTCCAAAATGTGGCTTATACCCTATTTCCTTTTAACCGTCGATATTATATTGGTATGTTTTATGATAAATATGTATGTAAGTCTTTTTTTTTTGTTATATATGTATGTATATACTTGTAATAAAACTTTTACTTTGAATATATTATTTACTTAGAATTATTTTTTTATGCACCTGCCATGTTATCTCTTCACCACCCATGGTTGACTAGTAGAAAATGCCTATGGCATTAAGTCCGCCGTGGTACGTTTTGTGTTGCATAAAGTTTTGTGTTGTATAAATAAATAATTAAAAATAGGTTTGTGATTTAGTCAGTGGTATTGGTTTTGTATTTTCTTTTTTTCACGACGCCTCCTGAAATTACAGTTATTTTTGGCTTTATAGTGTTTTGATATGGAAGTCGATTTTAATTTTTGCAAAAAGTTTTTTTCACGCTATTTAGTGGGTTGGTTTGTAATTTATCTAGTTAAAAAAGCCAAAATTTCAACAACTTATCACCTTTTACAAAATATTTCTTTTCCCGATGCAGAGCCGTTAATTTTTGAGGAGTTCTCCTGGTACTTCACCATCAGCTCTACTTCACCATATTTTATGCATTGTACGAACATAAAGTGCTTAACATCCATATTTAAGTAATTGAATCGCAATCCACGAAATACTTATTATTGAGTAGTTGCGGTGGCCATCTGTGGTCTTCATCATCAGTTCCACTTCCCCAAATGGTGCTTTTCTAGAGCAACTGCACAAGTTACTTTAAGAAATACCCAAAACGCTATAGGTATAGGCTGTAGGTGCGCCTATAATATTTGAAGAGTTCCTTCGATTTCTCCATGATTCCATCATTAGATCCTAACGTGATAGTAATGAGGCCAACTGAAAATTATACCCTTACAAACTAAAAACGAATTTTCCAAATCGGTCCAGCCGTTTTCGAGATATGAGGTAACATACAAAAAAAAAGTTCAAGACGAATTGAGAACCTCTTCCTTTTTTTTGAAGTCGGTTAAAAATAAGTTTTTGATTTAGTATCGTGTAAATAACTATAAGCTGCAGCACTTGAGAAAATAAAGTAATTTAGAACATACAGATAGACACTTTAATTTTATTTATGTGCATGTATATCTAGATGTATGCAGTTGAGAATAAGGTTGCAAAAATCATTCGATCCATTTGGTTTGGAAAACCTCTGAGCTGCGCTAAGCTCAATTTTCTAGCGCCCACGAACGTGACAATGTACTCGGGGAAACTCTATTTTCGCATTCGACTACTGTCTTTTAAAATCCGAATTTTAATATAAGATAGTGCTGTTACTATTCCAATACGGTACAGTACGACTACGTTAGCGAATGTCAATACTATATACAGTGTACGGATAAGTTTTATTACATTTGGAGGATAAAACATTGTATTATTTTCAATGTAACTTTTGTTTTTACAAAATCAAAAAGTCATGTTATAATAATTATCGTGATATAGCCTACTACTTTCCCACACAGTTGGGACACAGGTCTTCTCTAAGAAATAAATTGGACGTAATCCACAACGCAGGCTTAGTGCGGGTTGGCTGTCACATGTCTTCGTATGTTTTGGTTGTAGGACATGCCAATTTCCTTACGATGTTTTTCTTTATACTGATTTGAGAGAAGTGGTGATGTTACATTTATAGATACATAGATAGATAGAATATACTGTACCGTACACCAAAAATTGGAACACACCTAAATAACAACATCGCTATAACTTTAGTTACAATGGCGGTCTTATCGCTGTAAGCGATATCTTCGAGACAACCTTTGGAAGGATCTACATGATATACCGTATATTTCGCTATACGTATTATTATTATTAACCGACTTCAAAAAAAAGGAGGAGGCTCTCAGTTCGTCTTAAACTTTTTTTATGTATTTTCCCCGATTACTTGAGAACGGCCTGGACTGATTTGGAAAATTCTTTTTGTTTGAGAAGGTATTCTTTCTAGTTGGTCCCATTGTCATGAAGTCAAGGTATGATAATGGAAACCTTGAGAAATCAAGGGAGCTCTTCAAATATTATAGGCACACCTATAGCGATTTGGGTATTTTTCATAGTAACTTGTGCAGTTGCGCTTGAAAAGCACACATTTGGTGAAGTGGAACTGATGATGAAGACCACAGATGGCTATGTTTTGCTAAAAGGTTTTTTTTTACATCTTAAAGATTTTTAACAAATAGTGCATAAAATTTACCGAATACTGGCTTGCATTTAGAAAAACCCAAATGGTCCAACGTTAGGTTTATGAAATTCTTTTCATCGATCATAATGACACCTGCCTCACAATCCTTATGAAAATTTATGCCGATGTAATACCTCATTTCACCCAAACTTATCCCACCGAGTTATTCTTTTAAGCTTCCTTTGAAAATAATGATCATCCTTTCAAATTAAAAATAAAAACCCTCAAAAGGAATGGAACTAATTAAAATTTTCATAAGACGAAGTTAATTTGTCTTTAGTAGGTAGCTAAACGAGAGTTGGCAGGGAATCCAAATGGGTCGTTATATGGTAATTTGCACATGACGTGTAATGGCGCGAATAATTGTAGCGTTTTCTTAAAGTACAGTTTTTACACTTCACCTATATTTAATATTCTCTCTATGAAAAAAGGTGAATACGGAACGGTGCGAAATATTTACGACTTGTTTTGTAATTTACTAACTCACTAATTTAGCATAAGACCATGTAAATTAATAAAAAACCGTGTAACTGTAACCATTAGATCGCGTATATATAATAATGTTGTTATGTTGTGCACTTCGTAGTATCGGAAACAGCTATAACAAGAATTTAGCGGTGCCGTAATTCAATCTCACGGATCCAGTGGTCTTTGGATTTTTCGGTTTGCAATATTTCCGCACGGTGTTCACCTTCACCGCCTAAGACTAAGACCTAAGACTTACAACTCATGTGTCGTGCCTGTAAACACTGGTCCACTACTGCTCTGAATATTGTTATAAGTTGTATGATAAATAATATAATAATTAAGTCATTAAACTCAGCAGATTCAATAACGGAGTGAACATTAAAAAAAATGAAATAAGGGTCATCTTTAATAAAGGGTTAATTTTGACTATAATTCCCTTGTCTCTTACTTTTCATCTTTCATAAACCTATTTGATGAGTTACCTCGTAATATATTACATAAAATCCTATGACAAGTTGTAAAATAAAAGTATGAAGAAAAACTATGGGTTTTGTCCATTGACATATATAAAATCAATGGTTTTGTCCGTAACTGAAACAAATCCATGAGTCTGACTCACACTTGGCCGGTTTTGGCTTGGTATGATGTATTCCTTATACCAACAACAAGATGACTTTAACGCACAAACTTTGTCTTAAGTATCTAGTCAACTAGCTTGCTAATGTCCCATTTCTTGGCAAACTATTTCTCGTTAAGCTATCGGTGCCTCGGAAGGTAATTTAGCTTGTAGACTTACATAAAGTATCTCTTTTGGTATGAAATCTTCAAGGAAGTATACAAGATATTTCCTTGAATCAACCTTTTATCTGTTGGTTGTTAAGAGCTCTAGTACTAGGCTTTTACGATCTTTTTGTTCAGGTACCGTGTAATGAGAGAATTAATTATACTAGATACTACAAAAATATTTTATTTTTATTTTTGATGTTGTACTGTGGAATAGGCAAAATTAGGAACCAAGCTTTTCAAAGAAATATAAAAAAAAGGCTAGTTTCCAAAGACCAAAAGAATGGGTATTACTTTGGTTTAAGTCTAAGCATTACTATACAACGTAGCAATGCTGCTAGTCTTTTAGGCACAGTACCAGCCGAAAGTGTTGAGGAAGAATTTCTTGATGCTACATTTTATTTTGTAGATCAGCTTAGATTAAATAAAATAACTTAGTCATCCTATAACGTTCTCACTGCTGGAACACAGGCTTGCTCTCTATGAGAGGGAAAGAACCGTAATCAGTATTCTCTTCAATCCCACAACCCCGTTTTATCTCAAAGAACGCTTTAAGTTCCTTCATGACACACATGTAAGAGATTTGAGATCATCGGAGAATTTGAGACTTTCAATGCCTGCACATTTCACTAAATTCTATGGTTCATCGTTTACGGTGTAAGATATTCGTTTGTGGAATGCATTGCCGGTGTCTGTAAACAAGCTCAGTCACTGGCTACTTTTAAAAGCTCGGTTGCTAATTATTTTCATTCCAATTTATACTATTCTTTTGTTTTGTTTTTTTTCTCTCCACTTGATGTTAAAGAACACATTAGAAGTATTGTATTATTTAATTACCTATGTATTACATTGTATTTATGTGTATATATATATATATATACATATATATTTGCATATACATTTATTTATTTAATATTTTTTGTTTCTCTGTTTTTATGAGTAATGTAGTTAGTACACTAATTTAGCCCTCCCCACTTTAAATAAAGTTTTTAAAGTCCTTCCAAAGGTTGTCTGGAAGATATCGCTTTCAGCGATAAGACCGCCATTGTTACCATAGAATAAGCAATATTGTTAAATAGGTGTGTTTAAATTTTGGTGTACAATAAAGTATATTCTATCTATCTATCTATCTAATGTGCACTATTGTCACACCCATAGTAAAAAACAAGACAGGAGACATGTCTGACCTGTCCAACTACATACCAATCTCGTTGGCCACCATTAATTGCCAGTGTTGGATAGTCTGCTTGATAAACACCTGATCGAACATATTCAGCTGCATGACGCTGTTTGAGTTCAAAGCTAACAACAACAACAGAGAGACAACAACAACAACTCTCTCTCTCTCAACTGTCAACAGAGAGCGCGATTATGTGTTTCAAGCAGACGGTCCAATACTTCACAAGTCGCAAAACACCTGTCTTTGCATATTATCTGGACCTGTCAAAAGCGTTTGACTTAGTATCATATAATACGCTATGGCATAAGATGCGGTGTGACACTAATGTACCAGATGAAATCACTGCGCTTTTTCAGTATTGGTGTAGTAATCAATGTAACAGTGTAAAATGGGCGAGTTCATACTCAAACAGCTATGAACTTGAGTATGGGGTCAGACAGAGGGGTATAACCTCACCTCGTCTATTTAACTTGTACGTTAATGCTCTCATTGAGGAACTCAGTAACACTGGTGTTGGATGTCACATAGATGGTATATGTGGAAACAATATTAGTTTTGCTGACGACATGGTGTTGCTAGCTCCATCAATGGGAGCATTACAAAAACTATTACAGTTATGTGAGCGTTACGCAGAGGCCCATGGACTCAGGTACAATGTGACCAATAGTGAGCTTATGCTATTTAAAGCTGGAAGTAAAAGCTATGAGTCTTTATCACCCTTAACTCTTGCTAATACGCCGCTCAAAAGAGTGATTAAATTTAAGTACCTGGGTCACTGGGTAACTGATAACCTAGTTAACAATTGTGATACTGAAAAGGAACGTAGGGCGCTGGCTGTCCGATGAAATATGCTGGCCCGTGGATTTGCTAGGTGTGGTAAGGAAGTCAAAATTACCCTCTTCAGGGCGTTTTGCCAATCCTTCTACACCTGCAGTCTCTGGACCAGCTTAACGCAAAGGGCGTACAGCGCCCTGCGGGTCCAACACAACAATGCTTTTCGGGTGCTCTTGGGATAGCCCTGTCCTCGAATACTGGCTCCGCTTTTATGCGACTCCATCGAGACGTATGTAGGCTGTTTATAATGCCATGTTTTGTTTGTTTTTATTTTATTTTTGTCTTAAGTTTTAATTATGTATTAGTGTATTGCTAATGGAATATTTATAAGTATGTGTATTGTATTAAGTATGGGTCTTGTGCCTGAAAATAAATGATAATAATAATAATAATACTCCTCATCGATATTGCCATAAACCAACAGGTTCGTCGTTCCCGAAGGAATCTGTCGACATATTGGATAGATTATAAGAAGGCCTATGACTCGGTTCCACATACATGGCTCATGAAGGTGTTGGAGGTGTAGAAAATAAATTCAATACTACGCACTTTCCTTGAGTCATGTATGGGGCAATGGAAGACGGTCCTCTGCTACCCAGGATTTTGACAGATCCAGGAAAACAGTGAACCGATTAGGATTAAGCGTGGTATTTTTCAGGGCGACAGTCTGAGCCCACTGTGGTTTTGTCTGGCTCTCAATCCACTCAGTATACCGCTGGAGGCTACCAGTTGAGAAGAGGTGGTTAAGTCATATCTCACCTGCTTTACATGGATGACTTGAAACTTTTTGCCCACAGCAACTTGCAGCTGATAGAGCTACTGAAGGTAAAAGAAAACTTCAGTAGCGCCATCAGGATGAAATTTGGGGTGGACAAATGTGCGGTCATGCATGTAAAGCGAGGAGAGATTATGGAATCCGTGGAAACTCAACTCTCGGATTGCATACAGCTAAGATCCCTCGGTTCAACTGAAACCTACAAGTAGTCATTGAAGGAACGCTTCTTTAGCCGCCTGAATAAAGTACTGAATAGTGTTCTACCAGGCGGAAACAAAGTGCGTGCCTTCAATGGTTGGGTCATGCCAGTATTGATGTACTCTTTTGGCATACTCAAATGGACTCAGACTGAATTTGACGCCTTGGACAGGCGGGTCCGCACAACGCTGACTGCTAATTGGATGCATTACCCACGTTCATCGGTGATGAGGCTGTATTTACGGTGGAAGTGCGGGTGTCGTGGCTTTTTAAATGCAAAGACCCTGCACAACCGCGAGGTATGCAGCCTTAGGGAATATTTCCTAGAAACTGACGTAGGTATGCATCGAGATGTGATAGCAGTGGACAAAGGCCTCACTCCGCTCTCCTTAGGTAGCGAGAATTGGCGTAAACCTGTAGATACCACACCAGTTTAATGACCTTAGAATGTTCGAATAACAAAAGTAACACTGACTGTCAGTTAATTACCACAGACGAAACCCCTCACAATATACATGACACTGAAACAAATAATCTCAGGGAGCTTCTGTCTGACTCATAAACTTGTCCAGATAGGATACTACTAACAGACGACACCTTTCAGCAGGCATTTCAATTTTATACAGAAACAAGTCCAATAAATAGGAATTATATACCAAAACAAAAACCACTTAAAAACTTTTCAAGAATAGTTGATCATCTTAACAAAATTATTTCTCCTGAGAACATTAACAAAGACACAGACTTTCATACAATTCAGAATTCTATATACAGTGCAGCATGGACTGCTGCTAAAGTTACTGGAGCTAAAATAACACTCCAAGTAAGAGAAATAAACCGCAGCCAAAAAAAATAGAATACATACCGAATTAGCAAAGGCGTCTAAAGCGAAAGCTAAATGATATATGATCAAAAATAGGCAGAATGACACAGTTTATCAACGGCAACAGAAGTAAAAAAGTAATTAAACATGTGAGTTGTATATTAGAACAATATAAAATTCATACAATACACGAAGAACCACATACACACGTAACACACACATTAGACACCCTCAAACAAAAGCTTTCAGTTGTAACAGGGCGACTAAAAAGATATAAAGCGTGCACCCAAAGAAAACAACAAAATATTACGTTCACCCACAATGAAAAACTATTTTATCGCAATATAAGACAAGCGTCAACAAATGCCCAAGAAAACCATTCAAATGCTCGCGAACATATCACACCGGAACCAAACTTATTACAAAATTTCTGGGCAAACATATGGGAACAACCAATAGAACACAATGCCCAGGCTCCCTGGATATAAACAGAATTGACAGACAATGACACGAACGTTAAGGCAATGTCATTTGAGCAGATATCCCCACAGATATTCCACAACGTACCTACTTTCTCGTTTACATAACTGGACAACACCCGGATCAGATCACATTCACAGCTACTGGTACAAAAAATGCACAGGAATTCATGGTTATCATATATAATATAACATCAGCCACAACTTTCATGATACTAAAAGACCGCAGTGACCTTGTTAAGCCCGCAAAATATACACCAATTACCTGTTTGCAGACCTTATACAAGATCATCACATCCTGTATATCTGAACACGTTGACGCCAATAACATCTTAGCTGAACAACAAAAAGGATATCGAAAATTCAGCCAAGGCTGCAAGAAACAAATGATAATTGACTCCGTATTTAAAAAAAACACCCAAAAGACTAAATCAGATTTGTTTACGATGTATATAGATTACAAAAAAGCATATGACTCCGAACCCCATTCATGGCTTGTAAAAGTTTTAGAAATTTACAAAATAGTGTATGTTGTAAATTTCTAAACGTTAATTAATTTCCTCAAAATCATGATGAACACCTGGACCACTGTACTTAGACTCACTACACCAACTGAATCAGTAGATACCAGTCCAATCAAAATACAAAGAGGTTCACTTAGCCCATTATGGTTTTGCCTTACCCTAAACCCACTGTTCAACATTTTAAATGCAACTTCATCAGGAATTTACTTAGAAGCATCCAATACAACTCTAGATAGCGCTACACAAAAAAAAAACATTATAAACCACTTGTTGTATATGGATGATATTAAGTTGTATGCAGGAACCGAAAGTCAACTCACCGAACTAATTAACAAGACGGAACGATTCAAAAACGAAATAAAAATAGAATTCGATATAGATAAATGTAAAATAAACTCGGTTAGAGCAGGGCAGTCCTATAAACACCAATACACCTTATAGATAGGAGAACACATTGAATCATTAGATGAGTAGGAAACTTATAAATATATAGAATACATACAATCATGACAAATACACTCTAAAGATATCAAACAAAAACTTAAACAGACGTTTCAACACCGATTAAATACGATACTGAAAACGCAACTTTATTCACGAAACACAATAAATGCAATCAATATCTTTGCTATACCCATGCTGACTTATTCTTTCGGTATAATCAGCTAGACCAAGACAGACCTAAAATCCCTACAACGCAAAATTAACACGACGATGACAAAATTTCGCAAACACCACCCAAGATCGAGTCAGCAAAGGCTAACTCTACCGAGAAAAGAAGGAGGCAGGGGTCTTATTGACATTTTAAATTTGCATAACCAACAAATCACAAGTCTCAGATAATACTTCTTTACAAAATCTACTTCTTCCATACTACACAAGCTAATAGCACAAAATGAACAACACTTGACAAAGCTTAATTTTAAAAACCTAAATGAACAAACTAATGAAAAGGTTGTCAATAACAAAACTAAAAATGCGGAATGGGCCCAAAAGTCTTTATACGGAAGACACCGCCAAGATTTGTGCCAAATAAATGTTGACAAAGAGGCGTCGAACGCGTGGCTCAAACGAGGTGAACTTTTCCCATAGACTGAAGGCTTTATTCTTGCGATACAAGACCAAATAATTGAAACTAAAAACTACAAAAAGTATACAACGTGTAACGGAAACCCCATATCTATCCAAAAGGACTGAAGACAACATCTGGTATGGAGTCTCTATGCAAAGTTTCAGCTCAAAATAAGTGACTCACAGAATTGACCCCAACTTATTCGTTTCATATGTTTCTTGAATACCAGTAATAACAAACTTGTCACAGCACTATGAGGGTCATCACTTTCCACGTCACTTACCAATAAAACGATAATATTCTCTTCGTTCTTCTTAATTTGAAAAATTCGGCCTCTGGTATCAATGTACTGAAATTTCTAATATGCTCCACACATGTAGACATAGGATTAGAAAACCCTTGCCATATCGTTTGTTATCATCCAAAGAAGCCGTGCACTCGGTATGTATATACCCTTTAAATTACACGTTGTATAATAAAAAATGTAACCTCTGACATTTGTAGAAAATGCAATAGTCCCCCCGAAATGATACAACACATCACAGGCGCGTGTAAGTCAATAGCACACACAGACTATAAACATAGACATGACCAAGTTACCAACATCATTCACCAAAAACTAGCTCATCAATTCAAACTTATAGAATCCGTAGTACCATACTACAAATAACCCAGAAACGGTCTTGGAAAACGCAACTGTGAAATTGTATTTTGTTTTCGTGCCATTCTCACTGACAGAACAGTTTATTTCTACAGACCAGATATCACAGTAATAAATAAAAACAAATAAAACAGGATATCTAATAGACATAGCTGTACCCAATACACATAACTTACAGAACACAATCGTAGAAAAACTATCCAAATATATTGAATTAAAAGACGAAATAATCTGACTTTGGAATCTACAGAAAATTATAATAGTGCCTATAGTGTTATCAACAACTGGAGTAGCACCGAAACAGCTGTCCCTTAATTCCCTAAACTTGCCTCCAATCACTTACCAACAATTGCCAACAACAAGCAGTGATATTTACACTTATAGGCTATTCCGTAAGTTCCTACAATGTGAATGTGATAACACACAACAAAACATTCAGACTAATTCACCAATTGTTGAGCACTTGGCTTAGGCCCGTGCCATCAACTCATCCCGGCTTGCCGAGATAAACAAAAGCAATATAATTATAAATAATAATAATAAATAATAATGACTTCAACGAAATATTTTCTACACGAGCAAACACAAAACCAGGCACAAAATTTATATGCGGGTGTGTACTGTGTATATGGAAAAAATATGTTTATTTGGGCAAGTACGGAATCCTTTATTGCACGTGCTCTGATACACACTCGACTGGATATTCCTTCTGTGATCCGAGCGCTGTGATTGCGAAGACAATTTTTACAATAGGTAAACGAATGAAATAACGAACCAATTAACAGTGCAGAGCAAAATACAATTCCTTGAAAGCTATTGTGACATATTCCTAACTATTTATTGATCTGTGATCATATCTTTGTGAATAAAATAAAGAAGAATTATGCAACATTTGCTGATAAGTATCAAAGATGAAATCATGTGCTATAATGTTTAAACTAAACATGTGGTATGGTAAGGACTTTACCTAAATATTTTGGCAAATCTATGCCTTAATTCAGAGTTGACAGTAATTCTATTTCCTCCTCTTTAGCGCCTCAAAGAGCTGTCAACACCAGCGACGGGGCCTCATAGGGCCATTGCCTGCCGGGGTTTTGCGGGAAAGTTCTGCCGAGTTACCGCGGCCCCGGAAATTTAGGGCAGCCGAAGGAACAGGGTGGGTTTTTAGTCAGTAGAAATCTGACACACCCTTCCGCTTGACCCAGAGTGGAAGAAGTCATTCGATGATTTTCCCACCCCAAAAAAAAAAAAAAAAAAGGTATATATAATTAGTGGTGTGTATTAAAAATTACTATAATATTATAGGTAGACTAACTTGTAAGTCTGGACCTGAAGCGCAAGACGAATAACAAGCTGACAGCTATAAATCTGGCAATCTGCAAAAAAAAAACAAATCAACTACACTTACAATATTTCCGCAACTTGTAATATTTTGTCATTGATGCTGACTGCTCTTTGAAGCACGTGTAGGACACGACACGCCAAATAAACAATTGCAAACGAAATGTCATTTGTCCCGATGAGAGAAACTAAAACGCGACACACAGCATAGCAACCAAAAGCTCAACCACTGCTAACTATATAACCGGATTACATTATAACCGCACACCCTGTGTGGTTTTACAAGGATTTCATAAGATTCGTGCACTCAACTGTGAGTAAATAGAGTATAAAGTTGAATGTGGTTGACGTATCCGTGCGTTTACAAGCACCTTCTTAGATAAAGAAAAAAAACAAGGCTTTGAGGTTTAAATAAGAAAGTTTATATTTGTTAGCATGGATATTATCAATAACTAGTACTCACGTGGGGCTTCGCTCCCGTGGATTTTATCACGGTAAAAACATAACTCTCCTTTTTTGCAGTCGGGTAAAAAGTATCCTATAACCTTCCTCAAGCTTCAAGCTACTTCCATACCAAATTGCATCCAAATCCACGCAGTACTTTCGAAGATTAGCGCGTTCAAGGAAACAAACAAACAAACAAACTTTTCCGCTTTATAATATTAGTATAGATAACAGAAAAAATAAATCAGCTGATGTATTTTCTTTAGGTTTACAGTCAGTAATATGTGCGTGAATTTTGTAATTAGCACCAGCGATATTGAATAGAATATAATGCGTTAACATTTCATTACATTACCACAATATTCAGTTTTCTGATGTTGATTAGACACTTATTATATCATATTGCCTTTTTTTGGGGTGGGAAAATCATCGAATGACTTTTCCCACTCTGGGTGGTGTGGAAGAGAGTGTCAGACTTCTACTGACTAATAACCCATTCTGTTCTTTCAGTTGCCCTTGCGTTCCGCGGCCGCGGTATCTCGTTAGATTTTTCAATACTCTCGTTAGATTAGACATTCCCACAACCCTGCCAGCCAATTGCCTTTCGGACACCGTCACATATCAAGTTACTTAGCAACGTATTTCTAACAGTGTTGACAGTCTCACAAATTTTCAGATAAATGAGAAAAGTAGATTCCAAAGTTTACATGTTGCATAGTGAAAAATACATCATTAAACGGGGATTTTTTTTTATTGAAAATAGGTTCGCGTTTGACCACTATCTCACCTGATGGTAAGTGATGATGTGATCGAAGATGGAGCACGCTTACCTAAAAGTAACCTATTCACTCTGGACTTGAAGACTCCTTATTCTTCCTTAGGTAACCGTTTACTTTAAGAAATCCTTAACCAGACATATTTCATGTTGCTTGACATGTGACTGACACTTGTGATTTAATAAATCGATTTTTCTTTGCTAAAATCCACGAATTTAAAAAGTTTTAGACTCGTTATCCATAAAATACGTCACTTGTTTAATGGAGGAAGTTTTTTCTTCATCCCTTAAACGATTAAAGTAAAAATTGATTATGTTAGTATTAACAACACAAACACCAGATCTGTTTAAACATACAGCTACAGAGCACGTTAGTGTTTAATTTTTAGTTTCTATTTACAAACTCACTTGGTAATTAGGTTAAGTACTAACATAAGATTAAGAATTTTTTATAGCTATAAATTATTTCGAAATCCACGCGGGTGTAGTGCTAATATCACATGATATTAAAATAATTGTGATTTCTCAAGTGCTTATTACATAATAAGCACTTGAGAAATCACAATTATTTTGATATCACAGACAAACAATACAGTTTCTTTTATTTCGTGTCTTAGTTTCAAGTTTTAGCATCTCTTTATTCTGAAACCAAAACCAAATCCAATGAACTAGGGAAAAGAGTAGATGAGACGATGTATACCTTTGTCTCCCTCTAATATATGGGCTAAAGTGCTTTATATCTTGTGGACTGGGTTCCTTAAAATTAATGGGTTACCCCTCATTTTCCTTATACTGAAAATCTATAGGTATTTTTATGTGCGGAACTACCCCATTGAAATGATGATGGATCTTTAGCTACAAGTGAATGTACGCTTACATTTCGCGTCTGACCTTTTTAAAAGGGGATGATATTGAGCGGTTATTTTAAGGGTTGAAATCGTGAGTAGAGGTTTTATCTTTATTGTACTTTAACTCACTTTAACTTTAACGTATACATTAAGTAAAACCTTACTTTTGTACCTTTTTTACCAAAATTACGAGAATGGACGTATGAAATTTGGCAAAGCATTTTTTATGTCTCTCCAGTAATTTTGCTATAGGTTAGGTTCATAATTTTAATTCTTCATTGGACATTGCCTTGAACAGAGTTTTTTTTTCCATTTTAATATTTCTTTCTATCTGAAAAAAATTTCTGGTTCAAGTAACTCAGGTATTAGTAGACGATAATTGTTTCCTACAAAAATATTTTTTTTGTGACTTCATATTCCGTCTCTAAACAATAACGTTGTTGTCTTTCCTTTAACGATACATCCATTGCTTTTTTTTTAAAGATGGAAAATCATCCAATGACTGCCTCCAGATCTGGGCGAAGCGGGAGGGTGTGTCAGACTTTTACTGAATAAAACCCATCCATGTTCCATCATATGCCCTTCGTGTTCCGCGGCCGTGGTAACTCTTTCGAACAATTCCGCAACCCTGGCAGGCGTATACATCCATTGCTAAATTGATTTTAAACGACTTTCATTTAAAATACCGCCGGAATTGCCGGGATGAAATGTTTCCAAGTTAGATATGCTTATAAAAAAAAAACATCAGCAATCAGCCTATAACGTTCTCACTGCTAAGTTACAGAGGGCTCCCCTCTATGAGATGGAATGTACCGTAATCAAACGCACGGACCCAGTGCGGGTTGGTGGATTTCGCATATCTTCGGTTTTCAACCCTAGAACATGACGTGCTCCTCACAATGTTTCCTTTCGCCGTTTTTAGAGCACTCGTGATGATGAAAATTACATAATGTAATGCTAACAGCCCATTAGTCGTGCTGGTGACCATTGGGCCAAAAATATATATCTCAAAATTTTACTCACGTAGAGAATGTAAGACAGATGTAGGCAGTAATTGCCAACGTTCGCTAGCACACATTTTTATAAAGGGACAGGAAAGGACCAACCAGCCCTAATTCCTTTTATGTAGTCCTTCACTGAACGTACAAAAACCGAGGCAAAATGGCAGGCGCCATCTTTGAAAGCTGTTTTATGATGATAATAAAGCTGGATGTATACTATAGGAGTGTAAAAGATTGATAAAATCGGGATAATGTTGGGTAGTATTTAGAAATACCAGAGCTGGGATTCATCGCGTGCAAAGCATTTCACGATTACTGACGCTCCATTTACTTCGCTTGGGCGCGAGGCAATAAAATTATGGTGGAGTTACAACGTGAGCTTAAATATTAGATGTGCTGTGGTGTGTAATGAAAAGGTATTAAACACGATTTGATAGAAAATATTGATCAGGAACGCTTCATGCTCCTTCATCACACCCTTCTATCTAAGGTCTTCGAAAAACTTCAGACTTAAAGATTTTCATTCCATTACCTTCTATAAAACATCCATCGAAAGGCCGTCCATTGTGGCACTCTACATTGTATTGTTTTGTAATTAATATTTTTCTGTTACATTACACAGTACGTATATGGTGTACATAATGAAGAACTATATATATAATTTTATTGATATGTGTATACATACATAAATAAAATGGAAGTATCTGTCTGTCTCATATCCAAAGTCCTAATGTCAATATTATATCTAATTTAAAAGACAAAGATGTATTTCCACACGATTGCTAAATGCCAATTAGGAGGCAAATTGTTGTCGATATAGGATTGAATAGTCTTAATTGCCTTGCAATAAGTGTTCTATAAAAGACTTCCTCTTATTTACTTGCCGTCACAGTGTCACCTAGTATTTTAATAATATTTTGTTTTGGCCTTTTATTAGCCAACAACTGGGGCCAGGCTTAGTGACGATCTTTTGGGAATTGCTTCTGACTTTCTGAAGCTTGTTAAGTTGTCGTCAGTTTTCATGTCAGCTTTGTCATAAGATGCTTATATAAAAATCAAATCTTGGCGAGGCTTACGGAAATGAGGAAACTTTGATTTCGTTTACGGAAAAAAATGGAAATCCACAGAAAACCAAGTTCACTTGACGTTACGGATATATTTTGCATAATGTTCATTTTAAAGTCGAAAAAAATCAAGTGTTAATAATATTGGAACCCAATCAAGTTCAATAACCTAGCCATAAATACACATTAGCAGTCGGTCGGATAGTTACAGGTTAGAAATAAGTTTCCTCTGCTGGTTCCCAGAAGTGCTATAACAGGATGACTTAAGAACTAAACTAGTAAAACGAGGTGTTGTCACACCTCCTTGAATGGCCCATTAGAATCAGGACAACACCTTATTGTAACACATAGCTTTGGTAGGTAGAGGAATTTAGAGTTATCAAATCAAACCTACACTGCATAGAATCTTAATAAAAATGTTTTGTATCTGGTATTCAAACGATATACATGTTGGAGAAATTTATCTGGAAAACATGAACGACCAAACAAATGGTACCTATTAATACTTTAGGATGTATTATTAATACAAGGCAGCAAGCGGTAGATACAGCGCTATATGGACACAATTTACTGATAGTATACCCACACCGTAAAATACTGAAAATGACGCGTCATCGTTTTCTTGTGCCTTACAATCGGTTGGCACGCAAAATCACGTATCATAATATAATATCTACATGTTTACATATTGTATATATTTCACAGATTCTGTTGAATTTTGTATTCCTATCTTGTTACCGAATGAAAATCCTTATAGTACCTACAGAGCAAGAGATAAGAAAAACGTGCTATATTCAACCAACGACTTTGTTTTTCCAAAGAAATCCGAATACAAATACAAATTCGAAATTCTTTTATTTTGTTCGCATGACATCTTCTGAGTAACTCGTTTGCCATTTTGTATGAATCTTTTACATTCTGAGCCATTTTTTCCTTTCGACTCAAACGTTTTTTCTGGGGAAGAATCATTAAATGACTCCTTCCGCTCTGTGTGGAGTGGAAGGGAGTATCAGACTAAAAGCTCACCCTGTATCTTCAGATGTCCTTGTCTTACGAGGCCACGGTATTTCGTAACAATATGTCTGAAAACCAGGCAGGCAATGGCTCCATCGGGCTCCGTCATTACTGCTGAATACTTTTTGAAACGCGCGTGAGCCACGATGCGCTGTCGGCTTAATCTAGAATCAGTCACTCTTAGTAATTTGACAGTTATAGGTTACTATTATTGACATAGCTATCCTCCAGAACATCCACGAGTGAGCTTAGTTTCGTTATCGTGATGGCTAATTCGTGTGGTGGAGGAAGATTTCATCAAAATCACTTCTAAACACTGCTGCGTTCGCCATTTTGTAATTTGTGTCTTTATTTTGCGCGTGGTTACAAATTGTATCCCGCATGGATATAATTTGTAGCCACGCGCGTTCTGCTAGGGAAATACGGGTTGACACGCTTTGTCCAACCGTATAATTATGTCAACCACTGCATTACATGGACGTTTAATTGCTTGTAGAGAAGAAGTAATTAAATGTTATTAGTTACAAAGCAAATAGAAAACGAAATATTTAAACATTTAGTTTTGATTGCATTAATGTAATCAAAACTAAATGAATCTATTAATGTGATGGATTAAGTTGAATTTACAGAAATCAAACAATTCATCACCTACCTAAGTATAATAAGAATAACTTATAAGAACCAGAGCAAGTACTCTGATTAATACAAGTCATTTTATTTGGTCTTTGGTAATTAGAAAATGACGATAAATCATTTCAGTAATAATGTCACCCAATAAAACGAATAATTAACCATTTAGGCCAAAATTTGGAACTAAATGTAATTTACAAAGCCTAAACCTAACATAATCCCATAATAATGACCCTAATCCTCAATTTATGAGTGAATTTGGGATATTTCGGTCTGAAATAGCACATCAGGACGTCGCGACAATTCAATTAAAATTTGTTACTTTTATAGCTGGTTTTAGATAATAGGCAATTTTATGTTCGAAAAAAAAGGTGCCTCGGAAAGCCTAGGCCTAGCCTAGGTGCTAGTTAAGCCACTTGTCCTGGTTGTCATTTCTCCAAGAATTCTTTGACAGTCATTACGTATAATCAGAATCCAGAAAATCTGAAACCAGTCTTGCCACGTGTTACCCAGTTACTAGATTATTGAGATCAGATAGTGCTCCATGTATAAAATACTAGTACTTAGCTGCAATGAAATGAAATGAAATGAAATATTTATTTTGTAAATTGGTTATAAATAACGCTTTTACACGTCATGTTTTTTTGCGTGTTAAGTTTAGTTTAGCTAGATGAGGCCGGTGTTTCCTAACTGACTACTCTGAGAAGAAACACCGAAACAAACTCAGAGGTCAACGTCTCTTTTAAAGTCCATACAATTTGTGTTGGTCCAATCATATGACAAACATGTAGGTTCATGTCTTTGGTGCTCTTTGAGGAAATAACTATACAGATTTGAGTGGACCTGTCCAGACAGTGCAAGCATTTGTCAGTTATCGTGTAGCTCAACTTAGAACTTAAGGAGCTCAACGATCTGACGAACAATATCAAAGTACCTGCATTTGGATAGACTGGAAACCGATCCCAACAGAGTTGGAAAAAGACTTAGTAGATTATGATTCTTTTAACAATACTCTTTCCTATTATCTTCTCTGACCAAGTCATCTAGATTTAAACTTACTTATTACCTAAATACGATGGGACTGTTGCAAATTGGTTAACACTTTTACACGTAATTTTTATCGGAAATTTAGCCTAGATGAGTCTGGTATTTTTCTTATTTCTTAGGGTAGTCCCTGAGAAGAGTCCCTGATACCTGTTGAGGTCCATCCAATCACTGTTGGTCGAAACATAAGTGAAAATGGAGCTTTAAACATTTATGTAGATTTCGCATCTTCTTAGCAAAGAGGCATAATAAAAATTTATGACAGTTTGTTAATCAATGTATTCTTTTATTATTCTATCCCCAGTTAAACCGCTAATTCTAAAAACACAAAAATATGACGTAAGCCAAGATAACAAGATAAATTGATACACACATCATGCAAAACCAAAATATAACTGAGTGGGAATATTTCTCACATACTTTAAAAATTATTTTATATACGGAGAAGCTGTACATACACAGTAAGCAGATACTTGTACTCAATTGTGAAGAGGTATTTCTTACATAAAAATATTTATATTTAATCTGAAATAATGAACAGTTTCGTAGCTAGGGTTTTCTTAATTTTGTACTGGATCACTTTTCGGTTTTTAACCAAATGTAACATCAAGATTTGATAACAATTATGATTAATTAAACTTGAAGTATTTTTGAACTGATATTTAACGTCATATAACTGATGCCTGTTTGATTTTACAACTTTTCGATCTTCAAAGCCCTTTAAACCTTCTGAAGCTACATGCACTTAGGTAGTAGTAAAAATTTATGTCCAATCTCCGAGAGTACACCGAAGCCGAGGGCTAGATAGTTCATTTTATAGCTAAAAACCGGATTTAAAAGATAAATACATTTTCATAAGTGTGATCTATACTGAGCCACATATTTAGGAAAAAATATTTTTGTATGAAAAAAACAAAAGCTTTTATAAAACTTAAATCGTACGTGTATAAAAACTGTTCACAATGTTATTATACAATGTTTACAATGTTATAGACTGTGCCCTTAATAAATAAATATGTATGTTTGGATGTCTATGAATCTTTAATAGCTAAATAGAATGAAGAGAAACTTGCCACAAGCGTAGATCATGCCCTAATAATAACATAGGATCGTTTATAAAATGGTTATAGATACTTTCCCGTATGATTGCCACCGGCGTATACAATCTATATATTGTTGAGAAACTTCGACATCAATCTAGAATGTTCAAGACACTAACGCCATCTAGCGGCGAATAGCAGTACTGTGTATATCTAGTCGAGACACTAACGCCATCTAACGGCGAATAGCGGTACTGTGTATCTCGAGTAGCTTCCTGGAATATTCTGGGCAGTATAAACAGTGAGTCGATTTTATAAGAATGTTCTAGAATTCATAGACCGGGGTATAAATAGATCGCAAAGGAACGCGGAGAGTCAGCCTTATTACGAGGCGAATACGCGATATAATCGAAGCTTTACTAGTGAATTTCAGTGCGATTTAAGTGTTAAGTGACAAGTGTTGTGGTGCGAATATTTGTGTTAAATTTTTATTTAGTGTTTAATTAATTAAATTGTTAATTTTGGTTTAATTGGCGTTAATTATTTCGTAACAATATCAATAAATTCCTACATATAAGTAAATTTGAAGTATCTATATGTAATTTCTAAATAACTGTTCTCAATCGCTAGTAGTCGTAGTATTTACACGATATTAAACACAAATCAACTTTGTAATTTTTGTTAGCCTATCTGACTGTTTCTCTAGACTGATTTCTGGATCGGATGAATCGATTGTGATGGGGCTTTCAGTGGAATATAGAAGAAATTAGAAGACATAAATATAGGCTCTTTTCATCTCGAAATTTCTACGGCATCGGGTTTTACGGTGAAAAAACCCCCCGTTCGTTCCCGAACGAAGTTGCGAGCACAACTAGTTTGAACAGTATATATTCGAAATTAGAGTTCATAAACAACATATAACTCTATAAATCCCTCAGTAACTTTTACGAACCGTCGAAACGAACAAAATCGACCCCAGACACGTAAAATATCAGCAAATTAATATTTGAAAAGTATAAAACCAGGTCATCGTGTCAAAGCTCATGCGTAATTTCAGCTCTTGGGAACTCAATTTTGAAGTGTTGCGAGTAACGAGGGGAGGTTTCACTACATTTTGTGGGAGTAAGGGGGTGCATAAATTATTATTTGTACCTAGGGTTGTATCTCACACCACCTGCCTTTGTTGCTTTATGTGATTAGTTATCGAAATTTTGAATGAGAACAGGTTGGGGTGAACTCACCCCAACATCATAGTGTAATAACGGTTTTGTCTTATCTTGTAAGGTGTTTGTGATATTTAGATGCACTTATTATTTTCTTAGACATATCCTAAAGAAGAAACAATTTTGACGGTCTCAAGCGTGCATCTTTTCTGCAATTTTTTTTTGTCTGCTTGTTTTTTAAATATCTTTTTCGGGTTTCTTAGTAAATACACCCTATATATGTAGTGTTGTTTTTCTCTTTATACCCTTCCACCAAACTGTAATCTTCGAATATGTGAGCAACTACGCTATTTCCTACAACGAAGTTTAAAGGAAATCTAACGACGCTTAAAAAGATAATGAGTAGTATCCGACTTCTTATAAAACGTAATTAGATAAAAAAAAACGTTTCGCCACAGCTCCATAGAAAATGACACGGAATCCTACATTGTTTATTTTTGGTTATTATTGTGATATTTATTTTGTTCAAACAAACTCCAGGTATTTGCCGAGATATTTACGAAGAGAAATATCTGTTCAGATATTTAAAAAATATGCCGAGATTCAAGTTATATGGAATTTTAACTTATTTATGGTTCCACAGTTTATTTTCCAAGATATTATGAAACATAAAAAGAAACACGACTATTAATCATTTAATACCAACGCTACATTTCAAGGATATCAGTCACGGAACATCTAGATTAATTTTTTTATTAAAACCTCGCAAGGAAAGATGGATTGATAGAAAAATAATACTTTTATTAAATTCAGAAAATATTAGGGGGAAAAATTTCATTTTACTAAGGAAGGTCAAGGACAGATGACATCGTTCAAAATAATATTTATTCTCATTTAATATCTTTGGATGTCTGAAGAGAGATTAGACACTCACGAAAAATTAAATGCCACAATATAATCTGTATCATACGTAATATAAATTACCAACTTATAACGTTACTACTGGTAACACATAAGACACAGGCTCTTCTCTATGAGGGCCGAAATCTACCAGGCGCGCACAGTGCGGTCCAAATCCAACGATTTGTGACAACTACCAGTCGGTAGTTGTCACAAATCGTTGGATTTTTCGGTTCTAGGACCTGCTGGGTTCCTCACGATGTATTCATTCACCGTTTCAAGAGGATTTGGAAACTATGAAGTTGATACTAAGTAATGTGTAATTTATATAAAACTAGCTTCTGCCCGCGACTCGCGTGGGAGAGTTTTCCAGTGTAAATCCCGATCCCGTAGGAACTCCGGGATAAGAAGTAGACTATGTGTTATTCCAGGATGTCAACTATCTACTTACAAAATTTCATTCAGATCCATTCAGAAGTTTTTGTGTGAAAAGGTAACATCCATCCATCCATCCATCTTCACGTAAATTTGCATTTATAATATTAGTAACATTGATTCTAGTAATATGCCAATTTCTTATACACAATTGCAACAATTTCATTGATTCAGATGCTCACTTGTCTCGATTTAATTTAGAAGAAAACAATTCTTATTTAAAATAAGTGATGTGCACCCCTATAAGTGACAAATTCACTCTAGACCTTAAGTTTGATTGTTACAGTACCTCATAAATGTATTAGTGAATAAGTCGTTGGAGTGCCTTAAATAAATAAATAAATAAACACTTATAAAAACGATTAGTAGATAACTAATCTAATTGACAGACCAGGTGGCTTTACAATTCATTTAGTGATATATGACGTAAACACGAGGAGCTGGTGGCTAATAATAACATATTTATGGGATGATTTTCAAGATTAAGTAACGCTAGCCTAGGTTGGTCCGTGGATCTTAACATATTATTGAGATTTCTCCGTGCCTAAGTGTATATTATTAAGCCTTTAGTTCCGAAAAAAAATGTATATCTTCGACAGTCATCATAGGTAGTCAAAAACTAGAAAAACTGACACCAGCCTGAGTAAAAGAACAGCCTGAGGAAAGAGTAACACGATACCCCTGTAGAGTTGAGAGAAGTCTACGCAGATGATGAGATATACACTATGTTATTTTCAGTACCAATAACATATAAATTAAGGCATTTAATATTAGGCCTATAATATTAAGTTTCTCATGCCTGTCTACCAATAGCCCCGCACACAGGCATGATGTGTTCAATGCTCCCTATTCAATTATATCACAGTTTCAAATTTAATTCTCTTCAGACTACAGCCAGGATGATATAAAAACAACATGCCGACGTCATCGCACATAATAGCTTAAATGAATTTTGTAGGAGCAAACTCAGCGCAACTTCGCTCGCGTTCTTATTAAGTACTTAATCCAATTATAGTGTGCGCTAATATAATTTACTATCGACATCGAACAGGGATTTTAGTCTTTTAAGATGCTACTTAGATATCCAATATCCATACTGCTATTACACCTAAATATGAAAGCGTGTCTATATTATGCATGTATATAATGTTATCACGTCTAAGCCATCTTGGCACACGTATGACTTGGAAAGAACTGAGAATACTTCTCATCTAGCACTAAATCCTTTATATAGATATCACGATTTAGCAACGCAAAAAACGGCCGTTGACCCGCCTACACTTATTGTCAAAGAGACGCTCAAATCCGTGTTGGGTCACACATGGTGTAGGGTATTGGGTCAAGTACATAGTTTTTTTTTTATTGATAGTAGGCTCATGTTTGACCACCATCTCATCTGATGGTAAGTGATGATGTGGTCGAAGATGAAGCACGGTTACCTAAAATTAACCTGTTCACTCTTGACTTAAAGACTCCCAGGTTATCTATCAGGTAGCTATCAGAAAACACGGACTCCGGCGGAGAATCCCACTTCTTGGCCGTACGTACAGTGAAAGTATTCCTAAAACGTTTTGTGCCTATGGGTGGGATGATAAATTAGTTGTTTAAAGTTGAATGTTCGCATCGGGTTGATCGACAAGTTAACTTCTTGCCAGTGTGCCCCGGAAAGGGGCAAAACATCTATCGAGAGCAGGTTTGGGTTGCATGTTGCATCACCGCGCCTTTAGCATGTGCATACAATAAGGGCGCAAGGGTATAATAAGACTGAATAATGTCGTGGTTTTAAAAAAAGATACTATTTTATGGTTACTATAGGAAGGACAATATCCCTGACATGCTAAAATGAAACAATCATATTTGAGTTCCTTGTAAAGTCTCTTGAATTATTTCTACAAGTTTTCAGTTACCAAGCAAAATTGATAACACTGTTTCAGTTACAAGAGGTATTTGAACGTGTTTTACTTGGAAATAATTTAAATGAGTCAATGTCTGTATTGATTGAAGTATCTATAAGTCTTAGTTGAAGAGTTCTGATGTCCTTTGAATCATAACTACTTCCTGACTTTGAACCACGTTACATACGTACATTTGAGTCACGTTAATAACAATGTGCAATGTGGCTAAGATCATATAAAGATATTAAGTATATTACTAGCTTTTGCCCGTGACTTCGTTTGCGAGGGAGGTTTCTCGCGTGTAAATCCCAATCCCGTTGAAATTTCAGGGAAAATCTATCCTATGTTTCTCCCATGATCCTAAACTATTCACATGCCAAATTTCATCTAAATCGGTTCAGGCGTGAAAAGGTAACAGACAGACAGATAGACAGACAGACAGACAGACGGACAGACAGAGTTACTTTCGCGTTTAGAATATTAGTATGGATATGATCTTGACTTAAAGACTCCCAGATTATAGCTATCAGGAAACACAGAATCCGCCAGGGAATTCCACTCCGTAACTGTACGCACAATGAAAGTAACCCCAAAAACGTTTTGGGCATATTAAATTCCAAACTGTTGACCCTTTTAATAGTTGTTTTAAAATACGGCACCCTTCCTTGGGTACAAATTGTTACATTTATATTTATATATAAAGCAACCCTCAAGGACATTTTTCCCTTTGACATTATAAGCCTGTGATAGGTGCCTGTGAGGAGGCGCACGCGATAAGATTTTTTGATTACATAACATCAAGATACGAACGCTTACTTAGAAACTTGTATGAGTATAATATTGTATGTACTTTTGTGACTTTTTAGAGACACAAAAACGTCTTAGCGCTTTGGCCTTTTTAAATGTTTATGTTAATATTCAGGGCTCGGAGCACGCGCGTTAAAGCTTTCTAAATTGACATTATAACGAGTCCTGGCTACCATTTTTCGGACACTCCTGTTTAAAATTATGCATGGAATAGCTTCGCTTATGATAAACGATGCGAACGATGGGAAACGATGGCGGTAAGTGCTCGATAATTCTGTAGTTACAATTGAGAATACAATTTTAATACGAAAATAAAAATGGAATCACTGAAAAATCTTTAAGAGTTCATATACTTCAATTCAATGGCTGCATATACTGCAACTTTTATACCACGGAAGATAAAAAACACTAAACCTTTCATGGAAATCGATATTTAACTTCCTTCTACTACTTGTGTTATTAGAACAGCAAATCAAGCGTTTGAGGGCAAAGGCTTTGATCAGACGTTTTCAATATCCCCGGCTACCCTCTAGGGTGTTACATTTCTACCTAGGCAGCTACGTATCTAGGGTAAATGATATGATAGAATTGATGTACAATCCCTCAGAGATAGATCGTCTATTGATACAGACTGGTCGGTGTTTGTTACAAGTTGAATGATATGTAACTTAGCACCATTGTTGATTTTTAGTTTCGTTGTAATTCCGAGAGTTTTATATACCTTATTTAAACCTTATTAATACCTTATAATATAATTGATATGCAATCTCTCTAGAGGATTTATGATATATCGATAGAAATTTATTACCACTTGTAATAACTTGTATGTTATGTAATGTATACTAGTAGAATTACTTCGTAATGGCCACATAATAGAATCAGTCACTATACATATAAATTATTTATTCACTATATTGTATTTGCGGGCAAGAATTCAGTGTTGTATATTGGATTCAAGCTCGCACTGAAAACGAAAATGGAATTATCACTAACGTCCTTAATAATCTTATTAGATTATTTATTTATTTTGAGGTGGAAATCCTCATATATGTCATTCACCTTGGGGCGGGAGCATTTATAATAATGCTTTGCTGCATTAAGTCCGCCCATGTAATACAATTGTACATAAAGTTTAAATAAATAAATAAATTTAAGTGGCAATAGCCTCATGGCTAAAGTGTCGGTCTTATGATCGAGAGGTAGCGGGTTTGAACTCTACCCACAACACTATTACCGGGAACTCATTCCAGACACAAGCATATTATTTGCTAGTTCCCTTCCTAAGAAAACAGAAAAAGAAATTAAAATATATAATTAAAATATATGTGTGAATAGTTAGTTGGATGTAATGTGCCTATCTGACCTCCTGACCTCTGATCAGTTACATCCCACCCATATGCACAAAAACTTCCAGGGACACTTTCATTGTGTGTGTTTCCAGTCAAGAGTGAATAGGTTACTTCTAGGTAAGCGTGCATCATCTTCGACCACAACATCGCCTACCATCAGGAGAGATGGTGGTCAAACGCGAACATATTATTATCAATAAAAAAATCTTATTACATTTAATGAAAATTAAAATAACAAACTCCAGTAGTCTAAAGTTGTTTTTTTTTTTTAATGCTTATACACAGTTTACCTAAAAACTAACCAAATGCATCACGTCCACCTTACATAATATTATGCTATATTAATTATTACAAAAAACGATTATTATCTTTTTCTAAATCTATCTTATTTAAATGATTGTTACAAGCCACTAGGAAATAAATTGTTAACTTAAGAAATCTAATTTCATTTCACAAAAGCTAACCTATTATCGTAGAGAAAATAAATCAATTGAAATTTAATCTCGTTTTTCCAAGCGTAACCTGGTTTTGAGAGCCTCTACAAGTTTCAATTAAAACCAAACAAATTTTAACACCAGAAGTATTTGTGAACAGCAATCGCTCTCACACTCGCTCTGTAGTCGATCGATCCTTCTTGACTGAAGATCGATATTCATCCATCCATCATTCCATTCTTCCAGATCCAGAGGTTCGTTAGGCTTTTTCGTTGCGATCGGTGGCCATACGGAGAACTTCTTTGAAACTGTGAGAGCTGTTTGTCTTCAGTTGTTTCAACTACCGTAACGGGGACCTCCCTCTTGATCTTTGATTAGCGTCTCCAGATTCTCATCCTGGTGAGGCTGGTGACGAACAATGTGACCAAAATAGCTCAGGATGCAGCGATGTTGTGAACAGCAACCACATAGTACTATTTTCACGTTTGCATCATAATAAAGCATTAATATTCAACATATAAAACTTGAACGCGTGCTTTTTGCCACTAAGGAGTGAGCTTATAAATTAATGTTAAATAAGTTTTCACTGAGGGTGACCCTGATTGCGTGAAATCTGAACTTTATAACAAAGCATCGTTTAAGGGTTAAAATTTCAACACGCAAACACTTACGGTTAACAATGATTTGATAATTAGTTTGTTGCAAGCTTGAGTGTCAGTACAACTTTATTATAATAAAATTACACTAGCCGACACAATTTTAACTGCAGCTAAAATAATGAATATTTCATAAAGAACTATGCATAGCGTGTATTTAATCGTCTAAGACACTATGTAGGTATATGTGAACGACAAAAAAATTGTCAACAGATTATTCAAAACCGAGGTGATAGATATATCTAAAGTTTTTTAGAGGATTATTCACGCTTTGCATGGTTATTTATAAAATAATTATTGTTTCAGCTACAACAAAACGTCGGCATTTTTTATTTGGCCATGTAACATAAAAAGATCGTGTTCGTCAATTGCGGAATGGATTCGAAGAATCAGTCCAATAAGAACGCGGGTAAATACTGGTTTAGATACACATAGCTCCGGAAATATGGCACGCTATTGCGAGTATGTTCCAACGAGATATCGCGACCCCGGAACGTAAAGGAAACTGAAGGAACATTATGGGTATTTATTCAGTAGAAGTCTGACACTTCCTTCCACTCCACGTAGAGGGAAAGGAGTTATTTTATGAAGTTCCTCTCAAAAAAAGGCAAATATGGCACAAGAGGGCGGAGGCCTATACTCTGCACTGGGTGGAATAGGTCTGACAATGATGATGATATGATGATAAATTTAAATAATATTTACCTACGTGTAGCAGTAAAATTATAATGTAATAATTTACAGTCTAATCTTTATTGTATCTATAGATACTAATATTGTAAAGCAAAGAAGTTTGTTTGATTAAACTCAATAATTTTCTACAGCACTAGGTGGATTTGAATGAAATTAAAAATTAAATTAAATTAAATTAAATTAAATTCATTTATTGCAGGTCCATGACCCATATAAAATTAAATTAAAATAATCATGTTACTATTGCTTACAGTCATAAATTCCAAATGTCAAATAATATAACTATACGAGTAAACAGAGTTAAAAGAAAAATACAAAGGTGATTGAGTGAGAACAACTTATCCTGTTATACAATGTCAAATTATCAAATTAAATGTCAACATAAAAAATAAAAATTAATAATATCAGAATGTCAAATTAATTGTAATCTATATGTCATACATACGTCAAACAACAGCAACGTGCCGGCCACAACAGTGCCTTATGTAGAGACAGTCAACTCTACCCGCAATCATTACCAGGACAGCGTTGGAGCTGGCTCGCACCCTGCGCACCAAGGACGCGCACCGCTTGCGCATGGTGGCGTGGAAACAGTCGGTGCGCGCTTCCGCAAACATGCCCGAGGCGCTGCAGAAACGAGGCAGCCCCAACACTGCTCTGAACGCATTGTTATACTGGACGCGGAGGGCATTGTAGCTAGCTTGTGTGTAGCGAGCCCACAGGCTGCACGTGTATAAAGAGGTGCAGTACGCCTTAAAAAGGGTGATCTTAACTGAGGTAGAACAACGTGCAAACCTGTGGGCGAGCATGTTTGCTCTTCTCGACAAAGCCCTCCGCTCCCGTTCGATGTCAGCATGGTCCCTGAGATCAGACACAAGCAAATGCCCTAGGTACTTAAATTGTTCTACTCTATTCAGAGGTAAGCCATACAGATAGATTGGAGGCACTGTTTCAGGGCACTTAGCACCACCTGCCGCAAAGACCATGCATTTACTTTTCGATACATTATATTTAAGACCATGCTCACCCGCATACTCTTCACAGATACTCAGCAATCTCCTCAGACCACAGACCGACGCACTCAGCAGCACCATGTCATCAGCATAGCTCAAATTGTTGACGCATACGCCGTCAACATGACAACCGACATGCTCACTGCAGAGTGCAACGATGAGTGCGTCCACGTATAGGTTGAAAAGGGTGGGTGAGGTCAAGCCGCCCTGCCTCACACCACACTCCAGACGATACGGTTCCGACACCGCCTCCGCCCACCTGACATTGTTAACCTGATGCGTATACCAGTACCTGAAGATCGTCACAAGTTGAAATGAATTTGCTATGAAAGTAGCTTGAAGTTTGTGGAAGATTCTGGGCTACTTTTTACCCGTTGAGTTTGGTTTTCAATGTAATAAAGTCCATTGGAGTGACGTCCCACGCTGCTAGTCTGATAATAAAGATGTTTGAAATTTAAATTGACTTTAATTGAACGTAACACCAACAATGAATACGAATGAATACGTTCATAATAGAAATAATTCTATACTTTTATTACGTCGACACGAGAAACGTAAAACTTAAATGTTCAAATGCTACATCAAATAGTGAAACCATTCCAATAAATATAATCCCTACATTGACTTCTATTGAATCCAATCAAATTCGATTGTTAAATTAATGGCGCATAAATTGAACCCTTCCTTTAAAACAAGTCGACCGATTATTACAATGCCTAAAGTTTGGCCCGATTCAGTGAATGTTCCACCCGCAGCTTTGTACCGACAGATTCACGGTAACTGTGCATTTTTTCTGGGACTTTTTCCGGGATTTTTTCATGGAAGTATTACGTCGCAATAAGCTGTTCCTTCGGTTGTCGGGAACCTGCAACGCTCAGGAAAGCAACTAATACATCAGACACTGTTCTAACCTTGTCGTCTGAATAATAATGTGAATTACATTACTTGGTCAGTTGGTCTGTAGTTTTGTAACCGCCTAGTACAATGGCATGAAAGACATCCAGTTTCGGTTCTCAAGCATATCTTTTATATATTATTACATTTACAAATTATTATTACATAAACATATTATCGAGATTCCTCCGTTTTCCGCCAAGAAAAGTCAAAGCTACTAAATCTGAAGCAAGAAAAAAGTATGGTATTATTACCAAGTGACTGGGTTGTGGATTTCAAAAAGGCAGTTGGTCTGTGTAAATAGTTGTACTCAACAGATCCGACTCTAAACAATTTGGCACAGACAAGGTAGGTAGGTGATGCGGTATATTATGTTTATAATTATACCGTGTACTTTTATCATTAATTTTCCTTTCTGTCCATTGAAAACTAGTTCGGACTCCTGGGTATTCGGAAGGTCAGGTTTATATAGGTAGATTCGTATAAATTACGACATTCTACAACCTCTAGGAAGGTAGGACGGACCCATTTAAACCAATTTATCTTTCCCTGATTTATGAAGGGTCCCTCTAATTAAATGTACCCCAAAATATTGGTGGGACCTCCTTCGTAAACGAATTATACAGGAACTTTGTACGAGTAAAATTTAGGCCATTTGGGTTTGATTTTATGTTGATAAGATTTATAATCGCGTGCATGTTTATACCTGCAGTCCACATTAATGAGGAAGTTGGTACGTGATAAATAACGGTTTTAAAAATAAATGTTTGGACGTATAATTGGGTGGAAAAAGTGGGTCAACGTGTTTAAAGTAATAAAGCTAGCTTAGATGGTAGCTTATGTTTGCATAAGTAACACCTTCGTGATGATAATAACATAAAATATTTATGTAAATTTACAAAATTTTACCAAAATGCGAATCCCGAAATACGCACCATAATAGCGTTTAAGCTAGATAAACGACATGCATCAAATTACTGCTGTAAAATATCTCCAGGTGGGTAATGTTGGTGATAACTGGCGAAGAAAAGGCTCCGCGATAAATGATATTTAAGTAATGTTGATGTACTTTGAGCAGTTGGAACTGTCAACCATGCTTTCCGGACCATCAAGTTCCTCGTCAGGCCATGAGATGAGTTATAGGTATATTATCTCTCACGACGGCACGAATGAAAATGATGGCTATATTTCCGCAAGTTTTTTTTTGTGGCTGCCTACAAATAGTTACGTGTCTGGGTGTATGTTAATTTAAATATTAATAAACGCATCCAAGGTACAGGAAAAAACTTATGACTTAAAAACAATTGTCTATTAATAATCAAATTTTAGATGATTACAGTAACGTACGGTACGGCAATTACAGCCATTTTGTTTTACAATCCCCAATAACACATTACATACTTTTAATCATACTGTTAACACGTTCGCTGACAGTGAGCACTTACCCTCACACCACATTACGACAGTAGAATTTTCCACGTGGTACTCTTAAAAATAAGTGGCCCGTCGTTCGACGTACTGTCATAACGTACTATTTTAATTTCCCGCCTAACGACGTACTGTCAGCGAACGTGTTAATGTGTACTATTTATTTAATCATAAAATATCATTAAATCGTCATCAGCTTAGCCTTTTGTCAACTATGTTGGGGTTGACTTCCAGTCTAACCGGATGGAGGTCAGTATTAGTGTTTTCCATGGAGCGACTGCCTATTTGACTTCCACAAGCTGGGCAACACGTTACCCCTTGGCCAAACCAGTGTCAGAAAATAAGGCTTCTGACTACATCTAACGACTCTCAGATATTTTCAAATGACAGCCAGAAACAACGGTTTGACGTACTTTCCGAGCCAAGGGGGTAGGAAAAAACGCCTGGGTGTCACCACTGCGAGGATCGCCCTGAGGATACAGTAGAGCATACGGTGCAAGACTCGCTTGGGCAGAGCCCCGACGTGTCCTCACGGCGGCGATAGGCGGAGACCTCTCGCGCCGGGCATTGGTCGAGGCCATGCTGCGGGGCGAGACGGAGTGGGAAGCGGTCGCCTCCTTCTGCGAAGCAGTCATGCTATCGAAGGAGGAGGTGGGCCGCGTGAGGGAGAGGATAGCGTCCTCCCTCCAGCCCAGCCGCAGTGGTAGACGCCCACGGCGTCGGACGTCAGCCGACGATCTCCGGCCACCGTAGGCGCGGGCATGCGGACAGCGAGTAAAGGGCAACTCGCTGTCCGACCATGGACCATGCCCGGGTCGACGGCGCGTTGTGTTCCACACGCGCCTCAAAGAGCGTCAGCAAGATGACGAGGCGCCCCCTGTAGAGGGCCGAAGCCTGCCGGGGTCGTGGGACTTATCTCATCACCGTGACCCCGGTACGTAAAGGGCTATTGAAGAAATACCGTGGATTTTAGTCAGTACAAGTCTGACAGTCCCTCCGGCCCTGCCCGGGGTGGGAGGACTCATCTGATGATTATACCACGACAAAAAAAAGGGGTATCACACCACCAACTTCAAAAGTCCGGGTTACTACTGAGATATCTTACAGAAACAAAAATGCAATAGCACTTTTTGAATCAAACCCGAGACCAATACAGCAAAAAGGCAGTTCATAATACATCATAAAATAAAGCTTAATTAATTTTAACGTTTCCGATCTCACCAAGTGAATAGCATCACCCGCTTTCAGGAAAGTGACCGAGTTCACGCGGTTTCCCTTTTATTTTCGAACTAGTACTCTCGCGGGGCTTCGCTCCCGTGGATTCTGTCACGGTAAAAACATAACTCTCCTTTTTTGCAGTCGGGTAAAAAGTAGCCTATAACCTTCCTCAAGCTTCAAGCTACTTCCATACCAAATTTCATCCAAATCCACCCAGTACTTTCGAAGATTAGCGCGTTCAAGCAAACAAACAAACAAACAAAAAAACTAACAAACTTTTCCGCTTTATAATATTAGTATAGATTAAAATTAAATGGACGATCGAGACCACTTTGATACGAATCTGCAACAAATAATGCATAATGAAATTTAATTAAATGTGTAGTGGTTATTGAAATATCATGTAGTAAAGCTTTGTTTTCCTAGGAAAGCGGTGCCGTCATATAGCGGCCGTAATATTACGGTCGCAAAAAGACGGCCGTCTTTACGGTGACGACATGTGGAAAGTTCCACGGCTGTTTTATCATACTGTCAGCTTTATCGCTATCTATTGTATTACATTCTCTTTGGAAACGCTCACGAAACCATCTGACACCGACAAGACGGCCGTCATGCAAATGGCGGCACCGCTTTTTGACGTTACGGTGTCAGTTACCGCTCTCTAGGAAACCGCGCCATTTTGTTTACATAGACAACGTTCTAGTGACGTCATTCACCGCTGTATAACGGCTGCTATTTGACGGCACCGCTATCCTAGGAAACCAAAGCTTAAATGGTCCATGTGTTTCACTCACGGCTTTTAAACATTGTTAAACGCAAAAACCACTAGTCAAGTTAGTAGTGTGAGAATAGTAGTGTTTTAGATTGAGTAAATGCCTATCTGACTACAGTAGCTGGAAAACATGATACCTCTTGACAAGACCAGTGTCAAAATTTCTGGCTTGTGAATACACGTAACGACTGTCAAACATACACGGTGTACAAATGACAGCCGGGACTAACACTTTAATGTACTTTCCAAGGCACGGAGGAATCATGGCTACCCATCCACAGACTGACCTCGGAAAGCGTTGCTTAACCTATAAATATCAACCCGTCTGACTAGCTACGATCTTTTAAAGAACATAATGTACTCAACAGAAATCCAAATTCTAAATAGCACCAGCATTTACTCCTGCTAGATATAAAAACGAAACGTAGAACTAAAGAACTATCTAAATAAACTTTTACAAAGTTTACAAGCCTTCTATTTCAGACCAGAAGCGTCTTCAAGTCTCACTTTGGTACAAAGTATCGATTAGGGTAGCTGTTTCTCAGACGCGGGCGAATTCAGCGTTATATATTTTTCATCGTAACTACTCTAAAACGAGCTCTTTGTTCCACCTGGTTCCACTCCACAGATATCTTTATTTCCAATTTGTACGAGTAAGAACTAATTTCTTCTATCCTTAGGTATCCTGTTCTTTGGTTTTCTTAGAAGATATTTCTTTGTAACTTTGTGATTTTACGCTGAATTTTAGTGTTCATTTTCGTTTTTGCTAAACAGTATTCAATGTTACGAGTTGTTAGATAATTAGGATCTAGGTAGAGTGCTAATTTTGTAAATAAAAGGGTTGTAGTCGAGGTACATTCAAATTACTGTTATTACAGAATTTTCTGCTGAGACTGCTTAGCGCTAAGAAATACATACATTGAAGCTTAAATATCTAATTTAAGCAATGCTTAATTATTTATAATTAATACTTCTTTTTATGAAGTCTAACCGTAATCCAGTATAAATACATCTCTTTGAAATTTAAACCCAAACAAAAGAGGTTTCAGTTTTTTTGTGGATAACGGAGTGCAATACTCAAGGCAATGAATTATGGGTATAATTTTGAAACACATCCTCAAAATGCAGATAAAAATATGGTAGAAAACTGCAAAAAAAAGGCAACAATAAAAAAGGTAAGCCCGCGAGCAGTTTCAAAAAATGTTTCTCTGTTATGCTCTTTACTTCTCGACGAAACTTTCACAAAAAACCCAAAAAGGCACCGAAGAACGGCTGACGGTATATTCTGTTGGCCATTTTTTAACAAGAGGGATGAGTGGATTATCTTAATTTTGTTAAAATAGTAGGTACTTAGGAGCTCATGAAATTTTTGTCAGAAGTTTTCTAGTATACGATGATTAATTCTGTGCGTTTTGTTAGACTCGTCTTACAAAACAGTCTAGCAATAGTAATAAAATCTCTTCAAGAAATGTATTTATATTGAGAGAGTTAAGGTATAAGTTATAGGTTTAAACATTTAATAATAGCTTTAGAAATTATTTTAATATAAATATTTTGTAAATTAATATTTTATGTATTATATTATTTTATAAATTATGTACCATTACATCTTCCACAGGAATTTTAAGCCACGCTTATTTATTTTGGCCCGACTATCAGTTATAAAATCGACCTGATTAATAAATCAATTATTTGACAACTTCAGTTTAATAAAATATATTGATTTAAGAACAATGCCCCACAACCATTTTATTTTTTATTTTATTTTATTTTTATTTTTATTACATGGAACAACAAACAGTTACATTATAAAAACTTACAACTAGTTTAACAAAAAATGAAGTTTTGACTATAATGGAACCCACTACGCTGTCCACAGATATACATTAGAGTTTAGTGATAGAGAATATCTAATCGCTAGGTAGCGTGAAGTGCAACGTTTATATCAATTTGTAACAATTAGTCAAATATTTATATAAATGTAACAAACTATAATGAACATAAAAAAAAATAAGACAATTTATAAAGTACTTAGGTAGTTATACAAGATAAAATTATAAAATAGTATCTACAATATAACATCAGTTATTATCACTAATTGTGTTCAATAGAGTACAACGAATGAGTCTTTTAAACTTACTTATTGTGCAATTAAAGATATCAATTTCGACAAAGTTACTGTTGTATGTGTCAACCATACGGCGGATAGGCGAGCGCAGGCCTGAATTATTTCGACAAGCACTCAGAGCGAAAAGAGTACCTGCGCGTACCCGCCGCCTGTGAATGGTTCTAGGTACAGCATAGCAAATCATGTTATTGAGATTTGTACAGTTAAATTTGTTTCTGACAATTTTGAATAGCACTGTGGCTTCGAGGTACTTCCTTCGTGAACTAAGGGAGAGAAGGTTGTATTTTTTGAGTAGTTGTGAATACGATAGGTAGTATTTATGGCATCTATAGTGCATAGCACGCAAGAATTTGTACTGTACGATTTCAACCATTTCAGCATATTTTTTGTAGAATGGGTTCCAGACTGACACTGCATACTCTAGCTGAGAACGAACAAGGGCTTTATATAAGCACAAATATGACGAGGTCTTCTTGAAATCAAGGGTAGACCGCATAATGAAACCAAATAGACGGAAAGCTTTGCTGACTATTTTACTGATGTGCGAGTCTAGGCATAGTTTGGAATCTAGTATAACACCGAGATCACGAATTGAGTTTAATTGAGATAGGGGCACGTGGCAAAGAGTGTAGTTAAACTTAATAAGATGCTTGTTTTTGGTAAAAGTGAGGTAGCTGCACTTCGGCAAACTTAGCTTTAATTTATTACTGTGGCAGTAGTCTGTTAGTCTGTCAAGGTCTTGTTGTAGTAATATGCAATCATTTACTGTTTTGATGGATTTGTAGACCTTCAGATCATCGGCGTACAATAGAAACTTAGTGTTGCGAAAGCAGTTACCTATGTCATTAATAAATATGTTAAATAATAATGGTCCGAGGATAGAGCCTTGTGGGACGCCAGATGTAACTTCGATAATTTTTGATCTGTATCCGTTGATTACTACTCCTTGACAGCGGTTTGAAATATACGATACAAACCACCGCAGCAAATTACCGCGAATGCCATTGAAGGCGATTTTACTAAGCAGCAGCTCGTGGTCCACCTTGTCAAAGGCCTTGCAAAAATCTGTATATACAGCGTCTACCTGCACGCCATTATCAAAACTATCAAATAAGAAACTAGAGAAGGACAAGAGGTTTGTAGTGGTAGATCGCTGTTTAACGAAGCCATGTTGTTGTTGTATAATGACGTTGTGTAATGAGGGATATATTTCATTATGGACGAGTCTCTCAAAGACCTTTGACAAAGTGGAGAGAATCGAGATTGGACGGTAATTCTCCACATTACCCTTCGAACCACTTTTGTGTACAGGTGTGATGTTAGCGCGTTTCCACTCTTTTGGAAATACCCCCTCAGTTATGCACTTATTATAAATTATAACTAACGGTTTACAGATGTGAGCAGCAGTGTTGCGTAGAAAATAAGCAGGTATACCGTCGGGTCCTGGTCCTTTGGCTGGATCCAGGGACCTGAGTTCTCTTAGGATCTTGTTTTCGTCAAAGTGTAAGCTAGTAATAATATCACAAGCTGAGGAAGTTTCCGTGGGCGGTTGCCATTGTGACAAAAGTGGTGACGCTGGTTCGTATACAGAGTGGAAGAAATTTGAAAACAAATCACAAATTACTTCTGGTTCACTGGATTGAGTGTCCTTGTAGTGTACTTTTGCTGGGATGCAAGGTTTATCTTTTCGGTTTGTAACATATGTCCAAAAGTGTTTAACATTTGTGTGTAGGCTATCTTCTACCGAACTTATATAAGACGAATGACATTTTGCGCACATTTCTCTAAAGCTGGCTCTATGCATTGTGAATGTTTCATAATCCGATATGTTTCCGTACTTCTTCCATTTTATCCAGGCTGTCTGTTTCTTTTTAAATGTTTTGATCAAAGAGCGTGAGAACCAGACTGGATAATTGGTGGATCTAGAACAAGTTAGAGGAGTATTTTGCTTGATAATCTGGTCTAGTTTGTCATAGAACAGCGATAAAGCATCTTCAGCTTTTATATGTGTAAGAAGTTCCGGCCAATCGGTTCTCTGTATCATGTCATTTATTTTTTCATAGTCAGCTTTGTAGAAATTATACTTATGCAGCGGACGCCTGTCTAAGGGAGGACTTTTAACTTTAATATCAATATCACAAACAAAAGGAGGGTGATAAACGTCAGCAGGTAGTAGGGGAGATTTCTCTTGTTGCACACAGCAGGGAGAGTTTGATATTAAGAGGTCTAATATTTTGCTCTTACAGTTAAGTGTTCCGTTATACTGAGAGGCACTTAGAAGAGACATAAAGTTGTTGAGATGGTCACAAGACGTAGTTGAGCCAGAGCACAAGCGGGAGCTTATCACCGTACTCTGAGAAGCAGATATATGCCATGTCGCTTCTGGAAGATTATAATCTCCGACTACATAGAAAAGATCAACATTAGGATCACACAGAGCTTCATAAAGAGATTCGAAATGCTTTTCATACACTGGTGGGGGAGTTTTAGGGGGTATATATGCAGCAGTCACAACGTGATGCTTTAGTTTTTGATCACTCGGTATTTCAACGGCAATTTGCTCTATATAGTTATGCAGTGGGGTAGCATTAGCGGACGTTTTTAGGTCTAATTCTATTGGTCGGAGAATTTTTAAAATAGCCACCAAAACTCCGCCACCCTCCAGTTTATTAGTGCTAGTCCGATCGCGGTCACACCTGTATACAGTGTAACGCTGGTCAATGAATTCATTGGTATGGATCTCCGGCACTAGCCATGTTTCTGTAAGTATAATGATGTCATATGTTCTCATGAGAATGTTCATATATAAAGCTTGCAGTTTGGTACGGATACCCCTACAGTTTTGGTAGTATATGGTTAAATGTTTGTCAGCCATTGGTGATGGAAGAATATATACATGTATAATAATTGCGTGCTAATAACAATAGAATGCCGAGATAATGGATGTTAAGGAAATCAGATGATAATAACTCCGTGACACAGAGAAATGGTTTTAATTCCGTCAAACAATAAGAGAAACTCATGCCAGCTAAACAAAGTAACAAAGTCTTGCAGTAACGGCATAATTTTGCCATTTTTTTTACTTCCATTAAAAGTCTAATAAGAAACAGGTGTATAGAAATAATATGTTTTAACAGTAAGCAGACAAAATTGGAAAAATGTAATAAAATTACTTGATAGAGTAATAACCTTCCTATACTGTATATTTGCAGTGTAACTAAATAAGAACTAAGATATTCAACGCGTGACGAGTACAAAGAACAAAAGTAAATCTTAAACATAACAATGCCGTTAACAAAAACTGTGAGATTCGGTATACTAAACATAATTACATAATATGACGTAACGTAATAGTCACTATATGGTGTTTTGCATACTGACCGGCAGGGTTTTATTACCGCTTTTAATTTTTCGGATGTCATCCAGTGAGCGAACTGCAAACGAAGCCATGCCGTCTCGTTCTCGTACAAGTACTGTTGAGTTTTTAACCCAAACATACTTAAAATCGTGTTGTTTAGCGGCTTCCTTGCAAGTCCGAAACAACTGTTTACTTTTCAAGGTTAGATGTTCATTTAGGTATATTCTAGTTGGTGACCCAGCAATACCGATTTGATCGGACTTGAGTTCCTTGGCCAGACGGTATGCGCTCAGGACGTTATCTCGTATAATTCGCGTACAGAATTTAACAATTATGTTCTTCGGTCTGTTGTTGTTTTGCTGGGCGTGTTGTACTCGATGGATGGAAATAATATCTTTTTGCAGTACTGGGAATTTGATGGCAATGCCCATTTGTTCCATCATGCGAATTAAGTTCTCACCACGCCTTTCAGGGACGTTGCAAATTTCAATATTGCAATTTCTAGCTTGCTGTTCTAAGGAATCAATTTTTTGCTCAAGGTTTCTGACTAAGCTTTGAGATAGGTCGGAGCTGCAACGGGAAATGATCTCAACACGTTCCTGAAGGTCCCTATGCTCAGCTGCCTGAAATTGCACAGACGATTTCAATTCTGAAACGTCATGAGCAACCGTACCGATATGTCCTATTAATTTGTCTTGTTCTATGCGGAGGGATTTCATTTCCTGCTTCATATCGGTTATACTACATTGGATACTGTCATTGAATTTCGTCATGCTGTTCTCCATTTCTTCACGCCAGCTGTGCAGAGAGGTCCTGATATCATTCGTGAACTTGGCCATGGTGTGGTCTATGTCAGTTCGCCAACCTTTCAGTGTTTTGCTTAGTTCATGTGATATTATGCCTAGGTTGTCGGTAGCGGTCGAGTTAGACGCAGCGCCAGTGACAATCGCTGACGTGGTGCTCAATGAGGAATTCGACGTCATTGGCTGCTGTTCCAAGTTGTCGCAGGACATATTAATCGCATCTTCACAATCCGCGGTATACACAGAGCAATTGAGTGAGGCTGATTTGGGGCGGCCTCGTTGGGTGATGTTACTGCAGGGGTGACACATCCACTTGGCTTTTTGTTCATGGGTCAATTCTGAGAATTTTTGTTGTGTGATGTTAAGGCACTTACAGTGGTATATATCGTCACAGGAATGACATTTTATTGCCAATGTCCGAGAACTCACGTCTCCTTTACAATGACTACAAACAACATTCATGTTCGTGAAGTATTTTTCAAACCAATATGAAGAGAAGATGATCGATTACGAATTACGATACTAGTAGCGCCACCTGTTTTTAAGTGATAGTATGGCTGCAAGTTGTGCGACGCGGGATCGATCACAGAACGCACGGAGATGTTGATAACGGTAGTGGTTCAAAAAGTTCTACAAAGAAAGTATAGATGGTGCTATTTTCAACGCCTATAGCAACTGGAATGATTTGCAGAATTTGAGTTAAATTATTTATCACACAATATTGTCAATCACTTTATTCTAATTAAACTGCACACAGATCACATAGAGTAACATCCAGAAAACTGCTAATTCACTTGTATGGTACACTACGAAGCTTGTGAGAGCCGTTATTGACAAAATGATTAGTCATTGGAGTACGGTATAATTCACTAGGTAATGAGAGTTTTTTCTTCACACAAACACAGTGTACAGTCAGATTTTTCGTACTTTTTAACTTAAATAGCGTTTTTCAGTAAGAGTAAGCACTTCAAGTATTTTTAAACTTAAATACACTGGGAGCAAATTACTAAACGTTAACGCACGTACGACGCCATCTAGCGATAGCGATATTTTCACGGCTTATCCGTGGGAACATATTATATTCACATATCATGGTTATCATTGTTACCTTAATTTTATTTGAACCCATAAATATCATTAAAAAAGTTATAATGAATCGCCAAACGTTTTGTTACCAATCAATAAACGGTATTATAAACAAAACAATTTCTATACCTACACATACATAAGAACAACAATAAGAACTTAAAAGTTATAACAATTTAATTTTGAAGTTATAATTGACGCCGTAACACAATAGCTTACATCTCTGGAGAATATGAACCAATTAAACTCTTAAGGCTTGATATATAGAGCTTGTATTCCTTTTTGGCCATGTGTGGGAATAGAAACTTAATGTAACAAGAAGGGAAATCAAAATCTGTAGATTAAACAATATGCCTATCAGTGCTAATTGGTTATTAACCGAGTGCCCCAAAAGGTTGTTTATTTAATTCTGTTTTTCTTACTTCTCCGCTTTCTGATCCATGTTTCTGATTGATTTCGTCGTGGGATCCGATGATCCAATCGCCCAGTTTGCAACTAGTTGAATTTCATACCACTTAACGTTTTTCTAGTGGTAGGTGCCTACCGATCATAGAGTCTCCCCAGGGATAGCCCTGGGGAGGCATATGTCTTGATGAGCGTTACATAGAGAAGGTTTCAAAGTGGTATTTTAAAGAGATAACAGGACCCCTTATATGTGCTGATGGTGATTTCCGGAGTGGTGTTCGTGAGGCTGAAATCCCACACTCCCCGGTCTTTTCTTTTCCCAAAAGTCGAGGCGCCTATTAAGGTTTTCTTCATAAGTGTAGGTAATGTCTGTGGTGGGTATGTTGCAGGTCTTTTTATTGTCACATTCCTCTTTTGGAGACAGGCAGCTTGTCATGAATTTTCAGATTATGGTATACGTGTCTTTTGTTCTACTAAATTCGCCGTCATTTTTACTGCTATAGCCACGAGGTTTTAAGCTGTGTCATAGCTCCACACAGCGGCCACTCTGACACACTTAGCTATAATTGCTTTAAAACTTTTAAACAAAATATGTACAAATTTGTGACGACCAATTAGCCCCCAATGTGTCCAAAAACAACAAAATAAACAAAAGGCTCACCATAATTCGTTTTTGTTTGAAAATTCGTTCAAGAAAATTTGTATTACAATATTTTCTACGGGCAAACTTTTTAACGTTTCCAAGTTTTCCGATAAAATTAGATTTTTATAAAAGAAAAGTTTTAAAAGCTTATTTTTATAGTATTTTATTTAACAGTTACAGTGTTTCGATGTATTTATGTATACTTCGTAAAGTCACTGACCGAAGTAGAATTTGATTAGCTTTTTAGGCTGCCATTATTAGTACAGTGGCTGGTTGCGCGTCTGCTGGGCATGTGGTCTTGGGTGTGATTCCTGTGTGGGTAAAAGTGCTATAGAGTCATGCATTTATTATCACCACATCATCACTTACCATCAGGTGAGATGTTGGTCAAACGCAATCCTATTATCAATTAAAAAAATGTGGGCGTGACTTCTCCCGCTTTGGGTAGAGCGAAAGGGTGTGTCAGACTTCTACTGACTAAAAACCCGCCCTGTTCCTTCAGCTGCCTTAAGTTCCAGATCCGCGGTATGTCGTTAGAACATTCCCGCAACCCCGGTAAGCAAAGGCCCTATGGGGCCCCGTCACTAGCGCTGACGAGTCTTTGAGGCGCACCTGGAACACGACGCGCCGCCGACCCGTCCCTATTCAGAAAGCCTGATATGTTTTTTTAATTCTATTTATGACTGATTATGTCATAAAATTTTATTATAAAAAGTATTTTTTATATTATGATAATAAGTTCCCCGTTTTCATATCAAATAATAAATATATCGAATGAAATAATATGTAGGTTTTATTACCAACAACAGGCAACAAAACTTTATAACAACTGCTTGAAGACTTTTATAAAGAAGACTAGCTTCTGTCAGCGGCTTTTTTCGCTTGAATCATCCTAAAAGTACATACTGTAAGGAAAAAAGTTCGTTATCTCCTAATACCAGATAGTTTTAACCCCGTGTGCTTAGTTTCATCTAAATCCGTTTAGCAATAACGAGGTGAAATGGTAACAAACCGGCACACAGAGTTAATTTGCATTTATATCTAAGCATGTAAGGATTATACGTAAGGAATTACGGATGAGAATTGTTCTGTAACATATACATTGTTGATCAAGGGCCTTTGGTGTCTATAGGTTAACACACTTTGTTGTTTATATGTGTATACTTTTGAATGTATGCCAAGTAAATCAAGCTTAGCCAAAGGCTCCTTATTACGGACCCCTTCGGGTTAGATATAAACATAGTAGCCTTCCTTGGCCCAAAGACAATAGATTATCATCAAAGCCTTTACGAGGTAAAACAAACACACGTTAGGTCCATACTGTATGCTTAATACAACATCACTATACACAACGTGACGCTCCTTATGTAACAGAGGCTTAAAATTGTGGAAAGAAATGAGTTTTTGCCTACAAGGAGGCTCCCAACACAAATTAGTATACATGAAGTTTTTGGTGTAAATAAAATTTGATTGATTTGATTTTTATTTAATTTTTATTGGTTGTTGGTATGTGGTTGGTTGATTATCACAAACTTCCGTGCTTGAGGAAATACAGTAATTCCTTGGTCATGGTGGTCATTTTTACATATTTGATGATTAATACTAGTAATCAGAAGCCAGGAAATCACTTGTCTTGCCAATATGTATCGTCTTATTCATGTTACTTGGCTGCGTCTGATTAGACTAGCAGCGGACCACAATATATTTGGAAAAAGATTAAGAATGTGAAAATCTGTAGGTAGATAAGTAGATAGATGTATATAGAAACACGCATCAATGACTGTAAAACCATGAATTAAACTCGAGTACCTACACCGTGGAAAGGGCATAGTGTATTTTATTTATCAAAAACCCATAATTACGTTAAAATTAACCCAGGACTTCTTAACACAGGATTAATATTGCTAAAACTGTTTTTTTTAATAGCCGTTTTAAATAGTTAACTTTCTGAAAAGTCATTTATTTTAAATTCAAATTAGTTTCAATCCAGCCAGAACATATTTACTGATACTTTCAGCAACTTTACGTCCCTTGTATTCAGTGTAAAAGGGTTTACTTAGTAAAAATTGATTGATGACAACCTTTGCAAAAAAGTATTCTCTAGTTGATGGGACATACATTTTATGCGTAGTGCGGTTATTGATCACCACTAGGTGAAACTGTCAGTGTATCTAAAAGATTTACGTGTCACTATTGTATCTTAAAATATAAGAAATCACAATACTTTTGATTTTGAGGGCTTACAGTAATTTTGAGATAGATTTGAGGACATAATTTCAACAAAATAGTAATCGTGAAAGCACAAACTGCTTATGAGGTCAATAACCTAAATGAGTGTTATAAATTTTATAAGCTAAGAACACAAATTCAAGTTAAATATTTATCTATTTCTGAGTGCTGAAACTCCATGAAAACAAACAATAATTCACTTTAAGTAACAACTACTAAATGATAACACACTCTCAACTCTCCTACTTGTAACACAGTAAACACAGCCACTAAACTTTGATTATCTTCCAACAACCTTTATACAAATTGGATTAGATAGCAAAATTTACATATTCAGCCAAATGGTTTTGGAAAGCGAGGGCTAACGATAATAGAGACTTATCCGGGAGAGTTGGTGTTCCTACTAAAATATTTTTCGGTGAAAATAAATTACTCTTGGAATTTTCGCTCCGGGCTTGCACGAGTCTGGCTCGGTAACTGATATTAGAGACAATTTATACATAATGATGTTGTAGATTGAGTGAATTTTACAGGCTTATATGGTTTCAGGGTACATTTGAAATTATTTTGCCACGCCCTACCAGGTAGATTGTATCCTTTGTGATAACTTAGGTATAATAATTAATAGTAATAGTAATGCAAACGCAAATCATAAGCGAATCATCAGAACTTAAAACGGGATATTTAACATGTATAGGTATTATTGTTTTGAGTTTCCGATATTTCGGTAATGTTGCAAGCACCATGATCACGGGTGAACTAGTGCTATTAAAAAAGTTAAGTTCTAATGATACTGTTAGTGACCATGTCAGTTTAAAAACTTATACAACTTCTAATGTTTCCATTGCTTGGTCACAGGCCTCCTCTTTACGAGAGGAAATGGCCTAATCCATCATATGAATCCTGTGCCGCATGTCTTTGGATTTGGATTTTACGATCTAAGAACATGTCAATTACTTCACGATTTTTTTATTACACAAAGTAGTGCCTGCCTGGTTTTGAACACATATCCCACAACTCATAGATGATGCCTGTAAATCTGCGCCACCACTTCTTCCAATATTCTTTTTAATTTTGATATCATCACCGTTATCATAGGCAGCTTTGTTTTACTCACTGCAGAATATGAACAGAGCTCATACAATGCCAATATTTGAGTTCTTTTTGTTTACTTTAGCGTTAAACAACGTTGTCTTGTGTTGTTTGAGTTAACATGCTGTCCTTGTATTATCCAAAATACCTAAAACATTAACCCCAAGCGAAAATAATACACACATTGCTATTATACACAAAATCTTTCCTTAAGTAGGCTAGCAGTCTCAAATGTCTGCCAGATAACGTATCCCACAATATTCGCAGTTTTGTGCATCAAAACAGTTAACATCCGCCCGGTAATGGAATCCGTGCCGTGCTTATCTTTTCTCTGCACAATTCTGGGATATAGGATTGGAAATAATTGTAGCTTACTTACCAAAACGTTGGTAACTCCATTAAACCTGCTATATAAATATTATTGTTTTATTTTTTATAGGTAAACGTATTACAGTTCTTTTTTTAAATGATGTCTAAAATCACCAACGTGCTATTGTGTGTGTTTTTAACCGACTTCTAAAAAAGGAGGAGGTTCTCAATTCGGATGTTTGTATTTTTTTTTTTTTTTTTTTTTTTTTTTATGTTTGTCCACGCATAACTCCGTCGCTTGCCAACCGATTTGAAAAATTCTTTTTTTGTTGGAAAGGGTATACTTCCCAAATGGTCCCATGAAAATTTTATCGAAATCGGACGAGCCGTTTCTGAAAAATCAAAAAAAGTCGAAAAAAATAATTTACCTTGATGATCTTTTCGTTTACTCTGCATTGCGTTTTTTGTTCGCGCATAACTCCGTCATTTACGAATCGATTTGGAAAATTCACTGACCCACTAAAAAGCGCGAAAATAAAAACTTTTTTTGCAAAAAACAAAACCGACTTCCATATCAAAACACTCCAAAGCCAAAAATAATTTTAATTTCGGAAGGCGGTGTGAAAAAAAAAGAAAATACAAAACCAATAACACCGACTACCGAAATTAAAATTATTTTTGGCTTTGGAGTGTTTTGATATGGAAGTCGGTTTTGTTTTTTGCAAAAAAAGTTTTTTTCTATTCGTTGTCTAATATTTTTCCCTATACAACGTGTAATTTAAAGGGTATATACATACCAAGTGCACGGCTTCTTTGGATGATAACAAACGATATGGCAAGGGTTTTGTAATCCTATGTCTACATGTGTGGAGCTTATTAGAAATTTCAATACATTGATACCAGAGACCGAATTTTTCAAATTAAGAAGAATGAAGCGAATTATCGTTTTAATGGCAAGTGACGTGGAAAGTGATGACCTTCATAGTGATGTAACACGTTTGTTACTATTGGTATTCAAGAAACATATGAAATCGATAATTTGGGGTCAATTCTGTGAGTCACTTATTTTGAGCTGAAACTTTACATAGAGATTCCATACCAGATGTTTTCTTCAGTCCTTTTGGATAGATATGGGGTTTCCGTTACTTGTTGTATACCTACTAACCTATTGATGATTAAATTGAAGAAGTTAATTATGTGATATATTATGTATAAATTATAGAATAACTTAATAATTTCTATGATATGAGTGTTGTTTTAAATAACACAAATCAAAGGTTAAAATCAGGTGTCAATGTTCCAAAAATATCCACCATTTATATATTGACCCTGCTATTTCAAATGTAACCTCCACCTCTTTTTTTAATGGACATCCAATCAGTAAAAGTTATTATGATGAATACAATAATAGTATTCATGTAAAATGATCTATTTATATTACGAAACAATTTATGAGAGCACTGGCTTCTGAATGTTGCTTCGCTCACGTGGAACAAACTCGTTTCACCACTTTGGCGTCACATTTTCGCATTTATTACTTTACAATACAATACACATTGTACAGTACAAATGTCATACGTACTACTAAAAGCTTCTATAACTATGCGAACCGTGACATTGCACATCCATATTCTGATGAAATAAACATTACTCGAACGCACACAATATTCACTCATATACATCATGCTGTCGGAGCAGGTCGGACAGAAGTGGGAAATTCAATTTATTTTCGGTTTGCACTGCGATTTCCCATGTGGATTCGATTTTGTTTTAGAAGCACCGGATCGAATTGAAAATAAACGAATGGCCAGGTATTTTTTATGTAAACAGCGGTTTTTTAATTTGTAACTTTTTAGTCCTAAGTGGTTTGGATTATGATGTAAGAGACGAATATCTGAAATATTTGAAGCTGATATATATGTTCCAGTAAGATAGATAAAGCCGTGATATGGTTATATCCCTAGGGATATAATTATATACCGTAACATAGATAAACGGAAGCGATTCATTACTATCTTACTAGGAATATAATTATAATACCATTCAAGTTTAGTATTATAATTATATTACTGGATTAAGTTTAGTGAAATAATTGTAGGAGTGTAGTGCGGCGGTGCGGCGAAGGTTAACACCCCGACTCAGAGTACCCCGACTCGGATAGGTTAGGTTAGAAGTTCGTGGTTATTTTTTTTTAAACCACCCAGAAATAGGAGCCCCGCGGAGCGGGGCTCCGTCGATTTTGCGTAAACACCATAAAATCACTGCCAACTTTAATACGTATTATTGCTAAAAAGTATTGTAACTAATTGCTGGTTGCAAAAAGTTGATTTTGTAATAAAAATAAAATCCAATATATTGTTTTATTTGATTTTGTGGTAGATTTATAACTATTTAACTAGATTATTTTAGTCAGATAAACATATTACTAGATTGCGGCATATAATTATATCCCTAGGGATAGAACCATATTACGGCTTTATCTATCATACTGCGACATATATAGATGTACGAGTAACAGTATTTATTTGCAATTGTAAATTCACTTTATGATTGAATGTTTCGTTAAACTTTGCAAACAGGAATATGCATATTTAATGTATGCATAAAAATCCTTCAATTTTAATCAGCTATTCTACAATGTCATACTGTATGAAGGGTACACAGTGAGATAAGTTGTAGTATTTTATATAATTATATTGATGACATATACGTGTAATACTTATAAGTTCTTCAGTAACGCTGTATTCAACGATTTTCTAAACAAACGCAATAACTTTTGATATTCATTTTTATAAAGACCAGTGGTCCTATAGACTTTACATTTTTTTTCACAGAAAAAGGTATACATGACTCAATACATAATATTTAGAATATTTTTGTAAAATAACCTAAATGTCATAATAACCCGTGAAAAACGAATGAAGTGTTTTTATTCTTGATATTGGTTCGCGTTTGACCACCATCTCATCTGATGGTAATCGATGATGTGGTTATTTTCTTTTCTTCCTCCACGCTTGTCAAGCATAACATTGTTTGATTGGATGACGCAAACTCATTATTATTTCATTTATTTAAAATGTATGTGGTACAATAGTGGGACATGGCAGACTTATAACAGCAAGGTATTCTGTACCAATCAACAATTAGGTTAATTATGGTGTGACTTACGAGCTCTCTCATAAACATACAATATTCTCATGAATTACTTCATTATTAAAAAATATTTTTAGATACTTTGGTTTTTCTAGTGGTAAATAAAAAATTTAGTCAAAATATATATTTAAAAATTTTCTTTACTTTTTCCAGTACACCTGTCTGCACGAGAACCTCTTCCACTATCTTTGCGAGGAGAATAGCGGAGCAGTCACATTACCAGCTGCGAGAGGTGACGATGCTTGGAAGGTGTATTTCAATGATATTCCTGAAGAGATCGTCGATGAATTCGCCATGAGATACGGGATCGAAGCCATCTATCAAGCTATGACGTACGTATCTACAAAACAGAAACGCTTCTTTTTCTCAAACCTTTATTTATTCTGGCAGATTTACTTTACTTGTACTACGTAATCTGAGAGGTCCGACTCTTGAGATACAGACTTTCGTAGTAAACGAGCCGAGGCAACACTGATGTTTGTATCTTCTTAAGAGTGATAAATAGATTATTGTAAAAAATGCTCTACCCGTGTCAGTAAGACAAGCACAAACCCCATCGTCTTTCAGAAACTTCGTAAAAGATTTTTATCTCTCTCCTTAAATTGTTGTTATTATGTATGTCTTTGTTTCCTTTTTATATTTATATGTATATATCCATCCAAAGGTTGTCTGTAAAAGATCGCTTTTAGCGATAAGACCGCCCATTGTATCACCCTTTTTAGTTATTAAGTCCTTATTTGTTTTTTTTGTTATGGTGTACAAAAAAGTATATATCTATCTAGCTTTCTATCTATCTATAAAATTTAAATTTAATTTCAAAATTACAAACTATTCTAATAGGTACTGTATATGTAGCATTAGAATTGTTTGTCATTTGAACATTTAATTATATTTTTATATTGATTAAAACAATCTATTTAACAAATTTAAGAAACAAACAAAAAAACCGTCAGTATTGTTTTGGCTCTTTTTTAGAAAAATATATATCACAAGAGCCAGACTCGTGCTCAGCAAATTATTATCAAAAGAGCATTATTTTGTACGTCTATTCAGCTTTGGTTGGCTCATGGATATTCAACAGACATAGAGTACTGTATAGTTGTAGTAATGAGTTTGAGTTTTGAGATTGTAATTTAAGAAAAACCTACTTGTTTTGTACATGTTTAAAAAAAGAACTTTCACCACAGGATTTGTGAAACGTGCGACAATAATTGTATTTAAGATATTTTTATAAGATTTTTACCTACATGTATTTTTAAATTCAATTCAATGATAACTGACAAATGCTTACACTTTCTGGACAAGTCCGCTTAAATCTCGCTCCACAGACTATACACAGATAGGTTCATCCTACATGCTTCTCATATGATTTGACCCATACGAATTGTATGGACTTTAAAAGAGACTGTTTGTTTGTTTCGGTGTTTCTTCCCAGAGTAGTCAGTTAAGATAAATCGGCCTTATTCAAAAATACTTTTATTTACCATATTTGAACGCCAGAAACGGTATAATATTATTATTGTAACAATTAATGCACTTAAAAACTTTGTACAATATTCTGACAAATAAAAGCATTCTATTCTATTGCATAAAATAACATCATAATATTGCTAAACTTTTCTACATTCCAGGCATTTCCACTGCCTCTCCACGAAGTACCTCTGCGCTGGAGTACCAGCCGTCATGTCTACGTTATTAGCTAACATCAATGCTTACTACGCGCATACAACCGCCTCGTCAGCAGTCTCCGCCTCTGACCGATTTGCTGCCTCTAACTTTGGAGTAAGTAGAATAACATGTTGAGGAATTATAATAACATAAAGTATGAAGATTTCTTACCAGATTAGCGGGAATGTTCATACGAGATACCGCAGTCCCAGTATGCAGGAGCAACTGAAGGAACTGGGTGGGTTTTAGTCTGTTAAATTCTGACACTCCGCCTAGAGCGTAAGGAATCGTTGATGATTTGCTCCCAAAAAACAAAGCTTTTACGCTTTGATTTGCTTTTAACTTTCCTTACTGTTCAATAGAAGGAAATTATTTTTAGTAGTTACTTAGGTTTTTAAGAAATGCCAAGAAAACATTCACAAGTATTATTAGATTTTTTGAAATCTGTACCACTATTATAAAGCGGAAAGGTTTGTTTATTTGGACGTGCTAATCTTCGAAAGTACTGAGTGGATTTGAATAAACTTTAGTATGGAAGTAGCTTGAGCCTTAACGAAGGTTATAAGCCGTATTTTTTTTTTACCCGACTGTATTAGGAACTTGTAAAAAAAACTAAACTAAAAACTAATAGAATAAAATTATCTCTTGACGCTAAAACAATTGAAAATTAAAAAGAATACTCTAATATGATGCTTTTTTTTCGCAGAAAGAGAAATTCGTCAAGTTGCTTGATCAGCTACACAACTCGTTGAGGATCGATCTATCGATGTATAGGAACAACTTCCCAGCATCCAGCGCAGAGAAGCTCATGGACCTTAAGTCTACAGTCGATCTGCTGACCAGTATTACGTTCTTCAGGATGAAGGTATACTTAATATTCGTAATAATTTTAATTTATTCATTAGTTAATGTTGATAATCGAAAATATATCTGCTTTTCAATTGTAAGAGAATATGTAAAATAATTTCAAATTACATTGATTTTTTCTAAAATATCTAAGCTTGGTTTATCTAATTTTAAACGCTGTGATAAGTATACCTATTTGTTTAATATCACCACCTCACCATCATCATCACCTTTATATTAAAATGTAAAGAACTTTGTGATGCCCAACTTCATTTTGTTACTCAAGGTCCAAGAGTTAAGCAGTCCGCCCCGCGCCAGTACCGTGGTCAAAGACTGCGTGAAGGCATGCCTTAGATCGACATATCAGTTTCTATTCGAGAATTGTTATGAGCTGTACAACAGAGAGTTTCAGGTAAGGTAACCTTGTCAAAAGAACATGATTAGAAAATAAGTAATCTTTAAAATTGATGGATCAGTCTGCGATTTTAAATTTAATAAAGCACAGGTGCTTTTTCAAGTGCTTATGGTTAATAAGACGACTTAAACACAAACAAATATTATTTCTAAAATGGTTGTCTGTATTTTTGTTTGTCCGGGTTAATCTCTGGAATAGCAGAACCCATTTTAATGAGACTTTAACTTGAGAAACCTTCTATGACAAGAAAGTCACCAGAAAAGAAAATAAAGTTACAATGAGTAAAAACCCATGTACGAAGAGCATGATGAAGGTCACAATCTTACTAATATTATAAAGGCGAAAGTTTGTGAGGATAGATGTATAGGTGTGTGGCTGTTTGCCACTCTGTCATGCTAAACTGCTGAACGCATGTGAATGAAATTTGGTAAGTGGACAGATGATATCCTGGAATAACAAATAGGCTACTTTTTATCCCGAAATCCGCTCGTGAAAAGGATTTACGTAGTAAAATCTTCCCACGGGAACGAAATCGCGGGCAGAAGCTAGTCATACATATAAAAGGACACGTAAATCCTCTATATATGATTAATTTGAACTTAATTCATGATTTTATATTTCAGGTGGATCCAAATGAAGCCAAGCGTGATCCATCAGACCATGGGCCACAACTTGATTCAGTAGACTTCTGGCACAAGCTAATCGCTCTCATAGTATCTGTGATAGAAGAGGACAGGAACAGCTATGCTCCTGTATTGAACCAGTTTCCTCAAGAGTTGAATATTGGACAGGTATGCAAAGTTGACTATTACATCAGTACTGCATAGAATATAAATCCACTCTATAGCGAAATCTTTACCATTATCAAGACATGACCTACTTACTAGTAAAATCTAGAGTGAAATTTGTATTTTTTGGTGAAGATGATATTGTGCATCCAAAGAATAATAAATCATTACATTGAGTATTTTTTGTAAAAAAATAAAACATTTTTGTCCATATTAATAAAATCTATGTTTGATTGATAACTTATACAGTTAAAATTGAACAATCTTACGCGTTTTATTAGTGCCTTTGTGCCTAAGAATGTGGTGGTAAATACACACATTAAATGCATACACATTGTTAGAATGTCGTCTTATCACATTAATGAATACGAATATAAAAATTGGCCAAGGGCGAGTCAGACTCGCCCATGAAGGCTTCCGTAGTAACTACGCCAAATAACTTTGTATTTCATAGTATTTGTATGAATTACAAAGTTATATTTGCGGTTTTAGAAAATATGCTGTATCTCAAAAACTGTTGACCCGATCTCGTTCAAACTAATTTTCTTTGAAAGTTTACATTAAGATATACAGCATATTTTTTTTTAGACTTTCCTTTTATTATTATAGAAGTTAGAGGGGGGGGGGGGACATTTTAAATTCAAATTCAAAATTATTTATTTTCTCAAATAAGGTACAGAAAAGTCTTACAGAATTATCAGAGAATCTCTTATATGCGATTATTCCCGCTGTCCACCACTGGGGGACTGCGTCACAACTTTGTAAATTATGACTCTGTGCAGCTTTTAAACGTACCATCACATAAGAAATTATGAATCTCACACATTGCATTTTTGGCTTCTTCAATACAAAACACTACAATTCGGTTGCAGCTATATGAATAGTCTGCTAAAAGAAAGTCCTTATAATATTTTGGAACATGGAATTCTTCCACATTTTTGCATTTAAGTCTTTTCATTCCAGCGATTGTATTTCTATGTATGTATTAACTTGATGCTTTGAAATGACGGTATGTTTTGAATCAAACTCGGTATGACTTTGAATTGACTCACCATAGGTGTGGCGGCCACCAGTGGTAGCGAATGGAAATAATTTACAAAGTTGTGACGCTGTCCCTCAGTGGTGGACAACGAGAATAATGTTTTAAAGTTGTCTCGCTGTCCCCCAGTGGTGGCCAGATAAGTCGTGGATATCGGAAATAATCACTTATTTGTGATGCCTGTAATATCGGTGTTAAAAAATGGTGTACAAATGATTAAACATGCTTGCTTTCATACAAATTAATTAATTAATAATATACTTATATTAATAAAATGCTTAAAAATGATTACAAATGTCATAAAAATATGTCACAAAAATGTCATACAATATGTCACAATAATGTCCTAAAAGAATATACAAATCACAGGAAAAGAAATGCATTCAGTCACCAATCAAAAACTAAAATATCTTTACAACTTATAATCTAAGAACTCAAGTACGCTTTAAAACATTTATCAATTAATAAATCCGTCAAACTACGTTTAAATTTAAAAAATGGTAGCTTTATTAAATAATTTGATACACATAATGTAACTATTATTGGATGTGAATGTGAGTTTTGTTTTTCGTCGATGCAACTTATTAATATTATGTGACCGAGGAGTACAATAACTTGCCACATCCTGAAATCGTCCCCTGTGCTTGTAAACAAATATACCTACACGATTCCAAAATATAGATTGATGGCACAGTAATAATCCTGTATTTTCTAAAGAAAGGGCGACATGACTCTATTTGATTTAATCCAAATATGGCTCTTAAAGACTTTTTTGCATTATAAATGTTATAAATGCTTGATCAATTTTAACGCAGCGACCCCAAAGAATGCCCTATACCGTAGAATGGACGCAATATAACCGTGATATGCAATAACCGCAGCGCCTCTGGATATTTCATAGCTAATACGTCTCAGAGGATAAATAAAACTATTCACTCTTCCGCAAACTTCATTTACGTGGTTCTTCCACGAGCAGAATTTATCTAAGGTTATACCAAGAAATTTAATTGAGTCAGTTTCCGTCAAGGCTACCCATTTATGAGCTACTTTTAAGTCTACAGGCTTACTTCAGTAGGTATGAAATTGTATAAATTTTGTTTTAGTAATGTTTACCTTTAAGTTATTCGCTTCTGGCCACTCTATAGATGTTTGGAGCGCGGCGTTGATTTCTTGCTCATATGTATTTTTGTCATTGCACTTTATGACAATAGTAATATTATCCGCAAATATATACATATTTGTGATTTATAATATTTGGAAAGTCATTTATGTAGAGCAAGAACAATGGAGGACCTAGAATACTGCCCTATAGCATACCATATCCATTTAACAAAAGCGAAGACTGGTGAATTTCTCGTGTTTTAGATTGATTATTATAACTAGAAATTTCAGCTGCCTGTACCCGATCAGATAAATATAATTCAAGCCAGTCGTACGCTTTTCCTTTGATTCCGTATCTGTAAGCTTTAGCTAGTAAACGTTCGTGACAGACATGATCAAAAGCTTTGGTTGAAAGAGGTCCTAGAATGACATTAACGGATAATTTACAATGTCAGTGCGAATTTCATCATACCCAGAAGCTTTGGAGTCATTTAGAGACATAATATTTTTAGGTCACTCTTATCTAATGGACATAGAAATATAGAGTTGCCAATTGACTCAATATAATCTAAGTTATTTACATTAGTGTTGTTCCCCGTCTGGGTTATTCTTGGCAAATAAATGTCAATAAAAAAAATGATTAAAATGATTTGCGATAGAGTCAGGACTTACATAATCGTTGTTTTCAATAGTAATTTTAGATATACATGTGTTCTTTCAATCTGTATCAGTGTGTTTTTTTATTATATTCCACGCTGCTTTACACATATTTTGTGCTCTATTTATGTAGTAAGAATGATGAATAGAACGAATACTAGGAAAACAAAGGTTATAAATATCATAAAATTTGAGAAATGATTCGTTTGTGGATGTTTCTTCAAATATTAAAAGATAAGCAAGAAATTGATTAAAAAAATTTTTTGCTTGTTTTCATCACTGTAATCTCGCTTGAATTCATACCACCATTTCAAAATAGGCTCCTTTCGTGCATTAACCACTTTGGAAGCGTATATCTTTTAAACTATTAACTTTATGAAACAGTGATTTTAAAAACCTCCATGTTATTATTAAAGACCTTTCTATAAATACCACACACGCATAGGTTTTATGAAAAAATATATTTTCATTTCAGTTCCATGTATGAGGAATTTTAAGAAAAAAGTATTTAAAATTAAGGGGGGCTTAATTTTAAATACTTTTTTCTTAAAATCGGAAAGCGGTTCACAGAGTACATCAATCCACTAAGTTTCAGATGTATAATCCTAATAGTTTCGAAATAAAATGACTGTGACATACGGACGGACGGGCAGACAGACAGACAGACATGACGAAACTATAAGGGTTCCCTTTTTTGCCATTCGGCTATGGAACCCTAAAAAGGCCTTGCTGGTTGCGAGGGTCTGTATCTCGTTTGCTTGTTTGAGTTGTTCTTTATTCCTAACTACAATCACACATGTTTTTTTTTTTTGTTGAAATAAGGTTCGCCTTTTACCACCATCTCACCTGATGGTAAGTGATCACGTGGTCGAAGAAGGAGCACGCTTACCTAAAAGTAAGCTATTCACTCTACTTAAAGACCTGGGTTATAGCTATCGAGAAACACAGACTATGGCAGGGAATTCCACTCCTTAGCCGTACGCAAAATGAAGGTATTCCTAAAACGTTTGGTGCGTATGGGTGGGATGTCCACCATGTAACGATGGCGCTTCGCCGTTTGTCTCGTAGTCCAATAATGGAACAGGTTTGGCGGAATTTGGTTGTGTAGTTCCATCGCACACTCCCCGAAATGTAAAATAAATGATCATATTTTTCGACATGAATCATTATTTTAAAATCAAGGTTTTTAGTTCTCTTATCATTTTTAATTTTCAGCTATCTGCAGCAACAATGTGGTCGCTATTCGCTGTCGACATGAAGTATGCCTTGGAAGAGCATGAACAGCATCGGCTCTGCAAATCTTCTGCTTACATGAACTTACACTTCAAGGTAAAGGCTGAAATATTTTCGTAAATATTCATAGTAGATTTTCTATAATATATACAAGGTGTAATAGATTAAGTGCAATATATTCCACAATAATATTCCACAACTTTTTCACACAACGCCATCTAGTCCTAAACTAAGCAGAGCTTGTGGTATGGGTACTAGACAACTGATAAACATACATATATATTTCTAAATACATACATATTATAGATAAATTACACCCAGACAAAGAACAAATGACCGTGCTCATCACACAAACATTTGTCCTAGGTGGGAATCGAACCCACGACCTTGCGCACAGCAGTCAGGGCCACTGACCACTATACCAACGGGCCTGTCAAAATCAATACCTCAGACACCCCAATTAGGTTATCTAAATATATATAACTCAAAGGTGACTGACTGACTGACATAGTGATCTATCAACGCACAGCCCAAACTACTGGACGGATCGGGCTGAAATTTGGCATGCAGGTAGATGTTATGACGTAGGCATCCGCTAAGAAAGGATTTTGCGAAATTCCCACGGGATCGGGATTTACACGGGAAAAACTTCCCACGCGGGCGAAGCCGCTGGCACAAGCTAGTTAAATTATAAGTCTAAAACAACATCCGTAACAAAATAAATTGAAACCAAATATAGACATTTTTTATAAAATAGTTATCCTTACTAAACGCAAAACGTATGTGCGTCATACAATATCCTTAGGCAGACGCATACACTCATGCAATGTTAGCGGCCGACACGCACACGAGCACATTCCCTTAATTTAAGGATTGTATTAATTTGTCATGATACTGTGTTTCTGTTTTATGTTAAATGAAAGATTTTTCCGACAAAAATTTACACATATTTTTTACGACGGAAATCGATTCAGAATCCGATTCTGAACCAACTGCTTTCAGGAATTGCGTTTATTCGGTTACACGTTGTATAATAATAATAATATATAAATAATTATGTAAACTAGAATTGTTTGTGAGGAAACTCGTCCAAAAAAGAGCTTGCTCGTTTACGCTGATGGAGCTACAATACCTGAGCACTTTAGGATTTGGGTTCCGGAATATTGATATACATAATATTATTATGTTTATAAGCTATTAAGATTTGTTTTTGTTGAAAACCGTAGTAATGCACAGATTAAGTCTATGGAACAACAAGTGCAGGAAGCCCATTCTGTAGTAGCTGCCTACCGGCGAATATAATTTAAATTATAAACGACTTTTTAGGTGAAATGGCTTCATACGAACTACGTGAAAGACGTACCACCATATTGCGGGGCAGTACCGGAGTACCCAGCGTGGTTCGAACCCTTCGTCATGCAGTGGTTGAATGAGAATGATGATGTATCGCTAGAGTACCTGAATGGAGCATTCAACAGGGATAAAAAAGATGGGGTAAGTTTATTTATTTATTTAATGACACACCAATAACTTATTCACCAGATCGAATACTTATAAAATTGTTTTAAATATGAATACTCTGTAGTGAATTCATCACTTACAGGTGTGTACAGCACTTGTATAAGTAATTAAAAAAAAATTATTAAACAAATTGAGATTATGATTCGATTAATTTAAATGACATTGGAAAAGGATAAAAAAATACGTTCAAATTAATTAATTAAACGTAACAATGGAATGTCAACCACTTAAACTAAAATACAATAAATCTCAGAACATAATGCCAATGAAAATTACGAGTAACGATAAAATTTTTATTATACAAATAAATTATTACAGATTAAAAATAAAAATAGAAATAATCTAAGTCAGGTAGGGTTACAATACATCAAATTCAAAGGTCAAATTATACTTATTACTATATTACTTACTTATTATATTATTATCAAGTTGAAGAATATGTCTATCAAAGTATATAATTATCACAAGAACCATCATTTGCTCGGCTTCCAGTGTACCTCGTTGCAGCTGAGTATTAGTCTATCTCACTTCCATAACCCAGTAACTGGGTACTGACACAATACCCTTTGGAAATACCACTTTTAGATTTTCTGGCTTCTGAAACCACAACGACGTTAGTAAATGATTAGCACAATAATAAAAAGTTATATTAGTTTCAATATTATTTAATAAAAATACAGTCCAAACTACTTAATAAAAAAACTGGTACTTGATATCACAAACTTCAAGTACATGCGCAGTATACGCAGTAGCATGTGCATATATTTCGCGCAAAAACTGCCATCAATTTTTTTTAAACAAATTAAATTTAAAATTAGACAGTTAATTACAATAACGAAAGCAATTGCGTAACGAATTATTTTGCTAATAACTATTTAAGATTTTTTACAGATAAGTCGCCTGTGTGTGTAACAAATTCATTCCACAATTTATCTAATTCCTAAATTACTTATTACTTTCCAGTTCCAAAAATCAAGCGAGCATGCCCTCTTTAGTAATTCAGTGGTGGACGTGTTCACTCAACTGACGCAATGCTTCGACGTGGTCTCTAAGCTGGAGTGTCCCGACCCTGAGATCTGGAAGCGGTACATGAAGAGGTTCGCAAAGACGATCGTCAAAGTCCTCATCGCTTACGCTGACATCGTCAAGAAAGAGTTTCCTGAGCATTTGAAGGAGGAACGGGTGGTATGTAAAAATATTATTACTTAAAGTCATTCATACTTCCATGCTAATATTATAAATGCGAAAGTAACTCTGTCTGTCTCTTTGTTACTTTTTCACGCCTAAACCGCTGAACCGATTTAGATGAAATTTGCAAGGGAATAGTTTAAGACTCTGGGAAGGACATAAGATACTTTTTATCCCGAAATTCCCACGGGATCGGGATTTACACGGGAAAAATTTCCCACGCGAACGCAGTCGCGGGCAAAAGCTAGTAGGTAATATACACTTAAATAGAAACCCTAAACTACGTATATACATCTAAAAATAAACTAAAATATGGCATTTATTTTTGGTGGTATGTTGAATTTTATTTCGATGTTTTAAGGACTTGCATACAAAGAGGTTAATTAATTTTCTATGATAAGCTTTCCGATTACTGAGACAGTACATATTTTTAAGTTCCCTTTTTATAATTTAGCTATATAAATTCTATGCAACACAAAAGTCCAATGGTGTATGTAATACCATAGTCATTGTTTACCTGGAAACCAAGTTAGGTGATGAAATAACAGTGCAGGCGCATTAAAAAGTAAAAAATTATGGGTAAATATTTTTCATAATACATACCTAAATATATTTATATAAAGTTTTGGATTAAATTATACCTTGTTAAATAGACCTGTATAGCACATAATTTATTTATTAATTTAAACTTTATGTACAATAGTGTTACATGGGCGGACATAATGCAGCAAGGCATTCTCTACCAGTCAACCTTCGGGCTAAAAAAAAACACATTGTGATACTATTGATAAAATACATATTCAAGGTGGGGAAGATAATACGACAATAAATGAAAACACCGACTATACTAATCCCGAGGAAACCATAGTGATGATAAAATAAGAGGTGACAAGAAAAGAAAATATTATTTTCAAATAATCTAAATAATACAGGTAAAAGTATGAAATTGCCGTTTTATAGTGAAAGATGCTTTGAACTGACTTACAAACTTCATGGTGTGAGAGTTTTTTGTCCTTAAACGCAGGATATTTGACTCTGCGTTGAAGCACAGTAGCTAAATAGGGCCTGTGGAAAAATATGAAAAAAAAAATCTATACGTTTTATTTATACGGACTAAGGAGATCATCTTTTATACTATGGCAGCCCTTTGGCATTGTTCGTCAAGTCGTTGAGCTCCTTAGTAGTCCAAAGTTGAGCTTACAGACTAACTGACAAAGGCTTTCACTGACAGGAGGGGTCTACTCAAATCTGTGTGGTTAAAAAAAGCCATTTCAGACCAATCTACATAATCCTCATAAACTATTGTGAATATGTAGGTTGCTTTATTCGAGTTAAACATGATTGTCTGGCAGTTTGAGTGCTTTTTTTGCTTACCTTAGTATTGCTCGTCAAATCGTTAATCTCCTTGTTTTAATTTGAGCTATAGGTACGTTATTTGACAAATGCTTGCACTGTATGGACAGGCCCACTCAAATCTGTGAGCATCTTTCCTCAAAAGATCGCCTCAGACGGTAACTTACAAGGTTCCCATATATTTTAACCAGTATAGATTGTATGGACTTAAGAGACGGACCCCTGAGTTTGTTTCGGTGTTTCTTCTCAGGGTAGTCAGTTAGGAAACACCGGCCTTATCTAGTTTAAATTTATCATAAAAAGACGTGTAAAAGTGTTATTTAATAACGAATTTGCAAAATAAAGATCATATATCATCATTTAGGCTATGGTAAATTTATGATCGTATTGTCTTCTCCACTTTGTATATGCTAAAATAATAAATACGATGCTTTATAGTTTTCCTAACCATGTTGGGATCAAACCGGGTGTATTTTTTTTTTTTTTTTTTTTTTTTTTTTTTTTTTTTTTTTTTAGGTAGGGCCACTCGTAGTTTAGCTCTGTACGGCTAATGTACTACTTAACCGGTCTGTCCTGTGGTGACCTCTAATAACTCGCACGCTAAGGGCACTCCTTGCGGAGTACGGGCCTCGGCATAGCGGGGTCATTTTGGGAGGGCAGCAAAGGGACAGGCTGGGTCGTATTTAGGGGAGTATTTATTGCTACTGGCTCAGCATCGCGGGCTGGCTCGTTTGGCAAAGGTCGGGGAGGATTTCCATTACAAGTACGCGGTCGTCGCGATGGGCCTCGACGGCGAGGCCGGAATACGGAACGCGTTTTGTGTTTGTGTTTTCTAAGAGTGCTAGTTTCCCTACTGCTCTCTTGTCGGATGGTGATGGGGTCGTCGGGCTCGTCTAGGACGTGACGCGGGCGACGAACCCGAGAAATTTGGGAGGGTCTGTATCGGGCGGCCGATACGATCAGGGGGTTGGTGTGGGTATCAGCAGAGGTGAAGTAACGCACTGACATGCGTTTCAACACTTGCTTTATGGTCGGGAGTTTGAGGTCTACGTGGAGATCCTCATTCCTCAAGTACCAGGGCGCGCCCGTGGCCTTTCGGAGAAAATGGTTCTGAAGGACCTGCATCCTATGGATCTGAGCCGGACTGGCATGGGCAAACACCGGACAGGCGTACGTCATGATAGGACGTATGCATGTCGTGTAAATTCGGATTTTACACCTAAGGGAGAGCTTACTGTGCTTATTCAGCAAGGAGTGAAGCCTACCGAGAGCGAAAGCGGCTCGCGAGCGAACCTTCTTTATGTGCTCAGTGAATTTGAGGAACTGGTCTAAGATTACACTTAGGTATTTGGCTCGCTTCTCCCAGAGGATCGGCTTGCCAAACATAGTGATCGGGCTGGGGAGGGTGGGTTGTCTATGGCGAGCCCTGCGAAACAGGACTGCTTGACTTTTGTCAGGGTTTACCTCAATCCTCCATTTCCTAAACCAATCGCCTAGTGCGTTGGCTGAGGTCTGGAGGGTATGAGCGATGCTATCGGGACTTTTTCCCGAGTAGTAGATGGCCGTGTCATCGGCAAATAGGGCTAACTCTACTGGAGGGCTTTTTGGGATGTCGCTAGAGAATAGCGTGAAGAGTGGGGGAGAGAGCACGGCGCCCTGAGGGATGCCGGCTCTGATAGGGCGGGGAGTGGAAAGCGCTCCTTCGATACGATATCTGAAGGAGCGGTTCGACAGAAAGTCTCGAATGATGAGCACGAGACGATCCGGCACACCTAGTTGGTAAAGCTTATAAATTAAGCCATTGTGCCAGACTTTGTCGAAAGCGGCCGCTAATGTGCTCTACGATGCGGTGGGCTTGGTGGACACTGGAATGATGGGCTCTAAAGCCAAACTGCTCGTTAGGGATTAGGCTCTTTGCCTCGACAAAGTCCTTGAGCCGATTAAGAATAATCCGCTCGTAGATCTTGCTGAGGGCGCTGAGCAGACTAATGGGTCTATAACTAGTCGGGAGGTTCTTGGGCTTTTTGGGTTTTGGGATACCTATCACTATAGCCTCTTTCCAAGCTTGTGGAAACAAGTTGTTGGACAAGGCGCCATTGAAGATGGCAACCAGTAGGACTATGATCGTACGTGGGAGGAGTTTAAGTGCCCTAGTGGTCAGTCTGTCAGTCCCGGGAGCTTTCCTAGGTTTGAGTTTCCTGATGATCTCCTCCACCTCGTCTTCCGTGACGGGGGGGAGGGGAGCATCAGGGTCCTCGACAGGGGGTAGGGCAGATCTACGTTCTACCTCAGCATCCACGTGGGCAAGGTGGGCTGGGTCGACTGGTTGGGAGCTGGGAGAGCACTGGGCCTCCAGGCTGTCGGCTAGGCATTCGGCTTTGTCTTCGTCGTCGAAGGCAATGCTTTGATCCGGGCGGATAAGGGGAGGCATTGTGGTAACCTCAGTGGCGCGCATTCTCCTCTGAAGTTGCCAGAAGGCAAGGTGGGTGGGTTCCAGTTCGCTCAGGGTCTTGTCCCAGCCGGCTTCACGCCACTCTCTGATGCTGTTACTTACTTTGCGCTGTAAGTACCGCATGAAAGTTTTGTTATTCTGGCAGGGGAAGGCTCTGTAGGCACGGACTGCTGCGTTCTTCTCAGTCAGCAGGGCCCGTACATCGTCCGGGAGCTTCCGGCGCCAGTGCTCTGACACCGGAATCTCCCTTGAACAGTCGTTCAAGACAGATTGTACGTGCTCTGTGAGTGAGTCGATCGCAGTCGTCGTGTCGGCGGCGGACTGGATGTGGTCGGGGATCTTGTCCAGGTGAGGAGACGTGTTGGATTTCAGCAATTCGCCTACTTTCCTCCAGTCAGTGATCACCTGTGTGGGAGGGGGGCGGTTAGGGTCATAGGGACCCGATCTCGGAGTTAACTCCATGATCACCGGTCTATGGTCAGAGTCAAGTTCGTCTACCGTCTCTAAAGAGTGCAAACGTAAGTTCACATTCTTCAGGAGGGCAATGTCGAGTACGTCGGGCAAGTGGGATGGCTCGAACGGGTAATGAGTAGGCCGCATAGGACCTATGATATCTATGTGGAGAGGTGTGCAAAGGTCGTATAGTACCTTCCCACGGGGGTTGGTAATACGACTACACCATGCGGGATGTTTGGCATTGAGATCCCCCGCCATAAGGACGGAGTCACTCATGTCAAGAAGGGCTGTAAGGTCGCTTCGAAGTGAGGCGTTTATCGAAGAATTTGAATCTACGTCGTTGTACGGTGGGAGATACGCGGATACTATTGTGATAGAGGGATGGCCCGTCATGCCTAGCCGGCAAACGGATACCTCTAAGTGGGCAAGGGGCGGCGGATCCATAGGGATGCAGTGCAGGGAGTTCCTATAATATATTAGAGTGCCACCTTTGTGGCATCTAGTCCTATCGTTCCTAACTAACCGGTAATTAGCTATCTTGGGATCCCTAAGGTGGGGTTTGAGAAAGGTCTCTTGGACCAGAAGGATGTCGAGACTATGATCGCGAAGGAAAGTCGCGATCTCGTCCCGTTGATTGGTGATGCCATTGGCATTGAAGTAACCTAGCTTTAGGGATCGGGGCTTTAATCTCTTACTAGCCGTGTTATTCATTTTGGCTGTTTAAAAAGGTTGTCAAAGTGACTTTTGACATCGGGATACTTAGAGTATACCCGAATCAGGGAGTTAATGCTGGTGCAGGCCACGACCTCCGTTGCCATTTCGATGGCGCGGGGGGACTGGAAGAAATTGAAAGTATTCCCTAGGATGAGGAACGCATCGAGTTCCGGCTCATCCGAGCGAGGGAGTGACTGGGGAGGAGGTGGAGGCTGAGAAGCCACTACGACCGGAGCAGAGGGCATGATGGGTTGATCCATCAGCCCAGGGACTTTCGGCCTTAGTGCCGGGAAGTTTTGGGCGTGATTCGCCGCCGTCCAAGGAGTTAGACGCTGGGGACTGAGGGTCTGGGGGAGCTCAGACGAGAGTGTAGGACACTCTCGTCCCTGGCGTGCGCTAGCGCGCGTTGCCAGTTTAGGGGCGGAGGTTTTCGGGGCTTTCGGACAGCCTCGGTAATTGGCGGGGTGGCCAGATTGCCCGCACAGCACGCAGCTGGGCGGGTCTGGGCACTGGGACCTATCTTTTGGGCGACTGCACTCGGCGGTGCCGTGATCGCCCAGGCACTTTACGCACCGGGGTTTGCCGAAGCAATTCCGTTGCGCGTGCCCATACAACTGGCAACGGTGGCATTGGCCTACCGTGCCACTCTTGTGTGGCTTCTCTATGAGAATTCCTGAAAGACTGCATACAGTCTTCAGCGCAAAGATGGGGTGGGGACCTTCGGAGATGGGGTGGCAGATGACGAGGACGTTGTTAGACGCCCTGCCACCTCTGCCGTGCATACGGTGCACCTCAATCACCGGGATGTTCTGTGACTCTAAGTCGCAGACGATCTCGGTGGTAGGGATCTCACTGGGGATCCGGCAGAGGACCACCCGAACGGGCTTGCTCTCATGGAGCGTATAGGTATGGTGAGGGATATTTCGAGCCTTGAGTAGCTTCGAAAGCGCGCGGTGGTCGTTAGCTGTCGCTAACCCTACTTTTATGCCGTTCTGAACGGCGCGGGCATTCGTGTAGGCGATGCGTTGCTCGCCACACGCTTTGGACACGTTTGTCCAAGCCCCCTTGTCATGGATGAAGATGGGTGGGGGAGGGATGGTCTTGCGCACTGAGGCGCTGACGACTGGGGTTTGGGTAGGGCTGGGCCTGGTGGCCGAGGAAGTGGAGGGCTGGCTCTGCACTAAGCGTGCTGGCTCGGGAGGGGAGGGTTTCTTGGCCTTAGGGGCCTGAGTGGAGGACGAGGCCTGCGACCTCTTCTTCCTCTTTCCCTCGACGAGGATAAACTCGTCGGAGGAAGAGGTTTGATCGGAGGAGTGCTCGGACTCCGCTCACTCCGAGCGCTCAGAGTGTATGCTCTCCGCGCGCTCCGAGCGCTCGCCTTCCGAGCTCTCTTTTTCTTGTTCCTTCTCCTCAGAGTCCATTTCGACGTCTGGGGGGGAGGGGGACCTATCTGCGATGGGCGCGGGGGTGGGATCTATCTCCGGCTGCGGGATGGGTGGCAACGCGGGAACGTGTATGAGACGGGGATTGACTTTTATGGAGTCAATCTCCACTTCATACTTTTTCTGTAGAGCGGGGTTTTCGTTTAGGATATTTCCTAATCTCCTAACCCTAACATAAGCGCCTCGAGGAGACACGTCAAACGTGAGCTCCCCGAGCAGACGGTCCCCAAGGAGCCCTGCCCCGGAGTTTCTCCTAACACTTCGCTACCGAGAAGAGAAACCCAGACAAACTCGGTAGCTGTGTTGCCGTCTGATGTGGCCTGAAGGGCCCTATTTGCCTAACCCTCCGGGCGGGAATGACCCGGAGGTGAGTTCGCTCCCTGCGGGGATAGCAGGGAGGTGTGTGCCTAATGGTGTGCCCTAAGCTTGTAATCCGGTCGCCAATCTTAATGTGCGAACCGGGCCCTATTGGGTCTAGTGCGAAGGGGTAGATACACCCAACCGACACTAGGTGTGTATGCTGTGAAGAGAACTCAGTAACTAGGTTTGACTAGGAGATCCCCCAAGGCCAAAACCTAGCACTCGACTCCAATTGACTGCTTCACCCTGAAGGGGATCAGCGGGTGCGTCGGGTCAGCACCCCCTTGGTATTGTTGACACCGTGAGGTTTCCAACCAAGGACCACGAAACAGTGGTTTTACCCTGAAGGGTACCAAACCAATTTGTTTTGACAATTCTCTGTTAGAGAAACACGATATCCTTCACCGCCTCGAAAAAGGCGGATCCGGACCAGGCGTCGTAGTCGGCGACTACGAGTGACGTCACGGCGGGCGTGACGAACGGAGCGATGACTCAGGCACGGAACGATCGAGAGCGCGGAGCGGCACGACCGTCGCGGGCGAGCGTCGGAGCAGAATGTGTGACCAAACCGGGTGTAGCTGAGTAATAGAGTTTTATATGGAGCAACTGCTTAACTTACCTCAACAGCCCAGTAGCTGTGTAACATAATACCGCTTGGCAAGAGCAATGCGAGATGTTATGGCGACCCTTAACGACTGTCAAAGATGTACAAATGACAGCCAAGACCTATGATTTTTCGGGCTTAAGTTCAAATAGTCACCCATCCATAAACCGGCCTCGGTAAGCGTTGCTTAACTTTGAAGATTTTTTTTATTACTAATGAGCCCGCTCTTGACCTCAATCACACCTGATGGTAAGTGTAAGATGAGGTCTACGATCGAACGAGCGAGCCCAGAAAATGCCTATTCACTCTTGCTTTAAAGGCTGACGGGTCATATGTGGCAGGGAACACAGAAGCCGGCAGAGAGTTCCATACCTTTGCTGTGCGCACAATGAATGTTGAAGAAAAGCGCTTAGTACGACAAGACGGTATATCGACCAAGTGTAGATGGTATCCTGCGGTACGTCTGGTGTACCGGTAGTAAAAGGGGGATGAAGGGATTAGGTCGTGGAGCTTCTGCACACATTCCCCGAAGTATATTATTGACAGGCCCGTTGGTATAGTGGTCAGTGACCCTGACTGCTATGCGCAAGGTCGTGGGTTCGATTCCCACCTAGGACAAATGTTTGTGTGATGAGCACGGTCATTTGTTATTTGTCTGGGTGTAATTTTATCTATAATATGTATGTATTTAGAAATATATATGTATGTTTATCAGTTGTCTAGTACCCATACCACAAGCTCTGCTTAGTTTGGGACTAGATGGCGTTGTGTGAAAAAAAGTTGTGGAATATATTGTGGAATATATATTCTGTAGAAGATAGACAGGCAAGCAACGTTTCGCCGGTGAGCCAGGCTGTGAAGCTTGCCTGCCAGAACCTCGTCACCTATGAGCCTTTTAGCTCTGCGTTCGATCGAGTCAAGTGCAGCTAGCTGGTATTTGGAGAACGGTTTGTGCGGCTGTGATATTTTGGCCATGAGCTACGCGAAGAGCATAATGACAAAGATATCTTGAAAATAATCAACTTGTCTAAACTCAAACTCTCTTATTCCAGGCATGTATTTTAATGAATAATATTCAACAACTGCGCGTCCAGTTGGAGAAGATGTTCGAGTCTATGGGGGGAACCAAGCTGGAGCGTGATGCCGCCGATATACTTAAAGATCTACAGAACAGGCTCAATGGGACGTTAGATGATCTGGCTTCTATGTTTGCTATCAGGTACGGATTTTGTTATAAATTCATCCAGTCAGACACAAGATTAGGATTCAGTCAAAATAGGTATAAATAGCTATACCTCATCACTACATTCGTTACGCGTAATCAATACATTAGTGTTAATATTGTTTTACTAAACCCTACGACATTTAGATAGAAAAATATACTTTATTGTACACCAATAATTAAAACACACGCAAATAACAATATTGCAAAATTGGTTACAATAGCAGTCTTATCGCTAAGAGAGATATCTTCCAGACAACCTTAGCTATATTAGTGTACTACAAATACTCATCAAAACGGAAACACTAACTAAAATATATAAATATTACATACAATATATATAAATATATAAATACAATACATAAGTACATATAATATACAACGTGTAATTTAAAGGGTATATACGGCACGGCTTCTTTGTATGATAACAAATGATATGGCAAGGGTTTTGTAATCCTATGTCTACATAACTTATTAGAAATTTCAATACAATGATACCAGAGACCGAACTGTTCAAATTAAGAAAAACGAAGAGAATCATCGTGTTATTGGCAAGTGATGTAAAAAGTAATTGACCCTCATAGTGCTGTGACACGTTTGTTATTATTGGCATTCAAGAAACATATGAAACGGATAATGTGGTATCAGTTCTTTGAGTCCCTTATTTTGAGCTGAAACTGTGCATAGAGACTCCATACCAGATGTTCTCTTCAGCCCTTTTGAATAGATTGAAGATTGATTGAGATGGGTTTCCGTTACTCGTTGTATAAATATAACGTGTTCTTTAACATAGTGTGGAGAAAAACAAAGGAATAATCATAAGTTAATAATAATTTCTTTTGTACATAAACTTTTCTAAACATATATATTGACATTAAAATCGATGGATTCGATGGGTAAGACATATCTTTAAAAGTCTCGTGTCACAGTGTTTGTTGTTGAACTCCTCCAAAACGACTTGACCGATTTTAATTTATTTTAGTGTATTTGTTAGGTCTTAGAATAGGCTACATTTTTCATTTGAAATCATTTATATTACAAAACAGTCAGCTAATCTTTCTACAAATAACTAAAAACATTTTTTCATCAGTTTGGAGTCCCGAATCACTGCAAGTGTAAAAGAATTGGGAGAGTTACTTCAAAAAGTTGGCGGTGGTGGGGCACCAGGGCAACAGCAACCACCAGTACATCACGAGGCGGATGAAGTTCTGCGACCACTCATGGATATATTAGTAAGTAACAAATTCATTGAAACTGCGGCATCATTCGAAGATTAATTAGAAGTGGGCCAAGAATGAATCCTTGTGGCACTCCGGTATCAATGAACTATCACAATATGCAATTTTATTTTTATAATGTAGAAATTAGGCTAATGTTTATTGAACATTGAACTTACATTGTGCAATGTACAGTAAACAGCGAGGATTGACCTGTCAATGGCTATTGTCATGTTGTGGAAGATGAGCAGAATCAATGCAATCAGTTTCTTCATAAACGTTTCCTGTGATTCATTTTGTTGGTTTTGTAGGATGGCTCTCTGACAATGTACGCAGAGTCCTGTGAAAAGACTGTACTTAAACGATTACTAAAGGAATTGTGGAAGATTGTGATGAAGATATTAGAAAAGACTGTTGTGCTTCCGCCTATGACTGATAAAACGGTAAGACTTTAACCTGCTTTACTTGTATGATAAAACAACGAACTTTGAAAATTCGATGCAGAAGAAAATGATGGTAGTTGTGAAATATTGAAAATTAAAAGCCTTTGTAACTTATGCGATCTTCACACTATTTTTTTCTTGATTCAGATGATGCTGAAGAATTTAACAAACAACGCTAAGAACTTAGCAGCAAACGCAAAGATTGAGGATATGACGCAGCTATTTAAGAGTACGGTAGGAAAGCAGGACGTTAAGCATGCACTCTCAGGCGTCATGGATATTTCGAAAGAGGTAAGCTTAAGGATTACCTAAGGTCAAACATGGGAACCATATCTACCGGTGACGTTTTGATATCCATTAAGCTAAGCGTTAGTATAAGTTAATATAAAAATATAAACAATTCAAATATAAAAAATAGTAGCCCACCGGTATCGGGAATAGGGTCCAAGCTACCGGTGGTCAGGGCTCTTAAGAGAGGAACCTCCTCACAATACGTGCCGATTCCGGGAGTATTGCTTTCTGGATCAAGCCCTTGATCCAGCTGCCCAACGAGAGTTTCCTCAGATGTTGGTCGAGGCTCTTGGCTATTATACCATTTGCTGTGACGACTATCGGCACAATGATTGCTATCTCCACATCCCACATGTCGACAACCTCGCGCGCCAGGTCAAGATACTTATTTTTTTTATCTATCTCAGCTTTCACGAGGTTCTCGTCATGGGGGACTGCTATATCAACAATCATTGTGCGACACTCTAATCGGTCTGTCACCAGTATGTCAGGTTTATTGGCAACAATAATCCTGTCAGTGATGATAGACCGATCCCAGTACAGTGTAATATTGCCATTATCGAGAACTGGGTCGGGCACATACCTATAGTATGGTACATCTGATTCTACAAGATTGTATTTAAGAGCAAGTTGCTGGTGAATAATCCTAGCTACGAGGTTGTGTCTATGCAAGTATTTAAAAAAAAAAGAAAGAGACAGAGTAAAAAGAGATTATTGTTATTCGCCAATAAGTATCGTGCTACCCAGCAACTGGTTTATGGAGGTCAGATTGGGAGTCGGTTCATGTATAAAACTGTACTTAGCTGCATCCGTTGTACATAGTTGGGAAAAGGCAAGCAGACGACGACGAATTTTAACAACAAAAAGTCTTAATATTGACTTTTTGTTGTTAAAATTCCTCAACAATTTAAATAGATGCATGTACATACCTTGTGGTCTCCTTGCCTTTTACATTGTACATAAGCCAGTGGAACGCTTGTAATTTGGGTCAACTGATAGTGCAAAAGGCAGTGGATGATCCTTATGGTTTGTTTTTGGTAAAACTTGTTGTTTATGAGGTTAGTAACACACTCCTGCGAGATTGTTAGTGTTTTATCAATTACCCTGTATATTATACAACGTGTAATTTAAAGGGTTTATACATACCAAGTGCATGGCTTCTTTGGATGATGACAAACGATATAGCAAGGGTTTTGTAATCCTAAGGGCGCCTTCAAATTAGCCGCGCTGCTGCCGCGCGGCTAATTTGAAGGCACCCTTAGTCTACGTGTGTAGAACTTATTACAAATTCCAATACACTGATACCAGGGACCGAATTTTTTCAAATTAAGAAGAACAAAGAGAATTATCGTGTTATTGGCTAGTAACGTGGAAAGTTATTGACCCTCGTAGTGCTGTGACACGTTTGTTATGATTGGTATTCAAGAAATATATGAAACCAATAATTTGGTATCAATTCTTTGAGTCATTTATTTTATGCTGAAACTGTGCATTGAGACTCCATACCAGATGTTGTCTTCAGCTCTTTTGGATAGATATGGGGTTTCCGTTACACGTTGTATATGCCTATTATTCAAAAATCCGTTTTTACTCACAGCATTTATCAGCTGAGAAAAGTTTGACGCCGAAGCAATGTGGAGTTCTGGACGCGGCTTTGGACACCATCAAGCTATACTTCCATGCCGGAGGCAACGGGCTCAAGAAGGCTTTCTTAGAAAAGAGTCCAGAACTGCAATCCTTGAGATATGCCCTCAGTCTGTACACACAGACTACTGACACGCTTATCAGAACATTTGTTAGCTGTCAGCAAAATCAAGGTAAAGAACTCAATTCTCGGCATTTTATTTATTATTTAATTGGGAAAAAAACAATAATACGTTACAATATATTACAATAAGTGGTCTTCTCAATAATCATAGCATGGGATCCTGCCGTTTAGCCGAAAAGATTTTGACAAAATTTCATTACCCAAACAAATTTTAGCAACCTTTTTTACCATACCATTGCAATATTTCGAATGATTTTAGTACGCATATTTTTATTTGGTCAAATTTTTATTTGGCAAAATATTACCAAGTATAATGTCATTATGGCATTTGGTCTTTAATCAAATGATTTATTGCAGCAAACAATCTTCAGACAATAAAAGTTTTGTGAAATCGACTCAGATCGACTCAGGTTAGAAGGCTAAGGCGGGAGCAGTGTTGGGCAAATTTTAATTGCAAGAACAATTAAAGATTAACAATTAATTAATTGTTAATTGTAACCACAACAACTAACAATTAATCAATTGTAATTGTGGAAAATTACAATTAACAATTATTCAATTGTTAACTGTAGTAGTAACGATTAACAATTAATTAATTGTTAATTGTGATTTACTACAATTAACAATTAATTAATTTTCAATTGTTTTGTGAATTTTAATTAAAACTAATAATTAAAAAAATACTGCTGTATAATTTACAGCCGGTATATATAAATATATAATATACCCGTGTGGCTGCGGGTAGTAGAATCGTGCCTCCGTGTATTCCTGTGGATAAATACACATAATTAAAGGAAATATTCATTTCTTTATCAACAAACAGTTTTTTTATGTAGAAAGAAAGATTTACATAAATTAAGCTATACTTACAGCCTTCGACCACTTTTTATTCGTCTGAGACTTAGGGACCGTTCAAGTATTACGTAAGCACTATAGAGGGGCGTGGGGGTCTTTGCTTTGCTTATTTTTGATGACATGTGGGGGACGGGGGAATCTAGATGGTGATTACGTCAGCAGTAATTATTTAATTTTTTACACATATAGCAACACGTATTGTCTATGCTTCAAAATTAAATGCATTTTTGGGGATTCCTACAAATAATTAATTGTTGAATTCCGTGTCAGTAAAGTTTATTTAAGTGAATATTATGTGCGTTACAGACTTCTTTCCAAACCTATTCCTTATTTCTAGATTTATAACTGCTGCTCATGAATCGAACAATTGTACCAATGTTTACGTAAGTATGGAGGGGAGGGGTAAGAGCTTAGCTTACTTTTGCTGACGAGGGGGAGGGGTGGGTTAAAATATGCAAAAAATGTGCTTACGTAATACTTGAACGGCCCCTTAGGTACAGCTTAATTTTCCTAATTCTTTTACTAATTTCGTTTTGATACACAAAGTTAATTGTTAGTTTTAATTGTTTCATAAAACAACTAAAAAAGTTAATTACAATTATTTTAAATGTGAGTTACAATTGACATACGTTAATCAAAATAATTTAATTGCAAGGTGAAATTAAAAGTTTAATTGCGATTAATTTAATTGCAATTGATTTAATTGCAATTACTTTTTTTAGTAAATTAACAAGATAAGTGACAATTAATTGATTAATGCCCAACACTGGGCGGGAGCAAAGTGGATCGGAGCCCGCCTTAGCCTTCGTGGTTATTTTTTTTTTAAAACACTCAGAAATAGTGTAAATAGAAATAGTGTGTAATAATCCGTCGACCTATCTTAGCACAGGTGGTAATCAGTTACTAGTTATGTTTAATATCTACTTAGGTTACTATTACTTATAACTACGATAGAACTTACAAGATTTTGCGTAAAAACTGTTATTCCAACTGAAATATTTGACTGAATAAAAAATGTTAAAAGTACTAGTTGGTAAACAAATTATAGTTTAAACGTTCATTTCCCAAACATTAGGTTTGCGTTACAATTTTTTGCGAATAGATTTTTTGCTAAGTAATAATTTGGCAAATGAAATTATGCGAAAAATTTTTTGGGAAGTGAAAATTTGTCAAATTCCTTTCGGTCAAACAAGGGAGACCCTCATAGCATTTATCGAAAATAATATAGTATTTTACGTTTTTGTTCCCCCAAAAAACCTTACCCCTTAAACTTTTATTGGTAAAAATTTTATTGTTGCCATTGTTGACCCCTGTAACTTTGGTGTCAAAACGCTAAAAAGTTGTTTTTTTTTAAATAAATATATTGTTTATCAAAGAAGTGAAATAATGTAATATTGATATGGTTATTACAAAATGTTGTTAGTAGCTAACTTACAAGGTATCAATTTATAACAAAGTTGCTCCCATAGATAGGTTGGTACTGAATTAACCGACTTAAGTTATATTTGATTTCATAACTTTTTACGGCAGAATAACTGCGTTACGAGACTTGTGCATTTACAATATTGCTTGTACTGTTTTTGATCGGATGTATGTATTCATGTCAATAGATAGACACATAACTTTCGATCAAGTTTACGTGCAGTCTTTATTTCAGATATCGCGTTTGATTAGTATCACTCTTCTGATATTCTTCTGAGTTTTAATTTTGGATATTTCTGTAATGTCTTCAGATGCTGCAGTCGTAGAGGAAGGTAGCGTGGGTGAGGTGTCATTGCAAGTGGATCTCTTCACGCATCCCAATACAGGCGAACACAAGATCACTGTGAAAGGTAAGAAATTTTGCATATTCTCATAACTGATTTCTTTTTAAATGTAGCCATAGATATATTTCTGTTGTCTTCGTTAAATTGTAATCATTTGGAGACAAGCGCCTGACTATCCTCAATCTTAGATTTTTTTATTCATGATATACTCGCGTTTCACTACTATCTCACCTGATGGTAAAGGATGATGTGGTCAAAGATGAAGCACGCTTGCCTAGAAGTAACCTATTCACTCTTGACTTAAAGACCTTCAGGTTATAGCTATCAGGAAATAGAATTGAAAGAATACATATATAATAAATAGATTCGATAGAAACCTCAATCAATCAGGCATATTTCTGAAGTACTGACTTGTTTACTGACTTTTACGGCTTTGTGTAGTCTGTGTACAATAATCTCAGAACGAGAATAAACTCAACCATCTCCGAGAGGGTTTCAAACAAGTCTTATTTTTTTTTAAGAAATAATAAACCTTCACATTGACATTTGGTTGATATACCGTCTTGTCGTACTAAGCACTTCTCCTCTACATTTATTTTACGTACAACCAAGGTGTGGAACTCTCTGCCGGCTTCTTATTTCCTGCCACATAAGACCCGTCAGCCTTTAAAGCAAGAGTAAACAGGCATCGTCTGGGCTCGCTCGTTCCATCGTTGACCTCATCAAAGTTTACAATCGGGTGTGATCAGAATCACGAGCGGGCTCATCTTTAATAAAAAAAAGTTGTCTAGGTATGACCATTGTTTTTTTTTTCTCAAATTTGTAACAAAACTTTTCAGTGGTAGCAGCAAACGACCTTAAGTGGGTGATCCAAAGCGGCATGTTCCGTCCGTTCATCGAGGTCAACCTCATCGGTCCTCATCTTGCGGAGAAGAAAAGGAAGTTCGCCACCAAGTCCAAGAGTAACAACTGGAGCCCGAAGTTCAATGAGACTTTCCACTTGTAAGTATTTTTTTTGGAATACCTTTGACGACAATAGAGCCTAGTTATTTATTTTCTCCTTATGTGTCCGTAGAAGGTTCCGTAGCCAGACCCAAACCATTATTGATTCATCATGTATGTCTGTCTGTCCATCTGTTTGTCTGTCCGTATGTCATAGTTGTTAAGTCCTTATTGGTTTTCTGTTAAGTTGTACAATAAAGAGTATATTACTACTACTACTTACTTTTACTTTTAATTACCACTACTTACTATCTGATTACCACCAGCTTCTTGACCTAAAAACAAATCTACAAAATATGGTGATTTATGCCAAACAAACCTGGCTGTTATAATATTAACATCACTAGAACTCAATATTCAGATCTCTCTTATCTTCACTATGATTATATTCCAAAGGGACCTTTTATATTACACTAGCTTCTGCATGTGGCTTCACTCGCATGTAAAGTTCTTCATAAGATGTTTCAGTTTCCGCAATCAATATTATGTTGCCAAGACAACAATCAGAGTTTCATTCAAATCCATCTCGTTAATCTCCAGACAGACATATTTTTTATTTTCGCTCTATAACAGTTTCTTTACCGTCTCAACATTTTTTTGTGGACAGACACGTTTTTGTTACTTATTTCTTTATTGTTTGTTCTGTGCTTTTTACTGTTTTATTACCTATACATATATAAATAAAAAAATGCACTCTTTTTCCAACTTTTCTTTTGTTATCCACAGCATGGTCAGCAATTCGGAACAACTGGATCTATTCGAGCTTCACGTTTGCGTGCGCGACTACTGCTTCGCAAGAGAGGACAGACTCGTCGGCGTCGCTATTATGCGCATGACCGAAATTGTTGAACAGGTAAACTTCATCCTTATCCTCATAAATGAAGACCGAATCTTCTACAAACCTCCTCAGAATGTGTCATAAGAGCAAAACAGACTTTTCTAAATCATCTTCATGCTAAAGAACAAGACTTCGAATTTTGTGTGATGGGAACACAATTTTAAATCACTAAATGATCAATCTTGCATGCAGTATTTAACGCCATCCTCCCATCCGCAAATATATGTACATGCAGAAGCGATGCAATACAAACATACCACATGCGAACAAACCTCGTGTTTCGCCCCTCTAGCATCCTCAAGAAATGTTGACTCGTCTTCTGCTACGCCGCAGATGGTGCTGCATACTACATGCAGAATTATTAACACTGGATATTTTCCTAAAGTTCCTTTTCTACAACAGAAGGACAGATAAGCATAATCCTAGAATAAAAAAATCTCAGATTAGCAAAAGGACAGATTCCCATAAAGGCAGACGTAGAGACTCACACAGAAAACAAAAATAAACCGCACTGTTAGATAACCGCACTGTCTGGCAGTTTGAGTGCTTTATACGGCCCACCCAAGTGTCCTAACTTTGGTATTGTTCGTCAAATCGTTGAAGCTCCTTAAGATATAAGTTGAACTACGCGATATTTGACAAATGCTTGCACTGTTTGGACGGACCTGCTCAAAACTGTATGATTCTGTCCTTTAAAGGGCGCCACAGGCATAAACCTACATGGCTCTCATATGATTTGATTACTACACATTGTATGGACTTTAAAAGAGACGTTGACCTCTGAGTTTGTTTAAGTGTTTCTTCTCAGAGTAGTCAGTTAGGAAACACTGGCCTCATCTAGTTTACATTTACGGAAAAAAAAATGACGTGTAGAAGTGTTACTTATAACCCATTTGCAAAATAAACATCATTATTTCATTATTATTTCATTAAAGAAAGAAAGTAAAGACGAATAAACTCGCTTTTGTAACTATGGCTGTTTTTGTAACTTTGGCTATTCGTAACAAACTTCCTATTGCATTAATTTTGGAAAATGTCTTATTTAAGAGAAAAGCAAATGCATTTCACATTTACTTTCTCAACTGTTTAAATAAATTTTATTGACTATTCAAGGCAGTTAAAAGTTAGATATATTATATTATAGCTCTAGATATATAAAGCAAAGAGATCACAAGTCGACAGTAAGGATGATATGTTTTGTATTTTTTTTTGATGACGACAGTACAGCCTTTATGCAATTCGTCCTTCTGTTAATCTGGTATTTATGATTTTGATATTCCGGAATCATGCTTATCTGCCCTTCTGCTGTCGACGGGTTTTTTTTAATTGATAATAGGCTCACGTTTGACCACCATCTCACCTGATGGTAAGTGATGATGTGGTCGAAGATAGAGCACACTTACCAAGAAGTAACCTTTTCACTCTTGACTTAAAGACTCCCAGGTTATAGCTATCGGGAAACACAGATTTCGGCAGTGAATTCCACTCCTTAGATGTATGCACAATGAAACTATTCTCAAAACATTTTGTACGTATGTATGGGTGGGATGTCCACGGTTAGTTTAGTATGGATTTTCGCAAGTAATGGACAAATCATTCACAAACTGTTAAACAATTCCAGGGTGCCATTGCGTGCTGGCTGCCTTTGGGCACACGAATCAAGATGGACGAGACTGGCTGGACGATACTAAGAATACTGTCTCAGAGGCACAACGATGAAGTAGCCCGAGAGTTTGTAAAGCTCAAGTCAGAGATGAGAACGGAGACGCCCGCCGGCTCACAGGGCCCAGCGTGAAACATTTAAACAAACCCCACGTGCCACGTCATTCTACACAACCTACCAACTCTAAGACTGCGACTGGACTGACAGATCCGGTTGTGATGTCCCTTAATATTTCTATCAATTTTATGTGCGCAAGCGAGACAGAACCATGTTCTGCACGATGCGTGCGAAAGAGACGAAGCCACTGCAACGGAGTAAGGAAGTGACATTCGGCGCTCCGGCAGCTCCCGGTCAGTGCTCGTTCGTTTTGTTTCGTACAATCTCGACGGAGATGCGTTTTGTAAATAAAATTTATCTTTGTTAAGTTACGCGGATAGTAGAATATTTTGCACAAATTCGTAAACGTTAGCAGAAAAGACTGACCGTAGGCGGCCGGACGCCGCAGCGGACGCGACTTAGGGATCCAGCGACTCCTGTATTCCCAACTCAAGAGACTCTTCGAACTCTTCGAACTTTTCTAATGCGGCAACCATTAAGTTTGCCCACCATGTTTGTTAACTTCGCTCTCTTTTCATATTTTCTCGTTCAGTAGTGAAGTTATTTCCCTCCAATTATAACTGCCCAACTTTGCTGGGTACCTAAATTCGCGAACGCATCGTTGACCCACGATTTATGTAATAATATTTGTATGGACCAAACTGTCGTAAATACGGATGAATTAATCCTTAAACATTAATATTAAAATGCAACATAATTATTTATCTAATTAATCATCTACTCGTTATACGTGTACAGTAAAATATATGGCCTTATGTAAATTATTTCCTTCGTTTGTTGGTTCATTGCTTCTGTCGAATTGGTATAACGTATAAACGTGTTGAGGATGATTCCTGAGTGCTAAGGAATTCGTTTCTTATTTTTTTCCTTTCGGTAAAAGCGTGGTGTATAGACTTATGCGAAGTACATAAAGCATGTTCGTTTAGGTGATGAGTGTTATATAAAATGGAATTAATATAGTCATAGCCGTCGTTCGTTCTTGATATCCTTTACGCGGTGCTTTTTGACGTACGTACGTAAATTAAATACATAAATTAGAAACAAATTATCTTGAGCCATATATCTATATACAAACGCAACGTTTAATACTAATGGCTTCCGTGATAAATATACTGGATCCAAAGAGAAAATTACTCTGTGTACTGTTACGTTATGCAACTTCGACAAAACTATTGTCCAGAAAACTCATAGTATTCAATGAATTTGCATTTCTCAAGGAGTACTTGTCCATTTAAAATATTCTTATGTCAAAAAGTATCGCGTAACACAATGGATTTAAGTACGATATAATGTCATCTTTTATAAAATAATAAATAAATTGTTATTTTACATGTCCCGTTTTGAGTGACCTATATTATATCTATGTGATCCATATGTATTACAGACATGTACATAACAATAAGTATATGTTAATATATGTGTATATCACAATATTTACTATTACTTTAATAAGCTTGGCCTGTTTGAAGTGTAATCTAAAATCTCCAGTCTTTTTGTATATTATTGAAAATTGTGATATTGTTATAAAAATTACGTAACATCGTAACTGTCGTGTTTATCTGTTTAATAAATCCAATGTTGATTGTTAATAATAATAATATAATCAATTTTGTTACATATTGAAACATTCCATTTGTAACATTTCATTCCATTTTTGTTATTTTTGAGACTGTTAATAAATAGAAATCTTATTATGTTAATCATTTAGGTATTTTTACTGAACGTTTTGTTGTTGATAGTGACAAATGTACCTTCCAATTAAGGCCCCAGTGCTCAAAAATAATTTGTTAAGGCTATAATATTATGGCGAAAAACAATAACGAATCGTTGATTTATTAACAAAATAATAAAAATATATCACAGTCCAAAACTCAAACACGTTTGAAAGTCGTCACATAAGTACATTATAATGTGTGTACATTTTCAATAGCATTAATTTAAAAAATAATTATTCTTTTAAGTGCACCCAAGATGAATTTGTATTTTCTTATTTCAACTTATAACTTTTTTGTAATAAAATGAATTCAACTTTGTAATCAGTATTTTTTACAGCTGTATCGTTTATAAGAAAATTTCTGAGGTTTTTAAGGTCCTTTACGAAGTACACTTGTAATAAATATTTGATGACGTTGAAAATGCACACGATGTGTAGGTAGGCACACTTACTGACACGGGACATAGATTTTCTAAATATTAGCATTTATCATGGATTACATATCTGTAGATAGAGAATGTGGTTTGTCTAGTCCAAATCTCAATAATATATATTAATTAATTATATATTTACTCGTCTTATTATAATATATAGAAAATACTTTTATTATTTCTAATTTACATTTCCGAGTTGACTGAATCTATAACTATAGCGTAATCGCCAATTGCAACAGTAATCAATAAAACTGTTATTTTGTTATTAATTAAAATAATATATTCTATTCAATGTAATAATGTGCGCAATAAACCATTGAAAAAAAAAATACAATTGAATTAGATATAATACATTCTTTGTCCACGATATAAAATAATTATCGTAAAACAATAAACAATTGCATGTGCATTACTGCGTTGAATAGAGCTTTTCAAGAAATATTTTGGAAAATTTAGAGACGCCCATCTATTAAAATTTTCGATTGTGTTTTTTGAAAAACCTTTCAATATTTAAGAAAATCAATAGTGGGTCATACATTTGTAAATAATTGCAATTCGTACTTCCACCGTATGTGAAGGGAAGCCACTATATTGATGGGATCGTGTGATATCTACATAAACTGAAATATCAGTATTACTTTTCGTGTATTTAATTTAAAGTATTGTGTATGAGTAAAGTTCTGTGACCAGTAATGACACTGTTTATGAAGATATTGCGATTCGAGCTAGAATAAAAGAAAAACGCACAGTATTCATTATAATCTCATCAAAATATATAATACTAACAAATCGTATTGACACATAAACCTTCACCATTTGACAATACTTGGTAAATATTATTTTGTAAGTGTATTACGTGATCGTCACATGCATCGGCATCATTGTAAGTTTGTTACGCTCCAATTTTAGTATTAATATCACTAACATTGCATACATCTTTGTATAAATGCATATATGTAAATGTTACATGTTTAAACACATTATTGAATTTAGAATTTTTATGAAAAAATAAATAAATATCCGTATTTCAAATATAATTCGTTTCGTTTCATTATTCCCACTGCAAAGGCGAGTATGAAAGTTCAACAATGATTCTTGAACAGACTTAGACTTTTCATAAATAAGCAAAATACTCCCTAATACATTTTCGAAAGTAATCTTTAGGTAGTCACGAGCCAAAAACCTTACACCAGTTGTTTCGTCCAACGTGAAACCGAACGCACCTTTTGGTTGGCAACATTATATTCTATTGTCTTTGACTTTTTTTCACTTTGACATATCCGTTCCTTGTAAAAACTAACTGCCTTGGTTGTTGAGATTGATTTTATTGATTTGCAATTGTATCCGAGTGAATCTGTGTTTTTATCGACAAGTTGGTCGCAATTAATGATTTTTTGAAGATTGGAATCCCGTTTTGAGTACCACACTGGGATATTTTGGAACAATAACTCCGTATTGAAGTGAGACTGACTGACGCGTGAACCTTGTTGCAAGCAGTTGTTAATTGGTGATAAATAGCTGCTTCAATCTGGTGCCAAAGTGTAGCAGAGTGGTGCTGTGATTGCTGCCGGACCGCGTTGTGAGGACCTGCATCTTTGAGAACCTTCGTCCATCAACACTTGTCCACACTACACGTTTCACCTACTCATTTCATATTTACATACACACACACGGACGCGATCTCAGTAAAGGTCGTAGCTTGTCGTCTCTACAGCTCAGGTAAGTCTAGGCAATAAGCCAAACTATTAAAGTACTATTGTTTGAAGAGCAGCGTTAAGCTCCACGTACCGTGGACCGTTCGGCCATCCAGTATCGTTGCGCTGATTGTAGGACTGAACAAACTGGTAGCAGAAGCGTGGTCTTATAATATAAGATCCACTAAGTAAATTGGAAGTTTTGAACTTTGGTAAAAATAACTTAATAAGTTTGAATATATTGTTTGTCAGCCGGGCTCTCAAATGGTATTTGTAATTTGTACTGTAGCCCCTGTTGTTGTACTGACAAGTAAGATTTATTTGTGAAATTAGGAATTATTAGTTGTATTTTGGTACATAATTTGGTATATTTGTTGTAAAAGTTGTTTGGTATATTTGTTGTTAAATTTGTTTAAAAGTTTATCCGAGTAATAATCACACATTTGTTAACATAGCCTAATATAACAAGACTTGAATTGTGTGTATTGGTTATTGCTTATAGTATTTATTGGATTGTGTTACTGGTGGTTGTCCGGCATAATATTATACATTCAATTGTTGTTGTTAATTGGTGTTGATCCCGCACAAAATATACATTAAATTGTTATTTTTTCAGTAACTAGCCATCTGTAGCAAGCTAGATTCATACTTGGAATAAGTACAGGGTCGGATTTGGACCTGAAATAAATTGAATTTAAGTTTTATTTTGTTGAAATTGCTCGGTTGGCTAACAAGTCATTGTTTGTTTGTTTGGTTAATTTTAGCCTGTTGGTATTGATATTTGATTGTTGCAATGGCCTCATTAAAGGCAGTCAGGGAGTCTGCTGCCGGATTGGCCTCACAGTTGAGATGGTTCACATCGGCAGCAGCAACGGTTGAGCGTTTGGACTTGGAAGAGCTCACCCTTGCTCGGTACGGGTGCTTGAATGAGAGGATCAAGTCAGCTGATGCTGCGCTCACACGCTTCAACGAGTACATCATGGACGTGGATTTGGGGGTGATGGACCAGGCAGCCCGCGATAGGGTTTTGGGTGACTATGACCAGATTGTCCACCTGCGGGATGTCATAAGTCAACGAGCCCGGGAAATTTTGAAGAGCCGGGTGCCTGATGCGGCCAAGCCGCAGACCCCCGTTGTTACAGGCCCTGGACTATTGGGTAGGCTGCCCACCCTGGAGCTGCCATATTTTGACGGTCGCTTGGACCACTGGCTGGGCTTCCTAAATGTTTTTGAAAGTCTTGTGGATGCACGCTCAGACCTCGGACTTACCCAGAAGTTGGCCTACTTGTTGTCCGTTTTGGAGGGCGAAGCCAGAGTCTTGGTGCAGCACTTGCCGGTGACGGACTCCTCCTACCCGACCGCTTTGGAGCTTCTCTCCCGACGGTATCAGAACAAGCGCTGCCTGGCTGATGTGCACATCGGCCAGATTTTGGGGCTACCGGCCATTACCAGCACGTCGGCGTTGCGCACCGACTTGCTGAACCCGTTGGTCTAAGCGACCCACGCCTTGAGACGCTTGGAGTTACCGGTGGACCATTGGTCCTACTTGTTGGTGCACATAGTGCTGCAGTTGCTCCCTGCGGAGTTGAAGTCACGTTTTGAGCAGAAGTATGGTGGGGATAGTGCCACCCATCTTCCCCCCTTTGACGACCTCCTCAAGTTTTTGGAAGACGAGTGTCGGTTTTTGGATAACACTCGTGGCGCCACGGGGTCACGCCCAACACCTTCTCGGCCAAGAGACCAGGGACGGACTAGGGCTAGGGGGCCTGTTGATGTTCGCCCCGCCCCCCGTTTTGCGGGCGCCCGGAGTTCTTATGATTGTGACTTTTGTAAGGCAACGGGGCATGTCATGGCGCGTTGCCCGGCCTTTTTGAATTTGCACGTAAATGCCCACCACCGCATTGTCAACGCACGCCGTTTGTGCTTCTCGTGCTTGGGGGCCCACTTCCATCGGGACTGCCCCAACCCCCGCCCGTGTAGAATTTGTAAAGGGCCCACCTTGAGATTTTGTGCGCCAACGCGAACCGCTCCAGCAGACCAGCTTCTGAGGGGGGTTCGCGCAGGGGGGGGGGTACCCCGGAGCCGAGCACTGGGCTGAGACCCGCAATTCTGTACGCCGCACTCCACCCCCCGCGCAAGTTGAACGGGAGCCCCGCGAGCGCCATTTGGTCTCCCCTCGTCAGGGATAACGCGCATTGGCTGCTAGGCAGCAGTGGCCGGACCGGCACCGCTGCCTTTCCCCTCCATTGGCGGAACGTCCCCGGTTGGAGTCGCGCCCTCCGCCATTCAGGCATCCGGTAGGATATGCCCTTCCAGCGATGGCGAGCGGCTCGGGACACCGCGCGGACAAACCATTCCAATGTTACCCTCGTCGTGGAAGAGGACAGCCTGGATGCGGCGATCGGTCGCCGCCCAGGCGTCGCTAGGAAATTGACGCCTGCCCCGCTAAAGGAACCCCCCCCCGATCATGACGGTTTTGTTGCCAACGGCCTCGGTCAGGGTCTGGGGACCCTTGGGTGACTCGATTGTGGTCCGTGCCATTTTGGACACGGGAGCCCAGGATTGCCTTTTGTCGTCTTGGTTAGCGGGACAGGTTGGCCTGGAGGTGAATGACTTTTCAGGCCAGATTCGGGGAATTGGCGAAACGGCTGTCACCACTGTTGAGGGAAGGACCTGGTTTGAAATCACCCCTTTGAGTTGTCCGTACCCTAAACTTCGTGCTCCTGCCCTCGTTCTGCCGACTATATTGTGTAGCCATCCCGATTGTCAGTTGCCTTTGGATGTTCTACGGTTGACGTCAGGTCTGGATTTGGCTGACACCCGGTTTGATTCCCCTTGTACGGTGCATTTGTTGTTGGGTTTTGATATTCTAGGGAGAATATTGTTCGGAAATACGACGGTCTTGCAGCCGGAGACTCCATGGTCCCTCGGGAGGGGCTTGGTGGCGGTCTCAACCATCTTCGGCTTTGCGGTTATGGGCCCAGTGTTGGAAGTGTCCCCTCCATCTGAATCTGGTTTAGCGTTGGTGTCCAGCTCAGCCCTCACTGTCGCCGTTCAGAGGTTTTGGGAGGTTGAAGAGCCCCCTCAGGTGGCCCGCTTGAATCCGGAACACGAAGAGTGCGAGTTGTTCTATCAGAACAACACCGGTCGACTCCGCTCCGGTCGGCTTGAGACCCGGCTGCCTTTTGTTGCGGTGCGACCCCCTCTCGGCCAATCCAGACCTACGGCTGAGAAAAGATTGTTGGCAATGGAGCGCCGTATGGCCAGGGACCCGATGCTGCGGCAAAAATATGTAGATTTTATGCGTGAGTATGCAGACTTGGGACACATGTCGGTGTCAGATTTGGATTGGCGCTCAGTAGAGCATTTCTTCTTGCCACATCACGCGGTCCTCAAGCCATCCACTGGTAAACTGCGCACAGTGTTTGATGGGTCTGCGCGGACTTCTTCCGGCGTCTCCTTGAATGATTGCCTGCATTCCGGCCCCAAATTGTTGAGGGATCTTTGTGACGTTATCACGTCTTTTCGTCGTCATCAAGTAGTCTTTGTGGCCGACATCAAAATGATGTTCCGGCAAACGGTTATTCACCGGGATGACAGACGTTATCAGTTGATCCTGTGGCGGGAACATTCCCAGGATCCCATGGTTGTGTATGAGCTCAACACGAATACGTACGGCCTTCGATCAAGCCCCTTTGTTGCTATTCGTTCGCTTTGGGAGCTTGCGGACCGGGAGCGTTTGAGGTTCCCTCGTGCGTCCGCCATCTTGAAAACGGACCTGTACGTCGATGATGTCTGTACTGGAGCTCCTACGGTTGAGGAAGCTATCCTGTTGCGTGATGAGTTGGTCCAGATTCTGGCTTCCGCTGGCTATGAGTTGCGTAAATGGGTGTCCAACTCGCCAGCGCTATTGGAAGGGTGTATTGGAGGATCATAAGCAGGATCCTCATTTGTTTGAGAACGTTGACAACTCCGCCATGATGGCCGTCCTCGGCATTCAGTACCGACCAGTTCAAGACACCTTTACGTATGATGTCGACTTGGAGTCTCCTCATACTTGGACTAAACGACTGGTTTTGTCTACTGTAGCAAGGACCTTTGACCCTAATGGTTGGATCTGCCCGGTATTGTTTTGGGCGAAATGCTTCCTTCAGCGCCTTTAGACCGCTGGACTTGGTTGGGACGAGCCACTTCGGGAAACCCTGTTGGAAGACTGGCTCCAATTTGTATCCGCGCTCCCTGCGGTCAATGAGGTCACGTGCCATCCTCCCCCCTGGGGTTTATGCTGCCACCCTTCATGGGTTTTGTGACGCGTCCTCTCACGGTTATGCCGCCGTTGTTTATCTGCGCACCGTCAGCGCCACGGGCCAGGTGAAGTTGTCACTGGTCATGGCAAGAGCAAGGTGGCCCCCCTCCGGACGGCATTGACCATCCCTAAGTTGGAGTTGTCAGGGGCGGTGCTTCTTGTGCGTCTCCTAAACCACGTTGCGCACACTTTGGGTGGAACTGTTGACATTCGGGCTTCTTACGCCTGGACGGACAGTCAAATTGTTCTGTGTTGGTTGAAGACGTCCGTCCACTCTTTGGAGGTCTTTGTTGCGAACCGAGTGTCGCAGATTTAAGGTTCTGAAACGACTTTGATTTGGAGACACGTGCCTGGTGACCTGAACCCGGGCGACGTGGCCTCACGCGGGTGCATGGCCCCCCACTTGATTGTTCACCCCCTCTGGTGGGGACCGGACTGGCTGACTCGCCCTGAGGACGATTGGCCTCGAACGCCAGTCTTGATGTCAGATCCTTTGCCCGGACTTAAGGTGTTCGCTGTTGGGACGAAGGACCCTCCGTTTGATCCTGATTTTTTGTTGAATCGATACAGCTCCCTCGACAAATTGTTGAACGTTACCTCGTGGATCAGGCGTTTTGGCCATAATTCTAAGAATCCAGGGGACAAGCGCCTGTCACCAGTTCTCTCTCCTCAAGAGCGACAGGAGTCACTCCTCCTTTGGGTCCGCTCTGTGCAGGCTGCACACTTTGAGAAGGAGATCGAGATCTTTAAGTCTGGTAGGGTTAAGTTGTCGGGAGCCGTTAGTAAGTTGAATCCCTTCTTGGACCAGACGGGTCTTTTGCGTGTTGGAGGACGGTTGAGGCACTCTAACCTTCCTTATGGGGCCCGTCACCCCCTTTTGTTGCCCAAGGAAGGCCACTTGGTACAATTGTTGGTGACTGATCGTCACGTTAAAAACTCGCATGCCGGTTGCAATGCGCTGTTGGCCATTCTGCAGCGAGAATTTTGGATTTTGTCGGCTCGTCGTACTATTCGTAGCATTGTATTCCGTTGTATGCCGTGTTATCGGACTAAGGCCTCCACTATACAGCCCCTAATGGGAGATTTGCCGGCTGATCGTGTCAATGAGGCGAGGCCCTTTGCTGGCGTCGGAACGGACTTTGCTGGTCCCTTTTCGGTGAAGACGTCCACACTTCGAAATAGTAAAATTGTCAAGGCTTATTTGTGTGTTTTTGTCTGCCTGTCAACCAAGGCAGTACATTTGGAGCTGGTAACCTCCCTCTCGACAGAGACCTTTGTGGCGACTTTGGACATATTTCTGTCTCGCCGTGGGTTACCTTCTTTGATTAGGTCTGATTGCGGTACGAATTACAAGGGTACAAGTAACTATTTGAAGGAGGTATACACCTTCCTTAATGAGAGCCAGGTTGACATTGGTAATAGTTTGGCCCGCCGAGGGGTCACATGGTTGTTTGACCCGCCAGCCTGCCCCCATTGAGGGGGTATTTTTGAGGCCGCGGTGAAAGCGGCAAAGGGACACTGGCGGAGATTGTTGGGAGACACCGTTCTCACCTTTGAAGAACTAGCTACGGTATTTTGCCGCATTGAAGCTGTGTTGAATTCGCGCCCATTGTGCCCGCTCTCTTCGGACCCGAATGACTTGGAGGCTCTAACACCGGGCCATTTCTTGATTGGACAGCCACTTGTCGCCTTGCCGGAGTACCCTTTTGTTGATGTGAGCCAAAATCGGCTTTCGCGGTTTCAGTTGGTGCAACAGCTCGCTCAGAACTTTTGGAAGCGTTGGAGCTTAGAGTATCTGCACATCCTCCAGCAAAGCGTCAAGTGGGCGGATAAAACTCATCCGCCCAAGATCGGAGACCTCGTCCTGGCTAAGGATGCCAACCTTAAGCCTTTGTATTGGCGCAGGGGGCGCATTCTCAACTTGGTGGCTGGCACCGACGGGGTCCCTCGTTTTGCTGAGGTTTTGGTGGACGGATCCATCATAAAGAGAGCGGTCGCAACTTTATCAAGGCTTCCAATTGATTAGCGGACGGGTAGGCCCGTCCGGGGGGGGGGTAGATGTTTCGTCCAACGTGAAACCGAACGCACCTTTTGGTTGGCAATATTATATTCTATTGTCTTTGACTTTTTTTCACTTTGACATATCCGTTCCTTGTAAAAACTAACTGCCTTGGTTGTTGAGATTGATTTTATTGATTTGCAATTGTATCCGAGTGAATCTGTGTTTTTATCGACAAGTTAGTCGCAATTAATGATTTTTTGAAGATTGGAATCCCGTTTTGAGTACCACACTGGGATATTTTGGAACAATAACTCCGTATTGAAGTGAGACTGACTGACGCGTGAACCTTGTTGCAAGCAGTTGTTAATTGGTGATAAATAGCTGCTTCAATCTGGTGCCAAAGTGTAGCAGAGTGGTGTTGTGATTGCTGCCGGACCGCGTTGTGAGGACCTGCATCTTTGAGAACCTTCGTCCATCAACACTTGTCCACACTACACGTTTCACCTACTCATTTCATATTTACATACACACACACGGACGCGATCTCAGTAAAGGTCGTAGCTTGTCGTCTCTACAGCTCAGGTAAGTCTAGGCAATAAGCCAAACTATTAAAGTACTATTGTTTGAAGAGCAGCGTTAAGCTCCACGTACCGTGGACCGTTCGGCCATCCAGTATCGTTGCGCTGATTGTAGGACTGAACACCAGTATTGTCAAGGGCTATCGTGTCACACAGTTTTTTTTTTTTTTATTTAAAATAGGTTCGCGTTTGACCACCATCTCACCTGATGGTAAGTGATGATGTAGTCGAAGATGGACCCAGTTACTGAGTTATGGTATCTGGTAAACAGTCGCTCCATATCAAATACTGGCACTCAGCAACATCTGATTGGAACAGAAACCATCTACAGATGGAGATGTTGTTGGAAAAAGTTTAGGCAAATTATGATTTAAACAGATAATAGCCAATCTTTTTGAAACATTTGTGTCTTAGGAGACATGTTTTCCACGACTGCAAAATATAAAATGATCTCCCGCTCACACATATGATGTTTTAAATAACATTACAGAAAATAAATCTATTTTCGACTTAAAGGCAATAAAAACAAGATTGATGATCTAAAGTTGATATTTGTTTGCTTATTTTCACTCCAAATTCAGCTTCCTGTTATTATTCATAAATAGAGATGTATATATTTTTAACTTTATTTATCATGAGTAACCGGAATAGAATTTGAAGAAATATTTAGTTAAATTTAGGCAGGTGGAATCATTGTTTGGTTGAAAATGTAGGCGTATGTTTGTTTTTTAGAAAAACCGTCTGAAGATCTTTAAATATTTGTAAATTTACACAGAATTTTTCACAGATTTAAATGCTTCATGTCGGTGAATGTGAATCTAGTGTGATCCAATGTTGGTAAACGATTTGGGCTATGCGATCAGCTGATATTTCGTCGGTAGGAATTGCTTCGGGCCACTTAGTTAATCGGTCGATCATTGTGACTAAGTACCGATGTCCTTGAGATGTTGTAGGTAGAGGTCCTACGATGTCAACGTGTAAATGGTGAAAACGTTCGGTTGGCGGGAACGATGCGATGTTTGAGTGTGTATGTCGTTGAACTTTGCTTATCTGACAAGGTATGCACGTACGAGTCCAACAGCTGATGTCTGCGTTCATTGATGGCCAGAAATATTTTTGAGTGATAAGCTTGCGAGTCGTGCGCGTACCAGGATGACTGACATTGTGCACGCTGTTAAATACTTGTCTTCTATATTGTTCTGGTATGTACGGTCGTACGTAAGCAGTAGAGGTTTCGCAGTATAACTGGATGTTGCTGTTGGGTATAAATATTTTCTTGAGACTAATGTTGTCTTGTGATAATAATTCTTTGATGTTAGTATCCTTTTCTTGCGCGCTGGCTATGTCGGTATAATTGATTGTGGGTGGGCATGAGATTGTTTCTATGCGGCTAAGTGTGTCGGCGACGACGTTTTGTTTACCGCTTACGTGTCGAATGTCGGTAGTAAATTCGCTGATAAACAAAAGTTGCCTTGTTCGCCTGTTTGTTTCTAAGTTTGAAGGAGTCTTTGACATTACGTATGTCAGCGGTTTGTGATCCGTAAATATGATGAGATTTCGTCCTTCAAATATCTTGCGGAAGTGTTTGACTGCCATGTAAATTGCAAGTAGTTCACGATCGAATGTAGAGTATTTCTTTTGCGCGTCGGTGAATTTCCTCGATAAATATCCAAGCGGTTGCCATGTTTCATGTATGTATTGTTGAAGTACGGCTCCAGCTGATGTATCGGATGCGTCGCAGAATAAAGCGATTGTTGCATGGTGAGATGGATGAGCGAGTAAAGCTGCGTTTATTATGCTGGCTTTACACTGCTCAAAAGCTTGCGTTGCTTCATCGGTCCATGTGATTTGCGTTTTGTCCTTCTTCTTGACGTTATGTAGGTATGCGTTCAATGGTGCTTGTTGAGATGCGGCGTTTGGTATATGATCGCGATAGAAATTTATCATACCAAGAAATCTTCTCAGCTCTTCAATGGTAGTCGGTTTGGGATAGTTAGTAATAGCTTCGACTTTATGTTTTGGAGGTTTGATACCTTGTGCTGATACTGTGTAACCAAGGAACTGAACTTCTGATTGGCCTAAGTTGCATTTGGTAGGGTTAATAGTGATGCCATTTTGTTCGAGTCTCTTGAGTACAATATGCAGGTGTTCTCGGTGTTGCGTTTCGTTTTCTGATGCCAAAAGTAGATCGTCGATAAAAAGGAAAACAGAATCTAATCCTCGTAGTACTTCATGGATATATCATTATAATATAATATAATATTCCACAACTTTTCACACAACGCCATCTAGTCCCAAACTAAGCAGAGCTTGTGGTATGGGTACTAGACAACTGATAAACATACATATATATTTCTAAATACATACATATTATAGATAAATTACACCCAGACAAAGAACAAATGACCGTGCTCATCACACAAACATTTGTCCTAGGTGGGAATCGAACCCACGACCTTGCGCATAGCAGTCAGGGCCACTGACCACTATACCAACGGGCCCCGCGTTCTTTAAACCAGGGCACATACGTGGGAATTCATATAGTCCCATCGGTGTGATGATTGCGGTTTTTTCTATGTCTTCTTCTCGGACATTCAGTTGTTGGTAAGCACGGTTGAGGTCTATCGTAGAGAAGATAATCTTACCAGATAGATGATGCGTAAAATCTTTGATGCGTGGCACGGGATATCTGTTTGGTACGGTGATAGAGTTGAGTCGGCGATAGTCACCACAAACTCTGATATCGCCATTCTTTTTAGGCACGATATGAAGAGGTGATGCCCATGGACTCTTGCTAGGTCTGCATAGACCTTGTTCGATCATGTTTTCAAATTCCTTCTTTACAATCTCGAAGCGATGCGGTGGAATAGGACGGGCGCGGCAGTGTACCGGTGGTCCGCGAGTTTCAATACAATGTTGCACATTGATGTTGCAGTTCAGTTGCATTGATGTTAGTCGCGTTATTTCCGGATATTGAGCTAGGATGTCGTGGTATGACTGCAACATGTCAATACTGCGTACGGTAGGAACATCTGTTACACGTACTGGGACATTGACCTTTAAGCTCGTGACGCCGTCGATAAGTCTGCGGTTTTTCAAGTCGACGATAAGTTGATGGTACTTGAGAAAATCGGCTCCGAGTATTGGTTTCGAAACATCTGCTATTATGAACTTCCGTTTGTACGGGCGTCGTAGGTTGAAGTTGAGTGTTAAGGTTTTTTCGCCATACGTTGCTATCTTTGTGTTGTTCGCAGCGTAAAGTTGAAATGGTAGCGGCGTTGCGACTTGACCCTTTCTTCTCGGTAGCACGGATATGTTTGCTCCCGTGTCGACCAAGAAAGATAATTTAGAGTTTTTGTCGGTGATGTATAGGCGGTGTGAATTTTCTTGAACGCCGGTGTCCGCCTCTGCCAACGTTCTGTTTAGTTTTCCGACTGTTGTTTCTTGAAAGAGCAGGGCGACGTGCAGTGTCTAGCTTGATCCTTGAAACGTCGGTGATAATAGCAGTGTTTTGATGTTGATGCTTCTCGGCTTTGTGATCGTGATGGGCTACGGTGGTAAGATGGGTAGCGGCGGCGGCGATAGTTGTGATTGTATGGCGGTTTAGCTTTGAGATCTGATATTTCTAACTAGAGTTTTCTTATTTCACTCATGAGATACTGCGTATCCGAGTGCGGTGCTGATGTAAGTGGTGCGAATGAGTGTACGGGTGCGACTTCTGTTGATGTTGTCTGCTCCATCATTTTGTCGGCGAGTAGAGCGAGTTCTTTGAGTGTAGTCTTGGTGCTGAATGATTTACTGACTTCAGGTATGTCTGGTTCGAGGTTTCCTCCGCTTTAGGTGTGTCCGTCTCGGGGTTTTCTCCGTGTCAGGCGTTTCTCCGCTTCAGGCGTGTTAAGCTCGGGGTCACCACTTTAGCGCTAGGTCGTAGCACTACTTTAGTGCTTATGGTTAAGCACTATTTTTAGGAGATTATTTATAAGGTAGCAGAGATTTACTTTAGACAGCACTTTGGAGAATAAGTTAGGGAGAGCAATGACAAGGACAAGTCGCAGTAATGAATGTGGAATGAATGTTTTTTATTAAAATAGAATTGTGTATATATAATTGTAGTGTTTACATTAGTTAAACAGTGGTCACTGTGTGGGAGCGCGGCCCTCCGCCCGCGTCTCATGTAACTGTTGACATTATATTTAATTTATAGTACTTAGAATAATATTCCTTTGTGCATTGTATGAGTGATTGGTTATCAAAGTGAAGGGTGTGCTACGTATGCTACAAGTATATCTATCTATCTCCAGAAAGAAAGGTCAATTAGTCATACTCTCAACTGCCACTGGCTTATTTTGGTGTTATTTGTATCTTCAAAGTTCACTAACGCGCATTGGATCGTTTCTTGATACGGTGACTATCTTTACATCGAGATTGTTCGGTAACTCGGAAAGTACATTAGGCTGTTGGTCCCAGCTGTTACTCGTACATCTTTGTTAGTCGTTACAGGTAGTCACAAGCCAAAAAATCTGATATCAGTCTTGCTAAGGCGTATCGTATTTAGCTACTATGTTCTAGAGGCCAGTTAGACGGTCACTCACTCACTCAGTCACACACACTCACAGTTAGACTGGAAGACGAAGAACAGTTGGAAAAAGTCTAAACAGAGATAAAGTTGCTGTTGATGAAACTAAATTATCAAAATGAGGATTAACTAATCAAAAACAGTTAAATCCATCTTGTATTTTCTTTTTCAGAAAATGATAAAAACCTTCTAGCATAGTGTAATTTATAGAAACAAATTTTTGTTTATGACAATGTTATAGTAAAATTACCTATTGATAAGGTAGTGCACTTTTTTCGAAAATAGCGATTGTTATTAAGGAAAAAAGTTAAAAAAAAAAGAAAACAAATCCTGGTCAATAACGGCTTTTGTTCCGTCACGCCTCCATTGTTCTTTGTTTATTCACCAGGATTTTTGTAATAACACAATAACATGATTTAAAATTATATCTGTGGATTTTCTTGCACGTTCTTCTCCATAGCGGTTTATCCTTTGGAATTATCAACCAGCTTCATTTCTTTGACCTTGCAAAAGAGTGGCTCTGAATGTAAAAATGCTTACAGTTAAAAAGATAAGGTCATCCGAACGTTTTTTGTCATGTTTTTCCTTACAAGAAATATACAATTTTTTTCTGCTTTGCCAACGATCGTTTCTACTTAAGAGATGTTCAGAATGAGAATTATTTATAGGTAAACTCAGCATGTGCGATTACAAAAGACATAAAATATTATTTTGAGCCAACTACCAGTGATTACAAATTTAGTACATACATAGCTAAATTTTGTATTGCCTAAAGAATAGTATACGGGTAGCTACTAAAGTTCTAAGAACAATTGAGGAAGTTTAAAAAAACATTTTGCGAACTGAATTAATAATATTCAAAGTATATCAGGCTAGATATGATCGATTTCTGTTTGCTGAATATATCTGAGTTCAAGTCCAATTTATCACTGCTGCTATTTATAATTCGAACAAGGAGAGTAGGCGCCTGAAGTCGTCCTCCTGGGGTGGGCAGAGAGGTATGATAGGAGTACTCTATTGGAGATTCAGAACTTCAAAAGGGTTAGTAATTTAGGCAATACAACCTTGTGAGCAAAGATTTTGCAAGCGAAAACAGCATCAATAGTTTGCCATCTATCGGCTACAGATTTCATTCCCAAGTGTCATGAGATCCCTTGATCCCTCTGAGATAACAACTGCCGTGGCTGCCTATTGGATCCAACATATATAAAGTGAAGGCTTAACCATCTATTTGAAGATGGTGCCGGGTGCCTCAGATTCAGGTTCAATTTGGCGAAAATCCTAAAATACACAATAGATTCCTGAAGTGGAAGCAAGTGGTAATTTTAAGTGACCTTTGCTAAAGCAAAATTATGCTAGACCTTACCAAACATTATACGAGCCAGCATAACTAAATCAGCTGGAGAAATCTTCACGAACGCCGTACACCAAATGCCAATCCGAACCCCAAAATCAATCAAAAGAAGATTAATGACTTGGCACTTTAGCAGCTCGTTTAAAAGAAAATATTAATTTCACTCCAAAAACCAACATTTCTTTTTTCATTCGCGATTCTACAAGAACATAGAAAATCACACCCAACGCCCTCGTTTACAGATTCTTTTAAAATCAGTGTGAACGATTTGATATTAGAATGACAAAGCGTTATTAAAGATTGTTTGTTTTTACAAAGAAGTCAGACAGCCTAAAGTAGTTTTTACAAGGAATAATACTTAAAATATACTTACATCTGTAGCTACTTTTCCTTTATTTTTAAGTCAAAATATTACGACCACGATAGGCTGAACGGGTGTCCGAAGTACTGCAGATGTTCCAGGCTCTCTATCAAGCTTAAGACCGTAGTATAAGGTAAAGGCAACGTTTTCGTCGTAGCCATGATCCTCAGACTAATACTCAATGACAATAAAAAAGAGAATAGTTGACCAAACTTATTTAAATTGTATCCAATGAAACATCAACAGCCGCGTAAGGTGAAAGCCAGTATTAAGAAATTATCAAATAACTTCTACCACTCTGGGTGAAGTGGAAGAGAGTGTCAGACTCCTATTTACTAAAAACTCAGCCTGTTACTTCAGTTGCCCTAACGTTCCGGGGTCGCACCCTCATTAGAAATTCCCGCAACTCTGAGCTATACAACGTGTAACGGAAACCCCATATCTATCCAAAAGGGCTGAAGACAACATCTGGTTTGGAGCCTCTATGCACAGTTTCAGCACAAAATAACTGACTCAAAGAATTGATACCAAATTATTGGTCTCATATATTTCTCGAATACCAACCATAACAAACGTGTCACAGCACTACGAAGGTCAATAACTTTCCACGTCACTTGCTAATAACAAGATAATTCTTTTCGTTCTTCTTAGTTTGCAAAATTCGGTCTCTGGTTTCAGTGTATTGGAATTTGTAATAAGTTCTACACACGTAGACTTTGGATTACAAAACGCTTGCCATATCGTTTGTTATCATCCAAAGAAGCCATGCACTTGGTATGTATATACCCTTTAAATTACACGTTGTATACTTAAGGTATGTTTAAGAGTTTATATGTCTTCTTATACTTTTTATCTACAAATAGACACATGCAATACTTACTCATACATTCCCGTCACGAGTTCTTGGTCAGCCAAGTCAACAGATACAGGATGTGTGGGGGCAGTCTATTCAAGACCTTCACGTGACCAAGTGAATTATTTGTTTGAATGATTCTATAATCAGAAATCAAAACAGTCATTTTATATTTCGCGGAATCGTTACATGCTAAATATAAATTAATGCATATACATAGTGATGCCACACGCTTATCTGAAAGTGACGCTTCATACTCATTATAGTAATCAAATTAAATCAAAAATATTTTATTTCACATTGGTCTACTTGGGCACTTCTAAAACGTCAGTAGCTTGTAGGACAGCGGTTAGAGTAATTCTTTGTGTAAGGCAGTGTTAAAAACATAGTTACAACCGTCTGAATGCCCATGGGAGTACGCTCACACACAGACGGACAACATAGAATTAGTTAATACTCGTATATTATACTTAGACCTAGTTTCTTTACTAATAAAATTGATGTAAAGTTTATTTATAATTTGCAGTGTTTACAAAATTACTTATATACAGTAATAAAAAGTCTATCCTAATACGAGTACCTACCTTCGGCTGCAGAGCGTGCGCGCCTGCTGGCTGTGGGTGAATGGGAGTCGGGTCTCTGGCTCCATGCACTACCGTCATCGAACATAGGCACCTTGTTTGATGATACTACTTTCCGCCTCGCTGCTTCCCTTCGATTAGGTGCTCCCTGCTGTTCTGCTCATCGCTGCCACTGTGGTGAAGTTGTCAACAGCCTCGGTCACCACGGCCTTTCATGCGGCCGGAGCGCGGGTCGCATAGCACGGCACGCGAATATTAACGACATTATTCGACGGGCTCTTGTCACTGTCGGCGTTCCAGCTGTTTTAGAACCCAATGGCTTAGCACGCGACGATGGCAAAAGACCGGACGGTATGTCTTTATTTCCTTGGAAGATGGGTAGGCCTTTAGTGTGGGACGCAACTTGTGTCGATACTCTTGCGCCATCCCATCTTCCTAGCTCATCTTGTTGTGCTGGCGCTGCCGCTGCGGCTGCTGAGAACCTCAAGCGGCGGAAATATAATAACCTTGTTGGTAGTTATATTTTCGAGCCGTTTGGGGTTGAAACCTTGGGGTCGTGGGGTCCGAGTGCTCACAAATTATTTAAAGATCTGTCCAGACGCCTAGTTGACACTTCGCGTGACCCAAGGGCTGGCTTTTACCTTGGACAGAGGTTAAGCATTGCCATACAACGTGGCAATGCCGCCAGTCTTTTGGGCACATTACCAGTGGACAGCGATGCGCACGAATTTCTGGATGCTATATTTTAGTTTATTTTTAGGTGTGTATATGTAGTTAAGGGTTTTTATTTAATTAAAGTATATGTTTACTAACTAATAAATAAGAAATTTCTCGTTAATATATCAATATCAATATTAGGTAGGTACTCGTATTAGGATAGACTTTTTAAATTGATGTTGTATGTAGTTCTACTTAGGTTAAAGTATTTAACTACGGGTTTTTGTAACCTGAAAATAAATGGTTAATTAGATTAGGTACTATCCACATTAGATAGATATACCGTCTTGTTGCTACTACTTATTGTGCGCACAGCCAAGGTGTGGAGCTCACTCTTGGCTTCTGAGTTCCTGACCACATATGACCGCATTAAAGCAAAAGTGAACAGGCATCTTTTGGGCTTGCTCATTCTATCGTAAACCTCATCTATCGTTTACCATCAGCCGTGGTCGAGGTCAAGAGCGAAGTCTACCCATATTGCTAGATTTTTTTTTTAAGAAAAAATCATCCGTTCAAAATTAAATAGTAATCCTGTTCCTTTGGCTGCTTTTTGGGTACCATCTTAAATACTGTTGTATTGCTTTATTTGGGACTTCGCTCCCGTCGCGCGGGGCTTCGCTCCCGTGGACGTTATCACGATAAAAACATCACCTCTTTCATTTAAAAAAAAAAAAAAAAAAAAGGAACCAAGCTACTTCCATAGCAAATTTCATCTAAATCCACCCAGTACTTTCGAAGATTAGTGCGTTTTTTTTTTATTACAGATGGGCCCACTCTTGACCTCGGTCTCGCCTGATGGTAAGCGATAGATGAGGTCTAAGATGGGACGAGCGAGCCCAGACGATGCCTATTTACTCGTGCTTTAAAGGCTGAAAGGTCATAAGTGGCAGGGAACACAGAAGCCGGCAGAGAATTCCACAGCTTGGCTGTGCGCACAATAAATGTGGAGGATAAGCGCTTGGTACGACAAGACGGTATATTAACTAAGTGTGGGTGGTACCCAGCCGTGCGTCTGGTAGATCGGTAGTGAAAGGGAGATGGAGGAATCAGGTCATGGAGCTCCTGCGCACACTCCCCGAAGTACAATCTGTAGAAAACCGACAGGCAAACAACGGTTCGCCGATGAGCCAGGCTATGAAGCTTGTCCACCAGCACCTCGTCGCCTATAAGCCTTTGCGTTAAACAATCTTTTCCGCTTTATAATATTAGTATAGACTAGCGTCTGCCCGCGACTTCGTTTACGTGCGGTTTTCCTCCGTAAATCTCGATCCCATGGAAATTCTGAGATAAAAGAAGCTTATGTCTTATTCCAGGATGTCAAACATGTATTTACCAAATTCCATTCAGATCCGTTCCGTAGTTTTTACGTGAAAGAGTAACAAACATACATAAATCCTCACAAACTTTCGCATTTAAAATATTAGTAAGATAAGATTAGTAAGACGGTACCCAAAAATTTTTGCCTCTTTTAATTAGTAACCCGTAACCGCAAACTTTGAGACATTAACAAGGTTAATTTGGCCTGACTCACGTATGAATCAGTTGAGGTAAACAAAACCAAACGAGGTAAATAGGTCAACATGTCATTACCGCCATACCATTCTACTCTTGAACCTGACATACATGTTATAAAAACCGGCCAAGTGCTAGTCGGACTCGCACACGAAGGGTTCGGTATCATTATCTATAAAAATGGCAAAACATCATGTCTGTTGTATGGGAAATAAAATATTATATATTTGTTTAATTTTAATTTAGTTATTTATTTTTAAAGTGAATACCTGTTTATTTCAAGCGTCCACCTGTTGCTGTTATCAATATCGAGCAAAAACAAGCCCCCTTAAATATTTATTTTATTCTGTTTTTTGTATTTATTGTTACGGCAACCGAAATACATCATCTGTGAAAGTTTAAACGGTCTGACTATCATAGTTCATGAGATACAGCCTGGTGACAGACAAACAGATGCACGGACAGCGGGGTCTTAGTAATAGGGTCCCGTTTTACTCTTTGGGTACGGAACCATAAAAAAGAGGCTTTGACCAAGAAGTGTTTTATTTTTTAGCGGCAAAATTGTTTTTGAATTAGCAGGGAGTAATCTTCATATCTTATTTATCCATATGCCTATGCTAATATTATAAGGAAACTAGTATTTGCGTGTTGCGCGAGGTGCAAGCACCTCGCGTGCTTGTGAAAAGAGAAAAAAAAAAAAGGGGGGGGAGATGGGGGGGGTTTAGTATTTGCGTGTTGCGCGAGGTGCAAGCACCTCGCGTTCTTGTGAAAAAAAAAATGGGGGGGGTGGGGGGAGATGGGGGGGTTTAGTATTTGCGTGTTGCACGAGGTGCAAGCACCTCGCGTGTTTGTGAAAAAAAAAGGGGGGTAATGGGGGGGGGGGTTTGCAGAAGTATTTTGACTAAAGCATTGCCCCTCTAAATGAATCTGAAAAAAAAATGTTCCAAGTCTCTCTGGGAGAACAATTATGTCAATGAGTGAGTGAGTCAGTGAGTGAGTGGTAATCTAGCTTTATATAGTATAATAGAACTTGTTTGTAAGTTTGAATGTTTGTAAGTTTGTATGTATAACAAGATTGCTTGTAATGTGAATTCTACCCACATTACTAGTTTTCTTTAAAACAAAAAAAAATGTCTGTCTGTGATTTCAGAAAAACTTTTTAACTTAAAACTGTTTTTTCAAGTGCTAATATGCAGTTATTAACAAAATACTAAAACGAAAACTCTAAAAGAAATGTCAGTCTGAGAAGATACATCACTGAAGTCCATTTTTAACCGACTTCAAAAAAAGGAGGTTTACAATTCGTCTTAAACTTTTATTTTTTTTTATGTATGTTACCTCATAACTCGGAGACGGCTGGACCGATTTGAAAAATTGTTTTTACGTTTGAATGGGTATACTTTCTAGTTGGTCCCATTGTTACGAAATCAGGATCTGATAATGGAATCCTGGAGAAATCGAGGGAAATCTTCAAATATTATAGGCACACCTATAGCGTTTTGGGTATTTCTTATAGTACCTTGAGCAGTTGCTTCTGAAAAGTACCTTTTGGGGAAGTTGAACTGATGATGAAGACCACAGATGGCCACTAAAACTCCTGAATAATAAATATTTCGTGGATTGCGATTCGATTACTTGAGTACGGATGTTAAACACTTTATGCTCGTCACAATACATATGGTGATGTAGAACTGATGGTCAAGTACCAGGAGAACTCCTCAAAAATTAATGGCTATGCATCGGGAAAAGCAATATTTTGTAAAAGGCGATAAGTTGTTGACATTATGGCTTTTGTAACTAGATAAATTACAAACCGACCCACAAAAAGCGTGAAATTTTTTTTTTTGCAATAAATAACTTTAATTTCGGATGTCGGTGTTATTGGTTTTGGATTTTCTTTTTTTTTTTCACACCGCCTTCCAAAATTAAAGTTGTTTTTGGCTTTGTAGTGTTTTGATAAGGAAGTCGGTTCTATTTTTTGCAAAAAATTTGTTTCACGTGTTCAATTCAAATCAAGATCCGTTTTTCGGGTTCCGTAGCTGAATAGCAAAAAACGGAACCCTTATAGTTTCATCATGGCTGTCTATCTGTCCGTATGTCACAGCCATTTTATTCCGAAACTATTAAGACTGTAAATGTGAAACTTGTTAGATAGACATAATTTTCAAAATATATAAAATTAAGGGGGACTTCCCACTGACATGGAACTGAAACTAAAAATATATCAGGTCAGCTCAGGTCTTTAAAATTGACATGAAGCTTTTTAAAACCACTTTTTCTTAACGTCAATCGTTCAAAAGATATATGCTTCCATAGTGGTAAAATGTGTGTCCCAACCTGTAACTTTATAATAATGAAGTGAAAAATCTAAAAGAGGTATTTGCATAGTATATAGGTCTTAATAAAAACTTTCAACGAAAATTAGTTTGAACGAGATCAGGTCAGTAGTTTCTGAGATATGGCATATTTTCTAAAACCGCAAATATAACTTTGTATTTCATACAAACACTATGTACAACATTTGGCATAGTTACTACGGAACCCTTCATGGGCGAGTCTGACTCGCGTTTGTCTAATTTTTGCGACTAAAAGTGCTGTTATTAGCGATAAAAATGACGAAAAACAGCCCCAACAATAGTAAGGTAAGAAATAAAACCCTGTTTCATATCTATACTGTTATCTTTGTCCATTTAATATTATTATAAATATTTCTTAATTTCCTAGTTGGCAGAACATAGCACAAAACAAACGAACACTATAATCTAATTTATCTCGATTGCTTATACTATATCGGAATCGCTGAAATCTCTTGAGTGATCAAATGGAAGATTTATTCAACGCCGTCAATGATATAAATTACCATGAGTTGAACAAAAACTCACGAATGTAGCATAGTAATCAACCTCCATCCGGATTTATTTGCGTCTATCCAAACATTCCTGGATGCCAATAGACTTTCAACATAATGACTTTGAGCCATTTCAATTACAGTCATTTATTTTACTTGAAAGCAAATAAAATTAAATCAGAAAACACTGCAGATTCCGCTGAATATTCACAATAATATGCAGCTAATGACGTCAGACGACACTGACAGGAGCTTTCCATGCAGTACCGACACAGCTGATTAAACAGGCTATTTGGGTAACAATTCCTTCGGAACGCAGACACTCCTACACGGCCCGGCTACAAACCGAGACGTCACTACACTCCAAAGAGGGGGAGAGAACTATTTAAAACGTCACTCATTCATAAACTCCTGATACTTCATTTGAACACTGAACGCAATCGCGTGCGCACGTTCGAAACACGAATCTCGCGCTATTTTTAAACAGTTATAAAAACAAAGAGTGTTAGTTTTATTTTATAAATTGTGGTTTATTAAATTGTGAAAATGAGCGGCAATTTCCTTACGATACCCGGAGATGACCCCATTCAGAGGCGATCAAGGGTAAGACTTCTACACGTTGTTGTTATGTAAACAATGCATGTTTATTTCCTGAATAAAAATATATTTATTCCGCTACGATTTATAATATTGTGTACATGTTATGATACTTATGATATGATTTTACGAACTTAATTACCAATACCTTAACTTACCAATCGTATCAATGCATTTGCTATCCGTTAGTTTTTTTAAATTAAAATGCATAAAAATAATCTAGCTAGACATACTTTCATATCAAAACATCCGACACCACAAAAGACACGAAAAAATCGTCCGTGACTGAGTGAGTCCGGAAATTTTGGCACGGGGAACACGTTTCTGAGTGCCAAATATTAACCTATTTACTTTTCCCTACAACACTGGGACTTCTAATCAGCACTTCATTAGCAGAAAAGACCCAAGGTTTTGCTGAAACATGGAGGATTATGGGTGGAATTTGAATTCCGATATCGTTTTGTCATTAACCCGCTCTAATCTTGGAGTCGGCTACATGTTTTTCCTCGTGGGTGGACGGGAAGCTGTTACAATAATGACATTCTGTTTGTTCTCTAATAATAAAAGTGAGTTTAAATTCTTGAAATTGCTATTTGTGATATAAACTGACCTTAAACTCTAAAACACTATTTTTTTTTTTCATTTAAAGTGGCCCACATAACGCACTCTGCATTACGTGAGATTTCAATTTATGAATAAAACTGATCTTGTTCTTGATTAGTAGTAATAATATATTTGATGTAGAATATTACTATAAATTATTGATCTTAAAAAAAAATATTTAGCACTGTCTGAAAAAAATAAAGTAAATACTTTGCACTACACTAGGATTCTTTTCTTTATCGTAAGTCCATTTACAAACATTTAACTACACACACATACGTGCGCAGATCGGGAACAAAGAATTTGAAAGCATACGAATATTTTTTCTGCGCGGGAATAGGACCATTACATGCACCGCAGCAGCCCATTGATCAGTAACTGTGCCATTCCAATCGTAAAAATGTGTCAAACAATCATAGATAAACAATTTACTTCTTAATATTTTTTCTAGTTTCATGGCACCTGTGTTTCTGCGATAGGATACACAAACTTATATAATACTAATAATATAAAAAGTGTAGAATAAAAAAAAAATTGACCAAGTGCGGGTTGGAGTCGCCAATGAAGGGTTCCCTAGTAGCAAGCATAGATTAGCGAAAAATAACTTTGTTTTCCGTGATGTTTGTATACATTTTTATAAGCATTTTGAAAATATGCTACATCTCGAATACTACATCTAAATGTGTCTCGTTCAAGTAAATTCTCTTTGAAATTATTGATTAAGATCTTACAGCATAGGTATATATTTTTTCAAAATATTCCCTCTCTTATTTTAAAAATAAGAGGTTTCACCACTTTGTCAGTTTCTTGTGTATCAATCGATTGACTTCGAAAAAAATGTAGTTTTAGGAATCTCCATTTTTAGACCTATTTATAAACACCACACATGTATAGGTTTTCATACGCATGGGCAGACAGACAGACATGACGAATTTATAAGGGTTCCATTTTACGGTAGGGAAACGTAAAAGGAGAATTATTAATTTTGATTTCGATGTTTTAATATGTAACAATAAAAGCAGGCCATGTTACGTAGCAAACTCATTAGCGTACATGAGATGTTAAAACATAATTAGTATGATATGTTTTCTGATATTACGGAATCAAACAGCTATTCAGAATAATTTCTTAGAAACATTAATTTGAAATACAACGTTAATTGCTCCTGTATTTGCCTTCCGATTCAACATAACGTTAATCATATTATACCTTTTTCCAAGGTACGAGATGGCTTAACAATATGTATTATTTTTGACTTTTTACGTATTTGAACGCTTTTCTTGCTAGTGGTTTTTTAAATTTTTAATATTTTAAGCCTACTTTGAATAAACGCATTTTAATTAACCAACTTCTAAAAAAGGAGGCAGTTCTAAGTTCGTCCTGAACTTTTTTTATTTTTAGGTATGGTTAATATCATCATATTGTTAAGCCATTTCGTACCTTGGTAAAAGGTATAATATGATTAACCTTTAACTATAGGTTACTTCTAGGTAAGCATGCTTCATTCATATATTATAGCTGCTCGGTGGCTACAGGACGACTTCACTAGAGTTTCTAAATGGGCGCACGATGCTGGACTGGTCCTTGATGCAAATAAAACTAAAATCACTCTAGTAATCTAAGACCAATTACCTCTTTTAAGGTAATCGCACATAGTCACAGTTGTCTACACTCTCCCCCTTTAGGTATATGCCAATGTGATGCAATTGAGCAAGTAACGCACCATACCTACTTGGGTTTAATTGTAGACAATCGTTTTAATTTGAGCTATCACGTGGATTCAGTGTGTCATAAGTTGCGAGCTATACTCGCCAAATTTTATATTTTAAAACCAAAAGTTCCGCTCAATATCTTTCGTAACATGTACAATGCATTAGTGGAATCAATAATAGCATACGGAATCACGAGTTACGGCCGAACGTTTAATTCGTATATTGAAAGAATTTTTAAAATTCAAGTTAGACTATTAAAACTAATAGTACCTAGAAAAGTTAAGGATGCAAGCCAAGAAAACATTATGCATCTTTTCAAATACTGTAAAATTTTACCCGTACAGAGTAGATTCAATATGGCCTTCTTAATAGAACAATTTTATAGTAAAAGCATACAAAAACCTATATCTCATAAAATAACTACAAGAAGTATCTCTAATAATCAATTAATTATCCCGCGCATGACTAATTACTATGGTAGGCGAACTATAAAATATGTAATTCCTAAGCTAATTAATGCAATCCCACCTAACTTAAAAAAACAAATAAATAGAAAAAATTATAAAGCTAAATTAAAAAAATATTATTTCGACTGCTTAAATAATCTTAATTAAAACATCAGTTGCTTTAAGTTATAAAATGAAGCAACCTGTACATACTCATTAGAACTGGTTTCTAATGAGTGGCACAACAGAGCGCTGTTAGCGCACAGTCACTTAAAAATTTGCTTGCATACCCTACAAGTTGGTTCTAAATGCTAATAGATGTTTACGACTTAGTCGTAGTAGTTAGTTAACTTGTTAACTTACATTGTATAACTATACATATATTTATATCATACTTAAGCTTATGTTATGTTGGAGTAATTGTGTAGAATTCGTTATTAAGAATTAGTGTAAGTAGTGTTACTAATGCGAATGAGTGCCAAGACAAATCAATCCAGGTTTAATGGTACTTTCTATCAGAACTGTACTATTTGTAATAAATAAATAAATAAATAAAAAACAAATTCAACCATATCATTGCTTACCATCAGGTTATAAGGTGGTCAATCGCCTATATTAAAAATTAATAATAACTCGCGTTCCTTTGGTATGAATCATTCCCAACTACACAAGGAGAATACATTGGCAGTGTCTTGTCAGTACATACATATAGCCAAGATAATTTTACTACGGAATTCGTTCGACATTCAGCTTTTAGTAAACCTAATTCATTTCTACCATTATTATAACAATACTTGGCTTCTTTTCCAAAGTATGTAAATAATGTTTGATAACTTTTTGTTTTACACCTCGATTTATTTTAAAGACAAACATATATACGTAATATTGTATTATAAATTCGGTTCACTTTACGAGAAGTTACAATAAATTTGTTAATTAGTAATTGAATCGATTTCATGATTCATTCATATGTTTATATTACTTTCTTTGCACGACGAAGGGATACAAAGATTTTTATTTCTATATTCAGGCATTCGCTTCAGACTACCTTCTTTGTAGCTGGTATATAAAAAAAAATCTTAAATAGAATTTTAAATAGTAATTCTTCAATATAATTGTAAAGGTATACGCTGTGTGTGATTTAAATTTCCATATTGAAATTACTAACTGCTTTATTGTACTCCTGTAATTAAACTTTGCTTATAATCTGTAAGGCAATAGTTTACCTTATAGATTTACTCCGCTAAGTTTGACACCCTGAGGCACGGATACAAGTTTTTAAACGTACTGGATTAAGTTAGCGTAAACGTTTGTCTAGAAAAAAGATGTTTGCGTTAACGTCATCACTCGGCGCTAAACTCAGTTCCAATATAAATTAAAAATTATTTGCAAAGCCTTTTTCTCCCTGTGTTAGGATCGGTCCATCTTACCTTGAAATCTTAAATACGGTACACTGGTACACTAACCGTTGGAAAGACATATCATTTTCTGGATTATTTCTGACTCTGTAATAATTTTTAATAGATAGTTAACAGAACATAATATCTACTTACCTATGTGCTGTTACAACATGACTAATAATAAAAAAAAAAATAAAAAAAATCCCTACTTTTCAATTTCTTTTGGCTCCATAAGGGATAACTTTATAAAACTAACACATGAAAGCGTCATTATCTATAAATACAAATACACATTATATCATGCTACGAAATTATATCAGCAAATGAGTCAAACTCGCACAAGAAGTCACAAAGGTAGCTATCAGTGTCAGTCACAAACACACAATGGTACGGAACCCTTCATATGCGAGACCAACTAGCTTTTGACCGGTTTCTACAACTGTCGTGCGGCCTAGCATACAACAACAAGTTCACGATCGTTCTCACAGAACATCATTGACACTTGTACGGAATCCCGGTCAAGTCCACACGCAACGTGTTCCGTGTTTTTTATACGTCGCACTTCCCGAGTGTTTAAGATTGCTCGTGCAGTTTATCCTAACTAATTATATCACGATAGTTTTTCATCATGCAGAGACTCTCATAAATATCCCCCGCCTCGGAGAGGGTGTGTATCACACTCTGAGTAAATCCTGTTTTGTTTAGCAGCTAGATATGGCAGAGGCACTGGCGAACTTGAACATTTTGTCAAAATTCTCTAGCTGGGTCACCATCATCTGCTTAGCCTTTTCCCAACTATATCCAATGGTCGGTTTCCAATCTGACCCAATGCAGCTGAATATAAGTTTTTTACATGAAGTGACTGACTATTTCACTTCTACTGGGTTAGTAGCAAAGTAACACGATACCCCTTGTCAGATTTGAGTACCCATAACGATTGTTGAAGATGTTGAAATAACACACCGGCTCGAAGGACCATATGTTGGTGATTCTCAGAGATCTCGAAATTGCTCGAAATTAAATAGTGGACTGTAACTGTAAGTAGGTTCGTATATTAGGATTATAAGAACGCGTGCTGCTGGTCCGTGTCGTATGTGTTAATGGTGGTGCGTGGCTGTGGCGGCGGTGGCTCGGCAACTCATTCCCCTCTCCGCTCGCTGCTGTTGCCTACCCGTCGTCGGAGTGGCTCAAGGTGCTACGTTTTATCTCCAACAGCCGGGACGATCGCCTTTATGTGATTTCCGAAGCACGGAACAATCTCGATATCTTAATATGGTCACCTTGAATATCGTAACCCGTGCGGCTATTATTATTTAGCCACATGCTCCTCCTTTTTTCTAGGTGGGTATTGACTCAAATTTGTTCATGCGGATCCCGATTCTCCTATGAGCTCCATTAGGATGCGATACCTCCAGACGCGTTTACTAACCTAATGTTCTGGGCAACAGACTCTACAAGACCTGCAGTATACACATTATGATAAGTAGAGACCGTTCTCCATTATCTGGTGTTCGGTACGTCTACTGTGCTCTAAGCTGAGCTGATTGAAGCTGATTCATTTCACTCACTTTCATCTACTTGTTTCATTATCTTAATAGTATAAAATGGAGTCACTGTACTTTTTTATGTATAAAGCATGCCAATAGGTATTAATTGCAAAACAAAACATAAAAATCTCTGTTAGAAAAAAGGTTCCAACAAAAGCATCTTCCAAGCAGTTGAATGCAGTTCTTGGCATCTAATTAGCTATTACACTAAAATAAACGCCACCAACCATACATTATTATGATTTGTTTTAAAGTTTTTGCGGATGAATGTTTATTTTTCTCTTTTCATATCAGATACACGGGCACATTTGAAACACTATACAAATTCAAAAATTACTATTTAGTTTTCAATAAGGAATGGTCTTACATCTGCAATAGTAAAATCTACTCTATCTACGATAGGACTGTAAAGCGTACCACCAAGTGAGAAACGACTGAGTGGCATCAGATTAAAATCAATCATCAGAAAAACAACATGAGCAAACTCGCTGATATTTTATTGTAATATAAGGTTTGGATTGCAATAAAACCTATTTGACCACAGCGCCGGTTGCTTCTGAGAATTTTTCCAACAGAAAAAGTTAAAAGTTAGAAGTAATTCAACTTTCTTCAGATTTTTCTTGACTTTTCAAAACAAATTAAAAAAATTATCACTACATAAATGTTTATTATATTGTTATTGGTGTGGGATTATAGGTATCTTAAGCTTAAGTAGGGTTGTCTAATCTAAGCGATGTTAATAGTTAAGTTCCCACCAATTTGCAATCGATTCAATAGTTTCACCATTCTATTCCAGGCCACTTAGGCGTGTTAAAGCTTGTTTTTCTTGCAGTTTTTATTCATTAGTAAACCTTCTTGCTTTGTTCCTCTTTCATCAAGTAAAACAGTATCAAAATCCTTTTCACCGCAAGTACTTTAGATACATATCGTTTAATATTTAGAGAATATGGTTAGGCTTAACCAAGAATTCAGTTTTCTATTAAGAAAATTCCTAAATTATACAACCCAACATTTTAGTTTACATTTCAAACCGATTTTTAGATTCAATATACATTTTTACTACAGCAATATCCGCTTACATGACGTACAAGGATACGATCGTTTACGCAAATGCAAAACTAAATTTTAATTTAAATAAGAAAATTTAGATCACGCCATTTCTTAAATTTTTTTCTTAAAAAACTAGTATTTAGTATGTTTACAAAGAGGTCATGGCTAAACTAAGATCTAGTATGGCTGTTTATAACAGCAGTCTCTAAGTCGTCTCCGAAGATAGTCTGTACGTGAATGATAACTGTTTGCATTATTATCGGGACTACGACGGCTTAGTTTCAAGGCACGAGCCTTGGAAAGCACGATGATCTTATACAGTAGTTAGATACATCTGTGAGTGATGGCAGACGGTGATGACTATAAAATCTGCCAGCAGTATTTCAACTGGGTTTTCGAAGTTAGACTGCCAGTCCCTACATATGAAGTACTCATCAAGTGTTAAGCTATATTTAATTGTAATAAAAGCTGCAAACTAGTCCTCCCCCTTTGGATGGAATGAAAGACAGTGTCCAACTTCTATTTACTAAAAGCCCATGCTGCTCCCTCAGTTTCCCTAGCGATCCAGGTTGGAATAGCATTAGAAGAATCCCGCAATCCTGGGTTCCTTTCGCCTCTAAGTGTTTTATATATATATGATTCCATGAATTCCTGAATCATACTTACTATCACTGATTGGTTTTTTCAGCTGTTCCATCTACGTCAGTAATGTTTTCCTAGTAGAATGTTTATGTATTCTCGTCTAGACATCAACAATGACGTTACACATTCTTACAAACTCGAGCCAAAAATAATAGGAATGTCTTCATTCATGACAATATTTAAATTTCATTTTTATGCATTTCTGTGAAATTTGTGTGTGATTCATATACCTAGTAATAATTGAGATATTATAGAGATGATGAAGCACATTAGGCTCTGTTCCAGCCCGATTTGGTTAAGCTCCATTTAAGTACCGTTACATAGAGAAATTAATATCTAATTTAAACAATCCAATGCAATTTCCTTTTTTATATAGATAAACTTACCCTTTTTAATTTATTTTCTACTGGTTCATGTAGGAACCAATTGTATCACCTGTCCGGTTTTCAAAATTAAAAGCTGGTCTTCAATAAAATTTAATTAAAGAAAGGACCCCAAACTAGAAGAATATTGAACATCTTCGTCGGCTCAGGGATCCGGGACTATTTGAGTCCCTGGCGCCGATTTAGTAACTAGGTATCCACATTCACAAAACTGGAAGGTTGTACCTTAATAATTTGGTCAAAAGAAAAGACAATATTTAATTTAAACTTTAAAAGAAAAGAACAGTACTGGGATTTTCTCCAACCCCCCACACCCGAAGTTCCACCGACTCAATTTTAAGCTGGCTGGAAATAACCTGTTTTTTTATATATTTACCTTTACATTGTTGGAATAAACTTTTGTTGTTTGAAACAGTTTGTGGTTTCCTTGCTTTCAATACAAACCCACCTTGCATCTGGGTTCAAACAGCCACTGCCACTACATACATTTGCGATTTTGTCCCTCTAGTGCTAATGGAATAAAAGCCCTTCGTATTTTTGTCTAGTCTCGTTATCAGTATCCATATCTTCGCTGAAATAAAATAATTCGGATATTAGATATCACTCGGATATCGCTTCAGAGCTTTTGCTTTTGAAGTTTGCAAGTTTCAAAAGTCAAAAGTCAAGTTACAAAAACAGCTATTGGTGGAATATTTTATTAGAACATTGTAGTAATAAGAGTACTAAAATTTTCCTTAAAATTTACCTACATAAAGTTACTGTATTGGCATGCGCTATATGTTTTCTTGAAATAATACGCGGACGAAATTTTGCTCCGGCTTGTACAAAGAAAACAGAAAATAAAATATTTTCCCAATTTATTGTGTACGTTCAAAGTAGGTATACTTTTAGCACCGAAACGCTTCTACCGACCATGCTACCGACATTATCAAAACCATCTACAAAAACAGTGATACCATTCACTCATCTCTCTAGAATGGTTGCAGTTCAGTAAACTTAAACGCGCCGTCCTGCTAATAGAGGGCGCTGTCCGGATTTACCGAAAAAGGGTTTAGTCTCTCGCGTTCTAGACTAAAGGTGCAACATACCTATGTTAAGAAACAAAAGAAATTGGTTTAGTTACCTAATCAACTGACTGTGTACTTACTATTAATGTAAAAGTATGAATATTTTCTACTTAATCACGCCTAAATAGCTGTGCAGACTAAATTGGTAAATATATAGTTCTGTTTCTGCTCTCAGAGTCTGGAATAGCACATAGACTGCTTGATTACCCACGAAAATGATTTCCTTGGCATAGATTAATCAAAATATCCAAGAAAACAAAGCCGCGAGGTCCCATAGGCAGTAAAAACCTTGCGTAATTAGACTCATAAGATTGTAATTTCTTTCAGTCAGTTATCGGAGACGGTAGTAGAAAAATCTTTTCACCCAAAATATTAGGACTACATACAGTCAACGAACTATAGGATGTATCGACTGTTGCGCAATAGATTTTAGGATATCATACACTCATACTGAGAATATTCTTTGTAAATAAAGATTTACAACAGAAGTAGATAGATATACACCTATATGGAACACGCGACAGTTTTGAAACGTGTTCACTGCTTCATCGCTATTGGATCCAGTTTCGGATAGCGCTGATTTTCGAATCATTCAATTAATCGATTCACAGGTATCCTGAATTATCCCAGTTATGCGAGCTAAAACTATTTTGAATTAATAATTCTAAAAAAAACATTAAAAAATAAAACTTAGTGTACTACTAAAAATAGAAAAACTATTTCAAAATATTAGTGAAACAGACATCCATGTATGTATTTAAGCGATCCAAGATATATTCTCGAATCAGATTCTCTATCAGATCCGTACGAGATATACCTTGCAATAACATTACATGCATGATGCATCCAGAGGTTAGACGCAATCCAACATTCCTTCTGACTCACCGGGAAGGAACTTGACGTCATACAGCATTTGTTTCACGTCGTTTACGTTTATTCTCCCAAATTGAACCGTCATTGAAACCGTAATTGCTACTTACTAGACTACAAGAAAAGTATAAGAAAATGGTGATGACCAATTAATAAAAATATTCCCATTAGCTTTCAACGAAACAAAAGCCATTGTATGTAACACGTAATAATAAAAACTTTAAATTCTCTTCGGGATTGCTGCCAAGAATTTCTTGTACACTTTCGAAGCTTCGACTGATATCGTTGTTATTTGTCACAAAGTGGGACAGGATAGATACATGGCAATAGCGATTTGGAATAGGGCATAGTAACGCAATGTATTTTTGGAATGATTAAATTTCGGTATTTTCTTCCGACGTGTCGGCACGGCTGTGACTACTTGTAGTTTCTGATATTTCGTGATTAATCAGTGAGTGGTATTTCACTTTTATATAATTATATAGCTTACAAAGTAAAATGCTTAACCTATACTGCAACGGTGGTTAATGCATCTAACTGCTTTGAGGCTCCTGATAAAATGAATTCTATCAGCTATTGTGTGAAGATTCAAAATGGATTTTCATTGAATATCAATATCAATCACTGCCCTACACTAACTAGAAAGCCGCTATTCTCAAAAACTACTTTTCGAGTAAACGTAAAAAAAAGTGGGAAATGTTTTTTCTACAAAACTGCACTAGCTATGACCATCGTTGTAAGATAGTTTTGTGGGCATAGTTTCTGTGCACAATATATGATATTTTTTATTTGTAAACATTTGTTAGATTTCATTCAAATTAATTTTTTGTCAAGCATTTTATTTTACTTTTACCTCAATATACTGCACTATAAGGCCGCTAACCATAATTACTATAACTACTTTATAGCGAATCAGTTTTTATTAACTGTCATGTCTTGTCAGTTTTGTGAAAGTTAATGCAATACGCTTAGTCAAAATGCAGCTAAATGATTTTAGCCTTATAGCCAAGTAAATAATACTTGTAAGGCTAACTTTGCTTACTTGCAATGCAGTTAAAGGGGCTTAAACATATAAGTATTATTATTCAACATAATTTCAAATTTATTCTTCTATATCCTATCTAGAAGGCAAAATAGGCCTTACTCGCAGTTAACGGCCCTTTAAGTAAGCACCTGTGGGAAAAAAAATTGAGAAATTAAAAACTATTTTATGGAAATAAGATATAACTTCCAAATTTGATTCAACATAAAATCACAGTGTGACAACATTATTAAGTAAAAAGATAATAGATTATTACTGCTTACAAACCACTAATTAAAAAAAAAACATTATTAATTTAATCAGTCAGATTAAGACAGTTGGTCTTGGTAAAAAAAATAAGAGCATAATTATAAAAATAATTCGTACAAATATCGTTTGCTAATAAAAGTTTAAAATATTATATATTATTTAGGAACATTATTGAAAAGGCTCTTTCTCAGTGTATTTGGAAATCGATTCAATACGTATAAAGTAACTTTCCCCTTTTTTTCTCTTACAGTATGTTTTAGTAACCTCATTTTCTTCCGAGATAGGTAACTTTTGCCCTAATACTTGTCCAAACCGTGCGAGTGTCACTAAAGACATGAAATTTATAAAAAAAAAAACAATAAATAAAAAACCGACAAACTATTTCAAGTGGGGTATCGTTGAATGGGTCTTATGAGTTTAAGGTTTCTTTCACCATTTTTGATTTTTTCAACCCGTTAGGGTATAACCTTCTGTGGCTTAACGGTCTTTTAGTCAGTGCAGGGCAGATCACACACTCACACACATTTTTTATTTTATTTTAGTGAATTTATTTATTTATTTGTGCACACCTATATTTATGTATTTCGATGATAGATTGCCAAAAATGTCACTCTATCCAGATGTGAGGGTCGGCTAGGTAGGTCGGTAGGCTACGAAAGTTGAAAATTTGGTGATGCGTTCACAGAATCTCTTTTATTGCTCGTCACTAATACAAAAATATAGTACAATATTTTTGTACAAAGAGACCTTATTGACATTGTTACTAGATATAAGCCCCAGTTTTATGAAATGTCAAAGAATGTAATAAAAATGGTTGCTTAATTAGGCTATAGGTTTCAATGGAGTTATGAAAGTAGTCATTATTTTAACCGCGGATTTTTCTCTTATTTCATCTTTGACTTTAAAATAAAAAGTCGTAAACTAAAATTTGGATAATCTAATTGTATAATAGAAAAACAATTAGTAAAAAGTCACGTCCGATGGTTCCTGTTTGTTTTCCTTTTGGCGCGCAAGACATAACTTCATAAATCGAATGCACCAATAAATACCTATATGATTGGGGTTTTCTTTTATTATAAAATATGTTTTCAAGGGAATCTCAGTCAAAAATTACAAGTCATTCAATAGACTAATGACTAAGGACTTGTGATCGAGAGTTCGCGGGTTGGAAGCCCACCCAATACACTATTACCGTCAACCCACTCCAGACACAAGCATTTTAGTTTAGTTGGAGGGGTTAACAAGATTGCTATTAATGTGAATTATATCCACATTGCTAATTCTCTTTTCTTTTATTAAATAGTTATCTGTCTATTTTCTAGCAACAAAGACGGCTACTGTGTCCTACGTAACAATTTATAGAAAAAAAAGGTTGAAGTGTACTTTATTAAAAAAGGTCCAAAACCAACACCATTATACAGTATGTTAACTAACAGAGGGCGTTCCCGTTAACCCGCAATAGTATAAGCACATCAATTAGATCGCCGCACACGCGGCCTGTCATTCATAAATAAATTGCGACGTTGCCGTCCTTCAAGTACGCGTGTACAGAGTGTTTCTTTTATATATCAATTTAACATTTTTAGTGAATATTTTAATATAAAATAAAAAAAATAATTTTTTTTCGAATGGTAATATTTTTTTTTGCATGTATGGATGCTATTGCGGGTTAACGGGAACGCCCTCTGTTAGTTAACATACTGTATATACACACACGCCTTAGAGCAGTCAAATAGTAGTCCAGTTGGTTTTTTAATTTTATTTTAATGTTAAGTAAACATCCAGTGATTGTCTCCCGATCTGGGCGAACCGGAAGGGTGTGTCAGACTTTTACTGACTAAAATCCATCCGTGTTCTGTCATTTGCCCTTCGTGTTCCGAGGTCGCGGTAACTCTTTAGAACAATTTCGCTACAAGTAGTCCAGTTGTTACAGGTACGACTTAAGAGTTGTAGGTTGTCGATTCGAACAAAGTCAAATACTTGTGTAATTACAAAAGCGTTCGTTCGCCACTTTTGCTTAAAAACAGTGAAAGAAAATATCAAGTACGAACATTGACATATATATTACTATGTAAGGACTGGGTGGACCTCATGTTACAATGACGCCCCGAACTTGGTCCCATAATGGTCTTTCCTTTATCGAAGTGAACTAGAACGCGATCGGCTATCTTTGGGAGCGGTCTTAAATTTTACAAGAACAAATACCAACTTGTACCTTGAAGGGTTGTATGAACAACGACAAAAAGCACATTAAAAAAATTATAACATTTTATATCACCGGTAAGTTAAAAATATGTCATGAAATCTAGTTCTAACATTATTTAAAACAATTTTCTTTCTTATTTGTCTCCACCTTTGACCAAGACGACGCGAAACCGCATAAAAGTGCGACATAACTTTGCAGCAGCGCGCGTTGTAGCCGATGAAATAAAAAGATTTAATAATATTACTATAAGATTAAATTATGAACAAAATTAATTTTTCATTGTTTGTTAAAAGCAAATTAAAATGTATTGAAAACTAAAGGGTCTTTTTTATTTCTTTGTACCTCGAATAATACTACACCCCGCTCTTACAAGGTTACATCTAGGAGCAGACCACGCCACGCCGATTGACATCGTAGTTAATCGATGCGTGGGAACCCGTAACCCCGTACCTTGGCACCGTAAAATCAAAAGACATGAGTGGCACCAAGCCGATTATGTCTCATATAGAGGAGGCATGTATGTCAGCAGTGAGAATGTTATGGCTGATGATGTAACTGCTTCGATACAATTATAATTTCAGTAGACATCGAACAAAAAAGCGATATGTTTATTTTACACCTATTTTTAAACACTAATTTATTTATTATATATCTTGTATGATGGAAAGCGAAATTGTTTAATGTAAATATTATTTACTAGTTGTCATTGATCTGTGGTAACCCAGGCAAATTCCGTTTTTATTTCCTATTATTTTGATGTAGGAAAATTACGTATTTACACAAGCTTCTGTTGATTATAGAACATTCATAAATTGTTTAAACAAAGGAAACATAAAATCTTCAATAGATTTATCTTAATACATAAATCAAAAATGAATTGTACTGCGTTTAAGTGGTGAATAGTATCGTTGCTTTTCTTGAGTCGAGTTTCTGCATTTTATGACGCCCGCTTTTACGTTAATGTGGATGATCTATGCTATAATAAACACGACTGTTGAATAGGTAACTATTCAACAGTCGTGTTTTTATTGGTAACTTAGAAAGTGGTCAAAAACAAGACAGGCATGCAAAGTCAAAGGCACTCTTTTTATTTTTAATGAGACCATGAAAAAAACAATACGGACATTTTTCAACGCCAACATGAAAAAAAAAATACGGACATTTTTCAACGCCAACATTTACATAAGTATCAATTCAAAGACACAGGCTATAATTTTTTCGCTTAGATTCTTACTTTTCATGCGATCGAAGCCACTGACTAGTACCTACTTTATATTTCGAACACGAAATACATGACTCCAAATAGATTTGTAATCTGTGTTTATAAATAAAACAAACGTATATTACTCACACACTTATTTATGAAATACGGCTTATTATAATCCTGTAAAATTCCTGTGAATATTCCAAGTACGAATACGGAAACATGAATCACAGTTCATAAGTACGTCAAAACAGCGATCATTCACACGTAATGAGTGTTAAACAACGGAGGTCGCAGGCGCAACGCCAAGCAACTATTCAATCTGTCAGTCAAACAATGACAAATTCAGCTATGTTTATCTTTATTTTATTCGAATAGATTTTGCAAATAGAATAGCTACTAAAACACCGGTTCTTACACATTTTTTTAAGTAAATAGAAAGAAACGGATAAAAGATCCTAATCTTTGGAATGACGATAGAATAAAAATTAATAGTTTAAAAAACATTAGAAAAAAACGCTTTTATAAATGCACGTAAAAACAAATGTTGCTGTTTTTTTTTGTAGTTTTTGCCATATTATTTCCACGAGTAGTGAGCAATTAAACGGTCGATCCTCCAGAGGATTTGAAAGTGACATCTATAAAAAAATAAATCTATGGATTACACTGTAATTAAAAAATGTTAAGAAAATTGATAACGGATTTTCTTTAGGTTTGGTATAACCTTGAAACCTGCTCGTGTTCAAAGTCCATTACGTGGCCTTTCTCACAAGTGCAAACACGACTATGTTACGATATTCCATCATGGAATGCCAGTGCCTATCTTCCGGCTTCATCATCAGACCTTGAAACCTAATCGTGGTCAAAGTTCACTACAAGACTTTTCTAATAAATCCAAAACAGCTATGATACGATTTTCCATCATGAAGTTCCAGTTCATATCTTCCGGCTCCATCATCAGATCAGTTTCATAGTACCATATTATTGTATTGTCATCAGAACTACATACAGCTGCCAATTTTTATTACGCTACGACCCTTGAAAGATGGTTAAATAAGTTACCTTAGTTAACCATTACATAGTTAGTTATATACATGTCAACCTAATAAAAGTGTGTTAAAAATAGTATCGCGTGACGGTCATTATTGAGATGGTTGGATGGTTATCTAGTTAATTACATCTCTCAAATGATACGAATGTGTGATTCTGATTATGTATAGGTATTGTCAGTATACAGTTACCTTGAACCCATTCAACCAAATAATTATTTTTGTCCTATAATAATTATTTTTATCCTATAATTAATGAGGAGCTCGAAGCTAAATAAAAACTGCCACCATGTCGATCTCTCAGGTTAAGCAACACTTGCCAAGGTTAGTGCGGGGATGGGTGACTATCTTAATACATATCGCACTTTCAGAATGAAAGGGACCTAACTCTAGCTAACTACAATAGTATTTTTTGGATTTGAGCAGTAATAAAGCAGCATTGAATTAATTATATTCATATATCTCAAGTGGCAAATGTATAAGCTGTCTCTTTATAACTCCTAATTTAGTTTCCTTTTTCCACGGCAATACAGAGTAATGTTTCAGGCCAGTTTACATCCAAATCTGAAATTACATGAATTTAGAGTTAGGTCACTTTCATTCTAAGAGCGCGATATATGAAATTTCACCCTGCCTTGGAAAGCATGTTGAGCCGTTGATCCCAGCTGCAATTTGCACATCTTAGACAGTCGATACGGTCGACGGTTAGTCAGCATCCTGAAAAAGGAGGCATCTTTCATGTCAAGAGGTACCAACAAACGTACCAACCATGTTACCAACTATTGGCTTGTGGATAGGCAGTCGCCCCATGTAAAACTAGTGTTTTCAGGATACCTCGAGTACTAGTTTACTCGAGGTATCTCGTAAGACAAAAAGCCAACCCCAAAATAGTTGGCACAAGGCTAAGCTGATTATGTTAAAACGATGACCCTTAAAAATTTTACTAATAGTAGAATCTGTTTTTTGATATTACACTTAAATAATAATAATAATTCAGCGTATTACGTTCGCACTTCTGGGTCTAAAAAAGGCCGTAATCCACCACACGGCCCAGTACTGGTTGGTATTTACTCAATACACTTATTGTGGACATTATGAACTTAGGTGGTAGGTACATTCACGGTGGAGCATACGGTGGAATTGTATGGCAGAGGCGATCGGCGGCGGCGACTTTTCACGGCCGCGCCTGTTCAGAACATCGTACGGGGCAAGCGGGAATGGAATATAGTCACCGCCTTCTGCGTAGCAGTCATACTAGCGAAGGAAGAGGCTGAATGCGTGAGGGTGAGACAACACTCTTCATCACGCCCCAGCTGCCACGGATGACGCCCCGGGCGTCGGGGATCGTAAGCCGATGACCGGCCCGCGTAAGCGCGAGCTTGCGGGCGGCCCCCGGGTGTACTACGCCAAATTGAATGCCAAATAATCGCGAGATAGTCCGTGTTAAGTTTCATTTAGAATCCATTATTTTAAACAGAACTAGCAATGTAGGTACCATTAATAACATTTTGTTAACCCCTCTAACAAAGCTAAATATGCTTTAGTCTAGAGTAGGTTCACGGCAATAGTGTGGGGTTCAAACCTCTCGATCACAAATCCGAGTCCTTAGCCAGTAGGCAATTATATTTACCCAACTACTGCATCGTAATAGGACATGTCACGATTTGCTTATTGTAGACATCATAACTATAAAAATTAAGCTTAAAAAAATAATTATTATGAAATTACCTGTTTTCTGTTAAAAAAACGATCTTTTATCGAGGGTGTGTTTACAAACATTTAGATCACATGCAGAAAGACCCGGAGAAACTATCTGTTGGCTATACAGGCATTTTTTCCGTGCGAGAACCTAAGCCATGACACGTACACAGCAGCCACTGAGCCAAACGTGTCGTTGACAATGATTTAAATAAAATTTATTCGATCCCTCCGTCTTCTGCCTGTTTTGTACTGTTTTTTATATATCATTTACAATTGTGATGATAAAAGATTATATTATTATGCAATCTCAGAAAACAGTTATTGAAAACCAGAGCAGATTTAAATGTCAAACTTCAAAGCCAAGAATTCTATTTATTTAAATTTATATTCTGTCAATATAAACGTTTTTTTATACACAGATTCTCACACCATTTAATCCGAAACTGGCATAGACTGCGAACATCTGTACCAGACGTGACTCAGACTAGGGACAGTTGCCGCTTCCTGTCAAATGTAAATCTAGATGATTTTAATTAGAGTGCACTATATTACGTGTATTATGTTCGGACCTTTTTTGGGTATTCTGGAATCCTAATTTCATTTTACGAACAAAACAAACAATTACGTTTATCTATATCTTCTGTCTTAAATCTATAAAATTGTGTAGATTAATTGTTTTCGTTTTATGTTAATCGATACGACATCGTCATTGTATTTTGAGACTTCTTAGCATAGCCTCAATAAACATTATGCTTTTATAATAATTTAGGATCGAAATACAAAGGTCAATTAATTTTGAGTATTTTAATTTTTGAAATACCCTATCTACTCCAACACGAGTTTTGAAACAAACTAATATTAAAGACGATACGATATTTTAAAACATACATATTTCTAATATGACTAAATCTATGTGACACGTGATTTATAATGGTTAATTGATTTATATTAAAACTAAATGTGCCAAGGTTCCATGAGGAAACAAGCATCTGGGCTTTGTAACACAATATCTGAACTATGTTTATTATGTACATAATATAAAAACTGGAATTTAGATATTTGCATTTAATAATGTTAAGATCTAACTTTCAGTAAATATGGCATCTATTGAAAGAAAATGGTATGGTTTCCATTCTACAGATAGCTATTATATCGTGCCAAACAGTAAAAAAAACATACACAGAATAAAAATATAAGAGCCACACATTCTTAATTTCCTTTTGTTTATACTCACACGTCATACCAATAATTTATTTTTATCGGTCATAAATTTTGTAAAATCCTTGACATGTCATACATATCCATTCATACGATGAATTCTAGACAAAACAGTGTTTAGAGCAAACACAAACAATCCACAAAGAAAACATCTATGTTTTAGAAACAGCTGGCGTCTAAACATCAGTAAAGGATACGAAAAGTTGTATAATGTTCTCTAAATAGTGGAAAGTTTCGATGTTACCGAATGATATATGAATGTGAAATAAATTACGAAGCAACTATGTTTTGGGCAGTAATTTTTTCATGGCTACAATAAAACTGCTAATAAAATAACTTAAATAATAAACATTTTATTACTGCAGTAGATTGAAGGTAGGCACGTATCCAGGATGTTGGACTTCAGAGAAATTAGGTTAGACTTTTTTACCTTACATATAAATGTATACTTACAGCGCCATCGCCGTACAGTTGCACACTCCAAGTCACCTATTCCTCGAACTCTAGCCGCTATTAACGCTCTCTTGAACTCAAACAAAGATTTCGATATGTTTGCTGATAAATGGAAGATAATATTTTTACAATGTTTGAATTTTCGTGAGCATGAATGTGTTAAATAAATTATATTAAACAGTGTAGTTTCGGCCGTTACATTTAAATAACTTAAATAAATACCTCAGGATATCACCACTCGTACTTATGTTTTAAAACTGTGGTAATTTGATAGGCTACAGGTCGGCTCCCAGTCTAATTAAATACAGCTAAGTACGAGAATTCCATATAAAACTCCCGATACCAACAAAGTTGGGAAAATACTGGGCAAATGATGATGGCCACGGCAAGCACGAATTCTTCAAGCCTGCCGCCTTATGACCTTTAATCAATCAATCAATCATTTATTTGTACGAATTTAGATACAATAAAAATACAGTCAGAAATCAGCCATGTACATTCTGCCTTGAGACAGGCACGCAAAATTTTATACAATTAGTTATAAACCAGATATAATACAAAAATGTCAACTTAGTAATAATAATGAATACAATTATAATCTACAAAATATTGCTGCATGTCAAATTATAATTTCACAGTTAATTAACATTATTAAAATTAAAATTAAATATATACTATAGTTTGTTGTTGACTATGAGTAATTTTATGTTTGAAAATTAGTTACGATAATTTACACACTATTAATAAAATTTCATAGAAACAGTACAATGAGTAAAATTACTATTCATTTTTAATTATAGGTTGGAGCAGCCAATTGCCCCCTCCCCCCGTAATCGTGCATGATTGGGACCGCGAACAATGTTTTAAGTAATGTCGTCAATCGGTTTAGATTCCGGATCGTCTGTAACAAATTACTAAAACAAAAGTCCCATTTAAAACCCACGCAAGACATGATACATCTATTCTTTTGTTGAGTGAGGCGAGTCACTATTAAGCTTAGTAAAAAGCATTGATTTAAATAATTATAATTTCGAAGAAAGTCGGCTTTACAAAATCTAACAGCTTAATTTTCTATTTTTGTTTAAAAGTTTCGGAAAATTACAATATCCTGAATGAATTTGCAATATTGAAACACCTTCACAACTACAAGAATTTCGAAATATGTTGACTTTAGAAAATTTAGTCCAGAGTGTTTTATATAAACTGGGGCGTTCTATTTCTTGTATGTAATGAATGAACTGATTTTTATAAAACTAGAAACGCATACGTATATCTTACGTATGCGTTTCTAGTTTTATAGTTGTTCTTAGTTGAGCAGAGAGAGAAGAGTAAAATGAGGCAATATTTTCTCTCGTATTTGAGCAGTTCGGGGACCAAATCACTTAAGCCATTTTTGCGTTACACAAAAAAACGCCCACATTTATAATATTAGTAGGATTAATTATAAAGACGTTACCTCTTCAAGTTTAAATTGATTTTGATGATACTATCCAAAACAGACCAAAACCATCCTGCGTGGATCATGTCCTAGTTTTAAATGTATAATTTGATTATGGAATAGGAATGTTCCCTTGTACATGTACTTTATTTATATCCAAAGTTTGATGGACCTTAAAAAAAAGCGTCATGAAAGATATTAGAGACTCTCCAGGCTCCCATTAGTATAAGATCGGTCAAGGCTATCAGAGAGAAGTATTTCTTTTTGAAACAAACGATAATGTAGTTTTACTTAACTAAAGCTTGGTACTTATCAGCTAAGGTATAGTTTTATTGTTAGTATTTTTTACATTTAAAACAAAAAACAACATGACATAAGGTGTTACTTTGTGAAAATTCAAAACAAATGAATATAAGAGAAAAATAGTGCCAAAAACCAATATTGTTCATAATTTAAAGCGGTATGCAGCATCTCCTGCCCACCAATACATATATGCACATGTAGAAGGTGACATAAAGACAGTTCCGGGTTTGGATAACATTTTGCTTTACCAATTAGTTGGGCAAAAATTACCAACCGCCCGCTACTGTGGTATCCTTAACAAAAAACCCAATAATACAAGTACTCTGCCCAGTCCTAACATGAATTCATGCCCAGTCACTTATAATGAATGAAGGTAAGACCAAAGTGTACTTTTTCCTCATCAGGATCCGCAAATGAGAACTACCTACTACCGTGCATGAGATTACAACTTTGCTTTTTAAGAAACTAAATCGATAGGTAATACATTGATTTATAACCTATTTGCAAAATTAACATAATTATTTTATTATTATTGAGGTCTATGTTTCTAATATAACCCTTGACCCAGCCTCCAAACGAAATCCTCTTATCTAGATGAGACTCTTGGCTCTGCCCCATTAGCCGTTGTCTCAAATGACTCAAAGTAGGGTCAATCAAATGATTGAGTCTACATAGAGTTATTTAAGAAAATACCAATATTTTTATGGCAATTTGCTCCTGTGGACTTCACGATAAAAACATAATACTCCATCTTTTGCAGTCGAGCAAAGAACCTTCCTCAATCTTCCAGCTACTTCCACACCAAATTTCATCCAAATCCACCAAGTACTTTCGAAGATTAGCGCGCTCAAACAAACAAACTTTTCCGCTTTGTAATATTAGTATAGATGTATTATATGTATATAAAATATTGGTTCCTCATGACGAGAATCTCGAGAAAGCCAAAAAGCTAGCAAAGGAAGTATCTTGATTTAGCGCGCTTAGATACCAGGTATTTAGACACAGCAATCATTGTGGCGAATAGTCGTCATAAAGAAAGTCAGATAAAAATATTTGAACTAAAAACTTCTAACTTCTAAAGTTAGACTTTTTAAATTTTCTAAGCGGCTTAAAATCAGCATATTTTAAAAGTATGATGATTTTAAGCAAAGATGAAAATGAAGAAAGTCTCTGAATTGAGAAAATCTTTGGAACTTTTATGTTATAATATCTGAAAGCATGTCTTAGTTATTTAAACTAAGTCACGTCCGTTTTCTGTTTTCTAAACAAAGCTCTTTTTGGTCTGAGCTTGATGTTAAACAAAGGCAATCGATAATCTTTTTCAAAAATTCAATTTTCGATAATATTTTCATATTAATTTATGTCAGAATGGGGTGCTTGCTAGAAATATCACCAAAGCTCATAAATATCATATGAAACTTCTAATATTTACCTACTTATTGTAAATTTAAATATTTACCTAATTTATTTATATTCTAATTCACCAACCGACGTACCTACGCAAAAGTAACTCGTAAAAGGTAAATTTCAAAATACCAATTACGAAATTTATCTTTCATCGATACAAGGCCTCAATTGTAGATACATAAGTATGTTAACGCGTTCAGTTCTTAATAATTGTAAGAAATGATGGTCGAGTAGAATAAGTCCGTTCCGTTAATATTATAACTACAAGCCATGCAGCGATTTACTCAGATGGTGCATAAATGCCACCCATATGTACAAAATGTTTTGGGAATACTTTCATTAAGCCTAGAGCTAAGATGAAATCTACAACGGGGCCTTTAAATCAAGAGCGAATAAATTACTTCTAAACACTCAAGCTCTATTATCGATCACATTATCGTTTACAGATACTAGTCAAATAGACAGGCTAAATTGTAGTACATACAGTTCATCAGACGTCTATTTTTAAATCACAGTCGATGCCAAGTTGTGTTTATTCATTTATAACGCATACATACTGTGGTAATTAAACATAAACAAATAAATATTCGCTACCATCTCTTATGAGCCATAAAAATTATGTTTACTTTAATATTTCTGTACATTTTAGAAGAAAGGAACGCACATATTCTATCAAAACCAGATTTATACGAGTATGTTTACATTAAAAAAATCCGCGATAGTCGAATCATCTCGTCTATTAATTATTAATAAATATTCTTTCCATTAACAATAAAATATATTTCAGCTCATACTTTCGTGGTGGGTTTGAGTATAATAATAATAAGAAAGACAGTCGTTTAAAAGGAACATGAAAACCGCTCCGTTTAACATGATGTTTATTTTAGGCTAGCTTTTGACAGTGACTTCGCTTGCAATATATCAAATATTATCATCTCAAAGGTGCATACACACTCTCGGGATCAAAACCTACAGTACTGTCCTTATCTAGGTTGGCTTGGTAAACGGTTAGATCGTGTGATCTAACCGTTTACCAAGTTCCATCCAAATCCGTACCGTAAAGATGTAAAAAACAACAAACAGACAGACTTACTTTCTTTTTATAAAGTCTGGTTACTGTTGCGAATGAAGTCGCGGCAATAAGTAGTATTTTTTTTTTAATCTATCCCGCGTCTGCTTCTCGGGATACTTCTTCAAGTTACTTCTAAAATTTCGCATTTACAATACGTAATATATAGATTATGTATCTAAGCTAAGTATGGATAGTTATCGGGCACGCCGCAATTGCGGCGGTAAGACCCCTCTTTGAGGAGTGGCTAGATCGGCGTCACGGCGTCCTGACCTACCGCATGACGCAGGTCCTCACCGGACACGGAAGTTTCGGGAGGTACCTGTGTCTGACGGGTAAGGAAGAGATGCCTGGGTGTCACCACTGCGAGGGTCGCCCTGAGGACACAGTCGAGCACACGGTGCAGGACTGCCCAGCTTGGGCAGAGCACCGACGTGTCCTCACGGCGACAATAGGTGGAGACCTCTCGCGCCCGGCCTTGGTCGAGGCCATGCTGCGGAGCGAGAGGGAGTGGGAAGCGGTCGCCTCCTTCTGCAAAGCAGTCATGCTTCCGAAGGAGGAGGCGGGCCGCGTGAGGGAGAGGATGGCGTCCTCCCTCCAGCCCAGTCGCAGTGGTAGACGCCCACGGCGTCGGACGTCGGCCGATGATCTCCGGCCACCGTAGGCGCGGGCATGCGGACAGCGAGTAAAGGGCAACTCGCTGTCCGACCATGGACCATGCTCGGGTCGACGGCGCGTCGTGTTCCACGCGCGCCTCAAAGAGCGTCAGCAACATGACGAGGCCCCCTCTGCAGAGGGCCGAAGCCCGCCGGGGTCGCGGGACTCATCCCGTTACCGTGGCCCCGGTATGTAAAGGGTTATTGAAGGAACACCGTGGATTTTAGTCAGTAAAAGTCTGACAGTCCCTCCCACCCTGCCCGGAGTGGGAGGACTTATTTGATAATTTTACAACGTTAAAAAAAAAAAAAGTATGGATAGTTATAGTAATGAATATAATAATATGTATAGGGATAGAACCAAAATAATCTCAGAAAAGCAATAAGTTCAAGTATGTACATTTCAGCAATATAATTTAATTAAGTTAAGACTTAGGAACTCCCTAGATTCGATTAAACTTAAGTAACTAAGTTAAAATTAAGGTAAAAAATAAACAAAAATTTTAATAGCATTCTATACTTATGAAATAAATTTATAGAAAGCAATTTGCTATAGTGTATAATAAAAAGAATATTCGAGGATATTTTATTGGGCCTTAAATTCTGGACTTCAAATAAGCATTCTACTTTAATAACCTTTTACGCTTAACTATCAAATCGATATTTTTTTATATGTTACACTTATATTTCATTATGTAAATTGAAGCAGCAATATGATTAGCTTTATTTTTGACTGTCTCCCGATCTGGGTGAAGCGGGAGGATGTGTCAGTCTTCTACTGACTAAAAACTACCCTGTTCCTTTTCCTGCAACTCCGGTAGACTCTTTCGGGCCCCCTCAAAGCTGCTGACTGCTCTTTGAGGAAGTGTTAAGATTTGCTTCATTTGTGTACCGTAATTGAGTAATATTTGAAATTGCATATACGTTCACAGTTGAAAGGAAATCGGAATACATTATTTCATGTGTTTAAAAAATCGACTGGTTGACAATATTGAACAACCAATGAATATAGTTGCATTCATTCGTTTCACTTTAATTTGTCTGTCTTTAATTAAATTGCGTTGCTTATTATAATCTGTTTCTTTTCAGAGCTCTTCCCTCACTGACCTGATCTCCGCATTCGACACAAAGGCTCAAGCACACACGGACCTACAAAAGGTGACCGCATTCAGCGGATCGTTCGACAAAAACCACAAACCTACATTCTCAAAGCATGAATATGGCAAGTAAGTAGAAGTGACGTCATCCTTTTAATTAGTATGTAGAAAACATGTTTCAACTCTAGACTCATACGGCAGTACTATGGAACTGCATATAAATGTGCAAAGAAATAAATAAATTAGATTATATTGATATAATTATTATATCAATATAATCTAATTTATTTATTTCTTTACGCACCTATCATGTTGCTCCCTTGTTTGATTGGTAAAGAATGCTTAAGGCACTAAGTCCACCTTTGTACCTTGTGTTACATAAAGTTTGAATTAAAAAATAAATAAAAGCCATAAAAAAGTTTCTGTCTTTGGACACAATGAACAAAATAGCAGGCCAATTATTGTATTTTTTATTTATTGTTGGCCTCATTTTATTGTCACTCGACCAAAGGACTCATCTCTTTCGGATCATTTTCAGAGTATCGACGGTATGTGCTTATCTGTCTGATCTTGTACAAAAGTTTAATGTTTTATTGAAGTGAACCAGTGCAGAAACACAACAATAAATTTTGTTTGCCATGTTGTGTTACGAAAAACCTATGTTGTGTTTGGACAGGCGCGTTTCAGTTTGATCAAAGTCACACATATCACACACCCAGATCACACACATATATCATACACAGATCACAGTTGGATTATATAGTTTTTATATTGTTAATAGGCTCGCATTTTGACCGCCATCTCACCTGATAGTTAGTCATGATGTAGTCGAAGATGTATCACGCTTACCTATAAGTAACCAATTCAATCTAGACTTAAAGACCTTCAGGTAATAGCTATCAGGAAATTATTTTATAGAACATTTAATGAATTAATTATTTGGTTCAAATAGGGTCTTCTTTTAAATTATTTAAAAAAGCAGTTTTATCTGATTGAGACTGCCTGGAAAAAGTCAGAAGATTTTTCACGAAAATGAAGCAATTATCAGACTTAATAATACTTGTGTCAACATCATACTGATTAAAATTGTTAAAATTAACAAATTAAAATATAAAAAGATACTAGATTGAAAAAGGACTTTTGACTGGATTAAAGTCTAATTAGCAGCAAGTTTTTGATTCATCTTTCATATGCAAATAGCATTAAAGTTCTTTTTGAAATTTTAATTAATTTTAGTTCATTAAACTTACGATTCTTTGTAAAAGTAATGAGATAGCTATAATATTAGTAGAAGTTGCAAAGAGATGGATGTTGCTGCAGAAATACCCTATCGAATGATAAATGTATGAAAAACCGTGTAGTGCAGTGATAATCTGTGGCTGACATTTTATTATCTCTAGATTTGGCTAGTGACATAATAATATCTCCAAAGTAATACTTTCGTTCGATTTATGTAGAATTTCTTGCTCAGAATACTAGGATTTCTGATTCCGAAAAATTATTGATATTACAAACTTTACAAGCAAAAACATAAACAAAGCTTTGATTTGGATTAGACAATATCTGAAAACATGAAACTTAAACGCGAATCTTCAATTCATTAGACTATACAGGATGGCGATTAGGTTATCATATTAAATTGAATATCTGCTTATTACAAGTTGTTATCAGTCCGTTAAAATAATAAAATAAATAATTTTACTGAAATTAAGAAAATACATTTTTCAAACAAAATAAATGGCGTTATTGGTAAAAAATAAATAATCCTTTATAATAGTATTTTGCTGACTTGTAAAAACGGCACCGCCGCGGCGCCGGCGCCGGCGGTGGTGCACGTGTGAGATTAAGTATATAAAATGAGATATATATATATAGTTGTTCGGTCCGACGTGAAACAGAACGCACCTTTGGTTGGCAACATCGATTATCTGTGGGCTTGACATAACCTTTTTCACTTGACAGATAGACTTTGGTCCCTTGTTGAAAAATGTCCGCGGCGGACCTGTTGAGTTGATTATAATTGGTAAAATATCGTTTGGAATCGCGTGTTGAAACCGATAATTGGGTCGCGAATTATCTATTGTTTGAAGTTGTAATCCCCATTTGACGAAAACCCCGGGATATTTTGGATTTATCGCCGGGTTGATGCCATCGCGTGGCACGCGCATTTGTTGGAATAAGTAGTGATAAATAGCTTCAATCCGGTGTGAGTTTGGGCTGTGATGCTGTTTGAACCGCGCCATCTGGAGACTGACGCCTTGTGAACGTTCAGAACACTTGACTTACATCACACTTTCAATTACTCACCTCATATTACATACATACTACACTTGGGCGTGGCCTAGGAAGGTCGAAGTTGGCGAACCCAGCACAGAAGGTTAGTGGTATTTATAAAGCCTCAGAGGCTATAGATTGTTGTCGGCCGGAGAGCCTGTAGACTATTGTGTAAGTACTTTTGATTATTGTAAGCAACGTTAAGCTCCACGAACCGTGGACAGTTTCAGACACACCAGTATCGTTGCACTGGCCTATTGTAGTTCCTGAACAATAGTATATGTGTAAAGACTGTTGTTATTTTTTAAAAGTAATTAATTATCAATATCAATTTATATGTATTTACCGATTAATTATCAATTAACCGATATTACCATGATTGTCAGGTATATTATAGAAATAATTTAGCCATTTGTATAGCAATATCAATTTATTCATTTACCACCGGTTCGGAAAGGGTTGTTTTCTGTGGAGAAGAACCGGCAAGAAACTCCACAGTTACTCTTTTCAAAACATAATTCATTTTCACATAAACATCAATTCACTATATGTACTTTACAATATTACCACAATGTGATTACTATCGTTATAACTTATAGCTTTATTTACTTGTGTATCTACTATTTCATTATTCTATTACATATTATATAAGTAAAGTTATTTATAGAATTAATACCAAATGTTCATGAAATTATCACACAATTATCAATTAATAACACTGTCACATTAAAGTAACAAATACAAAGTAATTAATTTATATTCAAATACAATAGCAATACGATAGGATTTTTATACCAATTCTACACATAAAAATATTAATAAAAGTTAGAAACAACACAAGTTCACTTAACTTAGGTCCGTTCGGTGTGACTGCTCCAGAGCGACTGAGTGACTGACTGTGTCTAGAACTTTTTTTTTTTTTTTTTTTTTTGTGTGGCATCTCCCAGGTCAACCTCTGAGGTTGTCGGCTGCTTAACCGGGCTTGCCTGTGGTTGCCTTAATTAATAAATTAATTAAAGCCTCCAGCCAGGGCTTATTAGAAAACTTACAAACTAGGCGACTACACGCTAAGGGCACCCCCTGTGGGGTACGGACCTCGGCTTAGGGCGTCGCAGTGGGAGGGCAGCTAGGGACAGGCTGGATCATATCATTTTTATTATTAATAAGGGAATTTAAAGCTACTGGCTCAGCGTCGCGGGCTGGCTCTGGCAAGGGTCGGGGCGGACTATTACGGGGACGTCGCGGCGGGCCTCGGCGGCGAGGACGGAAGGACGGTCGGTTTTTGTTTTTGTGTGCCACTGTACTTGTTTCCCTACGGCTCTCTTGGAGCAGGGTGATTGCGTCATCGGGAGTGACAAGGGTATGCCTTGGTCGGCGAATCTTAGAGATACGCGAGGGTTCGTATTGGGCGGCCGATACGATAAGGGGATTCCTATGTTGGATTGCAGTATCAAAGAAACGCTTGGAGACACGTTTCATGAACTGCTGGATGGTGGGCATCTTGAGGTCTACGTGAAGAAGCTCATTTCGAACATAAAAGGGGGCTCCCGTGACTCTACGGAGGAATCGGTTTTGAAGGGTCTGCATCTTGTGGAGGAGGTAGGGCTTTGCGTGTGCGAAAACAACGCAGGCGTAGGTCATGATGGGACGGATGACCGCGGTGAAAATACGCAGCTTGCACCTGAGTGATAACTTGCTGCGGGAGCTAAGAATGAAGTGGAGCCTACCTAGAGCGAAAGCGGCGCGCGAACGTGCCTGCTTTATGTGCTCAGCGAAGGAAAGGTGTTTATCGAGGACCACGCCTAAGTATTTGGCTTGCTTTTCCCAGGGGATCGGCTTGCCGTACATGGTAATCGGACGGGGGGAGGGTGGGTTTATCCGCGGCTTAGAAAAGAGAACTGCCTGGCTTTTGTCTGGATTGACTTCGATTCTCCATTTCCGGAACCACTTGGCCAGAGTGTTTGCGGAAGTTTGGAGAGTGCGAGCGATGGCATCGGGTTTAAGACCGGTATAATAGATAGCCGTATCGTCGGCAAATAGGGCTAGCTGAGTATTTTTATGCTTGGGGATATCGCTAGTGAATAGCGTGAAAACGAGGGGGGATAGTACGGAGCCTTGAGGAACTCCTGCGCGAATGGGATGGGGGGAGGAAAGCTCCCCCTCAATTCGGTAACGAAAGGTGCGATTCGATAAAAAGTCCCGTAGGATGAGCACGAGACGGTCAGGCACGCCGAGTTGGTATAGCTTATAGATTAAGCCATTGTGCCAGACTTTGTCGAACGCTTTCGCTATGTCGAAGAATAAGGCTCCCGTTATTGCGCCCCGTTGGAAGCCGGCGCTGACGTGTTCTATGATGCGGTGGACTTGTTGGATACATGAGTGTTCGGTTCTAAATCCAAACTGCTCATTGGGTATAAGACTCTTTGCTTCGGCAAAATCTTTGAGCCGCTTATATATAAGCCTTTCATAGATTTTACCAAGGACGTTGAGTAAGCTAATGGGACGGTAGCTAGACGGGTCAGACTTGGGCTTGCCTGGTTTGGGAATACCTATGACGGTGGCCTGTTTCCAGGTTGCGGGGAACATATTATTGCTCAATGCACCATTGAAGATGGCAGTCATTAGCACTATAAGCTGGGCGGGGAAAAGTTTGAAAACCCTATTGGTGATGCCGTCGGAGCCAGGGGCTTTTCGCGGTTGGAGACTTTTAATGATATCCTGGACCTCATCAGGAGTGATGGGGGCCAGTGGATTATTGGGATCTTCGACGGGCGGAAGGGAAGTTCTACGTTCGACTTCGGCGTTCACCATATCGAGGTGGGCTTGGTCTACTGGTTGAGAGCTGGGAGAACACTGGGACTCTAGGCTGTCGGCTAGGCATTCTGCTTTTTCAGAGTTATCGAAGGCGACACTCTTATCGGGACGAATGAGAGGAGGCATTGTGGCCTCTTCAGTGGATCGTAACTTCCTCTGAAGCTGCCAGAAGGCAAGATGGGTGGGCTCAAGTTCGCTCAGCATCTTGTCCCAGCTCGCATTACGCTGCTCGGTAATGCGTTTCCTTACAGCACGCTGTAAGTTGCGCATGTGAGCTTTGTTTGCGGCGCAGGGAAAAGCGCTGTACGCACGGATGGCTGCGTTCTTCTCGGTTATCAGATTCCGTACATCGTCCGGGAGTTTCCAGCGGTGGTCTTCCACTACAGGAACTTCCCTTGAACAATCGTTCAGGACGGATTGTACGTGATTTGTAAGCGAGTCGATCGCCGCCGTCGTGTCAGCGACTGAGACTATGTGGTCAGGAATGGTGTCCAATTGAGGCGACGTGGTGGATTTCAGTTTTTCACTTACTTTCCTCCAGTCGGTGATCAATTGGGTCGGAGGAGGTTGGGTAGGATCATGGTTACCCGAGCGGGAACCTAGGTGTAGGATAACAGGACGGTGATCCGAGTTGAGCTCGTGAAGCGCTTCTATGGAGTGTAAACGGAGGTTTACATTCTTTAGGAGCGCCACATCGAGGACATCGGGGTTATGGTTGGGGTCGTGTGGGTAGTGGGTGGGAGTCATCGGAGCGATGACGTCGTAGTTTAGGGTCGCGCCTAGGTTATACACGATTCTGCCTCTGGCATTTGTCGTGTTGCTGTTCCAAGCGGGGTGTTTGGCGTTGAGATCGCCCGCTAGTAAGACGGAGTCACTCAGGCCGAAGAGAGTCGTGAGATCGCTGGTGAGCGCGATAGGATCGTCTGAAGCAAGAGACGCGACCGATGGTGGGGGATGGTAGGCAGAGATGATGGTTATCGGAGGATGACCAGTCATGCCTAGTCGACAGGCAGAGTACTCTAGGTGAGAGAGAGGCGCGGGTGGGGTCAGAGGGATGCAGTATAACTCCTTTCTATAATAAATAAGGGTACCGCCGCCGTGGCAACGTGTTCTGTCATTGCGAACTAGACGGTAATTCGCAATTTTGGGATCAGCGCGGTGGGGTTTCAAAAGGGTCTCCTGTATAAGGAGGACGTCTAATTGGTGGTCGCGGAGGAATTTAGTTATTTCGGCGCGTTGGTTGAAAATGCCATTGGCGTTGAAAAAACCTAATTTGAGGGATCGAGGCCTAGTGTGGTTTGTGCGTTGGGAATCCATTGGATCAGTCCATCGCATCCATCTGGTCGAGACCTAGCACCACATCACTGTGTGTGCTGAATATTTGGCTGTACATTGCCGTCGTAATTTTGCCGTTATTCTGCTGTTCGGCAGCCAGAAGGGCATCGCGGAGAGATCTGGCTTGACGGGTCATAAATAACCTATAATGGCGCAGTATAGTCTGGGCGCAAGCCTCGCCGTGCGCGACGGGTGAGGGATTGGGCGGTTGTTTGACTGCAGGAGCAGCAGTGGTTTGAGGCGCGGGTTTGTGACTGGCTGTGGGCTCTGTAGCCACGGCTATAGGCAGGATCTGCGCTGCGATGGGTATATCCATCAGTGCCTGCAAAGGTTTGGCAGGGGCCAAGGAGGGAAAGGCTTTTTCGTGGTTTAGCCTGTTCCACGGGGACGGTCTCTGAGGAGCGAGACGTTGTGGAATTTGAGAAGAAGGTGCCTCTCTCTGTTGGCGGGCGTTGGCGCGCTTCGCTAATTTAGGAGCGAGTTTGGGGGCTTTGGGACAGCCGCGGTAGTTTGCCGGGTGACCGGTCTGGCCGCAGAGAACGCAGCTGGGTGGTTCCGAACAGAGGGTTCGGTCTTTAGGCCGTGGGCAGTCCGCAGTGCTATGCTCGCCCAGACACTTGACGCATCTGGGAGTCGCATAGCAGTTGCTCTGCGCATGGCCATACAGTTGGCAACGGTGGCATTGTCCCACTGTTGCGGTTTTGTAGGGCTTTTCTATTGAGATACCGGATAGGGAGCAAATAGACTTAATCTTAAATATTGGGTGATGACCTTCGGTTGGTTCACAAATGACAAGAACCATGTCGTACAATTCACCGCCTCTCGCTTTATGTAAGCGATGGACGGCGATAACTGGTATACCTTGATCGGCAAGGTCGTCTTTAATATCCTGTACTAGGATTTCTTTAGGGACACGTTTAATAATAACACGAGTGGGCGTGTCCTCGGGGAAGGAGAAAGTGTGAAAGGAAATATTCCTTTCACGGAGGGCGCGATATAATTCCCTATAGTCGTTCGACGTAGGGACGGTGACTTTAATGCCATTTTGGCAGGCACGGGCGTTTGTGTAGTTGATCTTTCGATCAACACACATCTTAGACACATCAGTCCATTTCCCCTTGTCCTGGATGTAAAAGGGGGGCGGAGGGCGTTGCTTCCTTTGGGTTGAGGAAGTTTGGGCTATCGGGCTGGGGGGACGACTATCCTGCGCGCGAGTGGAGGTCGTTGGGACGGGGCTAGCGGGTCGTACGGGCGTTTGAGTTGGGGACGGGGGTGACGCGGTGGTCTTTTTGGCCTTGCTGGCCTGGGAGGTTTTCCCTTTCTTCCTCTTGCCGCCGGTGACGACTTGAAAGTCGTCTTCCGAAGATGAGGGGCATGATGACAAATCATTGTCGGAGTTGTTATTGGACATAGGTTCGGTGATGTCCATTTCACGGAATTCAGGTGCAGCGCACACCTGCGCGGCGTCCATTGTTTTATGAACAATGGGATTAGTAGGTGGGCCGGAAACAATGGGTGATTTCGGGAATCGGGCGATCGGCACGACTTTGTCGGCGGGCGGGGGCAATAGAGGGCTATCTACCTGGAAGTCGTTCGTTGTTTGATGAACAATGGGATCGGAGTTAATAAACACTTCCGTGAATTGACCAACTGGGATGCCTTGATCGGCAAGCGGGGGAGATAATGGGCTGTCAAGCGCGTCACTAAAATCAGCGACGTTGGCTTCGGTAGCCGGAGGACTATTAGCGATTTCACGCTGGATTTTTCCGCCATATTTGGCGGAAATAGCAGGGTTTTCCCTAAGGATCTCTAACAATATCTCCAAAATATTGGAGTTCGCCATGATTGGCGAATGGATCAAAAATTTAATGAGGAAATTTTGGAGATTTCTCTCCCGCGGGGGGCCTATTTAAAGCCTAACTGGCCTAACTCCCCGGATGGATGGGTCCGGGGATGTGTAACCCTCCCAGTCGGGTAGAGACTGGGAGGTGAGTACCTAATGGTGAGCCCTAAGCTTGTAACCGGTCGCCAGTCTTATTGTGCAAACCGGGCCCTATTGGGTCTAGTGCGAAGGGGTAGACACACCCAACCGACACTAGGTGAGTAGCTGAAAAGGAAACTCAGTAACTAGGTTTGACTAGGAGATCCCCCAAGGCCAAAACCTAGCACTCGACTCCAATTGACTGCTTCACCCTGAAGGGGATCAGCGGGTGCGTCGGGTCAGCACCCCCTTGGTTTTGTTGACACCGTGAGGTTTCCACCAAGGACCACGAAACTGTGGTTTTACCCTGAAGGGGACAAACCAAATTGTTTTTGACGATACTCTGTTAGAGAACAGGAAATCCTTCACCGCCTCGAAAAAGGCGGATCCGGACCAGGCGTCGTAGTCGGCGACTACGAATGACGTCACGGCGAGCGCGACGAAGCGATGACACAGACACAGAACGATCGAGAGCGCAGAGCGGTACGACCGTCGCGGGCGAGCGTCGGAAGCGGAATGACTGTGTCTAGAACGACTGAGCGGCGGCTTTTATACACAGTGGTAAACAAGTGACGTCATATCGTATGATTTTAAAACAGATTTGTTAACCTTTGTATTTTAACATTAAACTATGATTAAAAAATACAGTAAATATGTTGAAATTAATTAGTTCAATTACTTATTAGTTTTACGATGACAGAATTAGTAAACAAGCAACGTTATTTTTTAAATAACGTTTAAATATTCTGTTATACAAGACAACAATGAAAGAACAGTTTAAACTCTTATCTTATAAATAGGTTTCGTAATAGTGTTTACAATGTTTTGATAATAAATAGTTAAATTTTGTGTATCACATGTTAAAAAGGTTATAATTATTATAGTGATATTTTAATTTGTGTTCAATTAAAGAAATAAACTTGAGTTAATGTAATAAACCAACTGAAATTATTTGAATAATCCATCACACGCGCCGTGTCATTGGTCATTAAAATGGAGAAAAGATTCCACGACTATAATATTGTTTATTATTAAATTATTTTAATTGTATATGATAAAATACCTAATATAGAGTACGTGGTTTCAATTAATGTGATAACCTAATCGCCACGCTGTATAATCGCTTAAAATATTGACTTGACTCCCGAGCTTTTCGGGTGTTCTGAACTCGTAAATTATTATCTCAATAGTCGTGTGATTCAATGACTTAATTGTCATGAGTCTCGACCAATACTTTCGGAGGCCCTCATTGGGCAGCTGGATCAAGGGATTGATTCAGAAAGCAGTACTTCTCTCTTGTGCTTTACTAATAACTTTACTGTTATTATATTTTTATGTCGAGACTGTATCCTGCGACACACGTTCGGGCAGTGTCATATTAAATTTTTTAACACTTTTTTCAGTGAATAAACGTTATCGGATTGTATTGTATTTTAACCTAGCGCAAAAATCTACGAGAACATAATCAGACTGATATAAAGATAATAATTCAGCCTATTACGTTCCCAGTTCCGGGATTAAGGTCTCCTCCCTATGAGAGGAAATAGGCCGAAATACACCACGCAGGTGCGGGTGGTGGATGTCACAAGTCTTCGGATTTTTTGGTCCTAGGTTTTTAGGCCGGCTTTCTCACGATATTTTCCTTCAAACATTTGAGAGCAAAGGGGATGATATAAATTACACAAAGTAATGTGCCTGGCTGGGTTCGTATCCTCAACCTGTAACTTGCAAGTCGGGCCCGTTAAAACTAGGCCACCACAACTTTCGTGTTTCATAACATTCTTCATCCCCCTTTTACTACCGGTCTACTAGACGTACCGCAGGATACCATCCACACTTGGTTGATATACCGTCTTGTCGTACTAAGCGCTTTTCTTCAATATTTATTGTGCGCACAGCCAAGGTGTGGAACTCTCTGCCGGCTTTTGTGTTCCCTGCCATATATGACCCGTCAGCCTTTAAAGCAAGAGTGAATAGACATTTTCTGGTCTCGCTCGTTCGATCGTTGACCTCATCTTACACTTACCATCAGGTGTAATTGTGGTCACGAGGGGGTCCATTCGTAATAAAAAAAATAGCACTGTACTTACCTTTTTTATTCTAGACCAATTCCCGGTTCGATGACTGAACTCCGAGGGGCCGAAGCACAAGCCAGAGTCTGCACAGAAATGAAAGAATTATGTGAAATCATCAATGACTACGGCAAAACACCATGCAAAAGCCTCCTACCTCCTGAACTCAAAGATGCTACTAAAGTCATCTCCTTTGGGGAATTATTTTCGGTAAGTGCTAGGCATATAAAACTTGAACATCCGTGTAAATCATGAAAGTTTGTCCATCAACGTATTGTTCTTGAGTTTATTGTGTGATATATAGAAGTAAATTGTAAAGTTTCTCGCTTCCATTATGGCCTCGACATCCGCTGGGAGTAAATTCCGCTTCGGTTGGCACAACATTGTCGCACTTATATTAAACGATGTTTTTCACCAAATTCGAAATATAAATAAGATAAATATTATGCAAATATTATATTTTGTAACTAATAATAGTGAAAAAAATAAGTTATGAAGTGTTTCGTTTGCCGAAATCGACTGCATGTCAAAGTAGACACAGGCACTCTTAGGATATATCGTTTTAGCACGGCAGTAGCAGTCATTCGCTCACCTACATAGCTTGAAAATAATAACTTCAATGAAATATATGATTATTAATCATCCATATCCTTTCGTTATACTGAATATTCATGAAAATCATTTATGTAAAATAAATAATTTTCATGAGTATGTTGGGACCGTTACTCGGCAAAGGTTTATAACTTTATAAGTAACAAATACTATTTAAAATAGAATAAAAAAACTGCAGAATATAATAGAAAATTATTTGATCGATTGAGTTACATCTAGATCTGATTCAAATACTTTTTAAGGATCAGATTTATCCCACATAGACAATATTCTTAGACAATTATCAGCGAAGCGATTGAATGCAAGATAGGAAATTATCATGAGAAGAGTAAGTTTCACTGCTTTCTTACACTATCCGATTTGGAATCACAATAAAACGACCTACCTTAGGGGGTCGTAAATCAAGGAACAAAGATTAATGCAATGATGGATAGGAACCAATTAACTGGGACCACAGAATAGTTGAGTACAGAAGTGTGGCGCGACAAAACAACGACCGAAAACGCACGCACCCATAATGTTAAAACACGCTTCACGCATATCGAGGGTCTGTCCGTTAAGCCCAAATTTACATAATAAATAAAAAACAATAAATTATGATTGTGTTTTAGGTATTAATATTTTGGCATTAATCATGTTTTTTATAAACACTCTAATTAAAATTCACTATGCCATCATAATTAGCCTATAAAGTTTCCACTGCTAGGACAGAAGCATGTCCGAAATATCTTATATAAACAGACGCTTCCCGGCCAAGAACATCGCTGAATAACAAAATGTTCGATTGTGAGCCGAGAGCGTGGTAGAATAAAAAAAATTTTTATGTGAGGGCTTCCCGGACCCAAGCCCCATATTGAGTGCAAGTGCACTCGTGAATGGCATGTTTTGAACTTCCGTCTTGCATGCGACTGCCAATTTTAACTTGTTGCATGGAGTGAATCTTCTGAATGTATCTTTTACTTTTGTGCTATTAGGGTGAATCCTTGGCCTCTTTTAAGAATGAGTGTTGGTTAATGAAATGTAGGTCAAAAGTCATGGAGCCGAGACATAGTCAGCATGACTATGTCTCGGCTCCATGACTTTTGACCATGCACCACTTGCACCATTTGATTATGCAAATGATATATGTAGTTTCCGGTATATGTTCTAAAGCAGTTAGTAATATAAGTGAATATGTATACTCAGTCGTTTTTGGCATTTTTGTTTCCGACGTCTTCAGTTATGCTGTTATTGTATTACAGCGAACTATCTCTAGTTAGCAGTTGAGGTTATTATATAACAGTGGATCCTTTTCCCACATTTCCAAATTCTAATGAATGAGACAGCAGTGGTCGCCTAGTAGTTACGGGCGTGACTTGCGAGTGAAAGGCAAGGGTTCGGACCCAATGAGCACATAGCTTTGTGTAATTTATATCATCTCTACTGTGCTCAAATCGGCGAAGAAAAAGAACGTCACTTCCATCACGGGATTACGGTCCATTTCCTCTTATAGAGATAAAAAGTTGGTACAAACGTCTGAATTATCATTATTATAAAAAATTACAGTTCACTTTGACTGAAACAAAAGTTTTGAATAATATCCGGTACCTCCAGCGAAAACTTATATATATACCTGACGTGAGTCTTTGTTACAGTCTGATATGGATATTCATAACTAATATTAACTACATATGTACTTCTGAAGATACTGATGTTTCCGACTCCAGTGGAATGTCATTCGTACCGGTGCACATAATTAACTATGTACATTGTTCTAGGAAAGTTGTTTAATGTAGGTAAACTTTGACGGCGTTAATGTTACCTTTGTGTATTTAAACAAAGAGAACAATACAACTACGGATATCAAATTCAGGTTTTAGTACGATTTATTACAAGAGACCTTTAAGGGATCCTATCTTTTGTCAAGGTTTTTGCTGAGCAACGTTCTTTAATGAATATTATTCTAAAGATTTTCTCAACAAGTCTGAAAAATAAACTCTAATTCAAGAACAATTTTCTTGTTTAAAGTTGGCAAAAATTGAGAAATATAAAATGAATGATTCTTTCTTACAGATGACAAGCAAAAATAGAATTGATAAACATTCACAAAGCTAAGTTACCGTGAATAAAAGGTTACAAGTAAGGCTTCAGAAGTGGGTATTAAAATTAGAGATTATCAAAGGAGAAAACGCTATTCAAATTCCCTTCAGGAGAGAAAGTGAAAGGACGTTCGATGAAAAAGCGGTTTTAATACAAAGAAGTCTGTTAATCTTTTAGACTTATGATTGTTCGAGTCAAAACTCAGTGAAGTATGAATAGGATATTTCACTAAAGAAATTTTCTTCTTCCCAGAACATAAACAGGTATTATTCAAAAAGTTATTAGCCCTGGTTTTGTGTACCAACATAAAACCGGTATTGTTAAAGTCTTTTGATATCAAAAATTTATGTTGCGCTTTTTAGGCTTTTTTTCCGGATGGGAAAATCATCGACTGACTTCTCCCGCTTCGGGTGGAGCGGAAGGGAGTGTCAGACTTCTACTTACTAAAAACCCACCCTGTTCCTTCAACTGGCATAAGTTTCGAGGCCGCGGTATCTCATTAGAACATTCCTGCAACCATGGCAAGCAATAGCCCTTTGTGGCTCCGTCACTAGTGCTGACGACTCTTTGAGGCGCGCGTGGAACACGACGCGCCGCCGACCCGGGTCTGATCCTAACCGGACGGTGATCTACCCCTACTCGCCTCTCTCTCGCACGTTCAGCCTCCTCCTTCGCTAGCATGACTGCTGCGCAAGAGGCGATTGCATCCCATTTCCTTTCGCCCCGCACCATGGTCTGAACCAGGGCCGGAATGAGGACGCAGCGGTGCTCCGCCCAAGCAGGGCACACCTCAACCGTGTACGTTTTATAGGCTGGAGATTGAATTAACATTATTATTTTATGTTCATTAAATTCGAGTAATTCATGTAAATGTATCATTTTCATATTTTTAACCGTGTGTTGTCATTGTCCTTATTACATGTAGTGAGTAAAATTAAACTATTTACAAGTGTAAACTGGGAAGTAAATTAAGGTTTAGTTTACGTACCAAATTAACTTGATTTTGGTGATAACATTTTTACGATTATATTCTGCAAGCAAATCTGATGTAACCCTATGCTGCCCGCCAAAGGAAAATCGAATAAGAATAAGAATATTTATTTATCAGTATAAGTTAACTATTATTTCTTTTATTCTATTTATAAAGTACTCAAAATTAATATGAATTATTATGTAATCTTACCCTGCAGGATAAACAAAAAGATTAAACAATACTTTTATATAAAATTTACACAAGTATTTTATCGCTTTACTGGTACCTACTCAAAATCTGCTACGTTAAAATCGCTGTAACTAGAAAACTAATGTGATGCAAATTCGTCAATTAACTTGAGTTTTACTATTGTAATAATATATAGTGATCTTTTGTCATGCATAGAACATTGCATGCAAAAGTCCCGCACAAGACACGCCCACTTGTTTGGTGTACATACCTTGACACCGTTTCAATCATCCTCGCTTTTACATAGACAAACAGAAAAGCCTGAATATATTCAATTTATCCAAAGTATCTTTCATAAATTACTTCCAAAATGCTCAACAATAAATAAATCATACTCTTAAATTGTTTATTACTTGTTAGAATTTCTTTGAGTTACAAAATTTGCTTCCAATTTTCAGCTAAAATTGTATGCTAAATTTCCTGCACTTTCTAGTTTTAGGCTTCAGAACTTCATATGACTGCTACTGTATCATATACATTAAGTAAATAAATAGTATAGAACATTTAACTATACAAAATGGTGTGTAAGCTAAAACCATTTAATGATCATTTATAATTTTACATAGTCCAAAATGTTTCATGAAATGGTCCCATTAACATGTTGCCAGATTAACGTAATTTCAATATTTGCGGTATGATTTAATCTCATAATTTCTTTTTCTTTAAAAGTTGTTAACAAACGTTTATCCTTTGGATTGATCAACAACAAGAAGACAGTGATTTCGTTTTTGAGAAATTCGTCGACAGAACGTTTCGTCTATGGACGTTTCGTAGACAGAATGGTTCGCATTTGTGAGTTATGACGACAGGACGACAGGACCTATGGAATATTCACAGTGGGATTGTTTCGCTTATGATTGTTTCACTATTATTTTAATTACCAAGCCAATAAGAAGATTGAGTTAAATAGTGAAAAAGCCTCAAAGAGTTGTTAGAATACATGGAGCCCCATAGAGTCATTGCCCGCCGGGGTTGCGGGAATGTTCTAATGAGATACCGCGGCCCCGGAACTTAAGGGCAGCTGAAGGAACAGGGTGGGTTTTTAGTCAGTGGAAGTCTGACACTCCCTTCCGCTTAAACCAGAGCGGAAGAAGTCATTTGACGATTTTCCCACCCAGAAAAAAAAATAGTGAAAAAGCCAACATACTGTCAGCACTGCCCTTATAACCTCCGCAATCCAAAACTGGTGTCAGATTTTCTGTCTTCGACCCGTAATGACCGTCAACGAACAACCAGCCAACGAACAGCCAGGTCAAACGTCTTTTATTTATTTACTAGCTTGTGCCAGCGGCTTCGCCCGCGTGGGAAGTTTTTCCCGTGTAAATCCCGATCCTGTGGGAATTTCCCAAAATTCTTAGCGGATGCCTACGTCATAACATCTACCTGCATGCCAAATTTCAGCCCGATCCGTCCAGTGGTTTGGGCTGTGCGTTGATAGATCACTATGTCAGTCAGTCACCTTTGAGTTATATATGTTTAGATTTATTAAAACTGTATGCAACACAAAATATACAAAGGCGGACTTAATGCCATAGGCATTCTCTACCAGTTAACCATGGGTGGTGAAGATATAACATGGCAGGTGCATAAAAAAAACCAATAACATAATATATTCAAAGTAAAAGTTTTATTACACATACATATATAACTAGAACAAACTTTCATACACATTTATTATAATACATATCAAAATTATATTATATGTATTTATTAATAAAAAGTCATAGAAAGGGAGTTATGAAAACTCTGCTTCCTGTTAAGAAAATAATCCCGCAATTTTCTCTTAAATGCATATTGTATGGTGGTGGTTTACCATGAAACAAAGAAATTGCAATATGTTAAGATAGCCACTCATCCATCGGCTGACTTTTAGGCATTGCATAACCTTGAACCCGAACAGAATAACGCAAATAGTACAACGGGTATACATGAGCCAAAATATGACAACGTCATATACCGAGTCAGATTTAAAAATGGCAGAACTACGCAGATATTGATTGACAGCTGTCATAGTAAAATAGGAATCGAAATAGAATGTACCTAATTACAAAATAATATGAGTCTCAGCCGAATTGTTTTTAAACTTTGGTTTTTAGTTAGTTACCGTAGTTCCTTACTGGATCCACATGTTGTATTACGGTCTACTCTCTCATACACGTTTACGGCTTACAAACCGTATACAAACCAACAGGGAGTACATTAGATAAAGTTTTAAACATAATATAATACATTTTAATCTAAACGAGACTACAAACTAAAAAAAATTCACGCTTTTTAGTGTGTCGGTTTGTAATTTATCTAGTTACAAAAGCTAAAATATAAGATTCCCCCGATGCAGAGCCGTTAATTTTTGTGGAGTTCTCCTGGGACTTCACCATTAGCTTTACTTCACCATATGCACTGTGACGAGCATAAAGTGCTTAACATCCATATTCAAGTAATCGAACCGCAATCCACGAAATACTTATTATTGAGTAGTTTGGGTGGCCACCTGTGATCTTTATCATTAGTTCCACTTCCCTAAATGATGCTTTTCGAAAGCAACTGCACAAGTTACTATAAGTAATACCCAAAACGCTACAAGTGTGCCTATAATATTTGAAGTGTTCCCTCGATTTCTCCATGATTCCATCATCAGATCCTAACGTGATGACAATGGGACCAACTAGAAAGTATAAAACTTTCAAACTAAAAAAAAACAGTTCAAGATGAACTGAGAACCTCCTCCTTTTTCTGAAGTCGGTTAAAAACTCTTCCTCTACTAATACTACTAGTAATCTGTAAATCCCCAAGAGACTGGCGGCATAACGGCCCTATGACTAAAAGCTAAGCGTTGTCATACTTTGTATGACAATGGGGTTTGGCCATAGTAATTGGGTCACGGGAAATGAGAAGGGCCTTATTTTAAGGCATTAAAAGCTGCTGCGTTAAGGTACTAATCATTATTTTACTAAAACTATGTCAGAATCAGCTACATTTCCAAGCTTAGTAATATAGCTGGCAGGGTAACACATTACTTTTGGCCAGAACAGTGTAAGATTTTCTGGGTTCTGACTACACGTAACAACTGTCAAAGATGTATAAATGACAGTTGTAACCGCTGGCTTAACGTTTCTAGGTACGGAAGAATTGCCATATTTTAGGATGTTCACGTTGTTCACCCATCTAGGGACCGAACTCGGCAAGCGTTGCTTAACCTTCAAGATCAATTTTGGCAATCAACCTTGAACCTAATTTCTTTAACAAGAAAGTTGAAAATCTATCAAAGAAATTTGACAGATTGTTGTAGCTTGATGTGCTGGCTTCTGTACCTACCTACTAATGATGAATGAAAAATCTTTTCTTAAAGAAAAATATAATTTATTTTTTTACTACCCACATATTTCTAAATGACTCACATTTCCGCATCTATCTTCAACACACCTGTGAACCTGTCAAAATTATGTAAACTTCATTGTTGTCTTTATTCTTGTCACAAGGTCAAACTGGCGAAGTAGAAATACATTAAGAAATGAATAGGTACGTCAAAATAATATTTTGTTCAGAGCAAGCGATGACAAGTGACGGTAACGGTTTAAGTGGATAATTTAAAAATATTACGCGGCAAAATTATGATATTTCCTGTACACTCTCAAATATGTATCATACTAGGTCGTAAAAAGTTTAGATAAATTAAATTAATAATTAATCATTGACATTGCATAACTTCTATTTAGAAAATAGCCCGTCTATCCCTTCTCAAAGTACGATGTTTATAAATAGAAATATTTATAATAGAACGAGTTTTATATTTAATACTAGCTGTTGCCCGCGACTTCGTTCGCGTCGGAGGTTTTCCTGTATAAATTTCGATCTCGTGGGAAATTCCAAGACTTCCTTTCTTAGTGCTCCCCTACACACCCCAAGGAACATTCATGCCAAATTTCTGATTCTTGCACTCAGTATTCTTGGCTGTGTGTTGTCTGTCAGTCAGTCGGTAACGGAAGTGTGTTATATAATATTGATGACTAGCAGTTGCTCGTGACTTCATTCGCGTGGGTAGTTTTTCCCGTGTAAATCCCGATCCCGTGGGAATTTCGCAAAATCCCGTCTTAGCGAGCATGTATACGTACTAAAAGGAACCCCCATGCAAAAAGGGAATGCCTATAAAATGCTTGAAATGGACAGAAACTGCGAATAGTACTTAATTCTTTTTAAAATAAAATATGTGTAATGAAATAATTTTCAAGTTTGTTTAAGTAGGATATAAAAATATAGGAATCATTAAAATATTTAACCTGATATCCTTTCAATTCATTCTTATTTTTATTGGAGGTCAGTGTTAATTTGACACAAGTAAGTGACATTCAGCCAAACAGGAATCGTGTAACTAACCCCCCTTTGCAACCCTTAAATTGAAGATTTGATTGGCCAATGATCGTCTCACCTACGTTATGCTTATAAGTAACCCGAGTCTTTTAGAGGAAAGAGACTATTTACAGAAATGGGTAAATGACTTTGGTTAATTTAAATTAATTATTTCTGTGGTTGAATAAAGGTCTTGATCAGATGATTAACCATAATAAAAGTTAATTCTAAATACCTTAAGACTAATGAAGACAATTCATTTCTTCCTGAATTAAAGATTCAAACATATATTTATATATTTTACAAAAGTAATAAAGAAAGGAATTAGGAAATCTGCCCCTACAAAAATTTGTAGGGGTTAGTAGGCTCCACACCAAACGCCTCAACTAAAATGAATGCCAACCACTATGTGCATCCCCTTCAGATAGGATATTGGATTCAAAGCGGTTTTAAGTCCTATACAATAAGTAGGTACAACCATTCAGTCCAACATTAATCAATAATAAATTGAACACTTTAATTAGTATGTTACTTTTCATTCTTAGTATAAGGTTAAACCTCAGTATATGATAGGACTAAGCCTATATTTATAATGGTACAGAGACTCTTTTATAAATTATTGAGATGTACTCAAGCCATTCATTATATCACAATTATTTCACAACCTCTTTATCCAAGAATTTCATAAGGGGTCAACAGGTAATGTCCCACCAGTCTAGTATCAGACAGAGCCAGAATTTACACGAAGGGGCCCCATAAGTGCTCCTACTCCTCATAGGGGATCAACGGAAACACCCATGATATTCCATCAGTGCCGGGTGCCTACATACATTGAAATAATGAGAATCATTCCCATAATATTCCTCCCATGGAATTCCAAGAATTAGGTTATTAAATTCAATTATCATAATTAAAATGTCACAATTACATTAATCATGCTGGAGTGAAATAGTATCAGGAATATTTTCCTATAATTTGTTTAAGTTAGAAGGAATGGGAAGGAAATGATTAGTTGGAAAAGAAGGAATAAGGAAGAGGTAGGGCCTAGCTAATTAACTTGCAATACTAATTTAACCCCAATTAACTATGTAAGATTGATGTGGTGAGTTGAATCAATAATACAATGTTTTGTTGGCCTACAAAACATTGCTTACCAATTACAGTTGTAGAGTGTGCATAAAGATCTTTGCTGCATGTGAAGTGTTCCTGCTTGCAGTAGGATATAATCACCAATGAGTATCTTCTTAGGAGGCTACACTTAGAAGGGGTTTGCGAGGTCCCTTAAATTCATAACAACTCCTTGAATATGACACTCACTTATGAAAATACTACAGATTGTGTAAAGTCAACTGGTGCATAATTAGTATATTCATAATCTTGAAATAACTCTAATCTCACGACGAAGATACGCGGAACTAACTACACTTATTATCTAGCAACTCTACTATTCAACTTAAGAAATGAACCAACACAACCTGGCCAATGATGCATTACTTCAATAACAAGTTATAACCAGTTTCTGTTTGTTTTCAAATCATAAGTGAATTGATTTGGCCCTACTATAGATTAACTACGCATATCTGCTTAGGTTTCTAATTCATAAGTGAATTGATTTTACGCATTTCTTATTATTATACCGCACTCTCTACTATAGATTAACTACGCATATCTGCTTAAGTTCCTAATACTATATGAAGAAATAACTTCACTCGAAGAACTGAAAATTCACACATTATAAAAAATAACAAGGAAAATTTGCAATAAGTATGGAGGTGTATCTGCTTGTTGCTAATACAATCTGGAAGAAATAATTCATTCTAAATTATGTTAAAATTCACATAGTAATACAAAATATCAAGGAAAACCGCAAAATCACAATAAGAAAACATAATTAATTAACATAAAGGAACTCTCAAAAGCTTCCACCGACATTCCATAAACAATATTATAAGCCATAAGGTGATTAAAGTTTACTCTAGTTATACAATAAGTGACTTTATAAATATCTCTTAATAATTGTGTAAAACATTAGTAATTCCAAAGTAATCACCGATTATATTAACTAGGAAGGCCATGTTGGTTTCAAATACTTCTCTCTAATAATATGTCTATTTGATAAAAGAATTTATTTTAGGTTTAAATAAAATTCAAAATATAAAATAATTGTTCAAGTAATTAAACCAAAATGGCGAATATAAGGAAATCATGCTACTAACTTTTGGTGTCTTCTTTGGACTGTGAATTATCATGTAATTAAACTCCTGTAAATATCCCTACTTTCTACTCTATCAATCTCACCTACTTTACAAAGGGTACCTTTATTAAATATTGTAGACCTATTCTTCTTTCTAGATTATATATTATTTAATTATATAACGCAACCATATAAAATAGCTAACCGGTGTACATGATAACCCACAGTGATGCAGTACTCCTTCTTGAACTCCTTTGTTGCTGTAAGGAGCTAAAGTAACCTTCCCCCTGCCGTATAATAAAGTGTTACGAAGGAATAAATATTAAAATACTTTACTGAATCGCGAGGGAGGTGAAGTTGTTCTCATATGTCCATCACAAGTGGTACATGCTTCTAACTACTATTTATTAAATTAAATCTACTCGTAGAAGCTGAAAGAAAATTCTATATTAACTTATAACTACATGTACCTCCGGTACGCGATTATGAGTAACCACAGTATTTGATTGTCTTTTGTCGCACTTCCCTTTTTACCATTACCTTAAGGAATACTAATCCCTAAAATTTCGGATATTTTTAATACACCTAAAGGTAATGATTTCATTTGGTAATAAAATATCTCGAACAAGATTTTACAATAATATTTTTAGAAACTAAGTATCTACATTCGCGTCTGTGCTCATTTTCCAAGGAACTATTAAATATAGTTAAAGAATAATATTATACTACTTAGTACATCCACACATAGAAAGCTTAACACCAGGTTATAGCCTCCTACTTGCAAAGGAAAAAACTTCATTCGAAAAGCTTTCGCCCTTGTTAGTACCCTTTCTTTTACTCATCAAAGAGTCCCAATGAATTTAAATATTTAGTATGTAGCACAACCTAACCACCCTAATTCCCCATATTAAAACAGCTGAAAAGGTGGTATTATTCAGGATAAATATTTGAAAACAATACACAGAAGATGTATTTACTAAATTATTGAGACTTATAAGTCTAGTATTGGTTGTAGTACTCCCTAGCCTTACAGTCTAAATTCGAGAGATATCTACAATTTATCTCAATACTATGACTCCAACCAATACCTCTGCAAATTCGTGAAACTGAATTATGTTATAGTGAATGTTCAATATATATATAAACCTAGTACTTCCTTATTATTTTCTTTCTTAATTATGTTATGGTATTAATATTTTATGTTGAATTTCTATAGGCCAGAAACTCACCCCCAGTAGCTGTGAATCACACCAGATCCCATCTAGAAAGTCTCGAATTTAATCGACTAGTCAGGACCAATGGACTCACCTACCCCTTACCATAACCCAATTATATTTTGTTTAATAAATATCTTGTCTCTTATTTGTAGGTATGTGTTATGTAATATAAATCTTCTATGCATTCATTCTACGTGTCGTGTATATTTGAGGCAGTGATGTGTAACTATTAACTTATAAATAATTGTGTACTTATTTATTTAATACTGAACCTAACAATCCTCATGATTTATCGTATCCAGTCTGGAGTGATAAATCATTTAATATTGAGAAGCGTCCATATGATTCTATCGATTGGATCGATAGAATAAACTTTCACTGATGTTATCGTGTTTACTTGAATAATACCACATACTATACACGAAAAGACACACACCTTTAAGAACAGTAATATAACATCCTAAAATAATTTAGAGATAATTTGTTTACTAAACCTTTTTGCTTATTGAATGCAAAAGAATAATTTAATGAACAAATTATCTTACTACTCATAAATCAAACGGAATAGTATTCACATAAAACATTAGTATAGAACCCTCTATGGTGTATTAATTTATCAATCAATATTAAGAATAATTCTATTGTAATAAAATATATTATTTGGTTTCTTAACTTAATATGCTAAATTAAATAGCATAAGTACATCTGCAATGAAAGTAATCTAAATTATATTGATAGGATTCATTTAACATTTTAATTTATTCTACCACTGTTTATTTAAATAGGATTATAACTTAGTAGAACAAAATTAAACTCCAACATAGCTTCCAGAAGAATTGTTTTGCAATTATAAATGACGAGTTATAGAGTTTATTTCACGTAATTAATAACACTTCGGATTAAATACCCAATTCTAATCACCATGATAAGATTCTCAAGGATAAAGAATATTGACTTACCAAGTTCTGATGACTCTTACCACAATCACTGATACTTATTACTTATTGACTTTCGCTATACACTCTCGACGAGTTTCTTCTTTTTCTCTTCTTTTTGAATCCCGCGAACATGAGTTTATATACTATAATTTCCCACCCAATTATTGCCTCTTAAAATTGTGTCCAATAGGCCTAGCATGCGTCGTTCCATGCGCAGAAGTCGATTTTTAGGTGTTAGTGGTTGCAGCGGGGCGCGGGGAGCGACGCAGTGCTGCGGCGCAGCCCCCAGCGTGCAACCGGCGCATTAGCAACAAAGTACACTTTGTTTTTGTTTTCATATTCGCGTTGAATCAATTGAGCTACTCTAGATTATGTACAATCGTCAATTAATCCCTAACGAATTATTTTACAGAATTAGTGCACAGTTATAATTAATAATTCGACCTAAGTGTACCATAAGTCTAATGAAAATTATATATGCATGTCAATATTAATTAAAATCAAATATTTTTTTAAATAGAAGACGTACGTCGTAGGATGTAAGAATCACATGTTTTGAGAGACTAACATTACTGCATTTTCGATTGTTTGTTTACTTTATTCTAGCAAGGCATAGCGTATATAATGACGACTGTGGCCATTTTTAAGAATTTTGGTTTTACTTCTACTCACGAAACCTATTTCTGAACACGGAATTAGATTGAACGCGTCTAAACGACGACTCGGCATTCTTAACCTAAACTAACCTATATTACATAAAAAGGTTTGTAACTGACTTCTACCTAGTTTTATGATAATTATTGAAATTAATATGGGTTGCCTACGATTTGTAATAACATTTGGCGTATATTTCATTGTTGTTCATGTAAGGCATTTTTTTATATGGCTGATGGGCATTCGCCTTTGAGAGCCCTACTGCTGAGATTTCGTGATTAATCAGTGAGTGGTATTTCACTTTTATATATACAACGTGTAATTTAAAGGGTATATACATACCGAGTGCACGGCTTCTTTGGATGATAACAAATGATATGGCAAGGGTTTTGTAATCCTATGTCTACAGTGTGGAACTTATTAGAAATTTCAATACATTGATACCAGAGACCGAATCTTTCAAATTAAGAAGAACGAAGAGAATGATCGTGTTATTGCCAAGTCACGTGGAAAGTTATTGACCCTCGTAGTGCTGTGACACGTTTGTTATTATTGATATTCAAGAAACATATGAAACCGATAATTTCGTATCATATCTTTGAGTCACTTATTTTGTGCTGAAACTGGACATAGAGACTCCATACCAGATGTTGTCTTCAGTCCTTTTGGATAGATATGGGGTTTCCATTACACGTTGTATAAAGACCATATTCTAAATGTTAAATGATAAATGATCTTTATTTTGCAAATTGGTTATTAAATAACACTTTTACACGTCATTTTTTTCGTAAATATTAACTAGATGAGGCCGGTGTTTCCTAACTGACTACCCTGAGAAGAAACACCGAAACAAACTCAGGGGTCCGTCTCTTTTGAAGTCCATACAATCTACACTGGTTTAATTATATGGGTATTTTTCCATGCCTTGTCATTTGAACATCGTTGGCAGTCGTTACAGATAGGCAGAAGCTAGAAAACCTGACCCGGGTCTTGCCAAACGCTATCGTGTTACCCAGCTACTGGTTGTGGAGGTCAGATAGGCAGTTGTAAGACAACTAAACTTAGCTGCATCTAGTTAGACTGGAAGCTAACCCCAACATAGTTGAAAAAAGGCTAAGTAGATGATGATAATATTCTAAAAGTTGTTTAAATTAACTCTATATGTTTCGTCATCGAGGCCAGCGATGTGCCTCGATGCTGCAGCGATTCAGAGTCAGCACCAACAGTATCCTCGCCACCTTATCGGAAAAATTGATGGTCCTTTTCTCAGGCAATGGGTGGGTGTATACGTGAGAGCGGGAGTTCATGTGCCAAATTGAGTGTGTTTGTGTGTCTTATTTTTGTTTTGTGTATGCTTTTTATTGTTGTGTTTCTACTAACATAGTTTTTAAGTTTATACTAACAAGTTTTAATGGATCCTTGATCTGAAATAAAAAGTATATTATATAATGCAAAAGAGTTACATACCGTTGAAAAGAGTAACTGTGGAGTTTCTTGCCGGTTCTTCTCCATAGAAAATGACCAATTTCGAACCGTGCACTAAGTTGTGACGTTTTGTAAGTGCCCATTTAGGCCCATGTGAAATAAAATATTTTGAGTTTAAGTTTGAGACTATGCTGGTATGCTACGTAAGCATAAACTTTAAACAGTCTTTACGATAACGGAAAAAGGAGTATGAAATGACATGGACAAAAAAGTACATTCCATGTACACATACATAGTAAATAATATTGTATATTAAAAATAGAAAAATGATTTAATACGTAGTTCTTAACCTCTCTGATCTCGTCAGTGTTTATTTCAAAATAATTAGTAATCAAGATGAATTCAAAGTACCATTTGTCAACGTTCGCCATAATGGACCATAGAGTAAGATAAATATAATAATGGGTGTTCCACATCAAGCATACTACTTGCATATATCACATAGACGTGTGATATGGACGACAAAACGCTATTATTAAAAACATTTTATTTATACGAAACTGTCTTCGTTGGTATTTTTGGCATTTAATAAAATTATCTTTTCATAATGTTGATGCGTAAGATAGTTTTTAAATATTTCACACAAATAAAAATCTGAAAACGGAACGCGTTACTTGTTTGACAATGTGTCATTGTCTATGTCAAATGTCAATATTATGTTATTGCAGAATCAGATCATAGATGATACATATTAATTGCAGATTCTACATTGCGTCCTGTGTTTGTTTTTGCGATTATTTTCTAATATTTTTGACCCCTGCTTATTTCAACGTACTGATACCTTCTACCACCCGATTACCTTGCTATTAATACTGGACTCTGATTTACATTGCGTTGTGGATTTGTTTTATGGATCAATATGAGGTGCATCAACTGCGGAATAGCCATGCAAAGGTTGCAGAGGCATCTCATATCCTCGCTTTCTGCACACAATCAAACAAGACTTTCGCGTTGGATAACCAATGCCCAACCCAGGTAAGAAGTTGGACTAGAAAAAACTTAACCTGATTTATTTTCATATAGTTCTGGTATGCGAAATCTTACAGTGCATCTTATTTTCAGTTGCCTCTTGATACATTATTTATTTGTCATCCATGCTTATTATTATTAAACACCGAAACTGATGAACAAGAGAGACTACTGGGGCATAACATGGTTTTCCGTTGCTGGCTGTTCTATTATCACAAAATACTAATTATGTGGTAAGCATTTTGTTTTTCATTATTATAAATACCTAGTTGTATTAATCTATAAAAAAATGAGCTTTCATACTATGTATGTATGATTGTTATATCTGTGTTTTATGTATTTTTCATCTTTAACCTAATATACTTGCCTAAAGTAGGCATGTGTCACATAGTACTGCTCATTTTACTATAACATAGTACTTGAAAACATAAAGAGATATTTAAAAAGATACCCTTGTTACTAAAAATTATATAAACATAAGAATTATCTAATGATTGAATTAATTTATTATTGTGTTTATTCTAACTGTGGTTTATTTTCAGCCTCCAAGAAACAACTATGTTTGCCATGTGTGTTGGATGCGAGCAAATAGACAGGCAGTGCATGACTCATCACGAGACATGCAAGAATTGGCTTTGGATAATGATGCAGCAGCCCCTAATGTTAGCCAAGTTGTTAGCCCACCAGAGCCACCACCGTTGCCGCCTGTTCAAAGAGGGCCATGGGAAAGTAATACCATATCATTACCTAATTACAAGCGAGCTTCGATTACATCTGTTCACAGTATATTTCAACAATGCAGAAACAGAATGGTACATTTGGCCCCGCAATCCCTCAAAAGAATTCTTTTGCAGGAACATAGTTTCTATGTTCCTCGCAGCTGTAGAGTGTGTGAAACACATTTGTACAGCGATCAATGGCATTTATTACCTCAAATGAATGAGACACATTCTACATTTAGTGCTATCCATATAGAAGACAATTAATATTATGAAGTCAAAAGCTAATATTTTGAACTTTGAAAATGTCTCAGATATTCTCTCACGGAACAGTAATCACAATTATAAAATAATAATAAATAAATCTATGATTGTATTTTTTTAACAAGTCTGGTTATGTTTAAAGCAGTTATTTATGTAATTACTGAAGCCCTATATTTACACTTAATCCAGGTTAGTGTATTGGTGAAATAAAAATGCTCTGTTCTATCCAAGCTGGTTGATTGACCTCCCTAGGTCTCTTTATTAACACTATCGCTGCATTGCTCTAATGTATATTATCTTCGTAAGCATTTAAGATATAATAATTATAATATGTCAAAATATTTTTGTTTAATTTCTCTAATAAGTAAATAAATAATAATTTTTACTCCTTTGTTTTATTCTGTGTTTCCCTCGTTGGTCTAATGGTCGCAAGCGCTACTGCTGAGCATGAGGTCCTGAGTTCGATTCCCAGGTCGAGTAAAGTGATATTGGGTTTATTCATCAGAAATTTCTCAGTAGCAGCCCGGAGTCTAGATTTGTGCCTGGTTAATAGAAACAGGCTCGCCCCCTATTAAATGGTACTCAAAATAACTGGTGAAATCTGGGTGTACTATAGGTACACCTCTGCCCAACCCTTCGGGGAATACAGGCGCGATGTTATGTTAATGTTTGTTATTATTGTCACATTTTTTGAGACTATTACCCAGTTTAATAAAATGTTAGTCAATATTCAGTTTAAAATCCTTACTTTGTTTATTGGTTAAATACTAAAACTATATCAGTTATACGCAATAATTCACAACTGTTCACTATTTTAAAGCGCCTTTAAGTGTTTAATAGCGAAATTATAATCTAAACACCTTATTGCTAGCGATCTGATTAAAAGGTTTACTGTAACTGTTTTTTGTCTAGTCTGGTGTAATGCCAAGATTTCTGAGTTTTTTATTTATAGCAATTTAATGAGTCAATATTCACGAATATAAAACACCAAAAATCATTGGTGTACACTAAATTCGATAACTATGCCGACGTCCATAGTAAAATTGGCCATGTCCTTTGGCATATTTTTGCATATTTATAGATACTTCCAAAAAATCACACTTTTGCATTTACAACGTGTAACGGAAACCCCATATCAATCCAAAAGGGCTGAAGACAACATCTGGTATGGAGTCTCTATGCACAGTTTCAGCACAAACGTTGTATAATATTAGTTTGGATAGCTTTCGTCAATCCCATAGGTTATGGGTATTTTAATAATAATCGACTTTGCCACGCTATCCCACTTAAGTGGTGATAGATTGTCAATTGTCTAGAGCCTTAAGCGAAGAAAAGTTATGAAGCTGTAAAGTACGACCCGAAGATGGAGAATAAGTTTTTCTGGATTAGGTCAATGTTCTGGTATATAAAAAATTGGTTTGAACGAAATACAGTTAGCAGTTTTTGAAATATAGAATAGATAAAAACTTTGTCATTTATACAAACACTATGAAAAACAAAGTATCTTTCGCTAATCTTTACTTGCTACTACGGAACCTTTCATGGGTGAGCCTAACTGGCCTATTTATTTATTTTTTATCCGCTGGTGCGCTCCAATTCCCCAGGGCCAGCGCTGACCAAATAACATCGTTTTCATTTAGATTTGCGGGATTTGCATTTTCTGGCTACATTTTATTACTAACAAAAAACTAGCTAAGATTTAACTCTCTGTTTACATCATCGGTCATGCTTCGTTAAATACTATTATTCATTTCATTCATTCAAATTAGGCTGCGAGCGAGAACTTTTAAACTAAATAATTTTAAATAAATACAGTTCCGCCTGAAAAGAAGAAGTGGCACAATAAACTCTTTAGTAAACACCTCTGTTTGTAAAGTTTAAAGAACTTGAATTTATATGACCACAAAGTTTACTCTTACTAGGTGTTGATGTGATCTGACCGATTTCAGCCACGGTGACCGCCTTCTTTGTAATAATCCCCACTGGTGCGCTCGCAATGCAGCCAATCTTCTTTTTTATAAAAATCCTCACTCATTGTAGGTATGTGACCCAACTAGCACAAATGGGCTGCATTAGGGCTTTGGAGCGTATCCGATTATTACTTATGGTAATAGACGTAAGCGCTAGAGCGTCTACTACAGACTTAAAGCAGCCGCTTTAGCGCTATTTGGGCGCCATTTTATGCAACCTAAAGTTCCATTTAACCTGCACAACGGTTGCATAAAGGTTCCTTAATAGCTATAACGATTTATTAACGCTATACTAAAGCTCTCGTAGCGCTACTTTTGAATGATTTTGAACTACTTTGAACGAATGAATTGATTATAGTTCTTTATTGTATATCTTCAGTTGACATTATTTGTAATATTTTGGTAAAGTGTTTTCGTCGCCATCATGAAAATAAAACAAAAATAAGTAAAAGCTTGTATTCTGTATTAGCAAGATATATAAAGATACTTAAAACGCTGTCCAGTTTACTGTAGATATACAAGATAATTTTCGAGTAATTTTAACGTACTTTTATGATATTTAAAAAATTAACAAAAGATATGTGATATTTTTTATTTGTTATACAGAATAAATTTTATTCCGTATTTTTACGTGTCGATAACTTACTATTCGCAAGTGGCAAGTGGGCAAGCATTTAATGCACATTTAACTGAAAAACCAATGTATATCAACTCAATTTTGCAAGAGAATTATAAGTTTTCTTAAACAATCATGGCGTCATTGTAATGTAGTCATAACCTGCAGTTTTAGCTCTAATAACTCCCTTTTAAGAATCATAGCGCTAATTTTCACCCTTCTAACGCTTCCAGTGATTTTTGTTTTGTTGAACTTACAGCCACAAAAAGCTCCTATTTTCCTGTTTTTGAGGTTATAAGATCTAGTTACGTACTTATTCGTTTAGCATCCATTTTTATTAAATCTATACTAATATTATAAAGCGGAAAAGTTTGTTTGTTTGCTTGAACGCGCTAATCTTCGAAAGTACAGGGTGGATTTGGATGAAATTTAGTATGGAAGTAGCTTGAAGCTTGAAGAAGGTTATAGGCTGCAAAAAAGGAGAGTTATATTTTTACCGTCTTTTTTTTTAATCCACGGGAGCGAAGCCCCGCGTGAGTACCAGTGTTTTATAATAGTTACAAAAGCGGCTGTAAAATGGCGAATGGATTGAGCCTGCAAGGAATGACTATTGCTACTGAAGGCCTTAGTTACACTGATGATTTTTTTGTAACTATAGTATGCATAAGAGTTTCTATTATTTCTATAATGAAACTTATAGTAGTATAGTAGTGGTTACTATAACAATAACCTATAAAAGTTACAATGGAAACCACTGTGCAGCTGTGAGTGGCAGAATGACCTTCGTAACTCTCATATAAAGGTGTAAGTGGTAAATGAGTTCTACCGTGGACTACTGTGAAGGCTAAGGTAGTATTTGATTCAGCTTATAGCACCTTAAGTAACTTTTATAGCTATAGACGTTTACGGATGCAGATATGCAACTTTGAACTGCTTTTTGAACCCTTAAACCACTATTTTACAGCCCAAAGTAACAAAATAGGCTGCTATTTCCACTATTGTGCTCGTTAGGGAGTACACGTTTCTCATAGCTAAAATTGATTGCCATAGGTAGTCGGGCTTTCAATCCATCACGCTTGCCATCAAGCTCAATGAGCCGTTGTGACTCGTCTCGGACTTTGGTTTTCACCTAAGCTTCCAGTCCCATCAGTTAGCGGCATGCTGCTCCCACTGAGAAGGTCATATTTTTCCAATGTCGTTTATTCACAGTTGTCCAATGTCCCTGATTAGGTATGCATGTATTGAAACACCCGGTTTTTTGTGAGCAAATGCTCAAAGGATTTTAAAACCGTAATCATTCCGATCTGGGAGAATGCCGTATGTCGGACTCTTACTGACGTTAACTCCACAGTTCTTAGCACTATCGTGAATTGAGGGCCCGGGATATATTTGAATTGACGCCGAACTTTACCTAGCGTGACCGACTCATCGACGGCATCAATTCATATTAGGCGTGCATGAATTGCCAGGAAACGAAATCACCTGTTGCAGATCTCACCCCATGATGGCTGAAGATCAATCCCTTTGACCCTCGACTAAACATAATCAATCATGAAAACCCTAACATTTTTTACGAATTATGCTTTATGCAAACTGATGTCGAATACAGCAGATTTAGTGCTGATGTGTTATTAAAACCACAATGCATAACGGAATGCACAACCAACCTATATCGTGTCCAAGACTGGGACAAAGGTCTCCACTCTATAAGAGGGAACGGGCTGGAACCATAATCTATCACCCGTAATCGCAGTGTCGCATGTCTTGGGATTTTGACCCTAGGACATGTCGATTTCCATAAGGAGAATTTAAACCCAAAACTCTAACTCAATGGCAAGGATACGCCCACGACCTTCAACTTCAAGTATGTCTTTTGTTTCTTTTTCCGGCGAAATTTTATGTATCCCCTAGAATATATCGTTAATTTTTTTTTAATTCTTATTAGATTGAAAACTAATTAGCAGATTCCTGTTAGAGAATTTCAAATTACTAATAATTATGATATATTTTAGTGTCAGTTTAATCTCAATTTCTGATCTTTATTTGCCTTTTCCCAACCTTGTTTGCGTCGGCTTTGCAAGTCCAACTGGATGCAGCTGAGTTCTAGAGTTTACATAAAGAGAGTGCCTATTTAACCTCAACAACTCAGGAGTTAGGAAATAGGATACAATATGGAAATACTAGAAGCAGATTTTTGGCTTCTGACTACGCGTGACGACTAGCGACTGTCACAGACTTACCCACAAACAGCTCATCATTATCTCAATTTCTGTTAGTATTTTAGTATGTAGGAAGTTGACGCTAGTATTTTCATGTTGACCGTAATTTTAACAATCATAAAATGACACATTTTGTTTGAAAAATAACAATTCTTTTTTTAAAGATTACTCTTGCAATGTGGGTAGAATTCACATTACTAACAATCTTGGTAATCCAACTAAGCTAGATATGCTTGTATCTGGAGTGGGTTCATGGCAATAGTGTAATGGGTGGGGTTCGAACCCGCAACCTCTCGATCTCTCTCGATCTCGAATTATACGATCAAGTACATAATATTTCAAAATAATTATATGGTCGCCATTAAATAATTATAGAAACATGACGTGTCTTATGATTGCCCAATCATAAAACATTTCTGTTTATGAAAACCTTTGATATCCACCACAACACTTAAATTACTATGTAGGCGGAAGGTATTAATGTCTGGAGCCAAATTCTAATATACAATTTTCCGCTTTAGGATCAACTCATACTAGGATGCGACGCAGCAAAGAATAGAACTTTGTTTAAAACACAAAAACCAAATAAAAGAATTGTGATTCCATTTTATTCATCAGTTAGATTTTTTTTTTTAATAGTTGAGGCGATGTATGTCTCTTCTAGGTGAAAAAGTACTTTGTTACGTAGACGTGATCACGTGACGTCATTTGAGCTAGATTCAAAAATGCAGAATGACTTTCTCATCACTTTCTCATTTCATATTGAAGTTGTAGGTACTATTTTATTCAGTTACTTGCTATGCCCGCAACTTAGCGTAAATTCCGATCCCACGGGAATTCCGGGATAAAAAGTCTAAACCTATAATACATATGTTTTCTAATAACCTCCTCTTTTTTTTCTGCGAATCCCTTTAAAATATGTTCAGCCGTTCCAGAGATAAACCCTGACAAACAAAAAGACAGACAGACAAAAAAAATTAAAACGATTGTGTCTGTTCTAATGTAGTGTAAATAATTAAAAGCACTTGATAAAACACAGTTAGCTTGAAATAACAGACAGACTATTTAATTTACATTAATATATGTATAGATTATAAGTTATATGTATAGATTAACCAAATGGAGGTGTTATAGTTCTTAGAAGTTGTATGTTGTAAGTTGTAGTGGTTATAAAGCGCGCATAACGTCGTCGTGTCTGTCCTGATCTTTAGAGAAAATTCTGCCGAACTCTAATCTAACTTTGATCAAGTAGGTTTGGTAGGTTTTGGTTTTTACAGACTGCTTTTCAAACCGAATGTATTAAATTACTTGAAAGAATTGCCTTTGGCTGATTCAATCAAGGGAGGCTTTTATCACTCTAGCTACAGTAAATCTTGCAATTTATAGGCATATTAACACGTGAAGTAAAATCTTTGTATCTACGTTTTTAACGAAGTTTACACGGATAGAATTATCTAATGAATTTAAAAGAATATTACAGTTTGAATAATACTTTTTTTTCCTCAATTTTTGTGAGTTCATTATTTTATTGCAATATTACAATAAAAATAATTTATTAAAAAATAAAAAAAAAACCGACTGCTCTACTGAAATGCAAGAACAAGCACATTTTTTTTAAGACGTGACAAGCAGTCGGGACCCAATTGAACATAATATAATATAGTTATTATTTTTTAATGAGTACTGGACCTGAGATGACCGGAGAGAGATAGGTGCAGGACCAACGGCTTGACGTGATTCCTGAGGCATAAAGTATTATTTAACCAAATAATCAAATAAATTTATATTTTATTTTATTGGGACTAATTTAATTATCAACTTATGTATAAAAGCAATTCCAAGCACACTTTGAATTGCTTTTAAATTAACCACACGTATCAAAAATTCCTTTAAAAATGCGTCTACGGATTTTTATTTTCGTTTTTGGCACCGACTTCCGAAATTAAAGTTATTTTTCACTTTGGAGTGTTTTTTGAAGTCGGTTTAATTTTTTGTTCAAAAAAAAAATTCTATTTTTAGTTGACCGGTTTGTAATTTACTTAGTTACAAAAGCCTAAATTCCAGCTACACATAAACTTTTATAAAATATTGTTTTTCCCAATGCAGGGCCGTTAATTATCGAGGAGTTCTCCAGGTACTTCACCATCAGTTTTACTTCACCATATGCATTCTGACGAGCATATTGTGCTAAGTAACCATATTCAAGTAATCGAATCGGAACCATTACATATTATATGATACATGAAATATTTCTTATTGAATAGTTCCGGTGGCTTTCTGTGGTCATCACCCTCAGTTCCACTTCACCAAATGGTGCTTTTCTAAAGCAACTGCATAAGTTACTATAATTATACTCAAGTCGCTATAGGTGTGCCTATAATTTTTGAAGAGTTTCCTCGATTTCTCCAGGATCCCATCATCTTACTTTAGCAAACTTTATGACAATGGGACCACCTCTCCCTTTCAAACAAAAAAAGAATTTTTCAAATCGGTTCAGCCGTCTTCGAGTAATCGTTGAACATACATACATACTAAAAAAATATATACGCGACGAACAGAGAACCTCCTCCTTTTTAGAAGTCTGTTAAAAATACAAAATAAAGGTGTGGGTTACTAAAGAATTTAAACTTTGTCTTGTATGACTTTGAATTCAAAAACGTATATTTTTAACTAGAGAGATCTCAAACATTAGTCAAGAGCACTGACCAAACAGGCCATTGCCTGAACGGGATGCGGGAATGATCCAAGGAGATACCTACTGTGGCACCGAAATGGAAGGCGCAACTGAATGAACAGGTAGGGATTTTAGTCAGTAGAAGTCTGACACTCCCTTCCCTTATAGCGGGAGGAGTCATAAGATGTATTTCTGACCGAAAAAAGTAAACAGAAAAAGGCACATTAGCTTCGCTTTTGCATGGATATTTGATGCCGAAATCCAATAACAATGGATGCAATTTTTTTTTGTCTAAGCATAATCCCATACCTAGCGATATAGTACAACAGTTATTTCAAATATTTGGCACAGTTACAATACACGATACACATTGCAACTATTTATCATGAGTATTATAGTTTCCTCTCACATACCAAACTTGTCTGAATTGTCTGAATTAATGATAAATGGTTTTATGTTTCGAGTATTCTGATTCATATTTACGGCTTCCAATTGAATCGTACCTACCTACTTATATTTTACATTCAATTTAAACTGACGTGCCACAGTATACAAAGGGTATACAAAGCTATGTCAGCTTATACTGGAAAGTAAAACGTATTTCGTGGGTATACCTTCAGACTGTTTCTGTTGTGAATTATACGACTGGTTGAGTCTTATAATTAGCTGAAATTTTTCTTTTAAAATTAACAATAAATGACGTAAATGTGGTAATGAGTCTTTGTGACACTGGTCTAAATTTAGTATCAAAGAAATTTTCAAGGAATGAACATACGCCAATTTAAAGAACAAAGACGGATCCTGGCCTACACAACTTTTAAATTTAAAATGGCTCGGCCATTTATCTTTAATGTATAAGAATCTATACAATAAAATCTAAACTATAACTTTGTATTTAATTTCTTTCGAGAACTTCTCCATTAGAATTCATTTATTAATAAACAAATAGCTGACCGGAAATTGTCGAAAAAAGGTTGAGTTGTCAATATGCTGCAATTAAACTTATTAATCAGTTTTTATTTCAAATTCTTTATTGTTTTATGTATTCTTTTCTATATTAAAAATAGTAACAATATGTGGTGAACAATAATCGCATAAAATTTTATAAAAAATCTGAAATAATATTTTAATTATTGAGAATAAAAACTCTATTCTATTTTTATACATGGCAAGCAAAGGCGATGTTGACTATTCTGCGAAATAAAAACTCGAACAAGTGTCAAAGTGACACAAAGGGAATTAATTGACATTACAAACACAAACAGTTGTTGTAAAACAATAAAACATAGTGTATTACATTCTCTTTGAGTTGTTGTTGTCAGTGATATTGCCAAGTGCATGCGTTTACGTTTCCTTCTCTGTTTTTTGAGACTCTTTTGCTTTTAGAAGTGTTGAAGTTCATCCATTAATGTGACCATGTCTAACCAACAACGTTGCACTAATTGTGGATCGAATGTTTTCCGAATGCGGAGGTATTTAGTAGAATGCGAAGAAGTTCGTTCATTGTTACAGCAGTGGACCTCTATTCTCGAAGTAAAGTACTTTTATTTAATTAGACAGAAGTAATTACTTTAGTGCTAAATGTTAGCGTGTACAAACATGTATAGTCAAATTGTAATAACCTCAAAATTCCATATTTGTATTTATGCAATATTTTTTTGTTAGCAGTTCTATACAATATTAAATGCTAAGAAACAGTTCTTAGTATTGAACTACACACAATAAAATTATTTTCATCACTGGCCGTGAGAATTTTATATTGAGCCAAAGTTACTATGGACACTCAGCATTGCTCTTTCTGTTGTTCTTAATTTGAACTTTCGTTGTAAGGAGCTCTTTACTCTTCATTGCAAACAAGTGATGCAAGACATACCGGTAAATAACATTTAAAAAAATCTCTTCCATTGTATTAACATGGACGTATTCAATAACGAAATTCCCTAGTCAGATAACTTTATTTTGAAGAATACTAAATATACAACTAACTCAGTCTGAGCTTTTTCTTTTAAAAATTCCGTTTAAAACTCAACTCTTGACTTGCCTGTATTAAAAAAGAAATAGCCTTTAAATAGAACTCATTCATGATCTTTTTCTAGTGCCTTTATTTGCACCAATTTTGATGAGTAGTATAAATCCAACCAAAAGTTGTCTGGTAAATTTCAATAACACCATTAATTAAATGAAATGATAATGTTATATGATCAAATTAATTCAGAATCCAAAGGATAATGTCGTTTTCAAACAGACCTATCCAGGTCTGTTGAACTTTCATGGTATTTCGAGAGGGAACAATGTTCAACGATGTGCGCAACGTCCTACACAAAAGCTCTGCATTCGCACGCCGCATGACCTTCGCAAACGGGATGCGGACAAAGCAACGAATTCATGACTGAATCATGAATTCGTTGCTTTGTCCGCATCCCGTTCGTACTCTTTTAGGATGCCACCTTCCTAGGGAGAGATTTTTCACCGGTTATACTGACTCACATGTATTTCGGAGTGTTAGCATTCCACTTTTGCTTCCACCTTCTATCTGTGGTCAGCTCAGTGTTCAAGGGTTCGTTCATTAATACATAAAAAGACTGTAGAAATGCCATACGAATAAATAAGTAAGTCGTTACACCATTTTATTTTATAAGCCCTTATTGTAATTTTTTAGATGTACAAATTTAGAATATATTAATCTAAAAATAAAGGAGGTCCACGTTCTAAATATAGTTTAAATCAATTTCGGTGTTGCAGCTTGATTGACGGACAGCCTTTAAAGCAAGAGTGAATAGGCATTTTCTGGGCTCACTCGTTCGATCGTAGATCTCATCTTACACTTACCATCAGGTGTGATCGAGGTCAAGAGCGGGCTCATTCGTAATAAAAAATAACAGACAAATTACTAAATAAAAAATACTAAAATGAATCATCATCAACAATAAAGCCGAAAAATGCTGACTTAAGGTCTGCTTCGTATTTTGCTGCCTTCATATGATGCCTTTTCCAGTCAACTTATCCATAACGAGTCATATCATATCCAGATCATCGCACCCACGTTTTTTTTTTGACGTGACAACGTCTTATAATTCGATGAAGCTGGCTGCACGCACGAAAATACATGACTCATGCGGCGTTACCTCGCTCTGAGGCCATAGATGATACATTCTGAGGCGTTCCATCGTTCTGAGGCGTTCCAAAGCAAATCAAATTGGATCTACAAGTTGACATTTATGTATGACTCAACAAGTCAACTACTAGGCTATCATAAAACGGTAAGAGATGACGTTACTGTGTAGGGATTCTTTGACATTTATGTATGACTCAACGAGTCAAGTACTAGGCTATCATAAAACGCTAAGAGATGACGTCACTGTGTAGGGATTCTTCCATTGTCATGAGAAGTGCAGTAATAGTGATGTAAAATTAAAATTTTCTTTTGAAAAATGCAACCATTCCATCAGTATTTTCTTATGACGTTGTCACGTTCAACTATCGTCAGTAAACCGACTTTACAGACAACCGATTTTTTTTTACAACTAGGGGACGAAGACGATATGGCAGTTCAGAAATATTGATAATAGGTACCGACTGTTACTCTGATAAACTTGTTTCCAAGGCAGACTGAATTATCTTGAGGTGATTGGTATTAACTACGTATTTCATAGTTACGATATCAACGTAAGATAGGAACAATACCTATTCGAAGATTGTGGTAAAGCACTCATTAAATTTGATAATTGCCTGGAGCTCTAACGCCTCCATTTAAATTCCCTTTATATCATGTTGTAGGTACAGTTTCAAATTGGAAACTCAATAAGTTTATCTAATACATTCAAGAAGAAAAGAAATATACTTTGTATATTTTTATTTATAAAACTTGTTGTTAGTTGGTCATAACTTATACCTCGTAAAATAGATTTTTATTTATTGATTGTAAGCTCGCGTTTGACCACCATCATTCTCACCTGATGAATAAAGTGGTCGAAGATGAAACATGCTTACCTAGTATAACCTATTCACTCGTGAGTTAAAGACCCCCCGGTTATAGCTCGCAAACACTGACTCCAACAGGGAACTCTTTCCACTCCTTAGCTGTAGCCTGTACGTACAATGAAAATATTCCCAAAACGTTTTGTACGTACCTTATAACCCGATTCAATTGAAAAAATATTGCATTTGTCGAAAGCTTTATTTTCGATAAGTGCCATAGAATTTTTTTAACGGGAGAAAATAGTTGTTCATTATATTGTGTAGGATAGGTTTCATATCTTAATTATAAAGGTAAAGAGTTCGTAAAGCAAGTATTTTCGACTTCTGCACAGAGATGCGTGGGAAGTTGAGCCGACGAATGATTAGTTATGATAATAACAATATCTTTGCCTTTAGCTGGGAATGTTATAGGCTGAATTATTACACATACACTATTTATTATATAGTATATATGTAATAATTTAGTAATATTAATATATTGCTGAAATAATTTGACAATACTATTATATTTCTGAATTATTAAGAATATTAATCACAGTCATCATTTGTTTGAGAGGGAATGGGTCGTCATGTGGTATGTTTTTTATTGCATCCCTTCTGCCTATGCAAATATTTCCGGGAGGGAGGGTGGTGGATGCATACTGCATGCAAGATTGATCATCTATCTCTCTATTAATTTTCTCATATCTATTTAGTCGAATTAAGACATTTTCCTGAAGTATTAGTTTAGTATGGATTTCCGCAAAGTAACGCCTAATTTCATTCTGTATAAAAATATACCTATTTGCAGTACATAATGAAAGGGCGCTTGATCCCAAATATAAGCATGTAGGGTTAATATTTGAAATCTGAAGGTGTAGTTCTGATCTCCTAGGTAAGTAGCGACACAACCTGTGTTTTGGAGAAACAGTGCCTGCCCTATAATTGAATATCTTGCAATGAATAACATATTACAAAGATTCTTGTATGTAGGTTTTATGAAACATTAATATTCACATACAAATAATTAGATACGCACGGGTCGATGTTAAAAGGGATACTAGATTGTGAACCTAGATACTAGATTGTGGAGATCAGTCAGGCTGTCACCCCTTGTAAAACACTCAGTGTCATCCAATAACACCAGAAGCTGAAACCAACATAGTTAGAAAATGGCTAAGCAGAATGAACGATGAATTGCAAATCTACAGCCTGATACCAAATACTAAAGAATAATTTCAAACTCAAAACCACGTACACTGATCTACGGGCAATAAATTACTCATACATATTTGTTCGTATCATAAAACTACACTGTTAATTCAATTCGGATGATAATGTGGAAAAATAATTGTTTACACAAGTGTTCGAATAAACAGGAGGCGATAAATCGCGTAAAAAAGTACATAAATCGTACAACGAGGTTATTAAAATACGTTATGTTTTGCAAGGAATGTCGGAATGTTATAATTTTACGCTGTGCACTCAATGGGAACGGAAATACATTAATAATCCTCGTTTTTTGGCACTAATTCTTCATATATCTTAGCTCAGTTTGATCACTAGTAGGTACGTAAACATCCCAAGGAATGTACAGTACCAGGCGTTCTACAGACGGGATTCTGGAGTAACCTGTTGGTGAGGTAAAAATCCCACACTAGTCTTGTCCACAAAAGCTCAGGCACCTTTTGAAGCTTTTTTCCTGATAACAAAAAAGTCAGGTAAAGGTTCCAGTAGACATGCGCGAAGTAAAAATACGACGTGATAAACCTGTTCTTATCACTCTGGCCGATCTTATAACAATTTCTCAGACAAGGCGTTATCGTATTTTAGCGTCGCATCAGTCTTAGGGAGCTTTAATCATAATTACAAAAGTAATGGTTATCTAGCTCTGTTATTTTCGGGTTACATGAGGCTAGTTTCTTAATCCTTGAGTAAGTTACCGTAAGCTAATCCCTTTGGTTTCATAAAATAATATATGGCATAGTAAGCTATGGTATAGACCAAATACACTCGTTGAACCGTAGGATCCTTCTAGCTAAACGTAGCCCATTTTTTCGTGTATGCTCTTTAAAAAAAATACTAACCTTGGAATTTCTCCTGTATTGTGATTCGTGGATGAAATTTTAGAATCACCCTTTCCATACAAACCTTGGTTCCAGTGCGGGAATCAAACTGGCGACACGAAGCCAAGCAACCGATCGCTCAGCTACTGCGCCAAACGTGTCGTTAAAGCTTTATATACCTTGCTATTGAGCATTAATTTTATTTAACAGACGCCTATTTGTTACTGCAATGGAACCGGTTTAAAATAATCTGACATCATGGATACCTTCTCCATCTTTTCATCATTGCTAAGGGTGTTACCACCATGATCTTTTTCCATGTTTGTCCTTGGAGTCATGAAGTGCATCGTACAGTTTTGCATAGGATTTGGCCAGAGCACCTATAAGGGCTATATCATCGAAACCTTTTGACATAGACTTCACCAGTAACCATTAAATCATAAATCTTTATTGTTCTAATCAAATATTAAATACATTCACTTAAAAAATATTAAAAAGGTACAGACTAAAATCGATACCTATGCTAAAATTCATCCAGATCCAATTTTTGCTTGAATAACAAACATCCATGCATTCATCTCAACATTCGCATTTACAATATTAGATTGCATAGACTAACACATAAGAAAGAAATTCAGTACAGTATCCAGCTTCTGCAAGCAAGTAAAAAAACTAACCTTATTTCTATATGCCAAGGTATAACTGGCACCGCAGATAATGAAACTATTCTAGTTAGCATACATGAGAATCAAGATTGATATCAGTGCCAATACCAATATCAGTCCCAACTCAGACAGAACTGATAAACTGACGTCAGTCTTCTAGCGTCAGTCCATTAGCCTAGGCTAGACAACGGTATCTACTAATAGATTAAGTTCTAAATATACTATCAGCATAGATAATGCTATTCGACATTTTATCACTTCAACATTACGAACGGGCAACATGGTTAGCGAATGGAATGCACTCTCAAGCAAGATATACATACATATATCTATACGAACATGTACAAATCAAATGTGCAAAGTATTTGGCTCTCGTTGTCCAATATTTCATCGTCACATTTAATTAAAATGGCACTTCATTTGTCTTACAGACAATTTTGTGTAATGGAGCATGTTACAATAAAAATTATATCATACAGCCAAATTGTAGGAAGTTTATGTGTCAACAACAATGTTGAAAATAGATTGCGAATCTTTTCGAGCTTATCTACTGCCAATAATTCGAGAATCGACTTAAGCGCTTCGTGTTTAAAGGTGATTATTAAATGATGCAATAAGTGTCTGACCGCATTATTTTTCAAAATCCGGGTTGCAAAGCATTTTTCACAAGCAAGCTATGCAATTAGGCATAAGTAGCTGCAAGTGGTTGCCTTTAAGTTTTGGCAACAACAACAACTAGAAACTTGGGCACCTTAAATAGTATGGGGCTAATGTGATGAAGATTGCGATAAAGTCGTTTAAGAATTTATCTATCAAAACTACTCCCTACAATGTACCCAAAAAAAGTCTATGATTACATTTAATCCATATCCATACTAATATTATAAATGCAAAAGTGACTCTGTCTGTCTGTCTGTCTATTACATTTTCACGCCTAAACCGCTGAACCAATTTAGATGAAATTTAGCATGGGAATAGTTTAGGACAAATTAGAACAGTGATTTATTATTATTATTTATGCAAATAAATAATTCAAGGTAGGTTCTAACCCCACCCATTGTAATAGGTGGAGTTAGAACCTACCTAGAATTGCCGTGAATCCACTCCAGACACAAGCATATTAAATATTGGAGGGGTTAACAGGATTGCTAGTAATATGAATTCTACCCACATTGCTAGTAATCTTTAATATACTATATATATAAATGAAAATTATTTATGAAAAAAATTAAACCGACTCCCAAAAAACACTGCAAAGTGAAAAATAACTTTAATTTCGGTAGTCGGTGTCTTTAGTTTTGTATTTTCGTTATTGGCACCGACTTCCGAAATTAAAGTTATTTTTCACTTTGCAGTGTTTTTTGGGAGTCGGTTTAATTTTTTGGTAAAAAGTTTTTATTTCACTCTTTTTAGTTGGTTGATTTTTAATTTACCTAGTTACAAGAGCCTAAATGTCAACTACTTATAAAATATTACAAAATATTGCTTTTCCCAATGCTGGGCCGTTAATATTTGAGGAGTTCTCGTGATACTTCACCATCAGCTATACATCACCATATGCATTGTGACGAGCATAAAGTGCTTAATATCCATATTCAAGTAATCGAATCGCAATCCACGAATTACTTATTATTGAGTAGTTTCGGCGACCATCTGTGGTCTTCATCATCAGTTCCACTTCCCGAAATGGTACTTTTTGAGAGCAACTGCACAAGTTACTATAAGAAATATCCAAAACGCCATGGGTGTGCCTATAATATTTGAAGAGTTCCCTCGATTTCTCCAGGATCCCATCATCAGATCCTGACTTGGTGACAAATGGTACCAATTTCGAAGTATATCCTATCAAACAAAAAAAGAATTTTCCAAATCGGTTCAGCCGTCTTCGAGTAATCGGTGATCATACATTAAAAAAAAAAAAAAAAACATTACGTGTCGAATTGATAACCTCCTCTTTTGGTCGTCGGTTGAAAATATTATCAGTAATCCATATGATCACTTTTAAATTACTGATATAAACACTAGCGTTTCAAAAGTCATTTATTCAAACTAAAAAGAATAACAGCACTTTTGGGTCGTTAAAAATTATCATGAAGGCTGTCTCTTAAAACTCTCGGCTGACACCAGTATCTAGTATATCGCTGGCGACTCGACCCGGCTTCACTCGATCTCATAGTGCAAATTCACACAAATTCTTAGAAAATACACACCTAAACCTTCCTCGTGTATCCATTGGTGAAACACGCATGAAAATCTTTTCGGTAGTTCTTGTAGTTTATCGCGTACATAAAGACAGACAGACGCAGCGGGAGACTTTATTTTATAACTAGCTTCTCCCGCGAGTTGACGTATCCTATGGCACTCATGAATAATGCTTAATACCGATGAAATCAATTTTAGAAACGGATCATTAGTTTTGTAGATTACACCCTACATAAAAATTACAAACTAATTATACCTCTTTATAATATTATTATTCATTTGTAAGGATGTATTTGCGTTCTATAGTCGTGTTACTCTTGTCAAAATAAAAATTAAGAATAAAACACGTCGACAATAAAAATATGTCGCATCGTCGGAACAGTTTTAAAGGAATCTTAAATTTCGTAGTCTAGATTTAATTCATATCTGTTCACCTCTTGAGTCATGAGCTTACGTTAAATTGGGTCAAGGTAAAAGATTTCTTTCACGGTGAAGGTTTCTTTGGATTTTTAATGATGCTCAAGGCCTCTCAAACTAAAACTAGAAAGCATCGCTTTATATTCTGTGTTGTAACGTTAACCGATTTGATGCAAACCGGAGCAAGCATTACACTCTGATATGATTGTTCTGGAGTATTGCATGTTATAATTATTAGCATTCAGATATAAACTCTCGTTCCCCTTTTTCTACGTCTTAAGACGAAGAGGTCGAAGGATGTCTCCGATACTACACCTAAAATTTATTTTACAATATACTGCTACTTGTCAACAAGGTAAGAATAATGTGTTAATTTGTCCATCCAACACTTTTTTCGATATCGGACAGTTCTGGCTGCATCAAAGTCTGGTGCAGATTCACTGAATAATACCAGTTATGCTGAAAGCTTTTTGTTGCCATAAAATAGCTGAAGCTGTAAGTATTCATCTTGCTATTCTAGTGCCCAACTTCCGGGTACAAGTTCAAGGACACTTCTTAGCAAAACATAACACTGACGGAAATACCCAAGATAGCACACGTGCAACACATAAACATTACGCAAATCAGAACAGTCCGCCTTTGTCTACTCATCAAAAATTCAACTAAAAAGAATTATTTAGCGCAAGTGCACAAATAGACATAAGAGACAAGGTAAGAATAATGTCTTAATTTGTCCATCCAAAACTTTTTTTTCGATACAGTTCTGGCTGCATCAAAGTCTGGTACAGATTCACAGAATAGTACCAGTTATGCTGAAAGATTTTTGTTGCCATCAAATAGTAGAAGCTGTAAGTATTCATCTTGCTATTCTAGTGCCCAACTTCCGGGTACAAGTTCAAGGACACTTCTTAGCAAAACATAATACTGACGGAAATACCCAAGATGGCACACGTGCAACACATGAACATTACACAAATCAGAACAGTCTGCCTTTGTCCACTCATCAACTACTCAACTACTAAGAATTATTTAGCGCAAGTGCACAAATAAACATAAGAGACAAGGTAAAAATAATATGTTAATTCATCCATCCAATTTATTTTTTTTTCGATTTCGGTATAAACTCTCGTTCCCTTTTTCTACGTCTTAAGACGAAGAGGTCGAAGGATGTCTCCGATACTACACCTAAAATTTATTTTACAATATACTGCTACTTGCCAACAAGGTAAGAATAATGTGTTAATTTGTCCATCCAACACTTTTTTTCGATATCGGACAGTTCTGGCTGCATCAAAGTCTAGTACAGATTCACAGAATAGTACCAGTTATACTGAAAACTTTTTGTTGCCATCAAATAGCTGATGCTGTAAGTATTCGTCTTGCTATTCTAGTGGCCAACTTCCGGTTACAAGTTCAAGGACACTCCTTAGCAAAACATAACACTGACGGAAATACCCAAGATAGCACACGTGCAACACATAAACATTACGCAAATCAGAACAGTCCGCCTTTGTCCACTCATCAACTTTTCAACTACTAAGAATTATTTAGCGCAAGTGTACAAATAAACATAGGAGATGATGATGCATCATCGCCTGCCCGCGACATCGACCAGCGACCGCTAGAGGCCTGTGACGTGACGCGCATTCCGCGTGGCGACGCGCTTCTTCACGGCCAGCGTTATATTTGGAATCGGTTTACCTACTTATGATAGGGCTGACAGTTACAGCGATCCGGTGAATTTATAAGTGATCTTGAAACCATAAAATATGACGGCCGATAGAAGAATTATTAGCTTTTGTATGTACTTTATAACGTTGGTATGTGGAAAAATTTGTAAACAACAAACAATTTAATGACGATATGACTCAATATCATTTTGTTTTTTTTTTTTTATCAAGTAAAATCTTTTTTCTAACACTATTTTTACGGATTGGTAGTGAATTCTCATCGTCTTTTTATCTTTCTTTTTTAAAGAAACAAAAATATATATAATCGCCTCCTTGTAATATCCAAAAGTAAAGCTTTAGCAGAAAAACTCATAAGCCGGGCAGCGAGTAGAGGTAAATTGCTTTGAACCAGACCTTTCAGAGACGACAAAGTACTTTTTTTAGACACACTTACCACACGGTTACTACAAAAACTTCTGATTGCCAAAATACTGGAAAAAAGGTTTGACCGCTTTGAATTTTATAAAGAAATGAATTTCGAAAGCGGAGCAGTAAGAAAACCATTTTACTTTAAGATCACCATAATGATAGAATGTAGGCATTGACACGCTTACAATGAATTTGAGGGTAATAAATATAACATAATGGGTAAATTATTAGGGTTCCGTAGTCGATAAGGAACCCTTATAGTTTCGCCATGTCCATGTTCAGCCGTCTCTTCGCGACGTTTTAGTATTAAGTTTATATTACTTCTTTTCAGCCCCATCTGTGGTAAGGCTGTCTTTCAGAATACTAGACAAATATTATATACATATTTGTGGTCTGTACAACTAAACCAGCGTTATCCAATCATAATAAATTCCACCCATGTCTAACACATATTATCAATTTATCTGTTAGCAATTGTGTCTACAAAAAATATAAGCCGAGACTTTAACCTCTCAAGGACCGCCATTATTTACGTCAACCATCCGTCAAGCACCGCGGACGGGCTCTTATCGTAAGCGTAATCTGACCCCGGTCACAAACGATTTTAAGACTTATCTTTACTACAAATACAGTTTTAAATCGGTCGGGGTTTGGTGGCACAAATTTGTGCCAGCGGGGCTCAACTAAAACTTGTTTACTGGCACGTTTTTGTGCCGCTGGGGCTCTAGAGGTTAAAAACCTTTCTAAGCATCATTGTAAGTAACAAATTAGATTAGGTTTTCTAAAAACCCAGATTTCCACCCGTCTTAAAATCTTTGATCACATTGTTTTGCGTTACATAAAGTTTTTAACGTATTTTATTTAGAAAAGGGTTCACATAATGTAGCAGGATAAACTAGGTTGCCTGAATAGAATAATTAAGTAGGTGTGATAATACTCAGAGTGATGTAGTAAACTTTCTTTTATCATTTGGAGAGCACTGTGTTGAAATAGGATGAACTGAAACGAGGCAAAAGCAGTCGGAAAAAATTAAAAGGTTTATAAAAAATAAAGTGTACGTATCTTATTTTTATAAACCTTTTAATTTTGCCCAGTATGCTTTTTAATGGAAAATAAACGAAATGTAGGGTATTCTCTAGTCAACTCATCTATGGAGTCAATATTATAAGAACTTATGTAATATGTCTTCGTAATATGTGACTGTTACACAGACAGACAGACTTGTAGTTATAGGATGTTTCTGTGGGAAAACCTTGCTCTCGAGCTTGTCCGTTTTGTCTATCCACTTTAGATTGCTATTATCAAAATCATTAGTTAATGGGTAGGTAGTGTACTACCTGTGAAATAGAACAACTGTAAAACAAAATCAACAAAAAATATTTTGAGGCAGCATAGTAAAGCTTTGGTCATTTGATGAGAACGTAAAAAGCTGTGGTTGATACAACAGTAAGACGGGTACAAAATTTCTCCCACAGCTAACGCATAATGCCACGAAATAAATTAAGTACCATTCCTGACGTATTTATACGGTTGTAACTAAATACTGCAAACCGTGTACTATATAAAATACTAGCAGTTACTCGCGACTTCGTACGCGTGGGAAGTTTTTCCCGTGTAAATCCAGATCCCGCGGGAATTTCGCAAAATTCCGTCTTACCGAGCATTTACGTACTAAAAGGAACCTCCATGCAAAATTTGAGAGCCCTACTACTTGTAGTTTCTGAGATTTCGTGATTAATCAGTGACTGGTATTTCGCATTTATATATAGAAGACTAGCAGTTGCTCGCGACTTCGTTCGCGTGGGAAGTTTTTTCCGTGTAAATCCCGATCCCGATGGAATTTCGAAAAATTCCGACTTAACGAGCATCTACATACTAAAAGGAAATGCAAAATTTCAGCCTGATCCGTCCTGTGGTTTGGGCTGTGCGTTGATAGATCACTATGTCAGTCAGTCAGTCACCTTTGAGTTATATATATTTAGATTATTTGTTTGAGGAGCTATCTTCAAGGTTAAGCAACCCTTGCCCTGGTTGAACTGTAGTCAGAACCAGAAACCAGAAAACCTGACACTAGTCTTGCCAAGGAGTATAGTGTCCAGTTGTAGAGGTTAGATAGGCAGTCTCTACATATAAAACACTAGTTACTGACACTCAGCTAACCGATTAGACTGGAAGCTGACCATAACATAGTTCGGAAAAGGCTAAATAGATGATGATAAGGTTTTAATAAAGTCCTATTTTTAACATGTTGCCCATCCTTCTCCTACTACATTTGGCCAGGATGCAAAATGAAGAAGCATGGAACGCTTATTAATTACAGAATGAAGTTTCCACACTTACAACTAATTACGTAAGGTGTTTTGGTCATATAGAGCCCTTATTGATGACTATTTAGTAATTTTACGCTTTTTGTACGACTCCACAATGACATAATTTTGCTAAAGTCATAGAGTAGTTTTTATTATGACATTTGTATAACAAGTCATTGATATAACTAAGTAAGGACTTATCTAAAACTAATAAGTAATTTTAAAGTCGTAAGTGTAACCGTTTTATAACTAAATACTGACTGTTACGACGTTTATACGATAAATAGTTATAGTTGTGAGCGGACGTAATCACCAAATATTAAAGATGGTTCCGTAGAGGAATTAGTTGAAGATAATTTTTATGGCGACGATCAAAATTGTAGTGATAATGAGAGCATTCTAAGTGAGGATATTAATTATGATAAAGAGTTGGAATAATTCAAAAATCATTAAGTAGTACGTGGGATGATTATTCTTTTTCTTTGTTCATGATAGGCTCTCTTTTGAACAATATCTCACTTGATGGTGAACGTTGATGTGGTCGAAGATAAAGCAGGCTTACGTTGTGTAACCTATACTCTCTTGACTTAAAGACACTTAGGTTATAGCTAAAATTATCCTTGTTCAAAGTGATAGGCATTATTAAATTTGCATGAAGGGCTATGTAGACCGTAGCTGCTAGGTAATAATTAAATCAGAGCCATGCAAACGGCGTAAATGTAACTGAATTATTAAAAGGAAGTGACATTACTCTACAGTAATAAACAGAAAATGCATGAAGTCCTGGATATTTTCACTACACGCATAAAACTTTATATATATACATATATATATATATGTCAAATGCAAACATACACTGTGTAATATAGACATACAGACATATTTAAAGCGTCAATAGCCCGATGGCTAATGTATTGGACTTGTGATCAAGAGCTCGCGGGTTCGAACCCCACCCATTCCACTTTATATTATACTAGTACTCACGCGGGGCTTCGCTCCCGTGGATTCTATCACGGTAAAAACATAACTCACCTTTTTTGCAGTCGCGTAAAAAGTAGCCTATAACCTTCCTCGAGCTTCAAGCTACTTCCATACCAAATTTCATCCAAATCCACCCAGTACTTTCGAAGATTAGCGCGTTCAAGCAAACAAACAAACAAACTTTTCCGTTTTATAATATTAGCATAGATTTATAAATATACTAGCAGTTGGTCACGACTTCATTTGCGGGGGAAGTTTTTCCCGTGTAAATCCCGATCCCGTGGGAATTTCGCAAAATCCCGTCTTAGTAAGCATCTACATACTAATAGGAACCCTCATGCAAATTTTGAGAGTCCTACTACTTTTACTTTCCGGGATTTCGTGATTAATCAGTAAGTGGTATTTCGCTTATATATATATATATATATGTATATATATATATATATATATAAGCGAAATAACATATATATATAATAGCTAAATATATATATATATATATACTAGCTTCCGCCCGCGACTTCGTCCGCGTGGAAAAAAATTCCCCCGATTTTGAAACATTCTTCATAAGTGCTCCGCTCCTGTTGGTCTTAGCGTGATGATATATAGCCTATAGCCTTCCTCGATAAATGGGCTATCTAACGCTGAAAGAATTTTTCAAATCAGAACTGTAGTTCCTGAGATTAGCGCGTTCAAGCAAACAAACAAACAAACAAACAAACAAACTCTTCAGCTTTATAATATTAGTATAGATTTAGCTTATTTGGAGGGGTTAACAAGATCGCTAGTAATGTAAAAATTGTGAGCAGATTATATTCCTTGTCACGGACGTTTCGATCTGCTTAGAAATAAAATAATACATTTAATATTGACATTTGGAGGTTTGTACGAATATACGTTTTATAAATACCCGCGACTTAAGCACGTGGATTTTTATGTGAAATTTAAATATTGATTTTAAGAAAAATGCAAAGTACCAAACCAATGTGGCGAAACTGCGAGCAGAAACCAACACCGTACAATGCAATCGTTGATTTGAAAACTTGGCAACCCTTAGCGTTCCTTTCGCTCGCCAGAGTACGTCCAATGACGCGTAATTACCAGCATAAACACACTAGTTCCGTACCCAGCCGAATATGGAATCAGAAAACGCGCCTGACAGAAATAAACATTGGAATACTCTACGCATGGGTCATTGTTTGCATCTGAGAAATGACGCGTTTTATAGAAATAAATCAATCTGCCTTGTATTTAGTTTTGAATTGAATTAGCTCAATGAAGATGCAGGGATAGGTCAGTACCTTACAAATATTTTGCATACCAAAGGGATTGAAATAACTCGATAAAATTTTGCATTTTAAGAAAAGAAAACACTGCAAAGTGAAAAATAACTTTAATTTCGGTGGTCGGTGTCTTTAGTTTTGTTTTTTCGTTTTTGGCACCGACTTCCGAAATTAAAGTTATTTTTCACTTTGCAGTGTTTTTGGGAGTCGCTTTAATTTTTTGTTAAAAAGTTTTTATTTCACTAGTTGGATGATTTTTAATTTACCTAGTTACAAGAGCCTAAATGTCAACTACTTATAACCTTTTACAAAATATTGCTTTTCCCAATGCTAGGCCATTAATTGTTGAGGAGTTCTCCTGGTACTTCACCATCAGCTCTACATCACCATATGCATTGTGACGAGCATAAAGTGCTTAACATCCATATTCAAGTAATCGAATCGCAATCCACTCAATACTTATTATTGAGTAGTTTCGGCGGCCATCTGTGGTCTTCATCATCAGTTCCACTTCCCCAAATGGTACTTTTTGAGAGCAACTGCACAAGTTACTATAAGAAATACCCAAAACGCCATAGGTGTGCCTATAATATTTGAAGAGTTCCCTCGATTTCTCCAGGATCCCATCATCAGATCCTGACTTTGGTGATAATGGAACCAATTTCGAAGTATACCCATTCGAACAAAAAAAGAATTTTCCAAATCGGTTCAGCCGTCTTCGAGTACTCGATGATCATACATTAAAAAAAATATATATATATATATATATACGCGTCGAATTGATAACCTCCTCTTTTTGTCGTCGGTTGAAAAGTAAACTTGCGCGAATAGATCACGCCTCGTATGAACCATGATGAAAAAGTGTGATTTTTGTTATTAAGTATTAAGAATATGATAATTTTTATTGTGCCAATTAAGGCCTAGAAAAGGGTTCTGACAATAAAATGCTATACTCTTTGATATTCAATTTATTTTGTAATTTTAAGCAATGAGTATGATTGAATAATGACAAAAATAATAATGAAATACTATGTCAATTGAATACTCCTATATAAAAAGCCGCTGTTTAAAGGGTGATTGAGGCCGTGCGCGCACTGCGTTGCGTTTTCAAAACGCAAAATCTGTGAAGTAGGTATGGAGTGCGCGCATTGCGGTGGAATAAGCGCGAGCGGTAGAGTCACAGGTGGCCCCGGTCATTCTACCGGTGCGGTAGAACTACCGCAATTGCGGCCACCGCAAGGCAGTGCGCGCACGGCCTTAGAATATAAACTTGCACCATTTCTTTTAGCTACAAGTTGAATTTATCTAGAAATACGTATGAAAATCTACGTAATTTTGGTTGTAGCAAACCTAAATTAACCTATTGAATAGCTTAAATTAATAATTATTAGTCTAAGCTAATTGTTACTCACAGGTGATACAAAATTTGATAACAAAAAATATTTTGATTTGAATTGCTATAAACATAATTGGATACCTATAAATATCTAACGCATTAACAAAAAACTTTATCACGTCAATTTCTATCTAATAATTACGTTTTTAATTAAATAATCGACAAGAACTTCGAGACGTTTGTGAAAACGCAAACGCAACATTTGTAAGGATACAAGTATTGAAACATCATACCTACTGATTATCAAGAAAACCCTTTTGTCCTTCGAAAGTCCGCCGAGTTCGGGTGTAGCGACTGTTTTTAATGAATAATTTGTACTTAACAAATTCTTTGAAATGTCATGCAGATATTGCAACTGGAGTCGTTCGCCAAAGATACAAAGAATTTCCTTATCTTTTGTGTACATCCACACAGATGGTCAGCAATTATAGTGACCTTTACTTTTTGTTTATAGATATTAGCTAGGTAGGTCGTAAGCGTGTAAGTTTTGTAGTTAAATTTATGGTTCAGTTACAAATTGATATAATAAACCATGTTAATACATGTCCGTATTTCTTAACCTTTGCTTGTAACGACTTCCAGATATAACGTTGAATTAACAGTGGCCCTTCATAGTCGTTATACCCGAAATCCACTGTATATCTAAAAATAATCTAAAATATAGGGACCCCGGCATTAATAGCTTATTGGCCAGATGAACAGTCATCAATAACTACTCGAATGGATCGATCTTTCAGGAAGTATTCAATACAAACGCATACTTCGGTGGTGAAACTATCATGCCAGATCCTGTTGAATCCTTGGAGATATCAAGGGAAACAGCAAGTGCTTCCCCGTGCTTCCAGGAACTTACTATTAAGAACACGATCAATACTCTGTGGATGTGACTGAGATGCGAAACAGGTTATTCAAGATAGGAGACAGTTGAGGCGCACAAGTTCCAAGAACATTTGCCGGTATCCCGTCGGGGCCACTAGCTTTGTTCACGTCGAGTTTACGCAGCACTCCACGATTGCCCTTCAGATGAGTGCGAATGTCCGATATACTCGTCCTGCATCCAATAGGAGAATCAGGAGGGCGACCACTATCCAGACTTAAACTTAAAGCGGAGAGCTTTTTCCTCAGAAAAGTGGGCCAGTGACCTGTCAGGTTTCAGCAGTGATGAGGGCCGGCAGAAGTTCAATTCAACCGACTTAGTCAGGGACCAAAACGCTTTACTGCTAGCAGGGTATGAAGCAATTTTGTTCCCAATTGACTTGGCTGCCCTTTTTTGAAAGCTCTCTTCTTCTGAATCACGTCATTTGCTTTGGAATTTCACGCATCTACCCATGTAAGGTACGCCGCCAGTTTCACTTCAGCACGATCACATTGGGCGTCAAACCAAGGTCAAGCTTCGCTGGATATTGTTAGATGAGAGATCCCTTGCCGTAAAACATCCGCCACAGTGTCTGCGCAACGTTGAGTAATTTCAAGAAAACCAAGTAGGCTGTCAAGGATAACATGCAAGATCGCTTACCATCCCAATCTGCTGATTTGTATCGCAAAACTCGCCGAGTGCTTTTAAGGCTGGGATCGGGGGGAGTAGACGGAAACGGAGTTCACCAGACTGTGGTTGGAACTACCTCAAAGTGAAGATATCGTTACTAATAGCTGTCTGGATCTGTAGTCAGCAGAAGGTCCAAACCAATTATTTATAAACATGTACTTTAAGCCAAAATCAAAATATCCCAACATTAAATATTGTTACTTGACCTTCGCAAACGCGAAAATCATGGACTCAAACGACGTCAATCTTTGAAACTATTAATCTTAGACTTATTTTGACGTAAAATTATTAACACTCGAAGTGCCGAAGATTGAGACCCTCTTTGGACCGCCGTCGGGACAAGTTGTTGATCAAATGATCCTGGAAAAAGGTTTAAAAGTTGTTATTAAAAGTATTTTAAAATATTTGATACATTGTTTATTTATTAAAATCAAATCAAATGCTTATTGGTATAGAACAAAAATGTATCAAATTAGTAATATTATTATCTCAAATATTTTTGTTTTAGTAACAAAATCATCACAAATCAAATAGCAATTCGAACTGTACTTAATTATTGTTATATATTAATTAGCTATTATTTTTTGGAGAACAAGTAACGCATAAATAATATTCTTTGCTGGTGCATTTATTGCATACAGTTTTTTATGCACAGATGATTTGAGCATTTTAACTTTACTTGACACCTTGTACGTTTTTCTTGTATCTCTGGTGTGTGTTCGGGTATTGCTACGGGAATACTTGTTTTCTAGTGGCAATATGCTTTACCCCTAATTCTTCTCCTAATTGCAATATAAAGTCTCTGCGTTTAATTTTGCTATCGTTCTTTATTCTATACAATACACATGCAGTTCTGCTGGCTAAATCTAACAAATTATAAAATTAATGTACTGGCCAATGTCGTAAAGGTACCTGTACAGTATTTACGACACATTTGATCTACGACATCTCTCCATATTTCGAGCTGTTGTAGAATAACACCATCTCAGGTTTTTTCTTTGAAGTTAAATCTCATTTGGAGAGAGATCTCTATAAATATTTTGACATCTACCTACCAGATGTATTACCAGTTCCAATTACTATCCAGGTTCTACCATCTGGAGAAACGAGTAATATCAAATCAAGTAAAAAAATAAAATAAATGAATCATCATTCAAATTGGTTAATGTCATCATCATCATTCTGAGGGTTTGTGAATGGTGTAAATAATCCTCCACCTGCGGATGACTGGCCGCGACGAGCTTGAATACCTCGAGCTCGACCTCGTCTTTGACTTCGCCCTCAACCTTGTGCCTCATTTACAGTGCACATCAAACTCGTGGATCCTAAAATACAAAGAAAATAGGAAAGCTATTCAAATAGCTACAAATATACCGCAGTGTAGTGTTACTGGGATACAAATAATAAAATTACCTTGTGGTATTTCAATTCGAGTAAAGAAAGAAAGAAAATAAAAGTAGTGCTCTCTTCAGATTCATCACATGAAGAACTGAAACTACTTTCTCATACAAAATTATCATCAGAGGCTTCCAAAGGTTCACCATCCATTTCGTCCTCTGAAATATCGTTCAAAGAAGCTATAATTTTGTACTGACGCATAATTTTATGACGTAGAGTAGAAATAACAGTAACACGTAATTTGGACCCTTATAAAAACAAAGATGTGCTCTTTACCAACAGCGATGGACAGCTGACTATTAGAAACAATAATTAATTGTTTATTGACCCAGGCATCAATCCTTTCACCCTGCAACTTCCTGGAACGACAAACATACAATGGATTGTGTTTTAAAATAATAGCGGGACAAAAATGACCATTTCTTTATTTATTAGTCTATATCAATGATTCATTAGGGACGAAACACTAATCTAACACTTGAATATGAGACGTTGTTCACGGTGGTTTACATTCACCTTCTCACCTGATGGTAAGCGATGATGTTGTCGATGTGGTCAATGTACAGAATTGATCTCTTCTACAGTTTTGTTATATATATAGATAACCTGGCTCGAGAAGACTGTGTTAGTCAGCCATAAACATATCATAGGACACAATAAGCTAACCTTCTTAAAAAGAATAGTTAAGAAGAAGGTTAGCTTTTTTTAAGGATAGGAAGTCATCCAATGACTTTCTCCCGATTTGGGCGAAGCGGGAGGGTGTGTCAGACTTTTACTGACTAAAATCCATCGATGTTCCGTCATTTGTCCTTCGTTTTCCAAGGCCGCGATAACTCTTTCGAACAATTCCGCAACCCCTGGAAAGAAGGTTGCTACGGTGAAGTTTTAACGTGAAAAGTTATTATCAACTTTATATTAATTCCGAGAGTGGATAAATGAACATTCTTTTGCTAAGAACCACTACATAAAATTCTATGAAATAATTTCATGTAAGTAGGTGTCTGTAGTGTAATGAAATATAAGTCTGGATGACAACTGCTTTAATCATAATAAAACATAGACAATCCACAACACCTTCCCCTTAAATAAGATAATAAAAAACTTAAACATTAATTAACATTAATTCTTCTTCTAATTCTCCAAAACATAAAATAAATCATTTCTTCATTATAAAATACATAGGTATACAAATTGTTAAGTCTTACTACGGGTATGTGGTGGCGAGTAAGATGATGGTACATCTATTTTGGTGCTTGGCACATAATCAGTATCCCTATCATCCCCCGAAAAATATTCTTCATCAATATCAGACAAAATATTGTCTACAGGATCTTTCACAGGCCTTATCAAATGTTGGCGATTACGGCGATAAATACCTTTTTTGTTTCCAATAATATATGAACGTGGAGTCGACGCTTTTCCCATAATTTTGCCACGAACTCTTTTATTTGTGTTTCCTAACATTATAACTTCGTCACCCACATTCAACTCAGGTAGCAGTTTACAATGCTGATCATACAAATTTTTAATTTTTATTTGTTTCTCCAATAATTTTTTATGTTGCAAGTTATCAAAACTTGCTTGTTTTAATAAATCTGGATGGACTGGTAGTCTACAATTTAAACGCCGGCCCATCATTAACTGTGCAGGAGAATTCAAATTTTCCCGTGGTGTATTCCTGTAACTAAGTAAATTTAAATAAAAATCGGATTTACTGTCTACTGATTTTTTTAATATTTTTTTAATGGTTTGAACTGCCCTTTCGCTCTTACCATTAGATTGAGCATAGTATGGAGATGAAGTGACGTGTTTAAAACCCCATTCTAAAGCAAATTTTATAAAATTACGACAAGAATATTGTGGACCATTGTCACTGATGACCGTATCCGGTATACCATACCGTGCAAAATTTTCCTTCATTACACATATTACTGAGTTCGACGAAGTGTCTCTCAAATGTGTGACCTCAATAAAACCAGAATAATAATCAATTAATATTAAATAACTTTGCTTTCCATACTCAAATATATCTGTTCCAATTTTATTCCATGGCAATTCTGGTATAGGTACCGGAATCATAGGTTCCCTACACGGTTTGTTTGCCGTTTCCTGACATATTTTACATCTTCTCACATAATCCTCAATATCTCTTGTTATACCTGGCCAAAATATTACTTCACGAGCACGTCTCTTACAACGATCAATCCCTAAATGCCCTTCGTGAATAATCTTTAACATGTCCCTTTGCATAGAATGTGGTATCAAAACCTGTTTGTCTTTAAATATTACACCATCTACACAGTACAATTCATCTCTAAATGACCAAAAGTATTTTAAATCGTTGTGTATGTTAAACTTATCAGGCCACCCTTGATTAATATATTTTAGCAACAATTTTAAACACTCATCCTTACTTGTTTCCCACTTGACGAGGGTAAACTTATTCTGTGACATAGGTACATTATTAACTACCATTTTAATTTGACATAGTACAGCTCTGCTAATTTTATCGTCATACAAATCTGGAAGGGGTGCCCGTGACAACGTATCAGGTATGTACATATACTTCCCAGGTTTATAAATGACCACCAACTCATAAGCTTGAACCTTCAACATCATTCGCTGTAAGCGAGCTGGGACCGAGTCCAAAGATTTTCTAAAAATACTTTCCAGTGGTTTATGGTCTGATTCGACGACCACACAACTTTTTCCATAAATATACTGATGAAACTTTTCACAAGCGAATACTATTGCCAACATTTCCTTTTCTATTTGCGCATATCTTTGTTGTGTGTCAGTGAGCGTGCGTGACGCATACTCTACTGGACGCCCCTCCTGCATGAGCACGGCGCCTAGTGCCACACTGCTTGCATCCACTGACAACACCACCGGACTACTAACATTGTACAAAGATAGAACTGGTGCATTGCATATCAGTTCTTTAAGTTTATTGAATGCATTTTTATGATCAACTTCCCAACACCAAGTCATATCTTTTTTCAATAACCTAGTAAATGGAAAAATATGCTCCGAGTAATTAGGTATAAATTTAGAAAGATAATTTACAGCCCCTAAAAACCTTTCTAAGCTTTTCCGATCCGTCGGTTCTGGCATATTATACATCGCTCTTACTTTCTCAGAATCCATTTTCATTCCATCTTTGTTAAAAATATGACCCAAATAAGTAAATTCCTCAACACATATACGACACTTGTCTTTGTTGAATTTTAAATTAATTTCACGTGCCCTGTTCAACAACTCTTTCAAACGCATATCATGTTCATCTTTACTTCTTCCCCAACAAATAATATCGTCGATAAACGAATCTACCCCCTCTAGGCCTTCAAGTAATTGCTTGATTTTTGCGTGAAACACTTCAGGTGCACAATTAAGACCAAATGGCAATCGCAAATATTGATATCGCCCAAACGGTGTACTGAATGTACATAAGTCTGCACTTGCATTATCCAGTTTTACCGACCAAAACCCTGAAAATGCGTCTAAAACAGAGAAATATTTAGCACCGTGAAACTTAGTAGCCAGTTCATTTATTGTTGGCAGTTGAAAATGTGCACGCTGTATCGCCTTATTAAGCGGCCTCGGGTCTAAACACATACGCAACTGTCCATTTTTCTTAGCAACAATCACTAATGAATTCACCCATGGAGTTGGATGACTCACTTTCCTAATAACCCCTAACTCAATCATTCTATTTAACTCGTCTTGTAACTTATCGCGAACTCCTAATGGTACCTTACGGTTTGCACCAATCACAGGCATCACAGTTTTATCTACAACTATGTGATATTCACCTGGCAAACAGCCTAACCCATTAAACAAATCTCGATAATCTGTGAGATTTATATTATGAATTCTTTTAACTAATCCTAAAGTTAGACAAGCTTGCAACCCCAGCACACTCTGACAATCACTAATCGTAATTGCGAATTTTAATTTATACGAAACATCCTTATAACGCCATTTTAATGTGCAAATACCTTTTATAGGAATAAAATCACCACTAAAAGATTGCAATCTAACATCGTGCTTGCCACTAATTAGCTTACTGTCATAGCCTAACAGTAAAAATCGCTTATATGATAAAACATTAATGTCTGCTCCCGTATCTAATTTAAATTTTTCGGGACCGCACTCCCCTTGGAGTGTTTCATACCAATTCTCCGACGAACAGTTAATCTCTGAAACATTACACAAAACTGATACAAAAAATGACTCACAATCATCTTCTTCATTGTCGTTTGCTTCAGTTAAACTTATATCATACATTTCCTTCGCTCGTTTTTTTAACTTGCACATTCTAGCAAAATGTCCTTGATTTTCGCACAGATAACACCGCACAGAAATAGCCGGACATAGACTGGGTTCATTGCATTTTCCTCCACACCTGAGGCAATTTCCAGTCTCGGTGGAATGAAGAAATCTTCGCGCTGTGCTGGAACCAGCAACAGCACTGGCCACACCGCGCCCTTGTCGACGTCCGCTGCCGCGCCAGCCGCCGCGCCCACCGCGACAGCCTACACCCCGCACGCCAACTGCATCGATCTGCACCAATCCTGAAGTACCAGCACCACGCGTCTCTAATAAACGTCGATTATCTAATGAAATTTGGTCAACCTGGACAATTTTAATAGCTTTTTCCAGCGTGAGGTCCTCAGCTCTCAATAACCGATCTCTTGCTCCAGTACTCTGGATCCCACAAACAATACGGTCGCGAATCAACTCCTCCTCCAAAATTTTGAAGTTACAATTTTTGCTCAGTAATCGCAATGCCGTAACGTACTGATCAATTGATTCGCCTACTTCCTGACCCCTTGTAAAAAAATTGTACCTTGCTAATGTTACATTCTGTTTGACTCCAAAATATTCATCAAATTTCGAAAGCAATAGATTCACATCATCCTTATCGCTCTCTTTGTCAAAAGAAAATGTCTCAAAGACTTCAAACCCCTCAGGTCCAATTAAATTTATCATTAAGCTCGCTTGAATACCAGTTTCTTCTTTTTGCACCCCCGATGCTTTTAAAAATAACAAAAATTGCGACCTCCAGCGCCGCCATGCGTCAGCCCGGCTGACGGAGCTGCCCTCCAAACACAATTCTGTCGGCGGCCGCGCGTGTTCCATAGCGCTCTTGAACCGTCCCTGACGATTTTATAGTCCACAACGTGCCTTTATTACCGACTTAAACCATTTAAATCCAATAAATATCTCACCGCTGTCACCATGTAGTGTAATGAAATATAAGTCTGGATGACAACTGCTTTAATCATAATAAAACATAGACAATCCACAACAGTGTCTTTAGATCCGAAATAAATATGATCAATCTGAACCAAATATTAGGAAAAATTTAATAAAATTAACGAAACATCAATCAAAGGCCGGAGAGCATTAATATTAAATTAAAATCATTAACGAAATTATTGGGTAGTCGTGGAAACCTAGCAACGTAACGAAACACTAATTAGATTTGTTTTGTAGCGAGTAGAATTATAAGATAAATGGTACTCGAAGGAACATATATTTTATCAAACTATTACTTACAACGAGTATAAGATCGCTTTTTACAAAACGAGTAAACATAATGAAGTCAGACTGCATAACACGGACGACTCAAAACAAAACATTTTCAATGGAGCCGTGGGGAACCCTACCGCTCACGGGGGCTTGCGACTTCGGGGGTAAGCGAGTTATGAATTAATAATAATAATAATATATCCCTTATTTCAGGCAACTAGGCCCATAAAAAACAATAAACAAATACAAAATCTTATAAATAAACTAATACATAACAAATTTAAAACACTTAAAAACAAATACTAGTTAACACGAATAGATGGCGTCGTGTTGCGCTGCGAGGTGTCGCGTAATCGTCCGCGAAATCGTCGATACACGACACCTTTCGGCCAAAATTCCTGCTTGAGGAATGTCTCTAATAGATGAGTTGGAACCCACATCACAAATGATTTAAAATTCGTTTCATGACGCGACTTCAACTCCTCGATCCTCAAAGTCCAGTTGGTCTTAGTTCGCACGTACTCTATGATCTCCTCATCCTTCGTAGCGTAGTGAAGCCTGGACACGTAGAGCTGCGTCGTTGGTACAGCTGCACGCAGCAGGAAGTTGGGTCCAGCCAGTGCGGTACCACACTGATTACGACAAGGAGGCTGCCTTCTCTTCTTTTTCTCCACTTTCATAAAGCCATCCTTGTTACACTCGCCCTTTTCAGGGCCACGCTGTTTCGGCTGCTATTCATACACACACGGGATCAAACCGTCTAGCTATAGGATGCGTATAGGTTGGCTTTAGTGTAACTATAGCCTTATAAAGAAGCAGATTTGTTTTTTTTTAATATTATCAGTGAGTAACATAGGCTATATAACATCATACTACGATCAATTGGAGCAGAGCATCTGTGAAAACTGTAGTGAAAACGGGGAAAATGTATTACTTTCGTATTACGAATGTTGTGTAAGAGTAACACAAAAAGCATGTATGACTTGAAGGAATTATTTCTCTTAAACAGTTAAAAAGATGGTCCTGGGTTGTATCTTTTAAGGTTCACTATAATCTTTTATGGTAATAAAATGTGTTCTGAATAGTTTTAATCCTTATCAAAATAAACGCGTAATTCATCACCATTTTAAACACAGTTGCCCTTGACATAATTTAATTTCAATGAATATCTTATGCATTTTTAAATGTGAGATTGAGAGAGTTAATCTACTTACTTACCTAGTGTGTGTGTTTAGTGATAATTTGTTTGTACACTATTCAGGGACTTTTTCTTTTGTATAGATTTTTATAAAGTTTTGGTTCTAAAAGCTTTTAGTAACTTCTTACTAAACTTGGGTTTAGTAAACTAAGCACATCGTGTAACCGAAATAACATTACACCTTAAAAATAATGGCGAAGAGTAATATAAGACGTGAAAAAAGTGGAAATTACAAAAACAACGAAGAAAAAAAAATTTATTGCAGCAAAATTATTTATTTAGTCAATATATTTTTATAATTTCATTAGAATTACATACATATAAACATTATTCATCCGAAAAATAAAAATAAACATTGCATTATTACCCTGAAATAAAAAAAGTAAAGAAAAACAAAAGTACACACCTTTACAAAAAAGTTACGTAGTAACTAAACTTTCGTCGAGCGGGCGACGCGATACCCGTAAGTAGCTTCTAAATAGGCGTGTGCACGCAATCGGGTCACGCCGCACGCGGTGCATTGTTTTTGGATATTATTAAGGTAAACAAATAGAGGAACGAGGGGGGCGCGGGGAAGTTTGCAAACGACACATTTGAGCTTAAGTACGTCGTCGTGTCGACGAATGATTAGGTATCTAGGGTTAATTTGAAAAATTCGGTCTCTGGTATCAATGTATTGAAATTTCTAATATGCTCCACACATGTACACATAGGATTAAAAAACCCTTGCCATATCGATTGTTATCATCCAAAGAAGCCGTGAACTTGGTATGTATGTGTTTCAAATTTCATTCAATTTGTACCAATAGTTTAAGAATTATAACGAGTCAAAGTTCTTAATTTTGTCACTCACTGACTGACCGATCATCAAAAGTCTAAGGCACTTCTAACAGACATAGAAGCTTCAAATTTGGAATACAATTAGTGTTTAGTATATAAATTAAGGAAAAACTAAAATATTTTTCAATTTCGGTCCAGTTTTCTAGATACATCAACTGCATAAATAACTTTGTAATCCCATGTACTTATATGGGATTACAAAGTTACATTTACAGTTAATTAATCAATGTACCTGTATATAATTATGTATTATATAATGAAATAATATGTCTAGATAGGTATCTAGATATAATTATGTTCAAAGGTAACTTGTAAAATGGTCAACGGAATAAAAAGCCAGAGAGAGGTTTTAAGAAATTTCGTTATTGGTACTTATACAAAAAGTAGAAGGCGCCGGAAACAATGTAATTTATCTATGTATGTATTACTTGTGAGATATATTGTATTTCCATGCAATGGCCGAGTTAATCTATTTATTTAAAACGTTAAAGATTTTTAATATTGATATGGTCACAATAAGATGTTGTAAGATTAGATAATTACGTAACAACTTAAGACAGAAGGTCACTTAAGTAGGGACTGAATAATCGAATAACCGACTTGGTATTACATGGATCTCACAACTTTTTACGGTTGAAGAACTGAGTTGCGAGACTTGGTTTTTTTGACAAGTATTGTTTTTATGGGATTATTTGTTACATTTTATAAATTAGTAGCTTCTGCCCGCGACTTTGTACGCGTGGGGAGGTTTTCCCGCGTAAATCCCGATCCCGTGGGAATTTCGGCATAAAAAGTAGCCTATGTGTCATTCCAGAATGTCAACTATCTTTCAGTAGTTTTTGCGTGAAAGAGTAACAAACATCCATCCATCCCCACAAACATTCGCATTTATAATATTAGTAAGATGTGAGTAAAAGATGGACTGAGTCTTTATATTTATTTTAAAAATACCACCCAAACTTAAGTTGTAATTAGCGAAGACTCATCTATTCTGTGCTAATCTTTTAAAACAGCGCCAGAAAATAAAGTAGACATAATTTGAACCATTTTTTTAGGTGAAATGATGAATTATAAAATTCCTTAATGATATAAAATTAGAAATGTCATGTTCTAATTAAATTCCTTGAAATATTACTGCCCTTAATATTAATAAAAAAATAATTACTTTTTTGATATAATTGGCATAACACATTATTTAAATATCTTTGTTTAGATGTAAAGTGCAATATGAAGCATGAAATTAAATATAGAAGAGAGGATTTTAACTCCCTATCATGGAGACTTATCCTCACAACCTTTTCGAAGAAATTTTGAAAGGCTAGTAGAAATTAAAAAAAAACGTGTAAAAGTGTTATTTAATCACCAATTTGCAAAATAAAGATCATGTATCTTTTATCATTAGACGTACACACACGTTCTTGACGTCGTTCCCACCTGATGTTAAGCGATTGATCTACGATAGAACGAGCGAGCCCCAAAAGATCGTATGTTAGGCAACACAGAAGTCAGCAGAGAGTACCACACTATGATAAGCTGTGCCCACAATAAATGTACTTTCTGTGACTTAAAGCCATACAACGTGGCATTTCCGCCAGTTTATTAGGTGCACTAATAGCGAGGATGACTTTTTTATGCTACAAATTAGTTTACAGTTTAATTTGGAAGAAATATACAACGTGTAAATTAAAGGGTATATACATACCAAGTGCACGGCTTCTTTGGATGATAACAAACCATATGGAAAGGGTTTTGTAATCCTATGTCTACATGTGTGGAACTTATTAGAAATTTCAATACATTAATACCAGAGACCGAATTTTTCAAATTAAGAAGAACGAAGAGATTATCGTTTTATTGGCAATTGGCGAGGAAAGTGATGACCCCCATAGTGCTGTGACACGTTTGTTATTACTGGTATTCAAGAAACCAATAATTTGGGATCAATTCTGTGAGTCATTTATTTTGAGCTGAAACTTTGCATAGAGACTCCATACCAGATGTTGTCTTCAGTCCTTTTGGATAGATATGGGGTTTCCGTTACACGTTGTATAGAAAATAAAAGTCAACATAGGTACGTGATATATAAGCTAATGAACAGACTTATTTTGTCCTCTACCTCGTTATGAATTCTGTCGTGAAAGTAAGACGGAGCCTTGTAAGGCAAAGAATAGCACCTCTTTTTCTCAGTAGTATCATGATGTTATTGGTACGTCATAATAGCAAGGCAGGTTTCGCTTTATCCATAGAATATCTTATCCATATCTCTTATATGAGAAGACATTGCAAAGAAGCAGAATAATTATGATTAAGTGTCCTTTTAACGGACCGTTCTTTTCAATTTGGTTAATTTAAATTAGAATACAGCTTTCAATAACATTCTTACATTGATAATCTTGATTTCACTATTAGAATTAAAAACAAAGTCGTCTGAATTAATCTGTCACGATAAAATGTCCACGGATACCTTCAAAGAGATATTAGGAAAACAACAAAACATCTAGATTAGGATTTTTGTTTATTATCATCATCGTTTAAACTCCGATGAGAGAATAACTAGACGGATTCAATACATTCAACTCGGGCTCAAGACCAAAAATTAAAATAGGAGCAAAAATTTCCTTAAATTAATAAACTACCATAAACATATCCTCATTCATGAGATACCAACAGCCTTGCAAGCAAACATAAAAACGGACTGCAGTGGAACAAGATCCTTTTAGTTAACTTTCGACAACAGAACCCTAAAACTAAGAACTAAGGCGCAGTTCATGATAGTTTTATTGTTAGACGTAGTAACCTGAACCTAAGTAGTCACGCTCTAAATACCACAAACTTGGCATTCATGAAAGAGACCTTACATTTTACAAACTTAATATGTAGGTAATGTAAGTCCTGTGTAAAATGTAGGTAGTTAACATGTACATAAAATTACAACGTTAAGTAACCTGCAGCCAAGTAACAATAGTTATTATTAGAACCCATTAACAAAACACCACCATCCAATTCCTTGTAAACAGGAATTAATAGAGCGAAAAGATTAACACAAAAAGTTGCTTGACGGTTCCCAGAACAAAACCGAATTTCCTTTAAGAATTGCGAAATGAGAGATCAAAAACACCCGGAAAGAAAGTGTTATTTGATTGCATCATTTCGTTTTATTTTTAACGTTTAAATAAATATTATAAATATTTATTCGAGCGCTCTTCTACAAGTCTCAAGCATAATTTTATCTAAATACTATGGTAGTTTAAAACGCTCTTCGTGATCCAAAATTTTCGCAAGAACATGTATCTCCGCGAATAATTAATTAATAATTTTCGTAATCTCTTCAGAAATTATTTTGCGTAGATTTTCCGGAGATTAAAAGCCCGAAGTTTCAAGATTATTCGTATTAGTATTGCATTGTGATTTGCATTAATCAACTCATAAGCACTCTGCATTAGTAACTCTAATGCTATTAAAATTAAAATAAATTCATAAGCGGTATTAATATTATAATATTATTATACATACAATTTACAACCAATAACCAGCCATTATATTTTTTTACAAAATATATTAATAAACAATATTTTCTTATATATCTACTTCCATCTTCGTAACACAACGCACCTATGAAAGATATGCACTTTATATTAAAAGAAAATTTCATGTAGCAGCTTACTACTACTTTTTTTTCGTATATTTGATGATGAAAAAATCTCAAATGTTGTGTTCATCATCAAATAAGTTTTAAGCATTTTCATTGGATAATTCAATGTATGACGTTATTTCTGGAGGTGGGAGCTTATGGAGCTGATTAGACTTTCACAAAGTTATAAACTCAATTATTCTTACGTTTGGACTTTACAAGTTTGCATGGCACATTTTTTCTGAAGAGCCCGATGTTTAAATTCTCATCAGAACACCGACCTAAACGTATGTAGTAGGCAAACCAAATTGCTTATCAAGTAATAAGTAAACACATAGTTAAACCACCTAATGTTTAATTTGTCCGGCAAGCTTTTCACGCGTCTTAAAGCTTTTGAAGACAGTATCTTTGAAGAAGAAGAAAATTCAGTAATAAATGTGTAACTAGAGGTTGTGGGACAGGGTGTGATATATTGAGTTGCCCTTTTTCATGCTAAGATGACCTCGGGTCGAAACGGTTGCGCGTTATTTATCCCTTTATTATTACGTACTTAGGCAGTTTTCTTTTGTGAAGAACGAGGTAACATATTTTTTAACCGACTTCAAAAAAAGGAGGTTTACAATTCGTCTTGAACTTTTTTTTTATTTTTTTTATTTTTTTATGTATAACTCGGAGACGGCTGGACCGATTTGAAAAATTATTTTTGCGTTTGAATGGGTATACTTTTATAGTTGGTCCCATTGTTACGAAATCGGGATCTGATGATGGGATCCTGGAGAAATCGAGGGAACTCTTCAAATATTATAGGCACACCTATAGCGTTTTGGGTATTTCTTATAGTACCTTGAGCAGTTGCTTCCGAAAAGTACCATTTGGGGAAGTTGAACTGATGATGAAGACCATAGATGGCCACTGAAACTCCTCAATAATAAGTATTTCGTGGATTGCGATTCGATTACTTGAGTACGGATGTTAAACACTTTATGCTCATCACAACACATATGGTGATGTAGAACTGATGGTCAAATATCAGGAGAACTCCTCAAAAATTAACGGCTATGCACAGGGAAAAGCAATATTTTGTAAAAGGTGATAAGTTGTTGACATTATGGCTTTTGTAACTAGATAGATTACAAACCAACCCACTAAAAAGCGTGAAAAAAAATGTTTAGCAAATAATAGAACCGACTTCCATATCAAAACACTACAAAGCCGAAAATAACTTTAATTTCGGAAGGCGGTGTCTTTAGTTTTGTATATATTTTCGTTTTTGACACCGCCTTCCAAAATTAAAGTTATTTTTGGCTTTGTAGTGTTTTGATATGGAAGTCGGTTCTATTTTTTGCTAAAATTTTTTTTTTAAGAAAAGCAGAAAGAAAGAAAGAAAGACATATATTTATGAGAGGCATTATGGTGGTCATTGCAGATAGAAACAATGAGGCTGCACGAACGAGAGGATTTGTAAATGGAAATTTATCGTTCCCTACTGGGGGTGCCCTTAGTATGTAGTTGTTCAGTTTTATTCATAAACCGTGGCTGGAAGCTTTCATTCTAATAATTAAGGCCGCTACAAGTAAGACCGGTCAGGCAGCCAACACATTTCTCGCGCACGTAGGGTTTCGTACCATTATCCATAAAAACGAAAAAAAAAACACGTTTGTTGTATGGGAGCGCTCCCCTATAATTTTTATTTTATTCTATTATTTTTTTTAGTATTTGTTGTTATAGCGGCAACTGAAATACGTCATCTGTGAGAATATCAAGTGTCTATCTAACACAGTTCATGAGATACAGCCAGGTGACAAACAGACAGACAGAGTTTTAGTAATAGGGTCACGTTTTTACCCATTGGGTACGAAACCCTAAAAACGAAATGTTTTATCAAAACAAAAATAAATATAGATAGAAATAATGAATTTACCTCTATGTTTTCGTGGTTTCAATAAAAAAAGGAAATCAGGTTGTGACTTACGATATGGATACTAATATTTCTTTATGATTTTTATTTGAATATTTAGAAAAAAAATAAAATTACAGAGACAAATCGATTTTGTAAAATTAATAGAAACATACTAATAGACACATTGAAAACACAAAACCCTCTTTTTACATTTGAATTGGCAAAGTTAATGTTTACTTTAACATGATCTATTACCTACCCTCGATCAAGAACTTGAGCAACAGTCTCTGTAAAAAAGACTCAGTAAAAAAATCAAGTGTCCTTCCCGCACAAAAACTACAGCAGCAAACTTTTATAATTAATTTTTTTTTCATTTTCGTTTGCAGATATACACAGTCATCAACGACAAACTTGTCGGGCTACTCATAAGGACAAGGAAACATCAGCTGACTTACTTTGAAGGCGAAGTGTTGTTCCAGGTATAATTTTATTTTATTTAATGGTTTAGTTGAGCTGTGACCTCTTGTGGCTTCTCTTCATTCGAGATATCTACGGATTTTTACAGAATTTTATGCTATGTATATAGAAATGAAACACATATAAGTGTAACCAGTCGTTACTATTTATTATTTCGTCGTGCTTAATGAAACTAATTTATTTTTAATTATGAAGTATTTTTGTAAGGAATAATCTTAAAATAAGGAGAAGAAGCTGCAAGAAACTCAACGGTTACTCTTTTTAAAACGTAATTCACAAATTGAACAGAACCTTAAAAACAGTGCGCTAGATTTTTGTCATAAATAAAAAATATGTATAAATAAAAAGGTAAAGGTACTTACATTTTTCAAGTAAAATTTTAAAATTCCTATAATAATATGTACCTAAATTTGCATACGATTTAAACAGCATTTTATATAAAGAAAGCGGCATCTGACTTTTACTCACAAAAACCGAGCGATAAAATAATTTCTTTGTTTTGTTTTTTACAGAAACGCGATGACGACGTTCCGGTATTCTTAATGCAAACGATACAAGAAATCAGATCATACTGCGATAACAAGGCCATGCAAGCAAGGAGATCTGTTTCACCTATGCCTCAATAGTTTTTACGATAATTACTTTTAAATAGTTATTTTGTTAACTGAATGTGATGACAGATACTGAGATACAGGAAGCAAAGCAAAGGATGGAAAAAGTACAGATCTTATCCAAAAATTATATATAATTACTTTAACTAAAACATTTAATTACGTCATTTAAAAAAATATTTAAATTGTTACTTTTCTCCTACATAAATCACTTCAGAAATTTTCGTGATGAAACTAAAACCAACACGTTGAACAGCTTTTAGTGTAAATTTAATAATGACATTCTGAATTTTCCCACTTACTTCGAGACCTAGACAAAGTTTACATCGCAGATTAAAAGGAAAACGTACAAATTCCGTTGCTAAGTTAATTAAAATTGTTTGCGGCACCAAAGATTTTCATTTGACTTCGAAAAAATTATCTAAATGAAAAAAGCTTATAATTTACAGTGTTACATAAAAACAATTTATAATTCAGTTTTGAAGTACCAATAGCCTATTGACTAAGGTCTGCTTTGTAGTCAATAGGTCACGAGTTCGAACCACATGATTGCCGAAAAGCCACTCCAGACACAGGCATATTTACCGTACTTGGAGGGGTTAATAAGATTGCTAGTCATGTAAATACTACCCACATTTGTAGTTCTCTATAAAAAAAAAACCCATATGTATCACTATGACTTATTTCCTCTGATTTTAGGGGATCGGGGAGAAAATCAACAAATTATTCTTTCCACTTTGGATGGAGCGGAAATCAGTGTTAGACTTCTACTGACTAAAAACACTCTCTGTTTCTTTAGTTGAATTGCTAGTACTCTATATAAAAAAGAAAATCAAAACATTGCCCCATTACGTACAAGATACGTAAGGTACTATAATGGTGCACGTCGATTGTTATGCCAGCAATGGAAACATAAAGCGGCTGTAAAAATTTTGCTCTGTTTTCGCACTGTAATTTTCTGTCATCACAAAGTTCTAGAGGATTTTAACATAACAATGTTTGTGTTGAACTTGTCATGTGTAGAATGCCTGGTTCCTAATTTCATAACATGGTTGTTGACTAACCAAACTCTGAAAGAATGTTTGAACCATGCATAAAGCTTCTTATCAATAGTTCAAACGTTCTATCAGAGCTATGGTTGCTTCGTTTTACCATAACTACGCGAAGATGGCAAAATTATAAGCCAATAACTCTAGGAATCATATGTTTGAAGAATAATTATATAGCCTATGAAATTGACTCAAGGATGAGCTGGACTTAGCCTTAGAGTTATGTACTGAAAGTGTCCGTACAGAAAAGTGTCCATATTTGTCAATAAAAAATATATTTTAAGTCCAACTAAACTTCGATGCTAAATAAATTTTATACCTATTAAATTATTTCAGTCATTAATTAAGAGCACTTTAAAATCATTCACACTTTTATCATAGCATGACTATCTATTTAAATATTGAATTAGACCAAATTCTATTTAACTGATACAATTAGTAAAAAAAATATTTTTCTAAAAGTTCGAATACATAATGCCCAAAATGTAATATTTTTTTTAGCTGTGTAAGAATTTATACCTAACATTAATAGTGACCAAACAAACACATAGACACTAACTGAGGGTTCCGTATTCGTTTGTCCCTTAAGTTGCGGAAACCCTAAAGAAATACCCAAAGTCAGTAAATTTCATTAGTGTCTATGTAGAAAAAGCTAAAAGAAATTAACTAATCTACAAATAAAAAAATTGGAAGTGCTCCATCAATATAGTTCGGCAAATTAGGTTAGGTTATAGAAAGATACATATATGTATATGTAAAGAAGGGACCTTTTGTGTAGTTTTGCAATTCGCTTATGTTTGCGATGTCCAAAATCTCATTGTAAGGCTTTTGTTGCCAAAAAGCTTGTGAAATTGTTTATTTTGTTTGTACAAGCGGTGACACTTGTACCCCTCGAAATTATTGATGAAAGGTGCAAGGAAAGTACTAGTTAATAATAAGGATGTTTTTCTAGGTGATGCCGCGTTTATCCATAAAAGATATATATGACGGCAGGTTGTTTGTTTAGTAAAATAAATCATTTGGCAATCCGCCAGCCGTCAAAACGCAAGGTATCAAATGTATGGATGCCTTTGAATAGCTTTGACCATGATGGCACATTTATCATAAATGTAACCAAATCCGTTTAAATGTGCGTCATGTGCCTATCATTTTTAAACCAATGAAAAGTATTCAATACAACAGCAAAAAAAAATATATATATTGTTTTAAAATTAGATGAAAATATTAACATATATTTTTATTGGGACTAAGATAAATTACAAAATAAATTTCATTTCAGTGTCAACTGTTGTGCAAAACATTATTTTATTTTACTGAATCGACGCAAAGTTACGAAAATTTCACAATAATTTTTACTTACTACTAACTTTAACACAATTTCTATGAAATATACTGCATCTAAGAAAAGAATTTTTAGTAACTTCAACGTTTTAGATCTAGTAAAATATTGGATGATATATAGTAGTAAGTTTATTATAAGCAAATATTTTTGTAATTTTAAAGAAAAGCTTACATACAAATACATATTTATATTTAGATCTGATATGAATGTAAACATCATTAATTTTTTGGAGAATCTCTGCAAGAAAAAGCAAAATTTATTTAGAAATATATTTTTTGATAAAGGTATCGATTCGTGTGACTTGTAACATTCAAAGAATATATTATTATGTGAACTTTACTTAATCATAAATTATTGGAATTAAATATCATTTTGTGTTTTTGTTTTTCAAATGTACTGTACGTTCTTTTTGAAATGATAACCACATTGTGAGTATTTAAAAATTAATGTTATCTACTAACAAATCATATATTTAAAGACGTTAATTAATAATCATTATTTGCAATATTTCATAATGAATAATATTCTAGTCTATCTAGTCCATTGAGTAGTTAGCTGTAAGGAATAATTACATGTGTTAATAATAAACTTAAATATTTAAAAATATGTTTTGTTTCTAATGCTCGGTCCATAGTTGCCGGTGTTCTTAATTAAGACCTTAGACTTATTACTTCCATTGGTACAGTATGCCTGATCAGGTTGCACCAGCAGAGAGCGCTTTCCAATTTTGTTGAACAGATTTTCGTGAAAATTGCGTCGTGTTCTTAAGTGAACGACTGCTTAATGTGGTAATAAATGCTTGTGCCTTTTTGATGTGAGAAGACGGCTGTAGCTATCTTTGCTCAAAAAACGGCTATAGCCTTTTTTTGCGATGGATAAATTATCCAATGACTCTTTCTGCTCTGGGTAGAGCGGAAGGGAGTGTCAGACTTTGATTGACTAAAAACCTACCCTCTTCCTTCAACTATCTTTACCTTCCGCGCCCGCAGTTTCTCGTAAGAACATTCCCACGATCCCGACAGGCAATGGCCGCGTCGGCCCCGTCAATGATGCTCAACTGCTCTTTGAAGCCCGCGTGGAACATGACGCGCCGTTGACTCAGGCCTAGTCTGGACAGTGAGTTACCCTTGCTTACTGAAGACGGTTACAGCCCAGTATTATATTTATCTAATAACAATGCTGGACTATCTTTAGTTTCGTAAAACATTTCAACAGATGTAACAGTCGGGAGTTAATTGCACCTTTTCTTCTTCCAGCAACACTAAGAAGTGATGACGGTGTAAGTTTTGTGGACGAACTTCATGAAAATCTTTGTCGTTTTGATATTAATTTTTCAGCTTTTAGCTGAACGTAAAGAAAGCGAGTAACTCATGGCTCTTTAATGCTGGTTGTTCTACTGACTGGGATATGGTGGCTCAGACGAATCATTGCTTACAAATCAAATCTATTTCTTTGTCTATCTAGGTAGGTAGGACCAATTTCACTTTTCTGAAGTATTCACTCAGTATGGATTTCCGCAAAGTAACGCCTGATTCGATTGTGTATATACCTAGGTATAACAATAATGTTAACACACTTAAGCCATTTGTTTTATAAGTACCACACAGAAACTAATAGTGTTTTGTACAATAATGCGTTCCGTTTAAATATAAAATTTGGGCTTTGATCAGAGTCATTAGATGACTACGCGATTACTCAGGATTGCTGGATAATTTCGGCCGCCTTTCAAGGTATAAAAGTACTTATGAATATGAAGAAAAAATCAATTCGTGGGACCCACCCTATTACCGAGCAGGAATCTATTACCAAAAGACGAGTTATTTAAAAAATGTTTTAATTTTGACTTCCCTCGTTTCTAGAAATATTATATGGTTCGCCGTTACCGTAACCGGTTTCGGTCTTATTTACGAGTATATGACTGGTCAAACCGAATTTGTATTTGATGACTCGATCACCACGGTAGACGATAGAGCTAGCTAGCAGAGTTATATGTGTAGGTATAAGAGGGTCTAAGTCTGTCTTTAAGTAATGCGCGCTTTAATGTGTCCAGTTGTTTGTTTTTTTTTTCTTATGCTTTACATTTACAGTAGAGCGCCAAGACGACCTATGCAAAGCGAGTCTCTCCCATCCTGTTGAGTCGATGTCACAAGCAGTGTGATGTCTCTCCTGATCACATCCATATAGCGGATATGTTTTGCGCCACTCTTCAGTTTGCCCTCCAACGTCTCATAGTATAAGACCACATTGAACACACGGTGATCTTTCACGCAAACAACGCGCCCGCACCACCTAAGCCACCCTTTATAAACAAAATTAACCGCATCACTCCATGCATTTTAATTTCACCAGAATGGCAAACAACAATCTACACAAATAAACAAGCAATCGAGCGAGTTCTACACAAAACAAGTGAGGAAGGACTGCAATCAGAAGGTACATTTGTCGAAATGCCATATCGACAGCGTTCGTCAATGCCACAAAATTGTGACGTTATGCGATTATCTTTATTTCTGATAGATAGACAGAATATACTTTATTGTACACCAAAATTTAAACACACCTATTTAACATTATTTCTTAATTCTATGGTTACAATGGCGCTCTTATCACTAAAAGAGATATCTTTCAGACAACCTTTGGAAGGACTTTCAAAATTTAATTAAAGTGGGGAGGGCTAAATTATTGTTACTGTGAACTGATCGCTTAGTGCTAAACTAATAACATCGCAGTAACATTAATAGAACAGTTATTATTTGATATGGCTGACATATTTTTAAATAATTTGTTGTATGTAGCTAAATGAGGATAAAATATTAACAAAGAAAAAAAGAATGAATCAATCACTAGTGCTGCTACGATTGTTTCTTTTGGGATTTTTAAACGACATCATCCGACGAGCTCTTGTTACTGTCGCGTTGGCGTTCCAAACATATTGGAATCCAATGGCTTGGTGCAAGACAATGGCAAATGAGCGGACGGCATATCATTGTTTCCTTGGAAGATGAGTAGGCCTTTAGTGTTGGACGCAACTTGTGTCAATACTCTCGCGCCATCCCATCTTCCCAGTTCATCATGTAGTGCTGGCGCTTCTGCTGTGGCTGCGGAATACATCAATCGGCGATAACTATATTTTCGAGCCGTTTGGGGTCGAAACTCTTGGACCGTGGGGCCCGTGTGCTCACAGGCTTTTTACAGAAATTCCTTGGCTTGTTGGGGCCTCCCTTGATACAAGGGTTGGCTATTTCTTTGGACAAAATCTAAGCATTGCCAAACAACGAGGCAATGCCGCCAGTCTCTTGGTTAGGTTACCAGCTGACAGCGTTTGGGATGAATTTTTTGATGCTTTGTTCTAGTCTGCTTTTAAGTATTTTAATTCTGCATAATGGTTATAAATAAATTATTTTCTTACACCTTCAAAATTTAAAATATGATTTCGTGACAGAGGGTAACGCTCCAGTCAGAATTGTCTGACTATTCCACAAATATGTCATGACAATTTTATGTTTCATAAAGCAGATTTGACAAATTTTTCACGACAAATTGTCACATATCACCTGTCGCTTAAAAAGTTTGGTAAAAGTTTCGAAATACGTCGCCATTTTAAAGGGTTGCAAGTGGTTGGGGGGAGCGGGAGGGAGGGGTCGGATACCCCCCTCACCATTTTCACCCGCCGGAAATACTTGGTTTCCTTAGAAAAAAAAAGAAACAGAAATTTGGGTAAAAATTTCGAAATACGTCCCCATTTTAAAGGGTTGTAAGTGGTTGGGGGGAGCGGGGGGGAGGGTCAAATACCCCCCTCACCATTTTCACCCGCCGAAAATACTTGGTTTCCGTAAAATAAATAAAAAACAGAAATTTGTACAAACATTGTTTATTCCACTTTATAAACATGTTTTATCACTTTTATTAATTCCATGAATGGATCTATGAGTCGACGGAGCCCCGCTAAGCGGGGCTCCTATTTCTGGGTGGTTTAAAAAAAAAATAACCACGATGGCTAAGGCGGGAGCTTCGCTGCGCTGCGCTCCCGCCTTAGCCATCTAACCTAATCCAATGAAGTCGGATTGTGCCAACTCGGAGTAATAAAAAACACAAATCGATACCTACGGAAGAACACATTCACACTCGAAAGCAAAGGAATGACGCACAAATTTGACACTAGCTGTCAATATCATCCATCCAATATGGCGGGTTGCGTTTCGTTTCACGTTTTTCACATAAAACCTAAACATTACATTTCAAAAACTGTATTAAAGCATAAAAATTACGTTCCGTTTTGCATAATTGCAATATATTTAAGAATTTTTGGAAATTGTTTAAACATATTTAGACTCAACTCCGGCAGCCAAAATTACTTTGGGGGGATTAAGACTAACTCCCTTAAGTCCCCTACAACACCAATACCCTCAAATTCAGGCGACTCGTTTTAAAATCCAACCCAAAAGTTTTACTAAACAGATAAATGTCGGATTGTCGCGACTTTCAGACATATTTGTGTATTTTCCACCATAAAGATTTTGTTGCCAGTAAGTTTTATTAAACAGAAAGAATGTCAAATGGTCACTTTTTAACATATTTCGGACTGGTCTGATTGTCAGCTTTATTAAGTAGGGCCCAGATAGGATAGGATAAGCAGTGCGTTTTCTCGAGCATTACCTACGCAAAGATCAGCCATTACCCTTCTTGTAATAAATGGGGGAAGGAGGTATCCCAATCATGAACGCTTTCGCTAGCAGCAACATCTTAGGGTTTGAATATTAATTTTTCGGTACTGAATGATACTTGTTGTAGTTTTATTTGACAACAATAATTTAAATCCTTAAAGAAAATTTAGGCGTCAATTAATCTAAGTGTAGTTTGATATATTTACCCTAAAATCATTTATCTAGTCTTAAATGGCTAAATTCGGTATTTAAATGCATAATATCTAGACACGCGGGAGCGTGTCAAGCCAAGTACTGGCGCGCAGCTCACCGTGTGTAATATTACACGAACCATTTGGAGCCACTTTTGAGCCCCTCATAACTCAAAAACTATTTCACTTAAACTTGTCAAATTTGGCTCATATATTAAGACTGGCAAGATATATATGTGTTCCAAATTTTATAAACATATCTCAAACGGTTATTTAGATATTAACGTCCAAAAATCGTCATTTTTATGACTGACCTATAGATCAAAACTATAAGCCAGTTCCAGATGACCTAGAAAGTTCAAATTTGGTATGCAGATAGGTAATTAGGTGAATACAAAGGAAAAAATCAGAAACTGGTAATTATTTATTATTTTATTATAATTGTCACTTAACTTATAATTAGTGCCTATAATTCTCTATATGTGGATTTTAAGATCTTTACGTGAATATATAATGAGTTGAATACCATCCTTAATTTTTTTTAAATCCAAATATTTCCGTTTTTGTACTTATAAATAAGAATATAGTAAATTTTCGTATTTATTACGCGTAACTAACCGTATTCTACAACCACTAGCGCCACCTATTATCTTAGAGGGTCACTACACCATGGAGGCAAAACGCGTAAAAAGAATTCCAGATACTGAATGGGCAATTCACTCGAACATTTCAAAGGTACCTACAAGAAAATATAGAAAATAATACAAAAGGACAATTATACCCCGTAAAGGTAGGAAAATACAGTAGTTTAACAAAAAACCATTTAGTATTAATTTTGTTATAAATAAGTACCCACTAAGTACTAATTTATGTACAAAAAGTAATGATATCCCATCAAAAACATAAATGTGAAATGAGAGCCAAGTTCAATATTATGATAAATGCCTTGGTTGTTGGCTTCAACGACAAAAAAAGTGATATCTAAATGGGTGCCAAGTTCAATGGTCAGTCCTGAAATTTATTTATAACAACATAAAATATTTATTCTTATAACATAGGAGCATATATTGTAGCCTAAGGTCTGACTTGGCTAGTTTTCATATACGAATTATATTATAGCCTTCGCAAGTTCTAAACCTGTTACTTGTCGGTTCTTATTTTTTTATTCCGAAAATTTGGCTTGCTGGTAGAAACTAACCATCGAACATAATAATTCGTATATAAGAACTAGCCACGTCAGACCTTAGGCTACAATATATTCTCCTAAGTTATTAGAATAAATGATATTTTATGTTGTTATAAATAAATTTCAGGACTGACCATTGAACTTGGCACCCATTTAGATATCACTTTTTTTGTCGTTGAAGCCAACAACCAAGGCATTTATCATAATATTGAACTTGGCTCTCATTTCACATTTATGTTTTTGATGGGATTCTCCTTTCCGTAAAAGTAAACCAAGTAAACCCATAAAATTTAATTTACGAAACCAAACTCTAACAACCTCTGAAAAACAGTAAATTAAAATCATTTTACTGTTTTCTGTTCAGCGGACAAGCCCGAACGGGAGTGTATCTTTACTTAGATAAACAACTCCTTGTTAAGCGAGAATTAGGGTTGAATTTGGTGAGTTGTCCCGTGTTTTAGGACTTTCTTTAAAAATGAACCTTATGGCAAACAAAATTCTAAGAATGGCTATTGTCTCTTGCCTTAGTATGTGAACGAAGATTAAAATGTATTGAGTCATCTGGGGTGAATAACCACATTAAATTCTATACTTTCACGACCCTTTGATAAAAATAATCTAAAACATTATGTAGGAATTTCACTCGATTCAGTCACCATCACAGCGGAAATAAACCCTCCGTTATTGTCAGCTCATACTTAATAATATTAAGTGTGTAAGTACCTATGACTGTTTGTTACCTCTGCCCAGATGCCCAGCAGTGGAGGTAATTTAGATAAAACGGTGTTGAATTCAAATTAAAAATTAAAATTCATTTATTTCAGGTCTGTGACCTATATAAAATAGGAAATTAACACATGTGCCATTAGTCGGCTTATACTACTATACATATAATAGGTTAACATGATCGAGTTAACCACTCAGGTCAAGAGTGAATAGTTTACTTCTAGGCAAGCGTGCTTCATTTTCGACCCCATTATAATAAATTAATAATAAATAGAAAAATCGAGTAAACCACTGCATATTATAAAACATACACTAGATATGAATTCAATGCAACATCTATAGATATAAGAAAGCAGAAGAAAGAACAAAAATTCGTAATATTCGTAAGGCAGTTGTCCTATCGCCGACGAGGAACGAGTAGCGAGTATAGCTAGCATCTGAAAACGAGTTAGCGAGCAACGAGTGTGTTGTTCCGATAGTATAGTCGCTGAGCTATCGTCTGGTTGGTCTCTCAGCGTGAGTTTTGACTGCCAAGTGACCGCTGAGCGAGTATTATCTTTGACAGCTCTTGTCGCTCAGCGACGGAACTAGTGAAGCGAGTACTCGCCGGCAGTATGGTCAGTCAGCAATCGAGTATTAATAAATATATGCATATCTCTTGTTTACACCGAAAGTATAACTATTGTATGTTTCTTGAGCGAGAAATAAGCTGACAGTTAATCGTTTCCTCGCTGGCTGTGGGAAAACTGCCTTACATTTGCTCTTATACAAATAAATTACAGTAATTTACTTTTTATTTACTAACTACAGTACTAGTAATAAACACCAATGTTTACGGTCCTCCTCCTTAGTCGTGCATTCTTGACAGAATGGTCGTGGTTGACGATGATGCCTTTTCTCTAGATAAAGCAGCCCTTGTGATGCGCCTCCACTTCCTGCGGTCTTCAGCATCTCGGGAGCTTAGCACTAAGGTCGTCTCTGTCGCCGCTTTAATTAACTCCATCCAACGCGTAGGGGACCGACCGCGTGACCATCTGCTTTCCACTTGCCCCTGAACAACAAGTCATTTCATGGAGTGTTCGTTACACACAATGTGTCCTCTCCTTGATTCGGAGCTCCTCCAGGATCGACGCATTGGTCCAAAATGCTGTCCAAGGGATCCGCAACAGTCGCCGCCATCACCACATTTCAAGAACATCGATTTTGCGTCGGTCTTTGAGGCGAACCGTCCAAGTCTCTGCGTCATACAGAAATATTGGAAAACGAAACTTCTCATCAGGCGTACTTTTATGTCTTTGGTGATGTTATGGTTACACTAAACTCTTTTGAGCTCATCAATGGCAGATCTAAAAGAAAGTGTGAAAGCGCATCTCCTTCGAATCTCGTCCTCACAACCCCCAGTGTTCGTGATCGTCGAACCAAGGTACACGTAGGATTGAACAACCTCACAGTTGCCGTTCACATGGATATGGGGTTGGTTCTGTTCAGCTCGGTTCACGATCATTATCTTGGTTTTATCTCTGTTGATCGCAAGTCTGAAGGAAAGGCTTGTTGTCTCTAAACGTTTCAATAGATATTCCATGTCTTCTTGTGTCTGAGCGAGAAGAGTAGTGTCATCGGTGAATCTCAAATTAGATATTTCCGGCGTCCCACTAAAACGTTTACTGTACTTTGCATGAAAAGAATGATTATTGTTTTATTAGAACTTTAACTTGTCTTTACCTCAAGAGAAATGAATAGGTAGGTAATATAATAGGTGGAATATGTTATACCTATAAGTTTTACTATGACAATAATTATGAAATACAGCTGAATTATACCTATTTTTAACCGAATCAAAAAAAGGAGTTTCTGCATTCGACCAATATGTATGTATGTATTTATGTTTGTATGTATGTATAAACATACATACTGCCGTGATTGTTTAAAAGGCAGTCATCTGAAATTTACCGATTTTGAGTTTTTATAAATTTGGCACTGGTATCAAAACAACTTCACAGCTTTTTATGGAAAAAATATCTCAACAGCTACATAAGTTTCAGAAAAAAGGGTTAGATAGGTCGAAGCGCCTTTTTTCCTGATGTCGCTCAATGTTTAAGTCAAAATCGGTAAATTGTCAGACTGCCTTTTAAAGAATCACGGCAGCATACATATGATACACACATACAAACGTATGTATGTATGTTTGATGTTCTCAGAAACAACTGATCCGATTTCGATCGCATTTTCGTTGTTTAAAAGCATATTTTACAAGGAAGGTTTTAGTATATAACTCTCCCGCGATTGCTGCTCTCGTACATATAGAATCTATATGTACATCTATATTATAGATGTACGAGAGCAACAATCGCGGTACTGTTTAGCATAATCAATCTATTAATATCACCGGTATAGAGGCACAGACCTTCCCTACGGATAGACACCGTACGTGCGTAAAGAGAATAGCCTAGACAGAACCCAATAAGCATGCCCAATGCGAATTAGTGGGTGCTAATCACTGTGGATGCAGCCGGTACTAACAGCCTAACGTGCCTTTCGAAGCACAGAAAAACTTGAGATAGCATATTTTTGAGCATCTCTCCGAAGACCGACCAATGCGAACATTACTTAACTCATCAAATCATGGTCGGACGTGCTTAGCCGTCTATGCCATTAAGCTCCCCGAGTATTGTTTACACCTTGGCATAACATAAAATCACGTCTGAAATTTTATTTATATGTAGTTAATTAAAACGGTACAACACCAATTACATTAATTAACATAAAAATACATTTAAGAAAAGAATAGTAATAATTGTGATTGAAAATTGAAATAATATAAGATAAAATTAAAATGGAACAGTAGACAAGACGTAAGAGTAAAAAAGACGTTTACAGCAGTCTTAATAAAACTAAGTGCGAACGGTATGTAGGTATCTCAAGTAACACAAACAATGATACACTACAAAGCATAAAATAAAAACTGGTTTTACATCAAATTGAACCGACTTCAAAAGTGGCTTGGCCAAGGCCATTGATAATAAAGCTAATCACACTCATATTAAGCCTTTTATTAATCGAAATTAAAGATAAATATCAGAGTTAGTCGTTTTGTGGTTTAATAGGAGTATATTTTTATTTATACGCTGATAATATAACATTTTACTCTTTTTCATGCATTATTGTTAAGATTAATAATACACCGTGAAATGTAGAAAGAAAGCAAACTTAAAATTACTGCTAACCCCTTTGGCTCTCGGGCACGCCGCAATTGCGGCGGTAAGACCCCTCTTTGAGGAGTGGCTAGATCGGCGTCACGGCGTCCTGACCTACCGCATGACGCAGGTCCTCACCGGACACGGAAGTTTCGGGAGGTACCTGTGTCTGATGAGGAAGGAAGAAACGCCTGGGTGTCACCACTGCGAGGATCGCCCTGAGAACACAGTAGAGCATACGGTACAAGATTGCCCCGCTTGGGCAGAGCACCGACGTGTCCTCACGGCGGCGATAGGCGGAGATCTCTCGCGCCCGGCATTGGTCGAGGCCATGCTGCGGGGCGAGATGGAGTGGGAAGCGGTCGCCTCCTTCTGCGAAGCAGTCATGCTATTGAAGGAGGAGGTTGGCCGCGTGAGGGAGAGAATAGCGTCCTCCCTCCAGCCCAGCCGCAGTGGTAGACGCCCACGCCGTCGGACGTCGGCCGACGATCTCCGGCCACCGTAGGCGCGGGCATGCGGACAGCGAGTAAAGGGCAACTCGCTGTCCGACCATGGACCATGCCCGGGTCGACGGCGCGTTGTGTTCCACGCGCGCCTCAAAGAGCGTCAGATGATGAGGCCCCCCCCTATAGAGGGCCGAAGCCTGCCGGGGTCGTGGGACTTATCTAATTACCGTGACCCCGGTACGTAAAGGGCTATTGAAGGAATACCGTGGATTTTAGTCAGTACAAGTCTGACAGTCCCTCCGGCCCTGCCCGGGGTGGGAGGACTCATGTGATGATTTTACCACGTTAAAACAAAAAAAAAAACCCTTTGGCTCTGGCGAACAAATCAACTAAAAAAAAAACCATTGCGAATTTAATCTCTTCAACCAACAAAAGTGGTCATTTAATGGGTTTGTTGTGTCTATAGACTCGTGTTATCTTTTAGATCATGCGCCCTATTTTCATATTAATATCTCAATTGCGTCTAGTTATTTACTTAATAATAAAACGCAAACCTTTTCTGAAATTTTGGTATATTTGTCTGTCTTCGTTATTGTTGTTATTATGTTCTGTTTGTCCGGGCTAATCTCTGGAATGGATGAACTGATTATAATGATACTTTCACTAACGACAGAGGAGGTTATAGGGCCTCATATAAACTATAATTTTTATCCCGGAATTACCGAGCAATCGGAATTTATCTGGGTTAAACCCTCCCACGCGAACAAAAACACGGGAACAGCTAGTAAGGAACACAAATACCATCAATCTCTGGGTTATTTATTTTATCTATGCTTACACGTGTATGTAGGTTAATTAAACATGTACACAACTAACATAGTTAGTGTACAACGTCATGCAGTAATATTTTTTTATATTTTTGAGCAGCTCTTGCACTCACTCTTGCACCGTGTAATCCAGGAGGACACTTTAAACTAATCTTTTAATTTACATACATGACATTTCACTTTTCCATTTTCAGAAACATCCAGCCAATTCACACTGCAAAAATAAATGTACCGCATTTTGAAATACACAAGTTTCGTGTGTCAGCGATCCTGTGGAAAATTAGTTTTCATTATTTCATTTTTATTTCGTCAGTTGTGTGCTTAATTTTGTGTTGTATTTCTAAGAATATTCCCAAATTTCTTGAAGTGCTTCCTTAGTTCTTTTTCAGGATTTCACCCACCGAAAAGTTAATAAAACCCAATAAAGTAACTATATGTCCGTCTGTCTGTCAGACAGCCAAAACCCTTATTCTAAGGAACGCGTTAAGACATATATAAATTAATTAATTTATATATTTATTTATATTCATAGTTAATTAAAACGGTACAACACCAATAACATTAATGAACATAGAAATACATTTTAAAAAAGAATAATATTAATTGTATTGTATTGTGTTGTAATAATTGTTGATAAATAACTATGGAGTAAAGCTCAGTTTTACATCTCTTCAAAGAATTGTTTGTAATACAAGTAGTATATTTATTTCACTTATCAAGTGACATCGAAAAACCCACACAAACGCCCACATAGAACTTACAACACCTCCATTTAAACCTCATTGAAACCATTGAGTACTCTCATTTGTTTCAATACCGAACTTCATGATGCAACGAAGACTTTAAAAATTTAGATTTTTCTAATAAATCCACACAACAGGGAAAGAAAGAAAAACTCAAAATGGTCACTTTTGTTGGTTGAAGAGATTAAATCCGCAATGGTTTTTAGTTGACTTGTTTGCCAGAGCCAGAGGGGTTAGCAGTAATTTTAAGTTAAATGATCTTTATTTTGCAAATTGGTTATTAAATAACACTTTTACACGTATTTTTTTTCGTAGATATTAACTAGATGAGGTCGGTGTTTCCTAACTGACTACCCTGAGAAGAAACACCGAAACAAACTCAGGGGTCCGTCTCTTTTAAAGTCCATACAATCTACACTGGTTTAATTATATGGGAACCTTGTAGGTTGCAGTCTGAGGCGGTCTTTTGAAGAAAGATGCTTACAGATTTGAGTGGGCCTATCCATACAGTGCAAGCATTTGTCAAATGACGTATAGCTCAACTTAGAACAAGGAGCTTAACGATTTGACGAACAATACCAAGGTAAGGACCTTTGGGTAGGCCGCAAAAAGCACTCAAACTGCCAGACAGTTTGCTTTCATTTTACTTTTCACGATGTATTATTTAATCTTTACAATAATGCATGAAAAAGAGTAACATTTTATATTATCAGCATATAAATAAAATATACTCCTATTAAACCACGAAACGACTAAATCTGATATTTATCTTTAATTTCGATTAATAAAAGCCTTAATATGGGTGTGATGAACTTTATGATCAAAGACCGTGATCAAGCCACGTGGCAGAATTTAATTCAGGTACATATCTATACAGATATTGGACCTTATCTATACTGCCTCGTTCGTCGAGTGGTCGCAAGTGCCCACTGAGCACGAGGTCTTAGGTTAGATTCCCGGGTCGGACAAAAAGTGCTATTGAGTTTTTCAAGAATGAATTTCTCAGTAATAGCCCGGAAGTTGGCTACCCTCGTGCCTCGGAAAACACGTTAAGTCATTGGTACCGGCTGTCATTCAGACATCTTTGACAGCTTCGTTACGGGTAGTCAGAATCCAGTAAATCTGACACTGGTCTAACTAAAAGGGTATCGTGTTACACTGCTATTGGGTAATGAGGTCAGATGGGTAGTCATTCCATTTAAAAATACTAGTTCTTAGTTAGATCCGGTAAGACTGGAAGCCGACCCCAAAAGTGTTGAGAAAAGGTTTGGCAGATCTGTACAGATATTGTACAAAATACCAAAATACAATGCCATAGAAAACGTTTCGATTGTATATACAACGTGTAATTTAAAGGGTATATACATACCGAGTGCACGGCTTGTGGTGGTGTGAACGATATGGCAAGGGTCTTTTAATTCTATGTCTACATGTGTGGAGCATATTAGAAATTTCAATACATTTCATCATACCAGAGGCCGAATTTTTCAAATTAAGAAGAACGACGAGAATTTTCGTTTTATTGACAAGTGACGTGGAAAGTGATGACCCTCATAGTGCTGTGTTACGTTTGTTATTACTGATATTCAAGAAACATATGAAACCAATAATTTGGGGTCAATTCTGTGAGTCACTTATTTTGAGCTAAAACTTTGCATAGAGACTCCATACCAGATGTCGTCTTCAGTCCTTTTGGATTGATATGGGGTTTCCGTTACACGTTGTATATTCTTACTTAAACTTCCTCCACCTTTAACGACGAAGGGAGTATTTCCCTTTTGTTATTTTCATTTCCATTCAACGATTTCTATCTGGTTAGACAGCAGTACAGTTAACAGGGTTAACTACCCAGAATATGTTGGCTATTTATAGGAGGACTTTATTCTAATGAAGTAGGCATATTTAAATCTAAAAATAAATGATTGAATAAATAGGTATATGTAGAACATATTTTCAACAAAACATTTCTGTTTTTCCCGGTGTCTGAGGTGACGGTATATGTATTGTATGTATTATATTATGTATTATATTCTTTGTCATGTTTAGACACACATAACAAAGAACAATGGCGAAAGCTTAGCTGACATTAATTTGAGCGTTTAAAAGTGACTTATATACAAAGGCAGTATTCTATTATTTTTCTACGTTTTTTAAAAGTATCACATTACCTAGTTAAGTTTGGATAAAAAAATATTTTAAATGAAAAGTTATTTGATTTTTTCAATAACAATTAGTGATGCCATTTTGTATTTATTCTGCCAAGTGACAGTAAGTGCAATATTATTGTAATAAAATCAGTTTTAGTTTGTTATTGTAACAAAAAGGAGTAAATGAATTAACAATAATGTTTATTTACAAGTGGAAGTGTTCTTTGTAGGGAGGTAAAAATATTGTAGTGTAGAAATAAATTTATTACTTTCAATTAATGACTGTCAAAAAGACTATTATCCCAAGTCAAAAAAAAATATAACTTGGTTTGACAACTGTTGATTGTTCATGTCACATTACCCTCAAGAAAAATATTTATATATATAATCTATGGTTAACTGATTAGTAGGCAGCATGGTCTAGGACCTAAGCCTGTTCCGACAGGAACTAATCTACTTAAAAAAAAATGTTCATGTCACAGACGCTTGCACATTGTGCCTCGTGTTGCTCTCGGTTGTTCTATTATTCTCGGACTTCTCGAACAAAAATTCTTGCACAAACTAATTCAGAATTTGACGCCGAGTTAAACAAGATATTTTTCATTTAAAGACGCAAGAATTTAATCTTAATTAAATTAATGTATGAGTGGCTGCCATTGTTCTTTTGTATCGATACAAATGCAAAAAATTGTGATATAGTCGCGATACTATCGCATCATAACCATTTTCTCACATTACCACATTTCTATATCGCTAGTATCACAGTACAATGTACGTAAAATAAGCGACACATTTTAGCATGTCCTTCGACTCCCGCCAGCTCCTTTAACCTTTAACTATGGACATAAGGTCTCAGAGGCCGCGACGTTTCTGAGAATCCGCAAATTAAGTACTTCCCCGCATCCCCCGACTTTGTGCCTTTCAGTACCTTTCATATTAGTCATGCAACGATTGTGGACGGAGATGGTTGTGTTGCTGGCTGCAAAACACGTGAGTATTTGACGTTCATAATTTGACCGCGGCCTGTGAGACCTTATGTCCACGTTTCTCATACAAAGTATTTTACAACTTTGTAAACATTTGTTATAGATTTTTTCATAAAAATGGATAATTTTAATATACGTCCGAGCACGTCTGGAATAAAACGCTCATGCCAATTGTCTGGTAGTTCTGTGGCAAAGAAAATCTTCTGTTTGGACAACACTACAGCCGAAGATGAGATTACGAGACTACTCATGGCTCGCATTTTGGACCCCATATGCTCTTGCACCTATAAGTGAAGAAATGGATCCTAGAGCTCATAAAATATGTAGACTTTGCCCTCCAAAACTAAATTGAAAGACAACACATACATGTGTTGGTTGCAAACAACCAGTTTGTTTATAATGTTCAAAGCCACTGTCTAACGATTGCCAATAATTGCCTAAGATTTAACCGGTGTCAAAAATTTTATATTTAAATGTAAAGCGTTTATTTTTTTATTTGTTTACTTTGTAAAGTTTATATTTTTGAAAACAGAAAGAGTTTTTGTTTGGTAAGCTTTATTTAAAGATTTATGTTCCTAAATGTGATCTCAAATCATTATAGTCTAAAAATGTGCCTCAAAGACGGATAATTCGTATTAATAAGTATAATTTAGTAAAGAATACAGTTGATTTATATATGTTTCGTTTCATTTCAACCCAATTAATAAATTCATAACATAGTTTTACCCCTCGCTCCAAAATATCATTTCATTTTCATCCTTGAAGTTCATGGGCCTCAGAGACCGTTTGTCCATAGAAGTGTAAAGAAAACATGACGTCCATAGTTAAAGGTTAAGAAAGCCAGCAACGCCCTGATGTGACTGTTTATATCCCGGCGGGCACTGGGGTTTTTTCTATTTTATTTTTCGCGTGGGAAAATCATCAAATTACTTCTACCGCTCTGTGTGGAGTGGAATGGAGTGTCAAACTTCTACTGACTAAAAACCCACTCTATTCCTTTAGCTGCTCTTGTGTTCCGGGGCCGCGGTATCTCGTTAGAACATTCTCGCAACCCTGACAGACAATAAATGGCCCTATTGGGCCTCGTCACTAATGCTAACGACTCTTTGAGGCGCGCGTGGAACACGACGCGCCGGGTAGCACGGGTAGCCATTCGCCTCTATGCAGGCTTTGCAGGTTGGACCGTCCAAACTCCAATGATATAAAGATACAGCAATCTTGCCCAGTGGAATACAGGAAAGTGTCTCCTTGGACAACTAGATTTCGTAGAACATAATGTATTCAGATCCCACCGTTGCCATTATCAAATCTCTTCTTGCGAATTTGTTTGATGCACTGTTTCGCAGGAATTACCAACGATGCAGATGCGCATGAGCTAGTATCAATGATGTGTCAATATAGTTGTTCTAATAAATTAATACTAAAAGCTGGTGTAATGTGGTAATAGTCATCTAGTTAATATTTACGATAAAAAAAAATTACGTGTCAGATTGTTATTTAATAACCAATTTGCAATTTAAAGATCATTTATCATTAATATGGCTCGCTCTGGTTTGAGGGAGTCATATCTATCGGAATGAAATACATGAAGTAGTTGAAACTTTTTGTTTCTAAGAGTCTGGAAGTACCTACTGAAAAGATAATAAATATATAATATATACCATCTGCCAGCAGCTTTCCCTACGTTATAGTTGGAAATTATCTCAAGAGAACATAATTACAATGGTACCATCGTTCTAAAAAACCCATATCTTTTTATTTAGGACCTGCTCCACCCGTAATCATTTTTTTTAAAGAGAACTAGCATTATGTATAGAATTTACATTACTAGCAATCTTGTTAACCCCTCCAACTAAGCTAAATATGCTTGTGTCTGGAGTGGGTTCACGGCAATAGTGTAATGTGTGGGGTTCGAACCCGCGACCTCTCGATCACAAGTCCGACACCATAACCATTAGACTATTGACTCTTTACTTTCGTTCGGCGACTAACAAACAATCTGACAGAATAACTGTCACATTTATAATACACAGATCAGTGATAGATTCAATCAAAGGAATAACATTCATCACTCAAAAGGGAGACAGTTACTCCCAAATGAATAGGAGAAATGCCGAGACATCGCTGTTTACTAATAGCATTATATTAATATTATTAACAAAAGGATGATGGAGGCATTACTTTACTGAAATAAGTAATCTCAAATATTGTTTGTTTGTTTACATGTTATTGATGGGTATAATCCAGTATTATTGATCCGATTATTTACTCAACCCACTGATTGAAAGCTACCGCTAAAGCGCTCAATCTGTCAAGAAAGCATCGAGAAACGATCAATAATACACAGTGTTAGTTATTCATCCAAAGTTATTTTATCGCTTTCAAAGTTTGCTCCTTCAGGAACGATACACTTAAGCTAACGAATAATCCCATCATCAAAATATTTTTAAACGCTTTTTCCGGAATCGAGTTGATGACAATGACATTTTGTTTAGTTGCAGTTCCATGTATCCTTTCATATTTTTGTTGAAAAATCCTAAAACTACCAAGCTACGATACCTACCAAGTTTCAACTCTGTAACTTTAAGTCTTAATTGTTTCGGAATAGAGTGGCTTTGACATACGAACGGCCAGTCACTCAGACAGGCAGACATGACGAATCTAATCTTCCATTTTTGCTATTCAGCTACGAAACCCTACAAAAGAAAAGAAAATAATAGTCTAGCTTGAACTTAATCGCAGTTTGTCCTTGTTGTTGAATTTCCTTCATACTTGGTATACAGGGTGGCGATTAGGTTATCATATTAAATTTTACAGCAGGTATTACAAGTTGCTATCAGTCCGTTAAAATAATAAAATAAATAATTATATTAAAACTACCTAGTACTAACGTCTAAAAGATTTAAATATTCCGTGACAAACAAAATTCATAGTTCAGTTAAATAGAAATGTATTGTCTTTTTAGGGTTCCGTAGCTGGCAAAAAACGGAACCCTTATAGTTTCGATATGTCTGTCCGTCTGTCTGTCTGTCCGTCCGTCCGTATGTCACAGCCATTTTATTCCGAAACTATTAAGACTATACATGTGAAACTTAGTATGTAGATGTATTCTGTGAACCGCTTTCCGTTTTTAAGAAAAAAATTAAAAAATATTTAAAATGAAGGGGGGCTCCCCATACATAGAACTAGAACTGAAAATATTTTTTTTCATGAAACCTATGCGTGTGTGGTATCTATAGACAGGTCTTTAAAAATGATATAAGGGTGTCTAAAACCACTTTTTCATAAAGTCAATCGTTTAAACTATATAAGCTTCCAAAGTGGTAAATTGTGTCCCCCCCCTCTAACTTCTATAATAATAGAGTGAAAAATAAAAAAAATAAAATATGTCTGTAGATCTTAATGTAAACTTTCAACCAAAATTGGTTTGAACAAAATCGGGTCAGCAGTTTTTGAGATACAGCATATTTTCTAAAACCGCAAATATAACTTTGTAATTCATACACACACTATGAAAAACAAAGTTATTTAGCGTAGTTGTAAAAATGTAAATAATCTAGTTTTACGAAATTTTTAAGGTTTTTTTTAATTCGTCAAATAAATATACATATTATATTATATTATTATAGTTACTACGGAACCCTTCATGGGCGAGTCTGACTCAAACTTGGCCAATTTTTTTTCTTAATTGTTAATAATATTTTCTTCTTTAAAAAGTATGTAGTTTCTTAAAATTGATGTAAACAATATGTGGATAATGTCGTGAGCAACACAATACTAATACTTTTGTAATTATTTATAATACTTTAATCATATTTGTGTAACTGTTTGTTTTCCCAAATGAATAAATAAATAAAATTAAGAAAATGCATTTATCTAACAAAATAAATGGCACTATTGGTAAAAAATAAATAATCCTTTATAATATTAATCTACTGACCTGTAAAAGCGGCAACGCCGTGGCGCTGGCGCCGGCGGAGCACGCGCCGAGTGATTGGTCAGCTTATAACGTTTATGCAATACATGATGTTGTGAAATATTAAAATGGAAAAATGGTCCCACGGCTATAATATTGTTTATTATTAAATTATTTTAATTATATATGATAAAACACCTAATATAGAGTACGTGGTTTCAATTAATATGATAACATAATCGCCACGCTGTATATAGCCTTTATAATATATATTATTTCCAAATGAGTGACATAAAGATAACCGACCATTCAACAATAACTTTACGCTATCGACAGTCTTTAGGGAAATCTAGGATAGTTTACGCTACAAATTGCCTGTAGACTCAAAGTAATTTTCAAGTAATGGCATAGCAACTGACTTATGTAGAACATGTTGTTTTAAGACGTAGTCCAGTGTAGTCAAAAAGAGACTAAAAATCTGGCGGTACACGGACACTCGTTTATCTAGGCTAAAAGCTTAATCTCTCTAAATGAATTTAAATGCTACTTTACTTGACAAAAGCAACGTGAAGTTGCGAAAATCTGAAGGACATTTAGGAATACAATGATTTACGGTTATATAATTCAAAAATAATTTTCTAAGAACAAAAACTAACTGGTCACATTGTTGCCGGATTGGTACTTGGAGCCCATGTGTGTCCTAATATTATTAAGTGATAAAGTTTCGCGCTAATCTCCAAAGTACTGGATGGATTTGGTTGAAATTTGGTGTAGAAGTAGCTTGAAGTTTTTTACCCGATTGCAACAGAACGAAGGTTATGCTTTTATCGTGATAAAGTGTACCAGAGCGAAGCCCTGTGTGACTTATACTAGATAGACAACAACATAACATAATACTTGGCAGAACTTTTTGATTGTCAGTCGTTACGTGAATCATTGCTGCATGGTTATGACTAATGTCTAAATGTAACTTCAAATAATGTTGGGTGTATAGTATATGGATCCATTTTAAATTTTATTGTAACTTTTATTTTTAATTGATGATCCCAAGATGATTGAAATAAATAAATAATAATAAAAAACAGGATTGAATAAATTTTTTTATTTGTTAAATACAAAACAGAAAAAAACCTGATGATTTCGGAAGATGAAAGAAATTTAAATATAAACTAGAATTAAAAATGTAAAAAAATGCTATCACGACCAAGCCATGTCAGCGGCGGATATTTAGTACCGTATCCATGGGTACACCATAGACCTAACACCCAACAACCCAGACTCTTCAGCTTACTCTGCTAAAGCCACAATTCAAGCTGTCCATCAAACTCGACGTGTCACTGTCACATTTTACTCTTTATGTGTACACTGTACACCCTGAGACGATTCATTTTATTTATTCAATTACTAGCTTTTGCCCGCGACTTCGTTCGCGTGGGAGGTTTTTCCTTCGTAATTCCCGATCCCGTAGAAATTTCGGGATAAAAACTATTCTATGTCCTTCCCAGGGTATTCAACTATTTCCATGCCAAATTTCATCTAAATCGGTTCAGCGGTTTAAGTGTGAAAAGGTAATCGACAGACAGACATAGAGTTACTTTTGCATTTATAATATTAGTACGGATGGATTCAGAAAATTCATTTTTGATGATGGATTCAACTACATCGACTGCATTCCCATTAATTGTTGTCCTCATATCTGATGTAACCAATTTCATGTAAATGTGCGAATTAATTTTTATTCTTTTATTTCCAATATACAACGTATAACGGAAACCCCATATCTATCCAAAAGGACTGAAGACAACATCTGGTATGGAGTCTCTATGCAAAGTTTCAGCTCAAAATAAGTGACTCACAGAATTGACCCCAAATTGTTGATTTCGTATGTTTCTTGAATACCAATAATAACAAACGTGTCACATCACTATGAGGGTCATCACTTTCCACGTCACTTGCCAATAAAACGATAATTCTCTTCGTTCTTCTTAATTTGAAAAATTCGGTCTCTCGCATCAATGTATTGAAATTTCCAATAAGTTCCACACAATGTGTGGAACTTATTAGAAATTTCAATACATTTTACAAGGGTTTGTTATCATCTAAAGAAGCCGTGCACTTGGTATGTGTACCCTTTAAATTACACGTTGTATACATATAAATTACATTTTTAAATATTCTCTATAAAAAACATTTAAAATTCTCTAAAAAAAAAAATAGTAGACCACCGGTATCAGGAACAGGGTCCAAGCTACCGGCGGTCAGGGCTCCATAATCATCCTCATTTTTATTATTGTTATGATAATACAAGCCTTAGGAGCTTTTGGATAAATAATAACAGCTGCACGGGTCGACCTTCAAGGTTAAGCAACACTTGTCGAGGTCAGTATGTGGATGGGTGACCTTAACATACAGATACTCCTCCGCGATGTGGAAAGCCGTTAACTTGTTGATCCTGGATGTTATTTGTACATCTTAGACAGTCATTACGGGTAGTCAGAAGCCGGAAAATCTGACTCTAGGCTTGCTGAGGGTTATCGTGTTCTCCAACTACTGGGTTATATGGTGTGTGGAAGTCAGGTAGGCAGTCGCGCCATTTCCGACGAGACGCGTCGATTTCTGGATCTCTGTTTCTTATCCATTTCCAAAGTTACTGATTGATATACCCAAGACGCGTGTATGCATAAAACTAGTGCAAAGCCATAACGTAACGGTTAATACTGTAATATTGGGCCACTTTTCTTTGAGCTCTAGGGAGTTCAGTATTTCAACTTAAGTCGTTGAAACATAGAATTCCCTAGTGAAGAACCTTTGAAAACTGTGTAAAGATTTTGAGTTCAAGTTTGAATAAATTTCGTAAAATAACAACCATATTATATATATTTATTTGTTTTTTTCATGGGCTCATGTGTTGTTTGTGACAAAAAAACTAGACCGCAGAATACGAATACGGCTAAAAAGTTCCATGGAAACAATCTAATGCAGTAAGTAGATGGTATCAAAATTCCATTAAAGTATACAGCCAGCAAAGTCTTGTTTGAAAATAGATAATATATACGATTTAAGTAAGTTAATTAAAACAAACATGACCTAAACAGAAATAACGAGCTAGCGAACAATTTGTTACAGCCAAATAAAGGCTGATGGGCTACCCCTGTCTGACCTTCACATTCCAGAGGGACGTCAGATTTATCTTCATACTGTTCTGACCCTTGGTCACACTGTATGGCACCTTTGGGAGAAGACGGAGAAATTACAACCCAAGCTACGAACAGGGTACATTATCGATATATTTTACTCTTAATGGGATTATATTACGTGTTAAGGTTATTGATTTAATTTTCATATCGGAATTTTAATACACAGTACTTTTTATTGTGAAACTCTAATAGACGACGGCTATTTTCAATTTTCATTAAAATTGGTTTGGATTGTTTGAATATCTAGCCAATTGTTCGAGCGTAAATACAAATGGTTTAAAAATAATATCGTTTATAAATTATTTTAGCTGTCATGAACACACATATTTTCATTACTTCTATGTTTTATTTCGGTATTTCTAAATAAATACGAAGAGATTGGTAATAAGAAGTTTATTTTCTCGAAAACTTATTCAGATCTATTTACAATTTTCCACTTAATATGACACTCAGATGTAATAAATTAGTACAGCCAGGATAAATTTCAAGTAATTGCTGTAAAAAAATGAAAGTATTGAGTAATTAAAACTTAGATTATTTACATTTATGTACAATGTTGTTAATTATAACAAGTTTTGGCACAAAAGAGACAAAAACCACTTAGAGTTAGATAAGATATTTAAGATAATTTATGGGAACAAAAAACATTTTACAAAATTATTGTGTACGAAAATAGCCACATTAGCCACACACAACAAGCCAAGAAGTTCCTCACAACCATCAAAATCGGCTTATAAAAGTTTAGTGTGTGTGTTACACACGTACACAATTATAATCATATAATAGACATTCGGAAAAAATGGTTTCTACATCTGTAATAAATCTACCTATTTATCATTAACGACATGGTTAGCGCAGTGGTTGAGCGTTAGGCTGCTCGACGGCGCGTCGTGTTCCACGCGCGCCTCAAAGAGCGTCAGCAATATGACGAGGCCCCCCCGTAGAGGGCCGAAGCCTGCCGGGGTCGTGGGACTCATCCCGTTACCGTAACCCCGGTACGTAAAGGGTTATTGAAGGAACACCGTGGATTTTAGGCTGCTGCCTTGCATGTCAATTCTAAAAGAAAAGTTCGGATATAATTAATGATTACGTTCATTGACTTATCGCTTACTGTGACTTATTTTCAACAAATGAATTATCCACTTATAGTTCCTACGGCCTACCAGGTCCGCTCGTTTGACCTACTAGGCCAGGTCGTTGAAGGCTGTAACGTAATATTGAGGACCCAATATTGTGATGTGATATTGAAATAATATAATTCAGTTTTAATGAAGATAAAATCCAGCTACTTATCCTTGAAAGAAGATGTAAATTATGCATACGTATAAATATGTATGTAGTACATACTTAGGTATTCTCTTATTTTTATACAAAAAACATGTGTTTATTTAACATAAATAAAACTCATCTGACAGGCCCGTTGCTATAGTGGTCAGTGGCCCTGACTGCTATGCGCAAGGTCGTGGGTTCGATTCCCACCTAGGACAAATGTTTGTGTGATGAGCACGGTCATTTGTTCTTTGTCTGGGTGTAATTTATCTATAATATGTATATATTTAGAAATATATATGTATGTTTATCAGTTGTCTAGTACCCATACCACAAGCTCTGCTTAGTTTGGGACTAGATGGCGTTGTGTGAAAAAGTTGTGGAATATTATTATTATTATATCTACTATAACTGTACAGTCATTAATAGAATCGCTTAAAAACCGAAATACTTCAACTCAATACAAAATAGAAGTTTGTTGAACAAATATTTTGATGTCTTATTTTTGTATCGGTACTTTTCAAGAAAAAGCCTGGTAACAAAAGATATAAAAATTTGAATAATATTTATAAAAGGAGAGCTTTATCAGTAAATACTTTGGTGCTATCCTTTAAATCAATAAAGTCTAAACAAAGGTTTTGTACCATTAAAAAGTTGTTCAGTAGGAGTCCGAAGTTAAACGATGTTACCTGCAAAAAGACGACCCACTGACCTAAACTGTAGCGCAGCTATCAACATCTTTCTCTAAATGAAAAAATTGTGATATTATCATATCATAATTTTTGTAATGAAGATGAAATCTTAAACAAGAAATATGATAAAATAAACAACAAAAGACATAATGAAATTGGGATTTATTTTAGTAGTAATGTAGGGTGAATGGATGTGTGGGTGAGTGTTGTGCACGGGGTGTTTGCAGCATAGGTGTAGTTTTCTTAGACTGTGTGAGTGGAGTGATGAGTGATTTACACTTCCACGATGCATATGTAGATAAATGGTTTCTTGAAATGATAAAAATATTACTGTAAACATTTTGTGCCCTTACGCTGTCTGCCTAGATAAAACAATTTTACTGGTTTCTACATTTTTGTCACAATTCATATCTTTTTTACGGTATTTGACAATTCTACTTTAAAAATACTTTATAAGTAATCAGTTTCCACTCTCAGTTTTTTTTTTTGCTACTGTACTCTCTTTAAAAATATTATATTCACAACCATTTTTAATATTTTTATACATACAACATCACCACTCGTCAACAAATCACACTCCAACTTGTAAAAAAATAGGCTTTAATTTTAATGTTCATTTTTAAAATTCACTTTCCTGGACAATATTTCCAGGGATAGCTGAACGCTACCTTAAGTTCCTCTTAGGTGTGTGTAAGACGAATATTTCGCAGCTGTGTGAGGCTTTGATGGTCCTGTCTTCTATTGAATGTTCGGCCCAATGAGGAATGGGGTCTGAATTAACGCTTGGTCGGATTGTTGACATTTCCTCGAAGCGAACTTTGTGGCGGCGAACGCATGTAAGACGAATCTGCGGACAAATAAAGTGACGTTTAAGACAAAGATTATTATAAATAATCTATATAATTGGAACTCGGATTTCAGACTCGTAATTTTCAGAAAACCATGTTTATATTTGACTAGCTGCTGCCAGCGGCTTCGCCCGCATGAAAGTAGAAAATTATCCCAAGGGAACATAGTCTCGGGAAAAAATCATGTGTGGCTATTCCTTTATTAATCATGGTCTACCCGTGTACCAAGTTTCATTGAAATCCGTTCAGCCTTTCGAGTGTGAAGAAGTAACAAACATAAACTTTCGGCTTATAATATTAGTGTGATTATTATAATATACTTTATTGTACACCTTAACTTAACACAGGACAATCATTTATAAAAATAAAATAAACCGGTTCCCGCGACGTGGCCCGTCGCGTTCCCCCGGAGCCCATCCGCGTGTGGAGTCCACGCGCGTAGACACCGGGCGCCCGCGACACGCAGTTTCAGGCCTTTGTGTTTTTTTTTGCGTTTCAGTAATTTTATGTTATCTCCGAAACTACACAACCAATTGACATACAGTAAAGAGCAAATTTTATCTCCATGATGTCCTTGTGGTGATAAAGATTTTTTTTATAAGGATAAATTTTTCTTGCTTAAATAATCATCCAAACGTAAGTATGTTATGCAACTGTTTAGGCAGCGCATGCAAATAATTCTATTTTAAGTGGTACAATTTTCCGACTTGCTTGACAAAGATTATAATAGCTCGGCTAATATGCATGACATAAAGATATTTTATAGCCTTTAGCACTCAAGGATAATGCAGCTACATATCAGCGAAAGAATTTTCAAAATCGGTTCAGTAGTTTCAGAGATTACCCCATACATACAAACTTACAAATTTTACCTCTTTATAATATTAGTATAGATAAACATTGTTTTCTGAAAATTACACTTCGTGTACTGAGTACACTTGCTTCATTGGTCTAGTTATCATAGACGAAATAGAGTTCAAAGTAATATTTTGTTTTTTTTTATTTCTAATTTTTCAGTACCTTGTAGGCTGAAATACCGAAAAATTTAAAAAAATCGGGTGGGAAAGTGAAAAACGTATCTTAAAAAAATAACATAAATATGGAAACAAACTATTCGAAAGTGACGTGACACAATGTGTCGACACCCCGTGTGCACCATGCACATTACGAACACGCAATGCCACGATACGCTCTCAATTCCTGAATACAGGCTGTGTACAGCAGTGAACAATTTTTTAAAAGAGCAATCCTGGAATTTCTTGCCCGTTTTTCTCCATAGGAAATGACCAATACGAACCGTGCATTAGCTTCTGACGTTTTATAAGTGCCCATATAAGCCTAGAAATAAACTGTTTTTGTTTTGATTTCTAGTCCTGTGCTATGAATCTTTGAAATAATGAGTCAGATGAAGATTTAGAAAATGATTGACAGATGAGAAGGACATTGACAGGGTATGGACCAAATGTTGCCCAGAAATGAAAGTAGGGGTACTTTCATATCAGGGTATTCCTGGCATCAATAAATATTGAAAAAAATAATTTAAAAAAAATCGGTCTCAGGGGTAGGCAGTAAATTTTATTTTTTGCACTGAGAACAAGTACATAATTATTATTTGTCATTATATTACATTCTTTAGATGTGCACAATCCAAAAAATATTTCGTTTCACTTCTAATAATGCCTTATCGCTTAACCGTTGCATACCAAGCTCGAAAACCATTTCTAATACTTTACTTTATCTTACTTTGTCGTGCCGGGCGTACAAAACTGTCACTTCACTGTCTCGTTTGTTCACATTAACTTACTATATGTTAATCTCTCTCTCACAGCTAGATACTGGCGATATAGCTACATGCGCACGCGCCGCAGGTTTTCCCACCTTGGCCCTTGCCAGAGCCAGCCTGCCACGCCGAGCCAGTAGCCTTAAATTCCCCTAATAATGATGATTTGATCCAGCCGGTCCTTAGCTGCCCTCCCCCTGCGACGCCCTAAGCCGAAGTCCGTACCCCACAGGCCCCCTTAGCGTGTAGTCTCCTAGTTTGTAAGTTTTTATAATTCACACTAAATTCACACTAAATTGCAATTGGTGCACACACAAAGTAGAGACAATCAATTCCACAACTTTTTTTCACACAATGCCATCTAGTCCCAAACTAAGCAGAGCTTGTGATATGGATACTAGACAACTGATAAACATACATATATATTTCTAAATACATACATATTATAGATAAATTACACCCAGACAAAGAACAAATGACCGTGCTCATCACACAAACATTTGTCCTAGGTGGGAATCGAACCCACGACCTTGCGCATAGCAGTCAGGACCACTGACCACTACACCAACGGGCCTGTCGAATAATAAACACTGGCTGGAGGCTTTAATTTATTTATTAATTAAGGCAACCACAGGCATGTCCGTCTAAGCAGCCGACAACGAGTGTACTACGCCAGCTAGACAAATGGATGTGCGCTTAACGCTTATGCGACAAAACTGTACTGCGACTCACCATAGTTCGAATGCACGCTTGTGCGACACATTGAATTGAATTCAGAGTGTCGCACAAGCTGCAAGACACATTTTGAAATAACATGTCAGAATGCCTGCTGCAAATATCGTCAAAGAAGATTTAAAACACATCTTCGGTCGGAGTTACTACATTGATATAAAATAATTAATTAATTTATTATTTCTTACAAAGATGATGTAAAAAAAACTGAATAGCTTAGTGCACATCACGGTTACTTCAGAGCTATCACGCGTACAATTAAAAGTTCAATTTAAAAAGGGTCTTTTGGTAAATTTGGATAGACTTATGTAAGCCATACACGCTCCGGTCTACTCGTCTGAATTCATAAGAAATTCACTTTCGTCGCTTCATTCATGTGTAATGTTTGTTATACCTGACGTGACGACATGTTTGCAAATTATGATCATACAAAAGACATTTTTCTTTTTTCTCAAGGAACTCTCATTACTAAATAATAATAGCACGGGTCGATCTTTAAGGTTTATCAGAGCCTGCTAAGGTCAGCCAGTTTATGAGTAATTCTCTTAACGTCCTGAGATCTTTAGTGCTTTACAAAGCACGTTGGTCGTTTATACCGACTGTTATTTGAAGATCTTTGACAGCCGGTACGGGAAGTCAGAAGCCAAAAACTCGGACGCCGATCCTTATAATATTAGTCTTGCCAAGGATGATCATGTTATGTGAGTTGTGGTAGAAAAATTGGCAGTTGCTTCAATAAAAAAGCTGGTAATCTAATGTGGCCTGATTTCGAGTCGAATTCTCGCAAACTCAAATATAATTGACAAAAGGCTAAGAAGACCTATCACCAAGTGATAAACTTACCTAAAGAGTTTTCCGAAAAGGGTGTCTGGGCGCTCGTATTAAATCACTAAGACGTGTGTTCCCAAAAAGCTATTTAAGTTCTAAATATAAAACAACACATTATGAATTCCTTTATTGGTGATATTAATCTATACTAATATTATAAAGCTGAAAAGTTTGTTTGTGTTGAAAAAGGTTGCTGGTTATCATCACTCTCTACCCGACGCTCGCACGTGATGATCGAGCCGCTCTGCGTTCCACGATCGCTCCGTGTCTGTGTTATCGCTTCGTCCCGCTTGCCGCGGTCTTCGGGTCTTCTTAGCCTTTTGTCAATTATATTTGAGTTTGAGAGAATTCGACTCGAAATCAGGCCACATAAGACCCGCCGCCCATTACAACTTTTTGTCACCGTGACTTATTGTTACTGTCGCCTGCTGTCACCCTCGATGCGCTCACTGAGGTGACTTCTTGGGTAACAAATCACGTTCTAGACATGGGCGTTACTAGTTATTTTTGATAACCGTTATCTAACCGGTATTTAGTTGCAATAACGTTATTGATAACGGTTACTGAATAACGATATCACAAATGCAGTTAATCTAACTATTCAGTTGTTGTATCTCTATAGTTATTACAACAACTGGATAGCTAAAATAACCACAGTATGAATATAACAAGGAGTGGAGTAAAGGGATTATAACGATAGTGGTAATTTCCCTTCATAGCTTTCTTCTAGGCTCAGGACTAGCACATTTTTTATATGAAAAATATACAAAAAATGCGGCGCTTTTCAAAATCATCATATTCACATTGATTGATTAAATTAACATGGCTTGCTAACTCACCTTCACCTAATAATCACTATCATCTTAATTATACTATTTACACAATGGTCAATTAATCAATCCTACTGTTATTATAAATGCAAAAGTTTGTGAAGATGTATGTATGTTTGTTGCTCTTTCACTTAAATACTACAGAACGGATTTCAATTAAATTTGGTAAGTAGATAGTTGAGATACTGGAATAACACATAGACTACTTTTCATCCCAGCATTCCCACGGAATCGGGATTTATGCGGGAAAAACCTCCCACGCGATCGAAGTCGCGGGCAGAAGCTAGTATCATCATATTATTACAGTGTTAGCTCTATATAACTACACTCAAGGGATTTCGTGTATTTTGATATTATAGGAAAAAAACTATATTAGAAAATAAAAAAGAAATATTTCAGACTAGTGTTAGAAAAAACAAATCTTATTTGAACGCTATTTCGTAGTGTGTTTTTTGTCATTTTCATCTGACGTCTTTTGCTGCATCAGTAATTTTGTAGTATTTTTTAGTTTGTAATCCACGAATCCTACTAATTACCGTCTACACGTGCAATTTGTGAATAAAAGAACAGATGTCGTAAAAAGTTTAGTATTTATGATGCCGACAGTCGAGTTTATTACGTACTAGAATAATAAAGTGACAAAATAACCTATAGCTCCGCAGTTTTTACTAATTTCGGCCACTTAAAAAGTACATTTTATTATTTAATTGCTGTCGTTATTGAGACTGGGTGTAATGATTATAGAGTGTACCATTATATGAAAGACAAGGTAAGCTTTAGGGAGTTGAACGACACTCGATTTATATCATTTAATTCATTTTTATAAGTCAGTCTATGTCTACACAAGTATACCTAGCACTAAATACTATTATTTAACTGTGTTTGCATTGTCTATTTACATACTTAATTTTAATACACAACTACGATTACGCACCTAACTTTTATAAACTAAAGAATTTGAATAGTCTCTTCTCAGAAAAATAATAAATCGTCTTAAATCTCCAAAAACAGAAATCATAAAACAATTAACAAGTTCTTCAAATAACCAACAAGAAAACCGACAACCGACACTGGTACTAGTATAATTCACTCAATAATTCGAAACATACACACACAGAAACATGTTGGAAAAAACGTCATTACATTAAACATAATAATAATAAGTAAGTTATAACAAAAAAAAAACAATGTAATCACAACAACATTTTCCACATATTAGCTAAGAGGTATGATGTGATGAGGAGTCAAGCTAGTTTAGTTCAGTTTAGTTTACATTCAAGTAAACTATTATATTTTAATAAGTCAACAAACTTTCAAATTAGTCAGCAAATTCAAAATGACTGGTATCTAATATATTCAGTTCCTTAATAACTTTAGTTCTAAAAGTATTTCTATTTAGTAAAAATATCTGTGATAATGATAACCGACAAACACTTCAAAACTGTTCATCATTAGACTAGCAATTGGTATATACGACCATATTATTTCCTTAAGATATCCATGATAACCAATGCATGCCAACAAAACGATAATCGCATCTTCTCTTTCTTGCACCTAATTATCGGCTAAGTGAGAGAGGGAAGGCATGGTTGCCAGTTGCCGGTTGGTTATCAGCGGTTTCGGTTTCTAATGTTTTCGTAGTTGCGCGTTGAGTTGTAGCTACTCGCTCGCTACTCGTACTCTGCAGATTGATAACCGTTGTCGGTTGAGATGATACCGATACCTAACGTTATTGCTGAGGCAACCGTTTTCAGTTGCGTTTTGTTATAACTGACACATGTCTATCGCGTTCATTTTTGTAATGGACTTCAACGAGGTTGTCAAACTAATCTGCTTATACGCTTATTTTAAATAACATGTTTTATTATATGCTTTTCGTTTAAACGCCCATCTTTACGGCTGGGTGACAAAAAGTCACCAGTGAGCGGACTCCCATAGTAATGTATAGGGCGAGTGACAGTCACGTCACTCCGGTACTGCCTGTCGCTGCAACTTTTTGTCACCGTCTTATCAAGTCACCATAATGAGCGCACTCAGTATAGTTTTCATAGCACTTGACTTAGTGACAAAAAGTCACGGTGACAAAAAGTTGTAATGAGCGGCCGGTCTTAGGCCGGCCGTTCATTACAACTTTTTGTCACCGTGACTTATTGTTACTGTCACCTGCTGTCACCCACGATGCGCTCACTGAGGTGACTTCTTGGGTAACAAATCACGTTCTAGACATGGGCGTTATTAGTTATTTTTGATAACCGTTATCTAACCGGTATTTAGTGGCAATAACGTTACTGATAACGGTTGCTGAATAACGGTATCACAAATGCAGTTAATCTAACTATTCAGTTGTTGTATCGCTATAGTTATTACAACAACTGGATAGCTAAAATAATCACAGTATGAATATAACAAGGAGTGGAGTAAAGGGATTATAAGGATACTGGTAATTTCCCTTCATAGCTTTCTTCTAGGCTTAGGACTAGCACATTTTTTGTATGAAAAATATACAAAAAATGCGGCGCATTTAAAAATCATCATATTTATATTGATTGATTAAATTAACATGGCTCGCTAACTCACCTTCACCTAATAATCACTATCATCATATACTATTTACACAGTGGTCAATTAATCAATCCTGCTGTTATTATAAATGCGAAAGTTTGTGAGGATATATGTATGTTTGTTGCTCTTTCACGTAAATACTACAAAACGGATTTCAATTAAATTTAGTAAGTAGATAGTTGAGATACTGGAATAATACATAGACTACTTTTTATCCCAGCATTCCCACGGAATCGGAATTTATGCGGGAAAAACCTCCCACGCGATCGAAGTCGCGGGCAGAAGCTAGTATCATCATATTATTACAGTGTTAACTCTATATAACTACACTCAAGGGACTTCGTGTATTTTGATATTATAGGAAAAAAACTATATGAGAAAATGAAAAAAGAAATATTTCAGACTAGTGTTAGAAAAACAAATCTTATTTGAACGCTATTTCGTAGTGTGTTTTTTGTCATTTTCATCTGACGTCTTTTGCAGCACCAGTAATTTTGTTGTATTTTTTAGTTTGTAATCCACGAATCCTACTAATAACCGTCTACACGTGCAATTTGTGAATAAAAGAACAGATGTCGTAAAAAGTTTAGTATTTATGATGCCGACAGTCGAGTTTATTACGTACTAGAATAATAAAGTAACAAAAGAACCTATAGCTCCGCAGTTTTTACTAATTTCGGCCACTTAAAAAGTACATTTTATTATTTAATTGCTGTCGTTATTGAGACTGGGTGTAATGATTATAGAGTGTACCATTATATGAAAGACAAGCTAAGCTTTAGGGAGTTGAACGACACTCGATTTATGTCATTTAATTCATTTTTATAAGTCAGTTTATGTCTACACAAGTATACCTAGCACTAAATACTATTATTAAACTGTGTTTGCATTGTCTATTTACATACTTAAATTTAATACACAACTACGATTACGCACTTTACTTTTATAAACTAAAGAATTTGAATAGTCTCTTCTCAGAAAAATAATAAATCGTCTCAAATCTCCAAACAGAAATCATAAAACAATTAACAAGTTCTTCAAATAACCAACAAGAAAACCGACAACCGACACTGGTACTAGTATAATTCACTCAATAATTCGAAACATACACACACAGAAACATGTTGGAAAAAAACGTCATTACCTTAAACATAATAATAATAAGTAAGTTAAACAAAAAAAAAAACAATGTAATCACAACATTTACCACATATTAGCTAAGAGGTATGATGTGATGAGGAGTCAAGCTAGTTTAGTTCAGTTTAGTTCACATTCAAGTAAACTTTCAAATTAGTCAGCAACTTCAAAATGACTGGTATCTAATATATTCAGTTCCTTAATAACTTTAGTTCTAAAAGTATTTCTATTTAGTAAAAATATCTGTGATAACTGACAAACACATCAAAACTGTTCATCATTAGACCACCAATTGGTATATACGACCATATTATTTCCTTAAGATATCCATGATAACCAATGCATGCCAACAAAACGATAATCGCATCTTCTCTTTCTTGCACCTAATTATCGGCTAAGTGAGAGAGGGAAGGCATGGTTGCCAGTTGCCGGTTGGTTATCAGCGGTTTCGGTTTCTAATGTTTTCGTAGTTGCGCGTTGAGTTGTAGCTACTCGCTCGCTACTCGTACTCTGCAGATTGATAACCGTTGCCGATTGAGACGATACCGATACCTAACGTTATTGCTAAGGCAACCGTTTTCAGTTGCATTTTGTTATAACTGACACATGTCTATCGCGTTCATTTTTGTAATGGACTTCAACGAGGTTGTCAAACTAATCTGCTTATACGCTTATTTTAAATAACATGTTTTATTATATGCTTTTCGTTTAAACGCCCATCTTTACGGCTGAGTGACAAAAAGTCACCAGTGAGCGGACTCCCATAGTAATGTACAGGGCGAGTGACAGTCACGTCACTCCGGTACTGCCTGTCACTGCAACTTTTTGTCACCGTCTTATCAAGTCACCATAATGAGCGCACTCAGTATAGTTTTCATAGCACTTGACTAAGTGACAAAAAGTCACGGTGACAAAAAGTTGTAATGAGCGGCCGGTCTTAGATTACCAGCTTTTTTATTGAAGCAACTGCCAATTTTTCTACCACAACTCACATAACATGATCATCCTTAGCAAGACTAATAAAAGGATCGGCGTCCGAGTTTTTGGCTTCTGACTTCCCGTACCGGCTGTCAAAGATCTTCAAATAACAGTCGGTATAAACGACCAACGTGCTTTGTAAAGCACTAAGGATCTCAGGACGTTAAGAGAATTACTCATAAACTGGCTGACCTTAGCAGGCTCTGATAAACCTTAAAGATCGACCCGTGCTATTATTATTTAGTAATGAGAGTTCCTTGAGAAAAAGAAAAATGTCTTTTGTATGATCATAATTTGCAAACATGTCGTCACGTCAGGTATAACAAACATTACACATGAATGAAGCGACGAAAGTGAATTTCTTATGAATTCAGACGAGAAGATTATCTTCAGTGATATCACATTTTTGTATGCGTGACACATAAAACTCTTACCGAAAAAACTATGTTATTAATGAACCAGAAAGTTCTCTGAATATTTTTTTCTTTGAAATTTTCTCTGTGAATACTGAATACTGATTAGAATGTTTTATACTTCGGCATAGTTTGGAAGCTGGTTTATAACAACAGCTTCCAAACTATGCAGAAGAATAAAATATTCTAATCACTATTCACTTACAGTCACAACAAAACAAAAACATTTTCGTCAACATCTTGAAAATATAAAAATAATAACAACCGCACAAGTAGATCTTCGAAATTCCACAACGCTGTTTGAGTTCAGTCCGTGGATAAGCGATCGTCCATTACACATCAAGATACCTCTATGACTTAGAAAGTTGGTCTCGACTGTAATTTGAAGCCGGAAACTCTGACTCCTATCTTAACAAGTGGTACCGTAATACCCAGTTACTGTTTTGTAGTTAGGTGAGCGATCGCTGCACGAAAAGTGCTAGTAATCCGGTTGGATTTTTAAGCCACACCCATCAAACCTGGATAAGACTAGACTGATGAACTTATATTTTTGTTCAATACACACACACCCTGACCATCATAAGATCGTTATCTGTTTTTATCTTTATTTTTGTTAATATAGTTAGAACATAAAAGTCCCTTATCATCAAAGCTTAAATGCATAATTCTCTCGAAGACTGATACCTATAAATAAAATATATTAAGTTATATTTGGTTATATTAGTTTAATCAATTTGGCCAAATGCGAGTCAGACTTGCCCGTGAAGGGTTCCGTAGTAACTACGCGAAATAACTTTGTTTTTCTTAGTGTTTGTATGAAGTAAAAAGTTATATTTGCTGTTTTAGAAAATGCACTATATCTCAAAAATTGCTGACGTTCGTCGTTCAAGCCAATTTTCGTTTAAAGTTTTCACTGACACACATTTTACCACTTTGGAAGCGTATGTATATCATTTAAATGAATGACTTTAAAAAAAAGTAGTTTTAGAAACCTCAATGTAATTTTTAATGACATGTCTTTAAAAATGACATTGAAGTCTCCCTTAATTATATTTTAATTTTCTTCTAAAAATTGGAAAGTGGTTCACAAAATCAACTACTAACCAAGGTTCACATATTGTGTAGTCTTAGTAGTTTCGGAATAAAACAGCTGTGACATACGGACGGACAGACAGACATGAGGAAACTGTAAGGGTTCCGTTTTTTGCCCTCGGCTACGGAACCCTAAAAAGGTTGCAACTCGAACATAAACATACACGTATGTTATACCTTAAGGAACGTTTTAAAAAGTAAAAAACATGTTACTATGTCAGCTACAGGACATTTTAAAATGCTTTTTACTTTCACTTGACTTGTTTAATTAAAAAAAGAGGTTTATTTGCACCCAAATCAACTACATTTTTAAAATAAACTATTAGCATAAGAATGCCTACCAGTATGCAATCCAAAATATTTGATGTTGTTTTGTGGAGTGGATGCACCCTCATAGTCTAGGAGTAACATTACTATATAAATTATGTAATGTACTAATTATTGTCATACAAGCTGTGCCCCACGATTTCGTTCGCATGGAAATTTCTCACCGTTTTCTCGGGATAAAAAGTAGCCTATGTGATATTCCAAGTTGTAAACTATGTATATACAGTATGTTAACTAACGGAGGGCGTTCCCGTTAACCCGAAATAGTATAGCATCCATACATGCTAAAACAACTATTACCATTTGAAAACAAAATGTTTTTTTTTTTTATATTAAAATATTTTCTAATAATTTTAAATTGATACGTAAAAGAAACACTGTACACGCGTACTTGAAAGACGGCAACGTCGCAATTTATTTATGAATGACGGGCCGCGTGTGCGGCGATCTAATTGATGTGCTTATACTATTGCGGGTTAACGGGAACGCCCTCTGTTAGTTAACATACTTTATATGTCGATTAGAAACGCAAAAATACAAACAACCAAAGTTTCCCATTTATATTATTTAACTAGTATTGCATCTATGTTCCAGAGGCTTAACTAACGAATAAGTTATTAATGGTTCCACGATAATGTACTAACAGAAGTCCGGCTAAGAGCTAATCTAACTCATACAGGAAGGATTCCGTACCATAAGTAGAAAAAAATCACGAGTCTTATTGAGGGCCGGCATTTGTTTTACTATATTTGTTAGCTGTTTATCAGCAAAATGAATAGATTTTCTTTGTAAATTTCAATAATCTGCCTATAAAGCTTTGATTTCCTAGGATAGCGGTGCCGTCATATAGCGGCCGTAATACAGCGGTGAATGACCTCACTAGAACGTTGTCTATGTAAACAAAATGGCGCGGTTTCCTAGAGAGCGGTAACTGACACCGTAACGTCAAAAAGCGGTGCCGCCATTTGCATGACGGCCGTCTTGTCGGTGTCAGATGGTTTCGTGAACGTTTAATTGATAGCGATGAAGCAGGCAGTGTGTTAACGGCCGTGGAACTTTCCACATGTCGTCACCGTAAAGACGGCCGCCTTTTTGCGTCCGTAATATTACGGCCGCTATATGACGGCACCGCTTTCCTAGGAAACCAAAGCTTTACTGTTTATGAAACACAGTCTATTGGGAGAAAAACAGGCAGACAGTGGCAAGTATGTACGGTGCCCTAAAAATACAGCAATATTTAGCCTTTAAAGTCTGATCTGAATTTGCCATATGGGCCATTATTTTTTTCGAGGGCCCAAATTGACTAACTATGTCGTAAAAAATAATTTTAAAACATATTCGTTTTTTTTTAATTTTTAGGTTAATTTAGTTTTATCAATATTTAAAGTAAACAGTACAGTCATTAGCAGCGACGTTTTTTTACTATTTATGGTTTTGTTTGATGTTAATACAAGGAAAGGAGTAGCAAAACAACAACTGTGTTACTTACTTAGAATAATCAGTTTTATTGGTAGGAACTTTTACATCAATTTTAAAATCCTATCAGACATAAACTTAGACAAGAATAGCAATAATCCTATAATGTAAAGTCACAATCATCTCAGTCTAATATCTTATTTTCTAATTAAGTTTACCAATGCGTTACGTTATTTTAATTTAAGCTACTGTAATTTCTCAAAATATGCCTTAATAATAGCAATTTAAGCTCAATCTTTTTAGTATAGGTTGAAATATGGTAGATAAACAAAAAAATATAAAATTTGTGATGGTTGAAAATTATATTTAAGCTTTATAGCTCTTAACGTATTCAGGAAAAGAGGGACAAAAAAGTAATGCAGTAGTTGGATAAGTAAAAAAAGTGTTAATCTTATCACAGCACTAGGTTTTTTTTCGCTTTAACTAATAGAAACGCTCTAAAAACAATAATAAAGTATTTTAAATCAAATAAAACTTCTCCTTAAAAAAAAAAAAACAAAACAAAATCCTCTCAAATTAACATTTTTAAACGTAAAATTTTTGTCTCATCAGTCTTATTTCTTAAATATATTTAATTGAACATCAAATTCGTAATATACAAGTTTAACTTTCTTAAATATTTTAGGGTTTTATTGATACCGAGAGTTTCTTGAATAATGGAGGTTTTCAGCCTGGAATTTTTTATGACATGTTCACCAAAAATACGCCTGATAGCTAAACGGTCTTTAAGTTTCTTTATTCTGGAGTAATAGTTTTTAATAGCGCTAACGCTATTAAAAACTATTACTAAAAAATACATAGCTTTGTCTAAGCAAAGATATGTATTTTTTGTCTCCGTTCTCCGACTTTTTTCCTTTTTGTCTTTGGTATCTTTTCTTGTACTTGTTACATTTTCTTTTCAATTTCTCGGTTTCTTCCTCCAATTTCTTATTTTGTCCATAGAATTCAGATCTGTCTCGTCTTACTTGTCTTCTTCCTCTTGACCTTGGAGAAACCGGAGTTCCTGATCGTGGTGTTGAAGCCGGTGTATAATCTAGAATAACTTGCTCTCTTTTCTGACGTTCTCGAAGTTTCTTGTTTGCCATCTTCCATTTACGCTTTGCTGATCTATGTTCTCTCTCTGTCATATCCTTTACAAGTTTTTAGTAGCAAGATATCTCTCAAGATGTTTTCTTTTAGTCTCAGCATTTTTTACAAGGCCCTGTTTCAATTTTTCCCTATAACGCCGTTGTTTTTCTGCCGGTGTTATATTGAAAATAATATACTGTAACAAAATAACCCAATAATTAATTAAGTTAACTGTAAATTAGATAAATACACTTAGAAAACTGTTTACTTTGCAACTGCGTTATTTCTAGTGGTAACGCAGTGTAGTGGTAACGCAGTTGTAAAATTAACGTGTATTCTAACATTTGGGTCATATGATAATAAATACCCAATCATTTTTGATGACATGCAAATATTTACTTAATCTATTACAAAACGCAATAAAAAAACAATCAAATATCTTAAAAACTCACCGTTTGTCGTCGGTAACTCAGCGGCCGCACAATAAACACACGCGCCTCTCCGGTCGACTCGCGCTCGACTGATGCGGCCAGCGTCAAGGCCACGAACACCCGCCTCACCCCGCCAGCAATTCATATTAAATCAAACTAACTTAGTCGAAAATATACTAAAAAAGCCGAATTTAAAGCTCACTTTTGCTTGGTAACATAGAGTACTTACGTTTTTTTTCTTCAACAGGGACAAGTCAAGAAATATTTCGTAAATAATACACGGTTAAAGGAAACATAAACTTATTAGCCTGTTAATAAAGTTCATACTTATCTTAATTTCCGTAGATATTTTTATTTAATAGTGCCGTAAAGAGTTTTTAATGTAATGTCAATGTATTTGAAGCGAGTTGCTTGCTGGGACAGCCGGATTTTGTATGAAATACGACTGAGTTACCGAGAAAAGCGTCTGAGTTACCGTAATTTACGTCAAATTATAACATTTTTCACTAATGTTTATGTCTTCTTAGAAGGGTATTATTATTACGTTTCTACCAATAGCCATTTTATTTTAGTAATCATAGCTTTTTTTAATGTAATAGGTTCTGTTCTTGAGAGACCGATTATGGGCCCCGGAAAAAAATAATGGCCCATATGCAAAATAAATCAAACAAAAGGGTATTTCGTTCATGTAAACGTAGTCATGTAGGTACCACCATTCTTCGAGTCGGACTTATGTTCATAGCTCAACGAGTCCTGAACGAATCCGTTTTTTTATTTGTTTACAAGTTACATCCCCAAAGTTCAGTTGAAATTATATGCAAAGCCCGATGTTTTAGAAAAAAAAATCGTTTTATGTCTATGAATAACAAAATATTTTCTTTCCATTTTGATTAATACAAGAAAAACACTTGATCAAGAGGAAAAGCTCATATTTCACTCATTTTCATTCAAATCACGTTTTGAACTTATTTTCTCAAAATAAACGTGTATTTGTAACCCCAATAACTTAAACGTCGAACTGAAAGCTTAAAAGTTAATTGTGGCTTAACCATTTCTTTCAAAGTGTACTCTAATTAGTCCCAAGTCCGCTCGGAAATACTTTTGCGTCTCATTAAATGTCGATTTCCGAAATTCTTTTATTGCCTCCTATTCCATCGGAAAATGGTATTCCCGCGCTTTACTTGGCTTATAAAAACGGATTTTGTATAAAGAAAAATAAATCAGGAGATCTCCTTAACACACGTGGGAATGTCTACTTTGTGGAATAAAATCGTAGTAGTACCATCAATCACTTTGTAATACATAATATTACACCTTTCGAAAGCTTGACCTTACTCTATGGAATTCAATAAGGTGTCGTTAAAAAACCTCTACTGTTGAGGAAATATAAATTCCATCTACGATATTAATGTAAAACATCCTATGTTTCGCTAGCAGTAAGTAAGAGTTGAGTCTAATAAAAAATCAATATTTCATCTACCTAGCCTTTTCTCAGAAATTTTCGAATCTGCTTCCGATCAAACTGGACTAGGGCGTCCAATCCCGCAGCCCGAATTCAATCTCGGTATTTGCGGGACTACGAATTTTCAATCCCGCGGGGTCTCGGTATTTGCGGGATCCCGCATATTGAAAATATTCACATTTATATAAGGCAAATAAAACAATGAAATAATCAACTAACTCCACATATATTTACGTATTACTATTAGTATGAGTTCAATCAAATTACACCGTTTTTCTTCACAAGAAACAGTAACAAATACTGAATAAAGTACTTGACTGATATTTTAGGCTACATACTTAGGCTACCACCGACTGAAATTCGGCTATATTAGGCTACAAAGCTGTGAAAAACGGGTGACATCGGCCCCCGCGTTGTTTGCAACACTACCGGCCACCAGTCACCGACCGATCGCGCTTGCGAGAGATTGTATGCATGCTTTTTTCCAGTCCTGCAAATCCCGCGGATCCCGCGGCCGTAATCCCGCATCACACGAGATTGGAAAAAGACGCGGGATCCCGCAATACCGAGATCTCGGTATTCCGGGATTGGACGCCCTAAACTGGACGCAGTTGAGTATCTTCGGAGTTCTAGTGATGGCCAGCGCGACTGTTGAGCAAGAGGGTCGGGTTAAAAGTGCTATTAGGTTTTCCTAATAGAAATATCTCAGTGGCAGTAACCGCGTGCCTCGGAATACACGCTAAGCCCTCATCATGCTATGAGAGTAAAGGACGTCCAGAAAGTGCATTTATGCACTATAATATCTCCGGCGCAGATGGCTAATCAGTGATGAGATTAGCTGGCGTGGCTGAAATCGTTCAGGTTGACGATTACTGTTAAACACGGTACTCCATGGTGGTACAGGTGTTAGTTTTTTAGGCCTGTGACTAACCGTCACGACTATCAAAGATGTACAAATGAAACTGGTACCTACTGGTGAAGGGCCTACACTACCTCAGCGCTTCTCACTCTTTATCTTGCTCGCACACTACTGGCCGCGGTCATGCGAGCAAGCGAGACAAGGTGGCAGGGAAAAAACTCCAAGACACCGATTATTTAGTTTATTTCTTTTTACGGTGAAAATAATTGTAATTTAAAAAAAGTAAATAACATAAGACCTGCTTTATAGTTAGTTCAATTAATATGCAAAGTTTCATTATCCAATTTGAAGTTATTTTTGAATACCAGCGGTTTATTGTTCGGTTTGGAGGTAACTTTGGATTTTTTTTCTATCAAGAAAATTTTATGGAATCGTGTTTTCGTCAAACATAGTACCTAACATTAATCCTCAAATTTACCACATATTTATTTCAAAATTATTGCTGTAGTATTTTCAGTAGGACCATGCTAAGCCATTTGAGGTAGTATAGACCGTCAAGCCGTTTGTTGCTTTCCGACATGGAAGAATCTCAATATGGTGAGATAGTTACAAAACCCGTTTGACTGGAAAAAAAACTGAAAAGAAGATAAAGATACCCTTTGACCTTTTTTGAAAAGCGTCCAAGTAAAATATTTAATTTGAAAGAAGCACACAAGGGCAAAAGGTCTAGATATAAAACGTGTAACAGAATAAACGCAATTCCTGAAATTAGTTGGTTCAGAATCGGCTTCTGAATCGATTTCCGTCATTAAAAATCTTTCATTTAACTTAAAATGGAAACACAGTATCATGACAATTTAATACAATCCTTAATTTATTCAAGGAAATGCGCTCGTGTAAGTGTCGGCCGCTAACATTGCATGTGTGTATGCGTCTGCATAAGAATATTGTATTACGCACAAACGTTTAAAATAGTCATCCTTACTAAACAGTAAGGATAACTATTTTATAAAAAATGTCTAGGTTTGGTTTCAATTTATTTAGTTACAGATGTTGTTTTGGACTTAAAATTAAATAATCTAATTGGGGTGTCTGAGTTATTGCGCTTAATCTGTTACACCTTGTTTACAACGGAACACACCTAATAAATCATAAAATCTGTTTACAGTTGAAAGCTATTTATTACTCAATAAGAGTCAACTAATGATCAGATCTAGTTACAAAAGACTGGCTTTTAGTTTTGAGTTCTAGCGTCTCAGGCATTCAAAATTATAAAATCTTACAAATTTTAGGTACTATAAATCGTGCCTTTGACTCGAGGTAAATAAATGTTTATACAACGTGTAATTTAAAGGGTATATACAAACCAAGTGCACGGCTTCTTTGGATGATAATAAACGATATGGCAAGGGTTTTGTAATCCTATGTGTACATGTGTGGAACTTATTAGAAATTTCAATACATTGTTACCAGAGACCGAATTTTTCAAATTAAGAAGAACGAAGAGAATTATCGTTTTATTGGCAAGTGACGTGGAAAGTGATGACACGTTTGTTATTATTGATATTCAAGAAACATACGAAATCAACAATTTGGGGTCAATTCTGTGAGTCACTTATTTTGAGCTGAAACTTTGCATAGAGACTCCATACCAGATGTTGTCTTCAGTCCTTTTGGATAGATATGGGGTTTCCGTTACACGTTGTATAAATGAAATTTGTTTGACCTACCTATTTGCAAGTTGCATAAAATCAATTATAAATGGTTTTGTATAACGTGGTATAATATTTTATAATCAATCAATCTATACTAATATTATAAAGCGGAAAAGTTTGTTTGTTTGTTTGCTTGAACGCGCTAATCTTCAAAAGTACTGGGTGGATTTGGATGCAATTTGGTATGGAAGTAGTTTGAAGCTTGAGGAAGGTTATAGGCTACTTTTTACGCGACTGCAAAAAAGGTGAGTTATGTTTTTACCGTGATAGAATCCACGGGAGCGAAGCCCCGCCTGAGTACTAGTAATATATAATGTGAGAGGCAGTATATTTGTCCATCAATCAGTCACAGTTATGGAATATAATAATTATTAAAAAAATATAAACGTGAAAACTTGTTATTAGCGACTATGTATTCCTATTTTTGTATTTTTTTTGTCATGCGATAAAATTCGAATTTCTCGGATCTGCATGACGTTCATGTAAATATTACAAGTACACTATTTGTGTTTATTATGCCTACGAAACTCATGAATATATTTTTTGTATTAGTCTGAGAAAAGTTCACCTGGCGATTAAAATTTCAGTTCGGATCTAGAAGTATTTTATTGGTTTCGCATTTCAAAGCTCTAAATGGAGATCGAATGTATGGTATATTTTGACTTGATTTTGACTAGCGGAATATGAGTGTACTAAGGCGACTATAGGTACAGGCGCGATGTTTTGGTAACTTGAATAGAAAATTATCTACACAACAGTAACTGAACTGTCAAAATTGTTCTAGTCACAAGTACTTGCTTCTCCTATCTAGTAGTTATAAGTTCACTTAGTTCGAAAACCGTGGTTTGTACTGTGCTCCCAGAGTGGAATATAGTGCATTTCTTTAAGTAAAATTGTTTCCTTGTGAACATACACTTTTTTTTAAAGATGGGACATCATCCAATGTCTGCCTCCCTAACTGGGCGAAGCGGGAGGGTGTGTCAGACTTTTACTGAACCCTTCAAAAACCAATCCGGGGTCCATCTTTTGCCCATCGTGTTCCGAGGCCTTGGTAACTCTATCGAACAATTCCGCAACCTCGGCAGGCAACGGCTCCCTAGTGCGCCCCAACAATTTTGCTGGCACTCTTTGAGGCGCGTGTGAAACACGGCGCGCCGCGCCATTTACACGGGCCTGTTTTCAGCCGGGTGGCGAGCTAGATGAACTAAACCTAACTGATACATATTAATGAAGCGTTAAATGTGGTTAATGGATCTGTGGCCATAAGATTCACGTGAACTAGTAATTAAAGACTAAAATATTCAGTAGTTATACATAACAGCTAAATCCAAGCAGAATGCCGGATGAGATTAAAAATATGCCATTAATGTAATTGAAAAAGGCTTATTGATAAATGTTATTTCACGTTAGATAATTATTATTAATGACGTTTCAATATGAACAAAATAAACTTACCAGTATTAATACTTATTTTATATAAACTATTACATTGTTATTATTAAAATGTTTTGTTGTGTTTGTTTTAATGTTGTAATTAATATATTTTTCCTTTAAATCTAATACTGTGACGTAACTGACCTTTAATGTTTCATTCTACTATATGTCTTGTATTATACCTATGTTTAACAAATAAATAATTCTGATTCTGATGAACTTTCAGCTGAAGACGCAGCTGCCTTTTACCAATATGTGAGGTTAAGGATTTACCTGAACTAATTAGTTAGAACTCTGTTTAACGAGAATAAATTTTAGTTGTGAACGTGGTGAACGTGTCAGGAGCCATTGTTATAATTTACCCTGTTAATTCGTAACATTGGCTCTTCTTCTTCTCTTCAATTCTAGTGAATTTTCAACAGCCGGTTTTTACCCAACTGCAAAGGAAGGGATATGTTTTTCGCGCGTATCTTGTATGTGTGTAATATTCTTTATTACCTCATACCTACAAAGCCGCTGAACAGATTTACATAATTGAGGTATCGTAAGATTCGTCTTAGCAGCCCACGTGTTCTTAGATAGGTGAAAAAATCAAACATGGCGGCTGTTCGACGCTATTGTACAAAAGGAAAAAATATTTTTTTTCAAACACTTCATTATAGGTATCAAATTAAAGGGCTCAACACAAGGATTTCAAAAAAGAATATCATAATTATCATTAGCGTAATACTAATAAAAATAATACAAAAATAAAGTTTAAAAAAAAACATGAATAAATATTAAAGAAGTCTGTAGTTATTGCAAAAAAACTGTATTTTAAGAATAAAATGATGAAATCTAACAATAAGGTTAAAACTATGTGGGCAATTATAAATGAATGGACTAATAAGAAAATAAAGAGCGAAAAGTACAACATACTTAAATATACAAACAAATAAAAGTTTAACTTCAGAGCCTAAGGAGGTAGCTAATATTTTTTACAGTTTTTTTGCCTCTATTGGAGTAACAAGCACCACCGGCAGTAAGCCAAACGGAACCCCTGCGACCACAACAGTAGAGAATACTATCTTTCTGAGTCCCGTTGACCCCTACGAGGTAAATGGATTGCTAAAAAACTTAAAAAAAAAAAAACAAATCGAGCTATGGCGTTGATGAACTCGCACCTACCCCTGTTCAGATTATGCGCGGACGAACTAACCCTTCCATTTTACAAATTAAGCAACCAATCTTTTGAAGAAAGCGCTTTTTATCCACTATCATAGTATGACAATAAAACTGCCTTGTTGGATGAGTGATCGGAAGCGCGACTGCTGAGCATGAGGCTTCGGGTTCGATTCCCTACATCCTATGTCTACATGTGTGGAGCTTATTAGAAATTTCAATACATTGATACCAGAGGCCGAATTTTTCAAATTAAAAAGAATTAAGAGAATTATCGTTTTATTGGCAAGTGACGTGGAAAGTGATGACCCTCATAGTGCTGTGACACGTTTGTTATTACTGGTATTCAAGAAACATATGAAACCAATAATTTGGGGTCAATTCTGTGAGTCACTTATTTTGAGCTGAAACTTTGCACAGAGACTCCATACCAGATGTTGTCTTCAGTCCTTTTGGATAGATATGGGGTTTCCGTTACACATTGTATAAATAAAATTGCATTTAATCATCATTTCTTTTTGTTATATTCAGTGCGAAAATCATCAAATGACACCTCTCCCTCTGAGTGGAACGGAAGGAAGAGACTTCTACTGACTAATACTATATACGTATACGTATATAGTATTAGTATACGAATATATACTATATACGTAGACTGGTAAGGGAAGCGACTGAGATTAACAAATACAAGAACTTCAAGCGGGAGGACGGGTTTCAACTGTCCAGGGCCTGGAATCCAGTGGTTCAATTGTGTAAACTCCGTAAAAGTGTTCAATAAAGTTCGCGATCGGACACGGTGAGTTTTGTATGTCGGAAACAAAATCGAGTTTTGAATGACACATGTGACAGTGGTAGCGGTGGAGATCACAAAAAACTAACGAGAAAGAGAGTAGACCGATTCGTCTGCTCATAAACGCCCACCCGCAATTACTTCAGTTCATCCATGATCATGGCGCTTGCAACAGTACCTAAATATCGGAAACTCGAAACAATACATACAAATGGTAAATATCCCGTTTTAAGTTCAAATGATACTGTTAGTGACCATGTTAGCTTGAAAAATTATATCACACAATCTGTCTGTGATTTTAAAATAACGTTGTTATGTCAAATACTTATAGTTATTTACACGATACTCATAGACAGAATCGGCCATGCTGGGGCTGCGGGAATTTTCTAACGAGATACAGCGGCCCCGGATCATTAGGACCAACTGAAAGGAACTGGGCGGGTTCCGTACTAAACTTGGCTGTAACGATTTTAATAAGCCTTTCACTGTAAAACAGAAGAGGTTATAAAACAATAGATAGGATATTCATACTTTTATCCCAAAGGTCCTATGGGATCGGGATTCACGCAGGAAAACCTTGTATGTAATATGAATCCCCAAGCGAACCTAATCCCGGGCACAGCTAGTTTTTATTAAGACTCTACTAGTGACTCGCCCTAGCTTTACACGTGCGCATTCATAACACATATATATCCTTGTTTATCTCTCTTTCTATCAGGTTCTCCAAATATAAACCCGCCATCTTATTTACAATTTCACGAAATCGTAAGAGGGTTCTGGAAGCGTCCATAGTTCGGCTATACAACGTGTAACGGAAACCCCATATCTATCCAAAAGGACTGAAGACAACATCTGGTATGGAGTCTCTATGCAAAGTTTCAGCTCAAAATAAGTGATTCATAGAATTGACCCCAAATTATTGGTTTCATATGTTTCTTGAATACCAGTAATAACAAACGTGTCACAGCACTATGAGGGTCATCACTTTCCACGTCAGTTGCCAATAAAACGATAATTCTCTTCGTTCTTCTTAATTTGAAAAATTCGGCCTCTGGTATCAATATTGAAATTTCTAATATGCTCCACACACGTAGACATAGGATTAGAAAACCCTTGCCATATCGTTTGTTATCATCCAAAGAAGCCGTGCACTCGGTATGTATATACCCTTTAAATTACACGTTGTATAAGAAGAGCAGGCTTGCACGACCTCAACATTCGAACAATAACTTCGATACGATTCGAACGATCGACAAAAATTGGCCAAGTGCGAGTCAGACTCGCCCATGAAGGGTTATAATAATATAATATCTATATTTATTTGACGAATAAAAAAAACCTTTAAAATTTCTTAAAACTAGCTTATTTACATTTTTATAACTACGCTAAATAACTTTGTTTTTCATAGTGTTTGTATGAATTACAAAGTTATATTTGCGGTTTTAGAAAATATGCTGTATCTCAAAAACTGCTGACCCGATTTCGTTCAAACTTTTTTGGTTGAAAGTTTACATTAAGGTCTACATATATTTTTTTTAGATTTTTCACTCCATTATTATAGAAGTTAGAGGGGTTACACACATTTTACTATTTGGAAGCTTATATCTTTTAAACGATTGACTTTATGAAAAAGTGGTATTAGAAACTCTAATATCATTTTTAAAGACCTGTCTATAGATACCACAAACGCTTAGGTTTCATGAAAAAAAATATTTTCAGTTCTAGTTCTATGTATGGGGACCCCCCTTTATTTTAAATATTTTTACATTTTTTTCTTAAAATCGGGAAGCGGTTCACAGAATACATCTACCTCCTAAGTTTCACATGTATAGTCTTAATAGTTTCGGAATAAAATGGCTATGACATACGGACGGACGGACAGACAGACAGACAGACAGACGGACAGACATATCGAAACTATAAGAGTTCCGTTTTTAGCCATTTGGCTACGGAACCCTAAAAATGGACATTTCTCGAAGAGAATTCAGGGGGCTTAGCCAAAGTAACAATTTAAAACGATAACGAAGTTAGAAAAGACTGAAATGTATGGGATTGACATAAGTCACGTGGTCAATCGACATCGTTATCGCAAGTTGGTAGACAATGTTATAAATTCGCAACGAATCGTTATCGTGTTTATCCCATACAAATGCGTACTATGCGTAGACAAGCAGCGCTTTCAGTGTTCGCCTTCGCTTCGATAGTGATCGCCAAAAAAGATAACGAAACGAATGTTAAAACGTTGTAGTTATTGAAACAATTTGGCCGGATTTCATTCAACAGCTGATTTTTGACACTAAGTGGTTAATGCGTTTTTATTTCTTCGTTTATAATCCTTAGATCATATAATCTCTAGATGGAGCATCAAATGCGTGCAAACGTGTTAAAATATATCAGCCAGCTGTTGGCTTATAAGTTCTTACCCGCCGATTAGTGATTAGTGCCGATCGTGTCGCTTTGGTGTCACTACGTATTATGCGCGCTAAGTAATAAACAAATAACAGTGATAAAATGATGGTATGCGCTATTAAACTGTGCCGAAATTATAAAGGAGGGGTAAAACTAAACACATCACCTAACGTCACCTATCATCGGTAAGTAACCAAAAAACCGGTCAAGTGCGTGTCGGGCCACGCGCAGTGTAGGATTCCGTAGGTTTTATAACAGCCAAGTGCGTGTCGTATTCAATATGAAACAATAACGAGAACACCTGGGTGAGGCACCAAAAGCGATTAAGACAGCGACGGCAATTGGAAACAATTGAGGATATGCCAGAATTGTTGTTTATTCAACATTTCAGGCTTAATAAAAAAACATTTAGGAAGTTATGTAACGACCTAAAAGGTCATGCTGGATTAAAAGGTTCCCCTGAAATTCCCCTGGAAATAAAGGTAAGAAATTTTACATTAATAAACCAATTTAATTATAGGTAATGCAGGCATCTAGGTACCTACATAAGTTGTTAGTTGTCGCACTTTATAACTTGGGTTAAAGCATCTTCGTCTTCTTATCGCTCTTCACGTTGGCCAACATAGTGGCGAATGTAGTGGCCAATGCCTATTGGCCAACGTGTAGAAGGGGTGTTTGTTCATCTTGGGTACACAAACACCCCATCTACACGTTGGCCAATAGGCATTGGCCACTACATTCACCACTGCGTTGGCCAACGTGAAGAGCCGGCTTTAGTTTATACTATACAACAATAATTTTGTGGTACCGCACAATGCGCACAATACTTTATTAACTGCTGTAAATTAAAATAAAATCACATCAACCCAAATAGGTACCTACCTATGTATTATTGTATTTTTCAGGTGCTGTGTGCTCTTAGCTTATTAGCTACAGGGTTGTACAAAAAAATTGTGGGTGTGGGCCAGTATTTGACGCAGCGGACAACAAGTCACTGCATCAGGGAGGTCGTGATTTGTGAACGCCCTTAATCACAATTAGATGGTCAGCAGGTGGATAGTGTATCCACAAACGCCACACGAGAGATCCTTAATTAAAGATAAGTACGTTTTTTTTTTTAAATAGTTCAAATCCCTAATTAAAATTTTTTCTTAGGTTCCTACATACCTCAATAGTAACTTTTTGGTATTTGTTGTAAAATAATTTACAGATTTCAAAGGACACATAATTTGCCTGGTGTGATGGGTGCATTGACTGTACCTAATATTGCTATCACAAGACCGGTTGAGGAAGAACATATGTTTTTTAATAGAAAAGGATATCATTAAATTCTAATCATAATATAAAACTATGTGGTTAACAAACTTCATCGAAACTATGTATATAACTATGTATTTATAAATATAAAATATCCCTTATTTATCATATGAACTCAATGAAGAATGTTAGAGGAAGCCTATGCCAAGCAGCACAGCGAAATAAAGGGGCATATTATTGTAAAATCTATAAAATGTCTTGTTTTGTAAGTAGGTACCTTAATTCTAATAATTAAGGGCTATTATTATTGTATGTCATATCATGTAAAGAAATAAGTATATGATATATCAGATTAAGTAACTTTATTTATCAGCACTTAATTAAATCCCTTCTCTCCAATGCAATTTGGTTCTTTGTGGAAACCAAACAATACCTACCTATAGTTTTATTTCATTTTCTTTTCAGATGTGTGATTATGACTTACACATAACAAATGTTAATGCAAAATTTGGTGATGCTACACATGACTCCCACATATGGTCTGCGAGTCACGTGGGCACATATATGCAAGGGCTTTATGAAAGTGGTGAACACGTTTGGTTATTAGGTAAGTTATTCCTTATATTGTAAATAGTGAGACATCTGAAATGGCCTTATACTCCAAGTAGTAATTTACTATATTTAAGTGAGCATAACTACAAATAAACAACGATTACAATTCTTTATTAGAACTGGAGTAGTCTATTAACAAAAAAATATTTTTTTTAGGAGATTCTGGCTATTCACAGTGGTTCTGCTTGATGACACCTATATCAAATGCTGAACCAGGATCCCAGGAAGAGATGTACACACGACGTCATGTCCAAGCCAGGCTCCCGTCCTTGAGCCGAAGGTGGAGTGCGCACGAGCGGGAGGGGTGGTGGTGTTTGCATCTGGGATGAGGAAGGCAGAAGCCAATTATTTGATGCCTGTGAAGTGGAAGGTTGTGGTGAAGATGTCAGTTATGGAGTTTCTGAAAAAGAAAATGAGTGTTACTTTGGACAATTTATAGATACCTCCTTTGTTTGAAGAAAATGTTTTCTTAAATCAAATCCTGCTAATATTGTAAAATGTGAAGGTTTGGATATTTGTTTGTTTCTTAGTCAATCACGCAAAAACGGCTGAACAAATTTGGATGAAAATTGACCCACACAGATATAGAATATAAATAGCAAAACTGAGGTTTCCTTTTTGGGGAGGGATTTTACATTATGTACTTACATAATAAAAATTCACTATAAAAAATATTATGATATTTTAAATCTAGACTTACCATCTACAATTTCCAAAATATACTGTATCATCTTGGGCGTCGGGATCATCTTGTGCAGAACATTGAGGTCCCTGAAAAAGATTGGTTGTGGTAGATTTATTAAAATAATGTATATATATTAATGAAATTATGTATTACTGAAAAAAATATTTATTTTAGGATGTAGTTATGTAAAAATTATGACAACATTTTTTCAGTTATATATATAATATTTACAAATACTAATTAACAACCACTTAAACCAATTTAAACTAAATAATCAAAAAATAAAAATGAAATGGTGTCTTTCATGTTAACTAAGTAACTTTTGTTGCCATTAACTAACATCATTTATTTTTATTGTTGATTGACCATTGTTAATAGAAATTTGAATATTTTATAAAATATCTGCCTACTAGAGAAAATTAGCTCACTATTGAGCATGAGCCTTGAATATGTAAAATACTTACATTAAATCCTAGCTCTTCTACAGAGACTTGCTCGTCCACTGCTAAAGCACCCATTATAGCCAGCGCTCTTTCATCACTAGCTGACAAGGTTTGCCTGCTTGCTAGCCCACCTCCAGTCCCTCTTGCATGATTGCCTTATGGTCAATGCCTTTTTTTCGTCTTAGACTTCCAATCTGCCCACACCTAGATCAGTCATAGTCATAAGTATGTTATAAGTGTAAATGAGATTAAAAAGCCAAAAATTTGGTAAGTACTTTTGAAATTAATTGAAAAGTAAATAAACATCCGGGGCATGTTCTCATATGGCCATCGGACCCCAAAGCATAGCTTGAACTATGGGTGTCAGAGACTGATCATAATCATGTCGAAAATCCCCAGTCTAGTAATAACAGAGAATCAATGACAAGCCAACCTTCATAACTGCAAGGGTGTGTCTACTTGTCCAAAACCCTTGAAAACATAGCTAGGATTGCTAGCATCACACCAGTCTATCCAAAAATGTCTTGCTGACACCACCACCAACAGCATTCAAAATGTTGGTAAGTTCAGACCATAATCGGTCTGACCTTACCCGACCTTGTGATCCAGCAAGCCAGGTCACCATGACTGTAACATAAACAAACAAAGATTCAATATAAGTATTTCATTGATAAGATCGCGTCATTGTTTACATTACATACTCATGAATAAAACTTGGATTTACTTACGTTTCCATATACTCAAGCAGCGTTGACAATAGTTCGGGACTTGCTCGCACTCTTGATTTCATGTTTTATCACTAAACATAAAAATACAGATTACTCCAACATCGTTTTATTTTGAATACCATTAAGTTTTGGAGACGATCTAAAAGTAATAACACTCTATTCACTTACCACTGTCAAAATATTGTTTTTATTATAATTTGAACAAGATTAAACGCAACACTCACTATATAATTATTCTTATCATTAAAAGCAACAACAAATAAAAAGTTCACGGGTTTGATGATTTTGATTTTTGATCCGATTTGACACTTCTTGACTGACACTGATTAGTGATGTGTCAACTTGATTTACTAACTCGAGTTGGGCTTAGATCGAGTCGAATTCTCGAGTTGAATTTTTCTTTAACTCGATTTAGTCGATTTGAATACGCGAGGTTAATGCGAGGTTTGCCGATCATTTATGACTATTTACCCGACTGCAAAGGAAGGGTTATGTTTTTCGCGCGTATCTTGTATGTATGTATGTTTGTAATATTCTTTATTACCTCATATCTCCAGAACCACTGAACGGATTCACATAATTTAAGTATCGTTTGATTTGTCTTAGCAGCCCAAGTGTTCTTAGATAGGTGACATTTGAAAAAATCAAACATGGCGGCTGTGCGAAGTCATTATACATAGTGTAAAAAAAAATTTTTTTTTTCGAGTACCACAATATGGGTATCAAATTAAAGGGCTTACCACAAGGATTTCAAAAAGGTATATCATATTTATCATTAGTGTAATAGTAGCAAAAACAATACAAAGAGAAAGTTTAAAATATGGACTTGAGCTCTTTCACTTTCTGAATCCAGTGGGGTGCCAATGTGACACGACCGGGAAAATTAAAAAAATGTTAATTAATATTTTAACTGAAAAGTTGAAAAAAAAAGTTATTTAAAAAATCTAAAAAACCCGACTGCTCAACTGAAATGCAAGGAACAAGCACATTTTTTTTTAAAGTGACAAGCAGGCGGACCCGTCAAATTTAAAAAAAAATACGATCTTTTGGGTCCCGCCTGCTTGTCACTTTTTAAAATAAAAATGTGCTTGTTCCTTGCATTTCAGTTGAGCAGTCGGGTTTTTTAGATTTTTTAAATAATTTTTTTTTCATTCATTTAATTCGCTACAAATGTCAATTATGTCAATGTCACAACAACACAACATTGCATTGTTGCAGATTTGAGGTTATTTTGGAGTACCGGTTGTTATTGTTGTTAATTTTTCGATTTATTAGGTACTGTATAGAAAAAATGCCGGGACCTAAAAGGAAATCTGTTGTTTGGCATTTATTTGAATCGCCAGTGAATGGGCATGCTAAGTGCAAACAGTTTTCAGATTCATACAAATATAGTTTTGTTGTTAATTAATAGAAATACTTAATTTATTTATGTTATGAAAAATTAATCCTAAATACATAAAGCATAAATAAATACATTTCTTTTTTATTTGAATTCTACATACTTTAATTATAATGGTCCATGGGGACCATTACAATGTATGGACATATTTATGCTGAATTTGTTCAATTTTGTTTAAATATTGTTACGAAAAATCATTTACTCAGTTTCATTTCACCCAGTTAACTCGAGTTGAACTCGAGTTACGTGAATTTCAACTCGAGTTAACTCGAGTTGTGTTTATTCCGGGTTGGCACATCACTAAACAATTCGACACTGTGTTCGACACAACGATCGCGACAATCAGAGACGACGATGAATGTAGATATCGTCTCGCTACGAAGCAATGTTACATTGGCTAAGGACCCAGGCTACTTCTACTTCATGAGTTTCGTCTGGGTCGCAAAGCGACGGAAGCCGTGCAAAATATTTGTAGTACGATGGGAGAGAATGTCCTCTGTTACGACACAGCAAAACGAAGGTTCCAGAAGTTTCGTGAGGGTAACTTTAACCTCGACGACGAGCCCCACCCTAGAAGACCACCAGCAATTGATATCGACGTTCTAAAAAATAATAATTGAAGATGAACCAATATCTACGGTGCGTGAACTAGCAGAGCGTCTTCAGTGCTCCCATGGGACAATAGATAATTATCTCCACAAACTTAATAAAACCTAGAAATATGGCATGTGGGTGCCGCACGACTTAACTCCTTCTCAACAACAACAGCGAGTCGACATATGCATGCAAACTTGATATCACACAGGAACTTCGAGTGGTTACGCAATCTTATAACCGGCGACGATAACTGGGTCTTCTATGTAAATCATACCCGCAAGCATCAGTGGCTTAGCGTCGGTCTCATGACTGTCTTGTTTCGGTGTTGGTACTAGGCAGTACCAACACCGAAACAAGACAGTCACCAAAAAAAGGTTATGCTGTGCGTCTGGTGGGGAATTAGGGAAATAATATACTGGGAACTTTTACCACCTAATACTACAGTTACTGAGGATATCTACTGTGACCAGCTTGACCAAGTATCTAAAAATCTGAAAGTAAAACAGGATAGAATTTACTTTTTGCATGACAATGCCAGAGCACATATTTGCAAGAAAATTCATGAGAAAATACAGGAACTTGGATGGACCATTATTGCACATCCCCCTTATTCGCCAGACATTGCGCCAACCGATTACCACCTATTCAGGGCTTTATCTAATTCCTTACAAGAAAAAAAAAATGATAACGAACACCAACTAAAATGTGACCTGACAAACTTTTTTGACGAAAAACCGAAAGCCTTTTACAAGCGCGAGATTCTCACACTGGCAAATCGTTGGCAGCAAGTTGTGGATAACGACGGTCGATACAATAAAGAAAAGTAGTTGTTAATTTAAAAATAAAATTTATAATAAAGTTTTCCGAATAATGGCGGATTTATATTTGGACAACCTGATATTAACTGGATCAATTGTCGATATTATATTATATTCTAAACGTGAGGACTTTTAATTGGCTCACTGTCTACTATACCATTTATTTCCTGTATTTAATAGCTGTTAGCCCTCCATACTTCTTAAATAAATAAATATATAGAAAGAAAAAACTTAACTTTGTTCTAGAATGACCTCGGTGCAAATATACGCATTCTCTTTCATCTTTCAGAAACAAATAGTGGTAGAAAACGAGGTGAGTTAAAGCTGTTTCCATTACGTTACTACGTACATTACTGATTTACAAAAACAGTTAGGTCATGTCTCCCCTGACTCTTAAAGAACGCTTACATTTCACTAATAATGCTCCTGTTGTAAAGAACCCAATAAAACTTTGTTCTTTATGGTACCATGTCAAAATAGCCACCAACTGAACTCTAACCTACTAAGCATTAGTAGTCTGTCCATCTGTCTGTCAGTGAGCTATGCTTAATGTACTGTAACACCTGGGACAGTTGTGATTTCTAGAATCCATCTATTTTACTTCTAATAAACGAGCAGTTTAAGCAAAATGTAATAAAGAATAAGTGTTGGCTCCCATAAAAAAACACGTCATTTTTTTGTTGATGATACGAACCCATACATACTATTCGTTTTAATGCTTTGTAAATTTGTTAGGAGTTATAAATTTACTGAAGAGTAACGTAAGTTACGTACTTAGTGTACACCCGTACACTAAGTACGTAACTTACATTACTGTCATAATAACAGACGCTCTCTGTTCCATATCATTTTTCCATTCCAGCTTTTCTAAACGGTTATGACAGCCTGTTACTGGTTGACATAACTGGGACACAATATCAGTACCACAAAAAATGTGCCACTGGTACGACGTTGGGTAGTACAGTGCCACAATAAATTGAGCCTAATTATGTCGTAAATACTTTTGTTTTATTGCGTATTTCTAATAATGTAATATATTAAATATTTCTAGACAATGTACATGTTACAATGGTGTATAATTATCATACTCTTTTATTCTCCAAAATTGATAAATTTAGCAAAAGAAGTTGTCGAGTGCCGTTTGTGTATGTTTATGATCGGTTTTTGGTTTGTTTACGGACTGTAGAAATTATTTGCAAGAGAAATTACATCCTAATTTCATGAAATAAACTATCTAGAATAAATAGTTTCATACAAAAAAACAATAACGTTTATATTTTTAACAAATTCAACGAAATGAGTAATAGTATGCGCAGCGTTCAAGCCTTCGGTACTTGAGACTCGAGTAGTCTTGTTTTGAACAAATTATTTTATCTACTTCTCATGAATGTAATACAAATGTTTTGCTATTGTCTTGAAGAAAATATAGTCTACTTTAATTAATATTCTTTATAATTGTTACAGATAGCATATTTTAATCACGAAAAATAAAATTGCCTGGAAATCAGTAAAAAATATTGACGTTTTTAAGTTTAACATTTTTTCAAAAGGCACATGTAGATTTGGAGCATATATTTTTATTTAAGTTCATTTTTTATACGCTAACGTAATCAATGGTATTTTGTATTTTGAAATTGGTGTAATACTTTTCTTTTGGAAACCGTCTTATGGTGAAGATCCGCGGCATTTTAGAAGCGCTGGCAATCGGTTGCGCCGCGACGTTAGTCCCACATGATGGCTCGTGAGCGCCGTTGTGCCAGGGGGCAACTATAGTTAGAAAAAAAATTGGCCAAGTACGAGTCAGACCCGCCCATGAAGGGTTCTGTAGTAACTATAATAAATATAATATAATATATTTATTTGACACAAAAACCTCACAAATTTCTTTAAACTAGCTTATTTACTATAATATGCTTTATCTCAAAAACTGCTCACCCGATCTTATTCAAACTAATTTTGATTGAAAGTTTACATTAAGATCTACAGCATATATATTATACCACTTTGGACACGTATATCTTTTAAACGATTAACTTTATGAAAAAGTGGTTTTAGAAACCTCATTGTCTTTTTTAAAGACCTGTCTAATAGATACCACACACGCATAGGTTTCATGAAAAAAAATATTTTCAGTTTCAGTTCCATGTCTGGGGAGCCTTATTTATATTATTATTATTTTTTACCTAAAATCGGAAAGCGGTTCATAGAATACTATAACATAATTTCTACTAATACATAGTTTCGGAATAAAATGGCTGTGACATACGGACGGACAAACGGACAGACATGACGAAACTATAAGGGTTCCGTTTTTTTGCCATTCGGCTACGGAACCCTAAAAGGAGTATAAAAAACAAATTTTAATATAGGTTGGTATTATTACATAAAATTTGATGTCATTCAACACGGTGCATGATTCGGATTGGTTGATTCCTATGCAGAAGTATCGGCCAGAAACTCCACGGTTACCTTTTCAAAACATAATAGATTATCACGAAAAAAAAAACTGAGTATCTACAGTGTTCTCACATTCACATTCAATAGTGAATTCTATAGCAATGTATACATTAAAATTAATTATTATGTTTTTTTTATTTAATTGTGCGGATTTTAATTAATTGTGGACATTAGTCCACGTGCCTCAAGGAGCAGTCAGAAGCAGTGACGGGGCCCGACAGAGCCATTGGCTGCTGGGGTGCGGGAATTTTCTAGCGAGATTCTGCGTCCCCAGACCACAAAGGCAACCAAAGGAATAGGGTGGGTTTTTACTAAGCTCCACCCAGAGCGGAAAGAGTCGTTTAATGATATTCTCACTGAAAAAAAAGGAAAAATGCGGGTGAAGCCGCGGGACTGTCGCCATTCTTTCCTATTTTGTAAACAGACACAAAACTGCCCTTAACAGATACAAACTACATTCGTACACGCAACGCAAGGTTCAGTTGTAAACCAGCGTCTGACAACTATTTTAGATGTGAAATTTTGATGAACTGGACCTATTTGGCACAGCCGAGTTTCACAATGCTATTGCTTTTATTTAATTATTCTTATGTTTTATTACTTTCTAACTGACATACTTATCAGTTTTCTATCGGTTACATTTCGGGAAGCGATCTGTCTAATTCCACCAAGTCCGTTCCATCATCGGACTACAAGACAAACGGCGATGCGCCATCATTAATTACATAGTGGACATCCCACCCATAAGCACAAAATGTTTTGGGAATAGTTTCATTTTGCGTACAGCTAAGGAGTGGAATTCCCTGCCGGAGTCTGGGTTTTCTGATAACTTTAACCTGGGAGTCTTTAAGTCAAGAGTGAATAGGTTACTTCTAGGCAAGCGTGTTTCATCTTCGACCAGATCATCGCTTAACATTACGTGAGATAGTGGTCAAACGCAAGCCTATCACCTATGAAAAAAAACTGAGCATTACTGTTTGTCGTCCTGAAAATATGTGGATTTGCTTTAAAGATTCAACGCATTCACCAAAGCTTCAACCATAAATGTTTAAAAATTACTACTCGTAAATAATTTCAGGCTATCCTCAATGTATGAGATTGTCGCTAAGCAATGCTTGCTGATGTTGTTCCGTCCGTCTGTTGGGCACATTTAGCGGTTGCAAGTCTTTGACAGTAGTCATTACGGGTTGCCACAACTTCATGCAAGGCTGTTCAACTCAGAACAAATAAAGTTTCTTAATAAAATAAGACGAAATTGCAAACACTGCAGATGAACTATTTTTACATACACACGTACCCACAGCTCCATTATGTGATTACCCCCCTAAAAGACATGTTCGTTCAAATCGGTGTACCTAACTGTTTATTTTTTGCAATTTTTTTTATTGACTTTTCGAAAGCTTTTGATCTTGTAGCCTATGATCTCCTATGGGATAAGCTGAGAGGTACGGGTAAGTGTCTCATTCATCAAATTCTGGTACGCCCATTAGAAAAATCAAGTGAGATGGGCCTTTACCTTGTCGGATGAATACAAACTTGAATGTGGCGTAAGACAAGAAGGATTAAGCTCGCCTTTATTATTTAATTTGTATATGAACGACCTGATTGAGAGGCTCAGTAGCACACATGTCGGCTGTCATATGGATAACATTTATTTCAACAATATTAGTTATGCAGATGACATAGTGCTGCTGAGCCCCTCGATCAGAGGTCTGAAGATATTGCTGTCTTTGTCTGAGTCAAATGCGGAGCTACATGGGCTAAAATACAACACAAATAAGAACGTAATGCTAATATTCAAAGCAAATAAATATCAGCCCATCCATGTGCCTCCTATCATGCTTAATGGTGTGCCACTGAATGTAGTTCATAAATTCAAGTATCTAGGCCACATAGTCGCTAGTGATTTAAGGAATAATGAGGATAATAGAGCGGGAGCGCAGGGCTTTGGCAGTGAGAGGCAATATGTTTGCTCGCAGATTTTTTCGTTGCTCTAAGTGCGTGAAGCGAAAATAACACTTTACTCGAGCTTTTTGCCAGTCATTTTACTCGAGTAGTCTGTGGGTACAGTATACGCAACAAGCTTACAGAGCCCTGCGCGCCCAATGTAATAACGTCGTCGCCGTGGCGCTGCAGTTCGTCTGGCATGTTTGCAGAAGCACATACTAACGGCTTTCAGGCCATAATCCGTAAAAAAGCAGATTCACTGCTGAAGCGCTTACGAAGCAACGGCAACAACCTCCTCAGGACAATCGCGGCGAGATTTGACTGCCCTATTCAGCGTCACTGGATAGAGGTAGCGATAGGTTTAAGTTGAATGTATGTTTTATTTATTTTTTTATTCTTATTATTTTATTTATGTCTTTGTCTTTTTTGTACTAACATAAGGTTAAATTGTTACGAGTACTAACACTCTATGGACTAAGTTTGAAATAAATGATTATTTATTTATTTATTTTATTTAATGTATTGTTTTTGTGAATAATTATGTTTTAATGTACTCATTAAAACATAATTATTCACAAAAACAATACATCAAGCTATCTACTGATAGCTTTCAATTATTGATCATTTTGTAGCTCATCTTAGAGCTATAAGAAGCTCTTAAACTCGCTGGCTTGTTTTGATTTTAAATGTGTGCATCCATAGAATTTGCTATTGCAGTCATATGCAATTGTTGTATTTATATAATAACTATGCTTAATTATTGTTATAATTAGTGTAGTGACGAACTTAATTGTAACTTAAGGATAACAATGTTTTGTCTTTTGTTAGAATAAAGATCTTTAAACCTAATTGTATCCTAAACTTGGAAAATAGACAAATGAAAAAAAAAAAATCAGCTAAAAATATAACCGACTTCCATATCAAAACACTACAAAGCCAAAAATAACTTTAATTTCGGTAGTCGGTGTTATTGGTTTATTTTTATGTTATTGGTTTTTTATTTTAATTTTATTTCACACCGCCTTCCGAAATTAAAGTTATTTTTGGCTTTGTAGTGTTTTGATATGGAAGTCGGTTCTATTTTTTGTTAATTTTTTTTTTATCGCTTTTTAGTGGGTCGGTTTATAATTTACCTAGTTACAAAAGCCATAATGTCAACAACTTATCACCTTTTACAAAATATTGTTTTTCCCAATGCATAGCCGATAATATTTGAGGAGTTCTCCTGGTACTTGACCATCAGCTCTATATCACCATATGTATTGTAACGAGCATAAAGTGCTTAACATTCGTGCTCAAGTAATCGAATCGCAATCCACGAAATACTTATTATTGAGTAGTTTCAATGGCCATCTCTGGTCTTCATCATCAGTTCAACTTCCCCAAATGGTACTTTTCAAAAGCAACTGCTCAAGGTACTATAACAAATACCCAAAACGCTCTAGGTGTGCCTATAATATTTGAAGAATTCCCTCGATTTCTCCAGGATCCCATCATCAGATCCTGATTTCGTAACAATGGGATCAACTAGAAAGTATACCCTTTCAAACGCAAAAAGATTTTTTCAAATCGGTTCAGCCATCTCCGAGTTATGAGATAACATACATAAAAAAAAAGTTCAAGACGAATTGAGAACCTCCTTTTTTTGAAGTCGGTTAAAAAATAACTTGCCCGCAGGCAACATAACAGATTTCGACTGCTCGCAGATATAAAGCCCATTTTCCCGTTTTACAGCGTCAGTACATACCTATAGAATGATTTGCTGTACCTATAAAAACTGAAATTGCTGATATCAAGTAACTGATAAGTTGTTTCAGTTCATGATCAATCATCATCATTAATGTCTTATACGGTTTTTTTGTAACTGGTAAAGAAACGACAGCGAAGTAAAAAATATACATTTTGGTTTCAAATGTCTCATTAAACGAGACTTAAAACTACAAACTACATCGATCCGATTCTGAAGTTATTTATTTGGAATTTCTTAGTTCTTTTTACCGTTGAATTTTTGGAAAAAGTCACGTTCAGTCGAGTTTATTGCTGTTTGCAAGTGTTTCTTTACTGTGCATCAGATACTGAACAGGAATTTAAAATTTACCATGTCTTTCTAAAAAATCCTATTTAAGTATCTAAGTACGTGACTATCTACGTATTAAGTAAGTATATTTGATCCGATCCAATATCGTCAATAGGCATTTTCCTCGCACACTACTATCTACATGTGAAATCTATCGCAGTTCAAAAAGAAACGTTTTTAAAGGTCGGCGGTTATGGTTTGTTAGTTTGGCATGGATATAAAAAATAAAGCTATCCACAAAATTGGGCTTTTATACAACCACAATAGTAGCAAAGTATTAGTAAAAATGAGTCTAATTACTAAATTAAAATTTAAGAACGTAAACCTAACTAGTACCGGAACTAGGTAAAGCACGACTTGAATTACTTTACGAAACTATCAAAAGTTGTGTATAAGTACATACTCTCAACCAACAAATTACCTATCTTAATGCCCTGAACTTACCCGGCGTCAGCTTGCGGAAAGAACAATACACCTTCACATGTGTAAGCGACACGCTAGCTAGTTTGGAACTCAAAATTAAATATCGAAGGTACATGTAAGGAACGGTATTACATGACATAGTGAGATAAGGAACATCCAACAATATCGGTAAAAAGTATTTGTCTATCTGCAATATAAAATATCAAAGCGTTCTGATGCCGTTATGAAAACCAAATAAAATAATTTATTTTAAGCGCATATTTGTCTAAGATGAGTATAAACTTATACAAAAGTTTGAAGCTAAAAAAATTTCAAATAAATATTAAAGTTAATATTTATTTATTTATTTACATGGGAGACCAACAGCTACTTAAATTAATCTAGAAACAGTGTGAAAATTTGACAGCCAATTATAGGTCTTCATGTGAAGTTAAGGAACACTGTGAACGACATAGTACTGTCAGCAGGAAAACGGTACACTTAATATAACACTAATAACATAATAATATGTAAAAACCTAAACACAACTAAATAAAATTACATGATTACTTAAAACTAATTTTTACTAAAAAATTTAAGGCTTAAGCACCTCCTCGCTGATGACGCACTTGTACTAAATGGATCAATGTCTTGCTGCTTTGCACGCAACACATGCGAATTCTGTCTATATTTCGAGGTAGCACGTGGCATTTTCAGCGGTGGATAGAATCGTTTATAAAATAATATTTTGATATATCAGGGCTGTTAATTGAATTGTTAAAAGTCTTCAATAAAAAAACGCAGTCAGAAACGTCACGCAGAATATTTAGCGGTAGTAAATGATATTTCTTACAGAGATCAAGGTAATTTACGGACCTATATGGTATTATTTGATGGAAGCAGAGATATTTAATGAACCTTTTTTGGATGCCCTCAATGCTGTCAATATATTTATGAAAGCATGGATTCCATATCTCGGATGCGTATTCCAAGTGGCTTCTAACAAAGGTACAGTATAAGATTTTTAGAGTTTTTGCTTGCGTGAAGCACTTGGATAGACGCATAATGAACCCGAGAGATTTGGATGCTTTCGCGATGATTGCATTAATATGGTTTTCAAAGGTCATTTTTCAATATAAAATAACTTTTCAGTATTTAGTGTTTTTCTTGGCAGCCAAATATTTTTAATCGGCAGTATAGATGTACCTACGCAGACTATATTCGTGGTTATTTAGAAAGGTCAGGTGCGATGTACTTACTCGTAACGGGCGAGCGTGAACGACAAGATATATGAACATAAATGAAGCTAAAGGAATCAGGACCGTAGCAGGTGGCATTTTATAGCTTCTATCTAGCCCCATGGAAAAGGTTTAATATACCTGTGTACATGAGAACAGTTCAGTCCGTACCTATACTTTACTATACAAACATGAATCGAGTAGATTGCACTTTAATGCAAGTTGAACCTTAGATACACTCGATTTGTATGCATTAGCAATCGATTTCTGATTGCTTTGAGATGGTTTGTAAAAGCATGAGTATGTGAGAGTGGGCTATTTTAGTAAAACTTTGTTCACAAACGTGTATCTGCACGATAACCAGCAAAGATTTTCTTTGGTTGAAAAGTATCACAGACTCAGGTTGATTACTGTTTCATAGAATAGGATCAGGTATTAAATGAATATTTTATAACAATATGTTTTGTGTTGATTCCGCCAGTTGACTGCCCCATAAGTTTATGAGTGCATAAATCGACAACATGTACTGAAAAGCAGTTTATTTTTTGGATTTTTTATTTGTGCAAAAATCAAAGTCAAAATTATTTTATATATAATAAGAAACGGTCTCATACAAAAAGTTTTGTATTAGGATGTGTATTGACAGTATTACCATTTATTGCACATACTGTATGAATTCAGCGCCAAGTCCCGTTTTGGTATACGCCTAAATACTCTTAGGTAGATCACAGTAGTATCGAAACCATTCACGCCTCGAAAAATACCTACTCAACGTTAAATTACTTGGTCAAATATGCTTGTACTAAAAATAAAGTAGAGAAGAGTAGTTATTCACTGAACTAGTAACTTCATAACGAGTGAAAGTATAGAGAATACGGAACAGGGTTTCCACTCATCATTATGATCGGCTTAGCCTCTGTTGGGGTCGGCCTTACCTTACTAAGCAGGCAACTGGAAGTCGACTTGTTTAACTAGATGCAGTAAACTGTTTACGGTGTCGGACTTGTGATCGAGAGGTCACGGGTTCGAACCCCACCCATTACACATAGTTGGAAGGCTTAACAAGATTGCTGTAATGGATTCTACCCACATATCTAGTTCCCATAAAAAAAGAGCTGATAGCCTTTCGGCAAGACTCCTGTCAGATTCTGATTACTCGTAACGAATGTCAAAGTTCTAAAAATGACAGCTGAGATCGACTGCTTAACGTGTCTTTCGAGGCACGAAGGAATCTCGGTATGCTTAGATGGTCATACAAATATCAACCACGTGTGTTATTATATATCCACGAGCTCAACTATACTAAAGCTAACAATCACACATATGCAACATTTTATCTCGGAAATGTGTGCGACATTTCCACTCACTAAGGCTGAAGCTACATTAAGCCGCAACGCGACCTGCGACATATGAGCGATTAAAACAAATAAATGAATGCTTACGTATATGTCACACCGTACATTGAATGTTACTAGTGATCTTTCATTTCCTTATGCGATAGGAATAACATTACTGTAATCACGGCATCAGCTACATCAACATATCAGCGAAAATGAAGCGAATTTATTAGAAAATTTCTTACTAATAAATATGCGTGTGGCTACATTATGCGCATAGTAAACTGCATGTATTAAGTAGCATGTGTACTGTAGCCACGTCATCCCCGAATATACGCAGTATTTTCGCTTATAATGTAGCCATACCATATTAATCTCGTTTCGCTCTTCCAGTCGTATCGCTAATCGCTGCCTACTGTAGCTTCAACCTAAGTCGCGAGCAACAGCTAGTGTACTGGTTATATACCTAAGAAAAACTCTTTTATGGTTTTTATTTACTAGAAAACTCTTACTCGTCCATACTTGCCTCTTTAATAAGCCTCTTCAAATATTAGTTTAGCGCTTATATGAAACTGCTTCTTTCCTATCAACCGACGTCTTTTAATTTCCGTTGATATGTCTCTCCAAGCAAAAACAATTTATTCAAGACACGTACCTACTATGAGATAGCTTAAACATGTGTATATTAGTAAGTCTCGTCATAGCTGTGTGGTGATATGGATGGGCCATATCACCACACAGCTATGACGAGACTCAGAATGATAATAACGAAAAAATTTATACAAATCTATATACTAATATTATAAAGTTGTTGCTGAAGAGTTTGTTTGTTTGTTTGTTTGTTTGCTTGAACGCGCTAATTTCAGGAACTACGGTTCTGATTTAAAAAATTTTTTCAGTGTTAGATAGCCCATTTATCGAGGAAGGCTATAGGCTATATATCATTACGCTAAGACTAATAGGAGCGGAGCACTAATGAAGAATGTTTCAAAATCGGGGGATGTTTTTCCACACGGACGAAGTCGCGGTCGGAAGCTAGTATATTATAAAGCAGAAAAATTGGTTGGTTTGAACGCGCTAATCTTTGAAAGTACTGGGTGGATCTGGATGAAATTTGGTATGGAAGTAGCTTGAAGGTTGAGAATGATTCCCTATGATGACCTATGTTCACGTTTTATCCGACTGCAAAATAGGAGGGTTATGTTTTTATCGTGATAACGTCCACGAGAGCGAAGCCCCGTACGATTTCTAGTTAAAAGATATATTTTTAGAATTTATGATAAACGATCTTTATTTTGCAAATTGGTTATTAAATAACACTTTTACACGTAATTTTTTCGTAAATATTAACTAGATGAGGCCGGTGTTTCCTAACTGACTACCCTAAGAAGAAACACCGAAACAAACTCAGGGGTCGGTCTCTTTTAAAGTCCATACAATCTATACTGATTTAATTATATGGGAACCTTGTAGGTTTCAGTCTAAGGCGATCTTTTGAAGAAAGATGCTCACAGATTTGAGTGGGCCTGTCCATACAGTGCAAGCATTTGTCAAATGACGTATAGCTCAACTTAGAACAAGGAAATTATCGTTTTAACGAACAATACCAAGGACGTTTGGGTAGGCCACAAAAAGCACTCAAACTGCCAGATAATCATATTTAACTCGAATAAAATAACCTACATAGTTCACATATTCACAATCGTTTATGAGGATTATGTAGATTAGTCTGAAATGGCCTTTTGAGGAAAGAACTAAACAGATTTGAGTAGACCTGTCCTGTCAGTGCAAGCCTTTGTCAGTTAGTCTGTAAGATCAACTTGGGACTACTAAGAAGTTCAACGACCTGACGAACAATGGCAAAGACGGGACATTTGAGTAGTTCGCGAAAGTACACAAACTGGCAGACATCGTCGTAAGAGAGAGAGAGAAAGACTTTTAGACTATATCTCTCTGTACTTAATGTTATTATTGTAAAGTGAATATGTAAGAAATATTTATGTAAAATGCAAGACCAGTTATCTAAATTCCGAATTTGAAGTTAGAAAGAAATTAAAAGTAGTTAAGCAATATTTTAGTCTGAAAACTTGACTAACTTTTATGATCAAAGTACGATTACCTACGTTACGTTAAACACCAAATTTGTCTTCAGGGACTGGACCTAAGATAATCTACATTTAATCTAGGATCATTGATTTAAGCAAGTTATTATGCAAACTAAAATAGGTTTTTTCAAAATAACAGGCTGGCCAAAATAAAACGTGATTCTTAGTTAAGTCAAAATTATCTCTGAACTTAATAATTTAATTATCTCTAGCTTATTCTAAACCTGCACAAATTTAGGCTTACGAGCATTTATTGATTAAATGCTTATGGCAACTCATTTTAGAAAACATTTTTGTAGTATTACCATACTGTTAGATTTGTTAAGATTATTATTTTATCAATAACAATAAACTTTCGACCGACTTTCGATCATGAAATCCTATTTCAAAATACTTGTTCTGTTATACTTTTATTCAGTGGAAAATAAAATAAAATATAACGAGAAAAATCACATCATCTAGGTTATTTTAAATTACGCAAACTTTAATATTATCTATTACATCCCAAAAATCGTCTCAACTCAGTTACATAAAATTAAACACAATATGGAGTGCAATTTTACTATCCGTGGTTGGTGGTAATGGTTCTGCAAGTAAAATTCATCAAAAACAAAGACAAAAATATTATATCGAAGTTACAATCAAATTTTTTTAATAAACATCCACTTATAGTAGAAACAGTATTTTTTTTAGATAAATAAATAATTTATTATATTTTTATGGTACCTTCTCTACCATGCTTTAAAAACATTATAAAGTTAGGTATAGTAGTTACATATCTAAAACAAAATTCAATAAAATAAATACAATCACGTTTATTTTCATCCAGAAATTTTAACAATATGTTACCATTACTTATTAATTAGGTAAAATATTACAATATTCGGTAAAACGAATACAATATACAATGGTGGACTTAGGGCGTCCAATCCCGGAATACCGAGATCTCGGTATTGCGGGATCCCGCGTCTTTTTCCAATCCCGTGTGATGCGGGATTACGGCCGCGGGATCCGCGGGATTTGCGGGACTGGAAAAAAGCATGCATACAATCTCTCGCAAGCGCGATCGATCGGTGACTGGTGGCCGGTAGAGTTGCAAACAACGCGGGGGCCGATGTCACCCGTTTTTCACAGCTTTGTAGCCTAATATAGCCCAATTTCAGTCGGTGGTAGCCTAAGTGTGTAGCCTAAAATATCAGTCAAGTATTTTATTCAGTATTTGTTACTGTTTCTTGTGAAGAAAAACGGTGTAATTTGATTGATCTCATACTAATAGTAATACGTAAATATATGTGGAGTTAGTTGATTATTTCATTGTTTTATTTGCCTTATATAAATGTGAATATTTTCAATATGCGGGATCTCGCAAATACCGAGATCCCGCGGTATTGAAAATTCGTAGTCCCGCAAATACCGAGATAGAATTCGGGCTGCGGGATTGGACGCCCTAGGTGGACTGGAGCCTTAACTAGTGAAGCCCTGTATTTCAGGACTTCAGGTCTCTCGTCTACAATTTCCATATTATTATGACAAAGGGGTGGACGAGGATTATTTTTGTACGTATAAGTTGGAGTGTACTTAAACGTATTTCATTTGCATTAATTATGTAAGTAACGAAAATATGTTCTAGAAAGATGTCTTACGGCTTGAGAAGCATCGTACGCACTATTATTTTATAAATTTTGGGTCTGTTTCACAATGTCCGAATAGTTTCTACTTACCGTATGCATTCTAGAATGGAACACATTCGATTGTAAATGTAAAAAATAATTATATTATGAAAGAGATACAATCCAATTTTAAGAATTCAAGAAAGGTGTGGGAAACTATTAATGAGTTGTGTGTAAAAATAACTAAATCTATAGATGAGATAATAATAAAACACTTTAAATTATTACCAAATATTTTGTGTGATATAAGTTTGCCTCGGAATTTAGAGATAATGTTAATTATACATGTAAAATGCAGTGTAACACGCCTGTTCTGGATTTTAATACCTACATTTATAAATGTAGCCCATGCAGAAGGCCAAAAAAGAATTAGTATCCTCTATTATAAAACATCTAAATGAGAAAAAATGTCCAGGCTTCGATGGTATTCGAGTCAAATATTTAAAATACATATATAAAGAAATTACCCCTGCTATAACGCATCTCATTAACGCATGCATCAACACATTTTTGGACCCTGATCAACTCAAGATTGGCATCGTAAGACCTATTTATAAGAATGGTTCGTACACAGACGTTAACGACTACAGACCTATTACGATTTTATCTTGTATTGATAAGATAATAGATAGGTATCTCGGATTAGAAATAAACAAATTTTTGATAAATTTATTAATGACAAACAATTCGGCTTTCAAAAAAACAAAAACACCTCACAATCATTGCAAAGCTTTGCAATGAGGTCAACAAGTGCCTGAACAATCGTGAACACGTACTTGTGGTCCTCATTGATTTCAGCAAAGCTTTTGTTTGTTTGGAATATAAAACGCTATATAATAAGTTACAGAAAAATGGTATACGGGGACCATTCCTAGAATGGTTATACTACCATAAAAACCGCTTCACGTCGGTGAGTGTCGCAGGTTTGCTAAGTATCATGGTTCAAACTGATAAGGGCACAGTACAAGGTTCGATTATCGGGCGACGGAGTACTTATTGTACGTGAATGACATGTGTAACATCTTCACGGAAAGCTCCGTGTACCAGTTTGCTGACGACACATGTTTGGTTGCTGCACATAAAGATGTCCGGGAGGCACAGAGAGTGATGCAGTGTAACTTCGACCTTCTATGTAAGTGGGCACACGATGTTGGTCTCGTAATAAATATAAAAAAGACCAAACTCCTTCACATACTTTCGCCCTACCTGACAACGCCTACTGTGCCCGCAATCGTTACGCACGAGCACTTATGTCTTCACCAACCAGTCAAACCATGTAATTGCCAAACATTGGAGTTAGTCACTAATCATATGTATCTTGGTCTGATACTAGATCATAATTTCCACTGGCGGCCGCACATTGATCATGTGTGTAATAAGCTGAGGTCTATATTATCAAAATTATAAATTCTTAACTATAAGTTACCATACAGAATACTTAGAACTTTGTACCTTGCACTGGCTGATTCTGTAATTGATTATAGCCTCAGTAGCTATACGGACGTACATACAAAACGTACGTCGAGGACATTTATAATTTACAGTTGCGAATTTTGAAAACTATCGTTCCCAGTTACATAATAAAACAATTTAAAATAACGAAAAGAGTTTATTTAAGCACTGTCATATTGTAATTGTCTTCGACAAGATACGTTTACGCGTCATTAACGATACGACGTTATTAGTAATATTCAGAAATACGAAAGGTTGCAGTCGTTACGTTGTTTGTCCTACTTACCCACATATAAAATACCAAATCATAATAATGTGTATGGTGCAAGGACGTGGGAATGCATGCTACCATCTTAAATGACATAGGTACCTGTAAATATTATTAAAAAATTAACTCTAAATAACTGCAGTAAAGTGCTAAAGAAACACTTTCTAGAAAGTACTACGATCTAGAAAGTATTTAGATTCCTAGTTAATAAGTGTGTATGTGTGGCATCAAGTTGCCGCGGCTAGCATACCACAGATAAACTCTCGATGGTTTAGGTGGTATGTTTAAGTTTGTAACAAATGTACTCGCATGTTTTAAATAACAAAAGATAAAAAAAAAAAACATTTTTTCCAAATAAATTACCAAGAATATACGTGGTGAAATAACCCTGAGAGGAAACAAGCGATTACTCCGTAGGTAATATTATAGGTATACCTCACGTTACGAGGAGGCTACCCAAATTGTATGTAATTTTGTATTAATATTCTAAAACAATCACGCATACAATCAAAATGGAACTTTAGTATATGATTTATTGGATCTTTTTCTTTCCATGTCTAGACCAGTTTCGTAATTGGAACATTTTCGCTCGATTCATTTTTTTATCGAAAATCGTGTCTTTTTTAAAGATTATTCAAAAAATCAAGATTACTCGGCTATTATCCAAAAAAATAGGACATTTTTCCTCTAGACCAATTATCACTTTAGTTATAAACGAAATAAGAATTGAGACTTACGACATTTAGTTTCGAACCCGAATATTGTGAAAGAGCGCACGCGATATTCAACTTTATTATTGCTACGTTAGTGTTTAGCACACAATGCCAGTTTCGAAACCGAACATGGTGAAAGAGCGCACGCGATATTCAACTATATTACTGCTGCGTTAGTGTTTAGTAACGGGTGGTTAAATTTTAAGGGCCGATGTTGAATGTGAACCACACCTAAACGTCAAGTTTTTTTCTGCATTTCATTTGATATTTTTCAATTTCAGACTAACTCAATTGGAACCATGGAAGATACACAACCGAGCAACGCGTTAAAGTTATTCAGGCTTATTATGAAAATGGGCGTTCAAATCAAACTATAGTTACTGTACTGCAGTTACTGTGAATGGCGTCCGCTATCGTGAGATGATAACGAACTTTTTATGACCCAAATTGGAAGATATGGATGTGGACGATATGTGGTTTCAACAGGATGGTGCCACTTGCCACACAGCTAATGAAACAATGGCTCTTTTGCGCCACAAATTCAATGGCCGCCAAGATCATGTGATTTGACACCGTTGGACTTCTTTCTTTGGGGTTATTTGAAAGAAAAGGTGTACGTTGATAAGCCAGCAACAATTCAAGAGCTTTTAATATATTAAAAACAAAGCGGGAGAACTGATAAAAATAAACTGTACTTAAAACACAGATTTCCCAATACCTGTATACTTGTAAAATCTGGATTAAATGCATTCCACTTGCGATCAACTCAATAGCCTCTAAATTAATGAACAGGAACGCCCTTGAACCAAGTTCTGCGAAAAAAAATAGCAAAATATTGTGCAAGCTCAATTCTTTCAATACTTAAATATACGATTGAACATTGATATTGAATGATTCACTTTTAAATTGTTCAATTTATTTGCTTCAATAGCCATAAGCTTAATGTGCTTGTGTCTGGAGTGGCTTCTCACCAATAGTGTAATGGATGGGGTTCAAACCTGCAACCTCTCGATCACAAGGCCGAGATCTTAGCCATATATGGCTATATTGCTTGTACCTAAGTGTGTGTAGTTAAAATAATTTATTTTTGTTTGTCATAAAATAAATAGTTCAAAGATTTCATTTCATTGTGCGAACGGCTAAGGAGTAGAACTCCTTGCTGGAGTCTGTGTTTCCTGATCGCTATAACCTGGGAGTCTTTAAGTCAAGAGTGAATAGGTTTCTTCTAGGTAGGCGTGCTCCATCTTTGACCATCAACACTTACCATTGGGTGAGATAATGGTCAGACGAGAGTCTGTCGAAAATTCATTCATGTATGAGAATTTAGCGCGTTAATCCTGTTCCCCGGGAATTCCGGGATCAAATGTAGTGTATATGGTGCCCGTAAACTTCCGTTCCTTAGCCGTACAATTAAAGTATTCCCAAAACGTTTTGTGCGTATGGGTGGAATGTCCACCATAAAACGAATTAAAGTAGGGAGTTTTATTTACAATTCGCATGGAGTGCTTTGTTTGTAATTTGTTTCAAATACTAAAAAAAGTTAGAATCTATCTAATTCACTATCACTTTCAAATTAGGTTACCACGTAAGGATAGTTGTAAAGTGTATAAATAAATCATTTGGCCCCGAGCTCTTTGAGATAGATTTTTGCGAGTCTGTGAGAATAGTCTGACACACTCGCAAGAATATGGTGTAGGGGAAATAGGTTCTCCTCAGTTACGAACCCAAGACTCGAGCTATCTCTCGTCTTGGGCTCACCACTGACACCTTATTTCAGTAACTTATTATGCGACCCACGAAAGTATTATGTAGGTGGACTCGTTACAAAAATTTCAGTCATGAATATGTAAATTATATGAGGATGGGTTTATGCCTATATTTAGGAGAAATCCCTATTGTAATCTAATCAATAACCCTTCTATTTGTGTCACGGAAAATATCAACAACCAAATCAACATTAAACATTAAATCTTCACTATAAATCAATCCTAATTGATGAAAAATTTCATTGGATTGTTGGTTTAGTGGTCGAAACACTAATGCTGAACTGCAGAACGGGAGGGTCCAGGGATTGATTCCTTAGTTGGGCTTAGTTGGCTTAGTTACTGTATTTAACACCCAGAGATTTTTAAACATTACTGCTGTTTGCTCAACTTTTGTTTTATGAATCGCTTGCTCGATCCCGCGGCCAATCTTACATCTTAACTGAGTCCAGTTAAGATGTAAGATTGTAAGGTATCATACTCAGCAATACTTTAGCTTTATATATGTTAAAGAATATTCGACATAGTTATCCCAGTTTGTGTTACTTTATAAGTGAACTTCATCTGAACTGAAAATAAACCAGGAGAAATGTGTTATTATATTACAAGCAATCCTGACACAAGTTATCCCAGTTTGTGTTACTTTATAAGTGAACTTCATCTGAACTGAAAATAAACCAGGAGAAATGTGTTATTATATTACAAGCAATCCTGACACAAATATTCGTTGGATCCTTGGTTAAGTAGTCGTAAACGCTAATGTAGAACTGCAGGACGTTAGGTTCCTGGGGATTGATTCCCGAGTTGGGCTTAGAGTTATTGCGTTTAACAATCTGTGATTTTAAACATTACTGCTCTTTATTTATGTTTTTTAATGATTCACGTATTCGTTCCCGCGGTCAATCCTTACATCGGCAGCTTTGTATCTGTTCAAGAATTTTCAACATAGTTGTCCGTTACAACTTTATATTTGAAATTAATCTGAACTGAAAATAAACTCGGGGAAATGTGTTATTACATGCTTGATATAAGTTAAATAAAACTATACTCTATCTGAATGTCTTTTGTAATATTATTGATTGATTCGTTCCTACACGTGTGTAGAATACTGAATAGGAATACTAGATTTGACATAAATCCGTGATGTGCACAGGTGCGTAAGCACGCACTTGAGTAAATCACAGGTTTAGGCTACCTAGAATTTTCTAATATTTATCATTTATCCAACTGTCATGTTCAATGACGGGTATTTTCTCTTTGATACCGGTGTAGAAAAAGGTTCAATAAATAGCAAAAAAAGATGAGTGACTAAAACAATTTTTTTTGTAAGACGCACTTTCTGTAACCACGTACTATCACTGTCGAAGAAAACAATTGTTAAGGACCCCGTGTAAAGCCAGGCCAGGCCACTAGTATATAGGCTTTTTTCGCAAATGTAAACTAGATAAGGCCGGTTTTTCCCTGAGAAAAACTTTTTTGGATAAGAACGTATATATCTTACGAAAACTTAGTAAGTTAGTTTGTAATTTATCTAGCTCCAAAAGCCAGAATGACAATTTTTGCATTACTCTGGGTTTTTAGATTAATATTAAATTAAATAAAAGTTTGTACCTATGATATTAATTATTTACTTATTTTACGTACGTGTACGTGCGACACTACGAATGCGAGAGCCTTGGATAGCACACAACAATCTTTGACGGATTTCCTGAGCAGAGCAAATTAACATTGTTTATGAAAAAATTAAAAATAACTATATAGAACAGTGTCATACAATGGTGTGTGTAACGTAATAAATACGGTATCTAGGTAATTTATTTTGCCAACTTCTGTCTTTAGTTGTAACAGTTAATTACCGCAATAATAACCGCAATTGCGGCCACCGCAAAGCAGTGCGCGCACGGCCTTAGACCTTATCACACACTTCTCTTACCTACACATCTCTGAAAACACACACTTACGACTATATAATTATTATACAACGTGTAATTTAAAGGGTATATACATACCGAGTGCACGGCTTCTTTGGATGATAACAAACGATATGGCAAGGGTTTTGTAATTCTAAGTCTACGTGTGTAGAACTTATTACAAATTCCAATACATTGATACCAGAGACCGAATTTTTCAAATTAAGAAGAACGAAAAGAATTATCGTGTTATTGGCAAGTGACGTGGAAAGTTATTGACCCTCGTAGTGTTGTGACACATTTGTTATGATTGGTATTCAAGAAATATATGAAACCAATAATTTGGTATCAATTCTTTGAGTCACTTATTTTGTGCTGAAACTGTGCATAGAGACTCCATACCAGATGTTGTCTTCAGCCCTTTTGGATAGATATGGGGTTTCCGTTACACATTGTATATCTTTTTTAAAATTTATATCAGAGTAAAAGTTGCCTTACCAAAATAAAAAACATGTGAAAGTTGAGGCAAAACAACCTAAATATTAATTTAATATAATTTTTTTATATTACCTCAATGCATGTAGGAAAAAAAACCAAATAACTCAAAATTATCTAAGCGCCTAACACTATATCGCCAGATACTGGAAAAATTAACTAAGTGGAGTAATTACCGTACGAACAGAAATGTCAAACTTGACCAAAGGCAAATTTATCATTTCACAATTACGACAACCACCAAATTTTCAAAAATGCTCGAAAATTTTGTCGTTTACTTCAAAATGTCGAAGCGACATCAAAAGTCGTCGTAGAAGGACGTGAGTAAGACCAAACGAAGCAGAAAAATCAGGCTATTCCAACAATGTATATAACTCCAAATGGCCAAAAATGTCGCTTGGATAATTTTTCCTTTCCAGCGTCGATATGTCGTAGGTATTATTTTACCAAACTATATTTTGCCGATTTACAAAATAGGTTTTACGGAATTTTAATCACAAATATATAGACGGTTACTTGGTATGTTAAATTAAAATAGTATCATAAAAAGTCAATATGTAGTGTTAAAAAATTTAGTAACAGAAACGAATCGCCGCAAAACCGACTTTACGGTCTTGTCTGCCCTACCCCTAGAGTGTAATTCAAGCCTGCGTAAGCGCTGAGGGGTAGGGCGCGAGCTGAGGAGCAGTTGGTTTGAAAGCCCGCCGCCGCGGCTGAGGCAAGCCGAAGCTGTGGTGGTGAGCGTTGAAACTATCTGCGCCGATTTATTTATTTATTTTTATTTATTTATTTATTTGCATAAAAACATGGTATACAAA